>OZ026515.1:102715985-103989913 GCA_964019695.1 Loripinus fragilis
GGGGCACTTTGCCACCATGTGCTTCATTAAGGTCAAGTTCCATCAGGTTTGCCACATCTGATGGAGTAATCAATTCTTTGACCCGTGTCTGGAAAGACATTAACAGGTTTGAGTGTGATTCATCCTGTACCAAGTCTTGCGGCACTTGGTACGCAACAACTCGATGACTATGTCCAATTGAATCTAGGTCTTGATCTATCAGATCTGGCTCAACAATGCCCACAATACCCCAACCTAGATCCGTACGTTGACCAAAGGGGCCATTATCAATTGGAGCAATCACATCTCGAGGCACAAGTGCACGCGCACAATTATATCCTATCAATAGGCCAACTTCACAGTCACTTAAGGGCATCAATTCATCAGCTATTCCTTGCAAGTGTGGCCATTTCCTAGCCATTTCTGGTGTTGGAATATGACTTCTGTTTGCAGGCATGATATTTCTGGTGAATGCCGATGGAAGGGGTAACTTGGAGGAGCTGTTGTAACCTCTCACCATAAGCCCTTGAATTTTACTACTGTCTACCACCTTGTTCTCAGCATGCATGGTGGACAGTCTTAGTTTCACCTTGGTTCCAGATAACCCAAGGTCACCACATGTACTTTCCAATATAAAAGTGGTATCAGACTGAGTGTCTAGCAACGCATAGACAAGTTTTTCTGATTCTGGGTTGTCAATATGTGAAACAAAGACTGGAACCACCATGGAGCTTTTGTCAGACTTTCCTAGACAGTTCATAAATGTTGTACCACTGCTGGTTTGCTCGGCTGAGGAGACTATGACCTTTGGCGTTGTCTCTTCCGACCTTCCAGGATTAGGTTTCTGTACATCGCCGTGCAGTGAGGATGGGTGCATTTTATCACAAAACTTGCAACGTTTCCTTCTCTTGCATCTTCTGGACATATGGCCAGTTCCTAAGCACCCAAAACACAATTCTTTGTATAAAACAAACTCTTTCCTCTTTTCAAGGGGTTTTGCTAGAAAGGTTCTGCAATTATCTATATCATGGCCTACCCTTTCACAATGAGTACATGTAATTTTATGCAATGACGGACCCTTTTCATGCACCCCTTTCTCATGCACGCCAGTCAGCAATGTACGTCCACCCGTAAACCTTGAACGGTCATTTCTCTGTGGTTTATTTCGATTGGAGTCACCAAGATCACGGTCTCCTCTTAGACATTGCAGAGATGTTACTGGATCACATGCAATTTTGGCTTCCTTTACAATAAAGTCTGCGAAAAACTTAAATGGAGGGAACTTCTCTTTTTCTTCCTTATGGGTGGCAACTATTCTGGCCCAACGGTTTACCAACCAGTCTGGTAACTTGTATAATAACTTTTTATTTTGCATTTCATCGTCCAAAACATTGAGGTGGCCAATACTTCGTGCAGCTGTATGGCACTGCCGCAGAAAATCGGCAAATTTCTGCAGACCAGAGCCATCTCTAAAATTTATCTTTGGCCACTTGTCTAATTTTTCTCGGTAGGCATTTGCGATAACAAAGGGGTTTCCATACCGTTCTTCAAGAAGCGCCTTTGCATCGTCATATGCGTCTTCCGAAGATAAAAGAAAATACTGCTCAATAACATCTTTGACCTGACCTCCAATGTACTTCTTTAGGTAGTGCATTTTTTCATGGGCAGGGATTTGCCTTTGCTCGATTAGGGTCTGAAAGGCTGCTTTCCAACCCGAGTATTTCAAAGGGTCACCATGAAAAACACTTGGTTCAGGGGGAGGTAAGCGACTGATGCTAATCTGATCAGCCAATACCCTTGCAAGGTCTTGCAAAGTATGGTCTGGATTGTTTGCAGGGGTGGGAGGTGTCGGCTCCCTGGGAGGTGTCGATTCCCCATTTGAGGGCTGTTCATTGTTACTAGGGGGTAGGTCTGAAGCATTTTGTGCCATAACAACCTTGGGCCTAACTACAGGTTGAGGCCATGTGCCAGAGGTAGACATAATTGGCTCTATCAGACTAGGTAAGGGCTGGGGCACAAATTCTGTGGCATTTGGATTCCATGACATGTTATTGGGAGGAAGTCCAAAAGTGACATCATTACTGGCTATTGGAGGCTTGGTCAATGCTTGAGCAAGTATAGGTTTCTTTTCATTCTGCAGTTCTAGGTCATTCGTATGTGTCGGTACACATGTCTCAATGAATTCACCGACCATCTCTTTGGGGCTCATTTTTGGTAAGGCCTGGTCTAGATCAGTTAGAGAGAAACCTCCCCTCTCTTCTTCCGAAGCTTCTAAAGCACCAACTTTGGCCTCAGCCATATCAATTTGGCACATAGTTTGTAATTTTTCTAAGTCGGCCTTTGTTTTGGCCTCCAAATCTATATATTTCAATTTTGCCCTTAACGCAGCAGCTTCGACAGCAGCCTCAGAGCGCTTTGATGAGCAAGACGTCTTGCTACGGCGCAATGAGCGAGTTGTATTTGAGAAACTTGTTGCAGTCTCAAACTCTTCATTTTCAATTTCAATAACACGCCGTTTAACTGACCTTAATATTATACTTGCATCACGACTTACTGACTGCAATTCATTATCTACCTGTTGTAGTTGGTCTTCTAGCTCTGCCAGGACTAGCAAACCCCTTAATCTATCACAGATTTCAGAAGTTGCTCTTAAACTTGTCTGTATGGCATTCTTTTAAAACTTTATATATTCTACATCATTTGACCGTGGCAGAAGCGACTCAGTTTTGCCAATACATGAATGCAGAACACTAATAGAAGATTTAAATTTCTTAAGATAGATGTCAATCTGCCATTCAAGGCCTCTTTCTGTTAATTTCCTGACCCGTGATTGTGTAGACTCATCTGCGGCCGACTGAGTTGATTCTGCCATGTCAGTGGGCATTGCCAAAATTGTTACCTCACCTGAATCTGAAGATGCTTTAGATGACTGAGTATTACCGGATTCAGCTACACTGCTGTTAAGAGTATCGACACTAGGGGATATCTCAGACATGACTAAAATACTCACCTCTTAGATAATAATTCTAAACTATGACCTTGAATTGTTAAATGAACCATATGAACTAGACGAAGGGCTACCCCCCCCCCCCCCCCCAACAAGGTTCCAATTTTAAGCTTGTCTTAATACAGTTTAGACAATGTACCTCTTAAAAAGTAAAATGATAAAATTTCTATATCCTTACAACATGGAGAAAGTAAGACAGTCATGCCAATTTGATTTTGACGCAATCACAGAGGCCGCACAAAAAACTGAGGACAAACTATTCCTTAATTTTGTTCATGATCAGAGGTGACTGACGGGAATATGCTTAATACATTACACCGAAAAATGGTGCATAGTTCACTGTGCTCGCCCTAAGGCTGTGCCCAATAACAATTTACATACTAATGTAACATGCAATTCAAAAACTTATGCATATGGGTGAAATCTCAAAATTCCAAAATCCTGAACTTGCTAATTATTCTGTGCATACAAAATAAGTCAGATTTAAATATAATCTGCCCGATTCAGCACTTTGAGGCTGGTTTTCTGTAAAAAAGCCTCAAAATACCGAATTCAAGAACAATCCTGAAATATTCACCCATGTTTTCAAACAATGTAAAGCCACTTGACATGGTAAACACAGCATTCAAGTTCAGTCTGTAGAACTACACCACTTCACACCATTTCACCATAGTTGAAGGTCTAACTGGATACAGTTCAACGGTAAACACAGGTAGTCTTGTAAAACACAGGCACAAGTGTCACAATGTAAGATTTCTTCAGTTGGATATCATTAACTTGGGTTTCAGTCACACCAACAGAATAGATTGACAACAGCAACGGTTGTGTAAACAAACAAATCATCTAAACAATAACGATACTTCAACTGGATATCTTCAGCCTGAAGTTTTCACTGTAACAGTCGCAGGGGTCTTGTACTGTTAGGGCGCATGACAGAATGTAGTAACAACGCAAGCCAAGAGTTTCGACAAGGATATTTTATGTGATTCAAGCTTCTATATCTAATCAAGCAACAATCATCATTCATCAATCATCAATGTGAAAACTGGAACGAGAAAATAAAAAGGATGCTTTTACTCTCGTGCCAACAATGACAAAGTGTCTAATTACAGAGGTCTGCTTGTAGAACATAATTGCAAGCAGAGAAAGAAAACAGTGTGGATCCTGATCAGATGGGTTCATCAGAAGCCACCTGATCTTGGTCTACAGTGTTTGCTGGTGTTTTGGAGAAAGGTCGAACTTGGGATCAGTAAGGCAATTGTAAATTTCAATGCAATTTTATGCAAAATATCAAAAACACGACAGTCGTGTCGATAGCAGTAGAAGAACAAAGGAATTTCAACGAAATCGCAAATATACAGTTCGTGTGATCAGTTGGGAAAATTACCTTTTTGGGTCTTTCAATTCAAACGATAAGATTATTATCTTAATATGAAAACCAGCACTTTGAGCCACGCAATGGGTCTTTTGGCTCAAAGTCGCAGCGCTGATTTTCACCGCAACATGCTCTCAATGGCGCAATTTGACGAAGAGGGAGATCCCAAGCAGACCGCACGAACAATCATTCAAATATTGGATAATTTCCGATACAAAAGAGCGTTCCAGTCTTCAAAAACTACTATGACAGAACAGTATCATGTTTTGCAGAATAATGTAGAATAGTAAGCATTATCTTTCTAAAATAAAATAATAAAAGCTCTTTCGACGGTGTGCAATGATGGATCCCAGATAAATTAACATAAATTATGTCAACACCAGAAAAGGTATAACCTGTATACCGAAAGTACGACTCAAACTGCGAATTTATCTACAACGGTACGGCGCTACCGTTACAGTGGGTATGTTGTCATTTTTATGGTTGGAAATAATGTGTATTCCTGTAAAATTGAATTAGCAACCATGAATCAGACAATATACCTCCCAGAATGAAAAAAATTGAGTACAGTTCTAAATGAAAGGGTTTAGGCCTGAAATATAAATGTTTGTTTGCTTGTTGCTCTCTATTCAGCTTTTTATACCCCCCGCAAACTTTGTTTGTGGTTGGTATACTTTGTACCCCCTGCAAACTTTGTTTGTGGCTGGTATACTGTTTTCACTTTGTCCGTCCGTCTGTCCGTCCGTCCATCCGCCCGTGTGTGCGTCCGTCTGTAACGTTTTGTTTCCTTAATATCTTGAAAAGTCATTGCTGGATTTTCATCAAACCTTGCAAACATGTTTATATATGCAAGACAAATACTTTAGACGAAAAAGTAAGGGCTAGGGGCCAATTCTATTAGAGTTAATTCCCTTTGTAGTTCTAAATGGCTTTTAATATAGGGTTTTATGCTTATGCTATTATAGGTCATACACGGGCCGATCAACTCCTACCACAGCTTTTGATGGAACAATTTGATACTTTTCCTATGCAATGTAGACACATTGAACATATGCATGAAGGAGTTAGGTTCAGAAAAAAATAATTTTTGATAAAATGACAGCTGTGAAAACTCAGACAATTTTTCCTTAATAGGGCTTTTTTATATGCATAGATGGTGCCATCATGCGCTGATCAACTCCTACCACAGCTTTTGATGGAGCAATTTGATACTTTTCCTATGCAATGAAGACACATTGAACATTTGCATGAAGGAGTTTGGTTTAGAAAAAATAATTTTTGACAAAATGACAGCTGTGAGAACTTGGACAATTTTTCCCCAATAGGGCTTTTGTATATGCATAGATGGTGCCTTCATGAGCGGATCAACTCCTACCACAGCTTTTGATGGAACAATTTGATACTTTGCCTATACAATGTAGACTCATTGAACATATGCATGAAGGAGTTTGGTTCAGAAAAAGTAATTTGTGACAAAAAAATAATTTTAGACAAAATGACATCTGTGAGAACTTAGACAGTTTTTCCCTAATAGGGCTTTTTTATATGCATAGATGGTGCCTTCATGGGCCGATCAACTCCTACCACAGCTTTTGATGGAGCAATTTAATACTTTGCCTATACAATGTAGACACATTGAACATATGCATGAAGGAGTTTGGTTTAGAAAAAATAATTTTTGACAAAATGACAGCTGTGAGAACTTAGACAGTTTTTCCCTAATAGGGCTTTTGTATATGCATAGATGGTGCCTTCATGGGCCAATCAACTCCTACCACAGCTTCTGATGGAACAATTTGATACTTTGCCTATACAATTTAGACACATTGAACATATGCATGAAGGAGTTTTGTACACAAAAAATAATTTTTGACAAAATGACAGCTGTGGGAACTTAGACATTTTTTCCCTAATAGGGCTTTTGTATATGCATAGATGGTGCCTTTATGGGCCGATCAACTTCTACCACAGCTTTTAATGGAGCAATTTGATATTTTGCCTATACAATATAGACACATTGAACATATGCACGAAGGAGTCTGGATGAATTTTTTTTTTCGACAAAATGATGGCTATGAGAACTTAGACAATTATTCCTTTATATGGCTTTTGTATATGCATGGAGAGTGCCTTTATGGGCCGATCAAATCCTACCACAGCTTTTGATGGAGCAATTTGATACTTTGCTGTTACAATGTAGACACATTGAACATATGCATGAAGGAACTTTATAATATTTGTTTGCACAGATTCTACTGAAATATTCTCTTCAAAACTAAGTCCTGCTGCTTTGAACTATAACTTGCCAAGTTTTTTCACTGACTCTTACTGTGCGGGGGTATCTAATAAGCATTGCTTATTGACTTTTTTCATTACACTCTAACCCAAAAATTTTATAGCCTCAAAATGAGATTTATTTTTACTTTTCAAGTTCACCTATTGAGCAAAACTAGTCAAAATGAATTTTGCTTAATAGGTGGACATAAAAAAGTTCAAGAAAAAATCTAATTCTGAGGCTAATGAATTTTTCTGTTAGGAAAGCTCTTATTACATGTTTCATTTTATCTCTAACACTTGCATTATTTCCATTTTTTCTTACAATATTTGACAATAGAATATCATCCCTTTCTAGACTGGAACCCTCTAAATGGGTACTTTGCAAACAGTGAAGACCTATATGAAATGCAACATAATATGGCATTTCATCAGGGTCTTCACTGTTTGCTAAGACAAATTTAATCTTCAGAGAAAGAAATACAACATTTTTTGGAAATTATAACCTTGGTCCCCTATACAAGCAATAGGCAATCCTGACTTTATTGTACGTAATTTTATGGAAAATTCCATTGGTCTGAAAAGGGTTAAAGGGTTTGAAGTGGCAAACCCAATATTTTATTTAACCCTTTGTACACTGTAAATCCCTAAATTGGTACTTTTGCAAACAGTGAAGACCCAGATGATATGCTGCATAATGCTGCATTTCATCTGGGTCTTCACTGTTTGCTAAGATTAAGACAAACCTTCAGGGACAGAAATACACCATAATTCATAAAATTCTAGCTGACCCCTAAAAGTGCAAAATGGACAATCCAATACTTATTGTATCAATGTGTATGGGAAAATCCATCAGAATACAAAGGGTTAACCATTCGACTTATGTAATATTTTTCAGAATATGTCTGGTGCTAGGGGAGACTTGATGATGGGATTACTGCTGGATCCAAGTAATGAGGATGTGATATCAATCTTGGCAAGACTTTATCCTGGCAAGTCTGTCGGCGATGTTCTTAATAGTCGAGCCGCAGAGGCAGCTAAATTTGCAATCAAAAGTATTTTCACCTTACCAAAGCCTCCCAGTATAAAAGAACCTGATGAAGAATCAGTTTACAGGTAAAAATTCAGTCATTTTAACCCTTTACCCCATAAAAATGCCTTTGAAATATCATATATATTTTAAAATATTATGACAAATGGAGCATTTGCTCTTTTGGAGCAAATGCTCCATTTTCCATAATATTTTCAAAAGTATTCAAAACTTAACTTAAATTTTTCTTTAATTTTTTCAATGTTGTCTAAAAATAGAAATGATGTCATGATCTAAAAATAGCCTATGGAGTAAAGGGTTAAGCAGGTCTTTGGATAAGGAGGTAATTTTGAAACATATTGTTCATTCTCTTATTTCTTGTTTTTTGTTGCTAAAAAGAACAATGTTAATAAGATAAATAAAAAGTTTTGAGGATCAAAACATGTTCTAACTAATGGATAAGTTAAGCTAAAACATTGTTTTACCTACTGTCCTGCCAGCCAAGAGTGACACTGACGTCATGTTTTGTTTATAAAGTTATCAGGGACTTATAATTGATAGATTACTTGTGTATTAATCCTATCCACAGGATAGGATTAATACACAAGTGATCTATTGATTCGCATTAGCTCAAGTGGAGTGTACAAGTTAATATTTTACTTATCAATTGTGATCAAAATAATACGTCACTGTCACTCTTGGTAGGCACGACAGTAGCTGGTGAAGTTTTCACTCCTTACAAGGATAGCAATAAATTAACAATGCTTATCAGATCCACTTTTTAACAATTAGACACAACAGCTTATTGAATATTGAAATCTGTAGGTACTGTTCGACAAGCATTAAAACTGACATAAAACAAAATTTAGTGGGGGGGGGGGGGGGGGGGGTTGGACCATCGAATGAGTTGTGTAAAAAGTGGATGTCATGAGACATCCCTATGAAAAAAATTGGAGCCACATTGCAACAGCATTATAACAATCTCCATAGGCATATTTGTCCACATTGTAATAGTGTTCTAGTGTATTCAGGTAAATTACAGTTGTGTTTGAAAATAATGAGGGGAAATATTGCTTTCTCCATCCATCCATCACACTTTTTTGTCCCTCCAACGTCTTTGCAATGGTGCATGGTAGGGTCTTGGAATTTCATGTTCTGATAGTCTATTATAAAAAGCTGACCCATATTTTTTTGTCTGAGTTATCTCCTATTCTTGAGTCATGTCCCTTTTTTGATTAAACTAAGATAAAAAAAATGATGGATTTATGCCCCTTTTTAAACTTTGACATTTTCCAACTTCAGACCCACTTGACCTAGAATGCTGAGTTTTGGCATACTAAGACTATTTGATGTTTATAATAATGATGACCTATTACGAGGTTAATAAAATTCTTCTTCTATAATATATTAATAAAGGTGATCTAATGTTGGCCGCAGAGCGCAGTCGGTAACGTGTCTGGCTACAGATGCATGTCTGACTGCAGATCCAGGGGTTGCGAGTTCGATTCCGGCCCAGTCCCATACTTTCGTGAAGATTGATCATGAAATAATTTCTACGGTCATTCTCCTCCCTTCGGCTGATTCATTCAAGAAGGGTTGTTGTCAGTTACAAGCGAAAGTATCTGCACGAATTACTGGTTAACCGCTTGTTCAAGCCTGCCCAGGAAAAAGTGTGGTTAGGTTAACTGACCGTCCCGCCATGACCATAGCTGTTGACTTAGGACTTAAAGCAACATAAAAAAAAAAAAAAAAAAAATAATAATGTTTTTATTGATTTATTACAGAGTTATTGCCCCTTATTCACCCATACCTTCTCAGCAGGATATCTCATAAACTATAGGAGAATCAGTCTTGATAAGCTTATGAAAGATGATGAGTTGATTACCTGGCTAACATTTGAACAGTCACTGTATTGCCATAAATCTGAAAGTCACTTTTGGAATTCACTCAAAGGCAGTGACCTATAATATATAGGTCACTGCCTTTGAGTGAATTCCAAAAGTGACTTTCAGATTTATGGCAATACAGTAGACTTCAATGGCTCAAACTCTGATGGCTCATTCATCTGGGCTGGCTAGAACTATCATCATGGTCCCTACAGGTCATTTTATGCATAATCCACCCTGGATGGCCGGAACTACCCTTGGCTAGAAATATTTTTCATGGTCCCAGGCCTGTTCGAGCTACTGAAGCTCTATTGTAGTTGTAAAAAAGGAGCACCATTCTTATGAACAAACATATGGTTGAGGGCACAGTGTTTCTCAAACATGATTTGAGCCGTGACATGAGATTTCCAACAATGTGGTATATACAACCAGCAAAGCCTCAGATCAGCCTGCGCATAAGGCAGTCTGATCAGAACCTTTTCTAGTCGCTTGAATATTCTATGAGTGTTAAGCTACTGACTGAACATCATTTGTAGTTTCTAAGCTTTAAAGGAGGCTGCAAAGGCTCGTCTGAATCTACACATGTCAAAATACCACATTGTTGCAAATCACATGTCATGGCTCACTTCAAGTTTGCATTATTTCTTATCTGTTTCAGTGCTGATGAAGCCGGTAGCCAGGGAGGTGCTGTTGCTGGTGCCCAGTCTGATGCTCAGTCTGAAACATCAGAGGGAGAGACTACAGCCACAGAGGAACCAGTCTGGAAACCAGACAGCTGTTTCCCGGCTTTCAGGTCTATGATGGAGGACCAGGATCTTAACATTAAATTAGTCACTGTGAAACAAGATGTAAGTTAAACTCGTTAGAAATGCCATCTGCTCTCTCATCTGCTTATGTACTTTGGCAACCTATTTTACGAACAACAGGGACCCAGATCAGACTGCTAAAAAGCAGTCTGATCAGGGTCTATAATGTTTGTTTTCATGGAAAAAGTTTTCTAGTGTGCAGAACATTGGCAGATTAAGTATCTTTAATTACCATACAAATTAAAATTTCTGATCTGATTTTTTTAACTCTGCCCACTGGGTAAATTTTTATGCTTTCTTGTTGTCTGCTGTTTGTTTGTTTTTCAAAATCAACTTTTTTAAAAAAAATCAGGAATACCACCAGGTTGTCAAACTGTTTTCAGGTCCGATGTTTTGTCGGACCTGATCTTGGTGCAAATTGTTTGCAAAGGTTATCAGCAGAGGACATCAGTAGGCAAAGACTTAATTACAAAAATTAAATATATTTGACCTGTGAAAAGATTTTTTTTGTTCACTTCATCATACACATATATCTTAATTATACCCCCGCAAACTTTGTTTGTGGTGGATATACTGTTTTCACGTTGTCCTTACGTAAGTCAGTGCGTGCGTGCGTCCGTGCGTCCGTCCGTCCGTAACGTTTTTGTTTTTTTTAATATCTTGAAGAGTCATCGCTGGATTTTCATCAAACCTTGCAAACATGTTCAAATATGCAAGACAAGTACTTTAGACAAAAAAGTAAGGGCTAGGGGCCAAATCTCTTAGAGTTATTTCCCTTTGTAGTTCTAAATGGCTTTTAATATAGGGTTTTATGCTTATGCTATTATAGGCCATACACGGGCCGATCAACTCCTACCACAGCTTTTGATCGGACACTTTGATACTTTGCCTATACAATGTAGACACATTGAACATATGCATGAAGGAGTTTACTTCAGAAAAAATATTTTTTGACAAAATGGCAGCTGTGAGAACTTAGACAATTTTACCCTAATAACGCTTTTGCATATGCATAGACGGTGCCTTCATGGGCTGATCAAATCCTACCACAGCTTTTAATTTGGCAATTTGATACTTTTCCTATACAATATAGACACATTGTACATATGCATGAAGGAGTCTGGTTGAAAAAAAAAATTGTCAAAATGACAGCTATTAGAACTTAGACAATTATTACCTTATATGACTTTTGTATATGCATGGATAGTGCCTTTATGGGCCGCTCAACTCCTACCACAGCTTTTGATGGAGCAATTTGATACTTTACGGATACAATGTAGACACATTGAGCATATGCATGAAGGAGTTTAAAATTTTTGTTTGCACAGATTCTGCTGAAATCTTCTTTTCAAAACCAAGGTCAGCTGGTTTGAATTATAATTTGCCAAGTTTTTTCACTGAATCTTACTGTGTGGGGGGTATCTAATAAGCATTGCTTATTGACTTTTTTCATTTTTTTTTATATTTTTTTTTTATTTGTTTCTGAAATGATTGGTTCAATATGTATACTTAATGCAAAATAGGCGTAGGATAAGGGCAGGATACAGCCCGAATTCCTTTTTTGAAGCCATAGTGGGTGCATAAAACTGGGTGTGCCGTGTGTGCTATATATGCCTAGTGCGCAGGGACCGTGGCACACCGTCACAATAACTGAAATATTATGATTAGTTAAATTGATTTTCATTGATTTATTTTTAGATCAACTCCAAGGTGAAGGTTGCACATTTATTTACTTGATTGTTTACATCCTACTTGAAAAAAAAAGATTTTACTTGTTTCTAATATGACTGATTTCCATTTATCAATTTTTAGATTAACTCCAAGGTAAAGGTTGCTCTTCAGGACAGAAAATCTCTGAGATATAATGGTCCTCGTCTGAAGCCTCTGCCCCCACCAGCCCCTAAACCTGCCTATGGTGGTACTATGGGGTTCAGAAAAGAGAAACTAATTAGTGCCCCTGGGAAGCAGAAAAGTACAGGATGGAGACAGTTTACAAGCGGGATTGGACTTGCTGACAATTAAATATATCCTAAAGCCCCTATCTCACTGGACTGCGACTGTTTTGTGACAGCTGGAGACAGACATCGCGAGTGGGTCGCCAAGCAGTCTCGAAACAGTCGCCAGTGATTCGTAATATCCTCGCATGTGTCGCCAAGTGGCGCAAAGTAGTCGCGAAAATGTTGAACATGTTCAAAAAATTTATGTGACAAAATTCCTCGCAAAATAGTCGCAAAGTCATCGCGGGTGTCTCAAACCCGTCGCGAACTTGTCGCCGACCCCTCGCAATTTAGCCGCAATCATTTTGGAACAAGACATATTTGCGAGATAAATAAGACTGAATTGCGAACCAATTGCGACATAACTGAGACACTTCGCGACAACATTGCGAGTAAATTAAACTAAGCGATGTTCTGGCGAACATCGTGAGACACTCGCATGAACGTCTCACGACTATCGCGCGAGTATCTTAAATTACTCGCAATTATGTCGCCAAAGGTTTGTTAAAAGAGTTCCTCCTATCTGAGATGATAGTTCCTTCTTAGTATGAGATCTTGGTTAGACATACTTAAGTACAAATGTATACAGTTTTGACTAATTCAAGGTGTCAAGTATTCTTGCTATCTGAGAGGATAGTTTCATATAAGTATGGTACATGTATATTGATTAGGCTAACTTACAGGTATGCTGTTTGGAGTAATTTCAGTCTGCATTCTGAGAGGATAATTTTTATAAGGCCTATTTAAATGTTTACTATTTCTATTACAGTATTGTGTCTTGGTTAGACTACAACAGCCTGCTTAGTCTAAGCAGCCCCTCTAAGGTTTTAATTTAGCATACAGAACCCTCTAAACAAATTATCACTGCAGGGGACAACTAAGGTTCTGATCAGAATGCGCATCCGTGCAGTCTGATCTGTGCCTTTGTTGTGCGCATAACTGTATAAAATAGATTTTCACAGGACGAGGCTCATCTGAACTCATTGCAATTTTAATTTGATTGGGTTCATCATGCCACACGTATGGGCAATCAGTGCATGTGCGTTCTCGACTGACTTTCTTAAGCTGCTTGATGGGCCATCATAACTGTACAGTTTAAACCAGTTAACTTTTTTCTAACTCAATATTTGCTACCATTCAACAGTCTAACACCACCCAGCAGCGTGACACCTTCCAACTATCTAGCTCCTTCCAGCCCGTTAGTTCCTTCCAACAGCGTAGTACCTTCCTAGTCTGAAGTTTCAGTGCTTGCTAGAATGTTTCTTTTCCTTGGTTTATCATTTCTCACAAAACTATCGTGCGACAGTTGCACGACCTTCGCGCGACAGTCGCACGACGTTCGTGAGAACGTCGTGAGGCGGTCGATGGTAATAAATGCTCGCAATTTAATCGGGAGAACATCGTGCGAGTGTCTCGCGAATGTCGTACGAATGTCGCGCGAATGTCGTGAAACATTCGCCAATAATTCGTGCGACAATCGTACGACATTCGTGCGACTGTCGCAAATATGTCTTAATCACCCTTTCGGTGTGACCGCAATTTGATTATGGTTGCATTGTCGTATTTCTGTCGCCAAAACGTGTCTCAAATTAGTCTCGAAATAGTCGCAAATTGCTCGCATCCCAGTGAGATACTAGCTTAAATACAGTAGAACTTCAATGGCTCAAACAGGCTTGGGATCATGAAAAATAGTGCTAGCCAAGGGTAGTTCCAGCCACCCAGGGTTGATTATACATAAAATGACACGTGGAGACCATGATAATAGTTCTAGCTGGCCATGGTGAATGAGCCATCAGAGTTCGAGCCATTGAAGTTCTACTGTACATGATTTTTGAGCATTGAATTTATCTTGTAATATTGAAAGTACAGTAAATGTTCTAAAATTGTGACCTAGTTGCCTGCCAAAAAGGCCTAGACAAACAGGGCATACCCATATCAGACTGCTTCTGAAGAAGCAGTCTGATCAGGGTCTTCCCTTTTTGCTATTCTGCAAGCACTTTGCCAATTTCATCCCTTAAAATCACCATTTTATTTGAGAACAGAAAGAGAAAATTGCTCAAAATTTTAGAACATTTACTGTAAGAATTACAATGAAATGACAATTTTCTGAAAGCCAGATTTTGGCTACAAATTTTAAAATTAAAAAGACATCATTTGTGCCAATTTATGAAATTTAGGTATATGTGTCAACATGCATGGACTACCTTTTTAGTGGGGCTTGATGGCTATAATTTTGCCTGAGCCTTCATCCACATCCATACTTTGTGAGTGCAAGCAGTAAAGGCTCTGATGAGACTGTGTATATGTGCAGGCTAATCTGAGCCTTCTGTTCTCGCACATTGTAAAATTAACAAAATCTCATGAACAGGTTTATTTCATTATCATGACTTTATTAATTCAGATTTTTGTGGTTTTGAGAAGCTGTGCATTGCATATGTTAAATATTTGAAACCTGTGCTTTGTCCAACTTCACAAAACTACAAAATCTGAATTTGACTATGTACACAGGTGGTCTAAGGAACCTTTTTTCATGTAATATTTTAACTAGAAATTCATCATAACTGGAGCCAAAAGTCTGATATGCAGAAAAATGCTCATGTATTTGAATTTCTTGCATTACATATTAAAATGAATTCTGTTATACAAATCCTTGTGGTTCCAGTGGACCCTCCTATAAACAATGACATCATTTGGTTGTCTTAGAGTGAGTTATGAAATGAACTTCAGGGCTCCAAGTATTAAGAAGTATGTCTATCTTATTTTCTGCCAAATTTTATGTTGTGGAACTCAAAAAATAATTTGTCTCCTGGTTTGGTTTGTTTCTTTATGTCCCAATCAACAGCTATGGTTATGTCGGAGCATTTGTATCCTGGATTATGTGCACAACAGTATACATATTAATTAGGGGATAACTGTATTCAAAATTTTCATTTGGGGAGGTATATCGTCGGATATACGGTCGGAAATTTAGTTTTACGGCGACGCGTAAGCGGAGCCATAAAACGTGATTTCCTAACGTATATCCGACGATATACCTCCCCAAATGAAAATTTTGAATATAGTTATCCCCATTCTAACGCACTATTAACATTTTCCCTTCAAAAAGACAGTGAAAGTGTACTTTGTTGGGCCTATAGGACTGCATAAAACCGCTTGCCAGCTGCATATATTCACTTGTCAACCAATGAAAAGCGACGTTATGTAATGACGTTGGGTTTCAGACAGTATATCGCAGGATATACTGTCGCAAATTTATGACGTTATCCAATCAGACGTCGCGTTGCATTTGCAAGTAAATTAGAATGTGTAGATATAAGAAAATGCTCCAGTATACTGTACTGCACATGCTGGGGCGATGTCAAGTTTAAAGATCCATGTCACAAACTTGATAGTGACATTACTTAGAATAGGGCTTTTGATTGGAATATGTTAATGGTTTCACTACTGTCCTGCCAGCCAAGAGTGACAGTGACCTAATATTTTATTTACAACTGTTAAGTTAAATATTAACTTGTATTCTCCACTTGAGCTAACAAGAATGGGTAGATCACTTGTGTATTAACCCTATCCTGCAGATAGGATTAATACACAAGCGATCTATCGATTCTAAGTCCCTGATAACTGTAAACAAAACATGACATTACTGTCACTCTTAGCTGGCAGGACAGTAGTACTTAAGTTAATTCCTATGGTTAATGACAGGGTGAATGCTATAATGGATGTTGAAGGAAGAATTGTGGATACTTTTATGTACTACACTCCTCCCCAATTTTTATCCAATTAGCTAGCAGGATTCCAGTTTAAAGCATGTATTTACAAGTAGAATGTAAAACAGCGTGGATCCTGATCAGCTGGCTTCTCACCGGGATCAAATTTTAGAATTTTAACTGCTTGCTAAAAATAGCAAGTGATCATTTTTCTTACTTGCTAAAGTTGATGTTCAACTTGCTTATTCACTCGAATAAATTCAACTATAGCATACATGTATGTGTTTGACAAGTTGTGTGACAAAAAATTATTTAAAATATCACCTATCTGAAATCACATTTTGGCTACCTTGAAAACAGTGTTGATCCAGATCAGCAAGCTTCTAAAGAAGCTGGCTGATCAGGATCTACACTGTTTCAGAAGTGCTGACTGCTCTGGATCTACACTGTTTATCAAGCAGTTTATGCATAATTTGGAAATTAGTTGATGTGAGAACGACTTGTTTTCACTCACAAATAATAGCAAGTGAAGGTTATTTCAACATGCTTTTTTGGGAAAACTACTAGCATTTAGCAAGTTGGCAAGTGCTAAATTTGATCCCTGATCTCAGAAGCCAGCTGATCTTGATCTACACTGTTTTTAAAACTGATTTATTCCGGTTTAGCATGGTAAGGGTTAAGACTAAGGCAGAACTTGCATGCTTAATTTGTCCATATAAGTAGGTGGGAGAGAAATTAATCCAAATATCAACTTATATGTGGCTTTGTCATTGGTGTGAATGATGAAAACATAAACCACATGGTTCACATAGGCTTAAAATTGTTTTAAAATGAAGAGATGCTAGGATGGATGTTGCAGGATGAATGGGTAATTTAACTTTTATCATGCTGGACATTTTATGTAATGCACTCTCTCCCCAAGTTTTAAGGATTAAGCATGTATTTACAAACCAGCTGATCAAGATCTACACTGTTTTCAAAACAGGGATATATTCGGGTTTAGCATGGTAAAGGTTAAGGAAACATGCCTAATTTGTCCATACAAGTAGGTGGGGGAGAAATTAATCTAAATATCTACTTATATGTGGCTTTGGAATTGGTGTGAATGAAAACATAAACTTTTTAAGACAAGGTTCACACAGACTTGAGAATGTTGTTTAAATGAAGGACTTTCTTGAAATAGCTTTGGAATTTAAGTATGCTGGACTTATTCCTGTTATTGGAGTCCAAAATCAGTATAAATTGCTTTACATTTCAATATTTACATTTCCACTGCAAGTCTAAAAATGAACCTTTACATTTGAGATCTCCTTCAAACCTTCATGAACCAATAGATTTATGCCATGCCCAACATACATGCCATTTGGGTGGACCAATGTCAACACCATCCAATAAGGTTTCTTTACTGATGTTTGCATGACATTGAACACGCATCACCAACGTCCATGACGTTAATGGGGCAGAACAATTTTGCTTTTCCAAAACCTCTGTTATATCTGATTTAATTCTGGAAAACCAGCCAAGATAGGTGAAAATTGAAAATTGAAAATTGATACTTGACTGACAATATAAAATGTAATATAAGTAATAAATACAACATTTGTTCTGTTCATGGTACCATGAACACTTCATGTCTCTTGCAAAGTTAAGGTGATTGAATTTATTATTTAAATAAACACAAACCAATCTTATACTTATTTATAAGCATTAAATATTTATCTAGCATTTAAGAAACTGAATTATAAAGTGTAAGCGAGTAATATAAAGTATTACAGATTCTCAAATAGTGTTAACAGATTTTTACATAGTATAAACCCTGTCTCAAGTAAGATGATTCTGCGATTACTAAAGGCAATTACAGTAAGTTTGTTTACAATGGGTGCTTGTTAATGGATGCCTTAATATTATTACACATTAAAAGCATTTCAGATTTGACATATATTCTCTTATGGTAGTAAGAGGTTTGCAAATAAACTTAGATTTCTATAAAATGTATGTCTGTGTCAATAGGCATAGCATTATGATTAAGTTTTATGTTATGGTGTGTTGGTATGAAGTTGGTTAGCTGTACATGTACATGTTAATTAAATAGTTTATGTACAGATAAGGCCTCAGGATTATAAAACTTTTTTCATGCTTTACTCAGCTGAGTATGAAATTTATCCTGCTCATAAATGTTGAAATGCCAACAATTGTTGGCATTTTAACATTTATTAGCTGGATATATACAAGTCAACTACTGTTGACATTTTAACAACTATTAGCAGGATAAGTAAAGCTTCTGAAACCTTTTAAGAAAAATCTTTTCTTTGTAATATTTTAGTCTTTATGAGCTGTTGAAATTTGATGCTCAAGTGAGCTGAACATGAAAAAAAGTTATATAACCCCGGGGTAAGATGTATTGCTTGGAACCAAAGAAAACAATAAAAGAAATAAACAAAGCAGCCTCTGTTTTATTGCGCCCTATCCAGGACCCAATCACTGATTGTTCTGAGGGAGCGCAGTGGCTCAGTGGTAGAGTGCTTGACACGAGACCGAGGGGCTGCAGGTTCGAGCCTCACTGGTGTCACTGTGTTGTGTCCTTGAGCAAGACACATTAATCCTAGTTTAATTAGTACTGGTTCAACTCAGGAACACCCGTCCCTTTATAACTGAAAGATTGTTGATGGGACTTAAAGAATCAAATCAAACAAACGAAACTGATTGCTCTGTAGGCCCCCAACACCAGTTTGATATTTGTATAGTGTCTTGACTTAACATGGAGTTGAAATCATATTATTTTGAAGTTGTGACATATGCAAGTGACAGTTTATCATGTGACGTCACGTCTCGGAGTGAAATAACGCCATGCAATAAAATCTGTAAACCACTAGTGGTTTATCGATTTTCGGGAAACGTTATGACGTCCATAACAAGTTGTGTACATAATGACAAATTTATGACGTTTTTACGGCAGAAATGAGATTTCAAAGTAATCTTAATGTCTCTATGATAAACTGAATCTAACATTCGCGCTCTTGTATTATTGAATTTATAAAACTCGTTGTGAAAAAGTGATAAAATGATCGGCAAACCTCGCATTTTATCTCTTTTCCCCAACTCTTTTAATAAATTCAATAAAACATGAGCACTCATGTAAGATCCTCAAAATCTCTCATCTTTCAGATTAATTGGGAGTTTTTGGTTGACTGTAATCAAATAAAACCAATGTCGTAAGAAAATACTCACACTGGTAAATGTATACGTCGATTTGGTGGTATTTACGCGTATTGCCGGTACTTCATAGACCAGAAGTGGTAGATATTGGTGTTAATACTATATAGAAAAACATGCTATATGCCTAAAGGACTATAGAATTAGATCATTTTTAAGTTTTCAGTATGTGCATGGCGATTATGTTAGCATTTAGGAATAGATTCGAGTACCGATATCATCCAGATCGGTACTCGAATCTATTCCTAAATGCTTACATAAATCACCATGTGCATGCCCAATACTTAAAAAGATCTAATTCTATAGTCCTTTAGGCATATGGTATCTTTTTCTATATAGTATTAACACCAATATCTACCACTACCGGTCTATGAAGTGCCGGCAATACGCATAAATACCACCAAATCGACGTATACATTTACCAGTGTGATACTGATTGCAGGAATCTAAGCTTTTATTGCAGGTGCTGCAATCAAAGCTTAGATACATGCAGTTAAAACTTATTTACCTGAAATCAGTATTTAGGGTCTTGCCAACATTTGTTGGCGGAGATCTATAGTATTCCACTTGTCCATATGTCTGCCTGTTTGCCCGTCCGGCTGCCGATTAGTCAGTCCTCTTTTATGAACACGATATCTAAGTCATTTGTCACCAGATTTCATCCAAATTTCATATACATGTATGCATCACTTTTATCAATCTCTGCCAAGTTTGAATTGGGTTTTATATAATGAATGCTCACCAAGGTGGCTGCCAAAATGGCCCGGACATTCCGTTTGCCCTTGGTAGCACTGTAGCTAGGACATTTGTCACCTTATTACTTCCACATTTCAGATATATGCATTACTTTTATCAAAGTTCAAACATAGGCTTTGTCTGATGATTACTTACGAAGATGGCCACCAAAATGAGCCCTGCCTGTCCCTTTGCACTTATGGAAGCTATAGCTAAGTCATCGTCAACTGAATACTTTCAAATTTCACATATGCATCACTTTTATCAATCTCTCGGCCAAGTTTTAAAATCGCAATTACCTTTGGGCTAAAGCTTAGTCATTTGTCACCTGATTACTTCCAAATTTCAGATATGCCTTTATCAAAGTCCTAACGTAGACTTATGATGAGCTCATACCAAGATGGCCACCAAAATAGCCGCCTCCAGGTATCGTTCAAACTTGTGGTCAAAATAAATAAGTAACCTTCCAACTTTATAAATGCATCATTTATCGATATATCAATATTAGAAAAGTTAGAGTATCTTTCTTGTCCAATGTATAGTTTCCAAGATGGCTGCTAAATTTGTTTGATATGATGACATTTTCCCATTGTGTGCTCAATTTCTCATTTGTAAATTAAGTGCTTCCAAATTTTATTCATGATACACATGCAGCATTGTTTATGATTTGTTTGAATATGAGTTTCGGTATTCAGTTTTATGTACTGTTGAGTCCTTATCTTTGCTTTATCTCCTTTTTATATCTTGATTTATATGTTCTAGGAGATGATGCATGGATAAGTTAGGGGTCTTTCATGCAAACCAAACATGTATGTGTCTTGATCCACATCTGAACAAAGGGTGAGGTTGGCACTGTGAAACCGGTTTAAGCCCTCCAGTAAAATATTTTTACTGACTGTTCCAAGGCGGTACTTCTTTTGTGGATCATTTGTGTTATTAGCTCACCTGAGTTGAAATCTCCGAGGTGAGCTATTAGTATACCAATGACTCTGTCGTCCGTCCGTCCGTCAACATTTTCAAACATCTTCTCTGAAACCACTGGGCCAATTGAATTCAAATTTCATATGCAGACTCCTTAGGATGGGGGAACAAAAGTTTGTTCAAATGGTAAGATAAAAACAATATTATTATGAGAGTTTGAAACCATGAAAAGTCTTTTTCAGAATTTTAGTTTTTAATTATGCCTCGGTTACATTTGCCTTACGACGAGTATACGATGTCCGTACGATGTCCAAATCACCGTTTCCTTGCGGCCTCCGCAGGGTGACCTTGCGATCATCGCAGGGGTTTACAGGCATCGTGGCCTCTACGATTTTGTTTAACTCCGCACAATGACAAATTTGAAAAAATCGTAAGCCCGTAGCCTGTAGACACATCGCAGAAACATCGTACGATCCCCGCACGTGCATCGAACGGTGATCGTGAGGATGACGCGCGATTTTAGATTGTCATTTTTGGCAAAAAATGATCGTAGACTCTTGCGCTCGTTGTAGGGTACCCGCAAGGTCGCCGCACGATGCCCATGCAGGGCTCATAAAATCGTACGGACATCGGGCGGTCATAGTGCGGTAACCCCAAGGCGATGGCACAATGATCGTGCGGTCGCCTTGCGACGTGTCAATAATTTTCAGACGGGTATATATTGGTCATGCGCGGATCCAGGAATTTTCGTCAGGGGGGGGGGGGGTCCAGGTCAATCTGACAAATAAAGCACTGACAACCGTTTTTTTCAGTCCTCAGCTTATTTTACTGAAGTCAAATGGTTTATTTCGAAGAAAACTATCATTTTTCAAGGTTCCAGAGAGGGTCCAACATTTTCCAGGGGGGGTCCAACTTTTTCCAGGGGGGGGGGGGGGGTTCAATTGCTTATTCCCTATAGAAACCCATATAACTTGTGATTTTCCAGGGGGGGGGGGGGGGGGTCCGGACCCCCTGTCCCCCCTCTGTATCCGCACTTGTTGGTTTTCATCTGCCGTTCGTTTCATTTCAATATTTGTCTTCAGACGATGTTTATAATGCCACCACTCAGAGTGACTCAATTGCAAATGGAGTTAAGACGGAACCGGGGGAGGGAGCAGGCGCTCATAGTAGCGCTGGCTGTTTTTGAACAGCAACAGGCCAGACATGGACACAAAGAGCGGACAGTTTGGGTGAAGCCGTGGCTACTTAGACGTGTCACCCTAGGGTACTATGACACTCTAATGCAGGAGCTAATGCGAGAGTCGCGGGGAGACTTCAAGGCCTTCCTCAGAATCGAGCCACCCATGTTCCGTGAGATGGTAGATAGGCTGACCCCAAGAATATCAAAGCACCAAGACTGTCGGCCTGGCTAGCCAGCTGGTTTGCCAGCGTACCGACACCTTGCGACTTCCGCAAGGTCATCGTGCGGGCATCGTACGATTTATATGAGGAGGTCGTTAAGATAACACGATGACTGTACGATGACCCTGCGGTTGTCGTGCGATATCCGCAAGGTCTATGTAAGGTTTTGTCCAAGTTTGTCGCCGAAAGAAATCGTAAGGTGATCGTAAGCAATGTAAACGCAAACGTCGTAGCTTATTGCCGCCTACGATGTCGAAAAAATCGTAAGGAAAATCGTAGACAACTAAATCGTACGACGACCGTAGCAAATGTAACCGAGGCATTATGAGCTATTGAAATTTCATCCACAGTTGAGTTGAGCATGAAAACAGTTTTATATTGTCTCGTGTACATTCCACGCTACCAGAGACAAATTTTAGTGTCCAGCAATATGGATTTTCAGAAGAAAACATGCCTCCACCCATTTCATAGAGCTATATGACCCTGATGACAATGAAAATTAGACAATCAAATCATTTATTAAGGTTCTCCCAAAATGTATCTTTGCAAATTTGGCCAAAATCTTGTCTTGCCATTGGTTCAAAAGATTCCTGAAGCGCTCACATGATCTCCTCAATAATGTTAAAATATGTTAAGGTCAACTTAGGCATATTATTTAAACATATTTTGTTTTACCATGTATGGGAATGGTAGCCATTTGTGTCAAGTGACCTTGAACAAATATTATATTTATATTGTTTTATCTACTCCATATTAAATTTGAGTTCAAACAGCCCAATGATATCTGATAAAAGATGTTTACTCCAAAATGAGTGGCCTTGGGCGAAAGGTCAAAGGTCAGCTTGACCTTTAGTGCTTATATAAAACCAGTATTTCATTAGGTTTAACATTTCTCGCAAGTAAACTGGTCAAAATAAGTTAAGCCCCATGTCACTTTTTTCCATAGCTATAATGTTAAATTCCCAAAGTTTAGTTGTTTATTTAAAAATATCGAAGGTAGTTGAAAATTCTAACTCCATCCAAGTTAGACAACAATATCTAAGGTGTAATCACACAAAGTTTCAATTGAAAATACCCATTTTCCTTGGGTATGTGCCCAATTTTCCAAGAGTATCCAAATTTTTGTCAATTTTACTATAGGAATGATAGGGAACGAGACGGGACATTTATTGGAATGTGTTAAGCTCTATGGAAAATTAATCAATAAAAGTGAAACATGACACATGTTGAGAGGAAACATTGCTGCTACTTCGCTAAACATTTTATGGAAAATTCAGTTCAGTAAAATGTGATGATAAATCAAACATGAATGTATTTACATTAAGTCTATGGGAAAATTTCCGGTGGGGCTTATTTTTTTGACCAGTTTATTAAGATTTCCGCTTAAACATTTATAGAAAAATGAACATTTCAAGATTTTTCCAATATAAATGCATTTAAGGAATCAAATTTGGTCTTGCTGTAAAAAAGGGCAAGGTCACTTGCTGTAAAAAAAGACAAGGTCAACCCAGATTCATCATTTGTTCAAATCTGGTAGGGCCCACATCCTCAATGCTACATACCAAGTCGCAAGGCCATTTGGTTTCAGAGAAGAAGGTATTTAAAGGGTGTATACCTGATATGGGCATGGTGGCCATCTTGGTCATGTGACCACTAACATTCAGTATAAATGTACTCCCCACAACTTAAAGAATCTCAATATGAAATTTGAATTAAATTGGCCCAGTGGTTTCTGAGAAAACTATGTTTTAATATATTGATGGGACTCAAATATAAGCGACATCGACTGAAAGGTCAAAGTGGATGATATTTATAGCCATTGTCTCATTAGGTTTAACGTATCAAGTGAGAATAATGACTTTGGGTTCAACAGTTTTAAAAAGTCAACTTTTCAAATTTTTCTCTCTGTGCCGGTGTATCCACGGTACATCCCGGTGCATGACAGCCGGTATACCGTGATGTACCGGGACACATTTCATAAAGCCTAGTTCTCACTGTGCCGGTGTAGCCACGGTACATCCCGGTGCATGACAGCCGGTATACCGTGATGTAGCGGGACACATTTCATAAAAAATAAATTGCGTTCTCACCTTACCGGTTTAGCCCCGGTCCTCGAGAAAGCAAGACGCCGGTTGATTCCCGATTCACCACGGAGCACTTACGGTGCAGCACGGTGGAGCCACGGTTCATGCCAGTTTCCCCGGTGTTACCCAGGTTGTTTTCGGTGATGTCCCGGTAACTGCCGGTTGCGCCACGGTTACATGCGGGTGGCGCCACGGTTGCGTCCCGGTGTTTCTCTACACTATAAAACCAGGATAAAAATGTGGAGTAACATAAGTTTTCTTCTGGCTCTATCGCATAACAGTTATGTCTTCAAAGAAAAAAAAAACATCGAACAGACACAAATTGGACTGCACAGCCGCATACAGTAGATGGAGACTTGAAAGTTCAGATTAAGTTACTAGAGGAATCATGATCTATGTAGCGAAAACAAATGCCTAGTAACCTCGCAGCTCATTTGCATGGATATTGTCATATAAGCAGAAGCAGACCTGGCCCCGAGGTTATAAAACTTTTTTAATGCTCAACTCATCTGAACATGAAATTTCAACAGCTCATAAAAACAAAAATATCGGTAAATAAAGAAGTTTCCTGCTTTAAGTCTCTCGGGTGTTGTATTTATCATGCTAATAAATGTTAAAATGCCAACAATTTGGCATTTTAACATTTAAAAGCAGGATAAATTTCGCGCTCAGCTGAGTTGAGTATGAAGACAGTTTTATAAACTCGGGCCTGTTTTCAGTTCAATTGTTGTTAATCTGGCCCCAGAACTATAATGCCTCCTTAAAGTTAAGGAAGACTTAATTTAAGTATTGATATTTCAACATTAGACGGATGGCTGAGAATGGGTTTGCTCCCCCCCCCTAGGGAATTTTGCAGACATATCCTATCTTGTAGAGAATTGAAAGCCGCATCTTTTAAGAGATGTTTGCACTCTGTGCTTCGGGGCGTTAGTCTGTAAGAGCCTGTAACATACGTTACTTTATCAAATTAAGAAAAAGTAAATTGAAAGTTTGGGCTTCAAATTAAAGACATTAAGATATTTATTTTTAAAAATCATTCATAAAGTCTGCATACTGGATATCTTCACTACGTATGACAGCCATTTGAACAAAATTGCGGCTTCCTAAGGTGTCATATGCGTTACATAAATCAGATAACCCCTTAAAATTTGCAAGTGTGGCTAACATCGTTTACATTCGCAATCTCTCTGTGTGTTTTGCAAAATGTTTTAACCATGTCTGACTAGCTTATGCAATTAGCTAACAGAAAAATTAAAGTTTGTTTCCCTATCTTCAATATTTTTCCTGGAATAAGCAATTAAACAACCCTACCCCTACCCAGTTTTAAGGTGAAAAGTTTGGTATTAAAACTAAAATAAAAATAGTTAAAAAATATTTGCAGTTGATGAATATGTTTCATTGTTTGGCATTTATTTGCTTATATGAAAAGACTTATAAATCTGCAAGTTTGTCGCATATGTTACCTGATGTAATAAATGGGCATGCTCATTGTCTTTACGTAAGATATGCCTAAAAATGTTTTAATCTCCTCGATGGAATTTTGAAGACATATTCCTTCTTAAAGTACAACCCAAGCTGCATCGAATAAGTGATGTTTGCACTCTCTAAGTAGGGGCGTTAGTCTGAAACAGCATGTTACATGCGTTACTATATCAAATAAAGGAAATGTAGTTTGAAAGTTTGAGCTAAAATTGTGAAAAATCTTGCAGCTGCTGGATATCTTACATTGTTTAGCGATTTTAAGCTGGCTCGTATGATAAAGACTTTTAGATCTGCTAGCTGTCACCAAGTTTTAAAGATCAGAGAGTGTTACATATGTTAGCGTGATAAATAAAATCATCAAACAGTATTTTGACATCAAGCTGAGTAAGGGCCTGCTCCATCCTAATCCTCTTTGGTATTCTGCAGACATATTACATCTTATGTAACAATTCAAGGTGTATTTAATAAGAAATGTTTGCACTCTGTAAATCGGGGCATTAGCCTGTAATAGCTGGTTACATATGTTACTATATCAATTTGAGAATAAGAAATTTGAATGTTTGAGCTACAGAAAGAAGACATTAAAATTATCTAATAAATTGACATTCTTATGGTCTGTATACGGGATGTCTTTACTACATATGGAAGCTGTTTAACATTTATATGGCTAACTGTGGTGTTATGTGCGTTACATGAACCTAATTATAATTTTGGCTATCGTCATTTAGTTAAACAACTACTATGACTTGGTTTCAAACTGTTTTATTAGAATTATCAAACATATACTCAATTGATTAATAGGAAAAACCAAGTTTGCTTTTCTATCTTAAATATATTAATTTATAGGAGCTAATACACAGCCATACTCACAGTTTTACAGAGAAGCAAATTTTGTCATTACCGCTTAAGTAAAACACATGAAAGCGATTGCAACGTGTGGATATTTTACATTTTCTTAGTTTGTCTTGCTCATATATCTGCAAAGTGTCATTAAGTTTAAGATCAGGACACTTAATGTGTACTTATAAGTCTTTGGTGCGAAAACACTAGAAATTATATTCATTTCTGATTATCAAGCCCATGGACTGTTGTTACAGATGTTATCAATGACCTTTTGGACACATTTCCTAATACTGTGCATATAATGCTAAATATAGAGCCACAAATAGAAAAGATAGTTATACATTTGTACAAGACAATACAATAAATGAAATGGTCCAAACTAATTCTCATCGATTTAACACTCATGTTAATCGTTTGTCGTTTTCTGCTTCTGTGATAATCATTATTATCACCCGACGCCTTGCAACAGGTAGAATCATCACACAATTTTTCAATCATTTACTGTTATACAGTTTTACCACCTGTCCACTCAAAATTGATGAGCCATTATCAACCTTCCAATTTTGCCATTCATGGCTTGGAACATTCGGAAACTGATATGAATTCCTAATAGTTGGCTCTTTGAGTATGTTTCAAGCGATACTCTGCAAGTAGGAGAAAGACTAAAGCTTTACAAGGATGAAAACTATGCCATTTAAAGCAATGAGTACCTGGACTGATGTACCTTGATATATCTGTGATAAAGAATCATATCTTAGCTGATTAACTTTTATAAATGTAGCCTTTCCATACATGCAACAAACATATTTTCCTCTAATAATGTCTCTGCACTTATTATCTTTCCCCAAGCATTCAAAAACTTATTTGAAATCTTAGTACTTCTGAAGTGCTGAAACCGAGGTAACTCTTTCCCTTCAGATAAACGAACTAGATGTATCACAGCAGGTAAAGCAATGAAATGCAGGATGAACAAAGCGCAAATTAGACCCTTTCACTTCAATGGTTCACTAAGTTTCTAAGATAAGAGCGCTTATTAAAGGATGTAACATATGTAACTCGTCATAATAAATGAGCAAGGCCATTGTCGTGACATCCTTTTTGATTACACAGTCAGAGGCAAGTGTTTTCAATGGATCATGAAATGGGGCAACCTTATCAACTTGTTTACTCTGTATAAATCTTCCATAGAGCATAATATAGAACTACTGGTTATCCTATTCTACCCATAGTCCACTTTCCTTCTTTTGAATGCAACAGCTAATGATATGGCTGCAAAAATTGAGAAATCATAGGTTTTACATTATTTTAAGGCTTGCTTCAATGTATAGATATCAAAAAACAACCAGCTGCAAACATATTGATGGCAGTGTCCAACTTCATGTTCTTTCTCATATACCAGATAACTTTCAAGGTGTAACAGAAATTGTTTCAGACGGTCTGCCAAAACTATCAAGAGTCAACATTGTTACAAAAGAAAACTTATAAAGTTCTTTGGGCGCAGAAAAATACTATTGATCTTAGACCTGAGGACTTAAGCACCAAAGGACTGGAAAGGTTCCATGGCAAATGATGCAAAAAAGCAGCCTATCAAATTTCTGTTTGACCAATGTCAGAAATCTTAAAGTATTCTTAGAGATACAGGGTAGAGACATAGCTTTTGCAAAATCAGAGCAAAGTAATCATTTGACTAGCACGGATGCAGAGGCAGCTGTAGTAAGATTGCTCTTGCCACTTCATAGGGAGAGACATATACCTGAGTCATACACCATTGTAATGTATGCATATATGTGAAATGGCATTAAACCCATATTTAATCAGGTGTTTGATTCCATGGCACTGGCATGCTGTTTCTGCTTTTGAAGGATGCTAAGGATTCAAGTTATTGCTGAGTCAATTTGTTTGACACTGACCACACATACAAAGAAAATTAAGGCTTTTGATGGCATAAGAGGAGGATCACACGAAATGCTTATAAGTGATGTTTGTCACAATTACCAATTTTGAAAAGTAATCTTAATTAATGTAACACATATAACACCATAGGAAGCTGCATATCTGTTAAAAACACTTTCTTATGTATCAAAGGTATTCAACATGCAAACTACATTTTTTTTTCTCATTTATTTTTATTTCTCTACTGACATGTTCTCAACAATATCACAGGACAAATAGTACATGCATGTAATATGGTATCATTCCGATTCAACGTCTATGCTATTACATATAAAAAAAATACGAAATATGAGTCGCAACGCTAAAAAGAGTCCATCTGGTAAATATTTGACCATGGGCTGCCCTTGGCATATAATTTTATATTCTAAATAAAGAAAGACAAATTGTTTCATCTATTAAAACTGCATCAAGAGTTAAACTAAGGATACAATTTGTGTAAGCCAACCAGATATGTGCCTACCCGAGCGTACCTGAATGAACTCTCTTAGCGTTGCGGATAATCTCTCGAACAGACATACTAAATTTATAGCTTTTACAAAATCATCTGTATCACTAAAAGTTCTCTGTACATGTTTGAGGTTTCTTACTTTTCAATTGAAAAGGCAGTGGAAAAAAACAGATTTAGTCTACACAGCATACAAAGCCAAAAGCAGCGTGTGCACAGCGTCGTGGTGCTATATAAAGAACTAAACTGGCGCTGCCGGTATTGCCAGTTTTGTCCGCCTTTTGGAAAGCTACTGTACTGTGCACTCATGCATGGTGAATAAATGTGATTACCAAGCCCTATCACTAGATGACCCACCTTTCTGTTAGCCAAAGAGAATTCTAATTTCCATACATTTAACCAAATTAAAGAGCTATACCCCTGAATATAAACTTGGTACAGCCCCTACCTTATCTGTGCAGAGCAACATTACCACACTAACCAGATTGGGAATGCTCCTACTGCTCCGCATTTCGCTCGAATATGAAAAAGGCCCTCCAGTGACATGGCTTACCGTATCATGTACATGTTTAAAATACGTGTTAGCATTGGTATATCGTACTGTACTTCTGTGAGGGATTATAAATTCTGCTGGTGGATTAATATATTTCAAATAGAAGATTTTTTCGTTTCATGTCTCAGCATAGTACCTTGAAAAAAATCACAAGGAGTAAGGTATGAAAATATAATCTGTCCTCGGTGTGGGGATCTGTTTTATGGACTGTAAATATGTATGGTTGTGGGTGTATAGAATACATTATTTAAATGATTGATGTACACGGTGCCCCCCTCCAATTTGTGCAGAAAAAATGAAGTTACATACTTGAATCGCCGTTATTAATTGATGTTATAATATAACGAGCATAATGAGAATATCTTTACTTATGATACAGTCTAACCTTTAGAGGGTAATTTACCTATTTTAGCCAAGACCAATTGAACCGATTGAATCCATTCCGGAATTTAGGAAACACCTGGTAGCATTTTTATTCGAATTTGAATAGAATTCTATATTAGCGATTAGTGGAGACCCTGACCAGACATCACAATCATGGACATCTCGTTTGGATCTAAACTGCTCTGATTTTGTCCCTTATAATGGGCATACCACTCCTATGGATAGCCGCAAATACTAGTTTTGGTACCTCCTTGCAATGAAAGTCCTAATTGTTTTCAAAGATTTCTAACCATTTCTGCCAATATTTTGTAAATTTTGGAAACCGATCTGCTTTAATAGCTATTTTCTTTTCAATATGTATGAAAAACTTAAGTTCTTTGACCCATTCAGCAATATTCAAACCTTTGTTGTTTATACGACATTTGTAAATGTAAAATCTTGTTAAAATTAGAATATAGTTAATAGGTTTACTAAATTCTCTTTGATTACATATACCGAAAAGTGCACGTTTCTTATCAATGTTTACCAAGTATTGATTTTTTTCGTAGATCCAATTTTCGATATTTTCCCAAAATTTCATTACTACATTACAGTACCAGAATAAATGTTCAATTTTTTCGGGGACTCTTTTGCAAAATGTGCATAAACTGTCTTGGGTAATGCCACATTTCAGCAGTAAATCATTGGCAGCTAAAATTCTGTGAAGTAGTCTATATTGAAACCAGTGTAGTTTCGTATTTCCGCAGCTTTTAGCTGGAATTTTATAGATTTGGCACCAATCTAGATTTTCAGTCTCGAATATACCATTCCATTTAATCTGACTTTTGAGTATTATTTTTTTTCATTTAAAATCTTATACATATCTCTACAGCCTTTATTGCTCTTTAGTATAGTTTTGACGTTGAATGGTATGTTGTTATTAGCTAGTGAGACTGGACCAATATTAATTTCCTTTTTCCTAATATAATTTAAAACCGTGGTTCTGACACTAAAATACTGCATAAAATCTATTTAAAAGTTAACATGCAGACTACATGAATAATGCAAATAAATAGATAGTTTTATGCCTTCTTTCTGTTTCTCAGACTTTCAATTCATTTATTCTTAAATTGATATGGTAACATACGTAACATACCATTACAGGCTAACCACCTGGTTAATAGAGTGCAAACATCTCTTATTTGATGCAGCTTAAATTGTTCTTTAAGGTAGGATATATCTGCACAATTTCCAAAGCAGTGGAGAGGAACAGAATTGTTCTCTGTTTGCAGTCCTAATACTATGCCATGATTCTACTGGTTGTGATGAAATGGGTGATTATTTTGCAATAGAAGCAGACACAATGATATACCTTGTGAGCGGGACTTGAATAAAGATTGTTTTTGAATAATTATATTTAATAGGAATATTTATGAAATTGTGTCATTTAAATGAGAACTATTATTTTCTATCTATACGTCTATATATTTTAATATTATAGGCATTAGGAAATATGTGATAAAAATATTATATATAACATCTGTAACACAATTCCGTTGGCTTGTTATCAGAAATGACTATAATTACTAAGACTAAGGCACCAGAGGCTAGAGATTAATGGGAAAGCATGTGAAAATAGTATTTTTTTCTGAAATATCATCTCTTACTTTCAAGACAATTTCTTTGCTCATTCATTATGCCATGTAACATACGTTACATACTTTAATGAGTGCTCTGATCCTGATGCCAAACTTGAAAATGTATGATTCTTTATTGCATTAGTAAGACAGTGCCAAAAATGTAAGATATCCACGAGCGTCAAATATTTTCATGTATTTTTCTTCAATAATAGATACCAAAATTGGATACTTAAAATTGGGGGTAGGGTTGTTTAATAGCTCATATAAATCAATGTATATGAGATAGAAAAGCAAACTTTGTTGTTTCTATTAGTCAAATAAATATTTTAGCCAACCAAGATTAAAAACACTTGTAAAAGTGCACAAATCGTCTGTAAAATTAAATGATGTTAGTCACGATTTCAACTTTCAAAGGGAAATTTAATCTATGTAACGCATATAACACCATTGAAGGCTGTAATTTTGTTTAAAATGCTGCTTTTATGTAGCTGAGGCATCCAGCTTGCAAAACTACATAAGAAATGTGAATAATTAGACGGTTTAATGTCTTCTTTCTGTAGCTCAAACTTTTATTATGATTTTTTCCTTAGTTTGTTACAGTAACATATGTTACAGGCTGTCAGAGACTAACGCCCCGGAGCACAGAGTGCAAACATCTCTTAAAAGATGCGGCTTGAAATTTTCTTTAAGATCGAATATGTCTGCATAATTCCCTAGGGGGGGGGGGGGGGGGGAGCAGGACCTTTTTTAGCTCGAAGTCTACATGTTACATTGAATGCTTAATAAATTGTCAGGACCGATGCATGTCTTGTGGTCAAATATATCATTGTGATTTATAGAAAAAGAGACTATTTTGATCTTAATCAGTTTGAAAACGTTGTTTTTCGCATCCTGAAAATTCAATACTTTACTTAAGTCTTGGTTCATTGTAATTCTTGGCCCAGATTGTCTTGCTTTTTAGTAAAATATATATCAACACTATGAGCCGCGGCATGTAGCTTCCAACTGTGTGGTATTTTGATAAGTGTAGACTCAGACAAGCCAGTGCAATCCCCATTTAAGCTAAGAAATTCTAAAGGTTGCTCGGTCAGTAGCTTAACAGTCAAATAATAATCAAGCGACTAGCAAAGGCTCTGATCAGACTGCGCCTAGGCGCATGCTGATCTGAGGTATTGCTGTTGGCACAGACCACATTGTTGAAAAATCAGGCATACCGAGGGTCCTCGTCGCGCACGGTTTATCACGGTGGAGACACGGATGTTCCCGGAATGTGCCGGTATCGCCCCGACGCCGTCCCGGTGGAGACACGGTTGCTCCCGGCGTCGTCCCGGTTTACCACGGTATTTGACAGTCTTCCCGGTGAGTCCAGGTTGTTTTAAACATTTTAAAACAACCGGGGACGTGAGCCGGTTCAACAAGGTTCATCCCGGATCTCCAAGGTTGTCCACGGTGCCGCCACGGTTGTGACACGGTTCACCACGGTTCATCCCGGATCATCAAACCGGGATGAACCGGCACCTTAAACCGGGACAGTGAGAACGGGGCTTTAGGAAGCAAATTTGACCTTGATGTTAAGTAGATCAAGCTCAACCTAGGATCATCATTTGAACAAACTTGGTAGGCCCCACATCCAAAATGTTGCATATAAAGTCCCAAGGTCATCAGCCTTCTGGTTCTGGAGAAGAAGATTTTTAAAGGGTTTTTACCGTAAATGGGTATGTCCGCCATCTTGGTCATGTGACCACAATAATTTGTTTAAATTTTGACAAACTTATCGTAAGGAGTCTTCATATGAAATTTGAGTTTAATTAGCCTTATGATTTCTGAGAAAACTATGTTTTAATATATTGATGGGACATGAGGCTGAAAGGTCAACCTGTGACCTTTGGAACTTATTTATAGTCATTGTATCATTAGGTTAAACATATCTATTGATTACAATGACTTTGGCTTCAACAGTTTTCAAAAATCATCTTTTAAAAAAATCTAATTTAAATGCACTAGGAAGCACATTTAACCTTGTCATTAAGTAGGTTAAGGTCAACCTAGGACCATCATTTGAACAAACTTGGTAGGCCCCACATCCCCAACGCTACATACCAAGTCCCAAGGTCATCGGCCTTCTGGTTCTGGAGAAGATTTTTAAATGGTTTTTACCATATATGGGCATGGCGGCCATCTTGGTCATGAGCATGATGAATTTCGTGCTCAGTTGAGTTGAGCATGAAAAAAATTAACCTCTGGGCCAGGTAATCACAGATCATAACGTACCATTGAAGCGTTGTTGTTGCCTAAACCCAATTATTCCTAATGAATTTCCCACCTTTATCAATTGGATGGATCCATTTAGAATTTAAGGGTTGCTGGGTAGTAATTTACAATGTCATTCCAATTTTGAAGGAACATTCTGAAAGCACAGTGCAGTACCTGCTGATTTGCATCTACCATGCTTCAAAACAGGATATATTCACGTATAGCATATTAAGGGTCATTTTTCTCAATTAAGTCATATCAGACATTACCCAAATCATTCATTCATATTTAATAAAACAAACCAAACATATTGGTTTATCATGTTGGATTGTTTTATGATGAATAATAAGGGAGGGCTCACTTTATATGGCTTGTAATTAGAAATTTTACATCTGAAAAGCAGAAACAATGTGGTCATATCAGAAAGATTATGACACATACTATTATCTTTTAGACAATATATTTATTAAACTTGGCTATAAATTGTATAATGCGATGCACAATGCGAGCTATATATGATATTTAACATTTGAATATATATCTGACATGTGCAAAAATGTCCAAAATTTAAAAAGGTATTGATATTATTCAGAATGAATAAAATATCAACATTTCAAGTCCATAATCTACGATTTGGTCTGAAATAAACTCATCATTTCCGCAGAAAATATTGACATTCCATTTTGAACTGAATAGGGTAATGTTAATCAGTTAACAAAAATGATTGTTATTGGGCTTACTGGTCTTGCAATCGATAGGAACCAAATTGATAGAGTCTAGCGAAACCAATTCTTGTTGGGCAGTGGTGCTTCTAAAACTGTCTGAATGATTTATCAGTCGGTTTTAAAACGAATGTCCCTGTATCTTTGAATAGTCTAGGCTGTAAAGGTGCATGAGCGGATCCGGAATGTTTTGCGAGAGGGGTCCAACTCTGACAAGGTTTTTTTTGTTTGTTCGTTTTTTATGAGGGGAGATGATCCAAAAATAGCAAAAAAAAAGCGGACCACCATCGGCCCGCCAGCGAAACGCCATTTAAATGGCGTTTCGCTGGTGGGCCGATGATGGCCCAACATTCAATGCTGGTTTGGTAGCTTTGTGATTTTTCAGGGCACCAGGGCCAGTACTGCTAAAACCCTATATTTTTGTGATTTTTCAGGGGGGGGGGGGGGGGGGGGCTGTCCTTCCCTCCGGAGGTTTGTGTTTGCCACGCTTGTGACAAATAAAGAGCGGATATAATCATTTAGACGACTTCAAGTACAACTTATTGCACCTTTCATTGATATTCCAAATTTAACGTCAAATATCTCGCAATTTGAACAAAGCGCAAATGTATGCTGGCACAATAAGCTAATTAGCGTATGGTTTTGGGTCTGTACGGGCGATAATCCACTTGCTAAAGCTCATGGATTATCTTCCCGTACAGACGCACAAACCATACAATAACTTTTTATTCCGTCGCTTGAAGTCAGCAGCACACTTCTTTATGTAGTGTACTAAGAGGAAGACTCCATCACTAAGTGTTTTTACAAATCACCAAGGACTCCCTTGCTGTTCGTCCCACTTATATTTGATAACAGCTCTATTGTTTCGGCTTGTCCGCCCGTATGTACTATAACTAAGTTATTTGCCACCTGATTGGTTTCCAATTGCATATACGCATTACTTAATCAAGCTCTTAGAGAAGTTTTAATATGGGCTTTGTTTTGTACCCAAATATGGGTTCCTACTAAGATGGCTACTGTCCGTTCGCACTTGTGGTCACAATAACAATCGGTTCACTTTGCCTTATTGCCCCTTTTCACTGTTACTGTAGGGCATTATGCAGGGCCCGATGTCGGAGCATGACAGCTCTAGTATCTTTTGTACCCATCTGACATATTATCGCTACGTGTACTACATGTATCAAATTTGTATCATCTGCCGACGTAAACATTTGCGACCAGGCTCCGAGGTTATAAAACCCACCAGGCCTTGAGGTTATAAAACTTTTTTCATGCTCAACTCAGCTGAGCACGAAATATATCCTGCTCATCAATGTTAAAATGCCAACGATTGTTGGTATTTTAACATTTATTAGCATGATAAATACAACATCTGAGAGACTTAAGGCAACTGTCGGTATTTTAGTATTTATGAGCAGTGTTGAGTATCAAAATAGTTTTATAACCTCGAGGCCTGAGCCTGAACTTTATATTCTTCATAAATAGCAAAATACAAACAAACGACAAAATTTTCGTGCCCAGAACAGTAGAAAATGTCATTTGTTCTGTCAACAATTGTTGTCATTTTAAAGACCAGAACAAATTTCATGCTGATGCTATTTGAGCATGAAATATGTTTTATATTTGGCGTTGAAAGCTATAAGACAATGTTTTAGTTGTCTCAATGTCTGCCAAAACGAAAAACATGTTTTGCAATTAATTAATACGGATAAAGCATCTAAAATATCACAGCACTCGCGAACATGGTAAATAATTAATGTTTGTTCAGGTACTGTCCTACCAGCCAAGAGTGACAGTGACATAATGTTTTGTTTATAATTGTTAAGTAAAAGGAAACGTGTACACTCCTCTTGAGCTAATGTGAATCGATAGATCACTTGTGTATTAATCCTATCCTGTGGATAGGATTAGTACACAAGTGATCTATCGATTCTAAGTCCCTGATAACTTTGTAAACATAACATGACGTCACTGTCACTCTTGGCTGGCAGGACAGTACCGTCTTGCCCTACAAATAACAGGTAACGATTGGTGCGCACCCATGATTGATACGGTTCTTTTAATGAACATGACGTGATATAGGACATCTTAACTTTCTTGAACATATAGTGTAGGCCGCTGTGTAATTCCGTGTGCATTTTTTGGTCAAAGTGTCAAACATACATTTTCTTGTAGAAAAATGTATCTTGTATAAGAAAAAAGATGTTTACAATTTTTCTTAAGCGTCTTAACGTCACAGTGACGTCACAAAGTGACGTACACATTTTAGCTTATTTAAGGCGCGAAAGTGGAGTGTTATGAATTCCAGCAGGTATAAACATGATCTGTTCGATCAGTTGTGGTAATTTTACTGGCGACATCTTGAATTCGGAGCATAGACCCTGATTCTGTATTTTAAAGAGGTAACATTAACTTCAAAATGATGTATGTGCATTGAAAAGTGACGTCAGAACCAAAATTAAAATTCTGCGATAGTGAAAGCTCAAATAGCTTGACCCTCCTCTCCACAGAGCAGGGAAAATATTGTTCACTATAATTTTCTGAAACAATATTATATAAGATGCAAAATGGCATACGTTAGCTCTCTGACCTATATTTTGGCAGGCATGTTAACTACATTACCCTATTATAGTTTCAAATCCTATTTTTCAAATACCAAGTTATACCTAACGATTATTTTTCAACAATCTGTTTGCCTTAAAAACATTTTTAAATGAAGGGAACAGCTGGTATGCATTTATACATTACACCACTTTGATGTTACAATTATATATGTTACTTTAAATGTATAACTATGTAATGCATTACTGTCACTAGACTTTGGACGACCAAAATAACTTCTAGGGGAGGTTTGTACACGATAACTTTCTAAAACCACATTCTACAAGCCATAAATTAATGTATGTTAACTCTTTAGCGGCTGGGGCGATACCACGCAATAGCAAAATTCTCTACGTTACTGTAAAATAATTGGAAATCTTATCTAATTACTCCTTATTCTTACATGACAATATAACCTTTTAACTGTAATCAGATGACTAGCAATATGATGTTATCAAAGTAGAAGGATCTGTTATTACTGTGACTTTTACGTTACTTTTTTTAAATTCATTTTTAAATTACAAAGTAACACTATTTAAGTTTACACTGCTAGTAGGACATGCATTGTCATTAAACTGCCATTAATTGTCATTAAAGGAAAATACCAACAACGCATGGATGAATAAAAGAATAAAATTTGACTTTTATTCACATACAACGATTTTTTAATGTCTGTGCGATTTATTAAATATGTAAACAGCATTTTATTTTCTCAAATTTTTATTAAATGATATATTTTATCTCACTGACATTGATATATTTGCCTCTTTTATACGTGAAATGATATATAAAAGACACAATTAAAGTCATTAAACCTATCAGAAGAAATGCTAGATGCTCCTCAGGAAAATGATTGCTGTTGTTTCGCTACATGAATATGTTAACTTATTGTGTAGTTTATAAACATTGTTATGTTATATTGTATCGTATTTTATGGACCACAATAATATTAAGCATGGACTAGCTTAGAAGGATTTATCACATATTGTTTAAGTCAGCTATTAATTACAGCTACTATGCTGATACCATTAAGGAATAAAAACGTTTTCAGAATTTGTGATTGTAGGTCAATTCATGCATATATCAAAATCAGGAATTGAGAATTTTAAGCGGTCCTTTATCCGTGTCTTTTGAAAAAAAATAAACTGATGATTAAAAAACTTAACGATTTTTGCCCAAAGGTATGATCCCTATGGTTAAAACTGCTTTATATCAGAACGATATCCAGTTTGGCGACAAAAGAATACCATTTAAGATGGTAAATTGCATAACAAGAGAATTTTAAGGACAATATTGCACTTATCATCTGTTCTGTCTGGTGCGAAATTATTGTGAAGCATTCAATCAGAACAATATTCGTTCTAATGGTTCATTTTAGTCATACATTTGAAAGATATATGTTTATCACTTAGAAAAGCCCCAGGTATTGTTAGTATTAATGTATATCGTAGCCATTGCTAAAATAACTGCATCACAACAAATTATTGCTTTTAGTTAACTATTTTTTTTATCATTATTCTATCAATTAGACCCATTAGTCTTACAGTGGAATTTTGTTGCATATCAATCGTGAACATTATCGTTGATACAAAATTTCAGCCTAATAATAATCTTTGCATAGTTCAAATCAAACAAAATAGATGTACTAGTAACGAAAGAACAGATCAAAGATATAAGCCCATTTGATTTTTGGTACTTGTCCAAGCGTTGAGCAATGAAGGCTCAGGTGAGCCTGTGCATATGTGTAGGTAGACTTGCCAGCGCCTTCACTGCTAGTATACACAAAGTGGTATGGTGGTTGATGACCAAATTTCAGAACGCTAGCCCCTCTGCATCATCAAGAGTGCTAGTCCAAATACAAATGTATTTAATTAGGAACTACAGTAAAAGTGTCTAAAAATATTTTTCATCTAAAAGCAACGTGATTTATACTTGCGCTACTGTCAAAGAACATATGTGGAAAAAAGCATTTGAACATTTCGTAAACTATACCATACACATAATTACACAATTGACAATAAGACACTGCTAAATCAACCTCTGAGATTTATAATGATATCCTGTACATTTAAATGAAATGAGTTCTTTTAGAAGTAACTGAATAAAAGTATACATGGCAAATTAGGTATTCATAAGTTCATGCACATTTTTTAAACTTTACATGTGCGACTATCATTGGTGACAATGTTGATACTAAGAAGATTGTCATCTTAATGCTGAAAAGTTAGCATTGTGTATGATCCTTTTGAATCTATGTCCTTCCAAGTTAACAACTCATTCTAATCTTAAGTAAACATATACACATTGTTATTAATGATTACATTTATCATGTTTGCGAGGTTCCTGTACTGTTTTGCCAACGTTCGATTTAGTGGAAATTATCATCAGGTATATAAACATTGATTGCTTAAACTAAATCAGATCTAATCTCTTGACTACATTTTTTAATATTTCACATTTCTATCCAGCATTCTAAAAAACATTGTAAAATCTACTTTACAATAACTTGAATGTCACCTGTTAACATTTGGCCGGACACAATTTTAGCTGAAAAGTCTTTATTGAATTGGTATCGTAGTAACAGCTGGCATATTTCCTTGTATATGACCATATCTAATGTGGCCTTACAGTAAAGCTCATCGATATAACCAACTTTCTCTATTTCCACGGAAATGCATGTTCTTTAGATATATTTATGGTTGAGCAAAGTGATCCAAGGTTCTAACTCAAATTGATGGACAGTTTTGTTGATTGCACAACGAAAGCTATACTGTATATAAACTAAAATTGATTTCAAAGCTTCTGTAATGCGTTGCAATATGCATACACAGTTATATTTTAGGATACAAATTGATTTTTAGACAGTCACTTTAAACAATAACTTATTACAGACACTTTAAATAACTGAATAGAAGTAGCTCAATTAAACTTAGAATTCTTCAGAAAAATATTACAAAACTCTAAACTTAACATAATATATTAGCTTTTCTGGCTCAATTATATATCGTCTATGTTAACATTTTGGATAAACATATGGCAATATAATATATTTTGTACAGTTATATTATGTAATTTTAACAATTTGACAGGAAATTGAAATACATCCTTCTAAGTGCTTTTACTTGAGGGCTATTATTTCCTTTGTTTATGAATTTTAAAATCTATTATCTTGGGCAAATAATTTCTTTGTAGATGTAAAAAATTGATATATATCTATACCATTTTGCAAATGTAAAAGTGCATGGATAATAGGTAGGCACTTAAATGCAAACTGATAAATCCCTTTTTTCAGACAGACTGGTATCTTGATATTTATTTAACAAGCACAGTCAGTTTTGAGATGAAATAAAGTATCCTATGACGTATAATATACGAATAAAGCAATGAATATGCAGTCTTGAAAGTTGTAATATACGTTACATAATGCCATACAAGCAAAAACAAAACTAATATTTTACACTGGAAACGAAGTTAAGCATGGCTTTTCACTCTTGCTTATCAGCAGAATGTTCGTATTTGGTGTTTAAAGATTTTCCAATTGAATCAAATGCTGAATTAAAGAAATAACTTTTTGTTCAAGGTCATCATATTTAACAGTTTATAACTCTTTAAGTATTTGTGATACAAACAAACCGTTTGCAGCTATATAATGGTCCATCTATACTTGTCTTTAGGAATATGTATTTAAAACCAGAAAGTTAACTGGAAAGCTTATCAAAGAAAATTATTTAACAGAATTACAGTGATTTTAAATGGAGTAGCTTAAAATGTAACATAAATAACATTATAATGGGCCCATATAACTTTTATAAACATGACTATATGTAAGGAATAAAAAGTTATTGTATTATACGTGAATGTTTGTCCAACTTAAACAATTCAAGTATTACTATAACAACCTTGATTATACTTATTTTGTTTAAAAATTTAGGATAACGTAGATAACACGCTGTAGCAGCTGCATGCCTCAGCCACACGAGAGCTAACTTGTTTCAAAAAGCTAAGCCAGGAACATACAGTTATGCTAAGATCTGATTTTAGTCGCAAGGCACACGCCATTTTCCAGAATTATTTTTCGTTGTACGCAATGTGTTTTTCCAGCACATTGATGTCAAATCGACGTCAATTTCATGTAAAATTGAAGTCCATATTGAATCAAATTTTCATTTTAGTATTTCTATAGACGTTTTTAACCATTTCAATGCAACAAACATAAAAATGAAGATTATTTTAGGTGTGTAAATAACCCCACCACATATAAGATCTTTAATGCAAGTGAAAAGACTGTACCCCATTTTGTGACGTAACGGTGACGTTAATACTGCAAGAAAAAATTGTAAACATCTTTTCCCTTACACTTCATATATTTCTCTAGTTGAAAATTGATAAGAATCACTTTTACCAAAATATGCACACGGGAGCCCAAATTTCGACACAGGGGCCTACACAAATAGCCCACATGCAAAACTCCTCATCAGGATTTTAAATCTTTTAAGTTAACCATTAAAGCGCCAATCACAACAAAAGACATCTGCTGTTGTCATCTACTGAAATTTTTAGAGACCGCTTGGTCAAACAGTGTAGACCCAGATCAGGAACAGTCTGATCTGAGGCAACACTTTGAGTCTGTGCACTTACATAAAATTAAGTCAATAATGTTAGAAAATATACCTGTTTGACACAGAGGCGACTTCAACAGATGACATTTTCAGATGCATTTTTTCAGGCGCTTTTAAGGGTTACATTGTAAAGGTCACACTGGAAAGCAGCAAAAGATATTCCAATCCACAAAAAGGACGGACGATTTTAGACCATCGATTATAGACTATTTTTAGTTAAAAATTCTTAAACTACCTTTTTAACGTTATCTTTTGGACGCTTCAAAACATTAGCTTCAGAAAATGGAGATAACGATCGCCTCAGTTTCAGAATTCAACACCGGTGGAGTCAAGACATATGCCACGCATATCATTACCCTAGTCTCCAATAGACTTTGCCAAATCACAATCTATAAAATAGCCACTGGTTCCATCTGCGAGGGTTCATAATAAATGTGAATCGCCTGTGGGTATTTACAATATTTGTGAATGCTTGGTTTGGATAAGACACAGGTGTTCAGCCAGTTGGGTCAGTTCTGACATTGATTGGCAGGATTGCGCAATACATTTAGTCATATGACCTTTGGGAAATTGCGCAACTGGTGTGACTATGAGTCACTTTTGTATCTTCTGAGTGGTTGATATAAATGGAAGCTTACCTGTGTAGAGGGTATTTTATAGTAAACTTGAAATATGATGGTTAGTGATGATGTCATAAGGTGGCGCTATGGTCAGCTTCTATCACGTGACTTCATGGTATATAAGATGGAACCCAGTGTCAGAGCCTCAAACTTTAGAGATTTCGGAACTTTTGGTCATAGATAGTTTCTAGAAGTATTTTAGTTGAACTTAAGAAGATTTAATAAAATTATAAAATTGTGAAAGTTGTTGCTGAAATTCATAAGACTTAGAAATTCTAGAGAGACTTTGAAAACACAACGCGAACTTGAAGATTAGAATCAACTACTACTTTACAAATCTGATTTGGAGCAGGACTCTATCAACCAACAACAATGGATATAAATAGGCGACTAAACGTTCTCTGGGATATCACAAAAACTTTATAGAACCAGATAAGTGAAATAAATAAAGTCATGAACCAACTTGTTGAGAAATGCAAATCTATGGGTCAAATGAAAGTAATCAAAATCATTTCAATGAAGAATCTCATCCTAAAACTGTAACAATCAATAGTACTCATGATGAAGAGTTAGCAGTTTCACCAAGAACTCCAAATATATCGCGACATTCTTGGACAGTGCAGCAACAGTTTGAAAATGCGAAAACACAGCAAACTATCCACAATGGTAGAGATCTTAAAAACAAATAAATCCAAATCTGGGAAGAATAATCAAATGGATAAACCTAATAGAGCTAGGACAAGCCAAGAACAGTCACCATCTCGAAAACTGATTATTGGCGACTCATTTATTTCAGGGATAATTCCTAAGGGTTTGAAAAATAATTTTGTATGACTATCTTATCCCAGTGCTATTCTTAAGTACTCTCAATGAAAACATACAAAATTACCTCAACAATTTCAAAGATATCATCGTCTATGTAGCTGGAAATGATGCCACTCAGGATCATCGGGCTGGAGCCATGCTGGTTAAAATGTTAAAACTAAATATTATGAGGAGATGTATGACAAACTAATCTCACTAATCAAAGAGAAAAACCCAGCTATCACCATTTATTTGTGTAGTTGTTGTCCACGTGGTGATACAGATGTTGACAATATGAACAGAGTCATAAAAGAATTGAGTGAAATTCATATAGTTGAGCTGTGGCATGTGATTTCCAACGATGTGGCATTTTGGCAAGTGTATACTCAAACTAACCTATGCAGCCTCTTTTTAAGCATAGAAACTCCAAATGATGTTCAGTCAGTAGCTTAACACTCATAGAATATTCAAGCGACTAGTGTATACTCAAACTAACCTATGCAGCCTCTTTTTAAGCATAGAAACTCCAAATGATGTTCAGTCAGTAGCTTAACACTCATAGAATATTCAAGCGACTAGTAAAGGCTCTGATCAGACTGATGCGCAGTCTGGTCTGAGCCTTTGTTAGTCGCACATACCAGATTGTTGAAAATCTCATGACAAGGCTCAGTTGTGTCTTTCTTGACATCAACAAAACATTCTACAACAAAAACGATGAACCTAAATCACACTTTGATAAACCAAGAGACTTTATTCATTTATCACCCTCTTGTACTAGAGGTCTACTTGGATGTATCAACCAACATGTTGAAATTGTAGAGAATTTCAAATCGTGTGCTTATACAAGACAATCAACAAAGCCAAATGGGTCAAGGGGCTCACAGATGCCACCCTCTCGGAGAAGAGAGAAAGCTCAGCAGAAAGGGACAGATAATACTGTCTTGCACACCCTGGGACAGAAAATCTTATCTTACCCATGCTATCTTATCCAGGACGTCAAGTAACGTCATCATGTGAAATTGCATCTTAGGTATTCAGGGACTTCTGGAGGCTTATTTTAAAATAAATAAAAAATAATAATAAATAAAAACATTGGTGAGCAAGAAAAAAATCCATTATTCTTGTGAGGGAGGATAGAAAAATCCGTCCCTCGGGGTCGCCGTTTGTCATCACTCGGCAAGCCTCGTGATGCCAAACGGTGATCCTCGGGACCAGATTTTTCTATCCCACCCTCACACTCATGATAGAGTCTTATTTTTCCACCCTGGGATACAGAGGAAGAAGTGACACCATTGACAATAACAGCTCTGAGCGTTGTTTTAAATGTGGTCTAACTAACCATAAACCATTTGAATGTCTTCATAATAAGCAATTACAGTGTTCCATTTGCAGATTCTGTGGCCACACAGACTCAGTTTGTTGAAACTAGGAAAATGGCCAATGTGTTTCAAGTTATCTGAATGCTCAATCAGAGACGTTCCTTTCAGTAAATAAATACAACTTCTTGGTGGATATATGCAGTGACTGTTTCAAATTGCAGATGAATTAGACTACCAGAGGAACCTGATAATGACATGATTAACCCACACTTTATTATCGAAGTGACTGTGAGTATAACATATCAACCTTGCAGACCAGAACCTACCAGAAGTTATCTGAATGCTTAATCAGAGACATTCCTTTCAGTAAATAAATACAACTTCTTGGTGGGTATATGCAGTGACTGTAAACACTCAAATTGCAGATGTATTAGACTACCAGTAAGCCTGATAATGACTATGATTTACCCACACTTTATGATCAAAGTGACTGTGAGTATAACATATCAACCTTGCTTTATGAAAATTTAGAAAATAACATTTAAAAAAATGGAGCAAGTGAAAACAATGTGCATGACCAATCTTACAATATAATAATGATAATAATGTGCATGATTTAAATTTGCCTTCTACGAGAGTCTACTGCATGCTGAATTTAGGTCTTAAAGAAAACAGATTTTAAAATCGGTCATTTAAACATCTAATGAATTCAGAGTAAAACGGACCAAATTGATTTAATGTTAAACAGTACAGAAAATGATATTCAGTTGTTTGGATTGAGTGAGAGCAATTTAAAGGCCAACCATCCAAGTAATCATTTTGCGGTCTAAATTTTTCAACTTTTCCACAGACACTACGTGTATCAACTAATAGACCTGAAAAGGTTTGAGGAATGATTAATTATGTAAAAGATGACATTAAATGTGTAAGAAGATATGTTTTGGAGTGTGTCAATATTGAATTTTTCATAGCTGGAAATTTAAAACAACAACAGCAAAGCCTTTTTAGTCGGTACAAATTACAGACAACCCCATGAGAGCATTTAGTGTAATGAATTATTTGAAAATATATTTGGTAAAGTACTTGAATGTGAAAAAGAAATATACCTAATGGGAGATTTTAATCATGACTTGTTTCAAGAAAATCTAAAGAAAACATGGCGAAATATATAAAATTTTTGAGACACGTATCACATTATGGAATACGAGAAAACGCATGTAATATGAGCCGTGACATGAGATTTCCAACAATGTGGCATTTTGACAAATGTAGACTCAGATGAGCCGATGCATCCTCCTGTTAAACTTAGAAACTCCAAATGATGTCCAGTCAGTAGCTTAATAGTCATAGTATATTCAAGCGACAAGCAAAGGCTCTGATCAGACTGCGCATATGCGCAGTCTGATCTGAGACTTTGCTGGTCGCACATACCACATTGTTGGAAATATCATGTCGTGGCTCATTTGGCCTTAAGCAAATTATTGAATATCCAACAAGAGTCACATATATTTCCAGAACAATAATTGATCACATATATTGTAATACTCCAAACAATATAATTTCAGTAGATGTACCCAGTTAAGGTTTAATTGACCATTTTCGTGTTTATGAAACAAGAACAATTAATTCATTATCTGCTGTTAAAAATCTCATACATAAGAACTTCAATGAACAAGAATTTTTCAATGATGTAAAATCAACCCCCTGGGACATTATTAAAATGTTTGATGACACAAATGATGTAGTTGAAACTGGGTAATCGTTGTTTTTGGACATTGCTGAGAAGCATCTACCTTTGAAACAACATAGAATGAAACGTCAGCAACAGCCAAAATGGCTTACTGGTGAAATTATAGATGCATTTAGAACACGTGAAAGATATAAATCAATCAATGACAATGAACAATACACATTTTGGGCGAAATAAAGTGTGTAATACGAATAAACAATCAAAGAAGCACCAGTGCTCTGAAATTTTGAATGAAAATGCTTAAAATTCATCAAGTGTATGGAAATTGTTTAAGGAAATAGGGAAATGTAAGCGTAAAACAGTGCATATATTTTTCCTCTTAAAATGAATGAATGTTTTATGGAAAATTCAAAAGACATTACTAATGAATTCAATATTGTTTTCGTAAATGTAGCATCAAAAAATCAAAAGCCAGTTGAGACTTCTAATTAATAGATAAACTGCGACAGTTTTGTAACGAAAAAAATCCAACGGACACATTTTTGCAATACCAGAAATATCCTGTGAAAAAAAATAGAAATATCTCCGAAATATTGACCTTACAAAAGCCACTGGTTCTGATAATATTGGACTAAGACTATTAAAGCTAGCAGCATCTTTTATTGCATAATGTTTAACGTACATTTGTAATCAAAGCATAAACAACTCTACATTTCCAGATTAACGGAAAGAAGGCAAAGTAAGGCAATTGCACAAAAATGGCCCTAAGGATGATACAAACAATTACATGCCTATTTCAGTCCTTCATTCTTATCCAAGTTATTAGAGAAACATGTTCATGTTCATGAACTCTCACCCCGCTGGATACGTCAGCGTGGACGTTATTGGAGAATTTTGCGCATATGCGATAGGTTCCACAATTTCATGTGCTGGCCATATATGTATGCTTTTTCAAGACGTGGGTCTACACTCACCCAATCTTTTAACCACGGAACCATCCACATATGACTAGCTGGTCCCACCAACAGTTTTTAAAAATATAAGGGGGCTGGTTAAACAGAAACATTTTCACTGCCATGACATGCTAATACATATAGTTCACAGTGCTCACCAACTGACCGTTCCAATACGCCAATCAGAACTCGAGAGCGAAGTTTTCTTAAATAGGCGATAGAAACTGTCCAAGACACCAGTAGTGTCTGTGAATATACCACATGGTATTGGTTCTGAAGACGGCGTGAACAGTGCTAACAAATTGTTTTGATCGATGTTTAACGATTATTAAGTGTTTGCAATTGAGCCGGTTATTGAAATTTAAGCTCATTTATATGTCAGAATCACCTGGGAAAATGAAATGAGGATTTTCAAGCGAAAAGGTACCTGAATTATTGAGCCACTCCGTGGGATAATGACACTTATTGCATGTGCGTATAGGTGTTTCTTAAATGTACATACTAGTAATAAACCTATACATTGAACACAGATGACTTGTTGTTTGTGGACTGAAAGTTCATATAATATGCATATGCGACCAGCTTTAGCTCTGGTGAACCTGCACACCCGTGCAGGTTCAACAGAGCTATAATTGGTCGCATATGCGAAAATTTCAATGTCTCAAGAACTGTCTTAATGGTTTCCAAAGCTGCAAATAGTATACTTATCAAATATCATAATATCATGCAGTTTAAGAAAAGTGTTTAATACTTTTTGAAATTTAACCCGATTTTCTTAAATTACTACACAACTTCTGTGCAAACAGCGCAATATCTTATCAGACTGGGATTGTTTTTTTTTGCACAGTCTGATACCCTGTTTGCTTACAACTTGAGCTACAAATGTAGGTGGTGTACACTTTCTCCTGGTGTCACCCTTATAATGAAATATTTGAGACACGTATCACATCATGGAATACGAGAAAACGCATGTAATATAAGCTAACAGCGTTGGACATTTAAGTAACTCCAATAACATATATCGTAACATTTAAGGGTAGCTATCTTGTCGCAACGCCCACTATCGTAACAACTGAGCTGCCACGCTTGTTTTATAAGAAAGTGACGTTAAGTTTGTTTCTTTTTATTTGGAATGTGGATATAATAAGTGTAAGAATAAACTATTAATTGGATTCCAATTAAAGACATTGTTACTTTCATATCTGTTACAGAGGGAGAAATAAGGGTAGCTGGAAGGGGGCACATTGTATTTTGGTGTTAAGTCACACTTATGTCTTTCACTGTACTATGGTTTGGTGAATAAAGCAAGGAATCCATCTGCGTGGATTCATATGCGTTTACAGTTATGGATAATACCAGAGCCCAAACGTTTCCCTATATTCAGTTGCGTGTGCGTAGTAACATTATATTAAAATACACCGAAATCATATACCACAGGACGTACACTATAAAAATAAGTGTAACTTTAGACCGGATTAGATGGCAGCTGAAGATCTACTGATCTTGTTGTAACCTTTCAATTGCCTAAAAGCTATATTTTCAGTATTCAATCGTATTTGGAACTGCAGAATAACTACAGCAATAACAGGTAGAAATGTTATCATTTCCGACTTGCGAAATGTTGGCCTCAAATTGTGTTAATGGGAAAGTACGTGTACGGTTACATGAGAGAGGTGGCAGCTCAGCTGCCACCTCTTTTGGTGTTAACTTACATGTATTTTTACAGTGTATCCACAAACGTTCACATGTTTTCCTAGTCTAAATAATACCAAAAGCTCTTCTTTACCATAATTACATTTATCTAGATCTTTAAAAATTGTGCTTGGAAACTAGAAACAACACAACAGGTGGCGCTAAAAGTATTTGCTGACATCTTTGGTGATTCTGGAGTCTCTTAAAGTGTTTGCATTGCAATAGAATACGGGTGATAAGACTTGATAGTTCTACTTGACAGATTACGTGAAATGTGACCGATATCGCTGTCACTAAGAAACCCAGAGTTTCCATATGCTGAACGATCCGCTATTTTTGTTGACGTATTTGGAAACCATAAATGAACCGGGGCAAGAATTTTTTTTGGACTTTTTGCATTATCGAGCAACGAAGGCTCAGGCGAGTCTGTCTCACCAGAGCCTTCGCTGTTCGGATACACGAAACGAACTGCCCCACCCATTTTGGTATTTCCCTACTCAAACAACCTGCGGCCAACATTTCTACAATGATCTAATTTCTACCTGTTATCGTTCTTGTTATTCTCCGGACCAAAACTCGTGTGTGTGCGTGTGTGTGTGTGTGTGTGTGGGGGGGGGAAACGAGAGTCAAAATGTCAAAATTATCGAACAGAACATAGTTTTTAAAACATTTGAACGGTTACGCAGAAATCAGTGGCATTAATCTGGCAACAAATTAGGTTTCAGTGTACACGTACATACTAATGCAGCGTCGACACTGGAAGCGTCGACCAGTGTCGACTCTAGAAATATTTGTTCATGCCGTTGTTGTGTGTGTTAACGCATGGTCGATTTGATATTGCCATTGGTGTATTAATGCAGTGTCTTTGACGAGGAACTCAAAGTGTCAGAAGTGAATGTGACATAACAACACGTTAAAGAAGAACTGGCCGCTCTATCTGGAGCTTGTGTCGCTTTTATATCCCATTTAACAAGGCAGAAAAGAAATGTTGTATCTTGCAGTTCTGTGGATGTTGATCTTGGATTTATTTGTATTTGGTGAGTACAAAATAATTTTCAATTTTCTGCTTCTTTAATATTTTCTGCGTTGAACCTGTACTGTACTCTATAAGACTTAAGTTTATGAATAAATGAGCAGATTCATTGAGTCGAATAGTGCAAAAGCAGCGTGTTATCTTATTTCGAAGCCAAATTGAAAAGTAGTAGACTGGCTCCCGTTCTTTTTACAATTTTTCATCAATGTGTCATATCATATTCTTGTAGCCAGTCTAACTCTGATGGCTCTGTTTTAAAACAGAGCCATTAAGAGTTAGACTAGTTACAAGTATATGATATGACACACTGATGAAAAATTGTTTAAAAGCCTGGAGCCAGTCTTGCGAAGTAGGAGAATATATTTCTTATTTTAGTGTGAAATTATTTCACACACACTCTATCTTATGCACCTGGGTTGCAGATCATGTCAAGTTTTTGCCTGTCTTGACTGTAACTGGCACTAAATTAGCCTGCGGGCAAACAATTAGCACTATAACTGGTCAGCCTGATAGAACACTACTTCAGAAATGCTATTAGGCACCAATTACAATTAAGTTTGTCCCAAACAAGGTTAAGTCTGGAAAGCAACTGATTAAACTTGGACAAGAAGCAAAATGTTTATGGCTATACGAAACGTCTGCAGGGATCAAACGTAAGCAGATAAGAAAAACATGTAGCCTACTTAGAGCGTAGAGTTATGATTATATGTATTAGCTCACCAAGTGATCGACATATGCCCGTCGTCCGTCGTGCATAAATTTGTTCTTAAAAATTGGTGGCCCAAACTTGAAAAAATATCGCAAAAATGCTCTCCAAAATGTCATCTTTCTAACAAATGGTTCCTCTCCGCTGAACAAACTAGCCATCAGAGCTAAAATGGAAAAAAGGTCTATTAAACGCCATCCCCTTCTGAGCTGTCGACCCAAATTCAAAATCATTTCACGTTGGTGTTCCCCACAAAGTCCGCTACCAAAATGGTTAATACTGTAATGTATCTGTACAAAATGGCGACAAGAGCTACTATTCGGAAAACGATCTTAAAACGATATCACCTTACCTCTGTTCCAAATTCAAAATATTTCCCTAAAATGTTAACGGTTCCGCTTGGCTCAACAAAATGACCACCACAGCTTAAAATAGTAAATTATTTTTACGGCATCTCCACCTAAACCGCTGGTGCAAATTCAAAATAATTTCCGACAAGGCTCTCTACCAAAATTGCTTAAATGATATCAAAGGGCACCAGAGGTACAAAATAGGAAACAAGTTTGAACGGCATATTCTTCAGAACCACCAGTATCACCGACTAAAAAAATAAAATAATTTCACACAGCTGTTCATCATCAGGCTTTCTGTCAAGTCTGCTGAAACAGTTCCACTCCGTTGAACAAAATGACCACTAGAGTTAAAACAAGATTTTAAAAAAACAAAGCAAAAAAAAACATAATGTCCTCCTGAATCGCTGGTCCAAAGTCAAAATTATTTCACATGATATTAATATTCCTTATTAGAGCCTGTCCAACCCATTTAAAGCTTCTGCTCTGCTGAATGAAATGGCCATTAGAGCGCAAACCTAATGCAATCAATTCTTTTTTATGGAGTGGTGCTGTTTATATGTAACCTAGTGCACGAAGTTTGCATCCATGGACGTACTTATTAGAATAGAAGCATGTATTTTATTCATAGAATTATAGAATATCCGTATAGTACAAATGACGTAGGCCTAATAGATTCTGAAAACCTCATTGAACATGAAAAAAAAAAACACATAAAAAGTAAGGAACCCGTCGATATAGAATGAAAGTTGTTAAATTAGGTAGCAGTGTTGCAGCACGTTTTGTAATAATGTAATAATTATTACATTTTGATTTTTTTTATTACATTTTGCGTCGCCAACGTCGACGCAAAATGAAATAAAGATGTAATAATACGATTATTACATTTTGCGTCGATAAGGTGCATATCAACGCAAAATGAAATAATGTTGGAAGAAGCTAGCTTATTTCACTCGTTTGAGTTAGATTAGAGATTACATCTTGAAATTTCATAAAAAAAGTTTGAAATTGAAATGACCTATTTTTTCTTCTTTCCTTGACATTTTGAACTTATGCTCTCATTTTAAGCCTATGAACGTTTAAGCCTCGTTCTGACTATACCTATGTAGCCACAGTACATCCCGATACCGTAATGCACTGGGACAAATTTCATAAAAATTGAATTGCATTCTCACCTTAACGATGTGACCCCGGTATAGCCCTGTTTTTTTTCTAGACTTTACATATTGTTATATATACTTATTCAGAATTTGTTAAACTGGGCAGACCGGGCCTCTACCGTGCCCAACCGAAGTAGCAACGAGTTTTCGATAAAAAGTGGGGCTTTACCGGCTCAAACCATGACAATACCTGTCACAACCGGTGCGAACCGTGACGCTACCGTTCTTAATTTGGGGCTCTACCGTCCTATCACAGGGGCAAACCGTGGGGGTGTCTTCAACGTGCTCGGCTAATAACGGTGGAGACACGGACGTTGCGGGTGTCGTCCCGGCTTACCAAGGTATTTGACAGCATTCCTAACTCACATTGACTTACAGTTGTTTTCAACAACTTAGAACAACCAGGGAATGAGCCGGTTCAACACTGTTCATCCTGGTTCGCCAAGGTTGTCCACTATTGTGACATGGTTTTACAACAGTTCATCCCTGATCACAAAGCCAGGATGAAACGGCCCCTTAGATATAGACAGTGAGAGGAGCACAATTTCGCACAATGGTCACCATCGCATTACCAGTGATACAGTATATCAGACCAGTGTCTCCTTATTTGCATGCCAGAGGTTAAATAGTCCCGAGTGCAATTACAGAGATTACGCTAATGCAGCAGCCGTCCAAACAATTATTACATGTTTACACGCTGGCCTGAAAATCGCGACGACGTTAATGACGTTATATATGACGCTGATGGTGCATGCATGGGTCCACGGGAGGGCCCACGAGGGACAAAAAATATGGGTTCCCGTGAGTGGCTTGTTGTGGGTTTGAAATCACGAGCAGCATCAGCTCGGGTAACTAAGCATTTTGTTACTATTTTCAGTAAAACATAAAATAAATATGAATTCAGAATCCTGAATTCAAGATTTTTAGGCTGACTTACCATAGAAAGTCAGACCAAAATGCTAACTTAAGCAGATTATGATAGCTTCTCTGATTTATTATTAGTTTATCGAAAGACAATTGAACATTTGAACTTGGTTTTTTAAGTTTATGTAGGCATACTGCATTTTTTTAAAAGTTCAGGACCATTCAGGATTTTGGAAACTTTGAACTTTCACTCATATTTCACCTTACCACACCTTTTACATGGGGAACCTTGACGCAGTGACTAATCATTACTTCATGCATATACTTTCCAAGGCGGTGCTTCTTTTGTGGATCGTTTTTGTTATCCCCCGACGAAGTCGGAGGGATATAGTTTTGGCGTCGTCCGTGCGTCCGTCTGTCCTTCCGTCCGTCCGGAACCGTATCTCAGTACCTATTAGTCAGATTTGATTCATTATTGGTACACATGATAAGTACCATGGACTCTCGATATCCTATAAGTTTGGTCAAAATCGACCCCTTAACACTTGAGTGATTGCCCTTGTTTTAGTATAGGCAATTATAAGGCAAAACCTATATTAGCTTTTTTGTGTGATGATCTTCACATTTCATCAAAGCTATTATATTTAACAACTTCTCACTATTAGACCATGATTGCTAAGTGCCTGTAGATAAGCATGGCAGTGTCAAAGTTTTACCCCACCCCCTTTGACCCCACCTAAGGGGTCAAAGGTCAAATATTTTAATTTCGCAATAACTAAGGCAATTGTTAATATTTTTTGCTGAAATTCTGCATACAGGCAGAGCAGCAATAGATATGAAACATATCAAACGGGATTTTAGTTTGAAGGCCTGGGTCCGAGCCTGTTGGGTGGACTTAGGGGTTGGGGCCGAGGTCAAAATTAATTTTTTTCAGAATATGGTCATGTTGCATATCAAATTAAAGCTGACGACGCTGGCAGCAACATGGTAGCAAATATTTTGCCCACAGACACACCCTCGACCCAGGGGTAGGGTTCAAAAGGTCAAACTATATCTTTTTCTAAAAGTAGTCATGTTGCATATCAAATTAAAGCTGACGACGCTGGCAGCAACATGGTAGCAAATATTTTGCCCACAGACACACCCTCGACCCAGGGGGTGGGGTCAAAAGGTCAAACTATATCTTTTTCTGAAAGTAGTCATGTTGCATATCAAATTATAGGGAATTGAGCACAGAGCACCATGAAAGCAAATATGCTGTCATCACACACACCAACGACCCCTGGGGTGGGGTCAAAAGGTCATTTTCTTTTCTAAAAGTGGTCATGTTGCATATCAAATGAAAGTGGAAGAAGTGTAGACCTACATGCAAGGTAACACTTTGAATTTACACACACCCTTGACCTCTGGGGTAGGGTTTAAAGGTCAGATATTGAAACTGTGCAGATGTAAGTATTTTTTTTATTAAACTAACTACTAAAGCATACTTGACAGGTGTTTGTAAAGATCTGAATGATACTGAAGGTGAACTAAGGGTTAGATAAATGGGATTTATGTTTTTTGATTTACATGTTTCTCTCAAATAACCCTTCGTCGGGGGATATAAATTCCGTCGAATTTGTCTTGCTAGTTTTGCTTCATGTTGGTGTGTGTTGTAATGTCGTGTCTGATCTTTGTAGCCCTGTGGTCACCTGCTGGGAAAGGGCTGACCTCTTGGCTATAGTGTGTGTGTTGTGTTTTGTCACTTTCTTAGTTTTGCTATGAAACCGCAAAATGAAATAATGTAGTAGTATGAAATAAAAAGTATATTTGCATTAGATGGCTGTACGAGGGTTGTCCCAGTAAATCGTGGACTTTATAAATATATCAAAAACCTAATGTCGCAGAATAGTAAAATTTTTCCCAAATATCAAATACTTTATTACACGCATAATAAGTAAATTTGGAGAGAAATGAAGTGTTGGTTTGGATTAAAGCAGCATTTTAATAAACCCAGGTAGGGGTGTACGGACCACGTCAAAATTTGCTTAGAAATGTAGTCATAACATTTTCTTTTAACAACTGATCTCGACATAGTTACTCTAAAATGTGCAAAAACGTAATGGACAGTGGACGTCATAATTATTTTGATATCAGCATGTCAAGTTTCGAATGTCTTACATTATTCATATACTAATGGGGCAAGTTAAACATACACCGCTGCCTTTTGAAAAATGAAGAAAATGACGACTTTTGACGACGCAACGGCCCGAAGAACAGTAATGAATTTATGTGCCGAGGGTGGAATGACACCCATACAAACATTAAACAGATGCAAAACACGGAAGAATGTGTCTAACATAAGAATGTGTCTAAACAGCTTGTGTACAAGTTGCATGGCAGATTTAGTAATGGGTGGACAGACCGTTCTCATGGTGGATGACCGCCATGCAAGGATAAAACGCAAACTCTGGCCGTCAAGAACGTCATTGAAAGCGATGTGCACTAAGTAACTGTTAATGCCGGTTGCAGAAAGTCTACTGCTCAGCTCGTTTTAACTGCAGACCTGGGTTTGTTGCATGTATCCGCTAGATAGGTACCGAGACTACTAACAGAGGAAGAAAAATCTGCTCGTGTCGGCGTATCAAGGCGATTCTTGGATATAAAGCAATCAGACCCAACCTTTCTGGATGGCATCATCACTACGGATGAAACGTGGGTGCATTATTATGAACCTGAGGATAAAAGAATGTCTGTGGTATTGAAGAATCGTGACAGTCCACCCAGAAGATGGCAAGGGTGGTTAAATTATTGGGAAAAGTGATGTGTGTCGTATTCATGGGTAGTTCCAGTGTGATTCTAGCCCACATGGTACCAGCTGGCCGCACGGTGAAAGAAGCATTTGCGTGGAAAACGATTTGAAGATCGCGAGAAGATCAGATACGCTATTCAAACTTAAATTGTGTTTGGTTCAAAGAAGTGTATGAAAAATGGGTGAAACACCACCAAAAGTGCATTAACTATGCTGGTGAATACTTCGAAAAGTATGCAGGTGGATACTTTGAAAAGGAGTGAAAAGAAATGACGTTACGTCCTAAAATTGTGACGTTAACGTTTGGCGTGGTCCGTAGGGCGATATGTGGTACTGCTAGAAGTTTGCTACAAACTATAATCTTTGAGCTATTTGCGTCAAATTTTCAACATTTATTCTTGAAAAATACAAAAAGAATCTTTGAACATTTGAATTAGATACGTCTTATGGTTTTAAAACAGCGCAAAAAGTCCGCGGATTAGTGGGACGACCCTCGTATACTTTGTAAATATAACACTATATCAATTGTGTTCATGGGATTTATTTCTCATTATTTACATAAAGTAATAAGGGCGTTTTGAACGTGAATAAACCATTGTAAAAATGCTGTAAGAAAAAATCAATCAGTTGTTCCTTCTTGTTAAAATTATTACATTATTTCATAACGCGTTATGTTAGGACAACGCAAAATGTATAATGTAATAATATGAAGTAAATATATTTTTTTTATAGTTTGCTTAACGTGAGATGGCTGAATACTATTCATATATAACACTATATCAATTCTGTCCATGGAATTTATTTCTCATTATCTAAGAGCATTTTAAAGTAATAAGGGCGTTTTGAGCGTGAATAATCCATTGCAAAAATTGCTGTAAGAAAAAATCAATCAGTTGTTCCTTCTTGTTAAAATTATTACATTATTTCATAACGAGTTAGGCTAGGACAACGCAAAATGTAATAATGTAATAATATGAAGTAAATATACTGTTTTTATAGTTTGCTTAACGTGAGATGGCTGAATACTATTCAAATATAACACAATATAAATTATGTTCAGGGGATTCATTTACAGCCATATTCAAATAGGCGTTTTGTACGTGAATAAACCATTTTATGAATTGCTGGCAGAAAAAAAATCACTCATTTTTCACATTTTTCAAAATTATTACATTATTTCAGAATGCGTTTTGCTATGAAACCGCAAAATGAAATAATGTAGTAATATTAAATAAAGCTTGTGGGTTTTTAAAGTATATTTGCATTAGATGGCTGTATACTATGTAGATATCAATTCTATTCATGGAATTTATTTCTCATTATTTATATAAAGTAATAAGGGCGTTTTGAACGTGAATAAACCATTGTAAAAATTGCTGTAAGAAAAAATCAATCAGTTGTACCTTATTTTTAAAATCATTACATTATTTCATAACGCGTTATGCTAGGACAACGCAAAATGTAATAATATGAAGCAAATATATTGTTTTTATAGTTTGCTTAACGTGAGAAGGCTGCATACTATTCAAATATAACACTATATCAATTCTGTTCATGGAATTTATTTCTCATTATTTAAGAGCATATTTAAAGTAATAAGGGCGTTTTGAACGTTAATAGACCATTGTAAAAATTGCTGTTAGCAAAAATCAATCAGTTTTCCCTTCTTGTTTAAATCATTACATTATTTCATAACGCGTTGTGCTAGGACAACGCAAAATGAAATAATGTAATAATACAAAGTAAATATACTGTTTTAAAGTATTTTTAACGTGAGATGGCTGAATACTATACAAATATAACACAATATAAATTATGTTCACGGGATTCATTTACAGACATATTTAAAAAAATGTTTTGTACGCGAATAAACCATTGTAAAAATTGCTGTAGGAAAAAATCAATCAGTTGTTCCTTCTTGTTAAAAATTATAACATTGTTTCATAACGTGTTATGCTAGGACACCGCAAAATGTAATAATGAAATAATATGAAGTTAATATACTGTTTTTATAGTTTGCTTAACGTGAGATGGCTGAATACTATTCAAATATAACACAATATAAATTATGTTCACGGGATTTATTTACAGACATATTCAAATGGGCATTTTGTACGTGAATGAACCATTTTAAGAATTGCTGTCAGAAAAAAATTCAATCAATTTTCACATTTTTCAAAATTATAACATTATTTCAGAATGCGTTTTGCTATGAAACCGCAAAATGAAATAATGTAGTAATATGAAATAAAGCTTGTGGGTTTTTAAAGTATATTTGCATTAGATGGCTGTATACTTTGTAAATATAACACTATATTAATTCTGTTCATGGAATTTATTTCAGATTATATATATAGAGTAATAAGGGCGTTTTGAACGTGAATAAACCATTGTAAAAATTGCTGTAAGAAAAAATCAATCAGTTGTACCTTATTTTTAAAATCATTACATTATTTCATAACGCGTTATGCTAGGACAACGCAAAATGTAATAATATGAAGCAAATATATTGTTTTTATAGTTTGCTTAACGTGAGAAGGCTGAATACTATTCAAATATAACACTATATCAATTCTGTTCATGGAATTTATTTCTCATTATTTAAGAGCATATTTAAAGTAATAAGGGCGTTTTGAACGTTAATAGACCATTGTAAAAATTGCTGTTAGCAAAAATTAATCAGTTTTCCCTTCTTGTTTAAATCATTACATTATTTCATAACGCGTTGTGCTAGGACAACGCAAAATGAAATAATGTAATAATACAAAGTAAATATACTGTTTTAAAGTATTTTTAACGTGAGATGGCTGAATACTATACAAATATAACACAATATAAATTATGTTCACGGGATTCATTTACAGACATATTTAAAAAAATGTTTTGTACGCGAATAAACCATTGTAAAAATTGCTGTAGGAAAAAATCAATCAGTTGTTCCTTCTTGTTAAAAATTATTACATTGTTTCATAACGTGTTATGCTAGGACACCGCAAAATGTAATAATGAAATAATATGAAGTTAATATACTGTTTTTATAGTTTGCTTAACGTGAGATGGCTGAATACTATTCAAATATAACACAATATAAATTATGTTCACGGGATTCATTTACAGACATATTCAAATGGGCATTTTGTACGTGAATGAACCATTTTAAGAATTGCTGTCAGAAAAAAATTCAATCAATTTTCACATTTTTCAAAATTATTACATTATTTCAGAATGCGTTTTGCTATGAAACCGCAAAATGAAATAATGTAGTAATATGAAATAAAGCTTGTGGGATTTTAAAGTATATTTGCATTAGATGGCTGTATACTTTGTAAATATAACACTATATTAATTCTGTTCATGGAATTTATTTCAGATTATATATATAGAGTAATAAGGGCGTTTTGAACGTGAATAAACCATTGTAAAAATTGCTGTAAGAAAAAATCAATCAGTTGTACCTTATTTTTAAAATCATTACATTATTTCATAACGCGTTATGCTAGGACAACGCAAAATGTAATAATATGAAGCAAATATATTGTTTTTATAGTTTGCTTAACGTGAGAAGGCTGAATACTATTCAAATATAACACTATATCAATTCTGTTCATGGAATTTATTTCTCATTATTTAAGAGCATATTTAAAGTAATAAGGGCGTTTTGAACGTTAATAGACCATTGTAAAAATTGCTGTTAGCAAATATCAATCAGTTTTCCCTTCTTGTTTAAATCATTACATTATTTCATAACGCGTTGTGCTAGGACAACGCAAAATGAAATAATGTAATAATACAAAGTAAATATACTGTTTTAAAGTATTTTTAACACGAGATGGCTGAATACTATACAAATATAACACAATATAAATTATGTTCACGGGATTCATTTACAGACATATTTAAAAAAATGTTTTGTACGCGAATAAACCATTGTAAAAATTGCTGAAGGAAAAAATCAATCAGTTGTTCCTTCTTGTTAAAAATTATTACATTGTTTCATAACGTGTTATGCTAGGACACCGCAAAATGTAATAATGAAATAATATGAAGTTAATATACTGTTTTTATAGTTTGCTTAACGTGAGATGGCTGAATACTATTCAAATATAACACAATATAAATTATGTTCACGGGATTCATTTACAGACATATTCAAATGGGCATTTTGTACGTGAATGAACCATTTTAAGAATTGCTGTCAGAAAAAAATTCAATCAATTTTCACATTTTTCAAAATTATTACATTATTTCAGAATGCGTTTTGCTATGAAACCGCAAAATGAAATAATGTAGTAATATGAAATAAAGCTTGTGGGTTTTTAAAGTATATTTGCATTAGATGGCTGTATACTTTGTAAATATAACACTATATTAATTCTGTTCATGGAATTTATTTCAGATTATATATATAGAGTAATAAGGGCGTTTTGAACGTGAATAAACCATTGTAAAAATTGCTGTAAGAAAAAATCAATCAGTTGTACCTTATTTTTAAAATCATTACATTATTTCATAACGCGTTATGCTAGGACAACGCAAAATGTAATAATATGAAGCAAATATATTGTTTTTATAGTTTGCTTAACGTAAGAAGGCTGAATACTATTCAAATATAACACTATATCAATTCTGTTCATGGAATTTATTTCTCATTATTTAAGAGCATATTTAAAGTAATAAGGGCGTTTTGAACGTTAATAGACCATTGTAAAAATTGCTGTTAGCAAAAATCAATCAGTTTTCCCTTCTTGTTTAAATCATTACATTATTTCATAACGCGTTGTGCTAGGACAACGCAAAATGAAAAAATGTAATAATACAAAGTAAATATACTGTTTTAAAGTATTTTTAACGTGAGATGGCTGAATACTATACAAATATAACACAATATAAATTATGTTCACGGGATTCATTTACAGACATATTTAAAAAAATGTTTTGTACGCGAATAAACCATTGTAAAAATTGCTGTAGGAAAAAATCAATCAGTTGTTCCTTCTTGTTAAAAATTATTACATTGTTTCATAACGTGTTATGCTAGGACACCGCAAAATGTAATAATGTAATAATATGAAGTAAATATACTGTTTTTATAGTTTGCTTAACGTGAGATGGCTGAATACTATTCAAATATAACACAATATAAATTATGTTCACAGGATTCATTTACAGACATATTCAAATGGGCATTTTGTACGTGAATGAACCATTTTAAGAATTGCTGTCAGAAAAAAATTCAATCAATTTTCACATTTTTCAAAATTATTACATTATTTCAGAATGCGTTTTGCTATGAAACCGCAAAATGAAATAATGTAGTAATATGAAATAAAGCTTGTGGGTTTTTAAAGTATATTTTCATTAGATGGCTGTATACTTTGTAAATATAACACTATATTAATTCTGTTCATGGAATTTATTTCAGATTATATATATAGAGTAATAAGGGCGTTTTGAACGTGAATAAACCATTGTAAAAATTGTTGTAAGAAAAAATCAATCAGTTGTTCCTTCTTGTTAAAATTATTACATTATTTCATAACGCGTTATGCTAAGACAACGCAAAATGTAATAATGTAATGATATGAAGAAAATATATTGTTTTTATAGTTTGCTTAACGTGAGAAGGCTGAATACTATTCAAATATAACACTATATCAATTCTGTTCATGGAATTTATTTCTCATTATTTAAGAGCATATTTAAAGTAATAAGGGCGTTTTGAACGTGAATAATCCATTGTAAAAATTGCTGTAAGAAAAAATCAATCAGTTGTTCCTTCTTGTTAAAATTATTACATTGTTTCATAACGCGTTAGGCTAGAACAACGCAAAATGTAATAATATAATAATATGAAGTAAATACTCTGTTTTTTATAGTTTGCTTATCGTGAGATAACGGAAGCCCTGGAGGGACATTTTTACTTATTACTTATCACTTATTACTTACTACTTATTACTTATCACTTATTACTTATAACTTACTACTTATCACTTATTACTTACTACTTATTACTTATCATATCATATATAACCCCAATATCGGCGGGAAACTCCACTGTTCATTCCCTGTAAAAGTCGTAGTAGTAGAAGTAGTAGTAGTAGAAGCAGTAGTAGTAGTAGTATATGTGTAGTTGGTAGTTGCGGTTTTTGCTGTAGTAGTAGTGGGAGTAGTAGCAGAAGTAATAGAGTAGTAGTAGTAGTAGTAGTAGAAGTAGTAGTAGAAGTAGCAGCAGCAACACTAGTATTAGTGGTGGCAGTGATTGTAGTAGTAGTAGTTGTAGTAGTAGTAGTAGTAGTAGTAGTAGTAGTAGTAGTAGTAGTGTATGTGTTGTTGGTGTTGCTGTTTTTGCTGTAGTAGTAGTAGTAGTAGTTGTAGTAGTAGTAGTAGTAGTAGTAGTAGTTTGATTTGTTTGTTTGATTTGATTCTTTACGTCCCATCAACAATCTTTCAGTTATATAGGGACGGTTCTACCTGGGTTGAACCAGTACTAAGCTAGGATAAATGTGTCTTGCCCAAGGACCACAACGCAGTGACGCTGGTGAGGCTCGAACCAGCGGCCCTTCAGTCTCGAGTCAAGCACTCTACCACTGAGCCACTGCGCTCCCTAGTAGTAGTAGTAGTAGTTATAGTAGTAAAAGTATATGTGTTGTTGGTGTTGCTGTTTTTTTTTGCTGTAGTAGTAGTAGTAGTAGTAGTAGTAGTAGTAGTAAATTGTAGTAGTATTAGTAGTAGCAGTAGTTGTATTAGAGATACGCCTTTTACTATAGCTATTCTACTATAACTACTAATGCGTTATTACTTATTACTTATTTGTTATTACTTACTACTTATTTGTTGTTACTTACTACTTATTTGTTATTACTTACTACTTATTGGTTATTACTTACTACTTATTTGTTATTACTTACTACTTATTTGTTATAACTTACTACTTATTTGTTATTACTTATGACTTATTTGTTATTACTTACTACTTATTTGTTATGACTTACTTCTCACTGGCGTCACTGCGCTGTGGCCCTTAAGCAAGCAAAACACATTTATCCTAGCTTAGTACAGGTTCATCCTAGGAAGACCAGTCTCTGTTAAACTGAAAGATTGTTGATGGGACATTAAGAATCAAATCAAACAAACAAACAAAATACTACTACTACTACTACTATTACTACTACTGCTACTACACCTACTACTACTACTGCTACTACTGCTACTACTACAGCTACTACTTTTACTAGCAATTCTATTATAACAAGTATTACGTCAACATCAACTATTTTCTGCTCCTAAAACCAACCTTCTTCTACTACTAGTTCTTCTACTACTACTACTACTACTACTACTACTACTACTACTACTACTACTACTACTACTACGGCTTTTACTATAGCTATTTTACTTTTACAACTACTACTTCAACAAAAAAATTTTCTACTACTACAACCACCGCTTTTTCTTCTTCTGTTACTACTACTACTGCTAACACCACCACTAATACTACCACCACCACCACCACTACTACTACTACTATTAATACTACTACTACTTCTACTATTACTACTACTACTACAACTACTTCCATTACTACTACTACAGCAAAAACAGCAACACCCACTACTACTACTACTACTACTACTACTACTTCTACTACTACTACTACTACTACTACTACAACTACTACTACTACTACCTCTACTACTACTACTACTACTACTACTACTACTACTACTACTACTACTACTACGGCTATTACAGGGAATGTACAATGGAGTTTCCCGCCGTTATAGGGGTTTATATATGATATGATAAGTAATAAGTAGTAAGTAATAAGTGATAAGTAGTAAGTAGTAAGTAATAAGTGATAAGTAGTAAGTAATAAGTGATAAGTAATAAGTAAAAATGTCCCTCCAGGGCTTCCGTATGAGATGGCTGAATACTATTCAAATATAACACAATATAAATTATGTTCACGGGATTCATTTACAGACATATTCAAATAGGCGTTTTGTACGTAAATAAACCATTTTATGAATTGCTGGCAGAAAAAATCATTCATTTTTTACATTTTCAAAACTATTACATTATTTCATAATGCGTTTTGCTATGAAACCGCAAAATGAAATAATGTAGTAATATGAAATAAAGCTTGTGGGTTTTTAAAGTATATTTGCATTAGATGGCTGTATACTTTGTAAATATAACACTATATTAATTCTGTTCATGGAATTTATTTCAGATTATTTATATAAAGTAATAAGGGCGTTTTGAACGTGAATAAACCATTGTGAAAGTTGTTGTAAGAAAAAATCAATCAGTTGTTCCTTCTTGTTAAAATTATTACATTATTTCATAACGTGTTATGCTAAGACAACGCAAAATGTAATAATGTAATAATATGAAGCAAATATATTGTTTTTATAGTTTGCTTAACGTGAGAAGGCTGAATACTATTCAAATATAACACTATATCAATTCTGTTCATGGAATTTATTTCTCATTATTTAAGAGCATATTTAAAGTAATAATAGCCTGTCTTCAGGCCATGTATTAAGACATCTAACTTTAAAAGTTCTATAACTACAACAGAGATAAATTTATAATACTTTATTACTTCCCCATTGCTAAGAATACAATAAGACAGTCAGTGATTTTTTTCAGAGATGTATTATGCTTGTATATGTATGTGCACATATTTTACTATTTTTCAATTTACTGGTCTAATACCAGTCTAATTCCCATAACTGTAGCCTAACTCTCGTTTTTAGGACTTGAACCGATCCTGCGGTTGTAGATTTACCTTTATGTTTATTGCCTGTTATGGACAATATAAACCAAACCACTGTTTCATTGGCGAAAATGAGTTGCCTTTCTAATTGGATCCTATGTAAAGTCCAACCTGTCAGAGCTCTTACGGGGCAAAGTTAAACAAACAATTGGGACTTACCTTTGAACGCCCGTTAGTAAGGTAGACCCAGAGTTGAGTTCTCTTTCGAGGAGTCATATCCGATCAGAATCAACACGATTTGAAGTTGAAAACCGCAATTTACGGACCCCGCTCAATCATCAAATTTGTCATTTTAAAACTGTATAACCTTTTATGTTGCATGAATAATCTATCATAATTCCCACCTTTCGAGAAAGATTGCAATATATATATATATATATATATATATATATTCAGATGGCTTTGATCAAGCCGTGTGCATTGAGCCTGTACCACACTTGCATGGTTCATCAAACTGGTACAATGCCATTATTCACTGCGAATTAGTTGCACTGTGGCGCAGTCCTCCAGGTCCCCATAAAGGACAGACTTCTAGAGGCAATGTACAGGCTACCTGTATATTGAAAAACAAAGAGAGCAGACAATATTGGTGTTGATAAAGCTCTTTTGCCTTCAAAGGAAAGAAATACAAGTTTTAAATGGGCATCATAACCAGTCACCACACATTGAAAATTGTGCTGAATGGGGGCAAGCGTTTTAGAAAAGCTTGAACTTGTCTTTCCTATTGAAACAAGATCAAAATCTGCTCTGGACCTGTGTCGCGGGTGCACATCTTCAATGTGTGAACAGTCGATATGCAAAGTTCAAATATTTAGGAGTGAAATCAGATTACACCCAAATTTCACAATGTAACTACAGTAGGCGACGAAACAATTTCTAAGTTGAACACTCAAAAATGTATTTTCAAATGTGCACAAATATTGAGTGTACATGTTCAACCATAATACAAAGTTTGAATCAAAAGGAATGGAAACTGCTTGAGTTACATATTACACAAACCAGAAGCCATTTAAGCATTTCTAACGAAAAATGTCTAAGTTCAAAACTCCCAAAAAATGAATAAAAATATTCCTGAAATGTGTATACATCTTCAATGTGTGAAGAATCATTATGGAAAGTTTGAATATGAAGGAATGATTACTCGTGGAGTTTCAGATTACACTAACTAGGCACCCCCTAAGCATTTCGGGAAGAAACAATGTCTATGTACACCACCCGTCAAAAATATTAAAAAAAAAAAATGTGCACAAAAATGGTAGGTGCAAATCTTCAATGTGTGAACAATCATTTTGTTTGTTTGTTTGATTTGATTCTTTACGTCCCATCAACAATCTTTCAGTTATATAGGGACGGGTCTTTCTGGGTTGAACAAGTACTTATCTACGATAAATGTGTCTTGCTCAAGGACCACAACGCAGTGACGCCGGTGAGGCTCCAACCGACGGCCCTTCGGTCTTGAGTCAAGCACTATACCACTGAGCCACTGCGCTCCCCACAGTTAAGTGATAGCGCTAACGGACACGTAACGGACAGTAAAATTCTCTGCCCGTTCGTGTCCGGCCACATGCAATTCTTGTCAGTTCCTCATGAATGCGTTCCATGTCAGGTAATATCCGTTTTGTCCGGTCTTATTAGTTGGCAAGTTGGGGGCATGTTCTACCTTAGTTGTGGAACGGTCAACTTCTGGACATGTAACGGTTAAAACAGACGAGTACCGCATGTTAAACGGAAAAGAAACGCATATAACGTTCAAATAACGGATGGATGAGAAAAGGTGGTTCATGAGATCAAAACAATGACGTTTATATTTCTATGGAAAAGATTCGACTGCATCCCCTCCCCCACCCCCCCCCCACCACCACCACCGCCCAATATCACATACTTATAACTCATTTTGTATCTTAACTTCACATGAGAGGATGTTTCAGAATAGAAGAGATTCATAACAGAAACACAAAACCATGGACTGTCGTGTGAGAGTCGGCCTTGAATGAGAGGAATAAGTGATGGAGTCTTCTTATGCCCCCGGGTAGGGGGGGGGGGTACTCTCTTTTTTCTTGCTACGTAGACTTGGACCAAGCATTCCCCCACTCCAAAAAAAGTATCAGAGGTATCAGACATACCCCAAAATAATTGAAAGTTTGCAACCCCCTAAAAATATGCCAATTCTGTATCTAAACTTAAATTTAGAAATAACTCTTTCTGAACCCCCCTCCCCCAAAAAAATTCACAATTTGAACCCCTAAAAATGGCCCGAGCCTACGTATATCTGAAAGTATCAGAGTACCCTCCCCCAGCCCCATGGACTTACGCCCTCTTCCCCTGCCCTCTGCAGCGTTATTGATGACTTTCCTTTGGGTGGCATCATGAAGTTATGAACCATATTTTTGACTCAACTGAGGAAAGTTATACTATCCGTCACCTGACTGATCGAGTGCGTTCTGTGAACGTTGAACGAACGTTTTATCCGTTGAATATACGGTATATATTCACTTTGTCCGTTATACATCCGTTTCTCATACGGCAAAGTCCTTTAGTTGACCATTCTTTCCGCTACTTGTCCGTTAAATATGCGTTACTCATGCGTTTTATGAGCTCCTCACACGCTCCGCGAAGACCCTCATCGCCATCGGGACGACTTTCATCACTTGATGAACACCGGATAAAAAAAAATGTTGCATTTTTTCTGTCCGTTCGGCGTCCGTAACCATTATCCGTTAATATGTGACAGCACCATAAACGTTCAACATTTGCACTTGAATAAGGTATTTAGGTTATAGACCCCTTGGATCGGGATCGACATGACAATTTCGGTGACACTGTGCAGACGAAATTGTCACGTCGATTCCTACATGATTGGACCCTGTTTTAGAACATTTCCAAAATTCAAACTAATAATGCCCTACACTTTTACTTAATACAAATAGGCGTAGGATAATGACGGACACTGTCAGAATTCCTCTATTAAAGCCACAGTGGGTGCATAATTAAACCTGTGTGTGTCATGTGCGCTTTATATGCCTTGTGCGCTGGGGCCGCGGCACACCGTCATTATAACTGTAAAAAGTCAAAGTCAAGATTGGGCACGGTCAATGATAATAAAACAGTTTACATATCGCTGGAAGCGCTTGCATTAAGCGTGGTTAGCACCTCCGAGCGACAGTTTCATAATAAAAATTAAGAATACTACTGGCCATCTTTAATTCCAACTTAACCCATATGCCTTTTTAGCAGAAAAGGGGTTATTGCTTCTGACATAAAAAAAAATCATAAACGTATTGTTAACAAATAATGCAGATATCACTTGACAAAGCGTCTTGGGTAGACACCGAATGGGCAGTTCGCAAACCAGGCTGCACTGAACAATTGCCATTTTAGGTCTTTACATTTAAGGAAGCGTTGCATCGAGCAAATTTTAGTTAATTAAGACATTGATGATGCGCAGACTGATCTGAACCTTTGATCCGACTGCGTGTACCTTATTACATGCATCCAGGCAGGGTTTCTATTAATATGTTCCTTATCTGCTTTTTTCAAAGTTCTAGCCAACAGAATTAACAATACAAATTCGACGAATCTATATCCACCGACGAAGGGTTATTTTAGAAAAGCATGTACGATGTACATCACAAAACATAAATCTCAATTATCTTAACCTGAAGTTCACCTTCGGTATCATTCAGATCATAACAACCGCCTTTTTAGTATGTTTTAGTGCTTTGTTTAATGATAAAGTATACTTACATCTACACAATTCAATAACTGACCGTTAAATCCAACCCCAGGGGTCAAGGGTGTGTGTAAATTCAAAGTGTTACCTTGCATGTAGGTCTACAATGCTTCCACTTTAATTTGATATGCAACATGATCACTTTCAGAAAAGAAAAAAAGACCTTTTGACCCCACCACATGTGGTCGAGGGTGTGTGTTATGACAGCATATTTACTTTCATGGTGTTCTGTGCTCAATTCCCTTTAATTTGATATGCAACATGACTACTTTCAGAAAAAGACATGGTTTGACCTTTTGACCAATCCCAGGATCAAGGGTGTGTCTGTAGGCAAAATATTTGCTCCCATGGTCAGCTTAAATTAATATGCAACATAACCATATTCCGAAAAAAGATTCATTTTGGCCTCGGTCCCACCCACTAAGTACACCCTAGGGGATCGGGCCCAGGCATTCAAACTAAAATCCCTAATGTTTCATAAATATTGCTGCTCTGCCTGCGTGCAAAATTTCATCAAAAATATTGACAACTGCCTTAGTTATTACGAAATTTAAATATTTGACCTTTAAGGGGGTGGGGTACAATTTGGACACTGCCATTCTAAGCCACATGCACTGAGCTCTTATGGTCTATAGTGAGAAGTTGTTAGATATAATAGCTTTGGTGAAATGTGAAGATCATCATACAAAATAGCTGATATAGGTTTTGCATTATAAATGCCTTTACTAAAACAAGGGCTATAACTCACTTAAGGGTCGGTTTTGACGAAACTTAAAGGATATCGAGAGTACATGGTACATATCATTTGTAGAAAGAATGATTCTAATATGACAAATAAGTACTGAGATATGGTTCCGGACGGACAAAAGTGTGGACGGACGGACGGAGTGGACGGACGGATGCAGGGACGACGCAAAAATATATCCCTCTGACTTCGTCGGTGGATAACAAACAGGCGAAATCCAACGGCAATATTGATAAAAAAATCAACAGTTCATCGAAAATCAAAACAATTGATTAATTATGCTATCTATCATAGCATGAAACAAAGTGTTTATCATTTGAAACCGATCTGATGCCATTTACGCAAAATGTAATAAAAAAAAAGTATGCCTACTATCAACGCATAATGTAACAATTATTACATTTAGAACCAACTGCACATGATTGACGCAAAATGAAATAAAAATCTAGATTATTACATTTTGCGTCGACATTTGCGACGCAAAATGTAATAAAAAAATCAAAATGTAATAATTATTACATTATTACAAAACGTGCTGCAACATAGCAGGTGCGATTTTCTTTACCCGACACTTTGTTTTGAAATGTATATTTCGCTTATACTATTACAAATGACAGATGCATATGTAATGCAGCTTTATTCATAAAAGATCAAGAAATGTATTTCATATTACCAAAGGGTCGTTATGGAGGATATGGCATTTTGCACATTTTCTCTGTAACTTTAAAGGCGTACAACCTCGGAAAACAAACAAAATATGAAACATGGGCATTTGTGCACAGGTTTCATATTTTTCACATTTCCCGCGACTGTAACAGCAAAATAAAACTATCAAATGTATTCTATGAAAATTATTTCTTAAACATATTGCCAGCCCAATCGCAAAAGGGGCGTAGCCAGAGGCTTTATCATGTCGAAGGCCACCCAAAATGGCGAATTAAGAGATATCCGGCTTTTCAGATAGCGAATAACAAAGGCGCTGATCAGATTGCGCGGATGCGAGGGCTGGTCTGCGCCTTTGATGTTTGCAGGCAGCAAAATCAGGTTTATCACCACATAGCTAATTTCATTAGTACACCATTTTGACAACCACTTCTTTAATTCTTTGCCTACTGGGATATTGTCGCTTGCTGGTTTTTTTCAATATCAACTTTCTCGAAAAACAAATTCAGAATACCATCCGAGTGTCAAACAATTTGGACGCAGACCAGGCCCGACTCTTGTTATTGTCGGGGCCTGATCTGGGTCCAAACTGTTTGCAGATGTTATCAGCAGACGCATCTTCTCCAGCGAAGGTTTCGTTGGTATTACCTTTCAACGAACGTTAAGAAAGCGAAACACTTGGTAGGGCCAGATGCAGCAGACGCGATATTAGACAAACCGATAGGATATACAGAAATTGCTCAGTGCATTTTGATTGAAACAGTGTCAGTTTGAAAGACTAGGTTTGTCGCAGATCCATTCAAAGAGACGTTTCTAGAAATAAAAAAAACAGTTACAAATTGTGTCATGAGAAAATCAGTCTTTGGAATTCAATAAACATTGCACACTCTAAACGGTGTATATTGGCATAATAAGGTCAAAATTATTATCAGATTGAGCCACCAAATCTGGGTGCAGCCATTATTTCCATTATTATACGTGCCTACAACTTCATGAGTGTACATGCTGGCTGGTCAAATTATTTTCATTTTTTCTAAGTTGATGATATGATTCTCATGACGACGTCGATGCCATCAATTATGCATGATTACAAATAAGAGATATCAGCTTTAATGAAAACGAGCCGTTTCTACCCTTTCCTTTACCAATTCTTTAAACAGCTATCAAATGGTGCATTGTGTTTGATGTTCATCATTTGGTCTAAACAAATATACTTCCATACTCTGAGCCTTGTGATTGTTTGTGCGTTCAGAAAAGGTTCTGGCGAGACTGCGCAGCTGATCACGATATGATTTATGCATATTGATAAATGGACCATTTTACAATGTTCCATTTTCCTCCGAGAGAAGGCAGATATGTTGTATTCTATTAATGAGAGAGCAACAGGTGGAACAAAATACGGTATTGGATTCTTGTCGATATAATCGATGCATAAACCATGCATTTTCCAGCTAGTTGAACTTGCATGTTAGTTGAAAAATAGATCCCATAATCAGATAAGGGTTACAGTGTAGAACATGTACAGTAAAACATGTCTTAAGCGCCACTTAAAAGTAGACAAAACAAATTTCTTACTTGATGAAGGTCGAAAGTGTTGCAGAATGCTCTGTTGAACCGCAAATTTCACATTTCGCAAATTTCACACTGTGAAGAATCACAGCGCGTGAAGAATTGGTACCAATACGTCATATATTTCATACTTTGTGAAATTTGCGCACGTTGTGAAATTATATGTAGCATACATGCGCAATCTTCACATCTATAAAAACACCCCAAATCTGCTGCATTTTGCAATCGATTCCAATTCTTCACATTTTATAACTTGGTTCAAACAGATTAAACTTTTAAAGGGTCGTAATGAAATTTTGTTATCAGGATATTTCATAAACTATAACAGCTAGGAGCTTCAAACTTGGTCAGCTTATAGAAAATAATGAGTAGATTACCTGGTGAAAATAATAAAAAAAATTTTTTTGAGTTATTGCCCTTTGCAAATTTGGACATAGAAAACTTGATATCTCCAAAACCGTTACAGCTAGGAGCTTCAAACTTGGTCAGTTTATAGAAGATAATCAGTAGACTACTTGGTGAAAATTAAAAAACAACAACATTTTTTAGTTATTGCCCTTTGCAAATTTTTGGCATAGAAAACTTGATATCTCAAAAACCGTTACAGCTAGGAGCTCCAAATCTAAACAGTTGATAGAGGGTAATGAGTAGATTAACTTGTGAAAATTAATAAAAAAATATATTTCCTTTTTAGTTATCGCCTTTGCATTTTTTTAAGTTAATGCCCTTTGCAAATTTGGACATAAAAAAACTTCCAATAAAGATATCTTGAAAACTATTACAGCTAGTAGCCTCAGATTCGGTCAGCTGAAAGAGGGTGGTGAACAGATTACCTGGTGAACAGAATGGAGGACAAGCTAATGGTTGGGGGCATAGCGTTTCATAAACACAATTTCTAGTATTAGATTAAGAATCTTTGGAGATTTTTCAATCAGTGCAGGAAAATTTTCAATCAGTATAGCAAAGAAATATAGGCACTGGTCCAGCTATCTATTTACAGAGCTTATTTGCGCCTTTTGGCATATGCAAAAATAATATTTTCTCAAGGCGAGGCTTGTTTATAGCTAAAGGAGAGCTTGATTCAGCTTTTCAACAATTTCATATATCTTTGAATGGTGGATCCCTTTTTTTAAACTCACGTTGTGGTCATAGGATGTCCGCCCTGCCAGCTACCCATCCGTCGTCCGTCAATAATAGCTTCCTCTTAAACAACTGGGTGGAATCTCACCAATATTCACTGGGTTGATCGATCCCCTTTCAAACTTGTTCAAAGATTTTAACTTTATGTAGAAATATGGTTACCTTGTCAAGCAAAAGGAAATACTCTAAAATCTTGTCAAAGACTTCTGGTCAGATTTCAAAAGAATTAGGCACAAATGGTCCGTGGGACACCCTCTACCAATGTTATTCCAATTATTTGACTATTTAAAAAAAATATGACCGCCAGGTGGCGTAACCAGTTTTTCCATGTCAATATTGGTGAAACTTTTTTTTATCTGAAATAGCAAGGCCTAGCAAGAAAGACAACACTTCTTGTCTGAAATCACTTGCTCCAGAGCCTTGATATTTGGTATGTAGCATCAGCTAGTAGACCTCTACCATCTTTGTTCACAATATGACCGTGACGAAAAATGACCCCGCACAGAGTGTCCACATCCTGTGCCTTTTGTCAACATTATAAATAGACACTTTTCCACATGAAACTGCTTATTAATAAAACATCATAGCTGGGCTTTGAGAGGAGCTATGCTTTGCTATACCCCTATATGAAGTCATTCTCAATGAGCGACCCCTTGTCCGAAAACCCTCTTGTTTCCAATGATGGATGATTCGTGTTCTTGAGAGACATATTGAATTGGCCAGTGGCACCTGTAACAAAATAGTGTCCGCTCTGTCACTCAAAATATTGAAGGGAAGCACTCAAAAGTTATGCAGTACCACCCAGTACCCTCTACATTATGTGACATATGTACCTATTTTGAGGCTGCTACGTCCAACAGCTTAAGAGGATGTGCATTCGTAAGAAACGTGAAGAAAGCACGGATGGACGGGCGGATAACTGGCTGAATTTGGTAAATTATTGGTATATGTTTTTTTCTTATGGAAAAAGCGGATTTGTAGTATGGCCGATGCTTTTTTCTTTGATCTTTGCTGATGTTTAAATCAGACACCCTAGAATTACGACGAAGGAGGAGCTTAAAACCGTACTCTAATTTCCAAGTTTAGTTAAACAGCGATGTAGGCGGTAACTTACTAAAAAGCGACACATTATCCCGTAGGTTAATGTAATATAATTGGCAGCTTAGGCCGGATGCAGGGAGGAGCGAATGTAAATTTCGTCAGGTGTCAGTAACACGTGTTTATTTGCGCCTGCGCCATACTACAAGCTAGATAAAGGATTCTTCCTCGGCTTTCTGTTTAAACCGCTCGGTGAGCTACGCCCACCTCGCGGTTTAAACAAGAAAGCCTCGGAAAAGTATCCTTTATCTATTACATAATATGATAAAGCGATTAACTCTCATTGTAAGCAATAGCGAAAGGAAGCACTGTAGAGCCACAAAATGCTCCATACACAATATGCTCTCTCGAGGTGCATATTATGTACCCTGCATACACAATATGCTCCCCCTTAAATCGGGAGCATATTGTGTAGGACATGTATCATACCTACACAATATGCTCCCTAGCTGAGGAGCGCAGTCGTGGTAGAGTGCTTGACCCGATTTCGATGGGTTGCGGGTTCGAGCCGCGTTGTGTTCTTGAACATGACACTAAATATCCTGTGCTCAGTACTGGTTCCCCCCCCCCCCCCCGATGAAGTCGGAGGGATATTGTTTTGGCGTCGGCCGTCTGTGCAGCCGTCTGTCTGTCTGTCTGTCCACCTGTCCTTCCAGAAACATACCTAAGTACCTATTAGTCAGATTTGGTGCATTCTCTGCATGAATGGATAGTACCATGGACAGTCCCAAGTGCGTATCCAGAGGGGGGGCAGGGGGTCCGGACCTCCGCCGGAAAATCACAAGTTATATATTTTCTATAGGAATAAGCAATTGGAACCCCCCCACCCCGGAAAAAGTTGGACCCCCCCCCTGGAAAATGTTGGACCCCCTCAGGAACCTTGAAAAATGATAGTTTTCTTTGAAATTAACCATTTGTGTCTGTAAAATAAGCTGAGGACTAAAAAAAAGGTTGTCAGAGCTTTTTTGTCATATTGACCTGGACCCCCCCTGGCGAAAATTCCTGGATCCGCGCATGACAGTCCTATGTCGTATAAGTTTCGTCAAGATCAACTGATAAACTCATTATTGCTCTGGCACTTATAATGCAAAAGTTGTAATGGCTTTCTTAGAGTAATGATCTAAACCTTTCCCCAAAGCTCTTATGTATAAAAAGCCTGTAGATAAGTATGACGGTGTAAAATGTAAAAATAAATACCCCGCCCACTTGAATCTTTAGGCAGGGTCAAAGGTCAAATACATTAATTTGGCAATAACTTAGTCAATTTTCAATATTATTTCCGAAACTTTGTATGCAGACAGATAAAAAAGAACAATAGATATGAAATATTTCAGACTGGATATTTGATTGGATGCCTGGGTCCGATCCCCTGGGTAGATTTAGGGGATGGGGCGAGTCCAAAATGAAACTTATTCTGAATATTGTCTTGCTGCATATAAAATTAAGGGAACAGCACATGACAGCAACATGATAGCAATTATTTAGCACGCAGAGACACCATTGACCACTGAGGAAGGGGGTCAAAAGGTCAACGCATTTTCACCTTGAAATTAGTCATGTTTCGTAGAGCACCTTAAAAAACAAGCATTCTGTCCTTACATACACCCTAACCCATTGGGTAGTGGCAAAAGGTCAAATATTCATTTATTGAATATGGTCATGCTGCATATCAAATAGAAGGGACTTACGCATGCAGCAAAATGGTAGCAAGTATTGTTCCGGAAGACACACCGCGACTTCGGGGGTAGGTCTAAAGATCAAAACATTTTTTTCTGAAATCAATCATGTTGAAGATCAGAAGGGAGTGTATAGCACACTGAAAGTACAAATGTCAAAGATCACCCACACTAGATCAAATTTAAGGGGGGAAGTGTAGATTTACTTTAAGGTGGCCAATCACGTGGTCTGACTGATTGGGTTCACGGACTGCACAAACCAGTTATCGGACATCAAGAGTAAGGAAAATTTGCTGTTGTGCGTTATATGCTCGCAGCATATTGTGTACCTTACCTACATAATTTGCTTACATTATCATACTACCAAGGTAGCATATTGTGTACCTTAACCTACACAATATGCTCAAATTCTCATAATACTATTCCATTTTCATAATACTACCAAGGTAGCAAGCATATTGTGTACCTTACCTACACAATATGCTCCCATTATCATAAAAAACTAGGTAGCATATTGTGTACCTTATCTACACAATATGCTCCAAATATCATAATACCTGCGAGGTAGCATATTGTGTACCTTACCTACACAATATGCTCCAAATATCATAATACTACTAAGGTAGCATATTATGTATCTTACCTACACAATATGCTCCAAATATCATAAAACTACTAAGGTAACATATTGTGTGACTAACTTACACAATATGCTCCCATTATCATAATACTACCAAGGTAGCATATTGTGTACCTTACCTACACAATATGCTACCATTATCATAATACTACCGAGGTACCATATTGTGTACCTTACCTACACAATATGCTCCCATTATCATACTACAACCAAGGAAGCATATTTATGTACCTACCTACACAATATGCGCTAATTATCATAATACTACCGAGGTAGCATATTGTGTATCTTACCTACACAATATGCTCCCATTATCATAATACTACCAAGGGAACATATTGTGTACCTTACCTACACAATATGCTCCCATTATCATAATACTACCAAGGTAGCATATTGTGTACGTTGCCTACACAATATGCTCCCAATATCATAATACTACCAAAGTAACATTTTGTGTGCATTACCTACACAATATGCTCTATTATCATAATACTACTAAGGTAGCATATTATGTACCTTACCTACACAATATGCTCCAAATATCATAATACTACTCAGGTAGCATATTGTGTGACTTACCTACATAATTTGCTCTGATTATCATATTACTACCAAGGTAGCTTATTGCGCACCTTACCTACACAATATGCTCCCAATATAATAATACTACCAAGGTAGCATATTGTGTGCATTAACTACACAATATGCTCCATTTATCATAATACTACTAGGTAGCATATTATGTATCTTACCTACACAATATGCTTCAAATATCATAATACTACTAAGGTAGCATATTGTCTACCTTACCTTCACAATATGCTCTAAATATCATAATACTACCGAGGTAGCATATTGTGTACCTTACCTTCACAATATGCTCCAAATATCATAATACAACTAATGTAGCATATTGTGCAGCTAACCTACACAATATGCTCCCAATATCATAATACTACCAAGGTAGCATATTGTGTGCATTAACTACACAATATGCTCCATTTATCATAATACTACTAAGGAAGGATATTATGTACCTTAACTACACAATATGCTTCAAATATCATAATACTACTAAGGTAGCATATTGTGTGACTTAAAAACACAATATGCTATTATTATCATAATACTACCTACATGTAGGTAGCATATTGTGTACCTTACCTTCACAATATGCTCCAAATATCATAATACTACCGAGGTAGCATATTGTGTAGGTAAGGTACACAATATGCTACCTTGGTGGTATTATGATAATGGGAGCATATTGTGTAGGTAAGGTACACAATATGCTACCTCGGTAGCATTATGATAATTGGAGCATATTGTGTAGGTAAGGTACACAAAATGCTACCTCAGTAGTATTATGATAAAAGGGAGCATATTGTGTAGGTAAGGTTCACATTATGCTACCTTGGTTGTATTATGATAATGGGAGCATATTGTGTATGTAGGGTCACACAATATGCTACCTTGATAGTATGGTAATAAGGTAGTAATATGATAATGGGAGCATATTGTGTAGGTAAGGTACACAATATGCTACTTCGGTAGTATTATGATAATTGGAGCATATTGTGTAGGTAAGGTACACAGTATGCTACCTCAGTAGTATTATGATATTCGGAGCATATTGTGTAGGTAAGGTACACAATATGCTACCTCGGTAGAATTATGATAATTTGAGCATATTGTGTAGGTAAGGTACACAATATGCTATCTCAGTAGTATTATGATAATGGGAGCATATTGTGTAGGTAAGGTACACAATATGCTACCTCGGTTGCATTATGATAATGGAGCAATTTGTGTACGTAAGGTACACAATATGTTACCTCAGTAGTATTATGATATTTGGAGCATATTGTGTAGGTAAGGCACACAATATGCTACCTCAGTAGTATTATGATATTTGGAGCATATTGTGTAGGTAAGGCACACAATATGCTACCTCAGTACTTTTATTATAATTGGAGCATATTGTGTAGGTAGGTTACACAATAGGCTACCTTAGTAGTTTTATTTTAGTGGAAGCGTATTGTGTAGGTACGGTTCAGTATAATGGTACTTAGGTAGAATCATTGTGATGGTATACTATTCAAAGTTAGATAACGCTATATGTTAAGAATTCGTAGAGCAAGAAACTACTGCACCGAAGGATATGAAGTAAGTGCATACATTAAATCATCACCATAAAACTGTCAGTAGCAAGCAAATTGTCAAAATACATTATTCAAGTTTACTCAGTATTAGTTCTGATCATAATCTTAAAACATACATACAATAAATGATTCGTCACCTTTATAATGAATCGTCTCATATTTTTGCGAGCGCCCGCTTACTAGTAAGTGTCAGTGCAGAACATTGTATGTTTCTGTGGTCAATACATGAATTAACCGCGTTCAGAAAGTCTCTATTCCCATGTTAGCCCCATGCCTTCCAACATGTTTCAGTATAACCTGACATACATGTATGGTTTGAAGAGCTATGCCTTTTGAAAAAAAAATCAAAATAGTTGCCATGGGAGCCAAAGTGGATATCAGAATCGAATGATTCTAGCAATTCTGAATGTCAATGTTGCCCCTATCCCTCAAACAAAGTTTAGATTCAATCTGACGTAGGGATGGGAAAAAGATGGTCTTTGAAGGATATCAAGATGGCTACAATGGTAGTCATATTATATGTTCCAATGGAACAGGTATAGCATTTATGAATGTCCATGGTGTCCTCGACTCATACAGGTTCATTTCATTTCTACATTTAACCCTCGGCGTTTCCCCATTTTTCCTTACTACGGTTTCCAAAGGTTGATTTCATGTCGGGGAAGAAGCCCCAATTTGGAGACAACGTCTCCAAAATGTTGTTGATGGGGATTAAAGACCACTATAATACTATTATGATGCGGGCATGGCTTTAGACATAAGGTTCGTAAGGTAGACAGATGAATGTCGAGAGGACAGTTAGAAAGAAAGGCAAATACCACGAGACATGTTTTCAAGAAGAGCATATTGTGTACCCTCGTACGACCACTGAAATAACATATGTACCGACCCTACACAATATTTTCCTCTGGTAGCATATTGTGTATGCAGGGTACACAAAATGCTCCAGCGGAGCATATTGTGTATGCAGGGTACACAATATGCTACTAAAAGGAGCATATTGTGTAGGGGAGCATTTTGTGGACCCACAAAGCACCTTGCGTGCAATCGAAGCAGTGATAAAAAGAATCTTTCACATGTGACTAGAAATTACAAATTCTGTCATTGACATCTGTGAATATTAAGTACCAATTCATTCACATCTGTGAAAATTTGGTACTGATTCTTCACATTTGTGAAAATTGAGTACCAATTTTTCACAGGTGTGAAGAACTGGTACCAATTCTTCACATTTGTGAAAATTGAGTACCAATTTTTCACAGGTGTGAAGAACTGGTACCAATTCTTCACATTTGTGAAAATTGAGTACCAATTCTTCACATCTGAGAAAAATCGAACCAGTCCTTCGCAGATGGCACGAATGCGTACCAATTCTTCACAGTTAAAAACGAGAAAGATGTGAAATTTGAGCACAGATGTTAGACCCCAAAATTATCGAAATTGACCATACGCAAATTTCACATTTTCCAAAAGTGAAGAATTGGTACTAATTCTTCACACGGTGTGAAATTTGCGAAATGTGAAATTTGCGGTTCAACAATGCTCCCCTTTGAGCATTCTGCAATGCTTTTGACCTACATTAAGCGAAAATTGATATTGAAAAACCATTTTGGTGTTCTTTTTGAGTGGCTGCTTAAGACGGATTTAACTGTATTGTAAAACATAAAGAATACACATTTGCATGGATGTATGTTCTTGATGGAATCATGATAGAAGCCAGAAATCTGGTTGTTTGCCTCTTCTGTGGAAGCTAACCGTGTCCCCAGTGGGGTACTCTAATTTTTTCATACATACGTAGGCTCGGGTCATTTTTTTGGGTTCAAAATTTTGAATTTCAATATTTTTGGGGGTTTTCAGAAAAATAAATATTTTTTTGAATATAAGGATTTTGTGGATATTTTTTGGGGGTCATCATAAAATTGGACTATATTTAGGGCTCATTTCTATGCATTTTACAGTCTTTTCTTACGGCCAAGGTACAGAATGGAGGTTATTTTTTGAGGTGGCTAAAATCTGAATTATTTTTTTGGGGTGCTTGAAATTCCTGATTCCTGATATTATTTAATTTTTTTTTGGGGGGGGGGTGAAGGGTAGATGCTGGGCCCGAGCCTACATATGCAGAAAAAATGAGAGTACCCCCCTTCATGGGACCGCGTCGTGCTTCATGCAAACATATGACGATTTTTCAAGTAAAATAGAATTTGCGAAAAAGTTCAAAATCGCTGGTATCTGTCATTTCACGTAGTTTTGCATTTCTATTTAATTGTGTAGCTGAATTCTAGATTCACTTGACCAAACATGGGCGGATCCAGAGGCGGGGACAGGGGGTCCGGACCCGCCCCCCCCCCTTGAAAAATCACAAAAATATAGGGTTTCTTAGCAATTCTGGTCCGGATCCCCCGAAAAATCACAGAGCTACCAAGCCAGCATTCAATGCTGGGCCATCATCGGCACGCCAGCGAAACGCCATTTAAATGGCGTTTCACTGGCGGATCGATAATGGCCCGCTTATATTTGGATCCTATCTTCCCTCATCAACTAGAAAAAAAACCTTGTCAGGGGTGGACCCCCTCTGTCAAAACATTCTGGATCTGCGCAAACCAAAAGGAGAATGGTTGGCGTAAGCGACAGGTTTCTTATTTAAAAAAAATCTTTTAAAGATACAGAAGAGTAAAATGCTCAAAAAAACATACTCACTTGCTTTTAAGAACCCTTTTCCAGACAAAGAGGATCCTACATGAGTGCTCATGTTTTGTTGAATTTATTAAACGAGTTGGGGAAAAGATATAAAATGCGAGGCTTGCCGAGCATTTTATCTCTTTTTCGCAACGAGTTTAATAAATTCGATAATACAAGAGCACGAATGTCAGATTCTATTTATTATATGACAAATACTTTGAAATCTCATTTCTGGCGTAAAACGTTGTAATTTTGTCTTAATATACGCAACGTTATTATGGACGTCATAACGTTTCCCGTAAATCTATAAACCACTATTCTAATGCATTTGCAAATGCAACCGCGACGTCTGATTGGATAACGTCATAAATTTGCGACAGTATATCCTGCGATATACGGACGGAAACCCGACGTCATTACGTAACGTCGCTTTTCATTGGTTGACAAGTGAATATATGCAGCTGGCAAGCGGTTTTATGCAGCTGGCGTCGCTGTCGTTAGGAAATCACGTTTTACGGCTCCGCTTACGCGTCGCCGTAAAACTAAATTCCCGACCGTATATCCGACGATATACCTCCCCAAATGAAAATTTTGAATACAGTTATCCCCTAAGTGGTTTATCGATTTAATTGCATGGCGTTGTTTTACTCCCAGAAGCGACGTCATATGATAAAGATATGTTTGAAACCCTTTGTAGAATTTTAGTGATAAACACCCCTGTTCCAGACAAGCTCTGAAACTGAAAACGAGGCCGCTTGTATTGGCACGTCCCTATCCACACTTATAATTGGGCCGCGACATGTGATTTCCATTTATGTGACATTTTGACAAGTGTAGACTCGGACGAGCCTGTGCATCCTCATTTTCAGCTTAGAAACTCCAAAGGATATTCTGTCAGTAGCTAAGCACTCATAGAATATTCAGTCAAACCAAACAACTAGCAAAGGCTCTGATCAGACTGCGCGTATGCGCAGGCTGATATGAGGCTTTGCTGGTCGCAATATCACATTGTTGGAAATCTCATGTTGCGGCTCAATTATAAATAATGCACCCACACCCGGGAGTTGAAGGGTGGGCTTATGCTTCATACTCCCGGTCCCGAAATTCGCCTGTATGTAGCCTACATATATATTGGTACTCCATGCGCCTATCCTCCCTCCTACCCTTCTATAGGATATGCATGATCTTTCAACTCAGCCCAGCTTACTCAACTCATCAAGCTGAGCAAAATAAGCATTTTTCGCCTTTTTTTTCGGAGTGAATTAACGCCAAATTAACCATGCCACCCAGCTCAGGTAAATGAACTCATCCAGCTCAGCTTACAACTTGGATAAGCTGAACTGTAAGTCAGCGATCAGTATACGACAGTTGTTGGCATTTTAACATTTATTAGCATGACGAATACAACATCTGATAGGATGAAAGCAAGAAAAGTCTTTATTTTTCAGCATTTTTAGTTTTATGAGCGGTTAAAATTTCATGCTCAGTTGAGTTGAAAACGAAAAAAGTTTTATAACCTCGGAACCCGGCCTTACTGAGAACAGCCAGTTTTGCAGCAGGATCTCAGGCAAGCGGCATGATTGGTAAAAATCCCATTGTGTATATAAGTTAGATTTTTTCTGAAGAAGCCAGCACATTTCCCACCAAGTGACAAACACACATACAGAACTAAACAAGGAAAATAACTGATAATCAGTGAAGCTATGGCGAATTTCTACTTGCTGCTTCAATTTTACATAACCCACTTTGTATTTTTTAAAGATAAAAATATATAATTGAGCAATGAATTACGACATGGCCGGAAATGACCAATTATGAGGGTCTGGATGGGGTATAATGATTAGTGAATAATGGCACTTTTTTATAATGAAAAGTTAATAATGAGCCACAAAATAATGAATAGCGAATAATGAGTGCCTAAAAGATAATCCTATTTTTTTATTGAATAGAATAATGAATAGTGAATAGAATAATGAATAGTGAATAATCAGATTTTAATGAACTATGTGTCTTATTTAAATGAATTACCCAAAATTTTAATGAAATTTATAATAGGCTAAATTTTTGATGAATAATTAATACCAGACCACAATCCAGACCCTCACATATTGACAACCTACAACATACATTAACGAACAAGAACATGACCACCTTGGTTTCTAATTTCCTGGCACCAACATATAAAGTACATCATAGAAAAGACAAAGTCAATGATCAATATTATGATCACATTTAAATTATTGTCAGAAAATTTCTTGAAACAATTGATTTATCTTTTATTGGACTTATCTTTGAATATGCTGATGTGGTATGAAAAACTGTTTACAATACGAAAGAGATGAACTGGATAAAATGCAAATTCGGGCAGTAAGAATTGCATCACTGAATGTACTTTATAATAAAACTCAACTAAAGAAAGCAAAATAACACCATTCTATAAGTATCTGATAGCCAAACAACTACTCGTTTGTTTGTGGGGTTGGATTCTTTATGTCCCAGTCAACAATTTTTCAGTTATGTCGGGACGGGTCTTCCTGGGATGAACCAGTACTAAGCAAGGATTAAAATGTCGTGTTCAAGGACACAACGCAGTGACGCCGGTGAGTCTAGAACCCGCAACCCCTCGATCTCGAGACAAGTACTCTACCACTGAGCCACTGCGCTCCCATAGAAACAACTACTCATCAATTAGCCAATTAATCTAAATGCCTCAAGTGGCTTTACCTGACGGTTCTTTCTAATGTGGTGTTCCTTTTGTTGATATTTCGTATTTTTGTTTCTTCCGGTATGGCGTGAGTGGGCTAATGCCTATGGTCCTTTTTAGGGACATTGACAATAAGTGCACACCAAGAAAAAGCGGTGTCTGATCAGGGGGTTCCCCCTATTTGCTTTACAGAATTTTCTATTAAAATTTGAATAAAAAATGAAAAATTACCACCAAACGGAAATGAATTGATCCTGTTGAAAGAAGGGGAAATTCAATTCGGCTTAAATGGGTTAAGTTATGGCGTTGTGTCATATAGAAATTTTACTTTGGCGATCTACTCGACCAGTGTTTTGTAACTAAAACACTGTGGCTCAGTGGTAGAGTGCTTGACTCGAGACCGAAGGGCCGCGGGTTCGAGCCTCACCGGCGTCACTGCGTTGTGGTACTTGGGCAGGACACGTTTATCCTAGCTTAGTACTTGTTCAACCCAGGGAGACCCGTCCCTATATAGCTGAAAGATTGTTGATGGGACGTAAAGAATCAAATCAAACAAACAAACTATCTTTACTCTGTTTCAAATTTTCGGCCTCCTAGCCTTTGTCAAGAAACAAATATCTGGATTTATGTTGTGAGATATTTGTTCTTGACAAAGAATTTGAAACAGAGTAAAGATAGAGTTTTAGTATGAATAAATTCCCTTTGGAATTTTTATTGAAATAAGGGGTGTTTTGTAAGTTTACCTGTGTTGTTGTAATTTTCCCTCTGTTTCAACCAACAGTAAAACCTGTGTAAAACGGCCACTCAAAAATAGACAAAACAAATATCTTTATGACAAATGGTAGCTTAATGAAGGTCAAAAGTATTGCAGAATGCTCCAAGAGGTTAAACCTTTCCCAGCATGTGATCACAAGGCTGCAAGACATAGACATGACGAGGGGAGCATTCTGCAATACTTTTGATCTGCATTATGCAATAATTAGTCTTGAAAACCTATTTTGGGTCTTTTTGAGAATGACCGTTTTACACAGGTTTTATTGTATTGGTACGAGGGGCATTTGGTCATTTATCTCAGTAACCGATTTACAAAACCTATCATGTTTGGTATCATTTTAAAGAACAATTTTTCCTCTATGTTATGGCACAAATTTTATGAGGATATTATAATGCAGACACGAACAATATCATTGTGAATACATGTACTGTTTGTATACTGGAAAACGCAAAATTTCAGTGGAAAATATATCATTATACCTTTTGAAAAGTGTGCAGAACATTTTCAATAGTTAACGAAATTAGATAATTTTGTATCATTTGGTAGGCCACAATATGGTACAGTGATTATACAATTGATGACCGAGTAACTGAATACCGGAACAGCGATACCAAAGCCGTCTAGAAAGCAAAGCAATACGCTAATTTTTTCGTCTAAAAATCGCATGTCACAATGCACATATTTTGAAAATATATAACCATCAGAAGTTTAAAAAATGCCGTGCGTTGGTATTTTGGTCAAGCACACTTTATGCTTTTTGTATTGAAACCAAAATAAATTTTGTAAACCAGAACAAAGGGAAGATAACTCTTATAATATTCCCATGGGGCATAGTAAGTTTAGCTATGAACTGACGTTCTGGTTCAGTTCAATTAAAATCGGTGGCAAACAAAAAGTAAAAATACTTTGAGAGTAGAAATCAATCAATTTTGTGATGGTTAACGGGATACCATGAGAATTTCTTATGCAATCGACAAAATGTGAGGGGTTAAGTTACCCCACCCACTTCTTGAAAAGTAGGGGTAGTGTTATTAGGAATAATTTTCTTGAATACAGAACTAAACAAGCCACACTTTTTGCGCGACGAAATGATTTTTATGCATTGTTCGCTACAAATAAAGTAAAAAATAAACCCAATAGGCATTTTCCGTGCTCCTGTAGCGACACAATTTATAGTAAAAGTATAAAGAAAAATCGAACAAAGTCCCACTTTTGAAAGTTGATCATTTCTCTATTAGTCACCATTTTCCGAATGTATAGGTTATAGTCGTGCAAGCAGTGATCGCATAATATATTTCAATAAAAAATTAGCTGGCACCAAATCGTTAATTTGTCAAATCATGAACGCAAGTAAGGTACCCAATTTTCCTTCGCTTTTTACCAAGTATTTTGCTCAAAATTTCCGCCAGTATATAAACCCCTACTCATTTTGAGCATGTGCTGCACGTGCACGCCAAGTCTTTTTTCGACAAAAAATAAACAATCAGATAGCCGTTGAATTCTAGTTTCCAAAATGTATAATTTGATAGCATTTTATCAACGCATTGTGGAGTTATGATGCCATGCTAAGAATTTTCCAAATGACCCTCGTATAATGGTAATATGTTGATGTGACATATTCGGGTGATATGCAATTCTTTGTTTTGGTGGGGCTACAAGTATTTGACTTATCCACCCGTCTGTCCATCCGTCATATCAGCCAGTCCATTCCCTTTTTGGGAACACAATGGTCACCATATGCCAAATTGCACCCGTGGACATTATGAAAGCAAAAGAAGGCAGAGATCAGAAAGCAATACAATCAAGTACCATGTTCGACCTGAGACACCATATGGGAAAAGTGACAAAAACACAAGAAGACATCACACACAAGAGAGCCAAGAGGTCAACCAAACAAGTAACAAAACAGATTCATAAAAGAAGCACCGCCCTGGATCTGTCAGTAAAATAATTACTGGAGGGCTTAACCATGATTAACGGTACCAACCTCCCCCCTTAGTTCTGATGTGGATCAAGACACATATGGGAAAGTGACGAAACACAAGAAAACACAACACACGAGAGAGCCAAGAGTTCAGCCCTATCCCAAACATGACAATGACAAACATGAAACATAAAAAAACAGATCCACAAAAGAAGCACCGTCTTGGAACGGTCAGCAAAATATATCACTGGAGGATTTAAGCATGCTTAACGGTACCAGCTTCATCCTTAATTCTGATGTGGATCAATACCATATAATGTTTGGTTACCATGAACGATCCCCGACTTATCGATGCATCATCTCCTAGTACATACTAATCAATATATACTTAGACGCAAAAGAAACGCAGCTTTTTCTAAAATGGTATTTCCTTCTTTTTCATAAAAATATTCAGCCAGCGATAATAAAATCGCTAAGTACCGTTATGAAATGACCAGTGAATTACAACCAAGCATCTCAGGTTCACTACATTTAATGCAACGTAACGTAAGACATCTACAGCGTAACTAAGGAAGCCTATGTAATGACGTAACGTCAGAAGCATGCCGCTTCCGGTTAACGTCATCACATCTCTCCCTTCTTATAAAATAGAAGGTTCATTGGTATATCATAAAATTATTAACGTATATGAGTTCTTAGATTGGAATGTCTTCTGAAGAATAAACTATTTGTTTTACATGTATAAATTTTAAAGCAAAATGTTAATGTTTAGTAAATGGTGTAACAGTTAGTAATAAACAAAGTCCCCATAACGATCCGGTCTTCTTCGAATTCGTTGAGACCTCCTAAGCAAAGGCTCTACTTCCTCTGGTTCAACATCGTGTACCTCATTTGGTACAGCATCAGTTACCGTGTTGTTCTCGTGCTCTCTCGTTATTCTTGTCCGTGCTTTACGCAATGTGATCTCTCTCCAATCATCTGGATTTGATCTGTTATTGTTTATTTTGTGTGTTATCATATGTCCTCTTGGCTTGTTTACCTTTTTGAAACATGTTGAATCACGACATACTTCACGTCCATCGGTCACTCTTCTTGCCCAAATTGTTGAGCCACTAATTTTATAAACTATATAATGTTTGGGATCGTACGGTGGTGTCCATTTATTTATCTTGGTTTGTTGGAACAGAACGTAATCTCCTATGGTAAGATTATGAGATTTTGTGTTCCTGTTTTCTGCGTTACTCTTGATTTTCATCTTATATTCCATGTCCCTTTTATTTACTTTACTTTGTTTAACTTTCCCAGCAATTAAATCCGGTTGTACATAGTCTAACTTTGTTCTTACCTTGCGGTCCATCATAGCATCATAAGGTGTGACACCCGTAGCAGGATGAGGTGTTGAGCGATATCCTGTTAATAATTCTTGAATTGCTAATCTCACTGGCTTGTTTTCTATACGAGCTCGTTGTTCTGTTTTATTGAGCAGTTTCATGAAGTTCTCAGCTTCACCGTTTGCTTGTGGATGTAATGGAGTGACACAATGGTGTCTGAATCCTTCTTCTGATGCAAACATAGCAAATTCCCTTGAATTGAATGGGGGTCCATTGTCACTTTCTAGTCGCTCAGGTGTACCATATGTGGCAAATATTTTTTTCAATTTTTCTTTTGTAGGTTTTACAGCAGTGGAATATACAATTTCTACTTCTGGATATCTGGTTCTTTTATCTATGACCACTAGATTGTAATGTCCATCTGGGAATGGTCCACCAAAGTCTACTGAAACTATTTGCCATGGTTTGTCTGGTATTTCAGTCATTTTAAGAGGCTCATGTCTATGTTCCTTTGTTGTAACCTGACATTCGTAGCACTTCCCAACTATATGTTCAACCATTTTGTTCATCTGTGGAAACCAATATTTCTGTCTAAGCATTTGCTTAGTTTTAGTCATCCCTAAATGACCTAAACTATGAGCTGCTTTTATCACTGTATGTTGCAGTTTCATTGGTATAATTATTTGATTGAGTCTGAAGATAAGACCATCAGCAACATATAGCTCCTCTTTTATACTATAATATGGGTTGATATATTTGTCTTTTCTGTACTTCTCCCAGTCTTCATTCTGGATTCTTTGGTACAGCTTCTGTAACTGTTTGTCTTTCGCAGTTTCTTCTCTTATATGGTCCAACACAATAGCATGTTCAGCCTCAATGATACTCTTTATGATTCTCTCTGTATTGCCACTACCAGTAATTGGTAAAGGATGTCTAGATAAGAAATCCAATGGGTCTTGCTCGTCCTTCCCAGGTTCATAGATCAATTCATAATCCACATCTTGCATATCCATTACCCAGCGCTCTATTCTTGGTGGAAGTTTAGCTGTAACTTTGTTGAACATGGACAAGAGAGGTTTGTGTCCAGTTATGATTTTGAATTTAGGTGCACCAAGAAGATACATGCGAAATCTATTTTTAGCCCACCTTACTGCTAGTGCGTCCTTTTCTGTCTGGCTATACCTTTTCTCTGTTTCTGTCATTGTACGGCTAATAAAATGTACAGGCTGCAGTCCCTTCCCTATATCTTGAAATAGTCCTGCAGATAAACCATCATGATAGCTAGCTTCTACTCTGACTACTATTGGTTTGTTCGGATTGAAATATATCATGGTATTTTCACTTGTTAGGCTATCTTTAAGCTTCTCAAATGCATCCTGTTCTTCTTTATTCCAATGGAATTTTGTATCTTTCTGTGTGAGATTTCTGAGGGGTGCAGTTATGGATGCATATCGTGGTATGAACTTTGATAAATATCCTGTCATTCCCAAAAAACTTCTCACAGCTTCTTTACTCTCTGGTCGGCTACTCTCTTTTACCGCTTTTACCTTATCTAATGTAGGTTTCAGACCATCCTTTGTAAAAAGATATCCATAGAATTCTAGAGATTCTACACCAAACTGGCACTTGTCTAAGTTGAAAGTCACTCCAAAATCTTTAGCTCTTTGAAACACTGCTTCAAGTGTCTTGTTGTGTTCTTCCATAGTTGTACCTCCAATGAGAATATCATCACGCTGATTCAAACACCTTGGTATGTCACCAAATATTCTATACATCATGTCATCAAACAAGTCTTGAGATGCCTTAGCTCCGAATACCAAACGTTTTGGTCGATAATTTCCCCATGGAGTGCTAAATGTCACTACAGCTCTTGAATCAGGATGGAGCAATAACTGGTGATACCCACTTCGGAGATCCAACTTAGAAAACACCACACAGTCGTGGAATTTGTAGATGAAGTCTTCTACTATCGGCCCTTGAGTTATCTGGTTTCTTTCCATGAACTTATTTGGCACTCTCAAATCGATGCAGGCTCGTATCATATTTGGCTGTAGGTCATCTTTAGCCATGTGAATGTACTTGGGTTTAGGTTGCACCACAACTGGAGAACACCAAGTAATTGGCTCATCATTTGGTACCCTTTCAAATATGCTGTTCTCTACACATTGGTCTAACCATAATTTTAGTGGTTTTTGAAGGTAGTACGGCACTGGCCTTGGTCTCTGAGCTACTGGCACTGCATCTGGCTTCATACTAAACTGGACATATAATTCTTTATTGCTTTTATTATCCATTATTTTGCCAATACCTTCAAAAATGCTGCTAAACTTGCTAGTTATTTCCTTAATGTCTTCATGTGATACCCTTGTACCAACAGCATGTATGTTAGATATATCTGTTGGAATTCTCATTTCATTTTGTGCAGCAAAAGAACCATCCTCTTTTATCTGTAACATACCTAATTCCATAAGGGTGTTTTTACTGATAAGTGGAGGTGAATTTATCCTACCTTTGATAACTAGAAATTTTGTTGGCTTACCACAAGTCTGGTTCCGCAAGATGGCTTCAAATTCCCCTTTTATCAACAATTCGTTTTGTAGTGTACGCAGTTTTATTTGGCTGTTCTGAAGTTCCATCTTACTGGTTGACCTATGCTGTAATGCTCTATACTGGTATTCATCCATGACGTTGACATCAGCACCAGTATCAGGTTCAGCTCTAATTTGAATATCATTCACCATTAATGGTATCGTTTTTTCGAGTCCATATGTTTTCTTGACCAGCTTTATCTGCATATGAGCTATCGATTTAGTGAGAAATTCGTCATCTGAACTTTGGTCACTATCAAGATCTGTCTCCATTGTCCTCTTCACTCGTCGTTTTCGTCGATTTTGGTATCCACCTGGTTGTCTACTATTCTGTGCACCACTCGCATGAGTGTCCCTATCATATCTGCAGACAGCTGCAAAATGGTTGTAACGAGAACAAATGTTACATCTCTTACCGTTTGCAGGACACATTTTTCCCTCTGGATGGACATCAAAACCACAGTTTCTGCAGCATTTCTCTTGATAACGTCTAGATCTATATGGGCTATTATTACGTTGATTCCCACGTCGTCGTATGTTTCTCTGACTAGAATCCACGACTTTCGCTATGTCTTTGTCATCATGTTTTATTTTCATATCTCTCATCTGCAAGGAAATGTCTTCAATTTGCCCAGCCTCCTTTAAAAACTCCTGTAGCGTCCATGATTTTGAAATGCACCTTTGAATCAAACTGCTATTTTCAATCGTCTGAATTAAATGCTCGAGAATCCGTTCATCACAATTTACACCAAATTCACAGTCTTTTGATTTTTCTCTCAGTCGTGTAGCGTACGCCACCGTGGTTTCCCCCATTTCTGGGTGCATTTTAAGAAACATATACCTTGAATAATGTTTGTTTTTCTTTGGAATAAAGTATTCATTCAACTTTTTCCGTAGCTTTTGATATACATCCAATTGGCTATTTGAATCCTCCGAATCAGGTAAACTTTTCTCCAATCTCGCAATTTCCTGTCCTCCGTAAATGATTAAAGCATCTTTCTGATCCACTGCGCTAGTTATTCTAAAATATCGAAATTCCCTCTCGATACCTTCTAGCCAATCCTCCCATGCTTTACCCGTTGACAACTGGTCCTTAGATGGTCTAAACGGTAAAGTACGTAGATTTCTGGTCTCTGTTACCACCGTAACTCTCTCATTCGCATCCATATCTATTCCGTAGCGGGTCATATATAATATCCGTCTATTCCCGTCGCCAATGAAATGACCAGTGAATTACAACCAAGCATCTCAGGTTCACTACATTTAATGCAACGTAACGTAAGACATCTACAGCGTAACTAAGGAAGCCTATGTAATGACGTAACGTCAGAAGCATGCCGCTTCCGGTTAACGTCATCACACGTTATTTGCCTTGCATACAGCACCAAAATCAGACCGTTGTGACTTATGGTTGGCGAGCTGCAACGAGATATGTAAAGCAACCCCCATTTTTAAAGTCACAAAGTTAAAAAAATGTGCCTATTTTGCGAAAAAAACATTTTAAACCAATATCGGTTTCTGAGAGCAAAAGGGTAGACAAAATAAAATCAGGTACTTTTATGTTTCTGTCAACGTTCATTTTGTCAAAATGACGTCTTTAATGTTTTGCGTAATTGGCTATTTTTATCCGGACGAATATTAATAATCGAAAACTTTTAATGTCACCATATACACCCAGGTGAACCGCATGTCTAGATCTCGGAGGGTATTGGCTACCGGAGGTAAACAAAGGATTTTTGGGTTGGACATGGTCTGTATTGAGACGATTTTATTTCATTTAGATTCGTTTTGAGGGATAAGAACAACATATAGGTCAATAGTATACAGAATTATGATAACTCTGAAATCATTACATGTTTTGGAACTTACTCTGTTCGAGTTTAAATCGCATTTGAATTCGGAAATGCAGTTATTTGGACGAATATTTCGAATTCATCAGTTAATATTCATATTTATTATTTTATTTTTACATGATTCACAGCCACAGCTTGAATGTATAACCTCTCTTTGGAATAAATCAGTCAAATACAATTCAAAAATACATGTAAAACACTTATTTATTTGCAATTTTATGACGGTGGTATTATGTTTATAGGTAGCTTTCCGTTCGGAGGTATGTTGGATAGCTGTCGGAGGGAAGGCATGTGCATGTTAACATTGATTTCGGAGAAGGGCAAATTGATTATTATCACTACAAAAGCTCTCGCATACGGAAACAAAAGTGTAACACTCAAACACTTTCAAAAACAAGTGGTTCGATTTGGTGGGGAATATATCAAAGGAGTAACAAGCTTAAATAAACCAATTTGTTAGAGTTTTTGTTCAACATTGAATGTGTGTTTTTGTGCATTAGTTTGTTTTGTTTGTTTTGGCCTACCATATCTATTTAGCCCTTTGCATCACATTAAAGAAACAATTTGGCAGTAACATAACATGCCAAAGCATTATACTATGAAATGGACACATACTTTTTGTGAAGGTGACAGATCAAGTAGCAATGCAATTAGTATACCCGATGTTTAGATGAGCAACTGTAGGGTCTAATCAGTATTCACTAGATGCATAAATTTAACTAGGTGTTTTTGCATTAACAAACATAAGTTAATCCTCTTCAAAAACGGCCATTTGGGTTAAAACAAGTGTAAATGACCAGGAATTGCCACAATCATAGACAGACACATGTCTCCAAGAGACAGGGACACTGGAACACAGACAGATAAGGAATACGCTCAAAAGTCAGAATACAATGCGCAAAGCATTCAGCTCCCTTTATCTCAGTGAGAGTATTGCCAAACTAGAAATGACACAATATAAGCGTTTAACACGAAGTGCTTAACACGAACCCCAATCAAATACAACAAAAATAGCGAGTATGATCAGAAAATAACACAATCACAAACTTCAGACAAACCCTTGGCACCGCGAGGAAGAGCCACACAACAATCACGAGACACTTGGAAGACAAATTAAGCAAGCAACCAGCCCTCTCTTCCCCATCTACTCACTCTCTACGCTCTCTCTCTCTCTCTCTCTCTCTCTCTCTCTCTCTCTCTCTCTCTCTCTCTCTACTATCTACTCGCTCTCCTCTTTTCTCTCTCTCTCTCTCTCTCTCTCTCTCTCTCTCTCTCTCTCTCTCCCCCTCTCTCTCTCTCTCTACTCGCTCTCCTCTCTATTATCTACTCGCTCTCCTCTTTACTCTATTTTTCGCTCTCTCTCTCTCTCTCTCCTCTTTGTAACTCTCTGCTCTCCATTCTCTTTGTCTCTCTCTACTCTCTATTCTATTTCTCTACATTTGTCTCTCTCTACTCTCTATTCTCTTTCTCTCTCTACTCTCTGTCTGTCTCTGTCTCTGTCTCTCTCTCTCTCTCTCTCTCCGTCTCTCTCTACTCTGTCTGTCTCTCTCTACTCTGTCTGTCTCTCTTCTCTATCTCCCTATCTCTCTCTCTTCTCTGTCTCTTTCTCTCTACTCTCTTTCTCTCTATATACTTTATTCTCTACTCGCACTCCTTCTCTACTCTCTCTTTCTCTACTCGCACTCATTCTCTACTCCCTCTTTCTATACTCGCACTACCTCTCTACTCACACTTCTTCTCGTATATATCTCTCTCTCTGCTCTCTCTTTCTCTACTCGCACTCCTTCTCTACTCTCTCTTTCTCTACTCGCACTCCTTCTCTGCTTTCTCTACTCGCACTCCTTCTCCACTCTCTCTCTCTCTCTCTACTCTCTCTTTCTCTACTCGCACTATTTCTCTACTATCTCTTTCTCTACTCGCACTCCTTCTCTACCCTCTCTTTCTTTACTCACACTCCTTCTCTACTCTTTCTTTACTCGCACCCCTTCTCTACTCTCACTTTCTATACTCACACTCTTTCTCTACTCGCACTCCTTCTCTACTCGTACTCCTTCCCTACTCTCTCTTCTCACACTTCTTCTCTACTCGCACTTCTTCTCTACTCGTCTCTCTCTTTCTCTCTCTATCTCTATCTCTCTATTTCTACTCTCTCTTTCTCTACTCGCACTCCTTCTCTACTCTCTTTCTCTACTCGCACTCCTCCTCTACTCTTTCTTTCTCTACTCGCACCCTTCTCTACTCGCACTCCTTCTCTACTCTCTATTCTCTACTTGCACTTCATCTCTACTCGCACTCCTTCTCTACTCTCTCTCTCTCTCTCTCTCTCTCTCTCTCTCTCTCTCTCTCTCTCTCTCTCTCTCTATCACTCTTTCTCCACTTGCACCCCTTCTCTACTCTCTCTTTTTCTACTCGCACTCCTTCTCTACTCTCTCTCTACTCACTATTTCTCTACTCGCACCTCCCCTACTTTCTCTACTCGTACTTCTCTACTCTCTCTCTCTACTCCCTCTTTCTCTCTCTCTCTCTCTCTCTCTCTCTCTCTCTCTCTCTACGTCTCTCTCTACTCTGTCTGTCTCTCTCTACTCTGTCTGTCTCTCTTCTCTATCTCCCTATTTCCTCTCTACTTTGTCTCTCTTTATTCTCTTTCTCTCTATATACTTTATACTCTACTCGCACTCCTTCTCTACTCTCTCTTTCTCTACTCGCACTCATTCTCTACTCCCTCTTTCTATACTCGCACTACCTCTCTACTCGCACTTCTTCTCTTATATATTTCTCTCTCTGCTCTCTCTCTATTGCACTCCTTCTCTACTCTCTCTTTCTCTACTCACATTCCTTCTCTACTCTCTTTCTCTACTCGCACTCCTTCTCTACTCTTTCTTTATCTACTCGCACTCTTCTCTACTCGCACTCCTTCTCTACTCTCTTTTCTCTACTCGCACTCCTTCTCTACTCTCTTTCTCTACTCGCACTCCTTCTCTACATTTTCTTTCTCTACTCGCACTCTTCTCTACTCGCACTCCTTCTCTACTCTCTTTTCTCTACTTGCACTTCATCTCTACTCGCACTCCTTCTCTACTCTCTCTCTCTCGACTCACTCTTTCTCCACTTGCACCCCTTCTCTACTCTCTCTTTCTCTACTCGCACTCCTTCTCTACTCTCTCTCTACTCACTATTTCTCTACTCGCACCTCCCCTACTTTCTCTACTCGTACTTCTCTACTCTCTCTCTCTACTCCCTCTTTCTCTCTCTCTCTCTCTCTCTCTACTCTGTCTGTCTCTCTCTACTATGTCTGTCTCTCTTCTCTATCTCCCTATCTCCTCTCTTCTCTGTCTCTCTCTACTCCCTCTTTCTCTCTCTCTCTCTACGTCTCTCTCTACTCTGTCTGTCTCTCTCTACTATGTCTGTCTCTCTTCTCTATCTCCCTATCTCCTCTCTTCTCTGTCTCTCTCTACTCTCTTTCTCTCTATATACTTTATTCTCTACTCGCACTCCTTCTCTACTCTCTCTTTCTCTACTCGCACTCATTCTCTACTCCCTCTTTCTATACTCGCACTACCTCTCTACTCGCACTTCTTCTCTTATATATTTCTCTCTCCGCTCTCTCTCTACTCGCACTCCTTCTCTACTCTCTCTTTTTCTACTCGCACTCCTTCTCTGCTTTCTCTACTCGCACTCCTTCTCTACTCTCGCTCTCTCTCTCTCTCTCCTCCCTCTTTCTCTACTCGCACTCTTTCTCTACTCTCTCTCTTTCTCTACTCGCACTCTTACTCTCTCTCTCTCTCTCTCTACTCGCACTCTTTCTCTACTCTCTCTTACTCTACTTCACTCCTTCTCTACTCTCTCTTTCTACTCGCACTCCTTCTCTACTATCTCTTTCTCTACTCGCACTCTTTCTCTACTCGCACTCTTTCTATACTCACACTCTTTCTCTACTCGCACTCCTTCTCTACTCGCACTCCTTGCCTACTCTCTCTTCTCACACTTCTTTTCTACCCGCACTCCTTCTCTACCCGTCCTTCTCTCTATCTCTCTCTATCTCTACTCTCTCTTTCCATACTCGCACTCCTTCTCTACTCTCTCTACTCGCACTCCTTCTCTACTCTTTCTTTCTCTACTCGCACTCTTCTCTACTCGCACTCCTTCTCTACTCTATTTTCTCTACTTGCACTTCTTCTCTACTCGCACTCCTTCTCTACTCTCTCTCTCTCTCTCTCTCTCTCTACTCACTCTTTCTCCACTTGCACCCCTTCTCTACTCTCTCTTTCTCTACTCGCACTCCTTCTCTACTCTCTCTCTACTCACTATTTCTCTACTCGCACCCCCCTACTCTCTCTTTCTCTACTCGTACTTCTCTACTCTCTCTCTACTCCCTCTTTCTCTACTCTCTCTTTCTCTACTTGCACTCTTTCTCTACTCTCTCTTTCTATACTCGCACTCCTTCTCTACTATCTCTCTCTCTCTCTCTCCACTCTCTCTTTCTTTACTCGAACTCCTATTCTACTCTCTCTTTCTCTTCTCTCTCTGTACTTTCTCTACTCGCACTCTTTCTCTACTCGCACTCCTTCTATACTCGCACTCTTTCTCTACTCGAACTCTTTCTCTACTCGTACTCCTTCTCTACTCGCACTCTTTCTCTACTCGCACTCTTTCTCTACTCGCACTCTTTCTCTACTCGAACTCCTTCTTTACTCTTTCTTCTCTACTCTTTCTTCTCTACTCTTTCTCTACTCGCAGGCCTTCTCTACTCGCACTCCTTCTCTACTCTCTCTTTTCTACTAGCACTCCCTCCCTACTAGCACGCCCCTCTACTCGCACTCCTTCTCTACTCACACTCCTTCTCGACTCGCACTCCTTCTCTTCTCACGCTCCTCTACTCGCACTCATCTACTCGCACTCCTTTACTACTCGCACTCCTTCTCTACTCGCACTCCCTCTACTCGCCTTTTCTCTACTATCTCTTCCTTTACTCTCTCTTTCTCTACTCTCTCTTTCTCTGTCTCTCTCTGTCTCTGTGTGTGTCTCTCTTTCTCTTTCTCTGTCTCTCTCTTTCTCTGTCTCTGTCTCTCTCTCTGTCTGTCTCTCTCTCTACTCTCTCTCCAATGCATTTGGTAATTAACTTAAAATATCAATATAATGAAATGAGTGCTCGACTCCCATGTTCAGTCCTCCTTAGACTAGTCACTAGCCGGATATCATATTCTTTTCAATAAAAGATAATTTCATTTTAAATTAGAAGAGATGAGACCAGCTATATGAGAACAAATAATACTGTATGAAAAGTCAAGTAAAATTGACAAAAACATCAAGGTCTAGGAGCTAGACTAAGTCCTCCTCTGTCAAATTCCAAGTACGCCATCCGATGGTAAGGAACTGTAATAACGTGCTAGCAGGGAACATTTTATCATGTAATCGACAGAAGAGGTCTCTGTATGCCTTAACAATGAGGCCCTCTCACGAGTAAGGGTGCATTTGTACAAGCCATTTTATTCTATGGAAAGGGAAAATGCCAAATTGAGGGGAACAAAATTGTTAGAGAACAGGGAAATAAATAAAACATGAAACATGGAGACAAGCCAATATTTAAGAAGAACAAGGGAAGAAGGGCCTCTATTATAGATACAAGAACAAACATCACAACTATAAAACTACTAAACTTGATCTGTTTAAAAAAATATATTGTACCCAACCTCCAAACGAGTAACAGCTAGTTTACAATCCGATTGTCCATCTCTTTCTGAAAAGGACGTCAAACAGGTACATTTCTTGAACTAAAGAAAATTTAAAGTCGTACTGCAAATAGTTGCAGAAAGATCTAATTAAACATTCGATTTTACAGAAATGGGAAGCTATCTGCTTTTATTAGTACAAATATGTAACATGTTACAAATACATGTTGTTTAATGCATATGGAAATCGCTAGAAACAGTGTTTTTCATTGCCATTTGTCGCCAATCGGGCGACAAATGGCAATCGAAAAATCGGGCGACAAATGGCAATCGAAAACAATGTTTCCAACGATTTTTTATCTGCATTTGTCGATAGTTTAATGTTTTTTGATTGCCGCTTATCCGGTGTACAACTTTTAAAAATATCTTAAAGATATACAACTCATCTTATTGCTTCTTATAGAATGACAAATGAGCCGCGACATGTGATTTCCAACAATGTGGCATTTTGAGATGAATAGACTCAGACGAGCCTGTGTAGCCTTCTTTTAAGTTTAGAAACTAAAAATTTTGTTCGCTCAGTAGCTTACTATTCATATAATTTTCAAGGGACAAGCAAAGGCTCTGATCAGCCTGTCCGTATGCGCAGGCTGGTCTGAGCCTTTGTTGTTCGCACATTCCACATTATTGGAAATCTCATGTCGCGGCTCAAATAATATTGGTTAAAAGAGGTCATTGTGGGGCTTGGGCTGCTGTTACCGGAATATGAGGACCTGGGCACGGAATTACACTGCCTCCTTAAAAATAATTTTTTCAGGATGCGAAAAATAACGTTTTAAACTGATTAAAATCAAAATAGTTTCTTTTTTTTCTGTAGATCACAATGTTATCTTTGACCACAAGTACTGCATCTATCCAGGCAATTTATTTAGCATGTTGAACTATCATTACTTAACTTAAATCTCCCTTAACTTTAAAGAGGCATTGTAATTCCGGGCCCTGTACTTCTATGAAAAGTTTAAAAACGTTAAAAGATAAAATAGCAGAACGGATTACCACCGAAACTGCAATATCTTCAATATTTTACGGGTATTTGTTATATGATTTATTAAGTCCACCTATGCGAATATGCAGTGAAAATCCAGATAAGCTTACATGTATACTAATACTTTTAAGAATGAACTGACAACAGACCAAAAAGGTAAATTGCTTTAAAATACGTGTGGTATGCAATGGCGCAAAAGAGTACAGCTATTAAACGTATGCAAACTGTACAGGATTCATTATTATGGTTTTTATCTTGTTTGATTTTATTCTTAACATCCCAGTCAACAAATTTTCAGTCATGTCGGCGCATTTAACTAAGATTAAGATGCGCGGATCCAGAGAGAGGGTGGCAGAGGGTCCTGACCTCCTCCCTGGAAAATCAGAAACCTTTGAGGCTCTTTAGCAATACTGGTCCAGATCCCCTGGAAAATCAAAAGCTACCAAGCCAGCATTCAATATTGGGTAATTATCTCCCCGCCAGCGTTTTGCTGTTGGGCTGATGATGGTCCGCTTTTAGTGGTATTTTGATTCCTAACTCCATTCATCTCAAATAAAAATGTGTCAGAGTTTAGTTGGACTTCGACTGACAAAATTTCTGGATCCCCGCATGATTAAGCGATAATAACAACATCACATGAGATGTTTTGTTGTATAATTCATGTGCATTTTTCTCACTAATGTTTTACAAAATCTAAGAAAACGTATCAGTGCAAAGCTACTAGAAGGCGGTACAAGACATGGACATACGCTATCCCAGCCAGCACACAATGTCGAGCAACCGTCGGCCCACCAGCAAAATGCCATTCAAATGTTTTAGATGTTGCATAGCAAAAAAGGAAGGTGTGGGGGGGGGGGAGTTGGCGACCGGCTAGAGAGCCTCGGTGAAACCCATTCAATTTTTGTGGTGTTTTTTGCATGTGTTGATTTTGTACGGTTTGGGGGGGGGGGGGTAAACTGTTGGTATAGTTTGTTTCATTGAATAGAATCCTAACGGGCGGTGCAACAGAAGGGTGTTTCAGTGGACTAGGTGAGTTGCATGTTTCAATGGATTAGATCAGGGTATTTCAGTGAACTGAGCGGTCTGAGTGCTTCCCTGGGCCAGGCGGTTTGGGTGTTTCAGTTGCCTTGGGAGTTTCAATGGCTGGTTTGTGTATTTCAGTGTACTGTGTGCGTTTGGGTGTTCTGTGGCGATTCAATAGACTGGAGGTTATGGGTGTTTCAATTGTCTGGGTGGCCTACGTGTATATATTTTTGGATCAAAGGTTTACTAATCATGTACACGTGGCATCTTAACCAATAGTTTCCTCGCATTTTGACACTCCATTTACACAACAAAATGCGCCTCAATGTGAACCTGCATTTTGTAACCCTGTTCATGTTGTTAATGCACTGCGTTGCCAGGTAAGATAACGAGTATAGATATGGCACATGTTCTTGCCTTCTTTCAGGGACCATGCCCTCGCCCCCACCCCACCCAGCCATCATATCCCCTTCCTATATCAAGCATACTGGTTTCACCAAAAATGTATCAGTGCAGACTTTAAATAAATATGTTTTCCCAGACTCACTAGACAAAAACATGCATAATGACATCGACTGAAGATGAGCGCTTTTCACAACACACCACAACTGTAAACCTCTCAAATTCCCTTCTCTATTTCGCCCCTATGGTAGTCTTCCATTTGTAGCATTATATATCTTTTTTTTTGTATCATGGCATGCTAAAATATATCAGATTCAGGCACTAATTGTGCGGCAGTTTGTATCAATCTCCGTAATCAAAACCACTGTCACTCCGATAGCAAGCATGTCAGCTGTCAAGTTTCCTCTGAACATTTTGCTAACCATCAAAACGATATCAACGTAAGCAAATTTCAAATATTGATGTTTTAATAGCATTTTGAGACACGACTCTTATAAATCATGCAGAAGAATGATATAGAATTGTGGCGACACAAGCAAATTGTGTCAAAGGTTGATGTAAAACAAGCTATGATCAAACGAATAGCATTTTTTCATTGAAAATTTCACAATCTTCGTTTGAAAGTCGCACAGGGTCTTACGGACATGGGTCAAAAGCATTAAACACATTCCGAGTCCTTATCATTCAATATAGAAGCAACCTGTTTGCTTCTTTTGTCTCCAAGAAACTTTCTATAGGAAATAAAAACGGATAAATACAGACCCTGTCCATCCACAATCGCAATGTTTCCCTCCGTGATCTAGACATGCGGTTTACCTGGGTGATATAACCCTCAATAGATTGCATAGAAGACATAAGTATCGCGACATGATCGAACAAAATGCGTCTGTAATGACTGTTTTGTAAAAAAGTAGATTGACGTCAATAAAAAACGCAGCAACGCAGCGACTGGTAGCGATGATTATCAATAACTTTCAAACCGTTTTAGTGTTTTCCTTTAGTTAAAGCTGCATAATCTGTAACTTTTGATCTTCTACTTTTAAAAATAATGTTTTTATTTTTCAAGAACACAGTAAAAATACTCAAATTAAGGTAAACATTTTACCATTTTCGTAAATCTTAACAAGTTATCACTATCAAAACAACTGCATATATGTTAAAATTCAACGGTCTAGAATTATTGGAGGGACGCAAATAATTACCAACACGAGAAAAATACACCTATTTGATAAGATAATTCACTTTTCCGTGCAGTTTTCAGCTGTACTGAACAGTTTTATTGTGAAAACATTGCTTAATTCTACTTTTACAAATGATTTAAAAAGAAAACAAATTTTTTCGAAACATGTTCATAGTTACAGAGTATGCAGCTTTAAGACATTTGGCTATCGGATCAATCTGTTTGTTTTCAAACCGAATGAGACATCACTTTTTTTAGACTCCATTTGTTGAAATTTACTGACGTCATTATAAAGTCAGAATGGAAACCGTGATCAAACCCGTTTTACGGCAAATCATTACTCAATGCGCAGGAACACATGATATAATTAAGAAATTAGCCTCATATGATCCATGTGGAAGAAAAAGAGGATTGAAAACGGTTGGGTTTCTTTTGCGTTTAAGTATATAAAAAGGCGATAGGACAAAGATAAGGACTCAACAGTACATACAACTAAATATAGGAGCAAAAGAAATCCAACAATTAAACCCGGGTGGGCCTGACCAAAGACGAGATATCAGGCCCAAACCCTCTCATCTATAAATAAGTCCTTAAGTCTGAACCCTCATAGAGTCTGAGGTCGGACCATGCCGGAAAGCAAAGTTGCCACAGCGATTGTGTTGACCACCAAGCAATACATTAATGTTATAAATGTTATAAACAATCCTTTTATAATGAGAAATTATTTTGATAAACTGCGGTGAAAAATTATTTGTGCTAACTATTTTCTTTAATTTATACACTAAGTCGCCATAAATTTCTGGCTTCAAAACCCATTGGCGCAAGAGAGATTTAGTCCAACATGGCATTTAGATATCAAATCATAGTATCAGTGATAAAATTTAGAAAAAAGTTTTGCGAAGTTTATGATACCGATAGCCTCGTTTAAGAAGCGTCTGAGTTAAAAGTATATTGCAAGTGTTAAAGTCTGCAACATGGCTAAATGCTCTAGCAAATCGAATGAGTTGAGAGCGAGGAACAATCACCATCTAAACATAAGAAATTGACAATTTTAAAATCCAAATCGTCATGTTTATCGTAAATCTTGGTAGAAACAATATCATTAGAAATGGCACAAATGCAAATCCAAAAACCAGGCCTCAGTATCAGAGGTATGGGCTTTATTAAGTTGAAGCGCTAAAGGGTATATTTGACTCACCATATTGTCAAAATATATATAATTTATGTTTAAAGTATAATCTAAATATCTTGATGTAGTGTTAAAAGAGTCAATAATATTAGCCTGCTTATCACCAGAAAGAGGCATAATAAAATCCCTCTTATAACAAAACAAGAATACATCCGCAACCAGGGGAGCACAATAAGTGCCCATTGGAATTCCTACAACTTGTCCATACAACTTAGTGCCAAAGCGTTTAAAAAGATAATCTAATAAAAAGGTCTGTCCATCACAGACATCTTGGCAAGACCGTTTCAGCTGTTCCGAGCTGAAAAAACAGAGAGCCTTCTGTTTGGAGTCCATATTTAATTAAATTATGGGGCAAAGTAGTGTAAAGAGTGGAAAATCATATGTATACAAACTGGTCGCGTGGAGTCCCTAGCTTTAAGTTATCTAATACTTCACCAGAATATATTATAGACCAAAATATATTCTTACAAGATCTTTCATATACTTTTTCGCAGTACTTTTACACATTTTTGGTAGCGGTTAGACAAGACGTTAACAATTTAGAGAGATCTGTTGTCGTACAATAGCTAGAGTCAGCAATAAACCTTGCTTTAAAGTGTTTTTATTGAGTTTAGGTAACCAAACTGGTACGTAGGAAGCTTTCTTTCCCTTCTTTAGCTTTGACACCAAATTTTAGGGCTGTATGGCAACCATGCTCATCGACAACAATCTTCCCATTCAAATCAGCCTGCAGTCTATAAGCATAAGTGCAAATAAGTTCGTTTAAAGTATCAACATAATACAATCGTCAAACAACTACAATTTTTTTGGCTCCATCTGCTGGAACCAAAACATACTTCATATGAAAAGCCAGGTTACCCCGCTTAGGGTGACGAAAAGAAGATTTAGGTTTCAGGGTGTAAAAGATTTGCCTTTGCCTTCTTCCTTACTTTGTATTATGAGAGTAAAATGAAATGCGATTATCACTAATCTTAAAATGTTAATTTTCCATTCCTTCAAGGCATCTGAGTCAACACTTGTACGTTTACACCAACGATTACTGAAGTCATTTAATGAAGCAACGATCTCCCTACTACGATTTTGGAAATCAATTTTGGAAGTAAATCTATATTGAGGGCCATTAGAAATAATATTTCGAAACTCTAGAATCAGGGATAACATTTAAATTACCGATAATAACATGTCCTGCAGGGGGACAAGAACAAATAAAATTTTGACAATCTCAGGAGTCGGGAGTAATGGAATATGTATCCATATTGGTCACGATTTTATTAAAGTTGAATATATAGTAGATTCAATAGGTGTGTTATATCTATAGCAACTGATAGGAGTTTCTGTGTAATTAAAGTGATTTGGAACAGAGGAAACCACTGATTAATCTTTAAAGATACTATGCAAATTTATAAATTCCATAACATTGTTAATGAATGGAATTTTGATAAAATGGCAAAATTTTGATAAGTCATTTGTCACCTGATTTTTCTAAATTGCGTATACAGTAAAACCTGTGTAAAACGGCCACTCAAAAATAGACAAATCAAAGGTTTTAATGACAACTGGTAGCTTAATCAAGGTCGAAATAATTGCAGAATGGCATTCTGAAAGAATTTTGACCTGCATTAAGCGATACTCGGTCTTGAAAACCAGTTTTGGCCTTTTTGAGGGTGGCCGTTTTACTCATGTTTTACTGTATGTATTTTTTTTGTCAATTCCATGTCCAAGTTTTTAAATTGGTTTGCCCTATGAACGCGCATTTAGATTACACCGTTTGTCTGTTTGCACTTGTGGACACTATAGCTTAGTCATGTTCCTAGTTTCACATATACATGGCTTTTATCAAATTCTCACCTCACGCTTGCCAAGATGGCTGCCAAAATGGCCACCATCTTCAACGTGAATTTTTGCCCCTATTATGGGGTACTCGATGTCAGAAACTAAAATGTCTATTCTTTTTTATTGCTGGTTGTTGTTGTATGCAATCTTCAGCAATGAACAATGACTAAGCTCACAGTGTGACCTGGATATATTTCGGTTGGGTTAAGGGACTTTTCCTTATGATCATCTTTTATGAGATATTTCTTCCCTGTTAGTTTCTCTATGGCGTCTAATTGAGCCTGTCTGGTTTTGATACGGGAATTAATCACCTATTACAAGGAATTTCAATGGTCAGTGTGTCCTATAGCTGTAAGTTCAGTTTGAGTTGCGCTATGTTATAAACAACGTTTCCTCCTCAATGTCAAATAACAACAGTAAATATCCGGAAGCTGAAACACTGGCATATAACATACAAAATACCTTATACTGTAAGGTGTTTATATGGTCTTGTCAATTAACAGTTCAGAATCTGCACTTGCATCATTTCATCAAAAATGAAAATTATACTTACAAAAGTTACAACAATGTCAACATTAGTTAAGCAGAACAACTAGTGTCCAAACTAAAACTATACACAACAAAATTCAACAACAACAAAAACAATAACAACAGCACTCCCACCTGCACCTCGTGGCTTGATGTTGTGTTTCAATATCTAAGGATTGGAGAGTTTCTTAGCATCAGTAAATTATTTCTATCCATCCCCATCCGATTTATTACTACGAGTATATGTATTATCTTTAGTGATGATGTTGAAACGCTTTGCCTCGCCTCGCCAGAAAGTAAACAATAAAGCAAAAAAACAAAAAAAAAACAAAAAAAAACAACAAAAACAAAAAAAAGCAACAACAACAAAAAAAAACACCAACAAACAAAAACTGTGAAGCTGTGTATACCCTGTATGCTCGTGTAGCAAAGAAAAATCAAAACGAACAAACATAAAACAAGCCCACCCCACCAAACAAGAACAGCAATATCAAACAACAACAAGACCAAACAATGACAAAAAATTAGCAACAACAAACATAAAACTAAAATGGACAAAAACAGACGATCACCGACTTTGGTTTATTGGTCTAGCGATTAAGCCTCTTTTACCAGGGTTCTGACCGTATGATAATATTGGTAGTTTCACAATGAACTTCATTTGCTTTCACAAATCACTCGGGGAGATGCATAAATGTTGGGACTAACAGGCGAAATTGATTCTTATTGACGCCGAATAATGATACATTCTCCCGTTTGAGTGCCGTTTGAGGGGTCATGTGGTCATCATAAAAGTGAATTAACTGACCAAGATTGAATGTTTATTGAATCTTTAAATAAGTTATTGAAACTAAACTGAACATAACAGAAACGTGTTATGACGTCTAAATTCTGTATAACTAGGAATATTCAAATCAGCACGTTTCTCTACGGACTACTGATCATGGTCTTCAATATTCACTCATATAATGTTACATATAATCTTAAGTCAGGCCTCGAGGTTATAAAACTTGAGTTCATTCTCAAACTCAAAATAAAACGCAATGATTGGCTGCTTGCGGACACGTGTCCGCAAGCAGCCAATCATTGCGCTTTATTTTGAGTTTGAGACTGTACCCAAGTTTTATAACCTCGAGGCCTGTTCTCAGCCACAGCCATACACGCATAGATACACGGACATTTTAAATATCATATTTTCAATTTTATGTTTTAGTTGTATAATTTGCATTAAGATGCGTGTGCGTTACTGAGATTTCTTTATATATGGCTAAATATGGCCAATGCCATCGGCCCAACGGCCATTGACCCACCAGTAAAACATAATTGCGATGGTGGGGCCGACTGGTCCGCTTTATTATTGTAGCTGTTTTTATTGTTTATTTTTAATATCTGTATGCACAAGTACCCCTCCCCCACCCCAACCCCTTTTTTAACCCCATGATCACTGAGACCAAATCATTTCATTTTCATGGGATATTTAAAAAAAAAAATGAGATAAAATCAGCAAAGAGAACACCATGAACCCTCTTTCCAGAAAACCTGGATTTCTGGTCATTCTCTTTTTTTTTCAAAGAGTACTATTATAAAATTGGCGTTGTCGTAGGTGCGTGGGGGGTATTGCAAAACGATGCCTAAAACGTCAACATGTCTATACTTTCGTCTGAGAACTTGCGAGAACATATGAGCCATGACATGAGATTTCCAACAATGTGGTTTGTGCGACCGGCAAAGCCTCAGATCAGGCTGCGCATACGCGCAGTCTGATCAGAGCCTTTGCTAGTCGTTTGAATATTCTATGAGTGTTAAGCTACTGACTGAACATAATTTTGAGTTGTAAAGCTTAAAAGGAGACAGGCTCGTCTGAGTATACACTTGTCAAAATGCCTTATCATTGGAAATCACATATTGGGGCTCATATCCTGATACTTTTAATGAAATATATGGCATCTCAATTACCTCAGTTTACGAGCTAATCAATGCACATCACATATTTCTTGAAAGTTAACTTTGATGATACATGTTGTCAAGGTAACTGCATATTGAATAATTTCCTGTTATTGATAGAAAATGAAATGGACCGTAGCTTTGAGACAAGATAAAAGTAAGACACTTTACAATTAACCCATTTCAAGATACGTGTATTCAGATTATTTAACTGAGGGAAATTGACAAAATACAATGCAGTAGATGACCAAGCGACACAGAAAGCGAGAGTTATGAGTTTACACAGTCCTTCACATTTTCTTATACCAACCTTACCAGCTTTGGCATGAATTCTCTCGTCAAGTGCAAGGAATACATTTATGTAGGTGGTATCAAATATACTCAACCAAAAAGAAACGAATACAGCACATTTGGTAAAACTCTAGCCACTTAAGTATTGCCAATACAATGTCCTTTAAATCAATAAAATTGATTGTATTTTTAGTTAGTTGTAGGCTAATATTTGAGCTTAAAAATGCATTAGAATTTTGATTTTTTCAACTTTTATTCAGTTTTTCAAAGCTCTATCCTAAATGCAATATTTGCTGATCGAATTTGTAACACACTTGTATCAGCATATATGGTATTTTGTGCCTTTCTGTGTTTGTTTTACACGCGAAATGTAGAGATAAGAAGCCTTTGAAACAGTTTGAGCCCGTACATGGCTGATTGTTGGTTTAACCATCCAAATCACTTGTACTACTTTACTGCTGGCTATAATGTGTTGAACAACAAGGACCTAGATATGCATGCTTATTACAGACATAATAGATAAGTATGGTTGTATTTGGACAACAACTTGACAATTGAAAGTGAATACAGCCGTTTTATTCTGTTGGCATTTCATAAGGTTTCTCTCCAGTATGTAATGCCCAGGTCACACATTCACGGATCACCTCGCCGGTTCTACTACGGATAAAAACTCACGGATGACCCCGGAAATGCCAATTTCGGTAGTCCGATACGGATGCACCATAAACGTATCATTAAGTACTACTACGTATGATTACGGATGCAATACGGAAAGCTACGGATCAATACGGATTGCCACGAATAATGCCGGATCGTATCCGTGGCTAATCCGGCGTCCAGTCCGTGAATGTGTGACCTGGGCATAATTGACAGTTTATGGGACCTTTACGCGTGTATGATTCAAGATTAGATAAAAAAATCAAATCATGATTATTTGATTAGAATTTGCCCATTATTCTTTGTCCCATTTGCTAAGTTTTATGCTGAAAGGGGCCGGTATTGCGACACTATGTGTTTGTGATTTTACAAATTGACCCATATCTGGTTTGAAGATGGTTTTATTGAGGTTAGGGTAAAGCCGGGTAACCTCGGACATCAGGTACATTCGGACATACGTTTGCAAACAGTGGAAATCCAGATGAGACGGCTCCTTATGAGCCGTCTCATCAGGATTTTTACTGTTTGCTTAGTTAATTTATTTTTTCATTCCAGTAATTAAAATATGAAGCAAACAAGGTTGCTGTCCGAATTAACCTGATGTCCGACGTTACCTGACTTTACCTTACTATGGTTGTCCACATGTACGTCAGATCTCAACTCGCTAAAGCTCGGATTATCTCCACATACAGGCGGACAAACCATGATATAACAATAACGAAGCAAGCCTTTAATGAGCATGTACCGTGAAACCTAAGCACAGAAAGTCATATCGTTCCCCCTATGTATGTTATGGTATCATAATTATTGCGTAACTTATTAAACAAGGATGAACCTGTTGGCATATGGCCATACTGACATTGCCGTTAAGTACCATCTACGGTAGGTGCCAAACAATAAAATGTCTTGTTCACGTAACAACACTGAAATAACAGAAAGTATATGAATAGGCATGGGAATTCGAGGGGAAGGTTATGGCTAGGCCTGCCTTTTTTGAAATAAGGTATATTTATGGGCCCTTTTCTCCGCATATGTATACGGATATCAGATCCGTACACATTGGGAATTGTGGCTTTGGGGGGGGGGGGGGGGGTGCTGCGAGTGAACCCAATGTTCCATTCTGATCAAATTGTGATCTGATTGCTTTGATTAAATCATTTTAAAACATGCAGTTCGCATATTGACGCTTTCTTAGCATTCGCACCGCCTTTAATCTCACCTTAGCCCAAAAGTCTGCGTACGGACCTGAATAGAGTGGGATTTAAAATACCGTACCGACTATCCGCAGCAATATAAATTTCAAGTTGCACACCGCCCGGAGGTTCCCAGTCGAAAGACTCCACTAGACAATTAGATTATCTGCTTCCAGCCAGTAAGCCATCCCTAGCCACTATCGGTCCATCAGCGGAACGTCATTTGAACGTTGTTTCGCTGGTGGGCCGATAGTGGCCCGCTTCTATATTCTTACTGGGTTACTGCTTAATTTCAGGTTCAGAACAGGAACTACGGTCTCTCTTCACTAGGATTCCACAAATGTATCTGAAAGCATTCCCACTTAAAGTGACCCATAATGCCACCGTCGAGGACTGTGCCAGAGGGTGTATTCGAGAGGTCGAGTTCGAGTGCAAGTCGTTTGACATAGACAACAGCAAAAGAGAGTGCCATTTACACAACCATTCGCACTCAGAGCCTCTGATAGGGCTACAGGAGTCCCTATACCTAGATCATTACAGAAGTAAGTACAGTAAAATCTCGAATCCCGATAGCTCGAATTAACCATTAACATGCTGGATATTTATGTAAGTAAGTAATAGTTTATTAAAGTGTCACATCTCGAAAATATATACGAGTACATATACAACATTCAATAAAAGTAGGGAAGAATGCAAAGATCAGGAATCGATCGGTCAAGTACCACACCTGACCCAGGACACCACATGGGAAAGTGACACACACACACACACACACACACACACACACACACACACACACACACACACACACACACACACACACACACACACACACACACACACACACACACACACACACTGTCCATGAAATATCCCTTAAAGTCATTATGAAAAGGGGAGATTTTCAAACTGCAATCTTTTCAATTTTCAATAATTTCTTTGACTATGAATAAACATATATATATAACATTTAAAATTATTACTCAATTATGATCAAACCAAGTGCAAAATGGAGATAAATACTGATTAACATAACTACTCTAAAACTGTATTTTAATGCGTTTTCAGATGAAGGGCTAAAAAGTAAGTTTTGGATGAAAACAGTTCGGTTTTACCTTAAGAGTATATCTAACAATATCTGATTCAATTTGTCTGCTGGTCAGTATGCCTGCTCACTATTTAAGCGTGCAAAATGCAGTTAATACTTCTAAAAATAGAACAATGGGGATGCTTCAATTTTTCCGTATAAAAGTAATTCCTCAACCTTAACCCATCTTCCCACTGACATATATTGTGTAAATTCATTATGTCGACGTTTAGCTTTTAAAGGTGGTGGTTATATTGTTGTTGATTTATTGTTTGATGTACCCCCATAGTTTGTGGCGGTAGGTGCTGGTCTTTTTTTGGTATGCAATACTTTATGTCATTTCTATTTTTGCAATCATCTTGACGAGGAAGAGAGAGATGGTCGCTTTGCTTGATTTGTCTTTCTGATGGCTTTTTACTGTTAATAAGATGTTAATGCTATGCGTCTCTTCCTCCTTTATTGTCTTTCGGATGTCTTGTTACAGTAGATGTTCTGTGGTTCTTCCTCACGATGCCGTGGGTTGGTCTGTAGTGTGTGATTGTTATATGTCCTGATCATTATCTCTTTTTTACTGGGTTTTCCAACTGTAAATAGCCAAAAAAAGTTAAAATGGCTATTTACAGTCAACTGTCAATAGCCGAAAAACGTTAAAATGGCTATTTACAGTTGACTGTCAATAGCCATTTTAACGTTTTGTGGCTATTTACAGTTGACTGTCAATAGCCATTTTAACGTTTTTTGGCTAATGACAGTCAGTGTCGTTATTTATTTGAGATACAGGGGGAAATTATTTGTTATATCAAATTTATTCACTAATCCCTTTATTTAGCTGAAATCCTATTTTGGCTTTTGTTGAAGCATTTGTTTTCATGATGGTGCGGCTTCCCGCTCCGTTAGCGGAAAAGGAGAATCAAGACATTAAACATACTAATTGCAAAGATGTGGTAAGCAGTTAATCTTGAGTTTCCTAGCATTATTTTGATATGACTCTAAGTGCAAAGTAAGAAGAATTCCTGAGTGACACGAGCAGCCTTGTCTTTGTTGATGATTTTAAGTCTTGGAAACTTTTCTCACAATTTTTTTGTTTAAAAAAATATCCGCCCAGATCTGGATTGAAACTATTTGGCATCACGGATCCAAAATAGGCTCCGTGTGGGCATTTAATAATACTTTACTTTAATAGACATCTCATCTGGGTCTACCGTGTACTCAATTATTCGTCAAACTCATGATCGTAACCGTTCTTTTGACTAATTATATAGTTTGCTTTTGACTAATTATATATCAAACAAGAGTGAGTCATGATCTGATAATAACAGATAATTCCTATAGGAGTTGTCTGATTCTGATCTATACTGCCTGTTGATGTTGTGTACATGCAAGTTGTGATGAGACAGCTAAGGGTTTGGCATTTATTTCCAGTCCGCAAAATTATGTACGAGGGCCAGTACAGGGATTTGGTTTTTTATACCTCACACATTTTCGAGCCTGGAAAGCGAAGGCGTGTCGGCATATGCGATGACTCGTCAGAACCTTCTCTACTCCCTTATACAAAGTAGAGAGGATCCATGTGATATATTTAACATGCTCTTCATTGACATGATTGAGACAGCCATCCATTTTTTTCTTTTCTTCTATCATTATTAATTTTCTTTTCGGCCTGTTGAGATTTATTTATATTTTGTAAAAGGTTTACACCAAAAGGCCTTTGCTAAAAACATTTAGTCTCGAAAAATGTGCAAAATATAAAACCTGTGCAAAAATGTGCAAAATATGAAATGAAACCTGTGCAATATGCACAGGTTTCATATTTTGCACATTTTTTCAGACTATTTTTTTTGTAATTTCGAGATAAACGGATACTTTAATTTTTTATTTTTTTTATTTTTTTTATTTTTTATTTTTTTTTTTTTTTTTGGGGGGGGGAGGTGGTGGGCGTTGCGGTGGAGGTGATATTGGAAGTTTTTATTAGTGGAATAGAATCTTTTCATATAATCTATTTTTATTTTCACTTAAGTATCACCCAAAAGCTTAATCTGTCCAAATAAACAGGTTTAGTGTACTTCACCGGGAGGCAATATAACTCCCGTGGTGCTTGACGCGTGATTAAGAGGTGTGACAACCTTTATTCAGGAGAGGAGACTTTAATGAGGTTTATAAATTACTATCGGTGTCATCATTGGCCATATGCAAGGTTCTCGAGCAGAATGTGCACTTGCGCGGTCTGTCCGAAAACTCATTGTTTTGTATTTTTATGATTTTCGACGACGTATTGTTGATGCCTTGAACATTGTTTCCCTATGCACTCAGAAGATCGCAATGACCGTGACCAGATTGAGCATATGCTCGCACTGATCTTGGCCATTGATGGCCGATGATCCTGGTCATTGATTTCTCTCAATATCCCCCCCCCCCTCCAAAAACAATTCCTTGGGAACATCTGATTATAAGTACTTTCGAGGTGCCTTCAACACATTGTGGCAAAAAGTTTGAACCAGAGGCACAAACTGTTTGCATAGGTTATCAAAGATGACACAAGCAGGTACTCTGGATGCTGACGTGCGCACTGCCTGGTATTAAATTTGAAAACCCTTGTTAATGCAACATCCATGGGTGTTTCTAATGCTTTACATTATCTGAATGAGCTATAAGTTTTAAAGGTGGAAGATGGAAAATAATCTTGAAAGATGGAAAATGCGGACTGAGTTTCCTGCCATAGTTTCGCCATGTCCAACAATGAAATTTTCTAACAGGTATATAGAATATTCGTACACTTCACCCGTCTCAAGCTGGTGACAGTCGATAGACTTCGGCTGTTTACCGGAAAGACGCGGTGATATGCGATGGTTAGGTGTGAAAATAAACCCTGGGGCTTGTTGTCTTATCATAATCCTCATAAAACACTGGTCTTTATGGTTTTAATTGAAAAACAACTTACTATAAAGAGAGTAGAGTTTTAAAATAAGATTTAATGCAAATCACACCGCGTAGGCGGCTATCAAAAACGCTCTGAACAATCAACGAACGGGGATCAAAACTCGATAGAAACAGTGTTTTCGATTGCTATTTGTCGTCAGTCAGACGATAATGGCAATCGAAAACGGTTTCTAACAATTTTATCTACGTTCCTCGACAGTATTAGAGTTTTCGATTGCCTCATATCCAGCGTGTGATTATGAGTCGAAAAATACATTCAGGCATACTATCGGAGTATTAGCAGTGTAGATCGAGATAAGGACCACCATTTCATCATAGCAGATCTAGGTCCAATAGTTTTGAAAACCTTATCACCAGAAGAGACTGCATGCAACAGAATCCGGTTTTCTCACGACTTAGCCTAATTATTGGACATATGTTTACTGCATTGTCTAAACTCATATCAAAGGTTTTTCCACAATTTACTTTTTTTTTCGAAAAAAATGATACCAGAGTTTCAAAAAGCTTGGAACAGCTATCTACAATAAAAATGATCTAATCAAGAATAAAATCCTCGGGAAGTAGAGAAATCATTCTGTCGTTTACTGATATAAGTAATTTAAACATCGCAAACATGTCTTTTAACGCTATTCGTGAAAATAAAATTCTCGCGAAAAATTCCGAATTTACAGAAGTACCAAAATCTTATAAGCTTGCTAATTTCGTCTTATTTATCCTATGCAGCGTAGTAAATGTTTCAAAAGAATAATGTCTTTAATCTTTTGTGGGCATCTTGAAACTTCTACGAATTTGTGTATATATCGCCCTCTAAAGTGATTCCGTAACGTGTTCCGACAGCACGTCTGTAGAGATCTTGGAGTATGTAGATAGTTAATGATATATGCACTTTCTGCGGATTTAGAGTCTTTATTAAACTTCTTATCTAGAATATCAAGCAAAGTGCTCCTTGGAATTTTATAGCCACATTCAAAAAGAAATGGACAGAGATAGTTCAGAGCCAAATCTTCTCCGTTGTGACCATACAATCCATGCTCTCTAGCATCAGTAATGTAATGATATAATCTCACCCTATGCATAATCTTAGGAAATTTCCGTTTGCCCTCAATTACGTTCTCAATATCGATATCAATTTTGACATTTTCATATACAAGTAACTCTATAGCTTCTCTGATGCACATACCATACTTTGTATAGCCTCTAAGCATTACTTGGAGCTGAGGGACAATAATCTCAGCATCGGATATAAATTTTTCTGAGTTACCTAATTCATTGATAGTCTGTGCCAATTTGACTATACAATTGTCATTACCATACATGTACTGGCTGAACGAAGGTATCTGTTTAAGGAGAGATACTTTTATGAATCCCTCTTGAATACCTGGTGCAGTTTCTAACATTCTAAAGAGTTCATCTTTGAAATCTTTGTAGAACATGCAAAACAAAGCAAACAGGGTGTGGATATGCTCCTCTCTCGACAAACTGACATGTCCAATAACACCGTGATGATGGAGTAAATGTGTACATTCTCCTCTCTTCTGCAATACCATGCAACACTTGCTTATGAATATGTTATCATTCGAGTCATTTAAGTCTAAAAATGTCAACATTTGTTCAAGAGGCTTGTGTTTATTATACATCAATACTGACAAAAGACAGTCATTTCTAAGTTCCGCTGTGAGTAGGTAATATCTTTTAAGCAGCTCCATATACTGTACTAGAGTCTGTTGTAGTTCAACCAAATCATATTTCATAGTGAGCTGTAAAGCATACGCCAAACCTGTTCGAGGAACTAATATCAAGTTGATACTTCTCAAACAAGTGTCTCCGAAGCCAGGACTTTTAGAAAAGCTAGTAGTTATTGCTTGTAGTAGCTGATTATTTCTCTGTCTGACACAAATTTCAAGGCGAGAAACCTCCTTAACGTGTAAAGATATATCTTTTACCGTCGACACATATGGAACAGATATAGGCCCATGGCCATGACTGAGCCAATAATCTTCTAATAACTTACAAATGTTTGTTTGGTTTTTCAGCATTGCAATATCAAAAGGGTACAGATTGAAAATCCCACCAACATGCATATGTGCATAACTAAAGCATACACCTATGTTTTTTCTTACCGCTCTGTCCATACCGACCGCTGCAGCTATATGCATTGCTGTAACAGACGTCGGTACTAGTTGGTATTCGGGCACAGTATCAGTATGAGGACATCTTCCTTTAGCTAAACTTTTCACAATATTTTCGTACACGTTTTCATCTACATCACCTGTATATAATATGTACTCCAAATATTCATGATTATGTGCACAGCTACAACAACAGTATGTAGAACGAGACTTATAAAACACAGTTAGAAACGAATATTTCTCCTGAGCATAGTCCACATTCTCAATAAATTGATTTGTCACCAGATTTCTGAATTTAAGCTCGTCCACCATTCTTCTTTCTTGTAACGTCTACGGCAATCTTGAGAGAAAAAAAAACACGCATATTTACATAGAGGATCTTACATGAGTGCTCATGTTTTATTGATTTTATTAAACGAGTTGGGGAAAAGAGATAAAATGCGAGGCTTGCCGAGCATTTTATCTCTTTTTCGCAACGAGTTTAATAAATTCAATAATACAAGAGCACGAATGTTAAATTCTATTTATCATATGACATTAAGCGTAAAAACGTTATAATTTTGTCATTTACGCGACGTTGTTATGGACGTCATAACGTTTCCCGTAAATCTATAAACCACTAGTGGTTTACAGATTTTATTGCATGGCGTTATTTCACTCCCAGACGCGACGTCATATGATAAATTACTATAGCATGCATAATTCTGGTGAGGAGTGCAGTGGCTCATAGGTAGAGTGCTCGGATAGTTGGTTTGGCACAACGATTGTCTATCACGTTCGGTTAACAGACGGTTGAGGCTTTGTGGAGTTATCCCCCTTTTAAAGGGTCATAATGATTTTTTTTAAATCAAGATATCTCAAAAACATTTACAGCTAGGAGCTTTAAACTCAGTCAACTAATAGAGGATAATGAGTAGATTAACTGGTGAAAAACTTAAAAAGTTGTTTTATTCCTTTTCGAGCTTTAGCCCTTTGCAAAATTAGGCATTGTAAACTTGTAATGAAGATAGCTCAAAGAAAATAATAGCTAGCAGCTTCAAGCTTAGTCAGCTGATAGGAAATAATGAGTAGATTACCATGTGAAAATTTACAAAAAGTTATTCTATTTACTTGGAGTTATTGCCCTTTGCAAATGTGGGCATTGAAAACATGCAATAAAGATATTTCGAAAATTATTAAAGCTATCAGCTTCAATCGTGGTCAGTTGATAGAAGATTGTGAGTAGATTACCTGGTTAAAATTTGAGTTATTGCCCTATGCAAATTTAGGCATTGCTTTATCTCCTTTTTATATCTTGATTTATATGTTCTAGGAGATGATGCATTCATAAGTTATTGGTCTTTCATGCAAACCAAACATCTATGGGTCTTGATCCACATCTGAACTAAGGGTGAAGTTGGTGCACAGTTAAACCAGCTTAAGCCCTCCAGTTAAATATTTTTACTGACCGTTCCAAGACGGTGCTTCTTTCTGGATTATTTATATTATTTCTGTCTTGTTTCGTTATTCTTTTCATGCGCGTCTGTTTGTTGATGTCTTGTGGTCACTTGCTGGGAAAGGGCTGACCTCTTGGCTCTCGTGTGTGATGTCTAATTGTGACGTGTTTACTTTCCCATTGGTATCCTGGGTCAGGTGTGGTGCTTGATTTTATCAATTCCTGATCTTTGCCCTCTTTCTTACATTGAAAACTTGCAATCAGGATATCTCTAAAAGTGTTATAGTTAGGAGTTTCTAATTTTGTCAGCTGATATAGGATGATGAGTAGTATAGCCAGAAGCTTCAAACTTAGGAAGACCTTTGCCTTATAAAAGTGTAACAAACGTATGGACAAGTGAAGGGCTGGGGACACAGTGTTTCATAAAGTCTAATATCATGTCTAGTAAAATTATTTCTATTTGAATCTTAACTTTCAAACCTCATTGATAGAATAAAAAAATGAAGTGGTGTGTACTCTATTTAAAACCATTCCAGCTGAGTTTACAGCACATTGTTTATGTGCTATTTCCTTTACAATTTAGGTCCCTGTCGTGGTTCCCGGGTTTGGGGTCAAATGTGGTTAAATTTGTTATTTGAGACATTTAAATTTACATTTCTTTTGCCACAGAAATATGATAATATTATGATAAAATTTAGAATCTACTCAACAGTTTTATTTTAACGAAACTGTTTTCATCTTCCCTTTAGTCAGGTTATCTGTGTCTGCATATACCATGCTTCCCCAGTTTATAACGACCTTACACTATGTGCTGTTTTTTTCCCTTTGTTTTGTTTTCTCTTGGCCCTTAATGTTCCTCTGACACTGTGATCCTCGTGGTCTGTGTTTTGTAATTTCTGTTCTGGTTACGGACGTTAATTCCTGACGTTAAGTGCTGGCGTTAGTGATGCTACATGTATGCACTACATGTATGACGTCAAAAGGCACTACAGTAAAGAGCAGCGTGCATAGTACTGTTGTATTATTTGACTTTTCGCTTATTGTAAAGGCGGCAACTTTAATATTCATATCTGGGCGTGGTTCGGCTATTTCATCTGCTATGGAAGGTACATCAGGTTTTATTTATAATTTTGTAAAGAGTTAATAAGCTTTTTGGGCCGCAAACGTGCGTGCATTTCATGAAAAATCCTAACCGTATACACACTGAACTCATTTTTATTAACCCTTAAAGCGCATAATCACAAAATGTATGGCTTTTTGTCGTCCACTAAAATATTTGAAGCCTCATAGACAAACAGTGTGGACCCAGATCAGACTGCTCCTATAGGAGCAGTCTGGTCTGGGTCCACAACGTTTGCCTCTTTGCTTATGTTAAATAGACATTTTCAGATGCAGTTATTTTGCTGGCGTTTTAAGGACTAAATAATGTGTTTTGCGTCTATTCTGAGATAATGACGCAAGATGATACAGTTACTTTTGAATAAAACCACGCCTCATTTTCAGCTTTTACCTATGTCTAAGGTTGACCAGTCCTAATTACGCATTCATGAGGTGCCGCCTTTACAGTAAGCGAAAAGTCAAAGAATATGAACAAACTAAAGTTTATGATCACGAGGATTTGTGACAGACTAACTGACCAGTTTACTAAACCACTCACTTAAAGCTGCATACTCTGTAACTTTTGATCTTCTAATTTTAAAAATGATGTTTTTATTTTTCAAGAACACAGTAAAAATACTCAAATTCAGGTAAACATTTTACCATTTTCGTAAATCTTAACAAGTTATCACTATCAAAACAACTGCATTTATGTTAAAATTCAACGGTCTAGAATTATTGGAGGGACGCAAATAATTACCAACAAGGGAAAAATACACCTATTTGATAAGATTATTCACTTTTCCATGCAGTTTTCAGCTGTACTGAACATTTTTATTGTGAAAACATAGCTTAATTCTACTTTTACAAATGATTTAAAAAGAAAATAATTTTTTTTCGAAAAATGTTCATAGTTACAGAGTATGCAGCTTTAAACAGTAGAATTAAGTTAAGCCAATGCATGCTATTTGATTAGATTGTTTCCCCATGATGATATATTGCAATAGTTAGGAAGCCTCTATGCGAGCTTAACATTTTTGTGCTTCAACAACAGCAGAATCTAGGGCGAAGATTTGGTACCAGTAAAATGCATTTAAGCCCCGCTCCAAGTGGCTTAGGTTATTGTCCGTTCTAAGGCGGTGGTTCTGTTGTTGTTGATTTGTTGTTGATTGTTACTCCCATTATGGGATTCTGAAATTGTTCTATGTTTTGTTGTCCGTGACTTTATGTCCATTCCAGTTTTGCAATCGTCTTGATGGGGAAGAGAGAGCTGGATGCTTTGCTTAGTTTGTCTTCCTTGTGTCTCGTGACTTTTTGTGTAGCTCTTAAATGTCTCACGGTGCCATGAGTTTTCTGCAGTTTGTTATTGTGGTATGTCCTGATCATACTCACTTACTATTTTTGCGTCTTTCCACGGAAATATTTTACTTTTGCAACAAGATTGGCAAACAGTACACGGGATCCCCGCGAGGTTTTACATTTTGCAACTTCAAAGCGATTAAACATTGAAATTAAGAATATCTAAGGTGTAATTGAGTAAGTATCAAAACTATGCAATATTCACAATTCTTTAAGCTATGGTTTAACACACAAGACACGACAATATCTATAAAAACGCACCCTTATGCTCAGCATTTTTATCGTTAGAAGCCAATTTGTGCAACGTATTAAACAACGGGGTTCTACAATCTGTAAACAATGTTTCATTGTCCTCTTTTTTTTGCCAAACCCTGTAAAACATATAAAGAGAGCCGTGACATGTGATTTCCAACAATGTGGCATTTTGACTAGTGTAGACTCAGACGAGCATGTGCTGCCTCCTTTTAAGCTTAGAACCTCCAAAAGGTGTTCGGCCAGTAGCTTAACACTCATAGAATATTTAAGTGACTAGCAAAGGCTCTGATCAGACTGCGCGTATGCGCAGGCTGGTCTGAGCCTTTGCTGGTCGCACATACCACATTGTTGGAAATCTCATGCACTGTCTCAAGATATGTTTAGTGCGTAGTGTCTAGTGAATCGATAAATCTATATAACGAAAGCTTCATACAATGACAACTATATTATCTGCCATATTGGGTGACCTACCCTGTCATTTGAAAGAAAAAATGACCTTTGATCTCCATAATAAAAACGAGTAAAACGTATATGGTTAAGTGATAGCTTACCTTTTAGTTCCTTCTTGAAATTACAGTACACGTTAAATGAGTACACACAAGAACAAACAGTTGGACAGGTATTTCACAATTTACCTGAACATTATAAAATAGAAAAATATATGCATACACAGGTCGATAATATAGTATCACCTTTCCTGTTTAGTAAGCTTCTTTATAAAAATACATACCCGGGTCGATAATATCTTTTTGTATGCTGGGATATTATTCTTGCTATTGTAGTCGTCAGCTGACTTTTTTCTACTAAATCTTTAAGGAACACTATCAGAGTATCAAACTGTTTTGATTCAGTTAAGGACCAACGTTCAGGGTCCAAACTGTTCGCAAAGGTCATCATCAGACGACAAAAGTTGTCGATACATGTAGCAATGACAGTGAAATGATATTGCCTTACCCATTTTTCATGATAATTAACTCGTAAAGCACCTGTAAACGCATCTAAAAATTCGCTTGCTTTAGTCGTCTGCTGAATATATGTGACATTCTCTGGGATTTTGGGTCTTGTGGAGGTACTGAGAATGCTGAGCTCAGGCTTATAAGTATACGCTTACATGTATGTAAAAAACAACAACAAAAAAACCAGATGTCGGCATCAGATTTACTACCGGTTGCTTTTAGAAACTGTTAAGCTTGATGCCGCCTGATGGGATCTACCGAGGAGTCTAAAATTGTTGTCAATACAGCTAACGTAAGCATTTCAAATACTGCAAGTACTCGTAAAATAAGCTTGATTCCACAGAGGGAGATCCTGCTTTGACAATCGGGGGACGCCTACGACGGTCCATGGCCGTACAACTTTCAAAAGGTCGACAACGGCCCTAGCCAGTGAAATCAGCGCAAAAATATACCCAAATATGGTATTAAAAAGTTTGATTCTGGACACCAGTGTGTTGTGTCCAGTCCTACATAGGTTGTCTATAGCGTTGGTCTAGCACCGACGGAAGTCGCCATAACTATAGGAATCTGTCCCCCCCCCCCCACACGCACAGGGCAAAAAGGTAAGCCCTTTCCTTGCAGGTGACCACAAGGCTGCAATGAACAGACATGACAGACACGAACTACAAACAACAAAAATGAAGCACCACCTTAAAATGGTTAGTAAAATAAATTTTTACTGGAGGGCTTAAACTAGTTTTATAGTACCAACCTCACCCTTATTTCTGATGTGGATTAAGACATATAGATGTTTGGTTCGCATTAACATCCCTAACTTATCGATGTGTCATCTCCTAGTAAATACAAATCGAGATTTAAAAAAGAGGTACAACAAAGATAAGGGCTCACCAAAATAAACAACTGAATACCGGAGTAAAAAAATCCAACAGTTAAATCCCGATGGGACCGACTACAGACACAACATCAGGCCCTAACCCTATCATCTATGGATAAGTCTTTAAGTCGGAACCGTCATAGAGTCTGAAATTCGACCCGCTGGCGTGCAATCAAAGAGGAAAGCAAAGTTGCCAAACGTGATTGGGTTGACCACAAAGCATGCAGCCTGTTGCAATACACTAATGTTATAACCAATCTTCTTATATTGATATATTATTTTAATCAACTGTGCCGAAAACTTATAAGAGCCAACAATTTTCTTAAATTTATACACTAAGTCTCCATTAAATTCTGGTTCCGAAAGCTCCTGACGCAAGAGAGATTTAAGTCAAATATTGAATTTAGATATTAAATCATAGTATCGGCGGGAAAATTTAGAAAAAAAAGTTTTGTGAAGTTTATGACACTGATAGCCTTGTTTGAGAAGTTGCTGAATTAATAGTTTATTGTGAGTGTTGAAATCAGCATTATGGCTAGATGCTCTAGCAAATCGGATGAGTTTAGAAATATAAACTCCATAGGATTTAGAGCAAAAACATCACCATCTAAAAAGGTTAATGGACAATTACAAAATCAAAATCGTCACATTTATCATTTATTTTGGTAGAAACAATATCATTGGAAATGAACAAATGCAAGTCCAAAAACGAGGCTTTAGTATCAGAGGTATTTGCTTTATTAAGTTGAAGCCCTGCAGGGTATATTTTGCTTACCAAATTTTCAAAATAAATATGAATTATGTTTAAAATACCATCCAAATATCGGGATATACGAGGGGCATTTGGAAAGTTCTTAGCATGGTCTTTTATCTCAGAAAACGATTTACAAACCTTATCATGTTTGGTATCATTTTAAAGAGCTATCTTTTCTCTATATTATGGCACAAATTTCATGAGGATATAATAATACAGAAATGAACAATATTATTGTAAATATATGTACTGTTTGTATACTGGAAAACGCAAAATTTCAGTGGAAAATATAACATTTTACCTTTTGAAAAGTGTGCAGAACATTAATAATAGTTCATGAAATGAGCTACTTTTGTACCATTTGGTAGGCCACAATCTGGTACAGATATTATACAATTGATGACCGAGTTGGATGTTTCTAATAACTAAATACCGGAACAGCAATACCAAAACCGTCTAGAAAGCAAAGCAATGCGCTATTTTTCGACTGAAAATCGCATGTAACAATGCACATATTTTGAAAATATATAACCGACAGTATTTTAAAAATGCCTTGCGTTGGTATTTTTGTCAAAAACACTTTATGCGCTTTGTATTGAAACCAACATAAATTTTGTAAACCAGAACAAAGGGAAGATAACTCTTATAATCTAACCATGGGGCAGAGTAAGTTTAGCTATGAGCTGACGTTCTGGTCCATTTTAATTAAAAACAGTGGCAAACAAAAAAGTAAAAATACCTTGAGAGTTGAAATCAATAAATTTTGTGATAGTTAACGCAATACCATGAGACGTTCTAATGCCATCGACAAAATAGGAGGGGTTAAGTTACCCCACCCACTTTTTGTAAAGTAGGGGTAGTGTTATTAGAAATAATTTTCTTGAATACAGAAGCAATGAGAAGTTAGTTCGATATTCGACATTCGATGTTCGATATTCAAATGGAGAAGTTAGTTTGATATTCGATATTCGATATTCAAATGGAGAAGTTAGTTCGATATTCGACATTCGATATTCGATTTTCAAATGGAGAAGTTAGTTCGATATTCGACATTCGATATTCAGATGGAGAAGTTAGTTTGATATTCGACATTCGATATTCGATATTCAAATGGAGAAGCTAGTTCGATATTCGACATTCGATATTCGATTTTCAAATGGAGAAGTTAGTTCGATATTCGACATTCGATATTCGATATTCAGATGGAGAAGTTAGTTCAATATTCATTATTCGACCTGCCGCTGTTGATCATCTTATTAGGGTCAAAACATTCTTTGGCAATCGGAAAGTGACCGAATATCAAGTTTTTAATTTCAAAACTAACTTTTAATTCACGATTTAGAATATCAAATTGCCAATTCGATATTCGTAGTTCGATATTCGAACTACCACATTTTTTCATCTTATTAGGGTCAAAAACCTTCTTTGGCATTCGGAAAGTTACCGAATATCAAATTTTTAATATCATAACTAACTTTTAATGCACGATTTTGAATATCAAATTACTAATTCGATATTCGTAATTCGATATTCGATATTCGAACTGCCCCTGTTTTTCGTCTTCTTATGGTCAAAAACCTTCTTTAGCAATCGGAAAGTGACCGAATATCAAGTTTTTAATATCAAAACTAACTTTTAATTCACGATTTAGAATATCAAATTGCCAATTCGATATTCGTAGTTCGATATTCGATATTCGAACTACCACATTTTTTCATCTTATTAGGGTCAAAAACCTTCTTTGGCATTCGGAAAGTTACCGAATATCAAATTTTTAATATCAAAACTAACTTTTAATGCACGATTTTGAATATCAAATTACTAATTCGATATTCGTAATTCGATATTCGATATTCAAACTGCCCCTGTTTTTCGTCTTCTTATGGTCAAAAACCTTCTTTAGCAATGGGAAAGTGACCGAATATCAAGTTTTTAATATCAAAACTAACTTTTAATCCACGATTTTGAATATCAAATTGCCAATTCGATATTCGTAGTTCGATATTCGAACTACCGCATTTTTTCATCTTGTTAGGGTAAAAAACCTTCTTTGGCATTCGGAAAGTTACCGAATATCAAATTTTTAATATCAAAACTAACTTTTAATGCACGATTTTGAATATCAAATTACCAATTCGATATTCGTAATTCGATATTCGAACTGCCGCTGTTTTTCATCTTATTAGTGTCAAAAACCTTCTTAAGCATTCAGAAAGTTACCGAATATCAAGTTTTTAATATCAAAACTAACTTTAAATGCGCGATTTTGAATATCAAATTACTAATTCGATATTCGTAATTCGATATTCGACCTGCCCCTGTTTTTCGTCTTCTTATGGTCAAAAACCTTCTTTAGCAATCGGAAAGTGACAAAATACCAAGTTTTTAATATCAAAACTAACTTTTAATTCACGATTTTGAATATGAAATTGCCAATTCGATATTCGTAGTTCGATATTCGATATTAGAACTATCGCATTTTTTCATCTTATTAGGGTCAAAAACCTTCTTTGGCATTCGGAAAGTTACCGAATATCAAATTTTAAATATCAAAACTAACTTTTAATTCACGATTTTGAATATCAAATTGCCAATTCGATATTCGTAGTTCGATATTCGATATTCGAACTACCGCATTAAAAGTTAGTTTTGATATTAAAAATTTGATATTCGGTAACTTTCCGAATGCCGAAGAAGGTTTTTGACCCTAGTAAGATGAAAAAATGCGGTAGTTCGAATATCGAATATCGAACTACGAATATCGCATTGGCAATTTCATATTCAAAATCGTGAATTGAAAGTTAGTTTTGATATTAAAAACTTGATATTCGGTCACTTTCCGATTGCTAAAGAAGGTTTTTGACCATAAGAAGACGAAAAACAGGGTAGTTCGAATATCAAATTACGAATATCGAATTAGTAATTTGATATTCAAAATCGTGCATAAAAAGTTAGTTTTGATATTAAAAACTTGATATTCGGTAACTTTCTGAATGCTTAAGAAGGTTTTTGACATTAATAAGACGAAAAACAGCGGCAGTTCGAATATCGAATATCGAATTTCGAATATCAAATTGGTAATTTGATATTCAAGATCGTACATTAAAAGTTAGTTTTGATATTAAAAAAATGATATTCGGAAACTTTCCGAATGCCAAAGAAGGTTTATGACCCTTATAAGATGAAAAACTGCGGTAGTTCGAATATCGAATATCGAACTACGAATATCGAATTGGCAATTTGATATTCAAAATCGTGAATTAAAAGTTAGTTTTGATATTAAAAACTTGATATTCGGTCACTTTCCGATTGCCAAAGAATGTTTTGACCCTAATTAGATGATCAACAGCGGCAGTTTGAATATCGAATATCGAACTAACTTCTCCATTTGAATATCGAATATCGAATGTCGAATATCGAACTAACTTCTCCATTTGAAAATCGAATGTCGAATATCGAACTAACTTCTCCATTTGAATATCGAATATCGAATGTCGAATATCGAACTAACTTCTCCATTTGAATATCGAATATCGAATGTCGAATATCGAACTAACTTCTCATTGCTGAATACAGAACTAAACAAGCCACACTTTTTGCGCGACGAAATGATTTTTATGCATTGTGTTCGCTACAAATAAAGCAAAATATATACTCAATAGGCATTTATAGTAAAAGTATAAAGAAAAATCGAAAAAAGTCCCATTTTTGAAAGTTTACCATTTCTCTATTAGTCAACATTTCCCAATTGTAAAGGTGGCAGTCGTGCAAGCAGTGATCGCATAATATAATTTAATAAAAAATAAGTATTCATCAAATCGTTAATTTGTGCAATCAAGCTTGCAAATAAGGTCCCCAATTTTTCTTCGCTTTTTACCAAGTATTTTGCTTAAAATTTCCGCCAGTATATAAACACCTACTCATTTTGAGTATGCGCTGCACGTGCATGCCAAGTCCTTTTTCGACAAAAATTAAACCATTAAGTAGCCGTTGAATTCTAGTTTCCAAAAATGTATTATTTGATAGCATTTTATCAATGCATTGTGGAGTTTTAATGCCATGCTAAGAACTTTCCAAATGACCCTCGTAGTGTTAAAAGCGCCAATAACATCAGCTTGCTTATCATAAAAAAGATATATAATAAATTAAAGTCCCTTTCATAACAAACAAAAATAATCCACAACCAGGGGAGGGAGCATAATTTGTGCCCATTTGAATCCCAACAACTTGTCTATACAACTTAGTGCCAAATCGTATATAATGTTGTCCAACAAAAAGGTTAAAGACTAAAGCTTTACGTCAGGACCGCCGTAGAGTCTGAGGCCTGCCATAACGTCGTGCAATTAAAGAGGAAACCATAGCTATACACCGTGATTGGGTTTACAACCAGGCATGCAGACTGTCGCAAGATATTCATGATGTATCCGTCTCGTTTCTAACGTATAATGATCTTTTTAAATTGATTCCTTCAACTAGGCTTTTCAATTGGTATCCTGGGTCAGGTGTGGTACTTGATTGTATCGATTCCTGAATTTTGTCCTCTTTCTTACTTTCCAACAATTCTTTTTAATTTATTAACTAAACCACCATGAAATACAGATTCTGATATGCCCTGTTGATGGTTCTTTAAGCAAATATTGTATTTAACAATCAACTCGGTAATAAAATTTAGAAAAAAAACTTTACAAAATTTATGGTATCGATAACCTTGTTTTAGTAGCTTAGAAGTCAAAAAATGTTTCTGTTGTAGAAGTCATCAACATAAGAACATACTCTTGCAAAACGAATAAGTTGCGAAATGTATATACCATAGGAAGGGGAGCGAGGATCATCTCCACCAAGAAACGGAAAATTAACTATTTCAAAATTGAAATCAACCCTTTCTCAGCAGGTGATCACAAGGCTGCAAGGAGCAGACAAAACAGCATAACAAAGGCAAACATGAAACATAAATAACAAAAAGGATCCACAAAAGAAGCACCGCCTTGGAACAATTAGTAAAAAATACTACATGACTTACATTTGTGTTTTTTATGTCTTGTGCTTGTCCTGCTTTCTCGTCTGTTCATTGCTGCCTTGTGGTCACCTGCTGGGAAAGGGCTGACCTCTTGGCTCTTGTCTGTGATGTTTATTTATGTTTTTGTCACTTTCCCATGTGGTATCCTGGGTCAGGTGTGGTACTTGATTGTATCGATTCCTGATCTTTGCCACCTTTCTCACTTACATGTTTAACGCTTCAACCTTACCCATAGTTTGGATGTAGATCTAGACACTTATGGGAAAGTGACAAAAACACAAAAAACATCACACACAATAGAGCAAATAGGTCAGTCCTTTCCAGCAGGTGACCACAAGGCTGCAAGGAACAGACAATGCAACATAACATAGACAAATATGAAACATAGCTTACAAAATGGATCCACAAAAGAGGCACCGCCTTGCAAAGGCTTCTTTTTTTTTTATCATTTTTGTTATTTATGTTTCGTGTTTATCATGCTTTCTCGTCTGTTCATTGCTGCTTTGTGGTCATCTGCTGGTAAAGGACATCTTTGCCCTCTTGTGTGTGATGTTTTATTGTGTTTTGTCCCTTTCCCGTGTGGTGTCTTGGTTCAGATGTGGTACTTGAATTGTATCAATTTCTGATCTTTGCCCCCTTACTTAATTTAAACATGTTTAACGGTACCAACCTCACCCTTAATTCTGATGTGGATCAATAGCTCTACTGGCTGATTTTGTTATCTTTTGGATGGTAAATTTCATATCTAAAATTTCATTCATAAAAAACCCCATGATATTTGTAACTACAATCATCATCTTATTTCTTATTCTTTCATTTGTTTTCAAAATGTTGATAACTATGAAAAACTGTGACCACGGTGATATATCCTTTTTATTTCATAAATGGATAGCCCATGGATAAAGCATACTGTATGCAAATTATTGGATGAGAAGTGTTTAGTAGCATATGTCCTTATAGTATCAACGCCTAATTCAATCTCGCAAGTCGCGAAGTCAAATAACTTGCAAAAATTGGTGATAACATGGTGGCCGCGCGAAGTATAGTCGTTCCTCCAATTAAATTACTACCTTAATTAAGGACAGACAATTCAATTAAGGCAGTCAGAGTCTTGGAACGAATACCAGCAGTCGTGAGAGGAATTGCTACCTTAACAAGTTAGGCTACAGACTGAAGGATTTAAAAAGTGAGTCGGTTTACTCCAAGGTATAACAAAAAGGTAACGATGGTTTCTTGTTTACTGAAGCGTAAGACATTGATTTCTGCTGTTGAAGGATTGAAAATGCTGTGTTCATAGTAGTAATGAGCTGAAGTATACTGTTCAAAAAAAGAAACTTATTTTTTGAAACGTTGATAAACTTATCAAAAATAAAACTTATGAGCTTTTTGACACATATATATTACAGGAGTACTAATATCTATGCAACACATTTATTTTTGCATCTTTACGCTTCGCTGATTTCCGTAAAGTGGACAAATAACGAAATCCGATTTTGCGGTATTATTTCCCTCTAGATAGAAATATGTGCTCAGTGGGCTTCATTGTGTAATTCTCTGCTCCTGTTGTATAAAATATTAATTTTTTGATTTTATTGAAGCTATTAAGCTCGGAGCTGTATTAAATCTAAAGATTCTTATTTCCGGTTTCCTGACCTAGTTGATAAAATAAGGGCCAAAATTTGTTTTTAATGACTGTATCTGCATAAGCTATGTAAAACTAACCTTTCAGTGAAAATTTCATCAAAATCGGACAAAAACTAACAAAATTGTGGAATTTTCTTTGAAAAATTGTGAGTAAAAACGTTGTTTGAAGATCAAAGTGACCCCTCGATCTTACTAAGGAAAATCGATATCGATAATTTTGTTAAGTGTGCGACAACAATACAATTACATATAGTAGCTTTAATATTTTCACTTTATCGTCATTATCTTCTGTACTAATAAAAGTTGTGGTAGTACATGGTAGAGATAATCTATAAAATGAGCAAACCATATAAAAAGGATGATCAACTAGGAAAAGTAGGAAAGAGGGCAAAGATCAAGAATCGATACAATCAAGTACCACACCTGACCCAGGATACCACATGGCAAAGTGACAAACACACAATTAGACGTCACAAACGAGGGCCAAGAGGTCAGTCCTTTCCAGGCAGGTGACCACAAGGCATCAATAAACAGACGCGCGTGAAAGCAAAACAAACACAAGACAGAAATAACACAAATGATCCACAAAAGAAGTACCGCCTTGGAAAGACCAGTAAAACTATTTTACTGAAGGGCTTAAACCAGTTTCACGGCGCCATCCTCCATTTAGTACATGAAAACATGATCAAAACTCTCTTTTTTAATGTAAAAATTTTGATGGCTGATTTGAAGTGAGACCAGAAGAGCACTTATAATGACTCGTGTTCAGGAGGCCCCAAAACAGATTGAGGCAGTGCAATGCTTGGTAATAATTAGGGTATGAATATGATATTTATTTCAACTTGTGAGGCGAAAAAATGTATATTTCATTCGTGGCTTCACATTTTGGAATGAATATGAGATGCTTTCTCATGTTTACCTCATCGGGGATGTTGGACTGCTCGGGAGTGCTTGACTCGAGACCGAAGGGCCGCGGGTTCGAGCCTCACCGGCGTCACTGCGTTGTGGTCCTTGAGCAAGACACATTTATCATAGCTTAGTACTGGTTCAACCCAGGAAGAACCGTCCCGCATAACTGAAAGATTGTTGAGTGGACGTAAAGAATCAAATCAAACACAAAAAAAGCATCGGGGATGTTTTTAGGTATTCCTAATACATTTTATCGTAATTTTCGGCGTACGTAAGAGTTTTGGCACAATTGAAAAACTCAGTATTTAGTGCAGATTAATATTCGAAAATGTGCACTTACGGATTTGCCATAACAACTTTCCGATTTCTTTTTCGTAACCTATATGTTATATTTACGAAACCTTTACGTTGCTTCGAGTGCATGTGATTAATGCAAACCAGTGTAGTCTTCCAAATCTGAAACCGCTGTCCTTGGAGCTGGGGTTAAGAAAGTATAAAATTCAGCATATATTGACCGTTTTATTACCAAAAGGCCCCTTACGATCCAATTAAGTCAATGAATACCCACATTGGACATTGGACATTGGCGTTTGGAAATCCGAAGTGGGTTGAGGGAAGTCAACGGTAAAAACAGAGGTAATCAAATTATATGCTATATTTTTACACGTAAATTACAACCGTTTTGTATATTTTCATATTATCGCATGTGAAAATATATATTTTTCAAATATATATTATATTGACCAAAAATTTTCTTTGCATTTTATTATTTTTTATATAATAAGCATTAATTAAACCCGTTGCATCCGGAAACATTACAGGCATAATGGGTATCAGTGTTTGATCTGTCATGCTGGTCAGGAGACAACCTTGGGTTAAGCTAATCCATCAATAATTGTAATTTGCCTGGATCAAAATAAGCAACACATATTGTAAAAAAAATCCTCACCAATTGTCAACAAAAAAACGCCAAATTTCCAAATGTTGATGCTTTATTTATTAGAATTTTGATTTCTGATTGGCTTTTTCCCCTTTAACAGATTATTACCACCCTGTAGCGTCAAACATATACAATCTGCTTATGAGAAAACAGCTTTATTATGATCTACAATTTACGACAAACCTTGTGTAAAATATGAATAGTGCCCGTCATAAGATGTAAGAGTAGATGGTCCTTGTCCTTACATCACACAGTCAAATTGGCAAGTGGAAACATTTGTTTCACCTACAAACCATAGGCAATCGTTGTGCAAAATATTAACACCCTCGGTGGGGTTTACAAGCGGTAGAGCAGATTTTAGGTATATTTGACCTCGATCTTTGACTCCAAGATCATATCGGTGCCCTGTAATCTTCCTGGTAATTCACACAACACAAACTATCATTGTGCGAAATATTAACACCATCGGAGGAAAAATGAGAGAAATTTGCGCTTATCCAACCGTAACATAAATGTTAAGTATAGTTGACCTTGACATTTGAAATCAAGGCAATAGCGATAATCGGAAACTGTGTTGTCATCTACACACAATGATAAGTAACTGTGCCAAATATGAACAGTGTATGCCAAATACATTGAGGAAAAAGCGTCTCAAGCAATTAACAGGCTGATAGACGTTCAGATGGACAGGCAGACAGACACACGGACTGACGGATGGGACTGATTATAACATACCGGACTTAAAAAAACACAAAAACGTGGAAATAATTTGCCAAAATTTCACAAAGTGACACACATAAAATCACCATTTTAAAAAAGAAGCATTATTTGTGTTGTGTAGTATACTTCAGCCTCTGGAAAGTACATGCGAATTGTATCAAACTCTTCAGCAGCGGAATTGTGTAATATATGTATTTCATTTCAATAAAATGACAATTTTGTATTGTTATACGTTGGAGTAAAGCGAAATCGATTTGAGAGGGATATTTCTGTTATTTTATCAATTTAGATTAAGAGTATGTGATGCAAAAAATCACAAGGATACAATTCCAAATATGCAATATACTATGCAAATAATACTAGACATTGTTTTTTTTTTCAGCTATTGGTAAGTTAATTGAGTGTAATTAGACTTTGTCCACTAAAATTATTATATGATTATTATATGAACCTAACAAAGTACTATACGCATCGCACATGCAATTAGAAAATGCAGCATACATAATTTTGGTTAGTATAGTTCTTCAAAGTATGCTTGAGCATGCTAAAATGTATGATTGGTGATAATAGTGCTTATTACATGAATAAATATGCCCACAACAGAGTGTTTTATGTGCAGGAGTGAAAATATTTCTCAAGACGCATTTCTTATTAGTGTAGTATACTTGGGCGTCCACCGATCGTTTGCACATGGTTTTTAACTCTTCAACGGCAGAATTGAAGAGGGCACATATTTTTCTTTAAGAAAATGTGGTTTTCGTCATGTTATACCTTTGAGTAAAACGACGTCGATTTTTAGAGGGATATTTCAGCTCAGTCTGTAGCCTAAGTTTGGAATACGCACATGTCGATTGGCTTGTCATTAGACCAGGTTTTGAATTTAAAGGCGTACAACCGCGAAAATGTACAACATACGAAACCTGTGCATGTATGCACAGGTTTCATATTTTGCATATTTTCCGCGACTGTAACAGCAAATTTACATAGAATTATCAACTAAATTTTATGAAGTTTATAACATGAAATGAAACCTTCCATCCTTTATGTTTTTATCATGTTAGAATGGTAGATTATTCATCTTGACTGGTTACTGCTATAGTCCGTACAGAAATTCAGTGAACAACGTTTTTCTTTTTTAAAATGTCTTTAATGATAAAATTTTGGACTAAAATTTTGCACATACATATAATAAAACGCCGCCTAATATACAATTGCATGTTTGAATATTTATGATAGAAAAATAAGTCTGGAATCTCTTGCAAAATAAAATAACTTAGTCGTTTTCGATTTAGAAAATTCCTTATTTTCCCTCAATGTATTTCATGTGGGTAACACGTGGTTTATACAGTTCAATGAATACCATGTTTACTTTCGTATATCAGGTTGTATTATATAGAAAACGTCACCAGCAGGATAACTCTTGGTGAGTCTACATACACACTTCAAATGCTTTGAAGAGACTGCGCAAATTACAATTATGTGTGAGTTATCTAATTTCCCGTGTTTTCTAAGCGTTCGTGGATAGCAATTGGACCGCGACTGCAAAAACCTGTCTTCGGTGATTTGTAACAATAAATGTGCAGACCAGCCTGCGCATCCGCGCAGTCTCATCAGCAACTTTGTTGTCTGTTTTTTTAGATGAATCATATCTACACTTGCTACGAGAGAAATTCCAATTTCTAGCAAGCCTGTTTAGCCGAAGAGACTGTTTAAAACTCGCTTTGTTGGAAACCCAGAAGACAGGTTTTCTCGCGTCGTGGCCTGTGTTGCTTGCTCGACAGCTCTAGGATATATATATATCACAAGTGCAGCAGATAATAATATTAAAAAAATAATGAGGAGGCTGTTCATCATATATATTAACAGAAGTCACATTATTTGATTGCGCTCGGCATCGTCTAATACGCATGTCATTCGTAACTACGGCCCACAGAGCCAGGGAACGGCGGGGACTTTGATTTCCTGGCTGCGGGTCCCTTGTATGACCCTGTACTAACAGCGCATTTGCCAGGCTAGGGCGTGGTTACAAATGGCTGGTGCGCATATTTTTCGCCTTTATGCACTTATCATTTGTGACCACGCACCAGCCCAGAGGAATGTCGAGGACAGTGACTTTGTGTCTGCAGTTCCCCATAGTAACCACCACACTGTGGGGACAGCTAGCTGGCAAAACCGTGACAGTTCTCCCCAGCAGTCTGTTATTATACTGCACTGTCATGTTTGTCTAGGTCTATCAAACCCCTTCATTTCCTCCGCATTGTGGAGGCAATATAAAAGTACAAACACAACACATTTACCAGGCCATGGATATCCCCGTCCTGCTCAGGGGATGGGGTGAAGCAGTGGTTACAAATGACTGGTGCGTTATTTATAGCCTCTAATGCACTTCACATGAAAATTTAGATCTCAGCCACCCCCGAAACTATATTTAGCCAAAACACAAAATGAGCCAGTGCATGAGATTTCCAACATGGTATGTGCGACCAGTAAAGCCTCAGATCAGCCTGCGCATACGCGCAGTCTGACCAGAGCCTTTGATAGTCGTTTGAGTATTCTATGATTGTTAAGCTACTGACTGAACACAATTTGGAGTTTCTAAGCTTAAAAGGAGGCTACAGAGGCTCGTCCGAGTTTACACTTGTCAAAATACCACATTGTTGGAAATCACATGTCACGGATCAAATATGACATCCGCTGATATATTGTTCAACCTATTTCCAAGCACATTCCCACCCATCACTAGTCTCTCCTTCCGACCTTAGCATTATTTTTATTGGATGAATCCTTTTTCACTTGAATCACACTTAACGGGTGAGCCCTGTGATAATTTTCTCTTATCGTTTATGATTGCCAAGAATTAGTTTTGGCATGCATATTTTGCATTGTCTGGTGTGAACAAATCATTATTTGGAATAAACAAATAGAAAGTTCAATTTATTTAATAAAACAACTTGGAAAATGTTTAAAATCTGATGATCAGATAAGAAGGGAACACAGAAAATCAAGATTTTAAATTGAGGAACAGGGGAACACAAAGATTCATTTTATAGGAACAAGCGGACGGGTACCCACTGGGATACAGGCCTCAATACTTTCTCGTATGCCAAAATTCTGTGAGCCTAAACTATTGCCATAAATCGCATTTGATGCAACTGTTTTAATATGATAAGACAAGTTACTTCGTCTTATAAAACTGTATAAATATTGATCGATAGTAAGCTAAAGGCAGTGATCCGTACAAAGGTGCATTTAGGGTAAATTAAAAAATACAGATGCTCAAATGTGAACAAATTCCATCATATCACAACCCATTTGACAATACATTTTGTAACGAAAAAAATATCACCAATTAGGCGGTGTATAGATGCATTAAATTTTGATGGTCATTGTGCGATCAGTCCACACATAACGAAATAAACACAAAAAAGCGTTGTTCACTGAATTCCTGTACGCACAATAGATTAAAAACAGTTTGTTGATGAATGTAGCATTTGGTCTCTAATCAGACTGCTCCACATGAATAGTTTGACATGGGTCCACACGTTTTGTAATTTTGACTACCAAAATATACATGTAACAACAGACGGCCCAGCATGCGCCTTTCTTTTTTATTTATAATATAACTAGACTCTGTCGATGAAAAGGTAGCTTGTGCACAACTATTATAGGAAATATTTTGAACAGAATTAAAACTGAAATTGTCTTTTCTTATCTTTGCCACCATTTTCTATTTGTTAAAGAAAACAGTCTATTAAGTTGGCACCAGCTGTCAAGCTTGAAATCAACGCTATTACTTGCAATTTATGAGATAGGATGGTACATATTCAAGGCAAAGAAAACTATCATCATACTCTTTCCCGCTTGTGGCGATATTTGTCGTCTGTCGTTAACCTATGCAAATATTGGAACCAGATCAGGCTCGACAAAAATTCGGGTCTGCCCTGAATCTAAACTGTTTGGCACTCTGATGGTAATCAAAAATATCTTTTCGAAATGTCACTCTGATAACTAGTGTTTCAGAAAAAAAAAGTTTGAAAAAAAGTAAACAGACGACATGAAATACATGTATTACCAAGCATGAACTATTACCAAGCATGCAAAGAGTGAAAGCAGACATTTGCAACAGACGACTTTTCAATTGCGTTTTCGCTGTTGAATCAAGAGGATGCTTTAATTTTACAGCTGCTTACGAGAGACTGTTTCACAGAATTCCAAACCATATCATTACTATTAAGCACCAGCGAAACATCCCGGGGTTGACGGTTGAAGAGTGCGCGCGCAGATGTCTTCAGGAAATGACGTTCAACTGCCGAGGGTTTGACTACGAGACTCGACGCAGAAATTGCTGGCTAACGAACAAAAGTCTTCAGGAAACTGACGGACTCAAGAGAAGATCTAACACAGACTTTTATGAAAGAAAATCGAGTAATAATATGTTTATTATAATTTTAGATCCACTGTTTTTAAGTTTATCACTTTGCATCCACTTTTCTTATTAACCCTTAAAGCGCCAAGAAAAAACTGCATCCGAAAGTGTCGTCTGCTGCAAATAATTGCCTAACATTACTGACGAATTAAGTATAGAAGCAAATAGCGTGGACCCAGAACTGATCTGGGTCCACACTGTTTGCCATAGAGGCTTCTTAAACATTTCAGCAGACGAGAAAAGCAGATGACTCTTGTTGTGATTGGCGCATTAAGGGTTAAGACATATTGTCAAACACCAGACATATGCAGAGACTGTGTGTCATCTTGGTCTACATGTAATGGCACTTGCTTGGGTAGGCTAAACCCTTTTTCTATTAGTTAAAGAAATGAAATAGGATTGTATGCTCTACTTGCGATACAATTCCCACAAATTGGTTATCACTATTTAACCCCTTGTTTGTCCATTTATAGCCATTTAAACCATTTGTTACAATAAATAGTAGTTCATCCGGGGGTTTCAAATGTCAACAAGGGTCAGACAAGGGAAAACTAGTTTTGGATTTTTTTTTTATACATTACTCTGGTTGCAATTAATATTCAAGACCAAAAATCAAGACATTTATTATACTTGTCATGACTTTATATACTGAAGATAGCTGCTCCTAAGTGATAATCCTGACGATTTTGTTACTCGTTTAAATTATCTTTGGATGTTGATATATGTTGTATTTTACATCTGGTTGTTTCATTTGTTCCAAACAAATTTGTCTTTTTACTGTCTTTTTACTAGTAGAATAGTACGGTTGTATTCCTTTAAACAGATGTACTATTCTTTTTGTCCTACAGATGGTCACCTTAGCAGATTTATAAACTACGGCTACGGATCCCTACAAGCTGTGGAAGGCATTCAAGTTCATAACAAGCTGGTACTCGGTGTCAACATGGAAGCGTGTGCCCAGTTGTGTCTCGCTGAACTCACTTTCAAATGTTCCAGTTTTGACTATGTATTTCGTGAACAGTCATGCCAGATGAGCCAGCTTATAGCAGCGAATGTTCACGGAATGCGCACTCAGTTCGACACAGCGTATCACGTCATGCATTTTGAACTGATTGGTAAGCACAATTAGAAATCATCGTGAATGCATTTCAGATGGTACACATTTAAAAATAAGCATTTTAATGCCAATGTTAGGAACAAATGGACTTAGAAATAGGAAGCTATAGGTCATGGGTGAACGTTTTCAGGATTATTCCTGAATTCAGGAATAGCTTTTCTTATTTTCAGTACAATCTTAAGTCAATTGACCATTTAAACTTAATATTGTTAATACATTTTTGTACTTTGTAGGCATACAATAAGTTTTTAGATTTGAATTTCGAAAGTTCAGGATTTTCACCCATACCATAGGTATTTGAATGTTGGAGGAAATGAAGGCATGGAGCCCCTATTTTTGCATACAATTAGGGTCTTAACTGTGTTTGGCACTGATAATATTCCTGAAATGATATTTTGATATAGTTTATTTTAAAGAAACACCACACGAAAAAAAATCGTCGAGAAAAAGCATGCAAAATGTCCAAGCATGCCAAGAGTTCAGAAGGATATGTATCTTGTTGTTGATTCGCCATCAATGACATTGTCAGAACACAAAGAGAGAGAATGATCAGTGATGCTTGTATTATCAGTTTGATCTCCAGGGATTAATCTTGGCTGAGATTGATCAACATACAGCAATATTTCAATACTTTATTACTATTTAAAGAAAAATCTATCTGCTATGACATAGTACTGGGGCGAAAAGAGCTTCAGGAAAATCACCGTTTTATGGTAACTATTGCCATAGTCGTCCCTGTATTAGATAACAACATACAGTTTAAGAAAGATCTTTCTTGCACACCGGAAAAGGTTATATGAGATTTTACCCTAGAGTAGAAAATCTTATCTTACCCATGCTATCTTACCCAGGACGTCAAGTAACGTCATCATGTGAAATTGCATCTTAGAGTGTTCAGGGACTTCTGGAAGCTTATTTTAAAATAAATAAATAATGAATGAATAAATAAATAAATAAAAAACAGTGGTGAGCAAGAAAAAGAATCCATTATTCGTGTGAGGGTAGGAATGAAAAATCCGTCCCTCGGGATCGCCGTTTGTCATCACTCGGCAAGCCTCGTGATGGCAAACGGCGATCCCCAGGGGATTTTTCTTTCTCACATACCAACGCATACGAGATCGAGTGTTCTCGCCCACTTATTGCTCAAGACAAGCTGTTCCATAGGCAAAACGCCGTGCAGAATTTCCTTATCCCATCCACGTGACCTGCTTATCCCATCCACATGACCTGCTTATCCCATCCACGTGACTTCAAATCATAACAATTTAGGCTGTTTTCAGGGCAATTTACGCCTAAATACTATGTAGAAATATCAAAACGGCAATATTTAGTGCGTCCGCCATAATCACATTGTTGAATGACGTCAAAAACAATTCTGACGTCACTTAAATGCAACAACAATGTGACGCACGTTATTGACACGGTTTGGCGCCACGACGTCTTTGTCAATAGATACTAATACCAACGTTAGTTTCAAACCCCAATAAAAACAAAACCAACGCTTGAAATGCTATTTCGTTCCCGTTTTTAGGTGCTAAACTATGTTTACACCCATTTCTGCATCTGGAAAATTAGTTGGTGAACTTATTTTTTAGATTGGAACAAACGCAAAAAATATAAAAAAATATGCGAAACTGACAGAATTCATATAAAACCTTTAAAAGTCACGAATTGGGCGAGAAAAAGTATCCATCATAATGTATTGTTGTGTGACAAGGAAATCCCACCCTCGGACCCGATTAATTTCGTCAGAAACTCGGCAGAGCCTCGTTTCTGACGAATTATTCTGGTCCTCTGGTGGGATTTCCTTGTCCCACAACAATACATATAAAGGATACTCTTAATCCCTATGTAAGCTCGCTGTTGGAAAAATCTGTCCCACATGGCTACCTATGTGAGATAAGCGTAACTAATGCGAGATAAGCCACACGCGGCCGGTTGCTAATGTGAGATAACATTTTTGGCGCATGACTGTCTTCCTTCGAAAACGAAAGTTGAATTGTTGTCAGTCGGGGAAAAAATTCTATGTTGAATGTTCAGCGATTTAAGTCGGCCTTCAACTTGGTTTAAAAGTAAAGCTACGCATTTTTACTTACAACCTTTATTCAATGCTTTGAACATGTTGTGTGCATTGCGATTGGCATATTTAACCTGTTGTGTTGGGCATTGATGACTGAATCCACCGGGACGGGGAGCCTTGACGATGTAACAACACACCACACACACACATTTTCCTCAACAAAATGACTTACTCGAGTTACTGTGGCTGATAAGCTAGTTCTTGTAAATCCATTTTGATGAAATAACCATTAGTTCATTGTTTAATGCGCTGTTTATTCGCTATTTCAAGTTGATTTGTACAACGCGCGTCATTGACTGTAAACCTCGATCTCAGTGACGTCATCAATAAATAAAACACAGTACTGTACCGTACGGTCGTGGTATATGTGAAAAAGAATCGATCATTGGTGTTCAGTGGTTCGAGGAAAATCCCAACCCTCGGGTCCACCGTTCAGTGGGAAACTCGGCAAGCCTCATTTCCCACTGGAACGGCGGGCGCTCAGGTTGGGATTTTTCTGTCCCCACTGAACACCAATGATGGATTCTATTTTTCTCACATACCAACGCATACGAGATCGAGTGATCCCTATGTAAGTTCGCTGTCGGAAAAATCTGTCCCACATCGCTACCCATGTAAGATAAGCGTAACTAATACGAGATAAGCCACACGCGGCCGGTTGCTAATGTGAGATTACAATTTTTGGCGCATGACTGTCTTCCTCCGAAAACGAAAGTTGAATTGTTGTCAGTCAGGAAAAAATTCTATGTTGAATTTTCAGTGATTTAAGTCGGCCTTCAACTTGTTTTAAAAGTAAAACTGCGCATTTTTACTTACATGCTTTGAACATACTGAGTGCATTGCGATTGACATATTCATCCTGTTGTGTTGGGCATTGAGTGACTGACACAGGCACGGGGAGCCTTGACGATGTAAAAACACACCACACACACACACATTTCCCTCAACAAAATAACTTACTCGAGTTACTGTGGCTGATAAGCTAGTTCTTGTAAGTCCATTTTGATGAAATAACCATTTGTTCATTGTTCAACGCGCTGTTCATTCGCATTTTCAAGTAGCGCGCGTCATTGACTGTAAACATCGATCTCAGTGACGTCACCAACAAATATTACACAGTACTGTACCGTACGGTCGTGGTATATGAGAAAAAGAATCGATCATTGGTGTTCAGTGGTTCCAGAAAAATCCCAACCCTCGGGTCCACCGTTAAGTGGGAAACTCGGCAAGCCTCGTTTCCCACTGGAACGGTAGGCCCTCGGGTTGGGATTTTTCTGTCCCCACTGAACACCAAAGATGGATTCTATTTATCCTACCCTCACACTCATAATAGATTCTTTTATCATATGACGTCGCGTCTGGGAGTGAAATAACGCCATGCAATAAAATCTGTAAACCACTAGTGGTTATCGATTGTCGGGAAACGTTATGACGTCCATAACAACGTTGCGTACATAATGACAAAATTATAACGTTTTTACGGCAAAAATGAGATTTCAAAGTAATCTTAATGTCATATGATAAACAGAATCTAACATTCGTGACCTTGTATTATTGAATTTTTTTAACTCGATGCGAAAAAGAGATAAATGCTCGGCAAGCCTCGAATTTTATCTCTTTTCCCCAACTCGTTTAATAAATTCAATAAAACATGAGCACTCATGTAAGATTCTCTATTTAATCTACAACAACAAAGTAATGGGACGAAAAGAGCTTCAGGAAAATCACCTTTGTATGGTAACAATTGCCATAGTCGTCCTTGAATTAGATAACAACATACAGTTAAAGAAAAATCTTTCTTGCACACCGGATATATATTTTACCCTGGGATAGAAAATCTTACCTTACCCATGCTATCTTACCCAGGACGTCAAGTAACGGTCATCATGTGAAATTGCATCTTAGCGTGTTCAGGTACTTCTGGAAGCTTATTTTAAAATAAATAAATAAATAAATGAATAAATAAAGAAATAAAGAAAGAAATAAAGAAATAAAACAGTGGTGAGCAAAAAAAAGAAGCCATTATTCGTGTGAGGGTAGGATATAAAAATCCGTCCCTCGGGATCACCGTTTGTCATCACTAGGCAAGCCTCGTGATGCCAAACGGCGATCCTCGGGGCGGATTTTTCTATCGTACCCTCACACCCATGATAGATTCTTATAATCTACAATGAATAAATAAATAAATAAAAACAGTGGTGAGCAAGAAAAAGAATCCATTATTCGTGTTTACATCATGTGAAATTACATCTAAGCGTGTTTGGGGACTTCTGGAAGCTAATTTTTAAAATAAATATAAATGAATAAATAATTAAAGAAATAAAACAGTGGTGAGCAAGAAAAAGAATCCATTATTTGTGTTAGGATAGGATAGAAAAATCCGTCCCTCGGGATCACCGTTTGTCATCACTCGGCAAGCCTCGTGATGGCAAACGGCGATCCTCGGGGCGGATTTTTCTATCCTACCCTCACACCCATGATAGATTCTGATAATCTACAATGAATAAATAAATAAATAAATAAAAACAGTGGTGAGCAAGAAAAAGAATCCATTATTCATGTTTACATCATGTGAAATTGCATCTAAGCGTGTTCGGGGACTTCTGGAAGCTAATTTTTAAAATAAATAAATAAATGAATAAATAAATAAAGAAATAAAACAGTGGTGAGCAAGAAAAAGAATCCATTATTTGTGTGAGGATAGGATAGAAAAATCCGTCCCTCGGGATCACCGTTTGTCATCACTCGGCAAGCCTCGTGATGGCAAACGGCGATCCTCGGGGCGGATTTTTCTATCCTACCCTCACACCCATGATAGATTCTTATAATCTACAATGACAAAGTCATGGGGCGAAAAGAGCTTCAGGAAAATCACCTTTTTGTGGTAACAATTGCCAAAGTCGTCCTTGTATTAGATAACAACATACAATTATTGCATCGGTGAATATCTTTACGGGGAACACTTTTTACTGATACAGAACAGAACAGAGTTTTTTTGTTGGATAAACTAAACAGCTTCTAGTCATTAATGAGTATTGGTAACATTAAACAATTTATTATATTCATCTTTAATAACAATATAGTATAAACACAGCGTCAAAAGTTAAGCATCACCAGAACATTTTTTTGCAGTGACTATTTTCGTGTAGGATTTTCTTTTTGCCAGACGTATTACTGCTTGTGTTTCTACGGAAACATAGAGCAACTTGTGATTTTCCAAGGTGTGTGTGTGGGGGGGGGGGGGGGAGGGGGTCAGGACCCCTGTCTCCCCTCTGGATCCGCCAATGCATTTCCATCTGTTAATTAACCTAACCCTTTGCCATCATTCACGATAGATACTGTCTTGTTTGTTCTGAAGTACTTTATTTAATTGACCTTTATTGCAAACATTATAAACCCTGATCATAAGAACGCTATCAAGACGATTTTATGGACGATGAGGGTTAACCCTTATAGCGCCAATCGCAACAAAAGTCGTCTGCTTTCTCGTCTGCTGAAATGTTTAAGAAGCCTCTATGGCAAACAGTGTGGATCCAGATCAGACTGCTCCTATAGGAGCAGTCTGTTCTGGGTCCATGCTGTTTGCTTCTTCACTTAATTCGTCAGTAATGCTAGGCAATTATTTGCAGCAGACGACTTCGGCAGACGATATATTCAGATGCATTTTTTCTTGGCGCTTTAAGGGTTAAAATAGAGTTCTAAGGCGGTGGTTCTGTTGTTGCTGCTTTTAAAATAAACAAATCATGCGCGGAACCAGGAATCTTTGTCAGTGGGGTGGGGGGGGGGGGGGGGGGTCCAGGTCCATCTGACATAAAAAAAAAATCTGACGACGTTTTTTTTAGTCCTTTTACATAAGTCCAATTGTTTGTTTCAAAGTGCAGTAAATTAAAATTTCCAAAGGTTCACGAGGGGGTCCAACAATTTCAAGGGGGTGGGGGTCCAATTTTGTTCCGGGGGGGGGGGGGGGGTGTCCAATTGCTTATTTCCTATAGAAACCCTTATAACTTGTGATTTTCTAGGGGGGGGGGGGTCCGGACCCCCTGTCCGCGCATGCAATTGTTAATTTCATATGACACCTACATGTTGCATTAGTTTTGATACAAAATACAGGATGGTCCGTTTCAGAATTTCTAGGGAAACTTTTAGCCAATGGATCGGGTTCGGACACCCTGCCCTCCAATCCCCTGAATCCCCCATGCTACAGTTTCTATAACCCGAGTGTATTGAATAAACTACAGTAATATACAAGTGTGTCTGTTAGAAGTGTAGGCCAGTGTCATTTTGCCAAGCAGATATTATGACAACAAAGGCGCCATAATGTTGGTCCTGATTAGGTTGTCTCTCACGACGTCTTTGAGAGGCTTTCTTTGAGGGTTTGACAGCATTGGCGATAGCACTATTAATTTTTATCGATATTAATTCGCCCAGTGCCATAAACTGGTACTGGGATTAATATTGGTCTCTGTATGACAATCCTCGAAGCATACACTATTCACTGCCCAATTGTATGAACAAATACAGAATGAATTCTAGGGTGAGAACTCTATATACCGCCAGTACTTTGTCCTGAAATTAATGTCTGCTTTTTTGCGTCTGCTGCTTATGTTCAAGTAGATGGAAAGATATTCTTTATTTCCTCCAGAATGAAGAGTTCTCAATACAAAGAATTATACAAGTACAACACAACATACTAACAATAAATATTCACACACGTGATCAGTTAATGAAATAAGAGACGCATGTACGAATGCATATCAAAATTATGACCAATGTACAGATATAAGGCGTACGGGATCAGTCCATCTCCTCCTATATGCGTTAATATCTGCACAAAGAGTGAGCACAAACACACTGGTAAATTTATACGTCGATTTGGTGGTATTTACGCGTATTGCTGGTACTTCATAGACCGGAAGTGGTATATATTGATGTTAATACTTTATAGAAAAACATGCCTTTGCCTAAAGGACTATAGAATTAGATCATGTTTAAGTATTCAGTATGTGCATGACGATTTATGTAAGCATTAAGGAATAGATTCGAGTACCGATCATCCAGATCCACTACATTTTCATAATTGATACTGCATTGTGGGCAAGACGCTGGATTACGAAAAGAATTACCAACAACATTTGCTATCATATGTACACATGAAATACTAGCAGCAAGATAGCCACGGTTTTCTTTCGCATTTCAGACTAGATTTTATCATGGAAGCAAACACTATGGACCCTGATTAGACTGCTCCTAAGTTTAGACTGAATACTGACTATTATCGCTATTCTTCATTTGTTGCGTTCATTTCAGAAGAGAATCTGGCATATTTCTATCCTACACCATTTGCGTCAGTACTTGGAAACAATGACAAAACCTTCAAGAAAGTAACACCAGACACATGCGCTCGAAAGTGTTTAGAAGAACGGGAATTTGTGTGTAGATCTTTTGACTACCAGGTAAATACTGACCATATTTGTGCCTGTACTGTCCAAAGGAACCGCATATTTTTATTTTGTGGAGTTGACTATGTTTAACCTTTAAGATATGCCTACAATGTGGATATTTAATTACAGTAAAACCTCGAAAATTCGAACTACGATTTTTCGAAATACTCGCTTAATATTCGAATTAAAATTAGAACACAAAGGATTCAGAGAATATAACCTATTAATGAAGTATTTCAATAACTACCTATAAAATATGTTTTGTGTGCGTTAGAGAAACGTCTCCCTGTCTACCTCCCTATAATTCGAACTACGGATAATTCGAAATAAAACCTCTAGTCCATAAGACTTTGAATATTCGAGATTCTACGGTAATTACGCTAAAGGTGAAATTGATTTAACTGAACTATTTTCTCTAGTTCCAATACATTAATTGAGCATAGAACAAATGTCAGGGCTTTTCAATATCTTTGGGCTCGGGCAGTACCAATGAGTAATAGGGAGCCCAGTGGCTCAGTGGTAGAGTGCTTGACTCGAGACCGAGGGGCCACGGGTCCGAGCCTCACCGGCGTCACTGCGTTGTGGTCCTTGAGCAAGACACATTTATCCTAGCTTAGTACTGGTTTAACCCAGGAAGACCCTTCCCTGTTTAACTGAAAGATTGTTGATGGGTCGTAAAGAATCAAATCAAACAAACAAAACCGATGAGTAACGCATGGGTGATAGAACTGAACTTTTCTGCATAAGAGCCATGTCATACAGTAAAACCTTTCTTAAGCGGCCATTCAAAAAGAAGACCAAAATATGTTTTCAAGACAGAGTATCGCTTAATGCAGGTCAAAAGTATTGCAGAATGCACCAAGAGAGCATTCTGCAATACTTTCGACCTTCATTAAGCTACCATTTGACGTTAAGACCTTTGTTTTGTATATTTTTGAGTGGCCGTTGAAATAGGTTTTACTGTCATTCATTTGAATTTAGTATTTCTATAAAGAAGACTGTTTGTTTGTCTTTTTCTTGGATACAATGTTTAACTAGATCCATACAAAATATAAATGTAGTAGGTCAAAGATTGTGGAAGAAAACCGAAACCGATGAAACTTAATTTCTGGTAATGCCCAAATAAAACGGTCATCGATCATTATTTTCTCATCAATGAAACGATTTTAGAATGAAAGATAATGACTTTTATCAGGCCTCCAGATAAGAGCGCGTAATCAAAAATTAATTTTCTTATTTCACAACCAAAACATATGTTGTGGGTACTCAAAAGAACCGTCTCAATGAGACGATTCTTTTTAGCACCCAAAACTTATGTTAAAACTGATAGGTAAGAAAATATTTACACATTTACGCCGAAAAAAATTGCCTATCTGAACCTATGTTTTATAATACCAGCTCTGATTTTATTGTCCCCTTGCTCTCAAAAGGATTTGTAAGTGACAGAAATTGTATTACAGTAGAGATCATCTTGATCCCCTTTGCCAGTGTTGTAATTAACTGAGAAGTGGGGGATATAATCTTTGGCATATATCGGAATTTATTTCATGATAAGGAATGGTAATTGGCAAGCATAAAGTTTAAGGGGCGCCTATTTAGGCCACGTCATCGCGAGAAAAGCTTCGCCCATTTAGGCCACGTCACCGCGAAGAAAACGCGATGACATGGCCCAAATGGATACTTTTCAAAAACGGCAACATTCGGAGCTACAGTCACGGGACATAATTATTTGCCACCTTGTTACGTCGCCGTTTAAATCAATGCATTTCCACTTTTGTAAAAAATATTGCTCGCTATAGTGGTCGTTGAAGGAAAATAAACAATATGAAAGTATGTGACCGGATTGGGGCCCAACCCATTTTCCTTTGATATGCAGTAGAATCAGAGCATAATTACATGGAGTAAGTTAGTGACCAAAGAATGCCTCTCTATTGAGACAGTGTGAACTGTTTTTATTTCACATTCGACCATAGCTTACTGAATGATGTTTACAACTTACACATTTATGTTCAATAAAAAAACTATGGGTTATACAGTGAACTTGCTGATATGACAACATCCAAATAAGTATTTACTTTGACAAAGTCCAAAATAGTTGACGCTATAACTTAAACAGGTGGTTATCGTTCTAGATTTTCACTCTTAACATATAGACCGTGAGCTGCTTATAGAACCCGGGGAATTTTGAACACTATGATTTTCTAAAACTGCACTATATATGAAGCAAAATGGCACAGGTTAGCTCTCTGGCATTTGGGGCGTTACTGTGTTACAGCCTTGTTAACTACGTTACCATATAACAGCGTCCAATCCTCTTGTGCAAATACAAACCTATACCTAAATCTTATTTATGAACATGCTAATGGCCTTAATATCACTAAATTAAACGCAACAAACAGCTGGTATGCATCAATACAACTTAAGTACATTATATTGTAGCTATATACGTTACTTACTTTCAAATATACTACTATTTAGTGTTGTGCTTCCACTAGACCATGAACTGCCAAAATACATCTGAGGGGGAGTTTTATACATTATAATTATCTAAAACCACATAACATAAGTACAAAATAATGCATGTTACCTCTTTATTGGTTGGGGCGTTACCCTGCAAAAGCAGGGTTTAATATGTTACCCTAAAATAATAGGAACTCTTATAGTATTTATATCAAGCTGTTTCTTATTTTTACATATCAATATTATCTTGTAATTGAAATTAAATGACTAGCACTATAATTTTAACATATTTATTACTGTTAAATACGTTACATTTCATTAAATACATTATTTTAGTGCAATATTAGCATCATATGAGGTTAAACTGCTAGAGGAAGTAGATAATTGCCATTTGAGGGCTCCATTAGATGAGAGAAACAATAAATATTGCCTTTTTAACATAAAATTCAAGTGGGATGAAACTCTGACATAAGTATGGGTGATGGAAAGGAAAAAAACTTGAACTCAAAGCAAAGAAAAAAACCGTTTCAATTAAGAGTGTTTTATCGAATATATGTAACAATCACTTACAGAAAATGCTTAGTTCAATGATCAATAATGTTTCTTAAATGCTAAAACAATATCACTTAACTGTCTTACTCTTATATATGTTTAATTTTTTTATACATGAAATGATACATTGTATATGCAAGACATTTTCCTCACTATCTATAGTTCAATTTAGATGAAACATGATATTAAGCATGTAGTAGTTTAGTATATTCACTTGACTACTATGTAAGCCAACATATAAATACATATAAAGCTTATCAGCTATTGATTACAACAACTATATTGATAACAATCAAGGGAAGCTACCTTACAATTTCTAAAATTGTAAGCCATTTTAAGCATGATCGAAATCGAGAAATGAAGAATTAAAACAGGTGTTTATCCTTTGAACAAAAACTAAAGTTTTTTTGAAAAATCATAGTTGTTTCTGACCCATATATGGCACCCACCATGCCAAACCTATGATTATATCCCCTATGGTAATGAATCCCTCTATATCTAAAGCATGTCCAGTATACACTTTATCCTAGTAGCATGCATAACACAAATATTTTAGGAGAATAAAACACTTGTCATCTGTTTCATCTGGTTATACAATTTTGTGAAGTAATGAAACATGACAGCATAAGTTTTGTTCTAAAGGTTCTTGGTTAGTGATAAATTGAATTTAAAAGGGACAATACATAGAAAAGCTCTATTGCATTGTTTGTATTTTTTGTAGTCTTGACTAATTGAATGGACTTAAATAAATTCATTGGTAATTTTGCTTTAACTTATTTCTGTCAATTATACTTAGTCTAACAGTGAAATTTTATTTTATTCCTATTTCGCATGCCAAATGATAATATGATCATGGTTACACAAAATTACATCCTTCTAATCATTTGCATAATTCAAATCAAGCGAAATAGATTATAACTAGAAACGCAAAGAATAAATCAAATGAGCCAGCACATTTGATTTTGGTAACTGTACTTATCACAGCTTCAAGAAATGAAGGCACATGTTAGCCTGTGTAAATGTGTAGACTCACCAGAGCCTTTGCTGCCTGCATACACTATGTATAGATGTAGACCAGAATTAAGACAGCTGGCTCCACTGCGTCAGCAATGACAATTGATGCTGGTTTTTGCCAATATGTGATAAGTACCAAAATCTCACATGCTGGTCAAATCTTCGTTTGAGCACTTTGTATATTACATTAAATAAGATCAGCAATTATTGTTTCCATCTGAATGCAATAATTATTATTCTTTTGCTACTGTCAAAGAACAAATCTGAGATAAGGTTTCAATATTTGGTATACTATATCATACACACATGTAACACATACGACAATAAATGCACTGCAATATATCTGATATTTATGATATCTTTTTCATTGTGAATGAAATTTGATTTCTTTTCGAGATAATTGAGGAAAAAGACCTATGGAAATCAGAAATACATAGATACTTATCAACAAAATCATGTTTACTTTGTTAACATTGCATGTAAGTTTATCATGGTTACACTCTTAATAGTGACTAGGGTGGCCTCTCAATACTATTTTTGTCAGAACAGTTGACTTTTTGTATGTGTCCTTTTTCCAATCTCTGGTGTGTTTACAACTCATTCTATTAGTTTAATAATATTCATATAAAACTTTGCTATTGAGAATTCCTGCAATAATTTTGTCAAGCCACATTCTGTATAGGGGAAATTAGCATCAGTTGTTTTTGATATTAATTTATAAAACTAAGTAAGATCTCAGCACTGTTTTATATGTTCTACTTTTTTATTCCACATGCTAAAAGAACATTGCTAAATCTATCTTGAATTAACTTGAATGTCAGCTGGCCAAATTTGGTCTGCCCTTATTCTGGCCGATAAAGTCTAATAAATTTAAATTGGTATTGTAAGTCACAACTGGCCTGATTCTGTGGATATGATCCTATCAAATGCGATCATTGTCGTACAAAAACCCATCATTAACACTTATTTTTCCCCATTTTCATGGACGTATTAGTTCTTTGTAAATCATTTACTTATTTATATAAAGTTTACATTGCTTGAGCAAAAGATCAGAAATACTATGTTGATTTCATTAACATTTTCATTCATTAAACAGTGAAAGATATGCTGAAGATAACAAAAATAGTAAGTGAGTATGATCAGGAAATACCACAATCACAAACTGCAGACAACCCCGTGGCACCGCGAGGAAGAGCCGCTCAACCATCACGAGACACCAGGAAGACAAATTCAGTAAAACAATCAGCTCTCTCTTCCCCATCAAGATGATTGCAATACTAGAATGGACATAAAGTTACGTACAACAAAACATAGAACATTTACAGACTCCCACAATGGAAGTAACAATAAACAAAAAGTCAACAACAACAGAACCACCGCCTTAGAACAGACAGCAGCATAAGCCACCAGGGGGCTTAAATGTATTTTACTGGTACCAAATCTTCGCCCTAGATTCTGCTGTTGTTGAAGTACAAGAAATGTTCAGCTCGCATGGAGGCCATCTAACTAATGCAATGTATCATCATGGAAAAAACACTCTAAATCAAATTACTACACCATGATGAAACAAAGAAAAGGGCTCATGACTCACAGATAGTCAGAGCTAAAGAAAACCTCAAGTTGAGCCACGGTGGGTCCAGCTACAGATAAGCATCAGGCACCAACCCACCGATAAATGTTTTACGTCAGAGCCGTCATAGAGTCTGAGGCCTGACCCACCGTCGTGCAATTAAAGAGGAAACCATAGCTATAAACCGTGATTGGGTTTAAAACTAGGCATGCAGACTGTCACATGATATCTAAATTATATCCAACCCTTATATAACGTTTTACTATCTTTTTGAATTGATCACTAAAATTAGGTTTTCCAACAATTCGTTTGAATTTATAAACTAAATCACCATAAAATATAGGTTCTGATATGCCTTGTTGCAGAAGAGTTTTTAACCCGATGTTGTATTTAACAATTAACTCTGAGTGTCTGTGGTAGAATTTAGAAAATGCTTTATGAATTTTATGATATCTATAACCTTTTTTTTAAATAATTTAGCAGTTAAAAATAAGTTTCCGTTGTTGAAGTCATCAACATTAGAACACACTCTAGCAAAACGAATAAGCTGAGAAATATATACAACATAGGAAGGAGAGCGAAGAACATCTCCATCAAGACAAAGTCCATTTAAAAGCTAAAAATAAAGAAATGTGTCACCATCTGCATATGCAAGTAAGACGTCAGTTTAAAATTTTATCTGGAGACAAATTCTTTAAACAGTTTCTGAATACATTCACTTATAATGCATAGTATCTAATGTAATACATATCAAATTTTATCCTACCAACTTATATATGCTTGATTCTATCTAGATTGTTAGCTCACACTTTTTTAGTAAAATAGTAGTTTTTATTACTGTGGATGAGCATACTTTTACAAGGAGGAATACTAGCCTGTATCCTGTTACTGACTATATTTGTATAATATGAACAACAGTTAATTGGTTGCACTAAAATGATTTGGTTGCTGTTAGATAAGTAATTGAATTAAACTTAGTACCAAAAGTCTTCAGATAATTACTACAAAATCTGAATCCACCTTTTATTACCATTTTAGACTCAATTTATACTGTCTTTGACATCATTTACGACACACATAGTACCTTATGATATATTTAATATGGTAATATACGTTACTTTAACCGTTTAGACAAAACATGGAAATATACATTTTTGTATTCAGCTATCACTTGAGAGCTCTAGTATTCTTTGTTAATGAAGTTTAAAAGCTTTAAATTTTGCCAAGTTGGTAAAAAAGATTTTTTTTTTAAAAAAAGTTCAAAATATATTATTTCACAAAAGCTAATATGCTTTGACAATTTGATATAGTCTGTTAATATAAGCTGATAAATTCCATTTCAGACAATTTTTTATCTTAATATCTATTTAACACACAAAAATAGTTTTGAAATAAATTTAAATGCCCATTAAATGTATCATTTAGAGTCTAAATCAATATATAGAACGCACTGAAGTTAATGTAACATACATAACATATTGGTAATCAAACATCAAAATGATATTTTACACCAGAAACAATGTTTAATATCCCTTTCAGTCTTGCTTATCAATAGAATGACACCGTAATGGGCCTAAATAACATTGACAAACATCAATATCTGCAGGGAATTAACTGTTCTTGTAAATTACATGACTATTTAGCCAATTTGAACTGTTCAAGTACTACCTTACAGCCTTAATTACATAATTATGTTTTTTAAAGATGACGGGTAACGTAATTAACACGCTGTAACACCCAAACGCCCCAGCCGCCAGAAGGCTAACATGTTTCAAAAAGCTCAATAGATAATACGCTTTATGAAAAACATAGTCTACAAAATTCTCCTGGGGGGGGGGGGGGTGGGAAACAAAACCCTTAGTAGCTCATAGCCTAATAAGATAATCATAACTCAAATATAAAATACATCACAAGTTTTGTATATTAATTTGTTCAAATGTAATTTCAAAAGCAAAGTTTTGTGTACAATAAAAACGAGTTCATGCTTTTGTCACGATCTCGAGACCTTATAATTCGAAGAAGGCGCTTAAGTCAATATTCCCTATACGTTTGAAAGACAACACAGCGAGAAAAGCCACAATCTCGTGATGACGATCGCGTGCTGAGACGATGAAAAGCAGCACAAATGATACATTTTCTTTTTATTGCGCGATTTTCGCAGTCTTCAACATCAATACGCCTGAATAGATGTTGCCCACTATGAAATATGCTGCCATGTCATAACACTGTGGGGCAATTATTTTGGTCAATAAACACAATTTATTTAACTGAAAGTCTTTACAAGCGAATGAAGACAGGAAATAACAGACCCATAACTCATGCTCCCGCCGTCAGAATTGTTCGGTATTGTGCGCTCAAGTGTCGATAAACGACACGTCCTGATATTTGCTTTTATAAGAAGTTTATATGCAATTTCCTTTAACCATTTTCTTTTTGTAATGTGGGAATTAAGCTCTTGGAAGTAAACCAAATACACAGGGGTGCACTTTACTTTGTTTTTCCTTCAGTTTGGTAATATACTTAACGCCAGTAAAAACGCAACTTTAACAGTATAACCTTACTCGAGATTTAATGCTATTTTATCATTCTAATAAAATAAAAGCATAAATCTATGGTCGCGATATCAAGCCAATACTCTTTTGGTGCAGATAAAGCAGTCCAGATAAGCCAGGCTGTATTTTTGATAAAGGGACACAACCCGAACTTCGACACAAAAACTGCAAAATCACCTTATTAATATGGATATCAGATCTTCATTATGAATGGCTCTGACCTTACAACTAACGTATGCCAATTTTTAAATGATTCAGTTTAATTGAAGCTTTAGTGATTTCTCAAATTGTGGGGAAATTTCACGAAAAATGAAATCTAAAATATAAATGTTAGGTCATTCCAGCAAAGTGAATTTTGTGTTGTAAATCGTTTTTCTGTTTGTTTGAGTGAAACGCAGTACTTGCACGCCGAAATTAAGTACAATTTCAAAATTTAATATGGTTACCAAAAACATTGATGAATTTGTCATTTTTCACCAAATTTTTTGGCAGAAGTGTGCAATTGAGCTCAAGTTTTGGTAAAACGTTCCCCTACGTTAGGGACGCTTGTTAGTACAAAGACAAAGTGTATAAAGCTGATATTTATAGGAAAAATAACACCTGTACCAGTTGCGTTTTTAATGGCTTTAAGTATAGTTTGCCAAACAAAGTACCGGACCAAAAATCACCATTGATTAAGGCCATTTCACATACACACCGAAACCGAACCGAAATATTAAAATGCCTTAAACCCTATGAGCGCTTTCACATATGCGCCGAAACAGAAACCGAACGCCGAACCGAAAACGTGCACGAATTTGATTTTATTTTTTTCGGTTTCGGTGGCCGAATTTCAGCAAATACGACATTTAATTTTGATAAAATCTGCACATACACAACCACGTGCGTTGTATATAACTTAGTAATCATTAAAGCCATTGATGGATTGTCCAGCGAGACAATTGTGCGATTAATAGAGGAGTTTCCCATTATCGGATTTTACCTATATCACGTGACATCGGCTGGCCAGTCCAGCAATTGGACTACTTCCGGTATAAAGTAACATATACTGACCGTTTATCTCACTTTATCGAACTTCTATATATCGGTTAAAATTTTATTTAAAGGAATTGAATAAACGGCAATTATTAATTGAAGAGTCTGACAAGACTGCATGTCACTTTGGTCATTTATGGGTACATCTATACAAGCACAATACTTTTGACTACAGAAGTTTGTGGGACAATACCCAGAGCGACTATAAAGACCACGAACTTAATGCAGTGGCATGAAAAAATTTGTATTGTAAAGGTATTTCTGCTATCTGAGAGGGAAATTAGTCCAAAATATAAAGGCATTTTCTTACATTTCGTCCACGGATTCGGTTCATATGTGAAAGGTCTGCCGAAAACGAAACGATGCAATTCGGTGGCCGTTACGGTTTCGGTTCGGATTCGGTGTATATGTGAAACAGCCCTTATCGAAAAATATTCGAGAGGGAGACTTCCGAGTCTTAAACAGCTTTATGCTTAATCTAAGTGCGTGAAAGGTCCATGCTCAAAATGCCAGATATAAAACTTCATTGTGTAAGTAATAGTTATACCATGGCTTGTCCGCCTGTACGTGGAGATACTCCACGAGCTTAAGCGAGTGGATTATCTTACGTACAGGTGGACAAACATAATATAACTATTTTAGACCTTCGTGTAGACCTTGTACACCTGAGATATTTCGTGCTAAAGTTGGTAAGGGAGAAATAAACACGATAAATGAGGAACATTCTTAACATCAGGCCTAAAAAGTACGTGAAAGGTCTATGTTGCTGTAACAATCCTGGGTAATGTACATGGATTAAATTTTCAATTGAGATTTTTTTAAATGTACACTGAATAAAAACATTTTTCAGTGTTTTATTGATGGTCACATAATAAACTTGTAAATATCGAAATAGAAATACATTAATTTCAATTCAAAGTTGACACTCATTATTTCAAAGTGCACGGAACTGATGTTTACTTCGTGTTATCAGAAGATCGAGTTAAAAGGAGTCGGTCTGTAATGAATAAATAAAAACAACTAGGTGAGTTTCCTTATTTTTCTGTTAAAATGTGTGTTGTGAGTGCTTAAAAGAACCGTCCTACCGAAACGGTACTTTCAAGCACCCACGACACACGATTTGATGAGAAACAAGATGAATTTAATATCTAGTTTTTGAATCATAAGTTATAAGGAAAACAAATGTATATAATCTGATCTAAATTTATCCTAAAGTTTGACTTAAGCGAGACCCAGGGTGCTATCAGACCTATCTGAGTTCGAGTTATTGATGGTATCTGTTATGAATAAATCAGATTCTCGATTAATCGAAAATTAAAATGCTTCAAAATACCTGCCGAAAGCAAAGAAAATTTGAGAGAAAGCGTAGTCGGATCAGATGCATGATTTGTTTTTATTTTCCAATATCCTGTCGTTTGAAAGTGATGTAGGCGCTGAAAAGAGCCATTTTTTTTGTTGGTCTATTTTATACATGTGACAACCTCTCTTTAGAGGGGACATACTGCAAATATGTAAGTTATTGGTAACATAATAATCACATACCTTGATATATTAACTAAGTTAATGGATAACTCAAAGTTAACGCTCTTGTTATGTAGGATTTTTATTTGGTTAACAGTGTAGACTGTATAACTTTTTTCAGGTAACTGAAGGAACCTGTCTATTGAGTCACGTGACAGGAAGTGACGCAGGAGGACTTTACACCCCAGGTGGCGTGCATGTGCATCACTTTGAGATGAAGCCATCTTTAGGTAACATAAGTAGCATTAATAACATATTTTCATTGGCAACGAATAGAGTAGGTACCATTTTCAGCAATATAAAAGAATTATCAACATCGCTGGTAGATCCTGAGGCGAGTTCAACAATGCGAGTGCTCGCCGAGCGCTTGTTGATTGGTACCTATCTTTATTCGTAATGTGTAAAGCCTGACATCAGTACAACGAGCGCCCGAGAGCGCTCGCATTATTGAACTCGCCTCCGGTAAACTTTCTCTCTTCGTTTTGAATTTGTTTTTCTTGAAATAACATACGCTAATCCTCAAAGGCCACCTCAGAAGAAGTGTAAATGTCATTGTTATAACGTATTTATTTAGTTACCAAAATATTTATTTCACAATAAGATTAAACGATATGACATTTACATACTCCTCCTTAGAATTTTATAGAATCGACAGTAAGCGGAAATGGCGGCCCAAGGTTTGAATCTTTTCAGCATTATTTTTCTACCCTGGAGGCCAGGTCCCCCCTATACATGCATCAACTCTTTATTGCTTTAACCCATTTTAATTCACATATTTTGTTTTGTGAGAAGCGATATATTCAGGTTGAAACTTGTTTTAAGCGTCCACTCAAAATTAGACAAAACAAAGGTCTTAAAGACAAGTGGTAGCTTACTGCAAGTCAAAAGTATTGCAAAATGCTCCTCAGCATTCAGTAATACTTTTGGCCTGTATTAAGCGGTTATGGGTCTTAAAAACATATTTTTGTCTTTTTTGAGTTACCGCAGAAGTCAGGTTTTACTGTGTAACTTTAAGATCGTCTAGTATATGTTGAGACCAAAGTAACATTAAACATTCAGGGGAATTAATTAGAAATTTTCTAAGGAAGAGTTTTATTGTTAGTTATATACCTTTTACAGTAGTAGTGTAGAATGGTTGCCCAAATGCACACATTTGAAAACACCTTTACACTAGTAACGTAGAATGGTTGCCCAAATGCACATATTTGAAAACACCTCTACACTAGTAACGTATATTGGTTGCCCAAATTCACATATGGAAAACACAATCAAAATGTTCTTTTGGCAATTGAAAAATGATTTCAATATCTATTCGTCTTTATCCACATCAGAAATAATTTGTTTGACTGACCGTTCCAAGGTGGTGCTTCTTTTGTAGATCCTTTTTGTTATTTGTGTTTATGTGTTTGTCATACTATCTTGTCTGTTCCTTGCTGTTTATGTTTTCTTGTGTTTTTTTCACTTTCCCATATGGAGTCCTGAGTCAGGTGTGGTATTTGATTGTATCGATTCCTGATCTTTGCCTTCTTTGATACTTTCATATAATTATCACTGAAATATGTGTACAGGTTGCCTGATTCTAAAAGACTGAACAGATAAGCCCACGTAATTCAAACACAATCAAAATGTACTTTTGGCAATTTGTAAAATGATTCCATATCAAGTTTTGTTTGATTTGTTTCTTTACGTCCCATCAACAATCTTTCAGTTATATAGGGACGGTTCTTCCTGGGTTGAACCAGTACTAAGCTAGGATAAATGTGTCTTGCTTAAGGACCACAACGCAGTGACGCCGGTGAGGCTCGAACCCGCGGCCCTTCGGTCTCGAGTCAAGCACTCTACCACTGAGCCACTGCGCTCCCTCCCATATCAAGTGTACATAAAGACTGACAAGATAATCGCGCATAATTGAAACACCATCAAAATGTACTTTTGGCAATCTATAAAATGATGTCATATAATTATCACTGGCTCACGTGTACAGGTTTCTAAGACACAAAAATAGTAGGTGAATATGATCAGCAAATACCACAATCACAAACTGAAGACAAACCCGCGGTACCGCGAGGAAGAGCCACACAACAATCACAAGACACCAGCAAGACAAACTAAGCAAAGCAACCAGCTCTTTCTTCCCCATCAAGATGATTGCAAAACTAGAATGGACACAACGAAACGCACAACAAAACATAGATCAATTACAGGATCCAACAATGGGAGAATCAACCAACAACGAGTTAACGATAACAGAGCCACCGCCTTAGAACGGACAGCAGCCTAAGCCAGAGGTACCTTATCTTCGCCCTAGATTCTGCTGTGGTTGAACCATAAAAATGTTAAGCTCGCATGGAGGCTTCCTAACTATGTATCAATGTATCACCATACAGAAACAATCTAATCAAATTAACACACTATAATGAAACAAGGAAAAGGGCTCACGACTTTCAGATAGTCAGAGCTAAAGAAAACCTCAAGTTCAACCACGGTGGGCCCAGCTACAGATAAGCATCAGACACCAACCTACCGATTAAAGCTTTGCGTTAGGGTCGTCAATGAGTCTGAGGCCTGACCCTCCATCGTGCAATTAAAGAGGAAACCATTATAAACCGTGATTGGGTTTACAACCAGGAATGAAGATTACCCCATGATATCCAAGTTATATCCAACTTTTTATAACGTTTGATTATCTTTTTGAATTGATCACTAAAATTAGGTTTTCAAATAATTCTTTTGAATTTATAAATTAAATCACCATAAAATATAGGTTCTGATATGCCCTGTTGCATAAGAGTTTTAACCAAATTGAATGTTGTATTTAATGAATAACTCCGAGTGTCTGTGGTAGAATTTTGAAAACGTTTTTCGAGTTTTTTTTTATCTATAACTTTGTTTTAATAACTTAGCAGTCATAAATAATTTTCTGTTGTTGACGTCATCAACATTAGAACACACTTTTGCAAAACGAATAAGCTGCGAAATATATACACCATAGGAAAGGGAGCGAGGAACACTTCCATCAAGTAATTTACTATTCAAAATTAAAATCATCTCGTTTATCATAAATCTTAGATGAAACACTGCCATTTGTTATGGACAAGTCCAATAACGAGGCATCAATATCAGAAGAATTTGCCTTATTTAACTGAAGTTCAGTGGGATATATCTGACCTACCATTTGTTCAAAATAAGTTTAAAATAATTATGTTTGTGATTGTATACCATGCATGACTGAATTCTGTGGAAATTTGCAGATGGCAAATTTCACGACGCATAATTTTCATAATGTTGGTAGCAAATAAGGCTAAACAACGAATGTCTATTGTCTGCTGGCAGACGTCTTACGCAAAACAGTTGGCCATATTTGGTTTCATATTTGATGCCATATTTGGTTTCTAAGTTTGGTTTCTAGCAAGTTTTAAAATGTCGTTTGCTGTACGGTAATATGTTGAGGTTAATTACAATGTTAATCATTGCCATGTAAACTTAATTTTTATATATTAAACATGAAGGTTCTCTGGGTACGTTCTAAATTAGGATATCAAGCCTTATTTTACACAATTTTGAATAGAAATTATCACAATATATGTCGTCCGCAGCAGTCGTTATTAGCAATTTCAATCTTTGCCTTGACTAGTGTCGTCTGCTGATAACTTTTGCAAACTGTTTGGACCCAGATCAGGCCCGACAAAAGGTCGGGTCTGACCTGGATCCAAACTGTTTGACACTCTGATTGTACTCCTGAAAGAATTTTTCAAAGAAGTTGATTTTGAAAAACTCAGCTAACGACAAAAAACATGAAAACATACCAAGTAGGCAAAGGTTTAAGGGTTAAATGTTTTCTTTCAGATTGTGGTGACGTATTAACAGCACCAAGAGGTGCTATAGCATCCCCTAACTGGCCACGTCATTACAGTCACCATGTTAACTGTACATGGACTGTTATTGCTCCTGTTTTCAAGGTAAGAGTTACTTCTGTTTTGGTGCCAGTAAAATGCATAGGTTGCTGTCCGTTCTAAGGCGGTGGTTCTGTTGTTGTTGACTTGTTGTTTATTGTTACTCTCATTGTGGGTGTCTGTAATTGTTCTATGTTTTGTTGTACGTTACGTTATGTTCATTCTAGTTTTGCAAACATCTTTATGAAGAAGAGAGAGCTGGTTGCTTTGCTTATTTTGTCTTCGTGGTGTCTCGTGATTGTTGAGTGGTTCTTCCTCGCAGTGACATGGGTTTGTCTGCAGTTTGTGATTGTGGTATTTCCTGATCATACTCACTATTTTTTTATATTAAATAGAGGATCTTAAATGAGTGTTCGTGTCTTATCATATGACGTCGCACCTGTGAGTGAAATAACACCATGTCATAAAATTGATAAACCACTTAACTCTAGCTGTTAAGTTTTTAGACTTAATTTTTTCGCAATAACTTTTTATCTTCAATTTTAGCAAAATGTGTTCGCAATGAAAGTTGCAGAGAAGAATTTCCGCCAAATTCTCCAAAAGGTCTTGTGCTTGTGGCGCAAACAGAATTTTGTGTATATAGATGAAGATTTTGCAATTAATTGAATTCGTCCTAAATTTCTAAGTCTTATAATGACAGGTATAATTCGTATAGGCGTGACAGAAAGGGGTAGTTTCAAAAGATATTCAAAAGCGGTGCATATTCCCGTTCTTCAAAGGCTGTGTATAACATAAAACTGCCGTTAATATATTCAGAATTTACTGTGCATATGCAGAATCAACTTAAAGCAGGCTCATTTGAAGGAACAAAGGCTAGGTTATCGCATGACGTGCAATTTTTCTCTTGTGCACGTGCTATGAAATGAACGGTTTTGAGATGACCCTACTAGCTTAACGCACGAGCGAATAAGGCGCGATTTCTATTATATTTGAACAAGCCATCTTTTCGCAACGAGTTTTATAAATTCAATAATTCGAATAGCAGCATGAATGTTAGATTCTATTAAACAGACATTTGAATTACTTTGAAATCGCATTTTGGCGTGAAAATATCAAAAATTTGCCATCAAGTGCGCAAAGCTGTATGGAATATTTTGATAAATTTATATATGCACCTAGCCAATATGAATATAATCAATAGCTCAATCATTTAGAGATGTGAACATTTTTGCATTATTTCAATTGTTTCGTTGGTGCAAATGTGGCATTAATTTTAATATGCACCAACCACTTACTTACAAGAGGACTGTCATTAACCATGTTATATATCTATTTTACAGATTTTGAAATTTGAGATATATCATCTTGATCTAGGATCTCAGACAGAAGATGCATGCGATAATAGCAACGACGTTCTTATGTTCAGGGAACTTATAGACGAAAAACAATCCGTACATTGTGCAAAGAATTACCTAACTGAATACGCTTCCTCTACCAACAGAATGAATGTAACGTTTATGACAAATGCTGAACACGATGCTCAAGGGTTTCGCATTTTCTACCATACAGGTATTCACGTGGCTTTGTGTTAAGACTTGTTTGCGAATGAAAGCACAGCTGTCTTCAAGAATGTATATTGTATAATGTGACAAGATCGATTTATGTAATGAATATAGAGGATCTTACATGAGTGTTCATGTTTTATTGAATTTATTAAACGAGTTGGGGAAAAGAGATAAAATGCGCGGCTTGCCGAGCATTTTATCTCTTTTTCGCAACAAGTTTAATAAATTCAATAATACAAGAGCACGAATGTTAGATTCTATTTATCATATGACATTTAGATATCTTTGAAGTTTCATTGCTGACGGTAAAACGTTAAAATATTGTCATTATGTGCGCAACGTTGTTATGGACGTCAAAACGTTTCCCGTTAATCGATAAACCACTAGTGGTTTACAGATTTTATTGCATGGCGTTATTTCACTCCCAGACGCGACGTCATATGATAAATAATGATATAAGAAAATGTGTTTTCACTCAAAGCGTGGCTAATAGCTTAACTTAATTCGCTAAAAATTCTGAATCATCAAATATACACTGTTATGGATCTTCCTGATTGAACTGAATCAAACTTTATGGAAAAATCTATTGGTACAAAAAGGGTTAATCTTAAACCAGTATTAGAAATTGTAAAGTTATGTACATCTAGCTGAGATGTTGCAGAATGCTCCATTTTATCAAGCTTTGCACTTTAGACTGCTTAAAACCATTGACTTAGATAATGATGTTGAGCTATAACCCATCAAGCTATATAGAGTGCACTAACCAAGTTTTATTATAGTATGGCAATCTATTAGTCAATATATAATATGTTACAGCTTTACGTCAATCAAGCGATCATGATAATGTACCCCAGCCACATGTTATTGATGACATCGCTTGGTTTATTAAAATATCACATATATTTTATAAGAACAGAAACAAGTGTCAAAATCATTTATTTGTAGCAGTTAAATTATTTTAGGTTGGCTCATCTTTGTATACCACAAAACCCAACATTTACATCAACCTTTGTAACTATATATTTATATGTATGAAACCTTGTATTTCGCAGACCACTAATTATAGCATTTGTTTAATAATACATGTAACATTGCATTTGAAGCTCTAAATCTAGCACATCTCTGCAAGTTTTATTGGTGTATACTTTCTTGCAGACTGGCCATGTACAGCACGTTTAACAGAAGATAATGGTGAATTTGCCTCCCCAAAATGGCCACACAGATATCCTGCTATGTCGACATGTAACTACCTGATTAGTGGACCTTCCATGTCACGGATATATCTTCGGTTTAATTCTATAAACCTTGAGAATCATCTTGGCTCAAACTGCAAGACAGCTTACGACAAAATAAACATTTATGATGGCAATTCATCGTCAGGCACATTATTAGAAACATTGTGTGGCAATATACAATCATATTCATTAGAATCAACTGCTCATAATCTTTACATAGAATTTATAACTGATAGCCGCGTACAGCTTACAGGATTCCATGCATCATATACATTTATTTTTCAAACAACTACTACATTTTCTACAACAACTTCAACTACCTCAGCAAATATTGGTGCTAAAACATTTAAGTATGATGAAATAACTAACCACACAGACGAGTATATGTTTAACATGAACATGAGCAATAATTCTGTTTCTGAGAATATGGCTCTTCATGACGAAATCATTGTTCAACTTGACGCTTCCTTTCAAGAACAACCAGGATTGGATGGTATTGAAACAAATAACTCTGAACCATTTGATCCTGATCCTGGAATTACTGGTAAGTGTTATACAACACTATTCCATTACAGAGATTATCAAGGTCACTACTGACACCTGGTCCCAAGGTTATAAAATGTTTTCCTTGCCCTACTCAACTGAGCATGATACGATTATTTCAACTCCTCATAAAACTAAAATGCTGAAAAATAAAGATTTTCTTTGTTTCAGAACTCTCAGATGTTGTATTTATCCTTCTAATAAATGTTAAAATGCCAATTTCATGCTCAGTTGAATTGAGCATGACAATTTTTATAGTTTTAGGGCCGATGCTAACTTTTGTTCAAAATTTGTTTTTATTTTATGTATTATGCTTTTATACCATTGGTGTTAGAACTTTTAATTAGAATGAAACAGCTGACCACACAGTCGAATTTATAAATCATATGAACATGAGCAATAATTCTGTTTCTGAAAATATGGCTCTTCATGACGACGAAATTATGGTTCAACTTGTCGCATCATTTCTTGAACAACCAAGATTTGATGGTATTGAGACAAATTACACTAAAATATTGGATCTGATCCTTGAGTCGCAAAACAGTCGCAGTCCAGTGAGATAGGGGCTTTAGCACTTTTAATTAGAATGAAACAGCTGACCACACAGTCGAATTTATAAATCATATGAACATGAGCAATAATTCTGTTTCTGAGAATATGACTCTTCATGACAAAATCATAGTTAAAATTGACGCTTCTTTTCTTGAACAGCCAAGATGTTATGGAATTGAAATTAATTACACTAAAATATTGGATTCTGACCTGGAGTCACTGGTAAACTAAGATTGTTGAAGAACTTATCATATACAGAGATTATTAAGAGCACTACTGACATCTGGGAAATAATTTTCTTTATCTAATGTGCAATACAAATGAAGAATAGAGTTCTGACACTTTAAAGAATGTTCAGGACCAAAGAAAGAGAGAAACATATAAACATAAACTTACAGAGGCTTAAACTATATTGTCAATTATTACATCAGGAGAGCTGAGGCTTATATGAAAAACAGGAACTAATGTTTATAGATCAACAGACAATAATTAATGTTTGAAATAATACTTTGATGTTGGCAGTTCAAATAAGACAACAAATGCATGTCGCCAACTCTTACGTTGGTCTCCCTATTCGCATTTACAAATTTATATGCGCATATGTGAGGAACGATACATTTACATTATATATCTTTAAGTCATTAAGTCTTTGGTCACAGTTAAGTTATACGATAGATGATTTAGCCTATTATATTGTTGTTATCATTGTGATAAAAAAATTAAATTGTCAACCTCTTTTACAACAGGAGATGACATTGGTCGTGGCCAGCCACCAGATATATCGCCAGACCTCGAAGAACATCACAGGACGATGAGGGCTATTGTCTGGGGCGTAGTTACATCATTTATCGTAATGACCGCTGTGGTGATGGCGTCAGTCTCAATTGTGTGCCATTATCATAGGTAAATACACAAATCATCAAGAGCATAGCGGTTACGCACATCAAAAGGAGACCACTGACACGAGAGTTATGATCATCGGTTGCAACCGTTTTCAAATGGAGACATGTATTAAAGGAAACAAGAGATGTCTCTTATAGCATGGTTAAACACTATGACAACATTAAATGATGTATCTTGAATATGTAAAATTTTCATTACCCATGAGCGAACTGCGCAATAGGAGCTGCACCCATGACCATCTATGTTACTGATGAGCTAATTTTAGCTGTTCTTGCTCGGTACTAGTAACTGAATTTGATATATATAGATATTATACTTTTTGTACATGTATACGTTTGACAGTGATGAGACACTGATTCCGTTTACCCATGTGTGATGAGAAACTATATAAAGTTATAGCGATACTATGCTTATGGTGTACTAATCGTTTTGTCCTGCTTATTGGTCAGGAGCTCAGGTGTATATTGAATTTTGCTGAACTCTTATACCTTTTATACCACCCTTACCAACTTTAGCACGATATATCTCGTGCTGTGCAAGGTCTACACTGATGTAGGTGGTATAAAATAGTTATACCATGTTTGTCCACCTGTACGTAAGATAATCCCCTCGCTAAAGCTCGTGGATTATATCCACGTACAGGTGGACAACCCATGGTATAACTATTACATATCCATCTGTCCCCCTGTCACGCAACTCTTGTTACTTGGATATCTCATAAACTATAAGGGCTACAGTCTTAAAACATGGTAAGCTAAAAGATGATAGCAAAATACCTGATTAAATTTTAAAGACATTTCCAAATACCTATATATTACCATATTTATAGTCCTTGTATCACCCGTATGAACAAACATGTTATTAGAGGTACAGCGTTTCAAATTTCCTATAATTTCGATAGGATACTATTAATAATTTTGTGATCAAATTGCTGGTGACTGAGTGAGCTTGAACTGGCAATAAGGTAAAATACTCGCTTTACTGCAACCAATATTTCTCTTATTTTCACTAGCATCACCTGGCTACAGTCTATGACCCTGATAAAATTGTGGTAAGCTCCTACCAAAGCAGTGACTATGACATTAGATTACCAGATAATCTTTATGTCAGACATCCGTGCAGTACTAGCCTGGCCAGTGGCCTTAATGTTAGTCTCACAAACTATGTAACAACGTACTAATTTGGTATTTGAGTATATGCACATTCAAATGTTACCTAAAGGGGTCAAACAGTGACGTTCGCTTATAGCTAGTGATATGAATCACTTATATTAGGGCCATTCGATGATAGTTTTGTCCTATTACATATCTAAAAGTCATACCCTAGCCCTTTATGTACTTGAAATTTGCTACAATGTCGTTTTGTAAACTGTGAAGCAATGGAATGTGTCATGTCAGCTGTGTATACACTGTTTGCTGTGATAAAAACAATATTCAAGGACAGAAATGGTAAATTTTGTGATGTAGCTCTTAGTTTTTTGTCTAGTTTGGCGATCATCTTGCTAAGGAAGAGAGAACTGGTTGCTTTACTTTAAATGTCTGTGTTATGAGTCTCTCCTCTTTTGTGGTCTTTCATTGTAGCATTTCCTGGTCCTACTCATATTTTATTTTGTGATTTTCGACCTATTACCCCATAAAATATATATGTTTTATGATGAACATATATGATATAATCCATGAATACACAATAGGTAAAAGTTGCAAATATAGAACTATCCAGTGGGTCAGGTATCTTCCGTTTTTCGGAGCTAATTTTACTTCCATACTTTGTGTGTGCAAATAGTGGGGGCCCTGGCGGTGATTTTTCGTCAGTCGCCTAAACCGTCTCATGAGCTGACTATATTTTTTACTATGTAACAGGAAGAAATCACCAAAGCACAGAGAAGGAACAAATATGCGATATCCTGAAGAAAACGTATCTCTCTTTGGTAAAGCTGAATCCACTAGCAGACATGAGACAGAGGAAGATATTGACGACGAGGCTAGGCTTCCATTACCAAGGTAAATGTCGTCTGCTGTGTTTCGTCTGCTGGTCCTTTTAAAACATCTCTTTAGGAAACAATGTGGACCAGATCAGAGTCTGATCAGGATCCACGCTGATTGTCTGAATGTTGAAATTAGTATGTAATGTAAGTATCTACAGTAGATAAAGCAGACAACCTTGGCAGACGACACTTTTTAATGCAGTGTTTTGTTGCAGGTAATGGGTTAACGAGGAGAAAGGGCACTTATAGCTTAAACACAAGGAATCCATTTTGATACAAACTTTTGAGTTTTTTTTATGATATTTAGATCTCTAAGTATATTGTGAAGGGCATGATTAAAGACGCATGCTGATAATTACTTGAAATTATTGCTTCGAATATTGAAATAGTTACTTGAAATATGTTAGTTAATTTGCATTCAGTTTATTACATACTAACTATCAATTCCTTACAAAAACAAAAAACGCACACACATAAAAAACACAAAAAAAACGTCACCTTTTTCAGTTTTTTTTCACACTCTCGACTTTGTATACAAGAAACTTCTAAATGGGTACTTTTATAAATAGTATTGACGCAGATGAAATACCGCATAATATGGCATTTCAACAGGGTCTGCACTGTTTGAAAAGGCAAAAAAGATCTTCAGACAAAAGAATACAATCTTTTTTGAAAATGATAACCTGACACCACAAGATATGTACAATGGACTATCCCACGTTTATTTTATCAAATCAGAAAGAAGAATCCATTGGTATACAAAGGTAAAAGCCTTTGACAGAGTTTCTTATTAAATACCGGAACTCAATATCAAGCAAAATGTAAGTGAAAATAGTAATCTTCAGCCAACTGTTTTCATTTAATATTAATAGTTGTTCATGATCACAAACTGAGAATTAGACAAATATTTCTTCTTTCAACACATGACAGTACGAGACCTGTTACATGTGTAATTCACTTTTTGCTGTTACATATAAATAAAACAAACACATTTTGCTTTCTCATTATTAACTGACGTGTCCCTGGTATTGCCAAATAGACAAAATGGCAATTTAAAGCATAAACATCACACGGCGGCCCGAAATACACACCTACCCCTTTCAAATGATTTTAAGGGCTAAAACAGGTGTATCTTTGATGAAAATGCGTAATTAAATAGTTTAGAGTAATATTTAGTCTATTATTCAAATGAAAAACAACTTATGTTTGCTTGAAAACTGCGCTTAATAAGTTCTACCATAAAAGTGCCCAAATGGGTATTCCCATGTATTAAATGAGTCCTGGAAGAATTGTGAAAAATCACAGCTGTCTGAAGTGCTTAGGTATTTTTAAGTGTATATTACTGATAAAGCTAATCACCAAATATTGCATTTACGTATTTTGCATACAATTTAGTGTTAACATGGACACTGCTGTAAACCCTCAAATTTGATGTTCAAGTTGCTTCCAAAAGATAAATATCCAACTAATATGCTTTATTTTCTAACAGAACACACTTTTATTTTTTATGTACAGTTTATAATAAATTCCAAGAGAAATACTTTATCATTTTAAATGAAATCTTTCGAGAGCAATTCAGAAAATTTCGTTTCAGACAGCATTTTTAAGCGCTTGAAATTTGACTTCTCAACTTCAGAGACTGTTTCAAACCAGCGAATAAAGTAAAAAACCTATTTTCTTTGTGAATGCGTACTCATGGAGACCCAGATTATCCTATGTAAATCAATTATTACAAAATATAATGAGAAGTAAATGAGTTGCGGCAATTTCAAATTTTGTTCAAATAAACATGAAACACTCTTGTATACTGCATGGTATTTTTGGCGAACCTATGAAATAGGATTTATTTCAGAGTATTTCTCTAATATACGAAGGTTGTCCCAGTAAATCGTGGACTTTACAAATATATAAAAACCTAATGTCGCAGAATAATAAAACTTTTCACATATATCAAATACTTTATTACACGCATTATAAGTAAATTTGGAGAGACTTGAAGTGTTGGTTTTGATTATAGCAGCATTTTAATAAACCCAGGTAGGGGTGTACGGACCACGTCAAAATTTGCTTAGAAATGTAGTCATAACATTTTCTTTTAACAACTGTTTTCGACACAGTTACTTTAAATTGTGAAAAAACGTCATAGACTGCGGACGTCATAATTATTCTGACGTCAGCATGTCAAGTTTCAAAAGTCTTAATTTATTTATATATGGGCGCGGCAAGTTAAACATGCACCACTGGCTTTTGAAAATTGAAAAACTTTTCGTGGCTTTTCCATAGGTAGAAACCAGTACTGGGCCGGGAGGGTTTATGATTTGTGTGTTTATTATATGACGGGAACTCCCGAAGGCTCAACCAAAAGTGGTTTTAGGGAGAAGCCGGGAATTGAACCTGCGACCCCTGGCTTTTGAAAATTGAAGAAAATGACGACTTTTGACGGCGCAACGGCCAGAAGAACAGCAAAGAATTTATGTGTCGAGGGTGGAATAACCAATATAAACATTAAAACAGATGCAAAGCACGCAGAGATATAAGAACGTGTCTATATAAACAGCTTGTGTACAAGTTGCATGGCAGATTTAGTAATGGGTGGACAGACAGTTCTCATGGTGGATGACTGCCATGCAAGGATAAAAAGCAAACTCTGACCGTCAAGAACATCATTGAAAGCGATCGTCGGAAGACAGTGTGCCCAGTGGTTGTTAGTGCCGGTTGCAGCAAGTCTACTGCTCAGCGCGTTTCAACTGCAGACCTGGGTTTGTCGCAGGTATCAGATAGATGGGTACCGAGACTACTAACAGAGCAAGAAAAATCTGCTGGTGGCCGCGCATTAAGGCGATTCTTGGATATATGTCGATCAGACCCAACATCATCACTACGGATGAAAAGTGGGCGCATTATTATGAACCTGAGGATAAAAGAATGTCTATGGTATGGACGAATCGTGACCGTCCACCACCGAAGAAGGCGAAGGTAGTTAAATTGATCGGAAAAGTGATGTGTGTCATATTCATGGATAGTTCGGTGTGATTCTTGTCCACATGGCACCAGCTGGCCGCACGGTGAAAGAAGCATTTGCATGGAAAACGATTTCAAGATCATGAGGAGATCAGATACGCAATTCAAACTAAAATACTGTGTGGTTCGAAGAAGTGTATGTTAAATGTGTGAAACGCCACCAAAATTGCATTAACTATGCAGGAGAATACTACGAAAACGAAAAGGAGTGATAAGACATGACGTTACGTCATAAAATTCTGTCGTAGACGTTTGACGTGGTCCGTAGGGCGATATGTGGTGCTACTAGAAGTGTGCTACAAACCATAATCTTTGAGCTATTGGCGTCGAATTTTCAACATTTATTCTTGAATAATACAGAAAGAATCTATGAACATTTGAATGAGATAAGTCTCACGGTTTTAATACAACACAAAAAGTACACAAATTAGTGGGCAACCCTCGTATAAAAATCTGACTTTGAAAATCTAATAATTTATTTTCATTTCATGTGCTATCATGATGCCTTTTAAAAAAGAGAATAACTATGTGATTACTGCAATAAAACGTTTTGTTGTGGTTACTTGGCATTAACCATCACTAAGTGGGTTAATTTATTAGGCAGTTTCTTGGTATTTTAAACCAGTATTAAGCCAGTGTGTTTTTGGCCAGTAGTTCATTATTCTTCGACCTAAAATTATTGGGGGAAGAACCGCTTATTGTATAATGGTAAATACAAAACCTATCCATATGATTTTAGTATGATGCATGCATACATTTCATCATAAAAAGAGTAGACAATTTTATACTCAAACTTGTTTCTTGGTACAAAAGTAAGCTGAGTCGCGCACGCTGACATTACTATGGTATCACATACGGAGATGGTCATATATATTTTTTAATTTTAATAAGTTACAAATAACTTTTTCTGTTTCTATTGTACACACGCATTGTACTGTATGTAAAATGAATGCATTCAAGGGAGAACATTTAATGTAGAGATATTGCTTTTCCATGTAATAAGTGACTACTCTTAGAGGACAGATGTTGACGACATTTACATTTAAGACTCACTGTTTGTAACAGTAGTCAATCTTTGATTTTTGCAATTATTTCATTACTATGACTTTGTACTTTATATAATCGATGATAGCCATCGGTTGAAGCGCAAATATATATTAGTACATTACATACCTCATGACAGCATATGTAGCAAAGTTAGAATTGAATAGATCAGTCACCTGAGTCTTTGGTATATTGATAAAATGGATTTGTCTTTCTTCAATGCACATTTATAAAATAATGCAACTGTTACAGATGGTTGAATCATTTAGAACATGTTCTTTTCATTCGAAATAAAATATCAGTTTGGCTGGAAACGCATTATACACATACAGCTAGTTTGATATTATGTTGCCTCAAAATACATACTGCTCCATATATTGGCACCAACACTAGATTAGTCTACCACTTACTTAGGAAATAAAGTCGTGCTATCTCATCAGGTAAGAAGCAATATTTGAACCGGCTCATGAGATTTGGTTTATTATCCCGCATGCATGCAGTGAGAGCTCAGATAAACTTGCGCATCCACACAGTCTAGACAGACCCATTTCTGCTCGCACCCGTAAAGAAAACTGGGTGAAGACTCAGGCATTATTTAGGCATCACACATCACTGGATATATGAACATGTATATTTTAATATGACTGTATACATATGGGCGCCGATCTGAGAAAAGGGTCCTTTGGGCATTTTAGCAGTTTTTGTGAAATCAAAATTTTAAACATGTGCTTACAATAGACTCAAATTGCTTCTAACATGTAATACAATCAAAGGCGCAAACAGTTCTGATACAATTAAGTGATACGAATAATGTATGTTGCCATGGCAACAGCTGTGCATATGAACTACACGCTTCCTTGAAAACAGGATACCTCATTTCAAATGCTTTTGTTAACACGGGATGCGCGTATATGGGCTATTTGTGCAGTCTATGCAATTGCATACACATCAAGTTTACAGAAACATGAAGCAGTTTTGAAATATTGCTCCTAGCGTCTTTGTATTAGCATCATATGTTAACATAATGGCGTTGACGTCAGAACGTCATTTACAACGTTAAGTGACGTCATGTTTAAAACGAATCATATATACGAGTTTAAACGCTCATAACTTTGTTATTTGTTAAGATAATCTCTTCAAGTTTTCTGTAATTGTTCACAACAGCTAAGTCTTTCTTTCTCTGTAGATATCTCACTTTTAGCTTTTATTGTCAGGTCCTTTTTGTCAGATCTTGGCTCATATGTAATATGTACCAAAATATCTTCGCAAGCAAAGATTGCTTGTACTAAGTTCAATGTGTTCTATACGCACGTACACATTCGTACCAAATCAATTTCGTTCCATATGCAAGCGTTCGTACTAAGTGAAATTAGTTCCATACGCGCGTTTGTGCGTATGGAACGAAGTAGACCTAGTACCATTGGCTTGCGAAGATGATTAGCACCCATTTTTAATGTTTATTTCAGTTCCCCAGATCCCCCGCCTGACGTCGAGTTCTTCAATCCGCTGTACTCACAACACCACAACCATGATCTCAAAGATGAAAGTGACAGTTTAAGCACGTGCTTGATTGAGAGTGATTCAAGAACTGTGTGTACTTTACAGAACGATAATGAAAACCATGATCACATAGACTCATACAACAGCACTGCTACCAGCAATAGACAGATTCTTAATCAAGAGTGTGCATTAAGTCCTGTTACATGTTAGAAATGTGCATATTTCAGCAAGTGCTTGAGATTTTGATACTTATTGCAAATGCGATCAGCGAAGGCTCGGACGCGCCTGCGCATTTGCACAGTCTCGTCAGAGCCTTCACTGCTCGCATATACAAGTAAGGATATAGATGAGATCTCAATCCAAGTTGGACCCCTAAGCCCACTAAACAGTGGAAATCCATGTTTTAAAGAGACTAAGTCTGCAACTATGAACATTTTTCGAATTTTTTTATTTTCTTTTTTTAAATCATTTGTAAAAGTAGAATTAAGTTATATTTTCACAATAAAAATGTTCACTATAGCTGAAAACTGCATGGAAAAGTGAATTATCTTATATAACAGGTGTGTTTTTCTCTTGTTGGTAATTAGATGCGTCCCTCCAATAATTATAGACAGTTAATTTTAACATAAATGCTGCTGTTTTGATACTAATAATTTGTTAAGATTTACGAAATTGGTTAAATGTATACCTGAATGTTTGTTTTTTACTGTGTTCTTGAAAACTAGAAACATTAGTTCTAAAATTAAAAGATCAAAAGTTACAGACTATGCAGCTTTAAGAGTGACTTTACGCATATGCGATAAGTACCAAAATTTAATGAGCTTGGCCCATTTAGCATTAAAATATTTGCTTTCGCCAATACAAACACTGCCATTACATATAGGTTTTAAATGTTCATACCAATACCCCAAATCTGGAGATTTCTTTCAGAGGATATCTTTAGCATGATTAAAATAACAGCATTGTTTAAATGTTATCTTAATGTATTATGATCAATAGAATCTATCATTTGTGCTCTTGTACTTTTTAAATGAGCCAGTGCATATTTCCAACAATGTGGTATGTGCGACCAGCAAAGCATCAGATCAGCCTGCGTACACGCGCAGTCTGATCAGAGCCTTTGCTTGTCGCTTGAATATTTTATGAGTGTTAAGCTTCTGACTGAACATCATTTGGAGTTTCTAAGCGTAACAGGAGGCTGCACAGGCTCGTCTAGGTCTACACTTGTCAAAATGCCACATTGTTGGAAATCACATGTCATACGATGCGAAAAAAATGGAAGCACTCGAAAAAGATACTTACTTTGTCATACTTTGTCTTGTATTTTACTTTTGGAGATGCCCTAGGATAAAGTTGTCCATTCACTAAGCATCAAACAAACCTACAAATTAAATAGGGCAATTGTGTTTCTTACCTGCATTGCTAAAATAGGGAAAACCCATACATCCATAAATATATGTTCTTTTGTCTTTTTGGAACTATAAGCCAAAATGCAAGACCATATTAAATCTAGTGCTTTAAATACTTAGAATATAAATATTTTGTAGAATTGTAGATATGTGTAATTGCAATGGTTTAGAGTGTTGTCTGACTACTTGAGGACACTTGCAAAAGTGTCCAGAAAGTTCATAGGCATTTTATGTTAGCGCCAGCTAATAAGGCTGCCAACAATGTTGTGGTTGTTTGGTGGATGTTCTATGTTGCTATCGTCCTAAAGAAAGAATGTAACAGTGTTTAAGAACAATGCGCATGGATTGCTTGATGAAACGTCTGTCGTTGATAGGCATCGTTGTCATATGGCTGCCAAATTATTTGTTAAAAAGATCCTTCAGAAATCAAGTAAACCTACAAAATTTGAAAACAGAAGATTCAGTTTCATTAAGTCTGATTTTGAGAATTCATGGAAAGTGAAACAAGCTTTACGTCTCCAGCACTGGCTTATAATAATTAACCATTGTATACGGGAAACCCCTATTTAAAAGAGATAATTTGACAAACAGTGAAGACCCAGTTGAAATGCCGCATAATGCGGCATTTCATCAGGGTCTACACTGTTTTGTTAAGGTAAAAACGATCTCGTTTGTGATGTCTAAATGTGAAGTTGTCACTTTCACATTGGTATCCTGGGTCAGGCGGGGTACTTGTATGTATATATTCCTGTCCTTTGCCCTTTTTCTTACTTCAAACAAAAATCAATATTTTTTGTAAAAATTTAACCCGACACGCCTAGATATGTAGAATGGACTATCCCAAGTTTATTAAATCAAACCCTAGGTATACAAAGGGTTATGCGGTATTCTGTCAGAACCCAATATTCCTAAAGAACCAGTACAGTAAACCTGTCTTAAGTGGCCACTCAAAAAGAAGACCAAAAATTGGGTTTCAAGACCGATTATCGCTAAATGCAGGCCAAAAGTATTACAGAATGCTCCAAGAGAGCATCTGCAATACTTTCGACCTTCATTAAGCTACCATTTGTCTTTAAGGACCTTTGTTTAGTCTATTTTTGAGTTGCCACTTAAGAAAGGTTTTACTGTATATTAAAGATCAATCTGAAATAGAGAGAACCTACAAACTGTGAAACCAGCACACTGACCCAGGATACCAATTGGAAAATGACAACTTCACAATTAGACATCACAAACGAGAGCCAAGAGGTCAGCCCTTTCCCAGCAGGTGACCACAAGGCATTAATAAACAGACGCGCACAAAAGCATAACAAAAACAAGACAAAAATAACATGAATGATCCACAAAAGAAGCACCGCCTTGGAACGGTAAGTCTTTTTTTTAGAATAAATGGTAAGTACAACAACTCTCACATCAATAGCACGAACTGAAACGTACCCTAATTTCTGCTGGAACCAAATATTCGTAAAGAATCAGAACATAAAACAAATATCACCACTATATTGGTTTATAAGTTGGTATGCAGTTCACAACTTTGTATGAACAATACAACGCAATTTATACAGGTTTAATGAAGTTTCATAAACAGTGAACGATATTTATATAGTCTTAATGCTTTTTTTTTATAACCAGTGAACAAGATTTATGTAGTCTTAAAGAAGTTATCATAACCAGTGAACAAGATTTATATAGTCTTAATGAAGTTTTCATAACCAGTGAATGAGATTTATACAGTCATAATGAAGTTTTCATAACCAGTTCATACTGGTTATGAAAACTTTTTCATAACCAGTGAATGAGATTCATACAGTCATAATGAAGTTTTCATAACCAGTGCATACTGGTTATGAAAACTTCATTAAGACTATTTTAATCTCGTTGTATTGCTAAAACAAAGTTGTGAACTACGTTTGAGCCTTTTCTTCTAATAAAACAGTATTGTTATAAAAATGTGAAATAGGTGTAAAATCTATTTTTCTCTATCAAAACATTCATGTGAGATTCTCCATAAATGGAAAAAAGGTTTACTATAGTTCTGCTAAGATCTTATGACTATGTTTACATTTGCTTGTTTGTAAACATTAAAATATGGCATATTCAGAAGTCAGGTGTGGTTTTGAAAACTATTTGTTGTCAGTATGGTTAGGCCAGTAAGTAGAGTTGCGTCAGCAGTAAATCCATTCTTTTTCCAGCATGCCCAGGTTCGAATCCCGTCGATGCTTTTATTTCTTTTTCGTCATTTTTATTGTATAATATTTTCATATTTACCCTTTAATCATGTTTGGACAACAGTTTGTCACATTTATACAAAGTGTCCCTTAAATGTGACATTAGCAAACATAAAACACACATGTGTGAGATGCCACGGAATGCACCAACCCAATAGGATATGGACTGTTTAATATTCAGCAACCGCAATGATTAGGAATGGATTATGAATTATATTCAAACAATTGCATAAATAATCAATAAATAAAAATATAAATAAAAAAAAACAACAAAAAATAAGGTATGGTGACGAGGTTCGAACTCGCAACCTCCATGACAGCAGTGTACAAGCGATGCATCTACTCTGCTACTAATATCTCCTTGTGATTGGTATGTGAATATACCATTTTAAATATAATAAAATACACATGTTCTAAAATAGTGAGTTAAAATAACTTTGTTATTGGTAAATATCATTGTAAACATGAATATGACGTCAATCGGAATAGCGGATTTTAAGGGGTGTCAGCGTGCAAAGATTATGTCAATTTCGTTATTTCAAGCTGGTTTGTTTCCAAAATATAAGAAAATAGTGTGTTTGCTAGATAAGATATATACAATTATCTTAGTTTTGGAAAAAAGAAATCTGAATGCAAACAAAATCAATATTTTGATTGAAATCAATATTTTGTTTGAAAGCATATTCCTTTGTGTGGAAGTGACAATGTAAATAAGACGTGGTATTACGAGCTCAATTATAAGAAGGCTCGCTGGCCAAGTGGTTAAGGCACAGTGACTCCGAACCTAATAAAGGCTAGGGCGCCCCTTGATCACTTTCTACAGCGATTACGGATTTAGTTTTTTTAATCCTTGAATAAAATAAAAAAGTGCATGTTTTATTTAATTCTCTCTCTTTTTTTCTTTACTTTTTTAATTTATTTTTTATAGACTCTATTCCATTATCAATTTATTGTTTATAGATTCTATTTCATTTTTTCTATTTCTTTTTATAGAATCCATTTTTATAGACTTTTTTTTAGAATCTATTTCATGATTTCAAAATTTTCAAATTTCAGTGTGCTGAGAAAATAAATACATGACAATTCTAGCTAATATAATTTCAAATTACACAAACGATTTTGATTCGTCGGTAGTGTCCGTCGATTCGTTGTCCTCTGAGGCCGTGTCTGGCGAATCGCTCACATCGCTGTCTGAGACGACGTAAATGATGACTGGGTCAACCCTTTCCTCCATCGCTATATCTCTCCTCCATAATTCCTGCTCGATATCCATCACATGTTGCAACAGGACGACCATTCCTTCTCGCCAATACTTTCTTGTGTGAGTTCTTCAACCTTCACCTTTTTAAATTGAAGATTTCAGCGCCGGACATCAAATTCGAGCAAATCAGTTCGATGGCGTTCAATTTGGTATGGTAATGTGGTAAATAAACAGCAGTGTGTCCATGTAATTTTAAAACCTTGTCCGTTTGGAACATGGGGACTCTGGGTTATGTATATGTGCATACATAACGTCCAAGAAAATGAAAGAAATAATAATAATAAAAAACAACTAAAACATGGTTCATACAGAGTTTGCCATTTCAGATTTAGGGCCTTTTTAGGGTCTTTTCAGGGACACACACAGCAGATTTAGGGCCATTCTAAAATATAAAAAAATCCGCGAATCTGCTTACCTTAATTGCACTGTTAGACTGTCTTAAGCTCCCCCAGTTTCTCCTTCAGTTTTGTGTCAAGCTGGTCACACAGATTACCCTTTTCCTTAGCTTTATCCCTCAGGGCATTTGATTTTGCTATATGGGAAAAGTTCCTTTCCTTCTCTGCTTTCACAGCATACTCATCTGCTGATTTATTGAGGGATTCCATGTCTAGTTTAGCCTGTTTGGCTTGTTGTCTCAGTTCCTCTATAGACTCCTCTAAACATTTTCTTTTCCTTTTTTCTGATTCAGATGTTTTTGCTTCCTTCTGTTTAGCAAGATACTCTTCATACTTATGTCTAGCTTGGGTTGCACTTTGCAACATTTCTTTATTTATTGGAACACTAAGGACTCCACCTACAGACTTGACATAGTCACAAATAAGACGCTGTGCTACAACAGATTGATCTTTGAGATTTCCCACTTCCACTTCCTTGTTTACAGAGAAGCCCCGTTCAACTGAGGCTTGTCCATGTGACAACACTAGACACATTTTAACAACTTCCAGCAGCTTTTGGTGCTGATCCTTATTCATATATCTGCTGTAGAATTCATCAGCTCGGTCACTTGCAGGATTAAACCCTGAAAACTTCTCTGTTCCTACTATAGGGATTGTGCAGTCAATGAAATCTGAATATTGTCTGATAATGTCATCACACTCCCTCTCTTCTACCCTGTTGCAACTTACTAAATGAGTCAGAACTCTCTTGAGCTTCAATTTACAAGCTTCGCTATTTGACACCATCTGTCTTGGGTCAATCATGGACATACATCTAACTAAAGAATAAGTTATTTGGCTTTTTTCTTACAGTTTTTTCAACAATATTGAGACGAAGTCTTTGCATTCCATTCTAAACTCCATGCTCTGCCTTTCACTGAGTTTACCCTCTTTCACTGCATCTTTAAGAGCTTTCTCTGTGCAAAATCCAATTTCAACTTTAGAGTAGCTGAGTAAATTGTCTTTGTCATCTAAATCAACAGTGAACAGCTTTGATCCAACAGCTTCTTTAATACCTCTGGCTTCACTATTATCTCCATGAGCCCTCTGATGATTGAAGACAAATCTGTCATTAAGAATGGTGTCATTGGTTTATCTGTCTGGTAATTTCCCAAAAAAGGCTGTAAGAACATAGCAATGTATCTAAAGAACTCAAGCTGAGCTACAAGTAATTTATCTTTCATTTTGGAGGTTACTACTTCATATGACTTACCAGTTGGCTTGTTTAGTTCTTTAGACTTCACTTTATTCAAGTATGTGGCAATGTGGTGAAATATCTTCAAAACCCTTTCACACACAGGAACATTCTCCATCCATCGATGGGAAACAAACTTCAATGGCATGAGACTAGAGCCTGTGGCTATTTGAAAGTCCTCCCTCCTAGCTGGGCTGTCTTTAAATAGGTAATACAGGCTTGACAAGAATGATGAGATGTCCCAAGTTGATTACACAGCCCCTGTTTTGAAAGCATTGTGCACTATATGTAGGCCACAAGAGCCAATGTTGATTAGTATTACTCCGTGATCTTCTGACATCTGTTTCTTTAGCAAGTCAAAAAAAATTCCAGTTCACATTTGGCCCATCCATCGAAATCTGTAACATATTTTTGATGACAGGAATCAGATCGTTTACACCTTTCAAGAAATGTTCCAATAGATCACTAGCCTTGCCGTGTCCCATGAAAACTGAACCAAGATAACGGGTGACGACCTTGTCACTCCAGTACCTAACATGAAAATCCATTTGCTTGGCTTGGGATTTTTTGTTCAAGCTCTCATCAAAAAGAATGACAAAGTATCCTTTAATGTCACTTATAATTAAGGATCTAAGATACTCAGCAATCCCAAACACAGTGAAATATGCAGTCTTGCGTTCGCCACATGTGAACTTTTCAGCAATCTTACTAACTGGAAACATGGCTTTAAACAGCGGTCCTACTGTTTCGTTTGATTTGTAAGAGTTATGGTTAACAACCGTTTGTATTGTCCATATCACCTCTGCTTTTGAAACATCTGTTTTAGATACAAATTTTTCAAGGCCGCTGGTGGAAGGATTCGTCGTCTTCGTTTTGGAACTCGGAGGGGGTGGGGGTGGAACAGTAAACTTGTCCATGCTTACTTGTGACGCATCGGATTCGGAAAATTTCCTGTGAGAGTCGCTTTTCTCATGCGACCGTAATGCAGCCTCTCCCATCTTCCCGAGAGCGATATCCTTGTCACATATTTTACATTTCACTAAATGTTTGTCTTCGTGCTTCATAACCCAGCTGTAAGTCCGAGGCCATTTCGGATTGAATACACATGTACCCATTTTCGCATTTGATAGCCGACACGAGTTAGAAATAGATTCTTGAACCGCACCGGAAACGCAACAATCGGCTACCTTCGGAAGTTTCCATAGCATAAGGATAAATCAAAACAGCATAACAGGGGAAACAACCGCCACTTGCATTTGGTTTCACAAGCTCTCCGCAGCAGTTCCTTCCCCTGATCGCTACGGAAGCCGCGCTGGTTTCCCATTCAAGAAGACCACCATTGAAATGTTGCGATTTCTGTTCAGCTTCTTTTTAGGGCTTGTCAGAGCATAATTTAGGGCCCCAAAAGACTTAATTATGGCCTTTTTAGGGCTTCAAATGGAATATAGGGCCTTTTAGGGCCAACCTCCGAAATTCCAGGCCTTTTAAAGGCTGTGCGAACCATGTAAAAACAGTTATGGGATTCACACCCTCAACATTCCCTTTTAAAAAACTTGGCATTTTTTGGTGCGAAACACGCTACCTATGCCGCCACCAGTTCGTACTCTATGTGTACTTATTGCTAATGCTTATAACTCGTTTATATAAATTATGTAATGTAACCTTCTCATCCTTAAAATGGTATGTTCCAAACTATATACGTAATGGTTATGTTTACATCACCTATTTAAACAGAATGTCAACATAGCCGCCATTATTACGCTGCAGGACTCTAGCATCTAATTAAACTGCATATGATTTTTCTACTCACTATCCTACCTTACATCATGTATCTAATCAAGGAAAAGTTTACTGAATGAATTAAACGAACGTTTAATAGAGAGGACTTCCTTTATTTGACTTAATATGTTAAACGAGCTTCTTCATTTCTGCACGAGACAAAATATAAATTAACTTAATGTCACAAAATGTAAGTGAGTATGATCAGGAAATACTACAAGCACACACTGCAGACCAACAGACGGTACCGTGCGGAGGAGCCACAGAACATTAACAAGACATAAGAAAGACAATTAAAGCAAAGCAACCAGGTCTGTCCTCCTCATCAAGATGATTTCAAAACTAGTAGGGACACAAAGTATGCACACCAAAACAGAGACCAACATAGAACCCCCACAAACAAATTGAGGTATATAAAACAATAAATCAACAACAAAAGACCCGCCGCCTTAGAACGGATGGCAGCCTCAGCCACTGGGGGCATTTAAGTATACTGTTCACAAAAAGTAGGGGATATTTCCCCTGTCCCCTCTGTCAACCTTTTTTTTTTATAAATGCATATATATAATATATCAGTTAGTCTGTGTATGTTCAGAAGTCAGGTGTGGTTTTGAAAATGTGTGTGTACATTTTATTGTTGAGAAATATAAAATTTACGCTCTGATGGCCACGCACGTGAAGATCGAAAACGGTAGGGAATCACGTGAGTTTTAACGTTAGTGGCAAACCGGTTTGATTTTGATACAATTTTCAGTTTCGACTGCTGAAATGCCATTTATTGACACGTTGGGTCATTCTTTGCTGTCTTCATTATGAGACGCAATACAGAAGCTGCGCGCTGGAGAGCTACTGGAACGCTCCAGGCCGTCAGTACGCAGGTACAGACTGCAATCGTCATGGATATTTCACAGTCTGGTGTGAGTCGATGATAGGCACGCTATCAGAGACACGAAGCAGATGTGGATATACCGAGAAGTGGGTGTCTAAAGAGTACTTGCCATCGCGATGACCGGCTTGTTGTAAAAGAAGCGTTACGTAACAGGTATTTTACGTCGCAGATTTGCAAAAATACCTACGTCGTGTTTGAGGGGTTGCAATCTCAAGGCAGACCATCAGTAATCACGTTGCACACAGGTGGTGTGAGCGCACGGCGTCCGCAAGTTTTGTTACCGTTTGCAGCCAGGCATCGTAGCGCACGTTTAGCATGGTGTACACAGCGTTGGCGGTGGAAAAAAATCAGTGCTCGCATGTTATGTGTAGTGCCGTATCAAGATCTTGATAGGCGTATGAGAGTCTGGCGTCGTGTTGGTGAGCGTTTTACTGACCCTGCTAGGGTTGCTCATGGTCGATACGTAGGGCTTCTGTTATAGTATGGGTTGGAATCACAATGACCGACAAAACAGACGTACACGTGTGTCAAGGTCGAGTAAAAGAAGTGTACTACTGGGACACCGTGTTAGCTCCTGACATTATACCATTTGCTTGACGTCACGACCGCAAAATCATATTCCAGGATGATACCGCTAGGGCATATCGGGCAAAAGTTGTTACTGACTAACTTCCGCGACGGAATAATCGTACTATGCTGTGGCCAGTTATGAATCTGGACAATTCACCTATCCAACATGTGTGTGGCATCCTTGTGAAACGTGTTCGGAGACGTACTCGCTACCGAGGAACCTGGGTGAGCTTGGTGAGGAGCTGCAAGAGAAATGGTGAAGGACCCCTAAGGTCACCATACGTCGACATATTGGGGGCATACTTCGACGCTGTATTGCTTTCTATGCCTATCGAGAATGACATATACGTTAATAATGACATGTGAAAAATGACATTAACGCTCCAGAGATTACCTGCCGTGTGTTTCGATTAGTTTATACATATTTTATTGCCACAAATTACAGCAATGGGGTTGGGTCACAAGTTCTCGCAACCTTAGTTACGACCCTCCCCCTACATATACAGATCTATCAAAGCATGTAAACATGGCTACAAAACATATTGTCAACTATACAAAATCGTAAAGAATAAATAAATAAACATATAAATAAATAAATATAAATAAATAAATAAATAAACATATAAATAACTGTCTATGAGTGCGTTTTGAGTGTAGGTTAGCATCATTCAGATTCTTAAAGGCAAAAAATATGTCTGTCAATCCTAGTGGATCGACATCCATGCCGCTTGTCTTTAATTATCTGATAAGTGTCTGGTGTATTTTTTTCCACACTCGTGAACATTTATTACAATGATCGAATACTCCATGTCAATGTTCATCCCGTTGTTGGGTCCACCAGTTCAAAAGAGCAGGCCTGCTCTACCGACATAGGGAAAATTGTGTATAGCAGAAAGTGAGTTAAATATGTTTAAATTTCCGAGTCAAAAAGAAAAATATGTTTATGCATTGTCAAAACGTTTGGTGCTCTTTATATAATCATGTACTGCTCTAAATAATGTTGAATTAAGTGTATTGTCAACTATTTCATTTCCGTATAACAATAATTGTGTGGTAAGTGGTTGAAAGTCTCTTGCAGCTTCAAAAAATAGATGACACTCGTCTCTGTAATTGTTGCAATGAAAGAAGTAGTGTTCGCTATCCTCTATTTCATTGCACCAATTACAGAGAGGATTGTCACGAAGATGATTTATAAATAAATCATTATTCAGATTGCTACAATTGTTTCTTATTCGAGCATGTATTACTGATAGATATCGATTTCCTGATGTGAAGTAGTTAGGTACTTGTAATTTAGGAAAAGTAGTAATTTGCAGGTTGTTCTTAAAAGAAGATATTGTTGGCTGATTTTTGAGGCCTTCGTCAAGAGTGTTCCACATTCTGATGGCTGATGGGATACATGATCTTAGTGATATATTAGTCCGAGTAAAAGGTGTAGAGAAGTTGTTGTTGTTTCTGAGGGGATACCCCGAAATTTCACTTACTAATGAGGGAAATAAATCAGTAATATATGGCGGAACCAGTCCATTATTTACTTTATACATAAAATGCAGTTTTTGTTGGTGTCTCCTTACTGATAGATTGGTCCATCCACATTCGTTATATAATTTGACTAACGATACCGATCTGGTTAGTCCAGTGACAATACGTGCTGCTTCATTTTGTATCTTTTGTAGAGTGTTCGAATCTTGTTGTGTGCAGCCATCCCAAACTAATGATGCATACTCTACGATGGGTAATAAATGGTACAAATAAATTTGATTTAATGCATTTCTGCTCAGAGTGTATTTGAGTTTGCGCATTATGCCTAATATTTTCGACGCTGTATTTGCAATCTGTTCAATATGTGTGTGCCACTGGCCGTTTTGGCTGAAAGTTATGCCCAGATGTTTGTGATCTTCGACAAATTTTATTGGAGTGTTATCAAATATCAATTGAGGAAAAGCTTCAAAATATTTTAAAGTAAATAGAACTGCTTCAGTTTTAAGAGGGTTAAATTTGACTAACCATTGTATGGCCCAATTAGAAAGCATAATGAGATCATGATTTATAATACCTGCTATGTCTGAAAGACGAGCTGCAGCATAGAATAAAGAACTGTCGTCAGCGAATAATCGTGTTAAACTTAGCAGCTGCCTTGCAATATCATTGATATATACTAGAAATAACAGGGGTCCAAGTACTGATCCCTGAGGAACTCCTGCAAGGATGGACTTTAAAGTCGAAGCACAGGACTTGAGGGTAACTTTTTGTTTTCTATTAGTTAGATAGCTATTCAGCCACTGGAGCAACTTACCATCAATACCATTTTGCCTTAACTTAAATAGCAGACCTCGATGCCAGACTCTATCAAAAGCCTTAGACACATCACAGAAAACTATACAGGAAAACAGGTTATTGTCAAAAGCATGGCAAATATTATGGTATATATCAATCAGTTGGAAAACTGTAGAATGGTGAGGAAGAAATCCTGACTGGTATTTATATAACAAGTTGTTATCAATTAAAAAATTGTACAAATTCTTGAAAACAATTCTTTCTTGTAGTTTACCAAGACAGCTTAAGAGTGCTACAGGTCGATAATTTGAAGGAAGAGATTTATCACCTTTTTTAAAAATCGGTATAACATTGGCTATTTTCCATGCCTCAGGAAAGATACCTTCATTAAATGATCTGTTCATAAGAATAGAAAGGGGTTTTGAGATAGATTTAGAGACTCCTTTAAGCATCCTATGACTAATTCCGTCGTCGCCACTTGCCTTGTTTATATTCAAAACATTTATTAGATTTTCAATTTCATTTTCAGTGCAGTTTACTGTTGAGAGTGAATTGTTTGTAAGTTTTTCAAAAGGAGGTAGTACAGTGTTTTCATCATTAACAGTAGAAATAGAGACAAAGTAATCGTTTAGACAGTCTGCTTTTTCTTCATCAGTGAATGCCCATTGTGTTTCGCCTGAAGGAAGGGTAGAAGAGAGAGGAGGGATTGATGAAGATGAACTGTTGGTTTTGACAAAATGTCTAATAACTTTCCAAAATTTCCTTTTGTCATTATTTTCGAAATCCGTAATAATTAATTCTAAGTTGTTATAGAAAGATTCTTTGGCATGTTTTCTTTGATTGTTTACTTTATTACGAAGACGTTTATATTTAGTCCAGTCTGCTATATTACCTGTTTTAACTGCTTTCTTTTTTTGCCTATCTCTTTTCCGTGTATTTCGTCGAATCTCAGAGTCAAACCATGGTTTGTCATCTTCTCGGACAAGGATAGTTTTACTAGGTATGCACACTTTTACAAATTCATTAAGAATATTATTAAAAAGAGTACTTGCGTCATTTACAGAGCCCTGATTCAAACATGTCCAGTCAAATTGGAGTATTTTGTTATTGAGCAATTCAAAGTTTGCATTTTTATATAACCAGACTTTACGAGTGAATGATCTATGCAAAGGGTATTGAAACGGAAGATAAAGATATGTAGCACTATGATCACTAATTTCAGGTGGAATTTCTAGGATGCCTTGATGTAGAAAAGACATGTCGTTGTGAATTATGATGGGATCTAGCAGAGCATGCTGTCTTGTGGGTTCAGAAATAACATTTTTAAGAGATTTAGGTTCAGTATATCTTTCAAGTTGTGTACGTTAGGATTTAAAAGGTCTTCATTCATGTCCCCCACAATAACTACATTATTTGTAATATCTAAAGCCTTTTCGATATTTTTATTTAAAGAATCAAAGAAATTCGCATCAGATGTACGGGGACTGTAAAACGTTCCTATTAAGTAGACTTGCCTATGTACCTTAATTTCTGCCCATATGGATTCATTCCAATAGCCCTCTAGATCGAGTCTGCGTTTGTGGACCAGCTCATGAGACAAATAAACCAATAACCCCCCTCCATGATTTGATCTATCCTTTCGGTACGGAGCATCAAATTTATCAGTTAAGATTAGAGAGTTAGTGTGTTTCGATGATGGGGTCATTATTGGAATTAACTATTGGTTAAATTCGTAGGATTTTGATTGTAACTTGGATTAAATGTCTTTTTGAAAGGAAACGCTTTCCTGATTTTCCGAATACTTCCTTGAGGTCAAATATCCCCTACTTTTTGTGAACAATATATTTTACTGGCCTAGATTCTGTTGTTGGTAAAACACCAAAAAATGTTAAGCTCACACGGAGGCTTCATAGCTAATGCAATGCATCATCACAGAGAAACAATTTAATCAAATTAACACACTATGATGAAACAAGGAAAGGGGCTCATGACTCTAAGATAGTCAGAGCTAAAGAAAACTTCAAGTTGAGCTACGTGGTCCCAGCAAAAGACACGCATCAACCAACGGAATTAATGCTTTTCGTCAGGGCCGTCATTGTGTCTGAGGCTGACCCACCACTGTGCAATTAAAGAGGAAACCATATAAATAAACCGTGATTGGGTTTACAATCAAGTTTGATAGGCTTTGACAATATATTTCTTAGATTTGGCTATAAAATGAAGGCCCATTGTATGTATTCCAATAGGCAGGGCTTCATATTGTTTTCAAGATATGTGGGCCGAAGTGATCCATGGAGCAAAAAAGGTGGGTCATTTTCTGAAATGGTAGGCCCAAGCATATCAAACTAACCACAGTTGACATTTGGGTAGTATACTTCAACTACACACTGACACAGACACTTGTATGCATATATGTATATACAGTAAAACCTGTCTTAAGAGGAGACAAATCGCTTAATGCTGGTCAAAAGTATTGCAGAATGCTCCAAGGGGAGCATTCTGCAATCCTTTTGACCATTAAAGTACCATTTGTGATTGAGATTTTTGTTTTGTCTTTTTTGAGTGGCTGCTTTAGACATGTTTTACTGTATTAACAACTGTTTTGTGGAGTTCATAGACTGGCAGTAAGATGAATATTTTTTTAGTAAAGTGAGATTTTTTCACAACTAAAACTGTTAGGTCCAATGGGCCCACTGCTGTGGTAGTTATGGGTCATATTTTGAAATGATGGGACAATGACTCGGGCCCACCATAAATATGAAGGCCTGAATAGGTACTTACTGGGATCCTTTTCTGCAGACTTGTTATCAGACAGACGTCATGTTACTTCTATCTACCAACAATCAAGCGGATGTTATAGTCCGTCCAGATAAGAGACGTTGGGCGGTTCTTAGCTAAGTTCAACCCCTAGACAAATACATTTGGAAATCGGTTTGTCAGGTTGCATTGTTTGCGTATTCACCCATCTGTGAAACTCTCCACACCAAAATTATATACCTGTAATCTTATAGTTGCCATATCGTGAAAAATAAGCGTTTCGAATTATTGCATAGGAATCTAATCAGTCCAGATACTTTGTTTGAAAGATGTACGTACATGTATCTTAAACACGCACGTGTGTCTAAACTATACAAGCAAAACATCATTCTTCGATAATGAAATCTACAATCACACAAGATTTTATTGTTTAATAAAATATCGGTGTACCCTTTCCCTTTGACCCAGTTATTTAACCCTTATCATGCTGAATTTAAATTGGTGGTGTGCGTGTGTGTATGGAAGGGGTCTATTTCATGTTGTTGTTTTTTGTATTGCTATTTTTTCAAATTCACTACTAATCACAACATCATTTTCTTGCCAAACAAACAAAATTTGGAAGAATATTTTCCTTTCCAACATTTATAACGCGAATATTTTCCAAGTAGCATGCTAAAGATAAACTTGTGTACCAGTAGACGCACACAACTGCAGTAAAGTTTAGAGACGAGTGTCTATTTTGTTATTTTGATTTGATTTTGTTTGTTTGCATTGATGTTTTTGCGTCGCTGCCAACATTTTTGCAGTCATGACGCGACGTTTCCCTACCCACCTAGGTTGAATTAGTACTTAGCAGAGAATAAAGTGGCTTGTTTAGAACATTACAAAGTGCTTCCAGTGACCCTTCTCAAAATAGCAATCCTTTAATCACAGGTCTAACACACTAGCACTGAGCAACTGTTGACCTTGATACTTTACATCACAGTCATGAAATTTTCAGTCAAGACGGGACGTTTCTTGGGTTGAACGAGTACTAAATAGAGCATAGCCTGTCTTCACAAAGACACAACATTGTGCCTCCAGAGAAACTCAAACCAACGACCCCTTTATCTCAACTCGAGCACTCTACCACTGGTTGGCTCTAAAGGTATTATACAACTATTCGGTCACTGTATCGCCACGAGGGTATGCGATGTCCTGATCTCGTGTAAAGCTAACGGAAATAGGAACCAGTTGTGGGCGTGGCTAGACAGTGAGCCAAAAGCTGATTAATATCTACTGTTTTTCAAGGCGGCATTCATGTCAGCCTATTTGTTGGGCTTGTTCAATAATGTGTCATCACTAAACCTATATTACATGTACGCCGTTTATATCCGTATATTATGTATAAAACATTTCGACCTCCCTACAAGTGTATGCAGCTTTATGTTTTAGATCGTTACTTGAGGCATGGACGTATAGTAAATACAATACAAAAGGAAACCACAGATAAAAGCACACTACATGCAATCAGATCTTCATTACGCTGTGTAACCTGACTCTATATCTTTATACATGTAACAGTAACAACCGTTCTAACATGGACCAGTCTGCCTTGCCGATCTTGACTGAAATCCCCATGCGTACTAGGAGGCACTGGCCAGTGAGCAATAGTATGTAAACAAGAAAGGCCCCATTCACATGCACACATTTACTCACCTAAGTAAAGATACATATGTAAGCAAATTTACTTACGGTGTCATGTGAACGCATTTACATACATGCGTATTTATAATCGTGGAGTAAACTGGGGTAAGTAAAAGTATATTTGCACCACCTCTGGAGGCCATGCAAAAGTATATTTACTTATAAATAATTATACTCCATGAGCAAAGCATGTCATGTGAACAGACCTCAGATTTACATATGTAGGCAAATTGATGTTTCTTGAATACTGTGTACCCCTGCAAAATGGTCTGGTACTATTCTTTAATAGCTCTACAATTTTATGGTATTGTGTTCTAGAACAACTCTGAAACTGTTCTAGAAATGTTCTAGAATGTTTATGGGACAGTTGTAGAATGTTATATGGAATAATATTTCGTTCTACGATTGTTCTAGCGAAGGTAATAAGTATTTTTGGAGAAAAGTTCTAGAACTAGAGAAGTTCAAGTAGGTACCTCTAGAACTATTCCTAAGCAATTCCAGAAAAAAAATCTAAAGAATTGTTCTAAGACAATTCTAGAACAAACCTTAAGAATTTCTAGAACTATTGTAGAATACCTTTTATAAAAATGTCCCATATAAAGTTCTATAAATGCTTATGAATTATTCTAGACCATTTCAGAATGTTTTAGAACAGTTCCAGAAATATTTAAAAGGTTTGTAAGATCTGTTCTAGAACGAACTTTTTAATTTTTCTAGAACATTTGTAGAACACCTCTCCAAAATATGTCCCATATAACATTCTATAAATGTCCAATTCCAGAAATGTTCTGGTGGACTGTTCTACAGCATTTCTAAAAAAACATGGACTGTTCTGGAACAATTGTAGAACACCTCCCATACACCCCCCTCCCCCCAAAAAAAAGTCCCATATATAACATTTTATTAATATCCTAGAATTTTTCTAGTAGATATTTAGAATGTGTTTAGAATAATTTCAGAAATATTCTTATTGTTTGTTCTAGAACTTTTCAAGAGCTAGCATCAAGAACTTTTCTAGAACGGTTCCATAAAAAGTTTGTTTAATAACAGTTATAGAACAAAACATTTAAACATTTCTGATATTGTTCTGAAACCATTCTAATAATGTTCCAACCAGGTGCCCCAGGATTGATTCCCATTGTTATGGTAATGGCCCTGGTCAGGAATGCAATTAGCAAACACATTCTCCCTAGCCCTAGCAGATCACATGGGAAGTACAATTTCATAATATGTCAACATCTGAAATACTGTTGATATGGCATTAAACCCGAAAAAGTAATCCCAAATGTCTTCCATGTTCATGCTGATCACAAAATAAATAAACAGACGTTAACTGAAGAGGAATTATTATTGAAGATTGTTGGCCTGAATACTGTCTGTTATTGCCACCCTGTTGCCCCATTTAAAAACATTGTCTTACATTTGCTCAAAAAAATAGCAACCGAAACTGTGCCTCAAGTCTACTCACTGTTTCAGACAATTACACTATCATATTTGCCATCTTGTAATTGCCACATAAATGTTTTAAAGAGCCTTTATAATCCCTCCAGTTTTTGTAGCCATGTTTTCCCATCATCTATCTGGTTATGATAAGATAAGATAATTTTATTATAGTGACATGTGTATAGCAAAGCAAAGAACATAATAATTTAATGTTTAACACCCGGCCGCATTGGGCCTATATGTCACTTCAAAAAAATATGTGGTATATGCTATTCCGTTAACATATATACAACATTTACATGTAAAGCATCAAATTGACACAAGTAAACAGGATAAGTGATAGTGGAGAATAACAATGGCATGTCAGTGCAAAATGTGGTTTATGTACTCAGAGGAAGCAGTTACTTCCTTATAGCATTATTTTGTAAGTACTAGCCTTTCCCACGATAATCTGCAAGGATGATTCTGTGTGACACCCCCGCAGTTCAGAGTAGGGAAAGCTTATTCACAATATCATTGCTGATGGTTGTCCTGTAGTCTAGTTTTGCATTTTGATGGCATTCGAAGCAAGCAATGTGGACCCAGATCAGACTGCCTCACATGAAGCAGTCTAGTCATAGTCCATATTGTTGGTTCCAATGCTCAATATTTATCGACAGGCGAATTTCTTTATGTGTTTTAAAACAGAGAAAGAGTTGAAAATATAATTTTTAACGATATAATACCGATTTTCTTCTATGCATTGCACTGAATATAAATTTTGCACATTGCCTTTCTTCATGTTTTAAAATAAAAGTGAGTTTTTCTGTCTCTGTTAATGTTCTAAATCCAATATCCCTTCTTTCTGACTTGACGATCATAGCTCTTCTCAAATCATCATATAAAGTACAATGCAACAAGAAATGGATTTCATTTTCAACTGCATTTTGGTCACATACTTGACAAAGCCTGTCTTCCACGTTTAATCCCAAAAATCTACCAGTCTCAATTTTAAGTGGAAGCACAGGTTATGACATGCTTGTTCTTGAAATGTTCTTAATATGCTCCAGATTAATTTTTAAACATTTGTAGAACTTGCTTAAGTCCTAAACAAGTTCTAGAACACAATTTGAGGAGTAAGTGTAAACAATTATTTTGTCCTTGAAAAGTTCGAAAAATGTTCTATAAAATCATAAGCAGATTTGTCGAATTCACTGGGTCTAACATATTAAGCGAAATGTTCTGGAACTTAATTTGAATCATATTTTAGAAAATTTCTTTCAACTTATTTTTACTTTCGAACATTTGTAGAACCTACTGGTTCTTGAATCTAGACTATTTAAAGAACACTTTCAGAGTAATAGCAAATTATGGAAATGTGTTAGACAAGAGTTCTTGAACAAACATATGTAACTGATTCAGAACAGTTGTTGAAGTTTAGTTCTTTATTTCAATATACTTTATTCTGTATCATTGATGGTAAGTAAATGCTACTTTAACAACGTCAGTCCACCACTCATGTGGTTGTTCTTTCGTCCCAATAGCTTTTCATGAGTCAACCCATGTGCAAGACCACTGCACAAATAATATGGCAGCTGTCATCATCAGCCTGTACATGTCTGCTTTACAACAAGTGTGTGTACCTTTTAAAATACTTATGTGGACACTATTAGCATGTGCAGTCAGAGTAAATATACTTTTACTTACTTATGTATATTTGCTCCATATAGCAAAATACTGACAGGTGTAAGTTCTGTGCATGTGAATGGGGCCTAAGACTTAGTTCTTCTGTTTAGATTTGCTTGCGAACGTTTACCAGGCTTATTGACCGTATAAAGCTGGTCGCCTTTGTCGTCTGCGGTTCAGTTATTTTGCACGATTAATGCGTACCTCTGCTGTTTTACCCAATTAACTGTAGATCAGTCTAAATTGACAGTGAATGGCAGTGTTCTTTCTGACACGCCCAACGTCCGTTACCTGGTCGCACTATATCAATGCGTCAAACTCTACACCCATATATCTGAATGACTTACCCATATATGTGACGCGCCATGACATTTTGTGCCCAAATGCGGTAAAACGTGACGTCGGGAAAACGCGCTGCAAAAGTGACGTTATTTATGCAACTGCACTTTGTTGCGCACTTTGTACGTCGCTAAGCGTCATTTGTTAACATCGTTAAAATCCCAAGAGGCGCAAACATTTTACGATTTCTTCGCGAAGAAAGATTTAATTATGGATTAGAAGATTTATTCATCTACATACGACTTTTTAAAGCATTGAGTTGGAGGAATTACAGTGGAGATGACTATTTACAATCATGTACATGTATTTAAAAAAAAAAAAAAAAAAAAAAAAAAAAAAAAAAAAACATCACCGTCTCTCCGATCGGCCGTAGTGCATTTTTATTCAAATTAAAAGCCAGCCTGAAAAAACAAATGAGTATGATAAACAAAAATACCACAATCACACACTGCAGACCAAGACTAGGTCTGATATTATAATGCATTTTATAAAACAACGGAATCAATTCCATTTCGAACGCAAATTGTATACGCAAAAATGTGTGTCCGTTTCAGTACCTTTTGTCCCCAGTGTTGTCGTAGAGCGCGTGAGCGGTTTTGTTGCCTGTTGTGTTGAGAGGACACACTACAAGTGGAAAGTTCCATCCTACTTATAGGTGATGTGGCTTACGATGCTCGTTTCAGTGTATGCAATAAGCGTAATACTTTGAGGTACAGTAACAGGACATAATTATTCGCCGTCTTACAACGTCGCCGTTTAAATCAATGTATTTCCGGATTGTTTATCAAAATTATTGTCGCATAACAATAGAAGCTACAACCGTGAAAAAAGGACCAAATGAACGCAAATTGATTTACGCAATATACAATTTTATTGTAGCTTCTTGGTGTCTGTTGTTTATGTATTGTAGTCATTTAAATACGACGACAAATTTAAATGGTGTTTTTTGGCGACGTTAATTTTAACGTCAATGGGGTTCGTGAAATTTTAAAATGTATGTTCACTTTAAACTTGACCTACTTGAGAACCAAAATTATAATTTATTTTAATGTTTTATTATATATTGCTATTTTATATTTAACTTCCATCCCCGTAAATTTGTTCAAAAAGTGCACCATGTTAATTTTCACAAAAAAATCTGGAAATGCACTGTTTAAACTGCAACGGCACGAAGTGGCGAATATGTATGAACAGAAAAAATCAATATTTGGGTTACTAGTCTGATGCGCTGACTGCTCCTTGTGTGCTAATAGGGCTACAAGCCTGATACGCTGACTGTTCCGTGTATGCTACATATAAAAAATGTATTGCATCAGCGTGGCAAACGCTAGACTGCTTAATCGGCGATGTGCGTATGCTGTAAGATGAAGTCACCAGCTTTTGCCGTGAGCGCATCTTTGCACGAAACTTAGAAATTCTTTCTTATTACATGTAACACCGTATATTCAGACTCGACGCTTGTTCCCTGCGTGTAATGTTTATGTGTGTTAGAGCCACTTGAAAACTGTGCCAGCTTATCACTTATCGCATTTGCCAACCGCAAAGGATCAAGCGAGCCTGTTTTAAAACGCAACCAGAGCCTGTTCTGCTAATCTACAACGTATGGAAGTGTTCCAGCCAAACACTACACTTCTAGCCCAACTAGGTAGCTAGGTTATATATCCACAAAACGCTTTGAGGCGTGACTGTTACGGGTAAATGTATTGAATGGATCGAGGGTCGTGGTGGTTGAAGCATGTATGCATATAATGATTTAACGCATACGCGCCAAGTATCGAAATTTTATAAGTTGTGTAAAATCATGTTCTGTAGCGTTTAAGCCAGGTACATCCACTAATCTGATCTACTTCAATAAGTTGGGTCCATTTCGATCTGATCTGTGTTTAATTAATTGTAACTTCGGTGTGTACATGAGCGCAAGCTGATTGTAGTTACTTATGGTTATAGCTGATACCCATACATGTATAAATATGCAACCAAACTATTCGGATGGGTACACGTACACATGTATTCCCGGCGCACCTTGACACATAAGATGCGGATTAATAGTCTACACTGTTCACAAAATTGAACCTTTTAGCATGTGATCATATCAAATATAAGTGAACAGCATTTGAATAGTGTCGGAGTTCGACGCCGAATAGGCTTAAACATTGTTGAACCCGCGTTTCTGTATATTTCACGAAAAAAAGTGAGTTGTGGGTACTCACCACGTGCCGGCCAAAATGTTGTGTGTCGTTTCATTAATCTGCTAAGGGTAAAGCTGTCATTCACATTAGAAAGAGCCGCTTCTAATAAGTACCCACTGCAAACATTTTCTTTGAGAAAAAAGAAATAGCGCTTTGGGTATCCATTGGTCTTGAACCAGGTTTGTATTGCACAGATATATTAGCAAATGACAGCCACAAAAATATGAAGATAGGGAAGTGGTGGGGACTGGTACATCCACATGAATCTCTTTGATCCGATCCCAGTTTACTCAACATAGATTCAATGTTAATTCAACCCCGTGAAGTTGGATCAACATTGATTCAATGTTGAGTCAAGATTGTGCGCCTGCCGGGATGCATCTAGCGAAAGGAGGACATAATTTCGTCACGTTTTGATATCGAACTTCCAACAAAACATTTTGCTTGATATATTTTGTGGGAGCTCGTCCACTCTTTTCTCTGCTTTTGTTTTAAGCTGCGCAGCATGTTACATGTATTTCTTCTTCCTTGACAAAAATACATTGTACGTGTATATATATAGAATTTGATTACACCGATCTCGCCGTTTCAATTTTGACTGCCTTTAAAATTCAAAACTCTGTTTCAGTGGAAGGTATGCACAATCGGCGAAAAGATTGATCCGCATTTGCGCAAATGAAGACCAAGACATAGTAAACTCAGTAGTTTGCTTTGGTTTTCTAAGGGCATATTGAAGTGAAGCAATGCATCTGTATTGAAATTGAAGTGAAGCAATGCATCTGTATTGAACAGAAGAGACACGGCTAAACTACTAATTTATCGATGCCCGACTTTTACGAATTGAATATCGCGTGATGGGTTCCGGGATCAGCTCTTGACTTGGTACACACCACTGACCTTAGTATTTTATAACTACTACTACTGGCAGCACTGCTGCTGATGCTACGTTCCCTCCAATTAGCGAAAGTTATATTGAAAAAAGAGAAAAGCAAGTAGATAGACCACGATGCGCGGAATCTAAAGGGGCGGATCCAGAGGGGGTGGCATGGGGTACGGACCCCCTGGAAAATCACAAGTTATATAGGTTTCTATAGGGAAAAAGCAATTGGACCCCACACCCCTGGAAAAAGTTTGACCCCCCCCCGGAAAATGTTCCACCATCACTGGAACCTTGGAGAATAAGTTTTCTTTGAAAGAAACCAAATAAGTTGATTACTAAAAAATAAATAAATAATAATAATAATAATAATAATAATAATAATAATAAAAAAAAACAACGTTGTCAGAGCTTTTTATGCCAGATGGACCTGGAGACCCCCCCCCCCCTCGACGAAAATTCCCTGAAAAAAAGGCTTAATCTATTTATATTTTTAAAGAAATAATGTTGACGATTTATCCGCTCACGTTTTTTGTCCCAAAATGTCCCAATAGAGAATTTCTGTAGTGAAATGAACTTTCCCAAAAGAATAATCAATTCGTTTCAAACATCCAGAAATAAAATCGCCAAGTTATCTATCAGAAAATTAACGTTGACGTCGCAAACATTTTACATACAATTCCATAACGTAGGGACCTATGAACTATTGCCTATTTCTCAGAAACCGCTTAAGATATCGAAATGAAATTTCACATGTATACTCCAGGGGTATATAGGTATCAGAAAATATCAATATCTCAATATCGACCAAGTACCTCATTTGGACCCAAAATCTCATGGCTGGTCACATATCTGGATGACTAACTAATATCTGGATGACTGACTCAAAATTGACAATATTTAATTTGACCAGATTTTAAAAACAATTGCGAGTGATCAGGGAAATACTAAAATCACAGACTACACCCCAAACCATGCACCGTAAGGAAGAGGCACAGATCAAGGGCAGCCAGATAACAGCAAAACACAATTAATAGTCCAAAAGTCAAGATATCCAGCTAGAATTCGTTCCACCTCCTCCACTAAAAAGGTTTGATGGCTTTAAGTTAAAGATGAAAAAGTGGGCCAATTTTGGGCCCGGGTGACAAGTCTGGAACAGGATTCTTCATGCTGAAATTCAAGATGGCGTCCAACAGTGCCGCCAAAATGATTTTTTTCTGATTTGTCCTGATAAATGTGTATTTTTTTTACCAAAATGCAAATTTGTTACCCTGTAGCAATAAGAAAGCACACTAAAACTAAAAAAAACTCCCAGCAATATCAATACTTTTTTGGTAATAAAACTCAAAATTGATACCAAACTTGACATATTTACTAGGTTAATTTTAGATTTTATGGTCAAACTATTAACTTGTGAGATATCTCTAGTATGAGTCTTTGCAATATTTGCATTCAAAGCTTAATTTAACTTTGTTGTACATCATAGAGTTGTAACAGCTTTCAATAAAACAATGTGATATTACTAATGACCTTGCATTACTGAGAAGTAACGAGATACATGCATGCGTGTATGTATTGCTTAATTTTATGGTTGGATTTTTTTTTATCCTTTTTATATTTTTGTTTCAATGGAAAGGTCTATATAATTTAGCTAACATTAATATTGCCATTAACAGTTATTTCCTGTAAAATCTTTAAATAAAAATTAATGCTGGAATGGCTTCCCATACTTTCCTTACAAAAACACAGCGCACAAAATGCTTTTGCTAGGAGATACACAATACAGTGTATTTTGACATTAATAAGTGTAAAAATGAAACGGTCTAACACAGCAATTGAAGATGAGGACAGTGTTGAAGACTGTACTTTATCGTTTTGAAACCAGGAGAAAATTACCTAGATTTATATACAGATTTTTAAAGTGCCTCAAATACCAGTGCAAATCAAAGGAAAAAACTCTCTAAGGCATTGCATAGTAGTATTTTGAAGTTTTATGAAGCTCGTAAAGTTAGAAAGGATGATCTCTATAAAAGAACAAAACTGGAAGAAAACAATTTTAGATACGGAGCAATGCTGTAACTGGCATGCAAGCTGCTATAAAGAGTATACAAACAAAACCAATGTAGAAAGAATACTAAGCAAAGGCTGATATAAAACAGAAAGATGTTTCATTTAAGTCGCCATAATCAACAAAATCCTGAAAAAAGCATGCGGTCATCTGTTGCTGCATTTAATTGGGATCTATGTATATTTTGCCAAAATATAACAAACTTAAAATTAAAAGTCTTTGTCAGGTTGAAACAATGAAAGTATGGGGAATGATTTTGGAATCGGTAAGAATTCAAAATGACAAATAACTCCTTGTGAAACTATCAGGTGTAGACTCTATAGCGCAAGGGGGGGGGGGGGGGGCAATACCATATTGTATGTCACAGCAGTTATACAAGTAAATCTAATTTAAAGCATTTTGAAGAAGAACAAGGTAAATCTGATTTACAGATTGAAAGTCAGTTAGCAGAAGGCTTTGCAGAGCTTGTAAAAGAAATTGATTTTGAATTATTTCATCAGAAGAAAGCATTAAATATGTCAGTGCTTTCAGAAAGGTTTGGGACCATACTGTCAGATAAGATTCCGAATATTGAAACTTACAGAAACGAAATAAGTTGAAAAGGAGGCTGAATAATCATTATGGGGACCAGATTGTTTTTATGCCCCAAAGGAACTTTGGGAGGCATATAGTAATCGCACTGTCCGTCCGTCCGTCAGTCCGTCCGTCCCGCTTTCGTGTCCAGTCCATATCTCCTATATTCTTTGAGTTAGGAATTCCGCATTTGGTGTGTGGATACATCTTGGGATGGCGAAGTGTCGCGTACCATTTTCGGGTCACTGTGACCTTGACCTCTGACCTAGTTTTTATAATAATCATGTCCGGAGCATATCTCTTATATTATTTGAGTTAGGAATCTCAAATTTAGTGTGTGGATGCATCTTGGGATGAAGAAGTGTCGCGTACCATAATTAGGTCACTGTGACCTTGAACTTGACCTCTGACCCAGTTTCTTGAAAACTGCATTGAGTCTGGTGCATATCTCCTATATTCTTTGAAATAGGAATTCCAAATTTGGTGTGTAAATGCATCTTGGGATGAGGGGGTGTCACATGCCAATTTTGGGTCACTGTGACCTTGACCTCTGACCTAGTTTTAAGAATTATCGTGTCCGGAGCATATCTCTTATATTCTTTGAGTTTGGAATTCCAAATTTGGTGTGTGGATACATCTTGGGATGGCGGAGTGTCGCGTACCATTTTCGGGTCACTGTGACCTTGGCCTTGACCTCTGACCTAGTTTTTTGAAAAATCGTGTCCGGAGCATATCTCTTATATTATTTGAGGTAGAAATCTCAAATTTGGTGTGTGGATGCATCTTTGGATGTAGAAGTGTCACATACCATAATTGGGTCACTGTGACCTTGATCTTGACCTCTGACCTTGTTTCTAGAAACTGCATTGAGTCTGGTGCATATCTCCTATATTCTTTGAGATAGGAATTCCAACTTTGGTGTGTAAATACATCTTGGGATGACGGGGTGTAGCATACCATTTTTGGGTTACTGTGACCTTGACCTCTGACCTAGTTTTAAGAATTATTGTGTCTCGAGCATATCTCATATATTCTTTGAGTTAGGAATTCCAATTTTGGTGTGTGGATGCATCTTGGGATAGCGGAGTGTCATGTACCATTTTCGGGTCACTGTGACCTTGACCTCTGACCTAGTTTTTAGAATAATCATGTCCAGAGCATATCTCTTATATTATTTGAGGTAGGAATCTCAAATTTGGTGTGTGGATGCATCTTGGGATGACGAAGTGTCACTTACCATAATTTAGTCACTGTGACCTTGAACTTGACCTCTGACCTAGTTTCTAGAAACTGTTGCATATCTCCTATATTCTTTGAAATAGGAATTCCAAATTTGGTATGTAAATGCATCTTGGGATACCTGAGTGTCACAAACCATTTTTGGGTCACTGTGACCTTGACCTCTGACCTCGTTTTCAAGAATTATTGTGTCCAGAGCATATCTCCTATATTATTTGATGTAGGAATCCCAAATTTGGGGTGGTGATTCCTCTTGGGATGGCGGAGTGGTGCATACCATTTTGAGTCATTTTGACCTTGACATTGACTTCTGGCCTCATTTCTAGTTTTTTCTTGCTATATTACAGCTATCTTTCCTCAAATGTGTCTTATACTAGACCAATTCCTTTGGGGGCATTCGTCACGTGTTTGTGACATTTCTTGTTCATGATCATTATGATAGATCAAAACCCCAATTTATATACAGCAGTGAAATTTAACTTCAAGATGCAATAAACATATAGCTGCAAAGCTAAGTGAAACGATAAATGAAAAGGATGAAAAGAACATAGTACATGAAATTGACCCAAATGCCAGTAGTGTCATACTTATGACAGCAAATATATTGCGGTGTGAAATAAAAGGTTGCAGCAGTCTGAATACCAATCCTGTGAATCCCAAAGAAATTAGCGTAGAAAAAGCTCAAGGAATTGTTTGTACAATTTAATAAAATGAACATGAGGAAATGCAAAATATTGAAACCCAAAACAGCAAACCGTTCCAGGATGGAGTGCATTTAATGAATTAATGTGTCAACAAAGTTGATGAATCTTCAATTGGTTATTGTCCTCTTTCAAAGCTTCACAAACAGAGTACAGTGCTATATATACTGTTATGCTTACCATTCAAAAAAACATGTCCAAACTGAATCAAAACATGTCAGTTCTAACATGAAATGAGGCAATTTACTCCAATGCAAAGGAAATTCAGTGGAAATGTGGTGATCAGTTTAAAGATATACTTAGAGTGGGGGATTTCATATTGCCCGAACTTTTCTAGGGGTCATTGATCATTTATATGAAGGGAGTGGGATAGAAAACATATTTATTGAAGCAGGCCTATATGGACCAAGTACTGTATGCAGGTTTCTTAAAGGGAAAATGTATAATAGAGGAGTAAGAGCTCATAAATTATTACTTGAAGCCTTAATGCGACTCCAATGGCGAGTTTTCTGTGACTGGATTGTAGACCAGGTCCATGAAGTAGATACTAAAACACGTAATGCTGGTCTTAAAAATATGCAAGAAGCATTGAAAAACAAAGATTCGGATGTTTGAACGAAATGCAGGTTGTGCTCTCTGATAAAGTCAGTAACTTTCACCATCAGTTTATAAGCCAACAGAGAAATTTGCCTTGTGGACAAACTCGTACCAACATGGTATTACTACAATAACTGTTTGACTACATACAGGCAGAAAGGGATGGTCAATGGGGAAAGCACTTATCAGCTGTAACAGCCATGTTACCATATTTCCTCGTGACAGATCACCAGAATTATGCAAAGTGGTGTTCTATGTATGTTGCTGGTATGAAGCTTCTAGAACAAGCTTCAGCTGAAACTCTTACTGTGTTTAATGAAGGACATCATGCTGTCAGTCGATCTGGAAAACCATTTTCTGCTGGTTGGTCAGATATGACATTAGAGAAGTCAGACAATTGTCAAAGTTAATTTAAATCAGGTATAATAGGCTTCAGTAAGTAAGAAGAAGCACTTGATCGCTGTTTTCTGACTGCCTATGAAAGAGCCTCTATCACATCAGCCACAAATAATATGTGTGATATAAAAGAAGAGGAAGATACTCTTCATAAAGAAGGTGGAAAAGCAAGAAGTGAAAGGAATGAAGTGGATATTCAGAAGCTGATTACTACGTTAATGACTGTTATTATATACCTACAACTGATACGACTTAAGAACTGTCTGTTTTCTGGCCATCTGATACAGAAAGTCGGATCGACGAACTGAGGTTTTCTGAATCCATATCACTATCCTTTAAAACGAGGCTAACGTCGGTTACTTGCTTTTGCGGCGACGTCATGTAAAGTAAATTGCAAGCATGGAACCAGAGACGGAAAATATGTTGACGTGACGTCAAAAAACGTATCGTTATGGCAAACGCTCCCACAATTTTTCGGGATTAAAGACCAAAACAGGTTTAAAAATCAGAAAGAATGTCAGAAAAAGGCATATAATAAACATATTATCACAATAGAAACTTGATCTGGCGTACAGCATCACGTCTCGTGGATGAGGCCATACCATCGGATCACCCTCGACGCTACGCGTCTCGGGTGATCCGATGGTATGACCTCATCCACTCGACGTGATACAGTACGCCATATCAAGCCACTATTATGATAATGCGTATGTATCAGATCCATTCAGACCAGAAAACGACAAACCCTTCCATAACATATGCACTGGAACTGTGTTACCAGAAACTATTTCTAAGAAGCTGCTGGAAGCAAAATCTAAAGATTTACTTATGAAAACTTTGTTGAAAAACGGCTGATTGAAAAGGAGGTCAGTTTTTTCAACCCCATGACTAAGACAAAACTCAAGACATTTGCTACTGCTGTGAAGAAAGGCTCCGTAAGTGATTCAAAGGAGAAGACTTTTTTATCAGTCAATACAGATCTGCAGCTGTTTGGTAGATTAGTGGTAATTGCGAAATCTAGATATATATATATTTAGACTTGATAAATGTATTACAGCATGAACTGTTAAATGTACCCTTAAGCCTGGCAAAGCCCGATATAACTTAATACGGGTACAAAAACTTATGCCAAAATGGGGAAAGAAGCTGTGATCTTTGAAACTCTTCCAACAAAGGTGAACAATGCTTGGAGACTTGATGGAATGGCACAACTTCAAATGGTTAAGAAAGGGTGTGCATTCATATTTGGAGAGTTAGCAGATATTAACATAAAATGAGCCGCGGCATGAGATTTCCAACAATGTGGTATGTTTGACATGTGTAGAATCAGATGAGCCTGTGCAGTCTCCTATTAAGCTTAGAAACTCCAAATGATGTTCAGTCAGTAGCTCAACACACAGTGAATATTCAAGCGACTAGCAAAGGCTCTGAACAGACAGTGCGTATGCGTAGGCTGGTCTGAGCCTTTGCTGGTCGCACATACCATATTGTCGGAAATCTCATATCGTGGCTCAAATTTATTGTTTATGAAGGGCATTTTTGTGAACTTCGTAGAATTGGGTTGTATCTCTACAACTATAGAATTTACGGTACCATAAGTATACATCTTTTGAAAGGCCTAGCTTCTTTTTAAACTCTTAAGTTTCCTTTTCTATGTGGATTTTTCTCGCTTCTAATCGAATGGTATATATATTTCATAACTTATTCGTTTAACATGCCTATGTTATAGCTTAGGGCGGTGATTTGTTGTTGTTGATTCATTGTTTTTGGTTCCTTATTGTGTGTGTTTTGTCAGACGCGGATCCAGAAAGTTTTGTCAGAGGACATCCAACCTGACAAATGTTTTTATGTTTTTTTTTTGTTTGTTTTTTATATTTTAGTTGATGAGGGGAGAGAGGATCCACATACCACTAATAGCGGGACATCATCGGCACGTCAGCGAAAACGCCATTGAAATGGGCTGATGATGGCCCAAAATTGTATACTAGCTTGGTAGCTTTGTGATTTTTCAGGTGATCCGGACCAGTATTACTAAGAAACCCTATAGCTTTGTGATTTTTCAGGGAGAGAGGAGGACTCCCTGTCCCCTCCCCATCTGGATCCGCGCATACTTTGGTGTGATTGGTCCAGGTTTTGGGATATATTTCGTTGTGCCTTTTCTAGTTTGGGAACCATCTTCTTGAGGAAGACAGCTGGTTGCTTTACTTTAATTGAGCCAGGACCGAACTAAACCCGTCTTAGGGGTTTCTGACAAAGTGAGATTTTAACCAGCCTGCTCAGCTACAGAGACAAGGAAATTGAAATTTTGCTCGCAGCAACTCTAGATATGACAATAAGCGAATAACAAAGGTGCTTATCAGACTGCGCAGATGTACAGGCTGGTGTGCGCTTTTGTTGTTTGTCCCCAAAGACAGGTTTGTCGGGTCGAGGCCCGATTATTTTCTCGTGTGTTTGTTTGTTTGTTTGTTTGTTTTGTTGCTTTACGTCCCAAGCAGTGATTTTGTTATTTGCGCATCCTGCATCTTTTGCGCATAAGATTTTATAACAGCGAGTCCCGGGATGCAATAGTAGTGCAGACTTGTCATTAAAAATAGTGTTTTGGACTCATTAGTTTGCGGTGGGGACTCATTGATATTGGATGTAGCGAGTCCCAGGACCCATAAGCCCAAAATTTTAAATGAATCACTGCCCAAGTCAACAGCTATGGTCATTGCGGGACGGTCAGTTCACCTAACCACACTTTTCCTGTGCAAGCTTGAACAAGCGAGTAACCAGTAATTCGTGCACATACTTTCGCTTTTAACTGACAACAACCCTTCATGAGTGATTCAGCGGAAGGGAGGAGAATGACCGTAGAAATTATTTCATGTATTATCTCCACGAAAGTATGGGACCGGGCTGGGATCGAAATCGCAGTCAGCTTCGCATCTGTAGCCTGACACATTACCGACTGCGCTACGCGGGCCCGGTGTGCGTGTCTTTGATTGTCTGTGTTAAATTGTTTCTTCCCTAGGTGCCACGGGTTGGTCTGTATTCTGTAAGTGTAGTGTGTGCTGCCGTATTTACTTTTTATTGCAAATATTCAATTGATGGGATCAGTGCAACAAGGTAATTGTGTTGCCTAAAAACATTTCCACATTGTATTAACTCCCTTTGACCACAAAATTACTACAAAAAGTTGGAACGATTAGGAATATACCATTGACATAAAGTTCCTAATTCCAAAATTGGATGTTTATGCAACAAACGACCTAACTCCAGTAATTTTATTTTTGGTTTCATTTCAAAGCTTTATTCCTTATATCATAATTTCCACACTTTGAACCACAAATAGCAACATTTCGTTTGAAAGACATAATTTCCACTCGTATGGAATAGCTTGAATAATTTTGTGCAACATAAAATTTACGTAAATCTTGTGTTGTATCCAGGTTTTTGCTATTTTACTCGTAAGAAAAAGCTTTCGACACAGTATTGTGTATTATTATTTGTCTATTATTGATGTACTCTTGAAATCAACATAGCTTTCTCTTTTTGTGCAAGAAAATCCACATATGAGAATTGCCAAAAAATTACGTTTTTCGCGTTTTTCTCGAAATAATGAAAAATGGATTAAATTACCTTGTTGCTCTGACCCCTTCAATTTCCATGTGTAAATGCGACGATGATTCAAATCTACAACTATTAGCTTTTCAAAAAAGCTGGTGGTCGTTTAGCCATATCATTGTAAGTGTTCTTGCACACTGCATGCTTCCATTTTGAGCTGCTCGAGCATGTCCATGTAGATTTGCTCTAAGCTCTGATTATTTACGTTTGAACTGTGATTTTTTATTATTAAACACATGCTTCTAGCGAATAAGTTGCTTGATCTTAAGCACCCATCTTATGCACGATAAGTTATGGTAATATATCTAGCATGCTACACATTTATGGAACGTTATTTGACAACACTGGAAAGCCCATTTTTCTAAAACTGATGCCAGAAATCAAGATCACAGTGGTCGTTAAACTGTAAAATTAATGCACATCACTCCATGACCCCAAGATGTGTCCATAAACCAAATTTGTAATTCCTATGTCAAATAATGGAGGATTTATGCTCATGAGATGATTTTTCTAGATCATGGCAAAAGTAAAGATATGGTACAAGGTGCATCAACACACGAATTTTGGCATACTTACCTCATATAATATAGGAGATATGCTCTGGATATGGTATGAACACTCAAATATTTAGGACTATAAGGACAGGCAGTTTGATTAATATATGCCTCCCTTTGGGGGGCAAAAAACCTGTTTGTCATAAGACAGTGCCTGAATTTATATTAATTATAAATGATCAGATGTGGATGAAAATCACATAGGCAATGGCGTAGCCAGAACGTTGAGAAATATACGCTCATCAAAGGGAGAATACTGTATCAAGCAATTATTCTCTACAATGACGCCCCTTTTCAAAATGGGAACTTCTCTTAAAATTGTTTCCTTTAATGGCAGCTCCTTAAGGTATTGAAAATCACTTTACCACATAAGGTGAGCTCATTTGAGTGTTACACTTTTTATTACGCACATGCGTATACTGCATAATGGGAGCTACGCCAATGTATAAGTACGTTTACTGATGTGAATCTCGCTCGCAAATTTTGCCAATTAAGGGCGTTTTGGCTTTGGGACGTTTTACTGTCAATTTCTTACGCACGACAATTATGCTTACAGTTTATTGTGATTTGCATGAAGGGCAAATGGACGCCTACTTTGTGTATATTAAATTCGCGCATATGTTTGCTTCGCGCTATAGGTAACCCTATATGCTTTCGCGCTATAGGTCAACCCACGTTTCTTGGTACCCCGCTCTTGTTCGACAGCGAATAAAAATTACCCTGAGGACGGCGTAAAGGTTCGGTCAAAACCTGACTTTGATGTGTGATTTGCATGAACGTTATATTAGCGGACGGCCATGGCAGACCGCAATCATTTTGGACGATTATGACCTTAATGATATAACTACGCATATAACATAATCATGCAAAACTGCCCGAAACTGAGTCTACATATTAGAGCAACAGCTAACTCTGTATATGCTAAATGAAAACAAAGCTAAAATGACTACATTGATCCGTATTAAATTTATATACTGCACTGTAAAGATGAGTAACTTTACACCAAATTTGGTGGGAGCTGAACTGCCGTTGGTCTGGGTGTAACTATTCAACTGCTTGAAAAGCCATGATCTGTTTAATTATATTAATCCAGAGGATAACTACAACAATAACAGCTAGAAATGTCAAACATTTATAACTGGATAAATATTGGCCTCAAGTTGTTTTAGTAGCAATGTAAATGTATGTTTACACCAAAGGAGGTGCCACTCAGCTGCCGCCCCTTTAGGGTGTTTACTTGCACGTTGTTTACAGTGCGAGTAAAAATGAATGCTGAGCTCTTCAACCAGTTAGTGAATTATGTCATAGAGTGCACTGCATTAACTATTCGAAACCTGACGAGTTCCACCAAATCATTTAAAGTACCTCACACATATTGGTTCTTGGATTGAATGATTGAATCCTTCCAAACCAAACTTTATCACTCCTATTGCTGTTCCACGTATGATGGATATATGTATTTACGATTATGTCTGGATTGTTTTTCTCGCACACCAGATTGGGATTTCCGTTGTTTTACCCATGTGAGTTACATGATTTCCGTTATTTTTTCCCATGCGATATACATATCCCTACCAGCCCGTGGGAAAGATAAACGAACAGCCGCATGTAGGCCACACGCTGGCCGCACGTCGATCCGTGACGTCTTTGTATTTTTTAAATGACGTCACCATGTTGCATCTCAGCGCATTCAGGATTTTCTCGAAGCCTTTATCATGTTATCCCAATATGAAATGAGGTATTTAGTGGTGAGCAAGAAAAATAATCCATTATTCGTGTGAGAGTGGGATAGAAAAATCTGTCATTCACTTGTTGCCCTAACATTTTCTTTTCGTGCACTGATTTGTTCTTTTAGGAGTTTTAGCTGTTCTGTTTTGGTTCTACATTGTTTGAAGTTTTCTTCTCTGTCATCTTCTGAACACCAGAAACCTTTGAATTATTGACTTTATTAAATTCTCTTTTCTTTGATTTGACTTCATCTGTTTTGATTTCTTTTTCTTTTCTTTTTTTTTTATTATTTCCAAATATTCTTTTATAAGTTCACATTTTCGTACTTGCTTCAGGTTTCATACTTTATTGTTCATTTTCATTGTGTTTGTCACTAAATCATGCCTTTTATCTTTGCTTTGATGTCCCAACCACTGTGAGGTATTGTTCTCCGAATACATAATCTTGGACTCACTGTTTGTAGTTCTGTTAAATGATGTATCTGCTTAAGCCATAAGTCTTTCTATGGTTATATTGTTCGTTTGACAGGACTGAATTTCAAGTGAAGTGTCATAAAAAGTATTTCCTACCAAGAATTCACCATATAATTTGAAATTTTTTGTTAAGAAATTTCTAACACTTTCTTATAAAACCTGACCAACAACTTTTTCAACTATATCTTTGAAGGACTGTCTATTCTCTTGTAGGAATATGCCTTCATCCTTCAAGCAAAAAACTTTACTCTCCACACAGCAAAGAATTAATATCTGAAGACTTTATTTCTAATTTGTGTTCAAACTTTTGGTACAATGGTCCCATGTCCAAAGCAGTCAAATGTTTTTTGTGATGTAAATGTCATATATGGTCTTGTAATGGAAATGTAGATAATACCAAGTACACAGCACATAGCTAGGAGCAATGGATTTTATATGCAACTTAATACACAGGACTGTATAAAATTCAGTGAAAATTTAGTTTTATATAAATATTGAATTATATAATATTTTATTTGAAGAAGAACAATAGCATTGTTGAAAATTACATTAAACCTGTACTCTTTGAATCTCATCCAAGGAATATTCTTCATATGCTGGGACAAGTATAAATTGACTTTTCGCTTACATAGCGTATTGGATAAATATATGATTTTCAAATTCAAATAGTGTGAGTCAATGCCCAGCAGGAGTGATTATTTTTTTTATTAAGATAATTTGCATTTTTTCTATTTTCACATTCGTTTTTGAATGTTGTTTCATGTTTGGTCAATCTTCTTTGCTTGACGAATCTTCTTCAAGATTGATAATAAACTCCTCAATCTAACTTTCGCACAGATTGTCTTGTGTCCAGTAGTCAGCTTCAACCTTCTTCACATGCTCGCACACCCTGGAGAGTCCATACCACCTTGCCGCAGTCTCTGGGGCACACTTCACACAGGGGACGATATTGATTATAATACTTGTCTCCTCTGGGAATGCTAAGAGTAGGACCCACCAGTTTGCCATGGGTGGCTTTCTCGTAACTCGAAGGGGATGGCCTGGAAGACTGAGAGCATGCAGAATATAGACGTTTATAAATTCTGTATGACTCACAAGTCTCTTTGACGGGGTAGACTGAGGTGGAAACACGGCCCAGTGTTTCTAATCGGCTTTGTCATGCTGAGCCCCAGGATTCTGAAAATGTAAAAAAAAAATATTTCTTATATTTTTGTTCTATAGTATCGTTCTGATGCCAACCATGGGTCCATTTATCTTTCTTTCTTTTATAAAATAATCCTGGAAGGCAGTGGCTTAACGGGTGCATTGTGCAGATTTTATTTGTGCAAGTATACCTTTTATGTAACTCTAGCACTGGAGGTTGGAAAGCCACTCCATTAAAGTGCTCCCTTGTTGGGGTCCACGGTGGGTGGGAAGCATGGAGGATGAATCAAACAACTAAACTACATGGCTAAACAAAAAGCAAAAAAACGTCCCATAGCAAATTCAGATACTGACTCTGAAAACTCGTACCCAGCTTACATATGTATTCTCCAGGTTTAGCATGTCTTTTTGATTTTGAGATATGGCAAATGTCTCTTCAAAATGTTCTTCTACATTATCACTTAAATTAAAACTGAAATTGATATCTGTGTCTTGTGATATTGTAGCTCTGCCACCACCCATACATAAAAAATAAAATAAAATATTGTGTTATATCTTCAAAATGGTATTGCCCATGTAAAAGTTTTATACTGTCCAAAGTTTTAAAACAACATTCATCATCCTGAACTACATCATGTGACTCAAACCGATTCAAATCCGTTCTAGTCATTATCTGTAACGGAATAAATCAAACCAGTTTATATAAGAAAACAAAATGGCAAACATTATGTGAGTATTAATAAAAATATGTTTCTATAAGCATAAAATGTTCAGAAAGCGTGCTACACAAGCAATCAGATTAGTTTTTTTATCAACTTTACAGGGGGGGGGGGGGGGTGTCCAAATTAATGCACATAATACAAGTCCTAGGGGGCTCAGTGGTAGAGTGCTTGACTCGAGTACGAGGGGCCGCATGTTTTAGCCTAACCAGCATCAATGCGTTGTGTCCTTAAGCAAGACACATTAATACTAGCTTAGTACTGGTTCAACCCAAGAAGACCAGTCCCTACATAACTGAAAGATTGTTGATGGGACGTAAAGAATCAAATCAAACAAAAATAATACAAGTCCAAATTCATGCATTTACACATTTATCTCGTTATTATTGCAGCTAAATCTTATAAAATTTGCAAATCTTTTTTTAATGTGCCAGGAATATTTACACTTTGTGCTGCTTTATGACCTTGACCTTATAACGAAGGTCAATAGGTATATGATGGCCCATAAAATGGCCCATATGTGTGTTCTGTAATAAAACAAATGCAAAGTATAAATTAAACCAGCTGTTTATATACCATGTCAATAAGTGTGGATGGATAATGAAAAATGAATGAATTTTCATCTTTATTATATGGGCCAGCTCATGATATTATGGTACTTATCCCGTTTTTTACCAACAACAGCTACGACAAGCCTACAAAATTATGCAGACTCCACAGAAGACTTTGCACAGCTTTAACTGCTCAGACACAAAGTATGTAAGATGATGACGATTCAGAGAAAAACTTGGACCTGTGATTCATTGACTGTCACTTGAACAGAGAAGTTAAGCAATACCTCAAACATATTGATTCTGTAATGAATCTTTCCAAACCAAACTTTATCACTCCCATTGCTGTTCCATGTATGCTGGATATATTTATTTACAATTATGTTCAGATTGGTTTTTATCTCACTGATGTCGATATCCTTTTGACCAGACTCTTCTTATCTGCTTTTATGAATATTTATTAACTCTATTAAATATAATCTTGATTTATCCACAGTGAACTTTTCCCCCTTAAATCAAATGCAAATAAATGTTTGTCATTCACTTGTTGCCGTTGTTAGGAGTTTTAGCTGGTCTATTTTGGTTCTACATTTTTTTGAAGTTTTCATCTAATTCATTTTCTGAACACCAGTAACCTCTTTGAATTATTGACTTTAGTAAATTCTATTTACTTTGATTTAACTTTTTCTGTTTGGATTCTTTTTTCTTCTCTTTTTTAATTATTTCCGAATATTCTTTTTTATGTTCACATTTTCGTACTTGCTCTAGGTTTCGTACTTTATTGTTCATTTGCATTGTGTTTGTCACTATTTCATGCCTTTTACCTTCACTTTGATTTCCCAACCACTGTGAGGTATTTTTCTCCGTATAAATACTCTTGGGCTCGCAGTTATATATGTTACAGTTTGGGGCTCTTAAATGATGTATTTGCTTAAGCCATAAGTCTTTCCATGGAATATTTTTCTTTGGACAGGACTGACTAGCGATCTTAATTCCAAGTGAAGGGTTATAAAATTGATTTCCTACCAAAAATTCATCAAATAATTTGTAACTTTTTGTTAAGAAATTTCTAACAGTTTCTTGTAAAAACCTGGCCAACAACTTCTTTTTCAACTATATCTTTGAAGAATTGTATTCTCTTGTAGGATTATGTCTTCATTCTTCAAACAAAAACTATCCTCTCCACACAACAAAGAATTAATATCTGAAGACCATAATTCTAATCTGTATACAAGCTTTTGGTACAATGGTACCACGTCGAAAGCAGTCAAATGTTTTTGTGATGCTATTGTCATATATGGTCTGGTTATGGAAATGTAGATAATACCAAGTACATAGCACATAGCTAGGAGCAATGGATTTTCTAAGCAACTTAATACATATGACTATAAAATTCAGTGAAGATTTAGTATTCTCTAAATATTGAATGATATGATATTTTATTTGGAGAAGACCAAGAGCATTATTAAAAATTACATTAAACCGGTTTACTTTAAATCTCATCCAAGGAATATTGTTCATATGCTGGGACAAGTATGTCTTAAAAAGCTGTGGATCACTATAATAGTCCATAAAAAAGTTTATCAGTCCTTCGAATCATTGTTTGACAGACACGTTCTTTGTTCATGTTTATTCTTTTGATGTTTATTTGAATGTGATGCTCTTTTTCATACTGTTGTACTACTTTTACTGCCTCTGCCGAATATTGAAGTAATGGATGCACTGTACACTTGAATTCATAAATGTCTTCAAATGGTTTCACATCTTCATCACTCATTTCTTCACATTTATTTATATCCTCTTGTAATGTCTTTTTTCCAACCCATTCAGTAATTTATACACTTTTAATTCGGTTGCACACTGATCAGTCATTGTATTGCTAACTAGAGGCAATATGCTGTTCCCACTATGTTGTGCCTGTTCAACCATGTCAATGATGTCGTTGGGTTTTCAAACAAGCCCATCGATGTTGCATGAGCGATTTCTCTGAGACCAGCTGTAAAGGTTTCAGTTTCTGTTGCCAACTTAACACCATATATATGTACTTCTTTCTTCGTTTGTTTGATTTGATTCTTTACGTCCCATCAACAATCTTTCAGTTAAACAGGGACGGGTCTTCCTGGGTTGAAACAGTACTAAGCTAGGATAAATGTGTCTTGCTCAAGGACAACAACGCAGTGACGCCGGTGAGGCTGGAACCGGCGGCCCCTCGGTCTCGAGTTAAGCACTCTACCACTGAGCCACTGCGCTCCCTTTCTTTCTTTGTTGTGCCATCACGCAGCAATGTAAGATTTTATTCACCACTTAGCACAATTTGTTGTTTTGAAACCTGTCTTGCTTCTAAAGAAGAAATACATGATTCGGAAGGTAGATTATTGTCCTGAATGTTATGAGAAGAAAGGTTATTCACTACAGACATGATTAAGAATGAAATATTTTCAACAGAAACATTTTGCTTAAAAAATTATAAAACACTTGCCTCATAGCAACAGAATATGGGCTTCCATGCGTATCCTCCGTACGAGTTTGAACTATACTCTTCAGTTGAATTTGTTCAAGGAGTTTTAGAATTTGCTTTTTTCAACTCACATATTCGCTATTTATATACTTCTGTTTCCTTTGATATTATATTGCAATAAATGCTTTTATCTACACAGAGCTCTTTAAGACTATACTGGACACCAAACTCCTTTTTCACACTCCTGCCTTTAAGTTTGGAATAATTAATCTTAATTCTTCTGATGGTATTGATATTTCTACTTAGTTGTAATTGAACATTTTTGCAACGATTGGAGACTCTTCAGTTTCATTTTTACGGTTCAAACTAATGCAAGCTGAACGTTTCGTTTTGGGGAACTTATATGCCTCATTTTCATATATCAAATGACATATTTTTAACAAACAATGCTTCCTGTTAACTTTAATTACACTTTCACATAAACTATTTATTTTAATACTATCCAATTGAATAGTCAACATGCTTTTTCACATATGCCTTTATGTAGAAACTTGTACTGCCCCTCTCCATGATATGTTTGGCTGTCTTTGAATATATTAATAATCTCTATATTCCTAAATACATGTACATTGATATCTTTGGTGGAGGTCATAATGCTCTGTGATCAGTTTACAATATCATCAGAGTAGGACTGAAAGATTCAATTTGAAATAACATACTTTAATATCTATATTTTAAAGTTGCTGAATGGCTGCTCGCTTGCTGTTTTTCTTGCTAAAATTAAATGCAGTCAACTCTCTTAAAAACGAACTCATTAGCTCCATAGTCTTCGTTTGAAATTATCAGTACTTTGAGGTAAAAGGAGTATATATTTTCAATAATATATGCCATTAAAAATTCATAATTTTGGTTATTTAATAACAAATTATACAGTGTTAGTACTGCTAACAAACATCTCATTTGAGTATATATGTTACAGATACTTAAAAAGACTCAGATCACATATGTAACTTTTCCCATGACCAGAGTCCAAGTTACATGTATAGAGAGTTAACAGTATCTTCTGGGTAGAGCAGCTTATACTAGGTCTGATACTTCTATTACTCTAGTCTTACATATGTTCCTTTTAGTCTATTTGCACATAGCTGTTTAAAGCCATGGTCAAATGAGACCAAATCCATTTTTGTTAGAGCATATTTTTTGATAGTCCAAAACCAGAAGGACTTAGGGCCCTGGATCACTCACCTGAGTTCTGGCTTATGAGGAGACGATGCTAAGCCAAAATTATAGATCCTATTTCTCATACATCTAAGTGGAGGAACGCAGTGGCTAGATCAAAGGTAGAGTGCTTATCTCAAGATCACAGAGTTGTGGATTCAAGCCTCATCAGAGACCAAATTTTGAGGGGAACAGGAGAACAAAGACTATATTGGGGAACAGAGATCATAAGAATCCAAATTTTCGATTTTGGGGGAACAGGGGAACAAGTCAATTTTTATTCAGGGGAACAGGTACCCCCCTGGGACAGCCCTAGAATGTGTAAACATCAAGTCAAAAAGATGTGCATCAACAGCACGTAAATTGTCTGATCAATACATGCCCAGCTAGCATCCAATCTCTGGCCACTATCGGCCACCCGCAAAACACCATTAGGATGGATTTTTGCAGGCTGGCAAATAGTGACCAGATTTTATATACTGCCTGGGTTGGCTTGTGCCAATTAAAAAATGACTTAATAACGTGTGACACGGCTTTTTGTGCAATAATTTGACAAAGATCTTTATCAAAGACTTTAAGAGTCCCCAGTCATGCATATTAGTTCACTGCTTAACAGGATCGAGGTCATGGTCAATTAGGTTTACAAAGCTTTGTAGTCAGTCACCCATTCTTTACATATGCACATTCTTTAGCTGTTATCATTTATTACATGAGCCTGCTATGAAGGATAATTAACTTGGTTTTTTGTGTATTTATATTGTTCCTAAAAAAGTAACATTGTATTTGACATTTCCAGGCAATTTTGTCAAGACAAATAAGACTTTACTACAATAACTCTCACACTTTGTTTTTCAGGTTTTAGAATACTTGAAACACTTTAGCGTTATGTGAATAAAATTTGCATTAATTGTTGTCGATATAGTAGGGAAAAACTGTTTTTTTTAGTAACATAATATGAAACAGACTATAACTTTACTATGTTAGCTACGCCTTACATCAATCTGTATAACACCATCATACTTTGAGGTTGTGACATACTTTTAATTCATAAAAATATCTCCAAAATTCGCAAATGTCGGACATGCATTTCGCTGTTTACCGCTGCGTTGATTTAGTCTGAAAGTAGCATAAAAGATGAACATATATGACAGTGCATCTAGAAATGGGTATGTAAACGTATGGAACCTGAATGCAGATAAAATTAAAAAAAAGTTTTTTTCTTCAATCTTACGGATGAACGATAAGAGAAACTTACCGATGGTATCCAAGAACGATAATGAAACAATTCCGGGGTTGTACTTTGAACGTGCAATTGTAAAATCGTGAGAAACATGCATTTTGCATGAACTTCCGGTTAGAAGGTTATTTCGTTTTCTAGTGGTCGTGGTCGTGAAAAACATGAGATTGACGTCACTGTAGTCGCTACTAAAGGGCCTCTAATATATTGGATTAGCATTTCTTTAAATCACTGATTTGTGAACAGGGACAAAGGGGCTTTACTGCCAATGATTTAGCAGTTAACATCAAAAGCAAAAACACAAATATTAAATGAATTTAGCCAGAAATAATTTCGCAATGTTGAAGTCTCAAACTGTTGAATTAATGTGTACAAATAAACGAAACAGCTTGCTGAGGATGCAGTATTTCAAAAAGATAGTAAAACGTGATATTAGGGTTGGATTACTTGGATATCATGCGACAATCTGCATGCCTAGTTTTAAACCCAATCACTGTTTATAGCTATGGTTTCCTCTTTAATTGCACGACGGTGGGTCAAGCCTCAGACTCTATGACGGATTTGACGTAAAGCTTTAATCGGTGGGTTAGTGCCTGATGCTTATCTGTAGCTGGACTCACCATGGCTCAACTTGAGGTTTTCTTTAGCTCTGACTATCTGTGAGTCATGAGCCCTTTTCTTTGTTTCATCATGGTGTGTTAATTTAATTAGAGTTTTTGTCCATGATGGTACATTGCATTAGTTAGATGACCTCCATGCGAGCTGAGGGCAAAGATTTGGTACCAGTAAAATGCATTTAAGCCCCCCGGTGGCTTAGGCTGCTGTCCGTTCTAAGGCGGTGGTTCTGTTGTTGGTGACTTTTTGTTTATTGTTACTCCCATTGTGGGAGTCTGTAATTGTTCTGTTTTGTTGTACGTTACTTTATGTCCATTCTAGTATTGCAATCATCTTGATGGGGAAGAGAGAGCTGGTTGCTTTGCTTAATTTGTCTTCCTGGTGTCTCATGATTGTTCAGTGGCTCTTCCTTGCGGTGCCACAGGGTTGTCTGCAGTTTGTGATTGTGGTATTTCCTGATCATACTCAATTACTGTTTTTTAACCATGCATATTAAATAGTTTCTACTTCACTGAAGTTATGCATCTCATATTTTTTTCTGCGACGAGTCTGTACCCAAGCAGGATCCCCGGCTTCTCCAGACCCACTTTTTGGTTGTGCCTTCGGTGCTCCCCTCATAACATACACACACAAACCATAATCCCTCATGGCCCAGTACTGGTTACTGCCCAGATAAAAGCCACAAAAAAGGTTTTAACAGGCTTGCCAACAAGCGGATTCCTCCGAGGGAGGATTCGCCAAGTCAGCTCCCTTTTCCCATTTATTATTATTATTTTTAGCTCACCTGAGCCGAAGGCTCATGGGTGAGCTAATAGTATACCAGTCACTCCGTCGTCCGTCCGTCCGTCCGTCGTCCGTCCGTCCGTCAACATTTTCAAACATCTTCTCCTCTGAAACCACTGGGCCAATTAAATCCAAATTTCTCATGGATACTCCTTAGGACGCGGGAACGAAAGTTTGTTCAAATGGTCCTGGTCACATGACCAAGATGGCCGCCATATGGTAAAAACCCTTTAAAAATCTTCTTCTCCAGAACCAGAAGGCTGATGACCTTGGGACTTGGTATGTAGCATTGGGGATGTAGGGCCTACCAAGTTTGTTCAAATGATGATCCTAGGTTGACCTTGACCTACTTAACGTCAAGGTCAAATTTGCTTCCTTGTGCATTTAACTGGGAAATTTTTTGAAAGTTGATTTTTTTGAAAAGTGTGGAAGCCTAAGTCATTATTCTCACTTGATATGTCTAACTTAATGAGACAATGGCTATAATTATGTTCCAAAGGTCAAGGTTGACCTTTGACCTTTCAGCTTAGGTCTCTCATATTGGAGTCCCATCAATATATTAAAACATAGTTTTCTCAGAAACCATTGGCCTAATTGAACTCAAATTTCATGTGAACACTCCTTATGATAATCTAACCAAAATTTATTCAAAACATTTTGGTCACTTGACCAAGATGGCCGCCATGCCCATATATGGTAAAAACCTTTTTAAAATCTTCTTCTCCAGAACCAGAAAGCTGATGACCTTGGGACTTGGTATGTAGCATTGGGGATGTGGGGCCTACCAAGTTTGTTCAAATGATGATCCTAGGTTGACCTTGACCTACTTAACATCAAGGTCAAATTTGCTTCCTTGTGCATTTAAATGGGAAATTTTTTGAAAGTTGATTTTTTTGAAAAGTGTGGAAGCCTAAGTCATTATTCTCACTTGATATGTCTAACTTAATGAGACAATGGCTATAATTATGTTCCAAAGGTCAAGGTTGACCTTTGACCTTTCAGCTTAGGTCTCTCATATTGGAGTCCCATCAATATATTAAAACATAGTTTTCTCAGAAACCATTGGCCCAATTGAACTCAAATTTCATGTGAACACTCCTTATGATAATCTAACCAAAATTTATTCAAAACATTTTGGTCACTTGACCAAGATGGCCGCCACGCCCATATATGGTAAAAATCTTTTTAAAATCTTCTTCTACAGAACCAGAAGGCTGATGAACTTGGGACTTGGTATGTAGCATTGGAGATGTGGGGCCTATAAATTTTGTTCAAATGATGATCATAGGTTGACCTTGACCTAATTTAGGTCAAGGTCAATTTTGCTTCCTTGTGTATTTAAATGGGAAATCTTTTGAAAGTTGATTTTTTTGAAAAGTGTGGAAGCCTAAGTCATTATTCTCACTTGATATGTCTAACTTAATGAGACAATGGCTATAATTATGTTCCAAAGGTCAAGGTTGACCTTTGGCCTTTCAGCTTAGGTCTCTCATATTGGAGTCCCATCAATATATTAAAACATAGTTTTCTCAGAAACCATTGGCCCAATTGAACTCAAATTTCATGTGAAGACTTTTTATGATAATTTAACCAAAATTTATACAAAACATTTTGGTCACTTGACCAAGATGGCCACCATGCATACCCTTATATGGTAAAAACCTTTTTAAAATCTTCTTCTCCGGAACCAGAAGGCTGATGACCTTGGGACTAGGTATGTAACTTTAGGGGTGTGAGGCCTACCAAGTTTGTTCAAATGATGTTCCTAGGTTGTCCTTGACCTATTTAATGTCAAGGTCAAATTTGCTTCCTTATGCATTTAAATGGAAAAACATTTGAAAAGTTCATATTTTAAAAACTGTTGAAGCCAACTTCATTATTTTCACTTCATATGTTTAACTTAATGAGGCAATGGCTATAATTAAGTACCAAAGGTTAAGTTTGACCTTTGAACTTTCATATAGGAGTCCCATCAATATATCAAAACATAGTTTTCTCAGAATCCAGTAGACCAATTGAACTAAACGTACATATTAAGACTCCTTATGATAGGTTAGCCAAAATTTATACAAATTGTTCTGGTCACATGACCAAGATGTCCACCATGACCATATATGGTAAAAAAACTTTAAAATCTTCTTCTCCAGAACCAGAAGCCTGATGACCTTGGGACTTGGTATGTAGCATTGAGGATGTGGGCCCTATCAAGTTTGCACAAATGATGATTCTTGGTTGACCTTGACCTAATTTACAGCAAGGTCAAATATGATGCCTAATGCATTTTATGGGATAAGTGTTGAAATTTCAACAAAGTGTCAAACTTGAAGCCAAATTCATTATACTTGTTAGATATGTTTAACCTAATCATCAGACATTGGTTGTAAAAAAGTACCAAAGGCCAAGCTGACCTTTTGACCTTTTATTTTAGACTACCACCTACAAATCTTAATATCTTTTTAATAAAAAACAAAACAAAACAAAAACTTTGGGCTGAGTTAAGTCAAATTTAAGTTTGTTCAAATGATGCTCATGGGTTGACCTTGACCTACTTAACATCAAGGTAAAACTTGCTTCCTAATGCATTTAATGAGAAAAAAAAATGAATAGTTGAAAACTAATGAAGCCAAAGTCATTATTCTCACGTGATATGTACAATATTGACTATAAAAAGTTCAAGGTTGACCTTTGACCTTTCAGCAAAAGTAACTCATATTGGAGTTCCATCTAAAAACCAAAACATATTTTTCTCAGAAACCACCCAGCCAATTGAACTCAAATATTATACAAAGACTCCTGTAAGTTAGGCAAATTATACACAAATCTTTCTGGTCTCATGTTCAAGATGGACACAAAGCCCATTTATGGAAAAAATCCTTCATACATCTTCATCTCCAGAACCATAAATCTGATGAACGCCTACCAAGTTTGTTAAAATGATGTTCCTAGCTTAAACTTGACATACTAAATCTCAAGGTCAAAATTACTTTCTAATGCATTTAAATGGGAAAAAAATGAAAAGTTTCTTTTTTTTCAAACCGAATGAGACAATGGCTATAGATAAGTTTCAAATGTAATGTTTGACATTTGACCTTTTAGCCAAGGTTGCTTATTTCCATCAATATATTCAAAGAAGTCACTTAGCCAATTGAACTCAAGTTTCACTTTCGTATAAAGACTCCTTACTATCAGTTTGCCAAAGTTTATACATAATTGTTCTGGTCATATGACCATGATGGCTGCTGTTCTTTTTCTATTTTCAGGTAACTCTATGTAATTAACTATGCTAAGAAGGAAAAACTGAAAGAAGAGTGTGTAGAAGGGAAGAATTAGGCAAAGAGGTAAGTATACATGCAAGCTTTGCCCATGTGCAGGCAAATGGAAGTCCTGTCCAAATGCAGGCAAATGCAAGCCCTGTCCATGTGCAGGCAAATGGAAGTCCTGTCCAATTGCAGGCAAATGGAAGTCCTGTCCAAATGCAGGCAAATGGAAGTCCTGTTCAAATGCAGGCAATGCAAAAATTGCAAAACAGTGAAAACATATCTGAAACAAATGCAAAATAAAAGGCAAAAACATCAGAAAGAAATGCGAAAAAAGGCAAGAACATAAAAAATTAAAGCGCAGAAAAGAGGCAAAATATGAGAGCAGCATTAGTAGTTGTGTAAAAACAAATCCAAATGATACCTGCTTTGTGATTGTAACTGAGTCATTTCAGACATGGAATGTTTGGCAATTTTCGCAAAAACAATGAAAGATTTTCAAAGCAGTCACATGGTTTCCAATGTACTTCTAATGCTTTATGTATGTTAGGTTACTCAGCTTGTCCAGACATAAATTGTGGATTAATGTTAGATAAAATTATTTGTGCAGGAGATTCTTTGTATATTATGACTGTTGATAGCTTGAAAACTGATGGGAAATTTATTCAACCTCTGTCTAGCCTAGGAATTTGTTATAACAGTTGCTAGATATGTTTAATTGAAAGTGAAGTTGAAATATGAGTAGAATCTTCTATCAATGTAAGCCTTAATTCTGCCCATATTTTTGCCCTGAAAATGTCTGTATATGATGATGTTGTGCATTCGACTGCTATTACCATGGAAGGATGGTTCAAAATGCTCAATCCAATCTGGGCCAATACGTCAACCGATGGGAGGGGGGGGTATTAAATTTGCCCAGAATGGTCCCCTATCAACACTTTAATGTTTTTGATATTTCATAAACTGGTAAATCATATATTTTTAATGAAGCAAGACACTTTATCTATTGCTTAGTATTGGTCCAATCCAGGAACACCCAATCCAACATGACTGAAAAATTGTTGTCTGGAGCGTAAAGAATAAAACAAACACACAAATTATGCTTTAAAAGTTGTGACTCTTTATAAAAATATGTGTGTCCCATCTCAAACCTTATGCTTTCTTTCAGAACTGATATCAGACTACGGGAGTGCAGTGCCTCAGTGGTAGAGTGCTTGACTGGAGACCGAGGGGTGGTGGGTTAGAGCCTCACCGGCGTCACTATGTTGTGTCCTTGAGCAAGAACATTTATCCTAGCTTTGTACTGGTTCAACCCAGAAAGACGCATTCCTTTTATAATTTAAAGATTGTTGATGGGATGTAAAGAATCAAATCAAACAAACAAAAAATATCAGACTACAGATTTTCAATAAAACATAGCTAAACTGAACATGTTTTCTTTTTCTTTTTACCCATGTTTATGTTTTTGTTGTAGGTTGTCATCGATAGATTGTCAATAAATTATAGCTAAACAGAATGTATTTTCTTTTTCTTTTCGTCCATACTTATGACTTACAATGTTTATAGATAATAGGACTGACCTCAGAACAGAGACTAGTAGTATTATGTACTGATGAAAAAGTGTAAGATGTAAAAAAGTTTGATTCCCATTCTTGTTAATATCACTAATAAATTTATATTTCCATATTGGCTTTAAATGCTAGCAGCAAAAAAACACAGACAACTGAAAATGCACATAAATATAAGTTTATTGTGAGCACCAATTTGCTTTCAGTTGTAAATATTTTGTAATTTTAGCATTCATAGTTTTGTGACAATATTTTTATCCCCCTAACCAATTTGGAGGGATCTAGTTATGGTGTCGCCGATGCATCTGTCCATTCATTTCTCCATCCATCTAGAACTATATTCTCAGAACACTGTTGCGGGGCTGGTTATGTTCTGTCGCTCTTCCTCATGATGCCATGGACTGGTCTGCTGTGTGTGATTGTGGTATTTCCTGATCTTACTCACTTATTTTTATGCCCCCGCCATGACAATGGCCGGGGCATTAAGTGTTACCCCTGTCCATCCGTACTTTAGGTACGTACGTGCGTACATACGTACGTACCTTTGACCCAATAACATCCGTTTTCTTAATCGAATACTTTTGATCAGAATTTTATGAAACTTGATCACATTGTTTAGTACCATAATGTCTTCTTCAAGTTCGATAATGGTCCATATCGCACCAAACTTTCAGTAGTTATGGCCCTTTGTTTATGATGTTTATGAAAATTCACCGTTTTAAACTATGTCCGCTCTCTAACTCGAATATTTTTTATCAGATTTTTATGAAACTTGGTCACATTGTTAAGTACCATAGTGTTTTCTTCGAGTTTGATAATGGTCCATATCGCACCAGGCCTTTAGTTGTTATGGCCCTTTGTTTATGAAAATTCACTGTTTTAAACGATGTCCGCTCTCTAACTCGAATATTTTTTATCAGAATTTTATGAAACTTGGTCACATTGTTAAGTACCATGATGTTTTCTTCAAGTTTGATAATGGTCCATATCACACCATGCTTTCAGTAGTTATGGTCCTATGTTTATGAAAATACATTATTTTAAACCATGTTTGCTCTCTAAGTCGAATGTTTTTATCAGAATTTTATGAAACTTGATCACATTGTTAAGTGCCGTGATGTCTTCTTCAAGTTCGATAATGGTCCATATCGCACCATGCTTTCAGCAGTTATGGCCCTTTGTTTATGAAAATTCACCGTTTTAAACGATGTCCACTCTCAAAGTCGAATAGTTTTGATCAGAATTTTATGAAACTTTGTAACATTCTTTAGTACCATGATGTCTTCTTTAAGTTTGATAATGGTCTATATGGCACCTTGCTTCAAGGAGTTATTGCCCTTAGTTTATGAAAATCATCGGTTGAAATGTTTGCTCTCTAACATGAACAGTTTTGATTATAATTCTATGAAACATGGTCACAAAATTAAGTACCATAATGTGTTCAAGTTTCAAAATGGCCCATATCACATCATGCCTTCAGGAGTTATTCCTTTTTGTTAATGACAATTCCCTATTTATACAAATTTGGCAATAGGCTAATAGCGGGGGCATCCGTGTCCCATGGACACATTATTAGTTTAAGAAAGAAGCCGCTTCTGTGAAGGATTTTCTTACTTGCTAAAGATTTTATTTAGCTTAATTGACTTCTGAAAAAAACTTTGTTTATATTTTTGCATTTTTACAACAAATTCATGATTTATTGGCTGTAATTCAGAAGTAAGTGTGATTTGTTATCACTTGCTAAAATTAGCAATCGATGACCATTTCCACTCGCTTGTTATAAGGCTACTTTCATATAGCAAGTAAGAAAGTGATAAATTGAAAAATGATGCTATAACTTAGCTGCACATTTCTTTTCGTTTTCTATTTTCAGGTAACTCTATGTAATTAAATATGCCAAGAAGGAAAAACTGGAAGAAGAGTGTGAGTAGAAGAGAAGTATTGGGCAAAGAGGTAAGTATACATGCAAGCCCTGTCCATGTGCAGGCAAATGGAAGTCCTGTCCAATTGCAGGCAAATGGAAGTCCTGTCCAAGTGCAGGCAACTGGAAGTCCTGTCCAAGTGCAGGCAATGCAAAATTGGAAAAAAATGCAAAACAGTGAAAACATATCTGAAACAAATGCAAACAAAATGGCAAAACCATCTAAAAACAATGCAAAAGAAGAGGCAAAAGAAGGCAAATGTGAGAGCAGTATTGGTAGTTGTGTAAAAACAAATCCAAATGCTACCTTCTCTCAGATTGTAACTGAGTCATTTCAGTCATGGAATGCAAGACATACACTTTTTGGCAGTTTTCACCAAAACAATGAAAGATTTTCAGAGCAGTCTCGTGGTTTTCAATGTACTGCTAATGCTTTATGTATGTTAGGTTACTCAGCTTGTCTAGACATAAATGATGGATTAATATTAGATAAGATTCTTTGTGAAGGAGATTCTCTATATATTAAGACTGTGGATAGATTGAAAACTGATGGAAAATTTGTTCAACCTCTGTTAAGCCTTGATGAAATACCAGATGATATTGAAATTGAGAAAGGAAAATTTATAGTGGACAAGCAGCCTATTATAAGTGGCATTCTTGTGGACTCTTATGTAGATCATGGCTTATCATCACTTCATTGTGCCCTTCAGTCAGCTTTTATCAGTGCATCATCTGGTCTTTTGATAATTGGAGCTATATGTTCTGCTGTGGTTAAAAAAGATGACTTGTATATATTTTTTGACTCACATTCCCATGGAAAAAATGCACTTGCATCAAGTGAAGGTACATCTGTTTTAATGTCTTTCAAGAGCCTTGATGATCTTGTCACATATCTGTATGCATTTTATCATAGTTTGAAAATAGATATGACTTTGCAATTTGATTTGTTACCGCTAACTATTAGGTCTTATCAACAGAAAAGGTGTGAATTTGGTATTGAGCGGCAGCTTGAAGCTTATTTCAAGGATCAAAAGATGAGACAAGCAAAAAAAGAGAAAAGTAAATTAATTGAAAAATATGTGTCTGAAAGTGCTCCTTGTAAACAAAAGAAGAAACGGACTGAGTACAATCGGCTATACAAAAGACAAAAAAGAGAACTCTTTGCTTTTAAAGAAAAGGAAAAATCTTCTCAGCAAGCATCAAAGCGAAATGCAAGACACAACCCAACTTTTAGAGCTAAAGAGGCAGAATATCAGCGAACTTCAAAGCAAAGTGCAAGAAAAGATCCTTCTTTTAAGACTAAAGAGGCAAAATATCAGCGTACTTCAAAGCAAATTGCAAGAAAAGATCCTTCCTTTAAGACTAAAGAGGCAGAATATCAGCGTTCTTCAACGCAACGTGCAAGAAAAGATCCTTCTTTTAAGACTAAAGAGGCAGAGTATCAGCGTTCTTCAAAGCAAAGTGCAAGAAAAGATCCTTCTTTTAAGACTAAAGAGGCAGAATATCAGCGAACTTCAAAGCAAAGAGCTAGAAAAGATCCTTCTTTTAAGACTCAAGAGGCAGAATATCAGCGTACTTCAAAGCAAAGTGCAAGAAAAGATCCTTCTTTCAAAACTAAAGAAACAAAATATCAACTTAAATCAAAACAAAATATCAGGTTAAAGCCAGGTGTATTGGAAAAAGAAAGATTATCAAAGCAGGAAGTACGACAGGATACTGTCTTTAAAATTAAAGAGAAAGAATATCAGCATGCTTCAAAGAAAAATGCAAGAAAAATGCCTTCTTTTAAAACTAAAGAAACAGAATATCAACGTGCCTCGAAGCAAAGTGCAAGAAAAGTTCCTTCTTTTAAAGCTAAAGAGGTAGAATATCAGCTTGCTTCGAAGCAAAAAGCAAGAAAAGATCTTTCCTTTATAATAAAAGAAACACAATATCAGCGTACATCAAAGCAACATGCAAGAAAGAAGCCTATTGTACTTGAACAGGAAAGAATTAAGCAACAGCAAGTTAGGCAGTTAAAGCGAAAAACAAATGAAATGTTTAAGCCAGATGTACCCAATAAACAGCGTAAACTTAGGGACGATTTGTCAAAAGACTTTGGATCAAGTAAAATCTCTGACAGAAAAGGGTTTAAAGATATTAATGAATGTATCGAAGATTTTCACTCCAGTATTGCTGTTGGGCCTATTTTTGTATGTACTTGCTGTCACCAGACATGGTTTAGAAAAAGTGTTTCCATGATCAAAAACATCAACATCTCAGCAAAAGATATTAGGCTGTACTGCACAAAGCTTTTATCTGTGAATGAGGAAGAGTGGGTCTGTCACACATGTTTAACTACCATTAGAGATGGTAAAGTTCCAAAACTCTCTGTAGCCAATGGAATGAAATGGCCAGAAAAACCTAAGGAGCTTCATTTACATCAACTGGAAGAAAGATTAATAGCTCTACGTATACCTTTTATGCAAATTAGAGAACTCCCACGTGGAGGCCAATACTCTCTGAAGGGAAATGTGATAAATGTACCAGTTGATATTCAGCCTACTGTAAGCTGTCTTCCAAGACCTATGGATGAAAACTTCACAGTCGCCATAAAGCTTAAAAAGAAATTGATGTATAAGAAAGTAGACTTTAAAGAAAATGTGAGACCACTCAAAGTTTTGACTGCATTGCAGTGGCTCTTAGATAACAGTGATCTATATAAAAAAGCAGGCATAAATGTTGCTAACAACTGGTTTCAGGAGGTTACTGAGAGTTCAGATGAAAATGTAAGAGAATTTTTAGAAAAGTCAGCTGAGCATCCGAATTCACTGAATGATGTTGAATGTCAGACTCATGGACAAAATCGAAATGCCAGTATTTCGGTGGAGAATAACAGGACTGAAACAGATAATTATGAATCTGATGATGGTTACAGTGAGATAGATGCTAATGAACAGGTTGGAAATGTTGATACATTGGTTGATGATGCTAATATTGAAAGCAAATATGATAAGGTATATACCTTTGCTCCTGGAGAAGGACAACATCCTCTAAGCTTATATCAGGACAAAGATGCAGAATATTTATGCTTCCCTTCAATATTTTGTGGCCAGAAACCTGTCAGTAATGATGACAGATCAGTTCCTGTTCATTATAGTGATATTGTCAAATGGGAATTAAGAAGTGTTGACAGAAGGGCTGCACAATCGGTACCAAATATTTTTTTCAAACATAAAAAGCTACAGATGAAACAAATCAGTGACAAAGTGAATCTAGCTATAAGGAGATGTAAGAACAAAGGAAAGAAAATAACAGCAGCTGAAGCTAGAAATCCGGCTTATTTGGACAAACTTGTTAACCTAGATGAAGGTTATTACATATTCCGCCAGCTTAGAAACTCACCTCCTTATCTGGAAGCCAGGAAAAAAGATATTTTCGCTATGATTAGACAGCTTTCTTTGCCCACTTGGTTCATATCATTGTCAGCAGCTGACACAAGATGGACTGATCTTTTAAAAATGTTGGCAAAGTTAAATGATGATGCAGACTTGACAGATACAGATATTCAGAAGTTGACATGGCAAGAGAAAACCAAACTTGTTCAGAAGGATCCAGTGACATGTTCAAGGTACTTTGACCATAGGGTACATGGATTCTTAAATACAGTTCTTAAAAGTAATTGTGAACCTGTTGGAAAAGTCAAAGATTACTTTTATAGGGTTGAGTTTCAACAGCGTGGTTCTCCACATATACACATGCTTGTTTGGGTTGAAAATGCACCAACATTAGATACTAATTCAGAAGGTGAAATAGTCCAATTCGTTGACCAGTATCTTACTTGTAGTGCAGAAAAGAGTGACACTTCAGAATTAGTGAAGTTGCAAACACACAAACATTCAAGAACTTGCAGAAAAAAAGGCAAACCCATATGTAGATTTGGATTTCCATTGCCACCTCTACCAAGAACAATGTTGCTGTATCCTCTTGAAGAGGAAGTTGAAAAGTATAAAAAGAAAAGTACAGAGCTCCAGAAAGATATGAATGAGTTTCAAGAGAATGTGGAGATGACATTTGATGACTTTCTGAACAAAATTGCAAAAATGGATTTTGAAGATTACATTAGGTGTATCCGTAGCACACTGAGAGCCCCAAAAGTATTTCTGAGACGGAAACCACAGGAAATGAGAATTAATTTGTTTAATGAGAATATGCTTCTTGCCTGGAAAGCAAATTTGGATATTCAAATTGTCCTTGAACCATATGGATGTGCAACATATATTGTCGGTTATATAAGTAAATCCCAAAGAGGAATGAGTGCACAACTTGATGCAGCAGCAAAAGAGGCTAGGAACGGAAACCTTGATCTTAAGAAACAGGTCAGACATATAGGAAATGTCTTTTCAAACTGCGTTGAGGTCAGCGCTCAAGAAGCTGTTTATTTATCCTTGCAAATTCCTTTGACAAAGTCCACAAGAGACGTTATCTTTGTTAATACCTCTACACCAGAAGAAAGAGTGTTTTTGTTAAAGCCGAAATCTTCCTTGGATGATTTGCCTCCAGAGTCCACTGACATTGAATCTGACAATATTATCCAGCGATATTCTAAAAGACCTAGACAACTTCAAAAACTCTGCTTGGCTGATTATGTATCCAAAGTGGATGTTATTTATCCAAAGGAGAATAAATTGCCCACTGAAATGGAAGTGAAAAATGATGATGATGTTAGTGAAAATAACTCTAGTGATGAAAATGATGACATTCAGGAAGGAGCAAATATTGTCCATGACCCCATTAGTTCAGATTTCTTATTTAAAGCAAAGACTGGAACAGTATACAAGAGCAGAAAAGTCCCAAAAGTAATACGTTATGTAAGATATAACAAGAAAAAAGACCCTGAAAATTACTTCAGAGAGAAACTTATGCTGTTTATGCCTTGGCGTAAAGAAGCAAAAGATCTTTTAGGTACTTTTGATACTTATGAAGCTCACTATAATTTCATGAAAACATCCGTGGAAGCTAAAGGCAATGAGTATGAGCATCATGTTGATGAGCTTGAAATAGCAAGGCAAACAGCAGAAGCTGAGGAAAATTCTTTTGATGAAATAGCACCAAATACAGAACAAGAAAACCGAGAGGCTGAAGAAGAAGGAGACACTGAAGCAGAAAATTTTGTATATTTTAATCCAAATAGAGTTCTGGAACATAGACATTATGACATTGGTATAGAGCTGCAATCCACTTGCTCAGTGCCTCCAGTTGAAACAACCGGCATTTTGCTACCAGATGAGGATTACTTACAGCTGCTCAGAAGTCTGAATACTAGACAGAGGGAATTCTTTAATCACATAGTGCATTGGATAAAATGCAAAGATGAACCAATTCATGCCTTTTTATCAGGCGGTGCAGGTGTTGGTAAATCGGTTGTCATAAGAGCACTTTATCAAAGCTTGTACAGAACATTGAATTTGAAAGAAGGAGAAAATCCTGATGATATAAGAATCCTGCTTTGTGCATATATGGGCTTTGCTGCTTTCAATATAAGTGGACAAACCATTTGTTCAGCTTTTCACAAGAAAATATTTCAGGGCTCAGATCATATGTCAGCTGATGAGTTGAACACATTTAGAATAAAGTACAGGCATCTAAAAGTAATCATTATTGATGAAATATCCACAGTAAGCAGTCAGACTCTTAACTTTATAAATACTAGATTACAGCAGTTGACTGGAACTAGAGCAGATTTTGGTGGCTTAAGTGTAATTGCTGTTGGTGATCTGTATCAGCTAAAACCAGTAACTGGTTCTTGGATATTTCTTGACTTGAACAAGGAATCATCTTCGTTGGCCCGAAATTTATGGAAAGAGCTTTTCAAATTGTATGAATTAGAAGATATCATAAGACAGAAAGATGATCTCCAGTTTGCTCATCTATTAAATCGACTTCGCTTGAATGAACTTACTGAGAAAGATCAGGACACATTGCAGACACGTCTGATTTCCCCTGAGTCTAAGGACTATCAAAGGATCTTCTTCATTTGTTTGCAGAAAATGCAGGTGTTGACAGACATAATAATGAGATTTTGACTGAAATGTCAGGAGAGAAAGTTGTGATACCATGCCATGACACTGTTGTATCAGCAAACATATCTGCTAAAAAATGTGATGATCTTGTAAAATCACTTCCAGATGATTTCTCAAAGACTGGCAATTTGATGAAATTGTTGACAATAGCTGTTGGGATGATTTATGTTATGACAGTAAATGTTGATGTAGAAGATGGCTTGACAAATGGTTCTACTGGAGTTGTAAAGCTCATTGAGTACAAAATGGAAGGAACAAATCGTCCTAGTATTATTTGGGTATTGTTTGATCATTCTCGAATTGGCAGATCAACAAGAGAACGTTTCGCTAACAGAGGTTTATATAACACCAATATCGAGAGAGATTGGACTCCAGTTTTTGATGTTGAACGTACTTTCATATACAATTACAAAACTTATCAGAGGATACAATTCCCTTTGAAACCAGCAGCAGCTAAAACTGTTCACAAAGCGCAAGGGGCCACAGTTGACAAAGTTGTTGTAGATTTATCTCAGAAAACAACTAGAAAAGTACCACATATTCATTATGTTGCTTTAAGCAGAGTTAAGAAATTGGATGATTTATATATATTGAATCTCAATCAAGCTGCTTATGCACTAGATGAGCGAGTAACCTCAGAAATGCAAAGACTAAGAACAGAAGCAGCTTTAGAGCTTTGTTATGTACCTTTGTATAAAATTGACCCTTGCAAAATCAAAATTGCGTTCAATAATGCAAGATCTTTGCATAAACATCTAAAGGAAATTGAAGCTGAACCAAATGTTTTAGCAGCTGATGTTATTGGCTTTGCAGAAACACGATTATGTCAAAGAGATGAAGATACAGATTTTACTTTGAAAGGATTTGCTCTCATAAGACTAGATGAGACAGACTCTGTACATAGACCACATCATGGGCTGGCTCTATACATTAAGACCTGTTATGAAATTCAGAAACTTGTGAAAATATGCTGTTCTTCCTTCGAGTTCATCGCAGTTTCTTTGGTCAGTGACCAGAAACGATATTTTCAGGTTACTGTATTGTACAAATATCCAAAAAGCTCGCAGAGTGATTTTTTTAAAAGGATATCAGCTGTCATCTCAGGCCACTCATTGATATCAAGGCAAAATTTGTCTTACTTGGAGACTTCAATATATCCGTTGATTCTTCACATTGTATTGATTACATAGAGAGATTATTTAGCTGTAAGCAGCATATTCAGCAATCTACTCATGACTCTGGATCAGTATTAGATTTGGTGTTTTCAAATTGCCATGGCTTTTGCGATATCATTGACACTTATTGGACAGATCATAAACTCATATATTGTGCCATAGATTCATAATTAACTTTATGTAGTTTCTGTCTGTGTGCTTGAAGTATCGTCAAGCTCAGAACAAGTGAATTGATAGAACTTTTTTGACCCTGCCTCGTAATTTTCATCTTTTAATGTATGATTGAACTATCATTAATTGAGTAAGTTAAATGTGGGAAAACATGAAAAGAAGCTGAGAACTATATCTTATCCATATGTAAAACATCAAATGAAGACCAAAGCACATGCACAATTACAGAAATATGAACATAAAAGTGCAGGCAGAGCTGTACTCACTATATACCTATACACTTTGATAGAATTGAGTCCCAAAATGATAAGTTCACAATTTAGAAAAAGTATCAAATTATACACAAAGCAGATGGGAGGAAGCAGAAAATTTTGTATATTTTAATCCAAATACATGTAGCATTCTAGAGCATCATTATGACATTGGCATAGATATGCAGTCCACATGCTCAATGCCTCCAGTTGGAACCATGGGTATTATGTTACCACAAAAGGAATACTTACTGGAAAGTCTTAATGTAAGACAAAAATATGTTTTTGATCCTATAGTACATTTGATAAAATACAAACTGGAACCAATTTATGTCTTCCTTTCTGGTAATGCAGGTGGTGTTGGTAAATCTGTAGTCTTAAGAGCACTGTATTTATACTAAATTGCACTTGAGATTGCCAAAATTGTCAACATTTCTGAGAGAGGAGTAGCCTAAGGGTAAATAAATGCTACTTTCATCTTCAAAAACATTTAGAATCCTTAACAAAAGCAAAGTTTTGAGAGAACAAATAGACTTTGCAATGGGACAAGAAGACATGTTGGAAAAAAGCTACTTCATTTCACGGGAACAGGGGAACAGGTAGCCCTCTGAGAGAACTTCATTTTAAAATAACGTAAAATGGTGAAACTATTGTCATTTCTGATTGCAGCAAGCTAAAATGCATTTAACATGCTTGTCATAACCTAAACTTCTTTCTGAAAATGGTTTCATGCACATATTGTATTTTGTAGCTTAATAGATTCAGAATAATCAGAACTGTTAATTTTTTACTGGGTGCAGTAAATTTAACAAATACATTTTGCATGTTTTAACCTTAGATTTTGAAATAGTTTTAAAATGCTGTGTAAGATATTTTATACCTAATTGCACTCAGAATGGGCAAAATCTTTTATATTCTGAGTTCAGTAGGGTTGATAAATGCATTTTGTATGTTAGCTCTCAAGAAGACATTTTAAGATACAAAATTACAAATAAATTATCATACCAAACTGCACATAGAGGGTCAACTGTTTTTGTATTTCTGAGTTAAATAAGGTAAATGAATGCATTATGTCTGAACTTTGAAAACATTGATACAGCAAATTGCTTTTAGCTCATTCATCCTTCTATTAGTGCATCTTTCATATTTTGTTAGGAGGATAACTCATAAATCATATGGGATGCAGCCTAGAAGCTTGACCCATTTAAGGCAAATGGACTTTCCACAGCCCTTGTCAGTAGGACAGGGTTGTGTTTTTTCCAAAGTTTGGTACTGAGTGCCAATGAAGAGTGACAGTGACGTAATACTTTGTTTACACTTGTTAAGTAAAGCAGTAAAATAAGCCAACACGAATCGATAGATCACTTGTGTATTAATCCTATCCTGAGTATAGGATTAATACACAAGTGATCTACTGTTCTGCCAGCCAAGAGTGACAGTAACTTCATGTTTTGCCAACAATGTTATCAGTGACTTATAATTGATAGATCACTTGTGTATTAAACTCCAGCTGTTAATTTTTTAGACTTAACTTTTCGCAATAACTTTTTTGTCTTCAATTTTAGCAAAATGTGTTCGCGATGAAAAGTATTCAGGAACATCTCCGCCAACTTCTCCATATGGTTCCAACATCCTAGATGCTGCAGGTTCCTCTGTGTTTAGATGCGCTTTTGAACATTTTAAGCAAAGAGCAAATAAACTAAGCCCAAGATGTCAGTCAAAAAGTTACATTGCACCGCCCTAATTCAATTCCTAAAGCGATGGATGGCTTGTTCAAATATAATAGAAATAGCGCCTGATTCACTCGTGCGTTAAGCTAGTAGGGTCATCTCAAAACCTTTCATTTCATAGCACGTGCATAAGAGAAAACTTGCATGTCGTGCAATAACCCAGCCTTTGTTCCTACAAATGAGCCTGCTTTAAGTTGATTCTGCACATGCACGGTGAATTCTGAGTATGTTAACGGCAGTTTTATGTTATGCACAGCCTTTGAAGAACGGGATATGCTCCGCTTCCGAATATTTTTTAAACTACCCCTTTCTGTCACGCCTATACGAATTATACCTGTCATTAAAAGACTTAGAAATTTAGGACGAATCCAATTTATTGCAAAATCTTCATCTATATACGAAAAAAATCTGTTTGCGCCAAAAGCACAAGACCTTTTGGAGAAGTTGGCGGAAATTCTCCTCTACAACTTTCACCACAAACACATTTTGCTAAAATTGAAGACAAAAAAGTTATTGCGAAAAATTAAGTCTAAAAACTTAACAGCTGGAGTTTAGTCCTATCTACTGAATAGGATTAATACACAAGTTATCTATCGATTCTTGTTAGCTCAAGTGAAGTGTACACATTAGCGTTTAACTTAGTATTACATCACTGTCACTCTTGGTTGGCACAACAGTATCTATTTTAAGTCCCTGATAACTTTGTAAACAAACCATTAAGTCACTGTCACTCTTGGCTGGCAGGACAGTAGACTTATGTAAGTCTCCTTATATATTTTTTTATTTTAAAAATATTTATGAAATATTTCACTTCATGAATTACTTTAGTTCTCTAAGGCTGAAGCCAGTGCTATTAGAGAGGATTGAAGAGTATTGAAGACATTATATGAAGAAAAATGAAATTGGCATTGGAGACTGAATATCAGTCTAGCAGGACAGTAATATAGAGCATTATGTAAACAAACAGTGAAGATCGTAGTCAGACATGACTGCTTCGTCTGAGCTAATTATTCACTGTTTGTCTAAGTCTTATAAAAGGGACTCTAGCTTTATATGTGTAAATGCTTATTTATGTGAAGGACCTATATGTAATGCTGAACATATACTGCCAGCAAATTTATAATAATGTTACGCAAACTAATAATTTTCACTTGATACCTCTTTCATTTATTTTTAGTGAGGGGTAATGAAGGTGTATAAAGTGGTGATGTATAATTGAATAATAGTTCTTTGTGGTTGGTAGGGACTCTGGTCTGGATCTCCTCTTGTCAAAAGAGGTTCAATTGCTGACATGTTGTCAACCATTAGTTCTGTAAATCAAAATACTTGAAAGGTTTGATAGCAATATGCCTGCAACGCAGGTTTACAACATTAGCATTACATGTCGAGACCTGGATTCTTCATACATTAGTACCTTTATATCAGACATTATTATGACATACCTCATGCCTTTATGTTTCTAATGTTTTATAAATATGTTTGTATACATGTATGTGTGTAAAAAGTACTACTCCTATGGCTAAGCATATGGTTGGGGATACTGTGTTTCACAAAGGCAATTTCATGTTGAACTTCTGTTTTCTCAAGGACATTTTATGACAATATATTTATTAGATATCTGCATTTATCAAATTTTATTGCATTATGTTTACTTTTGATGATTTTTTTCTTTGTCACTCAGCCTTCTTATCTTGGTGGCAGCATTTATAATCTCAAGTTGCAGATTTTAGTTCTTAAAGCGCCGATCACAACGAAAGTTTTCTACTTTAGTTGTCTACTGAAATGTTTAAGAAGCCTTTCTTAACAAACAATGTGGACCCAGATCTGACTGCACCTGTAGGAACAGTCTGATGTGGGTCCACACTTGTTGGTCCTATGCTTATATTAGTCAAATAATATAGGCAAAAATATGCAGCAGATGGCTAAAGCAAACAGCATTTTCAGATGATTTTTTGCAGGCCCTTACTTTTACTAATATACACATTGGAAAATGTTAAGGAGCACTTTTGCTTTGAAAATTTCAAATTCCGATGGATACTAATTTATCATAGCTGATAAAATATTTTTGAAATGCAGGGAAATTTTCGTCTCAACTTCACTCTCCTATTACCGTGGGTGTTCCTTAACTTTTTCCCATGTGTATAGTTCAACATATTTAAAAAAGGATGAAAGAGAAAAAGAATGTTGTTCACCTATGCAATCGTTTGAGTTAATTAATGTTTATATTAATAGATAATGATTTCAAACATTAATTATCATGCTTAAAATGGTTCTTTGGATTATAACATCAGTATTGTCAAGAAATTAGAAAATCATATTTCAATCTTAGACTAGATGCCTTGAAGACTGCAAAAAGCTGATGGTGTGGTATTATATATGTACTTGTTTTAACATCCCACAAACAGCTAGTAGGTCATATGGAGACATGGCTACATTCTGATCTGACAGACTAGAGACGCCAGGGATAGACTGTAGGACCTCTGGTTTACAAGGCATACTATTTTTCCACTATACCACAGCAGCTCCTATGAACGGGTATATAGCTTTGCTGCACACTAACGGTGTATGAGGGCACAGGTTAATTTGAAAACACCCACCACACACACTGGGATCCAAGTATAGCTTGCTAGGGTCATAAGAAAAACATTGGGTTTTTCCATGGTTTATCATTGAAAACTTTTGTAAGCTTATCAATTTATCAAAATACCTTCAAATAGATGTCTAAATATGCTTACATGTATATGACATACTGAAATGAGAAAAAACTTTCAAAGTCATCAACTCAACAATAATGTTCTTTTGTAACACTCGGATAAGGGCATCAGTCATAATTTCACTGAAGGGCAAATAAAAGACTCCTAGATTAGATCCAGCATAACTACTAGAATATATCCACCTTTAATGCTACATAGTCTGCATAGCTACTGATCAGCTTGATGAACTGCTGTCTTTAAATTATAGAGAACAATATCACTGCTAGTGTTTTACTACAGTAGAACTGCTACAATCAACTGAAAGAACTGATGTCTCTAGATCAATATCATTGCTAGTGTTTTAGCAGAGATGAACTGCTATAATCAAGTGGATGCACTAATGTCTATTATTTAAAGAACTCAATATCATTGCTAGTGTTTTACTACATTTAAACTGCTATAATCAACTGGATGAACTGATGTCTGTAATGCAAACAATATTATTGCTAGTGTTTCCCACAGTAAAACTGCTATAAACACCAATAGCACGAATACCAATAGCAGATGTGAAGAATACCAATAGCACAAAAACCAATAGCAGATGAGAAGAATACCAATAGCAAATGTGAAGAATACCAATAACAAGAATACCAATAGCAGATGTGAAGAATACCAATAACAAGAATACCAATAGCAGATGTGAAGAATACCAATAACAAGAATACCAATAGCAGATGTGAAGAATAACAAGAGTACCAATAGCAGATGTGAAGAATACCAATAACAAGAATACCAATAGCAGGTGTGAAGAATACCAATAGCACGACTACCAATAGCAGATGTGAAGAATACCAATAGCAAGAATACCAGAATACCAATAGCAAGAATACCAATAGCACATGTGAAGAATACCAATAGCATGAATAACAGTAGCAGATGTGAAGAATACCAATAGCAAGAATACCAGAATACCAATAGCAAGAATACCAATAGCAGATGTGAAGAATATAAATAGCAGATGTGAAGACCACCAATAGCACATGTGAAGAATACCAATAGCAAGAATACCAATAGCAGATGACAAACTTTGATGGATTAAGATTTAAACATGCTTTTCATTTGTATGATATGAAGATGCAAGCATCTCTCTGAATACATTTGAGGACAGATACAACAGCTGCTTTAACATATTATGTACAATCTCCTAACCATATCAACCAATGGTTAAAGTAGATCAGTCAGGAAAGCCATGATGGAGCAAATTGAACAGAAACAAACAAATAAAAAAGAATATCCTAACTCAGTTCAAATCAACATACTTAGATATTAATAACATCTTAGCAATGCCAAAGAAACACTAACAAAACATTCCTTAAAGCTAGATCAGTATAGACTCATTTGTTGATTGTGAATAACTGCAAAGATGATTGCAATGGAAAAGTAAATATTACGTTTGGAATGACTAGTGAACAAGTGTAAAACTTTAAGTACCACATGGTGTTCTTATTTTGTGTTACATCAGAAAATAATTGTTGAATGACTTTGCATGCAAATTGTTTTTGTTTGATTTGATTCTTTACGTCCCATCAACAATCTTTCAGTTATAAAGGGACGGGTCTTCAGGGTTGAACCAGTACTAAGCTAGGGTCAATTTGTCTTGCTCAAGTACACAACGCAGTGACCCCAGTGAGGCTCGAACCCGCGGCCCCTCGGTCTCGAGTCAAGCACTCTACCACTGAGCCACTGGGCTCCCCACATGCAAATTGTTAAACAAATACAGCATGCATTTACTTTAGCTACTGTTGATAAAAAAATCTGTCTTTATCAACTACTTTCATTCTATATGGTAATTGCAATGATTCTAAGCTACATCAAAGTTTTGAAATTATTGTGTTACAATTTATCTTTGAACTTTATTTTACCCCTACATTCTTGAAGCTTGTAGGGTATATTGTTTTTGGGTTTTTCATTTGTATTTCAGTTTCTGTGAAACATGATTCTGTCTGAAATGCCTATTTTGTCAGAAAGGCATGTAACTAGACTCTTGCTACTATATAAGGCTCCCATGCAGTTTTGTTTATATTGCTTAGAATTACTACAGAGATGTCTCTGCAATATTATTAATGAAAAAAACAAGATAACCATCATATGTGATTGATATGCTAATCTATTCTTCCATGAAGTTTCAATGAAACTTTATCAGCTTATTGGACTTGATTATTTTTTGAAGAAATTTCAAAAATATTTTAGAGTTATGGCCCTTGTATAAGGAAGAGCTGTAACCATTTGTACAATCATATGGTTACGGTTACAGTGTTTCCCGAACATAGTTTCTAGTTGTAGTTATCATATAACTTTTAGTACAAATATTTACATAGACAAAAACCATGGAAATTGATATGTAAAGTTACATAATTGTTTTAATTACTTAAGCACAGCCACCAATCCATCTTCTTCATCCCATATACCAAGTGGATTAAACTTTCTATTTCGTAATTTTGAGAGCAAATTAAGAAATCGGGCAATGCTATTCAATGAAACACTCATTGAACTTTCCAACACTGATATCCATTTTAAGAAGATATTCTGCTTGACAGTTTAAAATGGTTTGTAATGAAGAAAATGGCATTTTTTCAACTTCAAAACATATTCTAGAATCAGTTTGTGTTCCAGAGCACATTTAAGGTATGCCAGAGGTAGACATCAAGACCATCAAATAGCATTTTTGGATTTCTAAGATTTTGCATTGGTTAGAAAAGATAACAATTTTGCTGAATTTAAGGTCCATCTCATTCATAGGAAACAGGTTCCTCTTCTTCATAACACAATATTGATTTTATGCGATGAAGGAGCTGGATTGGTGGCCATGTTAAGAATACATTTTTATGTTAAACTGATCATTATTTATGAAATGTTCATGTCATCTAATTATTAATCTTACCATGGAGCCAAAAGGTAGATTCCAGAGATACATGTAGTAAAGCCTGAAATCTGCTGTGGTAGATATTGGATTGTCTGCAACAATCTTGACGTATGAGCCAGCTCATGAGATCTTTGTACTAATATAGACAACGTGTTGAGCCAGAACCTTAATGCACTGTTTGCACACTCAGTGTGGTAACAGCTGTTGCTTCATGCCAAAAATAATATATCCAGTCCCACTTAAATTATGAATTGCTTGAACTTTTAAAGTATGACTTAACACATACAATAATACTTCTTATTATGCCTCACGTGAATTCCCCATACAAAACTTCCATAGACGAACCACTGATATTTTATACTGTCACCCCCTGCTATAGCGACGGGGAACACTGTCACTCATTTTCCATACCAGCGGGTGATATTGTAAAATATCAGTCGTTCGTTGATGCCCAACGGCAATGCGGGTACGATTAGTTCACGTCAGGATACTTTCTACAGCAATGGCAGACATGAAGCATGATTTTGGCCACTTTCAACTCCAAATAACTCTGATGTTCATGATCAGAATCATAAAGTGTGTGTACTCGTTTTCTTAGTTTAAGGACGAGCGGAACATGTTGAGACCAAATTTTGAGCGGATGAGGCGAATTTTTTTAGTTTGCATCAAAATCGCATACAGTAAAGTATCTCCATTTAAATGACGCTGCTTAGTATGAAGTTTGACGTCATCAGTTTTTATGACGTAGTTTTTTTTAACCAAACGTCAGTGATCAATTGGAGCATTTAAACTGTTAAAAACAGAACCATTTTTGTGAAAATATATCGTTCACTCATGCATTCCCTTTGGAACTCCCCTCACCATGGTAGGTCTAAGAGAAAACAAACGGTAGAAAATAAAGGATCTAATGTTCTGTTTGGCATAATAAAATAAATATTACATTCCCTGAGAGGGTGATAGTCGAAAATATCATCCCTCGAAATATGATTGGTATGATTGATATTTTCTACTATTACCCTCTCAGGGAATGTAATATTTATATATAATATTGCATGGTTTTCTGAGTGACATTACAAACCACTCAAGATGAAGTAATATACACTCACTCAGAAAGTGACAACTGAAAGTCAAGTACTTTTGCATAGTCGAATGTAGCCTCAATGCTTTCAACAGTGCAAAATGGCATTAACTTTATTATGTAATAAAACAGTTGGCTAGACATGAATGGTCATTGAAGAAAAAAATTAACCATATTGACCTTGCTTCTTATCCGTCATTATGATGTTTACTACATGTATATTCAATAACAGTCCATATAATTATTTCATGGGCTGGCTCAATATTTGTTACTCTTGCTTAGTTTCATATTTTTATCAAAAGATCTCTGGTTTGTTTGGAATGATAATAAACACTGTGGTCGTACTACAACGGCATTTTCCGTCACTTATTCCGGTGTTAAAATCATCATGTTCAATTTCTTCATTTAGTCACAGATAAATACCACAAAATGCTTGGGTTCCGATTGATTTATGTTCATCAAATTCACCTTGTATCTTTTAGCTTTAAAATAATATGAAAACTTTGAAGTTGATGTCTAGGCATGAAATAACAAATTACGGTTTTGTCATCGTGGATAATTATTCTATGACAAAACAGTACAATTATAACTAAACCATAGAGGACTATTTTTTAATATAACTGTAAAAAAACACATTTAAAATCTGAATTTATCTCCGTTTTGGCAAATCAACACAGATGTTGTTAACTAGATGATGTAATCTCGAACCAAACATATTAAAAAGTTCTCATTTCAGCCAGCCTTTATTTGAAAGTAATTTCACTATAACACTGGAATAAGTGAGGAAACCCAAATTGCCACAGTAGTATGACTACAGTGATAAAGATGGGTACTAAATGAAGCTTTTAGATTAGTTTTATGTGCATATTGTTAGTATTCATAGGTTACCATTGGCTATAATGAATACCTGCAAAATGTCTCGACAGAAAAGTGTAGACATTTATCATATAAATCTTATCATATACCCACTTGTCATATGCCATTTTTATTTCTCCTTGCATGACCAACTCTTAAAGAATTCCTGTTATTCAACATAATCATGTTAATTTTAAACATAATTTTTAATGAGCTTTTTACATATATGCAAATGGGTGGGGTCACAAACCCTTCAACATATATGTGTTGACTTTGACTGGCATTGGTGCAGCTGATAAGGTACAGCTTCACTGCCATGCTGTTGAGGCATCCCTCAAAAAGGTCACATTACTGTACAGTTTGATTTGAAATCTTGTTAAATTACTGTTAGGAAATCAATACCTAAAAAGAGGCCAAAAATACTGTAGATTCAAATCAGCTAGACAAAGACCTGATCAGGATCCACAGTGTTTAAATTTCCCCTCTGATTGAAAATGTCAGCTTATAACTGGAGTACTGCAGGATAGTACATAAAAATATTCACCATTTTGGATACTTATCAAACTACTGGCCCTTTCGGCTTTGACTGGATTGTGTAAGGAAAAAAGTTTATAGGTTGTCTTATTGAATATTAGCAACAAGATGTACCTGTACATATAAACTTTGTCATTTGTATATTTAATTGTCCTATTTAAAACTAATTAAAAGGTAAAATGTTTTAATGCTTTTTGTTAGTCTTTTAAATCCACTCTTCAACAGCTGAACAACTACTGTCCAATTGCTATTTAGTAAAGTACCTAATTTGTATGCCCAAAAAGTTGATCTCAAATTTCATATGATGACTCCTTATGATTGGTTAGCCAAAAATTTATGTAAATTGTTCTAGTCACATTACTAAGATGGCCACCACGCCCTTCTATGGTAAAAAAGTCTTTAAATATCTTCTTCTCTGGAACCAAAAGGCCAATGGCCTTGGGACTTGGTATGTAGCATTAGCGATGTGGCTCTACCAGGTTTGTACAAATGATGAATATAGGTTGACCTTGACCTAATTTATGGCAAGGTTAAGTTTGTTTCCTAAAGCATTTATATGGGGAAAGTCTTGAAATGTTCATTTTTCTATAATTGTTTAAGCCGAAATCATAATACTTGCTAGAAATGTTTAACCTAACGAGACCATGGTTTTATATAAGTACCAAATGTCAAGCTGACCTGTGACCTTTTATCCAAGGCCACTCATTTGGACTGCAACATACCTATATCTTAACATTTTTTTCACAGAAATCACTGATGGATTTTCCATTAGATTGCTTAGGTCACTTGACCAAAATGGCTGGTAAAACAAAATATGTTTCATTATAAGCTGTAGTTGACCTTGACCTATTTTAACATTATTAAAGAGATCAGGTGAGCGCCTCAGGACCTTCAGGTCCTCTAGTTTAAAGTATATTTTCCCTGTGTGGGTTCCTCTGGTTGATTCAGCCATTTTTTCATGAGGGACCAGGGGGGGGGGGGTTAGGGTGGGTAGCCCTTCAGGGTTAGCAACCAGTCAAGTGGTACTTACTCTGTAATGACACTCATTCAGAAACTCCCAGATATAAGAGTCATAAGGGGAGAAATATTATTGTGGAAAATTCGTAATTACTATATTCTATAGCCCGCTTAGTCGAACCGCGGAATTGAGTAATTTGTAAACTGCATGCCAAGTAATCAAAATTAAGAAAAACATTGTAGCAGCCCTGTTGCGATTTTTAGTCTGACAATACTAATGAATAAGAGCATAGAAAACGATCTAGATTATCCTATGCATTTGTGCCTTCTGATTAGGGTCTTTACATTTTTCATGGAGGACACTTTAGCTATACAGTGCTTTGTACACTATTTGTATATACAGCTGACTTTAGAGTTACTTGAAAATGCTTCAGGTTTTATTAGATCCATTTATACATACATTTGCAAAGCAATTGTTTTTTCGCGCCTTTGATTAAAAAGTGTCCTAATAGTTAGGATAAATACGGTATATAAGATGAATATGAGAGATGTTAACTCTTTGATAGCCTGAGCCAAATTTCCGATGGGAAAAGTGTATGCAAACAAATAGTCCAAGCGTAGGCCTCGAGGTTATAAAACTTTTTTCATGCTCAACTCAACTAAGCATAACCTTTACTTTGCTCATAAATGTTAAAATGTCAACAATTGTTGGCACTTTAACATTGATTAGCAGGATAAATACAAAATTTGGGAGTTTAAGGCAAGAGAAATATACTTTATAGCATTTTAATTTTTTTAGCAGTTAAACTTTCATGCACAGTTGAATCGGTATGAAAAACGTTTTCAAACCTCGGGCAAAACTGCTCCTAGATCAGGGATTTTTGTTTATACAAATGAGCCGTGACATGAGATTTCCAAAAATGTGGTAAGTGCGACCAGCAAAGGCTCAGACCAGCCTTCGCATACGCGCAGTTTGATCAGAGCCTTTGCTAGTCGCATGAATATTCTACAATTGTTAAGCTACTAGCTGAACAGAATTTGGAGTTTCTAAGCTTATGAGAAGGTTGCACAGGCTCGTCTGAGTCTACACATGTCAAAATGCCACATTGTTGGAAATCACATGTCACGGCGCAAATTGTTGAGAAGTGATAAATAGAATGATCAACTGGAGTGTTCCATCACACGACATGGCAGCACGGGTCTCCTGCCACTAAAATAAAACAACTTAGTGTAAGGTATGATTGCTATAATTAAGACTTAAGTTGAGGATAATGTTGCTTAATTACTAACGTCTTGTCCATTAAGTGAAAACTGGGGAGATCTTACGGAATCGATACAGTTCTTGACAGAATCCGAGCCTCATCATGACAAATCATGTCGTTTTGCTAACACAAATTACGCTCTGGTGCATGCGCATTCGGTTTAAGAGACGCGCAAAATGCATTTAGATACATGCAAAATTAAAGATTATTTAGGAGAACTGAATATGGGAGACTGAACTAAATAGCGGACATCTTCATTTGAGCATGCACAGTTAGCGATTGCCTATAAGATATGTTTTCTCGTAGTTATAACCGTATAATCTTATCAAGAGAAAATGCTATATATAGGACCTTGTTAACGGCAAAATGTGCTCTAATAGATTTTTTCGAACGAAATCTAGCACTCTCATCGACACTGGAGTGTTGATCTTAATTATACATGAATCTTGTCAAAGCAAAATTTGTCAGACATCACAGCTAAAGTTCATTTTAACAATACGCAGGGCTGACAAAGATGAGCTTACACGAGTGCTCATGTTTTATTGAATTTATTAAACGAGTTGGGGAAAAGTGATAAAATGCGAGGCTTGCCGAGCATTTTATCGCTTTTTCGCAACGAGTTTAATAAATTCAATAATACAGGAGCAGGAATGTTGGATTCTATTTTTCACATGACATTAAAATTACTAAAAAATCGCATTTTGGCGTGAAAACGTCAAGAATTTGCCATCTTTTATGCAACGTTATAATGGACGTCATAACGTTTCCCGAAAATCTGTAAACCACTAGTGGTTTATCGATTTTATTGCATGGCGTTATTTTACTCCCAGACGCGACGTCATAGGATAAATAAATTTATTTTGGCTGCAAAGGAGTTAGATCGTAAGGATAATAGCTGATATACATATAGGATTAATTTCAGGAATCGATGTCAAAAGGAATCATTTTCTTTATTAATAAATTATACTCTTTCATAAAATTCAGCAATAAAAGAAAAGTTTGCATGACCCCATTTTGATATATTGACTTTTTGTAGTTAGTTGAAACATTTATATTGAATTATGAATCTACCGTGGTCGAAAGAAGACGAGTGTTGCTGTCATAGAATGTGCGAATTATCACAAAATACACAAGTGAATATATAACCAGGAAATGCCACAATCCTATACCACACAACCCTATAGCACGGTGTGTGTGTGTGAGAGAGAGATTTCAGTAAAGCAACCAGCTATCGCACTCAAAGATACAGTGAACTATACCGCAAAACCATGGCCAAACACATATACAGTAAAACCTGTATTAAGCGTCCACTTAAAATAGACAAAACAAAGACCTTACCGACAAATGGTAGCTTAAGGGAGGTCGAAAGTATTGCAGAATGCTCTCATTGTGTAATATGTGCGTAATCTGTAACAAAAACTGATTTTATTTATTGCATTATGAGTGTTTACACATTGAACATGTCCACCAGCGACGCATGTCCTGAGCAGAGTTTGGTCTTGTTTTTATTGTATACGCATTTAATGGATCTTTGCCAATTCTGAATGGCGACCCATACACCCATTAAGTTTCTCTTTGTTTCTGTATTTATGGAAAACACCTCGACCAACCAACGTGACCACGCCTTCTCCGTTATTTAGTTTTGGTCTAAGTGTTTCTTGATACAGTAAAACCTGTGTAAAACGACCATTCTCAAAATGACCAAATATTGGTTTTAAAGACCAATTATCGCTTAATGCAGGTCAAAAGTATTACAGAATGCTCAAAGGGAGCATTCTGCAATACTTTCGACCTTCATTAAGCTACAATTTGTCATTAAGATCTTTGTTTTGTCTATTTTTGAGTGGCCGTTTTACACAAGTTTGATTGTATTATCATCTATTTTCAGTTTGATAACATATTTACCTTAGATCTTTGGTCAACATATAACCATCATCCAAGTAGATCACGCTGATTTCAACACTGATTCGAACTGGCTTTCCAACATGGCAACTCCAAATTAGAGACCGAAATTGCTTCCTGTGACGAAGGTTGTCAGCATTGATCTGAAAGCTTGAAAACAACAACCAAGATAAAAAGGTATAAAGAATCTCAATTTAGTTTAAACATACTTTATTGCCAAATTACTTACAGCAAGGGTGGGTCACAAGTTCTCACAGCATTAGTTTCGACCCTTCCCATTCATTTTAGGTGTACATAATAGCTTATACACATGGCTATATTTGCACGCATATGTATACTAAACAAGTTATGAACATAGCAAAACAGATAGTAACATAAATGTGACAATATCAGAAATACAGAATAATAAATAAAAATAAATAAATACGTTAAATAAATAAAATTTATGAAAATAGAAAAAAAATTATATAGATAATAAAAGTGAACAACAGTGAACTAAATAAATTTCTACCTAACTAAATATATGAATTTGCAAATGACAGTAAAAACAGTACTAAAGTAAATACATTTGTAAATGAAAAATATAAAGAAAGGAATAAAAACAATAACAGAATATAAGACTACTAGGAACAAGGAACCCTTTCAGCTTGAGAATAAAAGGTTAAATTTGGCCATCGAGTATATTTATATATAAAGATATGTTTCAAGATGAGCTTCAAAAAAGAATATATTGGTTATTAAAAGCGTTTTGTAACGTGTATATATCTGTGGACAGACCTGGACAAGACATCGTTTTTTTCAATATTCCAGTTATCATTGCCAAAAAAGAATTAAATTAATGCTAAGGGGCTGAAAAAACTCTTAACTGTATCATTGAAGACCTATCTCCCGATTGCGAATTTTCTACAATGAAAGAAGTAGCGGATGGCGTCCTCTACCATGCCACACAGATCACATAAAGGATTATCACTGAAAGGATTTCTAAAAAGGTTGCTGCACTTATTTCTAAGTCGTGCATGTAATACAGATATATCTATTTCCTATGGTAACGTGAGGAGGACTACATGATTTATTGAACTTTGAGGTAATTATTTTGAAAGGTATGTAATGTTGATAAGTTTTTTAAGTCACCTTCAAAGGATGATGGAATACATTATTTCTGTGAGATACGAGGGATGATCTGAAATTTCTGATCCTGGTGTGATATCTCTTTAACCAGCAATGCAATATGCCTGAAAATTGTACCACATAATAATATATTCTTTGTCTACACACTGCTCTGACATGTTTTTATGTAACTTGAAGGAGCGATCGGAAGTCTACCCTAAAACACTCATACCCTCAATGCACTGATCTATTAAGCAGACTGTGCATGTTTGAGACCTCAAAATTTAGACAAGAGCAGTCTCAGCAATTCGTTTTATGGCTGCTCAATGTTTATCCGTAAGTCATTATGTTCTGAAGATCTGGCAAAATTTCTATGTGATTTGTGTTTCCTAGGCCCTTGACTGTATGGTTATGTAAGTGTCAGATATAATCAAATTGTTGACCACTTGAAGTTTTGACCGGCCCTTACTGCCGTAACAGCAGCTATATTAAAGGTATAAATTGCTTTAGGCAAACGAAGATGAACTGACTTTTGCCTGAAGCAATTATGAATTATCAGGATCGTCGGAGGCTGATAGTAACCCATATAAGAAACGTAAATTGAGTCCACAAATTAGGTCAATATTCGTAGGTACACGAATTGTTATGTCTATATCTAGAAATAAAACCCACAAAAATGTTAAAAGATGCACTATATTGTAAAATGATGCAATATGGGATTAAACTGAGTGCAAAGCATCCATCTGATACCAATAACAATTTTGAAAATGTTTATTTAAAAATCAATCATATTTTCAGTAACAAATAGAACTTTTTAAAATATTTCAACCAAATTTTAGATATTTTTGGTCTTAAATATATTGCCGATAATTGGTTTGGCATGTTTTTAGTCAAAATTGATAGACAAAAATATAATTTTCTCGGAAATGAAAATTCTGCAATGTATTTAAAATGACGTAGTTGTAAATTTCGATGACGTCATTAGAATTCCACATTGAGCTTTAAATATTGATTAGACACAACATGTCGTCATTCGAACATTTGAATGGACATTATAAGTAACAAAAAGTAAAAATGCAATGCAGTTTTATTTTGTTGTTTTAAAGATGCTGGGCTTGAAAGATTCAGATTCTAATAGTGTCGTTATTCTATAATGTGAAAACAGGCCAGTGGTATGGAGTGGACCATATATAATGTGCGGTAATTATTAATTGAAATAGCACAGCGATAAAATATTAGCATCATTATAAAGGTAAACGCTCGTTCTTTTGAATGTTGCATAGTATGCCTCTCAATGATACCTCTGGACAAAGCTACAAGCTAACGATCAGAACTTTCGGATCATCCCTCGTACTAGTTCTATTTAAAGGCACTGAGATATTTCTATTATTTCACATGGGTAATCTAAAATTTCACTGACCAAAGGAGGAATTAAATCTTGTATGTATGAAGGCACAATGTGTGTATTAACATTATACATGAAAGAGAGTTTCTGTTGCTGCCTCCTTTGTGATAGTGTTGTCCATCTACATTCATTCTTTGTACAGGTTTTCTAATGATACAGATCTAGTTAATCCTGTAACAATGCGGTATGCTAAATTTTGGATCTGTTGTAAGGTTTGTGAGTCATGTTCAGACCATCCATTCCCATACGACTGATGCACATTCTATAACTGATAACATATATGACATATACATCTAGTTAAAAGCAGTTCTGCTAATAGGATATAAAACTTTACACATGATTCCCAGAATTTTTGTTGCTGGAATGACAGTGTTTTCATAATGTGAGTGCCACTGTCCAGTACTTCTTAAGGTAACACCCGCATGTGTATGGCTATCTACACAGGTAATTGGAATATTATCAAAAACAACTTGTGATAGCAAATCAAGAGTTTTAAGCGAATATAAAACAGACTAATGTTTCAGTGGATTATATGTTACTAGCCACTGTCCAAGCCAATTTGTCCACAACTGCTAATCATATCAGCTATGTCAGCAATATGTGCTACAGAATAAAAAAAGTGAGCTATCATCTGCAAACAGCCTTGTTAAACAAAAAGGTGTTAAGTTATATCATAAATGTATACGAAACACAAACGAGATCCAAAAACGGATCCCTGTGGCACCCCAGCAAAGGTAGATTTTATACTATAACTGTTTAACCCTCAATGCCATTTGCATTAGCTTTAACAAAAGATCATTGTGCCAAACTCTATCAAATATATTCAACTTTAATGGAAGCTTCATAGTATAAATGCAATTGTAAGACCCTAACTATAGATTGTAAAATAATTTAAGGGGCTTTGCCTTTGATTTTAGGTGTTTAGGATCCTAATGAAAAAAAAGTTAAATTCACAAGGACTATTTGCGATAAATGATAAACAACATTCATTGCAAAAACTGATACATTATAACTCGCAACTGAAACCTATGTCAATACGAATGTAAACTGTTCAGCATCTCTGTTTAAAACATTCCATGTCAATTTTCTCATTGTTTAATTGTTACCCCACCCAGTTCAAAACATAGTCTTACATTTACTTCAGAAAAAACCATCAACCCCAATAACATTAACTGTGAAAATCTTAGAAACTGTGTCTCAGGTCTATGATCACTGTTTCAGCTAACTTACTATTGTGTTTGCCATCTAGATATTGTTTCGCATCTATTTTTGGCAGTCATGTTTTCCCATTATCCATCTGCACATATCACCCTTAAAAGCTGAGTCTTTTTATTTAATGGCTTTAAACCAAAATCTAATGTCCTTAAAATCAAGTTAAATTATTTGAAGCATATTTTCATGGGATTTTGAGGGCCCTTAATTTTCTATTTGCAATATTTAGGCGACAAAAAATGGAACACTCTTAATGGAACTTAAAAACAGACAGCTTGACGTCAACTAGTTTCTGTTTAAGTTTAGCACAATTAAAACAACCTTAAATTATTAATACAAGAATGCATGGGAGTTCCAAGGTCTTTAATTTTTAACACCTCTTATTTTATATGTTTTGATAACCATTTAAGGGTCATACAATGTCAGTTTAGTGGCATTTTAAGAGCATTTTGTAATCCCATTAAAAAAAGCAACAAGATTTAAAGGTATAATTTAACAGGTTTTTAATATTTCATGACGTTTTAAATGCTAATTAACAGCTTTTTCGACAGATCTGGCGTGCAGTAGTGAAAGAAAAAACAACAACAACTTTTTGGTAAAGAGAATTGGAATAAACCAAAGAGTGATTATGAGAAAACCGTGATGCAAATGGACTTAGAAAGCAGTTAAATGACTCTATTGGAGATATTTCTGGTCATTGTAAATGGATTTCCATAAAGTAAGAAATGTGCAATCTGAATAATGCTATGATACGCTTTATTATAATGATATTGTTTCAGAAGAAGAAGAAGAATTTTTTAACCTATTTTATTATTAATAGGTCAATAGGGGTCGAGGCCACCCCCCATTAACCTTACAATCAAAACAAATATTATCTGCAATAGGCCGTACAGGCCCTTGAGCAGATAATCATATATAAACAAGTTTACTAAGTATCTGCATCAGATTAAAACATTCTGTAATTGATCACATACCCGGGATAACATACCATTCTGATGAGTAATATAGAACGAATGGAATATTTTCTACCTGACTACAATGACGTTTATTTTCGATTTATTTTTGCCTGGAAAGGGGTCTTAATCGTTATCGAACTGTCGCAAAACACATGTGCATGCATATCATGGGCGACAGACTAACCAGCATGGTTATTCACAATGTATCATGCAACCCAGCAATCTCAAATTTTTAACGCCCTCGCTTCTGTGTAGTTTGTCTTCATTTTCCCTTTCAATGCAACTTCGTCTTTGCATTTGACGGATGCACGGTTTATAAAGCAAAGAACGAGGTTACCATGCTGCGAGTCAGTTTGACTGATGAGATTGGTTTGGTAGCCAGAGTTTGCTTTGTACATTTCTTTACAATGTTTGATATTAGCTTTCTGTTAGAATGAGCGATGTGCAATGCAATTAGAAACATAATTCATGTGCAAGAATGTATTGCACGGCGGTAAATTAGTCTGCATTTGTCTTATTTGTCTCTGCAAACTACTCAAGGTCTGTTATTGTTCGCCTCTTATGGGCTAACATGTGCGGATCCAGAGGGGGGGGGGACAGGGGGTCCGCAAATCTCAAAAAAATATAGGAATCCCCTGAAAAATCACAAAGCTGCCAAGCCAGCATTCAATGTTGGGCCATCATCGGCCCGCCAGCGAAACGCCATTTAAATGGCGTTTTGCTGGCGGGCCGAAAATGACCCACTTTTAGTGCTCAGTACTACACACTCTGCAGATAAACTTCCACACCGTGGATGTAAACAAATACAGTTAATTACAGACTCCCATTGGATTATTGATTTTTTGAGGTTATAGGTCATGTTTATGCTGTACAATGTGAGGCACTGTGCTCTTTGGAGCCTCTTTACTCGTATAAAAAAATGGCAAAACTTTCTGGATCCGCGCATGCAGCTACCGTGAGAAAAATAACAACCTCATGATATTTTGTTACTTATCACGTATACACATTTTTCAGTGTCGGATCCAGAGGGGGTTCAAGGGGTTCGCGCGAACCCCCCTCCTCGCCCCCGTTTTTAAATATCCTATGAAAATAAAATAATTTGGTCTCAGTGAGACCAAATTATTTCATTTTCATTGGATATTTAAGAAAAAAGAGACAAAACCTGCAAAGCGAACCCCCACACCATTTAAGTTAATCTATAAATACCTAGGAACTTATTCACATGTTGTTCTACACCATTGCTGTTTTATGGGATTCGACCATAAAGTGATGAGCAACACCACAACAAAATCAACAATGTGTTATTTTTTTGGTAGCAAAGACTCAAAAGCCTGGGCATCCATCCAGTCTGATCAGAGTCTCGACTAGGCACACGAAGAAAACTCAAAGTTTCACCTATCCTGTTAGTTCATACCAAAGACTCTGATCAGACTGCCCCGGAGTGACTCTACCACCTTGCCGTGGTCTCTGGGGCACACTTCACATTTGGGGACAATATTGATTGTAATACTTGTCCCCATCTGGGAGTGCCAAGAGTAGAGTCCCATCTGTTCACCGTGGATGGCTTTCTTGGTAACTCGAAGGGGATGGCCTGGAAGACTGAGAGCATGCAGAATATGGGCGTATAAAATTCTGTATGGCTCAACACGTCTCTTTGGCCTCTTTGACGGGGTAGACCCGAGGGGAAACACGGCCCGGTGTTTCTAATCGGTCTTGTCATGCTGAGCCCCAGGAAGCTGAAAATGTAAAAAAAATATGTCTTATATCTTCGTTCTATAGTATCGTTCTGATGCCAACCACGTGTCCATTATCTTATATATTCTTTCTTTTATAAAATATTCCTGGGAGGCAGTGGCTTAACGGGTCAATTGTGCAGATTTTATTTGTGCGAGTCTATTGTGCAGATATATTTGTGCAAGTATAACTTCCATGTAGCTCTAGCACTGGAGATCGGAAAGCCACTCCATTAAAGTGCTCCCTTGTTGGGCTCCACGGTGGGTGGAGAGCATGGAGGCTGAATCTTACAACCAAACACACATGGCTACAAAATCTAGAAAACGCCACGCACCGATTACAGACACAGATTCTGATGAATCATTAACAGCTTCTCAATCTCAATCTAAGTCTTCTGTACCAAAAAAAACCTTATGTACCTAGATTTCTCATCATTCATTCAGAAGTGGAAGGAAAGGATATTTCTCTTCTTTCTCCTTTTCTGATACACAAGACAATAATGAGTATGGCAGGTGAGCCAAAAAGCATTAAGAATCTTAGATCAGGTGACCTTTTAATACAATGTGCCAAAGAACCTCACGAAAAAAGCCTTTTAAAAATGAAAACTTTTTGTGGACTGAAATGCTCCGTAACTCCTCATAAATCCTTGAATACATCCAAGGGTATTGTTCGCTGTCCTGCCTTAATCAGGCAGAGCAATGAACATATCTTGGAGTTCATGGAGGAACAGGGTGTTACGGATGTCCGTAGAATCAATGTCCATCGTGATGGTGTCCTGAAACCAACAAATACATTTGTATTTACATTTAATACACCAGAATTACCAACCGTTGTCAAAATAGGTTTCATTCAAGCGAAGGTTGATGTATATGTTCCCAATCCGCTTAGATGCTACCAATGTCAAGTGTATGGCCACCATGAAAATAAGTGTAGCAGGCAGGCTATATGTATCAACTGTGGTATGCCTGAACATTGCGCATCTGGCCAGTGTCAAAGACCTGCCAAATGCGTAAACTGTTCTGGTGACCACCCTGCCAACTCCAAAGAGTGTACACAATGGGAGAAAGAAAAGAAAATCTTAAAAATCAAATGTGAACAAAACATTTCCTTTCCGGAAGCTCGTAAACAATGCGAGCAATTCTATCAGGCTAGGACATATGCAAGTGCTGTGAAACCAGGCACTTGCAACAAATCTACAGAAACTCACAACAACAGCACACAGACGGACGACAGCTTTACAGAGTACTTAAAGCAACAGACACAAGCAAAACAACGAGAACCACCTAAAGAAAAACCCAAAGAAAAAAGTAATCCATCTCATCCGGGGCAAACCCTTAAGCCAGCAACCCTGGAGATGATAAGGAAAGAGGAAGAGAAGAAGAAAAAAGAAGAGAAAGACAAACTCTAAAAACAACAAAAAGATGAAAGACGACAACAATATATCAAAGAAAAAGCACAGAAAGATAAAGAAGAAGCTGAAAAAGCAATACTAGCTCAGAAGAATCCATTTTCTGTGTTTAAAAAGGATGACGAGGAAGATGACGATGATTCTGTGGTTTTCACAGACTCTTCCTCCAGTGATCACCTCCCTAAAGGCACACTTTCACGATTACCAACAACTTAAACAATGGAAGGTGTCAATCTAACCATTATTTTAGTAACTCTTTTAATATTATTTTCAAGTATGGATTTTAAACATAAAATTATTCAATGGAATTGTCGAGGATTGAAACCTAATTTTAATGAAGTATCTCTATTGATTTCCGAATATAATCCATCTGTATTTTGTTTTCAAGAGACATTTCTTAAACCAGATGATAACATCTCATTAAAAGGTTTTAATATATATAACTATGTTCATACTGATTGTCTGAGGCCCTCTGGTGGTGCCTCAATATTTGTAAAATCATCTTTCCCTCAAAGAAAGATTGATTTACAAACAGAACTACAAGCAACTGCTGTTTCTGTCACTCTAGACAGAGAAATAACCATATGTTCTGTATATATTCCTCCATCCTTTTCTCTTAACTCCCAACACTTGGACAATTTACTGCAACAACTTCCTACTCCGTATATCTTATTAGGTGACTTCAATGGTCACAATATCCTCTGGGGTGGTCAAAATAATGATTCCGGAGGCGAACTTATCGAAAATTTCATTACAAAGAATGACATATGTATGATGAATGATAAGTCTTACACTTATCATTCTCCAAGTACAAAATCTTTTACATCTATTGATCTTTCCTTCTGTCATCCATCACTGTTTCTTGACTATAATTGGTCTGTATGTGAAGACCAACACAATAGTGATCACTTCCCTATTATCATTGAACAGAACACTTTTTCTACTGAGGATCACAATCCAAAGTGGAAATTAAATAGAGCCACTGGGATCTATTTAACACTCTATGCACTGGTAAATTGATACCAGAAAACTTCAAAGAATCTTCTGATCCTATAGCTGATTTTACCTCTTCTCTTATTGAAATATCTAAAGAATGTATACCTCAAACTTCGACAAATCCAACTAAAAGTAATCCATGGTACAATGACGACTGTAAAGAAGCAATTAAACAGCGCAAGCAAGCTCTTTCTAAATTCAAAAGATCTCCAAATACCAACAATTTTAATGACATCAAAGTATTAAGAGCTAAAGCCCGTAGAACAATTAAACTTTCGAAACGTAAGTCATGGAGATCTTATGTTTCGAAAATCAATCATAAAACACCTATTAAAAAGGTTTGGGATATGATAAGAAAAATCTCTGGAAAAAACAAATCCCCCAGTTACACACATCTAAACATGGTGGGTACTGACAGCAAAGCAACTTAAAAAACAGACATTGCTGACACTTTAGGAGAAACTTTTTGTCACAATTCATCATCATTCAATAACTCTGAATCCTTCAGAAAGATTAAAACCGAACAAGAGAAAGTTAAATTAAATTTTAAATCACAAAATAATGAAATTTATAACAAAGATTTTAATTTAGATGAATTAGTTGAAGCTATTCAACTATCACATAACTCAGCCACCGGTCCTGATGAGATCCACTATCAAATGCTTAAACATCTCCCAGATACTTCGCTTGAAACTCTTTTGAATATATTTAATTACATTTGGACTACTGGTAAATTTCCAGAAGACTGGACATTAGCAACCATAATCCCAATTCCCAAACCTGGGAAAGATCCTGCGGAACCTAATAATTATAGACCTATAGCTTTAACAAGTTGTCTATGTAAAACACTTGAAAGAATGATAAATAAAAGACTTACTTGGTTTTTAGAATCCAATAATCATATATCGCGGTTCCAGTCTGGTTTCAGATCTGACCGCAGTACAACTGATAATTTAGTTAGATTGGAAACCTTCATACGTGATGCCTTTATTAAAAAGGAACATGTAGTTGCTGTGTTTTTTTGATTTGGAAAAAGCTTATGATACCACTTGGAGATATGGCATTTTAAAAGATATCCACAAACTAGGATTAAGAGGTAGACTTCCTACATTCATTGAAAACTTCCTTGCAGACCGCACCATGCAAGTCCGAGTTGGCTCCTCTCTGTCTGACTATTATGACCAGGAGCAAGGTGTACCTCAAGGAGGCGTTCTATCTACAACACTTTTTAGCATTAAAATTAATGATATTGTGAAATGTTTAGGTAATCTTACTGATTGTTCATTATATGTCGATGACTTCTGTATCTGTTATCGCTCAAAAAGCATGGCGACGATTGAACGCCAACTGCAACAAAATTTAAATAAGATTGAAAATTGGGCAACAAGCAATGGTTTTAAGTTTTCCAAATCAAAAACACAATGTGTACATTTCTGTCAGTTGCGCAAGCAACATGATGATCCAGTTTTACATTTATATGGATCACCTATTCCAGTTGTTGAGGAATCTAAATTCCTTGGCATTTTATTTGATAGAAAACTCAGTTTTATACCCCATATTAAATATCTCAAAGCTAAATGTTTACAAGCATTGAATCTTTTAAAAGTGCTCTCCCATACTTCTTGGGGTGCAGACCGAACTACACTTCTCAAGCTTTATCGGTCTCTAGTCCGGTCAAAATTAGACTATGGCTGTATTATATATGGCTCTGCACGAAAATCATATCTTCAAATGCTTGATCCTATACATAACCAAGGACTTAGATTAGCTTTAGGGGCTTTTAGAACTTCTCCTGTTGCTAGTCTCTATGTGGAAGCAGATGAACCATCACTATACTCACGAAGAGAGAAACTCTCATTGCAATATGCTATAAGACTTGCGGCTAACCCATCAAATCCTGCTCATGAAGTTACATTCCCACCAAATTATGTTGATTTATATTAACAAAAACCTAAAGCTATTAAATCATTTGGCATCAGAATTTCACCACTCTTAGAATCTGCCAATATCAAACCACAAAATATTGAAAAACATTTTACACCAAATATTCCAGCTTGGTGTATAAAAACACCTGAAATACTTTTTGATTTACATTCTGGAAAAAAAATCTGAATCAAATCCACACATATTAAAAGATGATTTCAGAAAAATGCAAAGTCGTTATAAGAATTACCAACAAATTTATACTGATGGATCAAAGGAAGACTCAAAGGTTGGTTGTGCTGTTTTATCAGACAACCATAGTAATATGCAACGTATACCTGACGATTCATCAATTTTCACTGCTGAAGCCAAAGCAGTCGATCTAGCTTAAGATTCCATTAGCACTTGTGATGCTAACAATAAATTTATTATATTTTCTGACTCGCTTTCTGTATTAAAAGCAATGAACCATACCAGTTCAAAGAATCCACAGATTCAGAAACTTTTAGAAAAATGTCATGAGCTTTTAGCTAATAAAGAAATTATTCTCTGTTGGATTCCTAGTCATATAGGAATACAAGGGAATGAGATGGTAGATAAGCAAGCAAAAACATCGCTTTCATTAGAACCAACTTCTTTTAAAATTCCATTTTCCAATTTTAAGCCATCTATAAGTAAGTATATCTTGGATCAATGGCAAACTTCATGGAATAACAGCATTGGAAATAAACTTCGTGAGATAAAACCAACTATTGGTGAACACCAACCAGTTGTTAGAAACCTTAGAAAAGAAGAAGTCGTTTTGGCTCGACTCCGTTTAGGTCACACAAGAGTCACACATTCTTACTTACTACTAGGTGAAGAGCACCCACAATGTGTTGGTTGCGACGCTCCGTTCACTGTACGTCACTTCCTTTTGGAATGTGGCGACTTTGCACAAGTAAGAAATAATTGTTTCCATGTTGCTAACATGAAAGAATGATTTCAAGATATACATATTGATAGTATTATGACATTTTTAAGACAAATAAATCTTTTTAACAAAATCTAATTGCTATTTTAAAATCATGTTTTGTTTTACATTTGTATCAAACCATAATACAGATTTTTTAATGTTGTATTCTGTTCAGTTAGAGAACATGTACAGTTATCTGAATAGCTCTTTGATACTGTCAAATATTGTACGTGGTCTCTCCTGTCAACAATCGTATTGCAACTAATTATCATTATACAATCTCATTAATATCATTCCTTTTATTTTATCTTATAAATTTTTACTTTTTCCATCTTCATCATGTTTAGTTTAATACCGTCTGACGCTAATGACCCACAAGGGTTGATGCGTCGTTAAGAACCAAACAAACAAACAAACAAACTGATCAGACTAAGCAAATGTTCAGGTTGATCTGAGTCTTGGCTTGGCGCATATGCCACCTTGTTGATTTATTTACTGTGTGGCGACGTATTGGTCACTAATAGTGCATTTAACTAATACTCTCTTTCCTTTTTTTTATCCAGTACGCAAAGAAGCGACTTCACAAACAGCAAATTAAGATAAATTAACTTGGCGACTAACCGCCTGCCCACTTAGCACAAGATTGTTCTGCACCTTATTGTTCGATTAAAGTGTTTGACAATAGAGTAAATCATTTGAGACACCATGACATAACCAACACTGTTACACTTGATAACAGTGAAGACTAAAATCAGTCTGGCCATCCAACAAGTCTGGTAATAGTCTTTATTGATCATATTTAGAATGAAAAGAGTTTAAGCTACGCAGTGAGCTCATAGCAAATATTCTGATCAGAGTACGCAAATGGTCAGGCTCATCTTAGTCTTCCTGTTGCGCATATGCTTTAGTGCTGGTGTTGGCCTGGTGAAGCACAATATTTTAATGATTGAATGATCACTTATTATGTACTTCACTATTTCTCTCCTTCTTACTTTTACGTAAACTATTTAATGCTGACCGCTGCTCAATTATCTCCTGTATTACTTGACTTTTCGCTTACTATAAAGGCGGCAACTTTAATATTCATATCTGGGTGTGGTTCGGCTATTCCATCTGCTAAGGAAGGGAAATTAGGTTTTATTTATAATTTGGTAAAGAGTTAATAAGCATTTTGAGCCGTGCATTTGATGAAAATCCTAACCGTAAACACACTGAACTCACATTTATTAAACCTTAAAACGCATAATCACTAAATGTATGTCTTTGTCGTCCACTAAACTATTTGAAGCCTCATAGATAAACAATGTGAACCCAGATCAGACTGCTCCTGTAGGAGCAGTCTGACCTGGGTCCGCAATGTTTGCCTCCTTGCTTATGTTAAATAGACATTTTCATATGCAGTTATTTTGCTGGCGTTTTAAGGACTAAATAATGAATGAGGTTGTGTCACAAGATGATACAGTTACTTTTCAATAAAACCACACCTCCTTTTCAGCTGTTACCTATGCCTAAGGTTGACTCGTCCTAATTACGCATTCATGAGGTGCCGCCTTTACAGTAAGCGAAAAGTCAAGTAATACTTCCAAATTTACTTTGCGTTTGAGTCCTTTGTTCCATTGATGTTAACTGATTGTCTATCTGTAGTTTCATAAAATGATTTCTCTGCACTCCTTATACTTTTTTCACTATTATCTTTTTGAAAAGCGACAAAATGATTAGCTTGCCAATGACCTTTGCTCATATCACGCCGCGCACTTGTCCACATAATATACGCACAATCGTGTGGGTTGCTTGAAAAAATGCGTGGTTCAATGGACCGGTGTTAGTCCTTGCGTATGTTCAGGTTTCCCTTTTTAGGGTGTACAGATACTAGCGTTTTCCCAAGAACACTTGCCAAAGCACAAGGCTGCCACATGCCCAAAAAGTAACCAAGCCTTGTGGTTTTAAGTGCCTCCATTTGATATATTTTTAATGGTGGGCTTATTTAAAATATGCACACCAGGGATGTATTCTTCTGAAATACATAGCAAATATTTTAGCAATGCTATGTCTTGATGGACTTACCAGTCCCTTTTGTAGATGGGACTCTGTCAGATATAACTTTTTATGAAACACTTGTTCTACAACAATTCTAACTCGCATTTCATCCCCATGGTCTGGATTTCCAAAAGCAATGATACTTCCACTATATGGAAGGCAGTTCCCATCTCCTAATACTGCTACTGGATATAGATCTTCACTGTTGATAAAATCATGAGGAAGGTGTTTTAAGGCATTTTCATCTAGCTCTACTGGCTTTGGATTACGTGAGTCTGTATCTATAATGTACCTTGCCTTTTGTAAAACATCTATTTTTTCACAGAGTTTAAACAAAGAATTAAATGTCTTGCATGTTGCAATTTGTCTTAAATGCTTCCTATAGAGCTCCTTTCTATCCTTTAATATTTCATGATGAACTCTGTCCACAGTTTGTGGCATTTCACAATCTCCATTAACAATATTTCTCATATTGACCTTTTGAGGTGCTCTATCAGTGGTTTCAATGTTTTTCGTTTTTTTAGACAATCCATCTCGGTTTTACCACAACTGATATTGAAGTGAAATTGTTTAAAACATGACCTACATTGGGATTATCTTTGGTGCAACTACAACTTGTGTCTCTATAGAATAATTGGCCTTATCATATGACGTCGCGTCTGGGAGTGAAATAACGCCATGCAATAAAATCGATATAAACCACTTGTGGTTTATAGATTTATGGAAAACGTTATGACGTCCATAACAATGTTGCGTACACTATGACAAAATTTTAACGTTTTTACGCCAGAAATGAGATTTCAAAGTGTTTGTCATATGATAAATAGAATCTAACATTCGTGCTCCTGTATTATTGAATTTATTAAACTCTGCAAGCCTCGCATTTTATCTCTTTTCCCCAACTCGTTTAATAAATTCAATAAAACATGAGCACTCATGTAAGATCCTCTATAGGTGTCTGAGTAATTACTTGATGTAATTTACTGGTCCCTGGTACAGTTTTTAGAGCAGGCAATTCTTTTTCTTTTTTGTCAACTTCTTCTTTATTCTATCATATTTTGATAATACATCTATCTGTGTTCAATAGGTTTTAACACATATAAGCCTAGCGTCCTTTTTGTGTGGCATAGGCAAACAGTGCAGACCCAGAACGCGGCGTCTGATCAGGGTCTTTACTTTTTGTTTACAGAATGTTCTATTGATATTTGAACAAAATTGTTAAATACCACCCTACCGCCCTTAAAGCTGAAACGGACTGGTCCAATTGATAACAGTGGGAAATGCCATTTGGCTTAAATGGGTTAATGTAATCTTTTCAATCATCCATCAGTTGTTGACCGTGGCAAAGCTCTGAGGGTAAGGGATGTCTATATCCTCACTTATGACCTTAGGGGTGTCCTTTTATTCAAGTTATGAGAATAATAGGGAGCGCAGTGGCTCAGTGGTAAAGTGCTTGACTCGAGACCGAGAGGCTGCGGGTTCAAGCCTCACCGGCGTCACTGCGTTGTGGTGCTTGAGCAAGACGCATTTATCCTAGCTTTAATACTAGTTCAACCCAGAAAGACCCGTCCCTGTTTAACTGAAGGAATGTTGATGGGACGTAAAGAATCAAATCAAACAAACAAACAAACAAACATGAGATAATGAAACCTAACAACAGAGTTCATTCCAGATTTACTAATATCAGTATATCACAAATCCATAATCTCAGTTTATAGTCAGCTAAAAGAAAGTGTCTGATTGAAAATAATATCATTGCTCAACAAAAGTTTAGCACGGATAAATAAAAATTATTTTTTATTTGAGCAAATGGTTTAAAGTTATAAAATATCTGCTGAAATGATGGTTTGGTATGTGATAAAGTTGAGGAAGCAATTGGTGTACTTTAATTGGATTTCTACTGCGTCGTTCGTTGCTTTAAACAAGAAAGGGGTCAAAAACGTGTTTCAACTCTGGACCATTAATTGCAATACAAAATTGATGCAGCATCGGCTTATAAAGTCTCTTGTTTTACAGCTTGATCGAATAGGCCATTCTGAAAAAGGACAAAGGTCGTCTCCATTGAGCATAAGTAGCAAAAGTTGAGTCGTGAAAACAACTAACGTCGTTGTTATAATGACGTTTACAAGTCAAAAACAGTACTGTTTTCGCTGTGTAGGCATGCTAAATTGAAAGGGTTTTCGTGTTTAAGAGGATGCCAAAAGAGAGACAGTCTAATGAAAGGTCAGTTTATAAAATTTTGTCTCACGGTATTTAATTCATAAAAAGTGATGTTAATCTGAAGTTGAGGCTAAATTTAGACGATGACGCTATCTAAAGAAGACGTTTTCAAAGGACAAACTACAGACATGTTCCGGTGCTTGTGCCAATCTAACATCAAACAAATTACTTGATCTCTTGATTCAGTTCGCTAAAAAGTCAAGAAGTGTAAAAATGCCATTTTAACGTCATAATGGAACGGTAAAATGTGACATAAACGGGTATCAAACTTTGACGTTTTTCATCATTAAGAACCTTTGGCTTTACTCTAAAATCAAAAGTTTTAATTTCAGATCTAGACGTGTATCCTTTACATGCCCATGACATCAAATTTAACGTCGATCCACTGACGCCTAACCAGATAACTTTTTGTCTGGAGGACACGAAAAAATGTAAATTTCAAGATCCCCATACATGTTGATTACATTAAATAAAATGGTTCATGTTCATTCAAAGAGGGACATCATATTAAAATCCGTGCTAAACTTTTGTTGAGCAGTATATATAAACTAAAGAAGATATTTTGGGTATTCAAGGAGACAGTTCGTTTGTGCACCCAAAACACATGTTTTAAGTAATGGATGAGAAAACGCCCAGCATGTGCGGATTCAGATTGTTTTGTCAGAGGGGATCCAACTCTGTCAACGTTTGTTTTTAATTGATGAAGGGAGAGAGGATCCAAATACCACTAAAAGCGGACCATCATCGGCCCGCCAGCGATGTACTGGCTGGATGTACTGGCTTTTTGTTGTCGAGCCTATGATACCTTGTATGCTGGGTAAGTATTTTTGTAATTATTTTCAGGGGATCCAAACCAGTATTATTAGGTCCGCGCATGCTCTAAGAGTTTGATTTTCTGGACCTATGAAATATGGATTCTTACCAGGACCATGCGTCTAAGCTGGTCAAAATAAGTAAAGCCCCAGCTGAAATTTTCCCATAGACCTAATGCAAAATTATCATGTTTGTTTTATCATAAAATTATCATTTTACAGAGTAAAGATTTTTGCATAAAAATTTTCAGCGAAGCAGCAGCAATGCTTCGTCGCAGCATGTGTAAGGTGTCATTAATTTTAATAAATTTTTCATAGAGCTTCACACATTTCAGTGAATGTACCGTTTCGTTCTCTTTCATTCAAATTGTAAATTTGGCAAAAAATATGGACAGTTTTGGAATATTTAGCACAAATCGAACGAAAATCAGTATTTTCAATTGAAACTTTATGTAATAGCACCCTGAGTTGAAGTAGAGTGTTCAATTATTTTAGAGATGTTTAAAATACACAACTGAACTCTGGGAATATGAAAAAGACTGACATCGGGCTTAACTTGTTTTGGCCAGTTTATAAAGTTAACGTGAATGTCCTAAAATGCAAAGCTAAGAGGGTTATCATAGATAAATCACTGCTGCAATATTAACGAATTTTGATTACAATACACATGATAAAGTATAGAACTACTGGCCTGCCAGCCAAGACTGACAGTGACGTCATGTTTTGTTTACATCTATCCGCAGGATAGGATTAATACATAAGTGATTTATCGATTCGCATTAGCTCAAGTGAAGTATACACGTTAGTGTTTTACTTAGCAATTGTAAACAAAGTATTACGTCACTGTTACTCTTGGTTGGCACGACAGTAAGCATTTTACAAAATCAGGATAACACACTGTGTACTCAGTCTTGGTCCCTAGGTTATAAAACTTTTTTCACGCTCAACTCAGCTGAGCACGAAATTTATCCTGCTCATAATGTTAAAATGCCAACAATTGTTGGCATTTTTTAAGTTATTAGCATGATAAATACAACATCTGAGAAACGTAAAGGAAGAAACCTCTTTATTTGTCGGTATTTTAGTTTTTATGAGCAGTTGAAATGTCGTGCTCTGTTGAGTTGAGCATGAAAGAAGTTTTAAAATCTCTGGCCTGTTTTTTTCTTTTTAGGTTTTTGCGTTCTTTTTACTTTTCCAATATAACAGAGTTTGGTCTCTAACACATTTGATATCCCATGTTTATCATATGCCGTCGCGTCTGGGAGTAGTATAACGCCATGCAATAAAATCGATAACCCCCATTGTTGGCATTTTGACATTACTACGCATAAAGAATACTGCACATGATAGTTTGAAAGCAAGACACATCTTGATGATTGAGCATTTTGTTTATGAGCATTTGAAATTTCATTGCTCAGTTCAGTTAAGTATGCTTTTTTTTATATAAACTCGGGGCTATAGGGTTGCCTTTTTATTTTGTTTTATCTTATGTTTATGTAATTTTAGGTTATCCTGGACTTTTGTAGTCTATTCAGTTAGGTTTGTTTAGTCATATTTATAGTTTCATATATTGCCACTTCGCTTGCATACCCTATTTTAACTGACTTTTCAAAGACTGGTGAGAAAAAGCAATATGGTATCCGTTTAAGTATTTCTACTATTTGAAAAGTAAACGAGCTTTTCATTCGGCTACCTTTATTGTTTGGACTACATGTAAATCCGGTCAAGGTTTACCTGTTTGCTTTTGCCACTACCTCTTGGTGCCCTAGGCTGGTCTATAATCTGTGATTGTGACATTTCTTGGTCATAATTGCTTGTATTATTAGATACAAGACCAAGAGGTTTGAAAAACGTGATGAAAATTATAAGAATTACAATTTGTGAAGATCAAAGGCGCAGATCAGGCCCCGAGGTTATAAAACTTTGTTCATGCTCAACTGAGAACGAAATTTCAACTGCTCATAAAAATTACAATGCCGACACATTGAGAAGTTTCGTGCTTTAAGGCTCTCAGATGTTGTATTTATCATGCTAAAAAAATGTTAAAATGGCAACAATTGTTGACATTTTAACATTTATGAGCAGGATAATTTTCGTGCTCAGCTGAGTTGAGTATAAAAAAAGTTTTAAAACCTCGAGGCCTGTTCTAGCATCCGCATAGATTGAATAGCACGGTTGTTGTCACTGTCGGGTAGTATAATAGCGATAGATTACATGATTGCTCATATATTATTGAATGTATTAAACTCGTTGCAAAAAAGCGATTCGAAACGAGTTTGATAAACATAATAATACAGGAGCACGAATGTATACGAAACTAAATTTACTTTGAAGTTAAAAAGGTCCAAGAATCTTTTCACATACAGCCGACGTTTTTATGGACGCCGTTTCATTTTATTATTAAATATGTATTCCACTAGTGGTTTATCGATTTTAAAACATGGTGTTACATGTATATCACTTCTAGGCGCGACTCCATGTGATCAATAGATTTTTCCCGAATTTCTAAATAGCATATCTGCTGTAGTATAGCCCTTCAAATGGAACACTGTTTTTTGGCAATAACATTAAATCTAAAATGCGAATTTTAAATTTAATTGGAAATATATTTTTAAACCAAAAAACCCTAATCAAAAATATTTTTGGAAGTTTGCATGCATTTTCATAAATGCTGTGATAGGATGGAATTTTAACATCCTTAATGTTTTAGGCCAAATAATATCTATCTCTTGTATCTTGAGCGAAACGGATCAATGGCTATCAGTTAACCACAAAGCAATGTATATACTAATAAATAAGACAATTTACAACAATGCTTCAGTGGTTTTAAATGTAGCTTTATATTGGCTTGCGTGGTCGTTTATCAGCCTAGTCAATAATGTTTCAGTTATTTCCAACCGTGTCACAAAAATGGTGACCCAATAGAAAGGCCATTATTCGTAAATCTATAAAAGCAGCTTGGATTGCATCATAAGCCGCACAACTTGATGCCATCAACAAGATAATCGTCTTCTGTAATATCTAATGGACATTTTATAATTGAGCAAAACAGGTATATCGCACCGACAGTACAAAAATGGGTACTGAAAGGGTATTTTCATTATAACAAAAACTAAGTTATATATTTTTTATAATAGTCAGGAAAAAAAATCAGAAAAGTTAACAAGTACAGGCATTTTGTGAAGAAAAGGGTTTGACACCTTGATTAGGGGTAATTTGGTATGCTGAATCTGAAAACCAATGTTGGCAAGCTGAGAAATGACATCTTAATGGCCTAATTTGCATATTTTCAAAATGGCCGCCAAAAATCATGGAATTTGACAAATAACTGAAATATTTTATTTTTTGACAATGTTTTTGTATCCATAATAATTTGTTTTATGTCCTAACATCGTTTTACCATTAGAGTACATGGTTTTGGCGGCAATTTACATAATTATTCCAGGATATTACCGTATTTATGGTAATTAATGTCCATTTAGTCTATAAAATCATTATATAAACTTGCCTTACTCAGTATACTGCTTTTTAAATGTTTGTTTTATTCATAGTTTACCAGCTTTTCAAGTAATAAATTAGAAAAAAACTTTGATAATCAGCAAGTTGTTTTATAAAAAGATTGGCTATAACATTAATGTATTGCAACAGACTGCATGCTTGGTAGTCAACCCAATCACGGTTGGCAACTTTGCTTTCCTCTTTAATTGCACGCCGGTGGGTCGGACTTCAGACTCTATGATGGTTCCGACTTAAAGACTTATCTATTGATGAGATGGTAGGGGCCTGATGCTTTGGCTGTTTGTCGGGCCCACCGGGGTTTACCTGTTGGATTTCTTTTGCTCCGGTATTCAGTTTAATTTACTGTTGAGTCCTTATCCTTGCTTTATCTCCTTGTTATATCTTGATTTATATGTTTTAGGAGATGATGCATTGATAAGTTAGGGGTCTTTCATGCAAACCAAATATCTATGTGTCTTGATCCACATCTGAATTAAGGGTGAGGTTGGCGCCGTTAAACCGGTTTAAGCCCTCCAGTAAAATATTTTACTGACCGTTCCAAGGCGGTACTTCTTTTGTGGATCTTTTATGTTTTTGTTCTGTCGTGTGTTTGCTATGTTTTGTGCGCGTCTGTTTATATGTGCTTTGTGGTCACCTGCTGGGAAAGGGCTGACCTCTTGGCTCTCGTTTGTGGTGTCTTCTGTGAGTTTGTCACTTTCCCATTGGTATCCTGGGTCAGGTGTGGTACTTGATTGTATCGATTCCTGATCTTTGCACCATTACTTACTTGTTTTAGAATAAATATGTCATAATGTCCATGCCCAATATATGGTACATTTTGCATTTGTGACCCGTCACGCGAAAAGGGACGAGTTGGGTGTCATATAGTGAAATTCACTTTTTCCGCTTTTTGAATAGAGAATTTTATGACGAATCAAGAAATATTAACATGTTGGTGGGTTTTTGATCATTTTGGGTCTCAAAATGTCCAAAGAAGATGGGTACCACCCTGAAGCGTCACAAATTTTCTATTGACGTTGTTGTAACGTTACATGTACATCATAAAATCCAGCAGATTAACACGCGTTATAAAATATTGCAAAAGTACGTTACAATGTATCTGTTGTAATCAATTTTCTTTTCCATTTTTCTATTTATTATTCCTCTCATTCTTCCTCCTCTATTTCTTCTTCCAATTTCGTACAAGATATTTTTTCTAGCCTTCAACTACGCTATAGTGTCAAAACTTAGTCAACTTTAAAAACAAAAAACAAAAAAAACAACTTCACACTGACATATTTAATGTGTTGTTTAAAAATTATTTTCCTCGCTGTTAATGCACGAAACTTGATAAAAAGGATACCACTGGAAAGGAAAATGAAAAACGCAATAAACAAAATTTATTCATTAGCCAAGGTCTCTTTCTTCCTGAAAAATGATAATTATAGTAAAACTGCAAAATACTGAAAAACTGATTTTTCGTTGACGTCAACGGGAACTTCGCAGAGCCTTGACGTAAAAGAAAATTTTGTTTTCTCAAACATGTGTACATTTACTACATTATCAGTTGAATTTAGCAAATATTAGAATATGTATACATTGTTATGCTATTTCCACCAGCTTTCTGCTAGTATATTGTTTATTGTCGCCCGCCTTTCAGAGAAAGTAATGAGCATAGTATTAGTGGTGTGTTGTATGTGGTGCGTGGTTCTGCTCGGGTGCCATGTGTGTGCAGCTCCTCCTACAGTTTAAGTGTGTAGATAGGTTTGAAACTTGCCATTGCTAGATGCACAAGAGTTTTATATACAATATTCAGTCACATTGATTTCAGTCACTTTTTTAGTCGTGACCATCGACCGCTACCAATGTCTCATGATATTCTTTGTTGGTATGTGCTTGGGATTTTAATATGATTCTCAAATTTAATTTTTCACTCTTTTATGTTTTACACTTAAACCCAAGGTTGAACTTGCATACTATAAGCGTGTGATAAGTGTTTATATAAAAAAACTTCACCTATACGGTTTGTACTTTGCAAGTACAGTCACGAGACATAAGTATTCGCCTACTTGTGACGTCGCCGTTTAAATTAGTGTAATTCCAGGTTTTTTGTAAAAAATATTGTCGCAAAACTATAGAAGCTTCAATCATGAAAAAAGTACTAAATGAAAGCAGATTGATTTACGCAATAAACATATTTATTGTAGCTTCTTGGTATGTATTGTTTTCGCATGGTAGTCATTTAAACACAAAGACAAATTAAAATTTCAATTTTTCGGTGACGTTAACGTCCGCGTCAATGGGAATCGTGATATTTGAAAATTTAAGTCCACTTTTAACGCGTTCTCCTTGAGAACCAAAAGCGTAATTATTTTAATATTTAATTGTATATTGCTATTTTCTTTTTGCTTTTCATCCGTGTAATTTTTGTAAAAATGCACCCATTCACTTTGTCATAATAATTTTTGCAAAAAATCTGGAAGTGCACTGTCGTCACAAAGTGGCGAATAATTATGTCCCGTGACTGTACTTTAAATGCTCTTGACGTCTTGGTACATGCATGTATTGTGTAATGTTGATTTTGTATTGCGTGTATACTCAGTACACAAAGAAGCGCAACCATCATGCAATTTTGAACAGATTGCACAATTCCTCAAATTGGAGGGCACATGCTGAATCCTAAGACATTTTGTCACTACGGCGGCATTTTCTTTTTGCGTGTACACTAAGGGTATCCTAAAATAAAAAAAGTCACACGCCCCAATTTCTTTGGTTAAATATGTTAAACATCGAAAAAAGAGGCTTTGTTGTTAATTTGCACATGCTTTCTGAAAGTGCTTACAATATTCCTAGTAAATTTAAACACACACTGGGCATATAAGGAGTGTCAGTTTGACAAGTGTTTTTTAGTTAATATTGCTGGTTCATTTCCTTTTGGTGCCGTGGTTCAACCAGAAAAGATTTGCATAGCTTTGGCAAGTGTAGTAGCTATGGTCCTATCATGTAAATATTTCCAATTCCCATGTCATTCACCCCCCCCCCTCTCTCTCTCTCTCTCTTTTTTATTATCACTTTATTCTCCCCTGGAGAGGACCATCCCTCTGCATGCCTAACAAATCATGCTTTATGGACATCGTTTTCGCAGCAGTTGTGCACAACCACGAAGCAGCCGTTCAGCTGTTTGGTGTGTAGAAACTTACAAGCATACGTACCATGTCAGCCTCTTCCTGCATTTTATTTATTTGAAGGATTGTTGTAGCTTGGCAATATGTTATGGAGTTTCTTTATGATGCTTAAAAATATATAATTACCGTGTTCAACCTAAAAAGTACACTGTCATTCAAAACTAAACAGCCAGTAAATGATGGTGTATCCCTATCGGTGTTCCGTTGTACACTAAACTAACAAAAATGATCTAAGGGTTACATACGTTGGGTTGAATGGCGCCTCCGCACAGAGCTGCAAAACCGACCGGTTAACAGTTTGGAAGGTTCCATGTCTGTCCAGGCAAAGTTTTGGGGGTCAGATCGTCGCTGCTACATGTATATATGCATATGCGAAACTCTTCGGGACTGTTTCGCGTTTCAAGATGCAGGTACTATTGGTCTGTCAATATTATTTGTATACAGCAAAAAAAAGTATATAAAAAGCCTAAAAAGAAGCAAAAATAAATTGGAATACCGACGCACGGAATTGAACTTGGGCCGTTCGCGTGACAGTCAGGTATCGTAGCCCCTACACCATTGCAGAAATTTTAAAGACTTTGCTTATAACTATTTCAAATCACATGGCATGATCATGAATTATTTTTTTCACATGTTTTTTTTTTTTAAATTTCTTTAAGTTCCCCAAAACCATTTCGAATTTTTCACTAAACACTTCTCATGCTTCTGCTGTACTCATAATACACTTGACTATTCGTTAAAGAAAAACTGTAGCAAAAATTCGTTCTTGTCCGATGACATAATCACTACGTCATCAGATAAACTTAAATCTTGCCACAGCTTAGGAAAACAAATAAATTTTCACTTTTACTTAAAAGCTTGATGTCGTGAGTAATAATTGAAATTAAAATAAAGAAGCTGGATGGCGATTATAACTATTTTAACTTAGTATTGATGACATCGGATTGTTTTTTCAGAAAAATTACAAAATGTTGAAACTTCCGCGTGATATTATGAAAAATCGAAAGCGGTGACATATCTTTTTTATTTCATAAATTGACAGTCCATACATAAAACAAACTATATGCAAAGAATTAAAAAGATTTTAATATGGGAAGTATTACCCGCAACTGCCCTTAAATAAGTAAGCCTAAACCATGTAAACCAGATGAGAAATAGATCTAATCATTAAATGAACTGCGTGGACGATTCTCGACCCAACTTTCACTTACGAACATTCAAAAGGGACATTTAATATCGTACAAAATGTTTGACAGTCTGGCGGCAGAAAACCTCAACATGAAAAACGCTTTTGATCCGGTTTTATAATAAGGTAAACTTCTCTTTGAAACACGCGTAGGTGTGCTATTTTTGCGCGACGCGACGTTAACTTTAAGACGTATTTTCTCGAAATGACGTCGTCCACCCAACTCGTACCTTTTTGCGTGACGGGTCACATTTATAAAAGTAAGAGCATGCACATTCCTCAGTACCCTAGGGTCTAATTAGTCCAATCTTGCACGATCAGGAAAATTTCTAATGTGTGTCAAATTGTTTTGGAAGACCACTTGAATGGGGAAAAATATTGCCCAAAAGAATAAACCTATTTGAGCTATGTGAAATCGCATGGTTTCCATGGTAACGTATAATGCGCTTCTTAAGAATGAGAATGTCCTTACAAAAGTACTCATATCTCAGCAGCAGCTCATCCGAAACTTTTAAACTTGGTACCAACTGAATGTTAAGACATAGGAGTCTTATCCCATGTTCAGATATGCAAATTATCAAATTTGAATATTCATGAATATAAATGAAAATATTAGAAATAAGAGAAAAATCGTGAAAATTAGGGGGTGTACATGCAAATTTATCCACATCTCAGCTGCTTACTAGCCTATGCTACCAGCCTTGGTACCAATTTAATGCTGATACATATCATGTTTACTTAATGTTCTAATATGCAAATTATCTAAAAATTGTATTTATGAATATTAATTAAATATTAGAAATGAGAATAAATTAGAACAATTTATAAAATGTACGTGCAAAATTACTCATATCTCAGCTGCTATTTATCCTAGATTTCATATTTACTTACTTTCTGACCTTGTTCCCAAATTAAAGCCACGAAAAAGTTCTATAATAGTGTTGTTTGATATGCAAATTATTTAATTTGTTTATTAATGAGTATTTTTTTTTGAAGATACAACCTTATTGATTCGTTTTCAATTTTTCTTTAGTTTTCTATAGTTTTCATCAATATTCATGAATATGTTTGTTAATTAATTGTATATCTGACCATTGGAATAAAATACTTTGTATCAGCCTAAATTTGATACTAAGATTAATTGTCTAGAACAATTTAAAGATGAGATATGAGTAATTTTAGAGGTAGAACCCCACTAATTTTCTACGTTTCCTCTCTCATTTCTTATTTTTAAATTAATATTGATAAATTTAAAAAATGGATAATTTCACATAATTGCTATTGAGTAAAGTAAAGTGTCATAGCTTTAAGTTAGTACCAAGTGTGGTAGTCTAGGAATATTAGCAGCTACGATATGAGTAATTTTGCAGGTACACTCCCTTAATTTTATTACCATTTTTCTCTCCTTTCTAACATTTAGATTTATATTCAAGAGTATAATCATAAAATGATTTGCACATCCGATCATGGCATAAGATGTGCTATGTCGTAGCATTTATTTGCCACCAAGCTTGTTAGTCTGATAATCAGCAGATGAGATATTGGTAATTTTGTAGATATACCCATTTTAATTTTCTGCAATTTTTCTTTCTTTGTTTAATGTTTTCAGTAATATTCACAAATATGAAAATAAGATTTGTATATCAGACTATTGTGTTAAAGTACTATGACTCACCTTTCATATGGTACCAATTTTGGAAGTTTAGAATAGTTAGCAGCTGACATATGGGTAATGTTGTACGTACACTCCTTTAAATTTTTCTCTTATTTTTAATGTTTTCATTAATATTCATGAACATGCAAATTAGATCATTTGTATATCATACTATTGGGTTAAAGTGTAATGTCTCAACTTTTATTTGGTATCAAGTTTGGTAGACTAGAAAAGTAAGCAGCTTACATTTAGGTAATATTGTACACACCCTCCTTATTTTTTTCTACCATTTTTCTCTTATTTCTCATGTTTTCATAAATATTCATGACTATTCAAATTAGATTATTTGCATTTCGTACCATTGGATAAAAGTACTTTGTCTAGGCTTTGATTTGGTACCAAACTGATAGTCTATGATGAATAGCAAATGACATATTGGTAATGTGTATAGGTACACCCCCTTATTTTTTCTACGAATTTTCTTTTCTTTTTTATTTTTTAATTAATACTCATGAATATGCAAAAGCGAAAATTTGCATATCAGCACATTGAATAAAAACTATGTCTGGGCTTCAATTCGGTACCAGGGGCGGTAGTCTAGGATGAGTTGCTGCTTAGATACGAATCACTTTGTAGGTACACCCACTTCCTTTAGAATCATATTGTGTATTTTCATATTATGGGGGAAGGGTAAATTATTCTAGCGAGTTTTTTCTTTGCTATATAGCGACCATTTTGTTTGGCCAGTAACTGACAGCTTGTTTTCCTTGAATAAGTGGAAGAGAGAAAAAATCTATGAAAGTATGTGCAGCACGCAAGTGTCAATCTTGGGTCTGCTTGCAAATGACCCAGCTACAGTGCCCGATGGGTTGCCATGGACACCATGCATTTGTATGTAATCCAAATAGGTCTATTTTCGGAGACATTATGAATGTTTGGTATTTAGTGGTCCCATTGAACAATTTCGCATCCATGAATAATTGTCCTTGGTAGCAAGGTAAGTCGAATAAGCCCCTCCCCCTCCCGAGGTGTGTGTGTGGGCGGGATAGTTATTCCATGATTTTACCTCTATTTTTACTTCCATAAATACTCATGAATATGCACATGATATAATTTTATTATATGACTATTGGATGACAGGACTTGTCAAATTGCATCACTGATGATATAATAACATGCAACAAGGACAGTTTGGGGGCAGAATTCAGTTTAGATTTGCTTTTTTTTTTATAATTTTCCCTTATTTAATGAAATTTTCATCAGTAATGATAAATATGCAAATTAGATAATTAATCTGCATATCAGACCATTCCATCAGATGAAAGTACTATATCTAAGCTATAATTTGCTAGCAAGTTTAATAGTGTAGGTTGAATTGTTGATGAGAAACGAGTCATTTTGTAAGTACAGGCTCACTTTCTTTAAAATCGCAATAACCCCCTCCCCTAGCTGAACCTTACAGAATTTTGCTTAAATCGCTATATTTTCCTGCAAACAATAGTGATATCATTGTGATGCTTTTTTTTAAAGTTCTCATTTTAATGAAATCATTCCTGACACATTTGGGCCAGATAATATGCATGGACTAAACCTGAAAATACCTTAACTAAGTAGGAAGCAAGAATTTTTGCTCAAGTTGTCTCCCTTGATTACCACTTGGTCATATTTTTAATTCTAAATGCATAAATTGATGTCAGTGAAGATCCCCAATCATGAGAAGATGCTTTTGGATTGATTTATACCAGTTTGGCACCCTTAACATGTTTCTCTACAGATTTGTATGGATTTTTCTTTAATTTGGCGGCCATCTTGGAAATATGCAAATTAGATAGTGAAGACGCCATTTTTCAGCTTGCCAACATTGGTTTTTGGATTCAGCATACCAAAATACTCCTAATAGACATCTCAAAACCTTTTCTTCACAAAATGCCTGTACCTTCTTAAATAAGCGTCTTTTTCTGATTTTTTTCCTGACTATAAGACATCAGAGCAGTAAAATAGATATCATTCAAAATCTAATTTAGTTAGGGTTATACTATTTCTGTATGTGCATGCAAACTTTCAGTGTGAAGTAACTTTTCTGTAAGATTTAAAAAAACGAAAAATGTGTTCCATTTGAGGTGTAATACTACAGTAGTGTAGCAGATCGTTGTAATTAGGATGAAACCTTATACAGTTCTGCAGAAAATAACTTTATTTTCAATTAAATAATAATTAAACCTTTTGGAATAGTCAGTGGATAATGACAATTGATTGTAGGTCACTACCACCAAATTATTTACTTTCTTTAAAAAGTTTTCATCAGGACAAACAGTCTAGATCCTGATAAGAAGCTGTGATATCTCAGGCCAGTGTCTGATCAGAAGCTAAACCGTTTGCAAATACCCCATTTATGGAGCGCTATATATAATGTATTTGTGTAATTGAGTTGATGCTTTACGTCACAGTCAACAGATATTCAATCATAGCGAGACGTTCCCTGGGTTAACCAAGTACTGAGCAGTAAGAATAAAGAGTCTTACTCTATGACACAACAAAGTGCCCCAGACGAGGCCCGAACCCTCAAGTCACACAATCTACCACTGAACCCCTGCGCTCCTCTATCGTTTTTAAATGGGTTAAATTAACCCATATAAGCCCAGAGTCCTTTTTGTGGGACATAGGCGAACTATGGAGATCCAGACCAGACGCCGCAGAACGCGGCGTCTGATCGTTCTGCGGCGTCTGATCAGGGTTTCCACTGTTTGCTTACAGAATGTTCTATCAAAATTTGAATTAAAATGAAAACTACCGCCCAACAACCCTTGCAACAGAAATGGACTGGTCAAATTGATAACATTGGGAAATTCCATTCGGCATAAATGGGTTAAGACCACCATTTTCATTTCAAGAAGTAGTTTAGATATATTTGTTCCAATACCTTCCATATCCACAAACACACAAAGGTAAATCTTAAAAAATGACATCATTTACTGTCGTGCCAACCAAGAGTGACAGTGACGTAATATTTGTTTACAATTGCTAAGTAAAACTATAAACTTGTACACTCCACTTGAGCCAACTTAAATCGATAGATCGCTTGTGTATTAATCCTATCCTAAGGATAGAATTAATACACAAGTGATCTATCGATTCTAAGTCCCTGGTAACTGTAAACAAAACTTGACGTCACTGTCACTCTTGGCTGGCAGGACAGTAATGACAGACACGTCAGAAAAACAAGTTTATGACCATTGCACTGTATCCGTTTAATTTGATCAAATGCATTTTGATATTTTTTTTTCATTTTCAAGGAAAACAAATTTGATATTTCATGTAATTCATCTGCTGATATTTTTGGAGTACCATGGCAAGCTTATATCCCAATATTTTGATAATGTACACGTATTTCTGGAACAACTTTGTTTCTTGAAAATAGATAAATAAATATAAACACAAACACATTGTGCTGTTCACATACACCGCTATTTATTGTGTCCGTTCGCCATGCGTGGATCCAGAGGTGGGTGGGTGGGGGACTGGTGGTCCAGACCCCTCTGGGAAATCACAAAACAGTAGGTTCCCTTAAAAATACTGGTATGGACCACCTGGAAAATTCCAACGCTTGCCAGCCAGCATTTAGTGTCAGGCTATCATCTGCCCATCAGCGAAACGTCATTTTAATGGCGTTTCGCTGTGGGGCCTATGATGGCCCGCTTAAATAAAATCTTGTCAGAACTGGACCCGCTCTAACGAAACTTTCTGGATCTGTGCATGAATTGTGCTCGTTCGCTATGCCTTTAATGCATGCCATCTAGCCACAGTACTTCGACAGTTCACCATTTCGTCCCAATGAAGCCTCTCATCGCCGTGTGAATCTCGCGAAATTCTTAGTTTACCGAGTAATTCGTCGTTTCCCATTTTATTGTCATGCAGTACAGTGAAATCGAGGCACACAGACTGTAAATTGTCACGTGGTACACTAAAGGTCAAAGCCTCGTTCCAGACAGGTGAAACAACATTGTGTTTTGTAGAGGTCTTCTTTTTCTTTGCTTTTTTACCATCACAAGATAACGCCACCTTCACATAGGGGTCTGAAAATATAAAATCAAACTATAAAATGAACAAATCCAAATTAAAAAATAACTGCTTCTTTAATTTTAACAAGCCAGGCAATGCTTTTTGGTGCTTATCACATTTGCATAAAGGCGTTCTGAACATGCATGCACAGCAATGTCGTAGCCATAGAGACCTAAAGTTTTCTAAGAGGCTTCCTTATTGTAAGTTCCAATCCAACTTTTGGTGTGCGATGGCGAGATGGTGTGTTTGAGAGTCCGCTGTTTGCATATGCGATCAGTTTCAAAGTCGCATTAGGCCAGAATTTTTTTATTAGATGATTTACGAACCCTTCTACTTTAATTTTCAGGAAAGTAGGAAAAAAAATAAAATTTATTTTCTAAATTTTTTTTTTTATTTTATCCACCGACTCTAAATATTTTTTGTTTTGTTAAAAACAATGATATTTTTTGAGGTTCTGTCTGTGTATTTTTGAGAGTGACACTGTTAAAAGTGATTGTCCTGTCCAGATTTTTAGGAAAGTGATGAAATATATAAAGATTAAATACAGACTGTTGGTTTACCTCACTAGTTTTACTGTTTTTTCTGGAGATATTAAAAAAAATAAAAAAAAGCTCTAAAATAAAAAAAAATAATAAAAAAAGCTGTGAAAATGACCAGTTAACTGGTCATTTTCAGAGCTTTTTTATTTATTTTTTCGTCCCCCGACCCTAAATCTGAAAAAAAAATTCCCGTAAATCAACTAATAAAAAAAATCTGGCCTTATCTGGCGTATGGAATCACCTCTTTTTGTTTGGATTTATTCATTTGCACTAACAATGTACAACAGTGATACGTATCTAACTCTTGTCTGCAGATAACTTTTAGAAACAGTTATGACCCCCTGATCATCTGGATTCAACCGCTGATGGTATCCCTGAAATAATATCTCTAGAAAGTTGATTTTGAAAAATGCCAGAAGACGACAAAAAAACAAAAACAAAAAAAAACGCACAATTTTCCAGCAAGTAAAGAGCTAATATGTTTAGGGAGGGAGCTATAGTCATGTTTAGTCAATATAAGAACTATATGTTTGGACAAGTCTTTTCTTTTTCTGTGGTCTGAATTCGACATTGAAATGATTAAAATGCCTACACTCTAGGCATTTCGTTTCTGAAGATTTGCTTACAGACACCACTACGAAACAATTCATGGCTGACTAACATATATTTTTTGCTGATTGCCACCTGCCAAAACATATAAAAATTAGACACATGTCGTCTTACAAGATAAAGCAGATTAAACACATGGAGATCCAGCTATGGATATACACTATACATGTATAGAAGATAAGTATAACTTAACACCGAAATTGGTGGCAGCTTCACTGTGGTCATACCACTACGGCAATTTGGGTCTCGTCACCCACTACGGTGTTATAGTAAAATTACCTTCTAATAAAGGCTGACAAAAATTAGAACTTTCGAATATATTTGCTTCGAAATTGCATCCTCTAGTTAACAACCTCTGAATTGTCTTGCCAAAACGGGGATAAAAACAGATTTTCGATGTGTTTTTTACAATTATATTAAAAAATTGTAAATTACGGTTTAGTCATAATTATACGGTTTCGTCATTGATTAATTATCCGCGAAGACGAAACCGTAATTAGTTATTCCATGCCTAGACATGAAACGTTAAAGTTTTCATATAATTTTAAAGCTACAAGATACAATGTGAATTTGATGAACAAAAACCAATGGGAACCCAAGCATTTTGGGGCGTTTATCTGTGATAAAATGAAGAAATTAAACATGATGAGAAAGTTACATTAACACCGAAATAAGTGACGAGACCCAAATTGCCGTAGTGGTATGACTACAGTGAGCTTTACCGCTATTGATTTTGGTATTGAATTTATTGAATTATTTAACGAGTTGGGGGAAAGAGATAAAATGCGAGGCTTGCCGAGCATTTATTTCTTTTTTTCGCATCGAGCTTAATAAATTTTTAATAATACAAGAGCACGAATCTTAGATTTAAAATTACTTAAAAATCGCATTTTTGGCATGAAAACGTCAAAAATTTGTCATCTTTTACATTTGTATAATGGACGTCACTACGTAACGTTACTAAATCTGTAAACCGCTGGTGGTCTATCGAATTTATTGAAATGCGTTATATCACTCCCAGATGCCACATCATGTGATACATAATTTAATAGCAGAAGTATTGCTCCAATTACTCCTTCAGTCTGGTCACGTCTGTACCTTTTCCCTATCTAATACTGTTGCTCCGGCCATAAACCTTTATTTATTGAATTGAAAATGTCGTCTGCTTTACGTCTGTTGCATATATTCAAGAGCACTTCAGACCGGACTTTTTTTTCATGGAAACAAACCATATGAACCCTGATCAGTCTGTATTGTTTGCAATTAGGCCATCGAATAATAAGCAGACGAGAAGAGCAGACGACGAAAGTCGTTACTGGTAAGTTAGGGTTAAGGTAAATAAGCACACGGACTATGTCAGGCCCGCGGTTATAAAACTATGGGCATGGCATTTGTAATGTTCGTGATTTTAAAAATGCAAACAAATGAGCTCATTTTCTGGTTCAGAGCAGCTGACAATATCATTTTCCTGGTACATGTAATAAATTTCAAGACGCCAACAATAAATGTTGGAGACAATAGCGTAGCCAGAAAGCTGAAAAAAAAAACGCACATCAAAGAGAGACTACTGGATCAAGCAATGGTTCTCTTCATTTGCGTCCCTTTTCAAAATGGGAACTTCTCTAAAAGGAAAGAATTTGCTCCCAGAGGGAGCGAATTCTTTCCTTTAAGAGCAGTTCCTTATGGTATGAAGAATCACTTTTACCACATTCGGTGACCTTTCTAAAATGTTACTATTTTTATTATGCACGTGCGTAACTGCGTAAAGTGGAGCAACGCCAGTGTTAGAGTTTATGACCTGGCCAAAATGTTTTATAACCTCTGGACTAGTACCATGAGGTGTCCAGTTTGCCAACGCCCCGTTTCATTTGATGTTTATCAGTGATAGATCATATCAAGGACGGAAAATGTCAACTGGTCGGTTTTATAACACACAAAATTGTCATCATTTGCCTGCAGATAAATGGACCTGGCCATGAGAAAATAGTTCATAGTGTATGGACGTCAAGCGATTCTTCAAAACTTTTATGCGTTGCTTTTCACAGGGTTCTTTATTATAACAAGTGTTTTGTGTTTGTGAACATTTCAGACAATGTGTGTGCGAACCGTTAAATTTAAGGGTCTGGTAAGACTGTAAGATTGCGCAGACTCTTGAAAAATGTGTTAGTCATCTATTCGATAAGTTCCAATATTTCGTGGCATGTTTATAAATGCTCTTTTTGATAACCTCAGGTCACCTCCATAAAAGACAAGTCACTAGAACATTCAGTGAATCTAACGGGATGCGTGCCCTCCTATCTTTGGCGGGGGCCCTAGTACTGGCGCGGGCGGACGTCAATCCGCGGGGCGTTTGTGACACCAGCGGAAGCAACCAGACCGCGTTCGATTTCAGCTTCAAAAATGTGTACGGAAACGAGACTATTGAAATGGACAAGTTTCGTGGGAAGGTGACGTTAGTTGTTAACGTCGCCACCTACTGAGGGTTGACGGGTCAGTACCATGGACTGAATGCACTACAGTCTGAGCATGGTGCTGACGGATTCCAAGTTCTCGGAGTTCCTTGTAACCTATTTGGCAAGGTAAAATAATCACTTTTTATCTCTCTGAAACAGCAATAAAATTGAGCCATGACATGAGATTTCAAACAATGTGGCAATTTGACAAGTGTAGACTCAGACGAGCCTGTGCCATATCCTTTTAAGCTTAGAAACTACAAATGGTGTTCTGACAGTAGCTTAACACTGATAGAATATTCTAGCGACTAGTAAAGGCTCTGAGGCTTTGCTTGCCGCACATAGCACATTGTTGGAAATCTCATGACACGGCTCAAATAGAGTAAGAAATGTATCCGTAATGCTATACCTCAACAAAACATACATGTATTAATTGGAACGTCCCACGATATTTTGATACTAGTTACACATGCGTAATGTCACGATTGAAACAACCCAGCATAGCTACGCACTGGGCATACAGTTAAAATTTGGTCTAAGCCCGACTCAACTTCCATAGTTTGTGAATGTGACTAGGGATTGCGCGTTAGAATAGTCTCAGTTGAATATTGACTGCTCGCCAAAGAAGTTCAAAATGACTAAAGTTTCGATGTCCAGAAGAGGGTTCAGCATATTTACAGCTTAATAACCGGTAGTTTGATATACGGACCAGCAGACGAGATTTTGATACTCATCGCATTTGCGCAAATGCTTCATATAAACGGCATTGCTGGCATATTCAGCAGGGCTAGGGGTCAAAATATTTGGTCTGAGTCTTTATCTATATCCATGGGTCGCATATGCGCAGACTCGCCTGAGCCTTCGTTGTTCGTTGATGTCCTTGTGCACTGGCCCGCACGAATGCGCAAGCCCAGCATTCTTTTGTGTGTTAACAATATGCCATAATAACGAATATTTTCTATGCAAATCTTACAATGCTAAATTCTCCTGAATGTACACAGTACGAAATTGCCTTAAAGAGTGTTGAAAGCCCTTATACTTGTATCGATTGCACATTTCTTATATCACCGATCACTTTTATGTTTTTATTATTTCTAGCAAGAACCTGCCGGGAGCGCTGAGCAACTAATGAATGGAATAAAGTATGTGAATCCTGGTGGTGGATTTGTTCCCAATTTTCCACTTACAGCCAAATCGGATGTGAACGGAGCCAAACAACATCCTCTTTATACATATTTGAAGGTAATTGTCTAAAATGTTCACCGACTTTGTTGGTTCTGCAACTGCCATATAGAAACTATTTAGAAAGAATAGCGTGCCATAACGAGGCCCTGGAAGGGAGGGTCCAATATCCCATATCCCTTTAATTATTTTGTAAAATATCCCATATCCCTAAAATAAATATGGCAAATATCACGAAAATTCAGAAAAATATATTGATCACAAAAGTGTACAGTGCAATTTGTCATGATTGGCGTTTTAAGGGTTAAGATAAAAGCGGTTTCAAGCTCCAGATAAAAAGATTTTTGACACCGACCTGATTTGAAATGAGCTTGATATAACTCTTTGCATGCTGGATAAGTTTTCATATTTTTGTCATCTTTATCATGTACAATTTAATATCAAGACTATTTTAGGAACATCACCAGTCAGACCGTTTGATCATGTCTGATCTGGGTTCAAACTGTTGCAAGCCCGCAATCTTTTAGTGTCACTTTCCGGACAAAATGATCTGTTAAAATTGTATGCAAAGAAAATTAGCTCCAGCAGGCAAAGTTAAATCTATTTGCGGATTAGACCGAGAAAATTTTTTGACTGTTGCAGAAACCAGTCACTCTTTGCATGCTAGATATGTTTCATATTTTTGTCATGTACAAAGTATCAAGACTATTTTAAGAACATCGCCAGTCAGACCGTTACAGATGTACTGGGTTGGAAATAGTTGCAAGCCCGTGTTTCTTTCGGGACAAACTGATCTGTTACAATTGTATGCAAGTGTAATGAGCTGCAGCAGGGCAAAGTTAAATCTATTTGCGGACAAGCGATTATGTAACCGAGACAGTTTTAAATGTCTGTCTGTAGATCTATAAGAATGATGCAGGTTTTGTTTTTCCCAAAAATAGAACACTGCAAAAATTTTAAACACAGGTAGGCGTTACTCTCCTATATTTGACAATCCAATCAGCATCGACGCTGTGACTTTGATGAGCGATCGATTGTAAACACCGGTCCATCATGAAGTCCATGCTCATTGTCCATCCACTGTAATGGTCTTCGGTGATGCCATTTATTGAGCATCGAGTAATAAGTTGGTGTCTTATATAGAGGATCTTACATCAGTGGTCATGTTATATTGAATTTATTAAACGGGTTGAGGAAAATAGATAAAATGCGAGGCTTGCCGAGCATTTTGTATTTTTTTCGCGTTGAGTTTAATAAATTCAATAATACAAGAGCATGAATGTTAGATTCTGTTTATCATATGACAAATACTTTGAAATCTGATTTCTGGCGTAAAAACGTTATACTTTTGTCAATATGTACGCAACGTTGTTATGGACGTCATAACGTTTCCCGTTAATCTATAAACCACTAGTGGTTTATCGAATTAATTGCATGGCGTTATATCACTCCCAGACGCGACGTCATGCGATAAATTCTATTTATCATATGGCATTAAAATTACTTTGGAATCTCATTTCTGGCGTAAAAACGATATTATTTTGTCATTATGTACACAACGTTGCTATGGACGTCATAACCTGTAAACCACTAGTGATTTATCGATTTTATTGCTTGGCGTTATTTCACTCCCAGATGCGATGTCATTTGATAAAATACCATTAATTAAGATTCATGTAATAAGCTGGTGTCTTATGATACTATTTATTGAGGTTGGTGTAATAAGTTGGTGTCTTATGATACCATTTATTGAGGTTCGTGTAATAAGTTGGTGTCTTAGGATACCATTTATTGAGGTTCGTGTAATAAGTTGATGTCTTATGATACCATTTATTGAGGTTCATGTAATAAGTTGGTGAACTATGATACCATTTATTAAGCTTCGTGTAATAATTTGGTGTCTAATGATTCCATTTATTGAGCTTCGTGTAATAATTTGGTGTCTTATGATACCATTTATTGAGCTTCGTGTAATAATTTGGTGTCTTATGATTCCATTTATTGAGCTTTGTGTAATGAGTTGGTGTCTTATGATAACATTTATTCAGCTTTGTGTAATAAGTTGGTGTCTTATGATACCATTTATTGAGCTTCGTGTAATAATTTGGTGTCTTATGATTCCATTTATTGAGCTTTGTGTAATGAGTTGGTGTCTTATGATAACATTTATTCAGCTTTGTGTAATAAGTTGGTGTCTAATGATACCATTTATTGAGCTGCGTGTAATAATTTGGTGTCTTATGATACCATTTATTGAGCTTCGAGTACTAATTTGGTGTTAATGATATATGTACCAACTATGAGCTTCGTGTAATACGTTGATGTCTAACGATACCATTTATTGAGCTTCGTGTAATAATTTGGTGTCTTATGATACCATTTATTGAGCTTCGTGTAATAAGTTGGTGTCTTAGGATACCATTTATTGAGGTTCGTGTAATAAGTTGATGTCTTATGATACCATTTATTGAGGTTCATGTAATAAGTTGGTGAACTATGATACCATTTATTAAGCTTCGTGTAATAATTTGGTGTCTAATGATTCCATTTATTGAGGTTCGTGTAATAAGTTGGTGTCTTAGGATACCACTTATTGAGCTTCGTGTAATAAGTTGGTGTCTTATGATACCATTTATTGAGCTTCGTGTAATAATTTGGTGTCTTATGATTCCATTTATTGAGCTTTGTGTAATGAGTTGGTGTCTTATGATAAAATTTATTCAGCTTTGTGTAATAAGTTGGTGTCTTATGATACCATTTATTGAGCTGCGTGTAATAATTTGGTGTCTTATGATACCATTTATTGAGCTTCGTGTACTAATTTGGTGTTTATGATATATGTACCAACTATGAGCTTCGTGTAATACGTTGATGTCTAACGATACCATTTATTGAGCTTCGTGTAATAATTTGGTGTCTTATGATACCATTTATTGAGCTTCGTGTAATAAGTTGGTGTCTTATGATACCATTTATTGAGGTTCGTGTAATAAGTTGGTGTCTTATGATACCATATATTGAGCTTCTTGTAATAATGGTGTCTTATGATTCCATTTATTGAGCTTCGTGTGATAATTTGGTGTCGTATGATTACATTTATTGAGCTTGGTGTAATAAGTTGGTGTCTTATGATATCATTTTAATGAATTATTGAGCTTCGTGTAATAAGTTGGTGTCTTATGATACCATTTATTGAGTGTCGTATAATTAGTTGGTGTCTTATAATACTATTTATTGAGATGCGTGCAATTACTGATACTTGAAGATACCATCTATTTAAACCTCGATTAATGGTATCAACAAACACCAGTTATGCATTAATTGGTGTGTTTTCTAGATTTGTGTAACTATTATTGTTTTGGTGAGACTACTCATCGAGGTTCGTGTATTTATTGGTGTTAGTGATACTGTGTATCGAGATTCATGTAATTATTGCTGTTTGAGAAACCGTTATTGAGGTCCATGTGCACAACAATACGCAATTACTGGTATCCATTGATACCATTTATCAAGTTTCCTGGCTAAAATAATCTTAGTCGGTGTTTGAAAATATTAAACTTGATTAGTTTTTATCCCTTTTCATTCAGATGGATCATTTCGTACATATTGATACAAAAGGACGAATATGGACACTTAGTGCATATTTGAAGGAAACTAAGCTGATAATACAGGGCCTTGGAGATATAAGACAAACTGAAACACCTGCAACGTGCATTATGCAAATTAGCTACCCATGTTTTATGTTCCCGATTCATTCGCAACACCTTCATAAGATTCGCAATGGCATTCGCAAGCATCTTTTAGCATTTGTACCATTTGTAAAACAGATTTGCTAGGATTGTAAACCATTTAGCAAGCATTCATAATGTATCAAATTTTCCCTGACCAATCACACTATTTCGGCTATTATGCCGCAAGTTTCAAATTTTCATATTCGCATCCGTATTCGATATTTGCTCAGGTGTGAGAGTAGCATAAGCAATTTTCCATTTTGTATATTAAGGGGCTGCTGTTCAGTATTCTATAAAATGATGTATTTCTGTCCCTGAAATTGTTTATCGTAGCAAACAGTGCTGACCCTGATGAAATGCCACCTTATGTGGCATTCATCTGGTTCTTCACTATTTGCCAATGTACCCGTTTACCAGCAGCCAGAATGAAAAAAATGATATTGGTGTATCCAAAACAACAAAAGCAACACCAATATATTTTTTAAAATATGCTTTCTGCTAAACTATTTAAAAGTCGCCCATTCAGTTTTACCTTACAAATACAAGCTGTTCTCGACTTATATAAATATTTACAGCCCCATAGACCAACAGTAGTGTAAACCTTAGTATACTAATGACACCTAAATACGCCGTTTTGCAAGCAGTGAAGACTAGATGAAATGTCGCATAATTCGACATTTCATCAGGATCTACACGGTTTGCTAAGCAAGAAAGAGGGCAAAGATCAGGAATAGATACAGTCAAGCACCGCACCTGATCCAGGATACCAATGGGAAAGTGACAACGTCACAAATACACCTCACAAACGAGAGCCAAGAGGTCAGCCCTTCCCCAGCAGGTGACCACAAGGCATCAACAAACGGAAGTGAATGAAAGTATAGCAAAACAAGACAAAAATAACATAAAAGATCCACAAAAGAAGCACCGCCGTGGAACGGTCAGTAGAAATATTTTACTGGTTTAACGGTGCACCAACCTCACCCTTAATTCAGATGTAGATCAAGACACATAGATGCTAAGAAAAACCCAATCTTTCATAGTAAGAAATACAATTGTATTTTGGATATTATAACCTTTGAACCCTCGATATAAACAACGGACCATTCTGGATTTTTGTATCAATCCAAAAGGAAGAATTCATTAGTGCATAAAGGGTTAATTCTTGATCATTTCTCTTTCAGTCCGTATGTCCAAGCGTCTTCAGAGAAATCCGGACGCCTTTATTTTATGAACCAGTCTACACAGAAGACGTGAAATGGAATTTCGAAAAATTCCTTCTGGGTCCAGATGGCCGTCCAGTTTATAGGTATGCACCAGAGGTGGACCCGAGTACCAACGACCAACTTAAAGCAGATATTGTCTCTGAGTTGAATAAATTACCCACGGGGACTAAATCATCTGCAGGGACTACACCATCTTCAGGGATTGTGCCTGTTGTCGGATGACATAAACTAATATTTTTCATTTTCTTTCTTGTAATGCTGATTAACACTGTTGAAAATTAATGTGAGTAACTTTGTGATGGATGTTTTAATCATTTCTTGAAAGGAAATCCGTAAAAGGCAAGTTCAGCATGGAGTGTAGACCTCGGTGAGATGCCACATATGTGACATCTTATCAGGGCCAGCACTGTTTGGTAAAACTAAGGCGCCTTCATGTAAAAGAAACCCCAAAAAAGTTTTGAAATTTTTTATCATGATCTCTTAATCTCGCAAGTAAACCAGGCCCCGGGGTTTTAAAACTTTTTTTCATACTCAACTCAGCTGAGCACAAAATTTATCCTGCTCATAAATGTTAAAATGCCAACAATTGTTGGCATTTTAACATTTATCAGCATGATACATACCACATCTGAGAGACTTATCGCAAGAAACTTCTTCACTTTTCGGTATTTAAGTTTTTATGAGCAGTTAAAATTTCATGCTCAGTTGAGTTGAGCATGAAAAAAGTTTTATAACCTCGGAGCCTGATCTTGGAAGATGAACATAACAAAGGCGCAAACCAGACTACACACTTATCCAATCTGATCAGCGATTTTTTTTATTCTATCCCAAGAAAAGATATTAGATAAAGCTCCTAATTGCATGTTTTAATTTTCTAGCCATTCTATGTAGCTGAGCAAACAAGTTATCAAAGACGCAATGACAGGGTTTTTTTTGCGAGACCCCACAAAAAAGTACACGCATTAATCTATCAACCCCGTCGTTAGGCAAACAGTAAATAAGTGATTAATAAAGGGACGTAATTTGGTGATATTATGAAAGGAATATTGAAAACAGTTTATCTGCAGATATTTCTTGATATGTTATGATGGCAGAAACTTTTAGTGCATTCGGTTTTATGTCTTCATGAACAAATCACCAAATTGCGTCACAATAATTAACCACACATTGTTGTCTTTTTGTAACATGTGTGTAACATGTGTGTTGAATTGTTTTGTACATCTGAACCCTGATAACGTCATTCAAAGCAATACTATTAAATGTGCTATTTGCATTTGAGTTTTGATTATTTATTCAAATGACCAAAGGTCCGAATCACATTTTATCGCCTGACGTCGCGTCTAGGGGTGATATAAAACCATGCAATAAAATCGATAAATCACTAGTGGTTTGTACATTTAGTAAGTTAAACGTAACGTAATGGCGTTAATTTTAGCGTTGCGTAAAAGATGGCAAAATCTTGGTGCTCCTGTATTATTGGATTTATTAAACTCGTTGCAAAGAAGAGATACAATGCTCGGCAAGCCTCGCATTATATCTCTTTTCCCCAACTTGCACAATTATTCACTAAAACAGCAGCACTCTATAAGATCCTCTATTAAAATGTTATGCTGGAAGTGTCTACTCATTGATATCATTTAAATACGCAAACAACTGTGGAAATCTTTTATATTAACTTTAAAAACATCAATACTTTGACAGAAAACAGCTCATAAGTCGGTGCTTGCTGGCATTTTTATTCCTAAATTTATGGCTCAGCAAACAACCTCTAACAGGAGTAGTGGGAGCCAACGTGACAAAATGTTGAGGAGAATAGGCGTCAATTACCACAAAAAGTTCCAGTATCCAAGATACTGCAGTTATTGCTGTGAATAAATGCATTCTTTGAGCATTTGTAACAAATCAAAAGTAAACTAAGTCAAAAATGTCAGTAAAAAAAAAATGCTTTGCATGACCCTAAATCGCCAACTATAACGTTAATTGGCAGCTTTAAATATGATTTAAAAAACACACGCCTGATTAGCTCGCGCGTAACGCTAATGTGGTTGTTTCAAAAGGGTCAGTTTTGAGCACGTGCACAACGTAAAACGCTCGCCATGAGCATGCGCAAAGTAGATCTGCAGGTAAAAAGACGAAATAACAAAAAGACGCCATGCGAAAAGACGAAAAATAAGAGTTTAAAATGGCGTTATTTCGCATGGCGTTTTTTCGTCTTTTCGCGCTCGTTTTTCGTCATTTCGCGTGGCGTTTTTTCGTTATTTCGTCTTTTCGCCTGGCGTTATTTCGTCTTTTCGCCCTGCCAAAACGCCAAGCGAAAAGACGAAAAAAACGCCATGCGAAAAGACGAAATAACGAAAAGACGCCACGCAAAAAGACGAAATGACGCCACGCGAAATAACGAAAAGACGCCATGCGAAATAACGAAAAAACGCCAGGCGAAAAGACGCCAAAACGAAATTTAACCCTTAACGCGATTGCAAAAAATGTATCGCTGGTTTCTCGTTTGCTGCATTATTGATAATGTAAAGGTAAAATGTGTGGACCTAGATTGGGCTGCTCTCGTATGGGCAGTCTGGGCTACGAGAGAAGTCTGATCTGTTTATATACACACCTGAACCAAGAGGTATCTAAAATTTCAGTAGAGGACAAACAGCCGACTTCTATTGTGATTGGCGCTTTAAAGATGAAAAGAAACTATTAGTCTCTATCATATTGACAGGAGGCAATTAAAGGATTATTAAAAACCCTTTGCGTATTTGACATTTGAAAATTATTTTCAATATGCGCGGATCCAGAAAGTTTTTTTTCAGAGACAACGTTTTTTTTCTTCTCTTTTTCCTTTTTTTAGTTGATGGGATGGAGAGAGGATCAAAATGTCACTATAAGTGGGCCATCATCGGCCCGCCAGTGAAACGCCATTGAAATGGCGGTTCGCTGGCGTGCCGATATTGGCCCACCATTGAATGCTGGTTTGGTAGCTTAGTGATTTTTAGCGGATCCAGATCAATATTGCTAGGAAACTCTATATTTTTGTGATGTTTCAGGGAGGGGGGGGGGGGTCCGGACCCCCTGCCCCCCTCTGGATCCGCCCATTTGCAAGCATTACTTTTTATCGATTTTTTCTGGGGGGGGGGGGCAGGCAAAGAGTTAATTTATGTGTTTATATCCATACTTCTACTGTGAAGGGCGTTCTTTACAAGCAATGGAGACTCTGATGAATCTGGGTCTTCATAGTTTGTAAAAGACGGCAGCTCGTGGAGCTTCCTACAATATTACTTAGACTAACCGGGGTGCTCCCGACATTTTAGTCAAATGAGACTATTATACACCAGTCATTTGTATCCCCACTCGGGGCCTGGGAATATCGGGACCTTTAGCTTTTCAATTTTCAAAGCCTACCAAGTTGCACCCCTTTCGGTTTATATTGGCATATAGATGTTAAGGTGCGCTGTTAAAAAGGACCTTTCAGACAAGTTCTTTCAGTAGTGGCCTACATGTATTTAAGCGGAATATTAAAACCCGGCACATCCACGGTACTGTGGGGACATATCGTAGGTCAAATCCCGGTACTTAAGCCTCGCTATGTATCCGGTATCCCCGGCCCCAAGGAGGTGGGACATACAAATGACTGGTGCATTAAAATGGAGTTTACCGCCCGTGTGTCGGAATGTCTGTCTAGAACGTCCACCAGTGTGTGCTTTGTGAGCTCAACTCCTCTTACAGTTTATCTCGAACTGCAGACAGACAGGCACACACGCACGCACATAATCACACGGCTAAATCGACAGGGAGATAAACATATTCACAAACAATTAGTCGTGTAAGTACATGCAAACGATCCCGAGTTACGCACTGTTGCAGCACGTTTTGTAATAATGTAATAGTTATTACATTTTGAATTTTTTTTTTTATTTCATTTTGCGTTGCGAATGTCGACGCAAAATGTAATAATCTAGATTTTTTATTTCATTTTACGTCAATCATGTGCAGTTGGTTCAAAATGTAACAATTGTTACATTATGCGTTGATAGTAGGCATACTTTTTTATTACATTTTGCGTAAATAGCATCAGATCGGTTTCAAATGATAAACACTTTGTTTCATGCTATGATAGATGGCATAATTATTCAATTGTTTTGATTTTCGATGAACTGTTGATTTTTTTTTTATCAATATTGCCGTTGGATTTCGCCTGTTTGTTATCCACCGACGAAGTCAGAGGGATATATTTTTTGCGTCGTCCGTGCATCCGTCCGTCTGTCCGCACTTTTGTCCGTCGGGAACCATATCTCAGTACTTATTTGTCATATTAGAATCATTTTTTGTACAAATGATATGTACCATGTACTCTCGATATCCTATAAGTTTCGTCAAAACCGACCCTTAAGCACTTGAGTTATGGCCCTTGTTTTAGTAAAGGCATTTATAATGCAAAACCTATATCAGCTATTTTGTATGATGATCTTCACATTTCACCAAAGCTATTATATCTAACAACTTCTCACTATAGACCATAAGAGCTCAGTGCATGTGGCTTAGAATGACAGTGTCCAAATTGTACCCCATCCCCTTTGACCCCACCTTAGGGGTCAAAGGTCAAATATTTAAATTTCGTAATAACTAAGGCAGTTGTCAATATTTTTGCTGAAATTTTGCACGCAGGCAGAGCAGCAATATTTATGAAACATTCGGGATTTTAGTTTAAATGCCTGGGCCTGATCCCCTAGGGTGTACTTAGTGGGTGGGACCGAGGCCAAAATGAATCTTTTTTCGGAATATGGTTATGTTGCATATTAATTTAATTTAAGCTGACCATGGTAACAAATATTTTAGTATTTAATAGTATTCAGCCATCTCACGTTAAGCATACTATAAAAACAGTATATTTACTTCATATTATTACATTATTTCATTTTGCCGTGTCCTAGCACAACGCGTTATGAAATTATGTAATAATTTTAACAAGAAGGAACAACTGATTGATTTTTTCTTACAGCAATTTTTACAATGGTTTATTCACGTTCAAAACGCCCTTATTACTTTAAATATGAGCTTAAATAATGAGAAATAAATCCAATGAACAGAATTGATATAGTGTTATATTTACATAGTATACAGCCATCTAATGCAAATATACTTTAAAACCCCACACGCTTTATTTCATTTTGCGGTTTCATAGCAAAACGCATTATGAAATAATGTAATAATTTTGAAAAGTATGAAAAATGATTGAATTTTTTTTCTGACAGCAATTCATAAAGAGGTTTATTCACGTACACAACACCTATTTAAATATGTCTGTAAATGAATCCCGTGAACATAATTTATATTGTGTTATATTTGAATAGTATTCAGCCATCTCACGATAAGCAAACTATAAAAACAGTATATTTACTTCAAATTATTACATTATTTCATTTTGCGTTGTCCTAGCATAACGTATTACGAAATAATGTAATAATTTTAACAAGAATGAACAACTGGTTGATTTTTTCTTACAGCAATTTTTACAATGGTTTATTCACGTACAAAACACCTTTTTAAATATGTCAGTAAATGAATCCCGTAAACATAATTTATATTGTGTTATATTTGAATAGTAATCAGCCATCTCACGTTAAGCATACTTTAAAAACAGTATATTTACTTCATATTATTACATTATTTCATTTTGCGTTGTCCTAGCATAACGCGTTATGAAATAATGTAATAATTTTAACAAGAAGGAACAACTGATTGATTTTTTCTTACAGCTATTTTTACAATGGTTTATTCACGTTCAAAACGCCCTTCTTACTTTAAATATGCTCCTAAATAATGAGAAATAAATCCCATGAACAGAATTGATATAGTGTTATATTTAAATAGTATACAAAGTAAGTAAGGTGCAAAGATCAGGAATCGATACAATCGAGTACCAAACCTGACCCAGGATAACAATGGGAAATCAACATAGAACACCACAAACGAGAGCCAAGAGATCAGCTCTTTCCCAGCAGGTGACCACAAGGTACATATAAACAGACGTTCACAAAGGCATAGCAAACACAAGACAGAAAAGACATAAAAGATCCACAAAAGAAGGTCCGCCTTGGAATGGTCAGTAAAATATTTTACTGGAGGGCTTAAACCAGCCTCATGGCGCCAACCCCACCCCTAACTCTAATGCCAACCAGGACACAACTGGGAAAGTGACAAAACACAACACACACACTATAGCCAAGAGGTCAGCCCTTTCCCAGCAGGTGACCACAAGGCTACAAAGATCAGACACGACATTACAACACACACTAACATGAAGCATAACTAACAAAAACGATCCACAAAAGAAGCACCGCCTTGGAAAGTATATGCATGAAGTAATGGTTAGTCGCTGTGTCAAGGTTCCCCTTGTAAAAGGTGTGGTAAGGTGAAATATGAGTGAAAGTTCAAAATTTCCAAAATCCTGAATGGTCCTGAACTTTAAAAAAAATGCAGTATGCCTACATAAACTTAAAAAACCAAGTTCAAATGCTCAATTGTCTTTCGATAAACTAATAATAAATCAGAGAAGCTATCATAATCTGCTTAAGTTAGCATTTTGGACTGACTTTCTATGGTAAGTCAGCCAAAAAATCTTGAATTCAGGATTCTGAATTCATATTTATTACATGTTTTACTGAAAAAAGTAACAAAATGCTTAGTTACCCGAGCTGATGCTGCTCGTGATTTCAAACCCACAACAAGCCACTCACGGGAACCCATATTGTCCCTCGTGCGCCCTCCCACGCATCCATATCGACCCATGCATGCACCATCAGCGTCATATATAACGTCATTCACGTCGCCGCGATTTTCAGGCCAACGTGTAAACATGAAATAATTTTTTGGACGGCTGCTGCATTAGCAGGCATATCAGTCGGTAATCTCTGTAATTGCACTCGGGACTATTTAACCTCTGGCATGCAAATAAGGAGACACTGGTCTGATATACTGTATCACTGGTAATGCGATGGTGACCATTGTGCAATATTGTGCTCCTCTCACTGTCTATATCTAAGGGGGCGTTTCATCCTGGCTTTGTGATCAGGTATGAACTGTTGTAAAACCATGTTACAATAGTGGACAACCTTGGCGAACCAGGATGAACAGTGTTGAACCGGCTCATTTCCCTGGTTGTTCTAAGATGTTGAAAACAACTGGGAGTCAACGCGAGTCACCAGGAATGCTGTCAAAAACCGTGGTAAGCCGGGACGACACCCGCAACGTCCGTGTCTCCACCTTTATTAGCTGAGCACGTTGAAGACACCCCCACGGTTTGCCCCTGTGATAGGACGGTAGAGCCCCAAATTAAGAACGGTAGCGTCACGGTTCGCACCGGTTGTGACAGGTATTGTCATGGTTTGAGCCGGTAAAGCCCCATTTTTACCCGAAAACTCGTTACTACTTTGGTTGGGCATGGTAGAGGCCCGGTCTGCCCAGTTTAACAAATTCTGCATATGTACATATAACAATATGTAAAGTCTAGAAAAAAACAGGGCTATACCGGGGTAACATCTTTAAGGTGAGAATGCAATTCAATTTTTTATGAAATGTGTCCCAGTGCATTACGGTATCGGGATATACTGTGGCTACATAGGTATAGTCAGAACGAGGCTTAAATGTTCATAGGCTTAAAATGAGAGCATAAGTTCAAAATGTCAAAGAAAGAAGAAAAAAATAGGTCTTTTCAATTTCAAACTTATTTTATGAAATTTCAAGATTATATCTCTAATCTAACTCAAACGAGTGAAATAAGCTAGCTTCTTCCAACATTATTTCATTTTGCGTTGATATGCACCTTATCGACGCAAAAAGTAATAATCGTATTATTACATCTTTATTTCATTTTGCGTCGACGTTGGCGACGCAAAATGAAATAAAAAAAAATCAAAATGTAATAATTATTACATTATTACAAAACGTGCTGCAACAACGCACTCTACCACTGAGCCATGCTCCTCAATATATATTGTCTTTGTTTGCTGAAATAAACAGTAGCTTTTTACAAGCAGTGTGGACCCAGATCAGACTGTTAATGTACAATGTAGGAGCATTTTGGTTTTGGTCCACACTGTTTGTCCCAATACTTACTTAAGTCAACTGCGCCTTGATGCGAGAAAACCTATCTTCTGGTTTGGGAACAACAAAGGCGCATCATCGTGACCAGCATGCGCATGCTCCGCGCAGACTGATCAGCACCTTTGTCATTCGCGTTCTCTAAACTTGCTACGCGTAATTTTGATCTTCTAGGCAGTCTTTGTAGATGAGGAGACTGATTTGAGTCTCGCTTTGTCGGAAACCCCGAAGACAAGTTTTGTCGAGGCCCAACTAATGTTAGCAAAAATTATAGCATGTCCAGCTGCCAAATGTAGCCAGTTATACAGCTTTTGACCTTCTTTCATCTTCTTCCATATTTTATGCTTGTGTGAGAGAGCAGTGCGTTCACGTAAATCTGTCTGTGCCCCTTGTTATTTATAAAACGATCATTTGATTGCTCGGATTGACTTTGCGATATTCATAAAACTATCATGTGATGGTTTCATGTTCCCCTCTTTTCGGAATAATGACTTGTTATCATATTCTGCACATGAATTTGCATTTAGAATGAACCTCATAAATTGCATAGATATTATGGCGTCCGATCAGTTCAGTACCAACAATGGGATGGTATCGTGTTTTGCCCTCTAAATTTCGTCTTTTCGCCTGGCGTCTTTTCGTTATTTCGTCTTTTCGCCTGGCGTCTTTTCGTTATTTCGTCTTTTCGCCTGGCGTCTTTTCGTTATTTCGTCTTTTCGCATGGCGTCTTTTCGTTATTTCGTCTTTTCGCTTGGCGTTTTTTCGTTATATCGTCTTTTCGCGTGGCGTCTTTTCGTTATTTCGTCTTTTCGCGTGGCGTTTTATCGTCTTTTCGCTTGGCGTTCTGGCGGGGCGAAAAGACGAAAAAACGCCAGGCGAAAAGATGAAATAACGAAAAAACGCCACGCGAAATAACGAAAAGACGAAATAACGCCAGGCGAAAAGACGAAATAACGAAAAGACGCCATGCGAAAAGACGAAAAATAAGAGTTTAAAATGGCGTTATTTCGCATGGCGTTTTTGCGTCTTTTCGCGCTCATTTTTCGTCATTTTGCGTGGCGCATTTCGGTTTTTTCGTCTTTTCGCCTGGCGTTATTTCGTCTTTTCGTTATTTCGCCTGGCGTTTTTTCGTCTTTTCGCATGGCGTTATTTCGTCTTGGCGCCGCGCCATAACGCCAGGCGAAAAGACGAAAGAACGAAATAAACGAAATGGCACAAACAAGCCACCATATGTATACGACAGTACTACGTTACTTCAACCGGTAAATAAACGGTGTGAAATTTGATATGTGAACGTCCATTTCTGTAAAACCTATTCGAGGTTTACTTCTCAAAAAAGAACTGATCATTCTGACGAATGATTTAAATTCACATATGACATCAAAATATGAGCCGTGACATGAGATTTCCAACGTTGTGGTACGGGCGAGTAGCAGTATGTGCGACTAGCAAAGCCTCAGATCAGCCTGCGCATACGCGCAGTCTGATCAGAGCCTTTGCCAGTCACTTGAATATTCTGTAGGAGTGTTAAGCTACTGGCTGAACATCATTTAAAGTTTCTAAGCTGCAAAGGAGGAAATCACATGTCACGGCTCATTATTCTGTTAGTGCCACAAAATTGGGACCTTTTAAAGAAGTATCCGATGTAACATGTATCACAAACAAATTTTGCAAAAATCAATGTTAACAAAATATCCCCGAAATTCAACGTGGAAATCATACAAAAGTGAGTTTAACATATTTTGTTTTGAATTATGAAATGATTTTCTAAATTCTGTTGATAGATTATCACCAGTATATATCAGCAATTGACCTACATACGTTTGACCAATCTATCAACAGTAGTATTATGTCTTACTAATTGATTCTGAAAGTCAGTTGAAAAAAGCACACATTCTGTATTTTCTAAAAACTCACAGTAACGTCTGCTCTGTTTACATACACAAAACACTCCGAATACTGTTGCAGCTTTCACGTTCTTCCATCTTTACGCCATAATATAGGTGCAAGTAATATCGCAATGCAACATGAATTGCTACGGACGCCTATATGTGACATTGTGTTTTGTACTATGTCGTTTTGATTTCGGTGTTTTAACTTTTTACTTTCGTATTTTGAGTTTCTTGTTTTGTGTTCTGTGTTCGATGTTGTTCTTTTTGAACGGCGCAATTCACGAGGCAGATACAAGATATAGACGAAAAGATGGGCGAAAACGAAGTTGTAAGTATTTTAAAGCATTCATTGGACATGTAATGTTAGTGGGTGTTTTAGATTTGAAATCCCTGCAGCTGGTAACTATCACAAAGTCAAATGTACAGGGCATGCTACAAAGTGGGTTCTCTCTCTGTGAAAGCATTCAAATAGATCCAGGACAATTAAATACGAGACAATTTAGTCCGTTATAATAGTTTATATTGGTACGGAAATTTATTTAAAGGTTTTATTTTGTAAGTCTGTTGCAGTGCAATCGACAATTAGACGACATGAAATGCAAAACGTATCTATCTATCTATCTATCTATCTATCTATCTATCTATCTATCTATCTATCTATCTATCTACGTGCATGTATGTATGTATGTATGTATGTATGTATGTATGTATGTATGTATGTATGTATGTATGTATCCATATATAAAATTATCTATCTATGAGTATATCTGTCTTTCTCTTTCTGTCTGTCTGCAGGTCGTGAAATAATTCAATTGTACTCATTCTATGTTTGTGAGCGCAGTGTGCTCTACTGGAGATCTTTGTTTTTTACCATAAAATGCAATAATTGTACCTATGAGAACCTTAAAATTTGGCAGTTTTACTGATATCAAATCAGTTATTTCTTCTTCTAAAAACAAACTTTAATAGTTGTTTTAATACATGAATATAATGTGACACCAGTCAGCAAAACACTACGCAGAAGAAAACATATATTTGTGCATCCAAAGATGTTTTACTATTAATAATTATTCATAATTTATTATTTTTATTTTCAGGTCAAATCATGTCTCTGTAAGATAAATGTGAATTCTGCTTCTGGAACCCTTTTTAGACACACAGCTGCAGACCAAGTTGTTGTATTTAACTTCTTCATGTTCCAATCAGCGATTAGAGCTTTGGCGGGGAACGCTTAGGCGACGGAGCTTTCATTGTTTGATACGCTATTTAAAGACCTGAGAGATATAGGATAATTAAAGACACTAACCCCATTTAATGTTGAATGTGTTCAATTGTGTTTAATTGATCTCATTAAGCAGAACTAAATAGAAACGCCCAAAACAGATGTGTATGACCAAGAAGTACCACTGGCATAGTAGACCAAAGACCAACCTATGACACCAATGATACAATGAACACTGACAGCCACACGACAAAATAATCAAAGTAAAGCAAACAGCTCTCTATACCTCAGCAAGATAAAACAAAACTAGAAAGGACAATAAGAAGTAAAGAATAAAGCAAGGACCAAACACAATGGGAGCAACAACAAACAAAGAATCACCAACAACAGAATCAACACCTCAGAATGGACAGCAGCCAAGGCCACTGGGGTGGGTGGTAGGTATATTTTACTGGCCAAATATGTACCGTAGTTGCTGCCGTTGTTAAAACACAAATATTGATTGGCTCGCATGGTGGCTTCTTAGCTTGTGCAAATCTTGAATTTTCATTCAATAAGAGTGCAGAGAAATGTTAATATATTAGAATGATAGCCTCAATGGCCACGTAGAATTTGGAACACTGGCAGATCAAGTTGATGTAATAGCATGTAAAGAAATGTAAAGCTCAAATAAGAAGACGTGTTTAAATGAATTTCTTGTGATACTGAGCCTTCTAAAGCCAAAGAACTGATTTTGAAACGTCAAGGAATTTGTTCATTGGACTTAAAGACCTACTGGAAAAACTCTGAAACAATCACGTTTTGCTTTATATACATGTTCCAGCGAACACAAGTTCTTTTTACTACTTTCACCTTAAGTAGATTTGCTTAATGTGATGACAGTGGTGGTAGGAAATTAAGAGATTTGCTTTGACGGTTCAGACTTAAAGACCTTTCTATAGATGAGAGGGTTTGGGCCGGATGCTGTGTCTGCCGTCGGGCCCACCAGGGTTTAACTGTTTGATTTATAAATCCCTGGTATTCATTTGTATGTACTGTTGAGTCCTTATCTTTGCTTTATCTCCTTTTTATATCTTGATGTATATGTACTTGAGATAATTCATGGATAAGTTAGTGATCTTTCATGCGAATCAAACATCTATGAATCTTGATCCACATCAGAATTTTAAGCGTGAGGTTGGTACCGTGAAACTAGTTTAAGCCCTCCAGTAATTTTCTTACTGACCATTCCAAGGTGGTACTTCTTTTGTGGATCTTTTTTATTTTGTGTTTGTCTTTGCTATATTGTCTTGTCTGTGTCATTCAGCCTTGTGGTCACCTGGTGTGAAAATGCTGACTTCTTGGCTCTCATATATCTGATGTTTTTTTTTTTTGTATATTTGTCACTTTCCCATGCGGTATCTTGGGACAGGTGTGGTACTTGATTGTATCGATTCCAGATTTGTGCCACCTTTCCTACTTTGCAAACACATGAAACATGGAAGCTTTTACATCATCCATAGAAGAGCAACAGAGTGAAATCCTAATCAAAAACTTGCATTTGCTTAACATATGAAAGTAGCAATGATTGTCGCACAAAGTAACCGTTACACATACTCTGTTTGTTGGCTCACCAGGATTCAACTTTTGGCTTTCATCTCCTCCAGTGTTCCAGTGGCGATGTGAAAGGTCAGATTTCGCGTTGCTTCTCTTAACCCTTCATCATTGAACCACCATGGTATTACCTGCGAATCCGTTGATGCCCATGAATTTTGATTTATTGATGAGTTGGAAACCTCCACGTGGGCAAATCAAATACATGTTTTAGAACCACATCGAAAGTGAGGATTAGGACTGAACCCTCGTACATTTAACATAAATCCACTGGTAACGCATTACTGACAGTTCTAAGTTGATGTTTTGTTGTGGTTCCTTGCTGTTCTGTGTTATTATTTCATTGTCCTATTTAAGATGTAATCTTTAGTCAGTTATGTTCGAATTTTGAGTCACCACCTTTTGGAATAGATCTGCTTACTCTGTTCATCATATGTCATCTGTTTACTCACATCAATCTGGTTGTGACTCTTTTACCTTGTGGTTTTGTGGGCAGGGTTTAGAATCTAATTGCATCAGTTCTTGGCATTGCTTTTCTGAATTGCCAAGTGAATAAATAATTGGTTTATCTAGATGTATAAAATCTTCATTCTGAATTAAATTAATACAGATTCATTCCAGGTTCAATCTACTTTACTTGAAATGTTGATGAGATGAACGTGTGATTTCAATTTAGAATAAGAGAAAAATAGATGGATGGGCAGAATTATTTTTGCTTTCGGACTTTGACGCCATGTACTTTGGCTACACAGCCACAACAAAGTAACTAGCATACATGGAACTGGGATGTGTTTCGACAAAGAACAAGAACTCCATATAAGTTGCGTTTGCATCTGCTTGGGAAATGGAGACAAAGTCATCGGGCCTTTATTTATTAATGGAGCAAAAAATATAGGTCACCGGTCATGGTGTTAACCAATTAGAACTTTGTTTCAGTTTAGGTCAAGGTCTCAGGATCAAGACATGATTTTGAGGAGATGTCTTATGTACCCTTTGGTGGTTGTAGACACAACAATTTTGCAAGATCCTGAAGTTGGACATAAAAATGGCAATGTCTAAGTCATCGGATTAAGGTGTGTGCTGACTCAAGATGTTAAGGGGATGCCCTATGCAATGTTTGATGGTGTTAGGCATTATAGTTGATGAGAGCATAAGTGTTGACATACAAATATAAAAATACAAGTCACTGGAGCTTGTAAAATAAAGGTCAAGGTCACTGGTTTAATGTGCTAGCCAGTTCAGCATGTGGAGCAGATACTTTACGGCAAATTGATGGTGGAATGCATTAAAATTTACCAGGCCGCGAATGTCAACACACTTGTAGGTTGACAAACTTGTGCAGGACTGGACAGAAATGTGGACTCCTATGTCAGACCATTCCAGTGCCAGCAGGTGTGACAAACAGCAACTTTTTCCAGATGTTACCGTTGTTGTGGCAATTTTGCATGTAATGAGTAGTATTGATTTTACAAATATGAAAATAATTTGAACATTTCTTCATACAAGCCGTTCAGGCAAAAAGTGACAAATTTGTAATGTTATAGAAATATTCATGTATTTGATAAATATTGCTTTTATAAAAATCACATTTGATATCCTTTCATTAAAATAAACATTTTCTTTTAGCCTTAGGACTTCTTCTTTACAAGTTAGAGACAAACAAATGTGCCACGTTTCGTTATTCGTTAGTGCCAGGTCTAAATTGCAATATACTGCATGCTTGGTGGTCAACACAATCACGGTTGGCAATTTTGCTTTCCTCTTTAACTGCACGCCCGTTGGTTAGACTTCAGACTCTATGACGGTTCTGACTTAAAGAACTATCTATTGATGAGATGGTAGGGGCCTTATGCTTTGCCAGTTGTCAGGCCCACCGGTGTTTACCTGTTGGATTTATTTTGTTCCAGTATTCAGTTTTATGTACTGTTGAGTCCTTTTCGTTGCTTTATCTCCTTTTTAAATCTTGATTTATATTATCTAGGAGATAATAGTGATCAATTCAAAAAGATAGTAAAACGTTATATAAGGGTTGGATATAATTTGGATATCATGCGACAGTCTGCATGCCTAGTTTTAAACCCAATCACGGTTTATAGCTATGATTTCCTCTTTAATTGCACGACGGTGGGTCAGGCCTCAGACTCTATGACGGCTCTGACGTAAAGCTTTAATCGGTGGGTTGGTGCCTGATGCTTATCTGTAGCTTGACCCACCGTGGCTCAACTTGAGGTTTTCTTTAGCTCTGACTATCTGTGAGTCATGAGCCCTTTTCTTTGTTTCATCATGGAGTGTTAATTTGATTAGACTGTTTTCCATGATGATACATTGCATTAGTTAGATGGCCTCCATGCGAGCTGAACATTTCTTGTAATTCAACAACAGCAGAATCTAGGTCGAAGATTTGGTACCTGTAAAATGCATTTAAGCCCTCCAGTGGCTTAGCCTGCTGTCCATTCTAAGGCGGTGGTTCTGTTGTTGTTGACTTTTTGTTTATTGTTACTCCCATTGTGGGAGTCTGTAATTGTTCTATGTTTTGTTGTACGTTACTTTATGTCCATTCTAGTATTGCAATCATCTTGATGGGGAAGAGAGAGCTGATTGCTTTGCTTAATTTGTCTTCCTTGTGTCTCGTGATGGTTGAGCGGCTCTTCCTCGCGGTGCCACAGGGTTGTCTGCAGTTTGTGATTGTGGTATTTTCTGATCATACTCACTTACTATTTATGATGCGTGGATAAGTTTGAGGTATTTAATGCAAACCAAACATTTATGTGTCTTGATTCACATCTGAACTAAGGGTGAGGTTGGCGTGCCGTGAAACTGGTTTAAGCACTCCAGCAAAATATTTTTACTGACCGTTTCAAGGTGGTACTTCTTTTGTGGTTCATTTGTGTTATTTATGCCTTGTGTTTGTCATGCTTTTGCGTCTGTTCATTGCTGCCTTGTGGTCACCTGAAGGGAATGGGCTGACCTCTTGACTTTTGTTTGTGATGTTTAATGTGGTTTTGTTACTTTCCCATTTGGTAACCTGGGACAGGTGTGGTACTTGATTGTATTGATTCCTGATCGATCCTTGCTGTCTTTCTTACTTCGTTAGTCGTTCAGTGTACCTGCATTTATTTTGTTACTCTTTTAAAACAAAAGTAAATTGTGTCTATTAGTTTCCATGCCAAGTATGAGTAGTGGTATTGTATAATCTTTGACATATGAGCCTCATCATGATAAAACTTGCCTTTTGGGATTTTAAACAAGTCCAACACAAACTAGGCTGTGTAGCTACAGGGACTAACTATAGACAAATAATCTTTTTATAGAAAAATAAACTGATCAAAGCGATGCCCAAAAAACTGAGTTGCATTTTTACACGTACAGAAAACAAAGGCGCAGATCAATTGTGCATCCACTGAGAAACTGATAAAGCATTAAAACAGTGACAATTAGCCTTATCGCTAAACAAATCGTTTTCTAATTTCGAATTTTCCAACTTTTTATGTTGGACTCAAATTGACCTTCTAAGCTACAAAAGCTCGCTGTAATCTTAAATTAAGACATTAAACTTTAACACTAGTGAGCAACAAATTTATTGACCAGCATGTAAGGACACATCAAATCAGTGGCTTTTTGTTCTCACATTTCATAATGCAGGTTTTCTTATGGTGAGGTTCATATATGAATTTGCATACATATATATGTTTTATGCTTGATGTTGTACATCATTTTAAACAACACAATTTATGGGGTAGAACCAAGATGGAGAAAAAGATGGAATAAAGACATGGGTGCAAGTATTTTAATGCATCCTGTGTAACGTTTTTTTTTACATTTGAAACCGATGCAGCTGGTAAATATCTCAGTCCAAAAATGTCTACTGAAGGTTTTCCGTTCAACCATGCTATCTGTGTTAACAAGTATTTAAATAGATCTATGGCAATTTTGAACATGACAGTTTGGCCCATTTTAAAAGTAACAATTTATTTATTCTGAGTATTTATTATGTAGATCGAATACAGTGCAATCGACTATTAGATGACATTAAATGCAAAACGTATCTATCTATCAATCTATTTCCACCGCCTTCCCATATCCGATGCCCTATCAATTGTCTGTCTGTATGTCTGTCTGCTGCCAAAATTTTAAGGGGTACTGAGATGCCCTTTTTATCATAGAAATAGCATGAGGAAACCCAAAGCCAAAATACAATATACAAAAGTTAAAACACAAAAGACAAAAGCAAAAAGCCGAAAGTTAAAATGCAAAAGGCAAAAGACAATAAAGGAAGGAAACCTTTCTGAAGACAAAATTTAAAACATAAAAGGCAAAACACAAAAGATGAGGTAAAAAGGCCAAAGATAAAAGTCAAAATAATAAAAAGAATATAAGTACATATATAACTTCCAGGGGGTACTCTATTTTTTCTTCATCCGCAGGCTTGGGCCCAGTCTTATTGTTTAACCCCCCCCCTCCCCCAAAAAAAAAAAAAAAAAATTTCAGGAATATCAAGCACCCTAAAAATATTTGAAATCTTAGCAACCCCCACAAAGATCCCCAAAGAAAAACCCTAAAATGCATAGAAATGTCCCCTTAAGTAGGCCAATTTTGTGATGACCTCAAAAAATATCCACAAAATCATCATACCCCAAAGATTTTCATTTATCTGAAAACCCAAAATAATATTGAAATACTAAATTTTTTAACCCTAAAAATAGTCTGAGCCTATGTATGTATGTATGTATGTATGTATGTATGTATGTATGTATGTATGTATGTATGTATGTATGTATGTATGTATGTATGTATGTATGTATGTATTAGACAGACATACAGACAGACAGACAAACATACATAAATGCAGGCAGGCAGGTAGGAAGGCAGATAGGCAGACAAACAGACATGTAGATAACCTCAATGAACTTATAGGGTGGTAGGTGGGTATGGGGGAGGCAGTAGAAAACAGTTTCATGATCAACAGCAGAATCTAGTGTGGAGATTTGGAAGGTGAAATATATTTAAGCCCCCTCCCTGGTGATCCGTTCTAAGGCGTTGATTATGTTGTTGTTAATTCATTATTCCTTGTTGCTCCCATTGTATGTAAGGGGTGTATTGGCTAAAAATTATGTTGTGAAGTTCGTAGTGACTTTATACATGTAGTTTTTGCAGTCATGTTGCTGAGAAAAAGAGACAGAAAACTGATTGCTTAACTTTGAATGCTTTCTTGCTGTCGTTTGGCTGTCTGTGTTTTGTGTCTCGTCCTAACAGTGAGCATGGAATTTCAGGTAATACTTGTTTTCTTATACAAATAGAAAAACAGACAGACCTGTGGACAGACATACAGATAGATAGATAGATAGATAGATAGATAGATAGATAGATAGATAAGTTATGCCTTTAATGCCATCTTATTTTCGATCGCACTGTATCAGATCTAGACATACAGATTAAAATCTCGGAATTAATTTCTGTAACAATTTAAATTGGTCGATTTAAATGGGTCGAACTATTATAATCAGTCGAACTCTATTATATCGAATTGCACTGGGTCTATGTGACTACTTTCACAGTGAAAACCCAGTATGTAGCATAATCAAACCGAGAGCCTCCGGAAGATTTTTTGACTGTGATAGTTACTAGCTGCATTGATTTCAAATATATAAAAACTAACATAATGACGGATGCATTAAAATACTTATACTCTCGCCTTTCTTTCCTCGTTTCTTCTCCATCTTGGCTCTACCTCGTGAATTACGCCGTTTAAAATGTGCAATATTATACACAAAATACAAAAGTAAAAACATCGAAATCAAAACGACATAACACAAAACACAATGTCACATATAGGCTTCCGTAAATTGCTAATTTTTATAACAGACAGAGAAGACTACGGAAGCCTATATGTGACATTGTGTTTTGTGTTATGTCGTTTTGATTTCTGTGTTTTTACTTTTGTATGTTGAGTTCTCTGTTGCACATTTTAAACGGCGCAATTCACGAGGTAGAGCCAAGATGGAGAAGAGACGAGGAAAGAAAGGCGAGAGTATAAGTATTTTAATGCATCCGTCGTAATGTTAGTTTGAAATCGATGCATCCGGTAACTATCACAGTCGAAAAATCTATCGGAGGCTTTCGGTTTGATTATGCTGCATACTGGGTTCTCACTGTGAAAGTAGTCACATAGACCCAGTACTATTCGATATAATGCAATTCGACTCATTATTATAGTCCGACCCATTTGAAGTGTTACAGAAATTAATTCTGAGATTTTATTCTGTAGGTCTGGATCTAATGAAGTGCGAATGAAAATAAGATGGCATTAAAGGCAAAACATATCTACGTATGTATGTATCTATCCATCTATCTATCTTGAGGTTAACTGTCTGTCTGTCTGTCTGTCTGTCAGTCTGTCAGTCAGTATAAATGCTATTTCAAACGTCACGCCCACTACGATATAAACTTCTTGGGTTTTATCTACCTTTCTGTCTGCCTAAATGCACTTTTCTACCGTCTATCCCATATCCACAGCCCCCTCCCACCCGAAAAAATATAAAATAAGATAAAATAATCCTTGAGTTCATTCACATGTCGGTCTGTTTGTGTGTCTATCTAACCATCTGTCTGTCTGCGCCTGTCTGCATGTCTCAACGTCTGTCTGTATGTCCGCTTGTCTGTCTGTTTTATGTCAAGTGTAAGAAAACAAGTAAGTATTACCTGGAAATTCCCCACTCACTGTTAGGATGAGACACAGAACAAGCACAGCCACACGACAGCAAAATTGCATTCAAAGTTAAGCAATCAGTTTTCTATTTCTTTTCCTCAGCAAAATGAATTTTAAACTACATGTATAAAATCACTATAAACTTCACCAAATAATTAGAACCCAATACACCCCCCCACACACACATACACAATGGGGGCAACAAGGAATAATGAATTAACAACAACTTAATCAACGCCTTAGAACGCCGTAGAACGGACACTGGTCGAGATCATCAGGGAGGGGGCTTGAATATATTTCACCTTCCAAATCTTCACCCTAGATTCTGTTGTTCTACATAAAGCTGTTTTCCACTGCCTCCCCCATACACACCCGTCATCCCATAAGTTTCTCGGAGTTAACTACATGTCTGTCTGTCTTTCTAACTGTCTCTCTGTCTGTCTGTCTAATACATACATAGGCTCGGACCATTTTTGGGGTTCAAATTTTTGAATTTCAATATTTATTTTTTTTTTTTTTTGGGGGGGGGGGGGGTCAGAAAAAGGAATATTTCTTTAGGTATGACAAAATTGGACTAGTTTTTGGGGTCGTTTTTAGGCATTTTAGGGTCTTTATATAAGGTCAAGGTACAGAATGGGGATGTTTTTGGGGTTTGTTAAAATTTTGGATATTTTTGGGGTGCTTGATATTCCTGATATTTTTTTTTTTTGGGGGGGGGGTGAATGGTAGATGCTGGTCCAAGCCTACGCATGAAGAAAAAATGAGAGTACCCCCTGGGGGCTATATATGTACTTATATACTTTTTGTTGTTTTGACTTTTATATTTGGCATCTTTACTTCATCTTTTGTGTTTTACCTTTTGTGCTTAAAATTTTGTCTTCCAAGAGATTTCTTTCCTTTATTGTCTTTTGCCTTTTGCGTTTTAACTTTCGACTTTTTACTTTTGTCTTTTGTGTTTAAGCTTTTGTATATTGTATTTTGGCATTTTCGCATGCTATTTCTATGATAAAAAGGCATCTCAGTAACCCTACAAATTTTGGAAGCAGACAGACAAACAGACTGACAATTGATAGTGTATCAGATATGGGAAGGCGGTGGAAATAGATTGATATATAGATACGTTTTGAATTTAATGTCATCTAATTTTTGATTGCACTGTATTAGACCTTCGTATTAAATACTCATAATAAATAATGTTTTACTATTAAAAATGGGTCAAACTGTCATGTACAGAATTGTTCTAGATCTATTTGAATACTTACACAGATAGTGTGATTGAACAGAAGTTTTTTGGACTGAGATATTTACCAGCTGCATCGATTTCAAATGTTAAAAAAAGTTACACAGGATGCATTAAAATACTTGCACCCTTGTCTTTCTTCCCTCTTTTCTTTCCATCTTGGTTCTACCCCAAGACTTATGTTGTTTAAAATGATGCACAATATCATACACAAAACATACATATGTATGCAAATTCATATATGAGCCACATCATAAGAAAACCTGCATTTTGAAATGTGAGAACAAAAATGCACTTATAAGATGTGTCCTTACATGTTGGTCAAAACATTTGTTGCCCACTAGCGTTAAATGTAAATATCTTTTTTTCAAGATTATAGCTAGCTTTTGTAGCTTAAAAGGTCAATTCCAGTCCGACATAAAAAGTTGGAAAATTCGAAATTCAAAAACGAGATGTTTAGCGATAGGCTAATTGTCGCTGTTTCAATGCTTTATCAGTTTCTTAGTTGATGCACAGCTGATCTGCACCTTTGTTTTCTGTATGTTTAAAAATAAAACTCGGTGTTTATTGAACATTGCTTTGATCAGTTCATTTTTATATAAACATTTATTTGTCTATAGGTAGTCCCTGTAGCTACACAGCCAAGTTTGTGTTGGACCTGTTAGAACTCCCCAAAGGCAGGTTTTCTCATGATGAGGCTCATATGTCAAAGATTATACATGTACAATACGACTACTCATACAGGGCATGAAAACTACTGGACACAATTTACAGAATTTACTTTTGTTTTAAAAGAGTAACAAAATTAATTCAGGCACACTGAACGACTAACGAAACCTGGCACTTTTCGTTTGTCTCTAACTTGTAAAGTACAAGTTCTAAGGCTAAAAGTAAATGTTTATTTTAATAAAATAGTATAAAATGTGATTTTTATAAAAGCAACATTTATCAAATATATAAACGCGACGTTATAATGTGTTACTTTATGCCTGAAGGCTTTGTATGAAGACATTTTCAAATTAATTTCATATTTGTCAAATCAATACTACTCATTACAGACGAAATTGCAACAACCACGGTGACGTCTGGAAAAGCTGCTTTTTGTCACACCTGCTGGCACTGGCATAGAAATCCACATTTCTGTCCAGCCCTGCGAGATTTTGTCAACCAACAAGTATGTTGACATTCGCCACCTGGTAAATTTGAATGCATACCACCATCAAACTGCCCTAAAGTATCTGCTCGACATGCTAATCTGGCTAGCACATTAAACCAGTGACATTGACCTATATTTTACATGTTCCAGTGACTGGTATGTTTATATTTGTATGTCAACCCCTATGCTCTCATCAACTATAATGCCTAACACCATCAAACATTGCATAAGGCATCCCCTCAACATCTCCAGTTAGCACGCACCTTAATCCGACGACTTTGATTTAAATTTCAAGCTCCATTGACATTGCCATTTTTGTGTCCACCTTCAGGATGTCATAAAATGTTGTGTCTACAGCAACCAAAGCGTGCATAAGCCATCTCCTCTAGATACTGTCTTAATCCGGAGACCTTGACTTAAACTGAAACCAAGTTCTAATAGGTCAACACCTTGACCCCGTAACCTATATTTAATGTTCCATTAATAAAGGTCTGATGACTTTGTCTCCCTTTCCCCAACAGATGCGACACCAACTTCCATAGAATTCTTGTTTCTTGTCGAAACACATCCCAGTTTAATGTATGATAATTACTTTGTTGTGGCTGTGTAGCCAAAGTACATCGCATCAAAATCGGAATGCAAAAAAAACATTTCTGCCCATCCATCTATTTTTTTCTTAATTTACATGGAAATCACACGAAGCAGTGTAGATTGAACCTTGACAAAAATCTGTATTCACTTAATTCACAATGAAGATTTCATACATCTAAATAAAACAATTATTCATTTACTTGGAAATTCAGAAAAGCAATGTCAGGAACTGAAACAATTATATTCAAAACCCTGCACATAGAACCACAAGGGTTAAGAGTCACAGCAAGATTGATGCAAGTAAACAAATGACATATGATGAACTGAGTAAGCAGCTCTTTTCCAAACAGGTGGTGACTCAGAATTCAAACGTAACTGAATAAAAATTATACCCTAAATAGGACAATGAAATAATAACACAGAACAGCAAGGAACCACAACAAAGCATCAACTTGGAACGGTCAGTAATGCGTAACTAGTGGATTTATGTAAAATTTACGAGGGTTAAGTCCTAATCCTTGCTTTCGATTTGGTTCTAAAGCATGTATCTGATTGGCCCACTAGGAGGTTTCCAACTCATCAATAAATCAACATGGGCAACAAAGGAATCACAGGTAAAATCATGGTGGTTCAAGGATGAAGGGTTAACATAAACAACGCGTATTCTGACATTTCACATCACCACTGGAACACTGGATGAAATGAAAGCCAAAAGTTGAATCCTGGTGAGCCAACAAACAGAGTACGTGTAACCGTTAATATGTGCGACAACCTTTGCTTATTTCATATGTTAAGCAAATACAAGTTTTTAAAAATATAATTAATTAGGATTACATTTCGTTACTCTTCTATGGATGGTGCAAAAACTTCCACGTTTCATGTTTGTTTGTTTGATTTGATTCTTTACGTCCCAGTCAACACTTTTTCAGTTATTTCAGGACAAGTCTCATGGGTTGAACCAGAACAAAGCAAGGATAAATGTGTTTTGCTCAAGGACACAACACAGTGACGCTGGTGAGACTTGGAGCCGTGACCCCTCGGTCTCGAGTCAAGCACTCTACCACTGAGCCACTCTGCTCACCAATGTTTCATGTGTCTAACATGTGTATGCAATGCAAAGTAGGGAAGGAGGCAAAGATCTTGAACCGATACAATCAAGTACCACACCTGACCTAGGATATCTTATGGGAAAGTGACAAATACACAAAAAATATCAGATACATGAGAACCAAGAGGTCAGCTCTTTCCCAGCAGGTGACGACAAGGCTGCATGACACAGTCAAGACAATATAGCAAAGACAAACACAATATAAAGAAGATCCACAAGAGAAGTACCACCTTGGAACGGCCAGTAAGAAAATTACTCGAGGGCTTAAACTAGTTTCACGGTACCAACCCCACCCTTAACACTGATGTGGATCAAGTCACATAGATGTTTGGTTCGCATGTAAGATTCCTAACTTATCCATGAATTATCTCCAAGTACATATAAATCAAGATATAAAAAGGAAATAAAACAAAGATAAGGACTCAACAGTACATACAACTGAATACTGGAGCATAAGAAACCAAAGAGTTCAACCCTGGTGGGCCCAACAACAGACACAGTATCAGGCTCAAACCCTCTCATCTATAGATAAGCCTATAAGTGGGAACCGTCAAAGCAAACCTCTTAATTTCCTACACCACTGTCATCATATTAAGCAAATCTACTGCAGGTGAAAGTAGTTAATAAAATTTGTGACCACTGATACATGTATATAAAGCAAAACATGGTGGTTTCAGAGTTTTGTTCCAGTAGGTCTCTAAGTCCAATGAACAACATGTTTCAAAATCAGTTCTTGGGTTTTATATGGCTTAATATCACAAGAAATTCATTTAACACGTCATCTTGTTTGAGCTATACACTTCTTTACATGTTGTTACATCAACTTGATCTACCAATGTTCCAAACTCTATGTGACTATTATCCTTCTGGTATATCAACATTTTCTCTGCACTCTTATTGAATGAAGATTTCAGTTTTGCACAAGCTGAGAAGCCAAAATGCGAGCTAAACAATATTTATGTTTTAACAACGGCACCAACTAGGGCACAGACTTGGCCAGTCAAATATATCAAAGCCCTGCCAACCCCAGTAGTATCGGCTGCTGTCAGTTATGATGAGGTGATTCTGTTGTTGATGATTTATTGTTTGTTGTAACTCCCATTGTGTCGCTTTCTTGTTTTATAGTTTACTTCTTTTTGTTCTTTCTAGTTTTGTTATCATCTTGCTGAGGTACAGAGAGCTGGTTGTTTTACTTTACTAATGTTGTCATGTGGCAGTCAGTGTTGTATGTATCTTCCCCAATGGTGTTTGGTATATGCGTGTGACATTCCATGGTCATACGCGTCTGTTTTGGTCGTTTCTATCTAGTTCTGCTTAATGAGATCAATACAACAGAATCGGACACATTCAACATAAAATGGGGTAAGTGTCTTGAAATTGCCCTGTATCTCTCAGGTCTTTAAAAAGCTTATCAAGCCATGGCTCTATTCGCTGATTGGAAGCACAGTTTCCGTACATGAAGATGTTAGTTCCAACAACTGGGTCTGCAGCTGTGTGTCTAAAAAGGGTTGCAGAAGCACACTTCGTTGTACCTAGGTCACAACGTAGAACATCTGGTGCCATCTAGAATCGTTCAAAACATCCAAAGTTGAGACGGGTTCTGAATGCTGAAACCGCTGTCGTGATTTTGTTTTTGTTGTTTTGTGTGTGTTTTAGGATACATATACACTGTCTTCTACATAATGTAAACCAATGATACACGAACAAAATCATTTGTCAAAATGTACCAGAATTAATTGTACTCTAGATAGGCCATTCGTTGGACGGAGGTATGATGAAACAAAATCAACAACTCCACGCTGTGCAGCAAGATAACCACATTAATCTTGCAGAGACATGATTAAACCTGAAAATAAAAAATGATAAATTATGAATAGTTATTAATAATAAAACATCTTCGGATGCACAAATGTATGTTTTTCTGCGTTGTGGTTTGCTGACTGGTTTCAGATAATATAAATGTATTAAAACAACTAATAAAATTGTTTTTATAGAAAAGAACAACTGATTTGATATCAGTAAAAGTACCAAATTTTAAGGTTCTCATAGGTACAATTATTGCATTTTTATGGTAAACCCAAAGATCTCCAGTGGAACACAATGTGCTCACAAATAGTGATAGAGGTCAACTCAGTTTTTTCACGACCAGCAGACAGACAGAAATACAGATATACTCATAGATAGATAGATTAATATGTGGATGAATAGATAGATATATACAGTAAATATACAGTAAATATACATGTAGATAGATAGATAGATAGATAGATAGATAGATAGATAGATAGATAGATAGATAGATAGATAGATAGATAGATACGATTTGCCTTTCATGTCATCTAATTTTCGATTGCACTGCATAAGACCTACAAAATACAATCTTAGAATAAATTTCCGTAACAATTTAAATTGGTCAAACTATTATGAGGGACTAAATTGTCTCGTATTGAATTGTCCTGGATCTATTTAAATGCTTTCACAGAGAGAAAACCCACTTTGTAGCATGGCCTGTACATTTTTATCCTCACACTTTTTATTTAAAAAAAAGCGAAGGAGATATTATAATCGCCTCTGTCTGCCCGTCTGTCCGTTATGCTTTCACCTCCTAAACCATTGGACAAAATTCAACCAAATTTGGTGTGTGAGTTCCTCACATAAATGGGGCGTGCAAAGGCAAATATTTTGGCCCCGCCCCCTAGGGCCCTGGGGGAGGGGTCAAAAGGTCAACTACCATTTATTTCAGTTACAAAGTTAATTTCAAAGATTTTTGTGACAAACTTTGTGTGTATTCTCACAAATGAATGACACAAAACATATCAGACGGGATTTTCATTCTGCCATCTGAGTCATGCCCCAGGGGTGGGACTTTTAGGCGCTGGGGTGCCCAGGGGGTCAAAAAATCAAACATGGTCCTGTGGCATATCAAATCGACGGGGATGACGAGCAAATTAGAATGCATGTAAACTTGTCATTCTAGGGTCAAACTGGTAACCTTGGGGTGAGGTCAAAAGGTCATGTATCATGTACACTGTAATTACGGTTTCAATGTCAATTTCAAACATTTTTTTACCAAACTTTGTTTGTGTTCTCACAAATGAAAGATAGAAAACATATTGAACATAATTTTCATTCTGTTGCTGGGGTCATGCCCCAGGGATGGAACTTGGGGGTGCTGAGGTGGGCAAAAACTTTAGCGTGGGGATTTGCGATGCCGCCCCATCGACTAGTGTTCTAGTTGACTTTGTGATAGTTACTGGCTGCATGGATTTCAAATGTAAACTACCCCTCTAACATTACATGTACAATGAATGCATTAAAATACTTACAACTTCGTTTTTCGCCCGTCTTTTCGTCTATATCTTGTCTCTACCTCATAAATTGCGCCGTTTAAAGTGAACAACATCGTAAACAGAACACAAAACAAGAAACTCAAAATACGAAAGTAAAAAGTCAAAACACCGAAATCAAAACGACGTAGTACAAAACACAATGTCACATATAGGCTTCCGTAGAAGACGTACTGCCATCTTACATCACTAAAACGTAAGCATGACGTCATAAATTAGCAGCAGAATCACACACTTTCTTACACTGACGACAACTGGTATGTATTAAGCAAAGCAACGGTCTATTATGCCATGTTTATAGTTTCCAAAACGTAGTGCTTCATCCATTGAGAAGTATTTAAGTAATATGCATAATATACTGTATATTAGACCAAAGCCAAAATATGCAACGTCTCCATAGCATTAACTCAAGTAATACTTAGTTAGGTGTTTTAAAATATTTTAAAATACGAAAATTAAACTTTAAAACCTTTTAAAATAAAAATGAGCCAGTGCATGAGATTTCCAACAATGTGGTATGTGCGACCAGCAAAACCTCAGATCAGCCTGCGCATACGCGCAGTCTGATCAGAGCCTTTGCTAGTCGCTTGAATATTCTATGAGTGTTAAGCTACTGACTGGACATGATTTGGAGTTTTAAGTTTAAAAGGAGGCTGCAGAGGCTCGTCTGGGTCTACACTTGTTAAAATGTCACATTGTTGGAAATCTCATGCCATGGCTCAAATGGTTTTGTGTAATCTGTAGATTACAATGATATCGCAATTATTAAACATTTAAAATATCATTTTGAAAAAGGCTTTTATTGCTTTTAGTTCCCAAGGTTTGCTCTCAGTCTGTCCTTCCATCTATCTATCCGCTGATGGACTCCGAGATAATTCAAAAAGTATTCAAGCTAGCTTGATGAAACTTGATATGTGGACAGGTGGCAAAGTGATGATTCTGCACATCATTTGTTATGCCGTCGCATATAATTTGTGGTTGCTATGGTAATGGAAATAGTCAAAATGTGTGCATCTATCCGAGATGACTAAACCATAATAAGCTAGCGTGAACGAAACATAGCATGTAAACAGATGAAAATGTGCTGATTATGCACGTCAAATTTTTGACAACACCCAAATGTTGCAAAATTTTATGATAGAGTCAAAATGTTGCAAAAACATATGGATTCTGAGATAATTCAAAAAGTATTTCAGCTAGCTTGATGATACTTAATATATGAACAGATATCAATGTGCTGATTATGCACGTCTTTTTGGCCATTGCATGCTTTGTGGTTGCTATGATAACGGAACTAATCAAATAGTGCAAAAAATATTGATCACCGAAATTTCTAAAACTATTCAAGCTAGCTTAATGAAACTTGGTATATATACAGATGGCAATGTGTTAATTATGCATGTCATTTTTTTTCGCCGTCACATGAAAATTTTGGTTGCTATGGTAAAGGAAAAGGTCAAAATGTTGCAAAAACATAATTGCTCAAAAACTATTCTTGATTAGACTTTGAATGTATATGTGGTAATGTACTGATTATGCACATTATTATTTTTCGCGGTCGAATAAAAGAAATGTGGTTGCTATGGTAACGGAAATAGTTAAAATGTTGCAAAACATATGTATCCCAAAATAATTAAAAAAAATATTCAAGCTAGTTTGATGAAACTTGGTATGTGGATCGGTTGCTATGTACTGATTATGCTTGACATTTTCTTTGCCGTCTCATGAAAATTGTAGTTGCTGTGGTGACGTAAATAGACAAAATGTTGCTAAACATATGCATCCAATACGAGATAACTAAAAAGGTATTCAAGCTAGCTTTAAGAAACTTGGTATGTACCACTTTTGAATGTACAGCAGCCGAAGACACGGGTGCGTGTGTGTGTGTGTGTGGGGGGGGGGGGGGGTAAATTAATTTTACTGACCAAACTTTCGCCTTAGCTCGCGTGGAGGCTTTCTACTTTATGCAATGTGTCATCACTGGGAACCAATCAAATCAAATTATCATACTGTGATGAAACCCCTAGTTGAGCCACTTCAAACATCGTATTCAAGAGGATTCCAGTGATAGCTTTAGCAAAAACAGTAAAACCTGTCTAGAATGGTCACTCAAAAATAGAAAAAAACAAAGGTCTTAACGACAAATCGTAGCTTAATGAAGGTCGAAAGTATTGCAAAATGCTCTCTCTTGGAGCATTCTGCAATACTTTTGACCTGCATTAAGCAATAATCGGTCTTGAAAGCCAACTTTTTGTCTTTTTTGAATGGCCACTGAAGACAGGTTTTGCTGTAGGAAAGTAATGGGAAGCCTCTGTACAAGTGTCAGAGGTCCTTAGGCCAGGGTCGTCAAAACCTAGTTTTAAAATCCTATCCCATTTATTATGGTTAAACATTCAGAAAAAATCGATCCAACCGTTCAACTTGCAGACAACCACGTGCTGGCTTATAACATTGTGGACAAACTATTATTACTATTACTATCGTATGAGATTTGGTTGTTCGCCTATGCGATAGAACCAAAATCTTGTGTGATGGCTTATGTGTTGTATGGTTTTTCACTTCACAGATGACAAAACGGCGACCTACTCACCTATAGTTATTCTACCGTCCTCTAGGTGTCGTAGATTTCTCGCCTTCATTAATACTACAGTCAGTCTTTCCGCGCTGGAGAGATAGCCAAGTGAGAAGATAAGATCACCTTGTTCACTCTGTGAAAAGAACGATCACAATGATACAACTATACAGTAAAATCTGTCTAAAACGGCCACTCTCCAAAAGACCCAAAATTGGTTTACAAGACCAATTATCGCTTAATGCAGGTCAAAAGTATTGCAGAATGCTCCAATTGGAGCATTCAGCAATTCTTTCTACCTTCATAAAGCTACCATTAGTCATTAAGATCTTTGTTTTGTCTATTTTTGAGTTGCAGTTTAAGACAGGTTTTACTGTATGTACATTGTAGTGTGTGTGTTTGTAAAGCACTATGCCCCAGTAATATACGAAGAACAAAAAATTAGGGAACCCCTGTCTTTCATGGAGTCCAAGTCAATATCGAGTGTGACCTGGACGTACAGAAACTCATTCAGGACACCTGTCTGGCTAAATGGAGATGATACGTGGAGCTCACACCTAATATTGACTTGGACTCCATATCTTATATGTGTGAAATAAAAAATACATAAAATGAAATCTTTCCCTTCTTTTCGGTTCTACTTAAAGGTCAAAATACAATTTAATCATCATTCCCTTTAGGCTAACCCTATCACAATGATGAAGCTATATACGTTTATGAGACCACAAGACAATTTACATTACCCCATCTACTGGATGATCCATTTGAAATTTGAGTTCAATTCGCCTTGTGGCTACTGAGAAAAATATTTTTAAATATATTGATGTCAGTCCCATATGAGCGACATTGGCTGAAATGTCAGCCTTGACCTTGGGTTCTCTCACGTGTCTATAGAAATTGTTTTATTAGGTTAATCATATCTAGTAAGTATAACGACTTTGGCTTCAACAGTAATTGAAAAATCAACTTATCAAGTTAGAATGCATTAGGAAAACAAACTTGACCCTGCCATGAAGTAGGTCAAGGTCAGCCTAGGATCATCACTTGAACAATCTTGGTTGGACATACATCCTAAATGCTACATACCAAGTCCCAAGGTCATCGGCTTCTGGTTCTGGGGAAGATTTTAAAAAGGTTTTCTCCATATACTGGCTTGGCAGCCATCTTGATAATGTGACACATTTGTGTATATTTTCGTCCCCGCGGACCTAAGAAGTCTTTTAAGAACATATACCCTTTTAAGAACATATTTGACTTCATTACAGCTGGTGACTGGGACTGTGTGGCGGCGGTAGAACGTCTCCCTGCCCTTCACTATAGTGTAGATTTTATTTTCTTGTCCTTTGGGATCATGGGTTTCATTGTGGAACATTGAAACCATTGGAGGGTCACTGATGGGGCCTAGGTGGCAGAAACTAGCTAGTCTGGCCCAGTAAATATGCACACTCTAGTTTCAGTTCTTAAGTACTATCTTTGCTTCCAAAGGATACCCTTACAAGAACATATTTATATGGATTTTGAGTTTAATTGGCTTAACGGTTTCTGAGAAAATATGTTTTAATATATTGATGGGAATCCAATATGAGCACTCTATCTGAAAGGTCAAATGTCAACCTTGACCATTGGGACTTTTTAATTGTCTCATTAGGCATAGGTCCAGTTAAGCAATTTTTAACGTAAAATTGCGATTATTTTCTTACCCATCAATTAAAACATGTGTATGGGGTGCTCAAAAGAATCGTCTCATCAAGACGGTTCTTTTAAGTACCCACAACATATGTTTGGGTTGGTAAATAAGAAAAGTAAGTTTCTGTTACGCACTCTTATCTGGGGGACTGCATTAGGTTAAATATATGTAGTGACTTTGGTTTCAACACGGATTTCAAATGATCATTTCTTTAAAATAAAAACTCATTTAAATGCATTAGGAAGCAAATTAGACCATGACGTTAAGTAGGTCAGTGTCAACCTAGGACCATCATTTGAACAAATTTAGAAGGACCTACATCGCAAATGTTACATACAAAGATTAGGGAACTGGTTCTGGAGTAAAAGATATTTAAGGTTTTTACCATATATGGGCCATATGATCAGGGCCATTGAAAGAAATTTTCGTTCCCCCAACCTAAGGAGTTTCAAATGAAATTTGAGTTCAATTGGCCCAGTTTTTTCAGAGGAGATGACGAACGACGGAGTCACTGGTATACTATTTGCTTGCCCATACGCTAAACACGATATAGTGAATCGCTAGTTATTCGAGAAAATATCGTGATTTATGGTAACCTATCAGGCTAGATTGTAAATCTAAATTCGGTCTAAACAATTAATCCGTTTCGAAGGGCGGATCCAGAAAATTTTGTCAGGGGGAGGGGTTGGGGTCCAAGCCCACAAAAATCTAAAGTTTTATTAAGTCCTCAACCTACTTCACAGAGATGATATCCTGATTACAGATTTCCCCAGTTTTCCATGGAATAAACAAGAGGAGGTCCAATTCTTGGGTGGGGAGGGGGTCCAATCTTTTCCAAGGGAGAGGGGGGTTCTAATACTTATTCCTATGGAAACCTGTAGCGCTTGTGATTTTCCAGGGAATGTGGGGAGGCTGGATTCCGGACCCCCCCACTCTGGGTCAGCCCATGTTTTCGTTACACTGCTTGTGCGAGCATAGTGGTTAGGCTCGTTTGACCCTGTATGTCTAGCACTGGTCTTTGATGGGATAAGGACCATTTGAGCCATGGCATGAGATTTCCAACAATGTGATATGTGCGACCAGTAAAGGCTAAGACCAGCCTGCGCATACGCGCAGACTGATCAGAGCCTTTGCTAGTCGCTTGAATATTCTATGACTGTTAAGCTACTGACCGAACAAAATTTGGAGTTTCTAAGCTTAACAGGAGGCTGCACAGGCTCGCTGAGTCCACACTTTTCAAAATGCCACATTGTTGGAAATCACATGTCACAGCTCATTTCTACTTGAACTGGCTTATGTTTTAAGATTTTTGGCCCTAGATTTCGTACAACACCGGATGAATTAGCGATACCATTAGTACAGCAATTGATGGTTGGCGAACTTATTTCCGGCTGGGTAAGTAAAAGACAGAATGCGACACATTATCGAACCTTTATAGCTTACATGTGTCTGAACTCAGAGACATGGTACCAAGAGTTATCCAAAGGCAAAAAAAGTAAGTGGTAGGGTTCATTTATTATTTTTGCACCAAAACTGCAATAACTGAAATAGTGAATAATGGTTTGTGCAATTAAGATAAACAAACAATTCCAAGTTTAAAATACATTTAAGCTATTGAGCCAACACCAGCATCAAAAATAGTAAGTGAGTATGATCAGGAAATACCACAATCACAAACTGCAGACAAACCCATGGCAGCTCTTGTTCTTATGTTAATGTCGCAAGCAAGATCATACGAAGAAAAGCATCATGATTTATTACATGTACAAAGTTCTTACCCAGTGAAATGTACACATAGATGTGTAGCTAGAATTTTCTTTTGGAGTTAAATTTCAGTTGTATCATGTTATGCTTCTTCATTCAGTGATTATATGTATATTGTTGAAGATAATCAAATCAATCCTTAAGAGCCTTCTCCCCTAGCACCCATATAGTGTTGATATGTTTTCCATATACCCAATAAACCTAGTCTGCTGTTTGATTACATGACTAAAACAGGGCCGCGTAGCGCAGTCGGTAACGTGTCTGGCAACAGATGCGAGTCTGCTTGTTGATTTAGGGGTCGCGAGTTCGATCCCGGCTCGGTCCCATACTGTCGTGGAGATTGATCATGAAAATTTCTAAGGTCATTCGCCTCCCTTCCGCTGAATCATCAAGAAGGGTTGTTGTCAGTTACAAGCGAAAGTATGTGCACGAAGTACTGGTTAACTGCATGTTCAAGCTTGCCCAGGAAAAAGTGTGGTTAAGTCCCGCCATGACCATAGCTGTTGACTTGGTACGTCAGCAACAAAACAAACAAACAAATTACACGACAAAAATAACACAATGACATGGCGCCAAGCAACAATATGGCATTGCGCTACAAAATGACTTGCACAAAGCTTATGCCCAGGCTGATCAGAGCTGTGCGCTCAGTGGGTAACTACGGTATCAAGCTTTCTTCTTGTGCACAGCGAAGACAATGATCAGACTGATCTGATGCAGAGTTTGATCTGGGTCTTCATGTGACGCGGGTTCTCCCCGTACATCATCTAGTATTGGTATTTTTTCACATTATTGGCCTTTCGTAATTTTGGTACTGGCAGAAAATACAATACCGCTTTGGCCAGTACAAGGGGACATGAGGACTAGTGACCCTAAAATGAAAAAAAAGGAAACTCGGTTTAAATAAGACTGTTCATAGGTGTTGAAGGGAAGTCTGACAGTCATCTTGCCCCTTCGTACCATAAACGGCATTCTGCATCCTGCTCGAGCCAACTACTGTCCTGCCAGCCAAGAGTGACAGTGACTTCATGTTTTAGTTACAAAGTTATCAGGGACTTATAATCGATAGATCACTTGTGTATTAATCCTATCCTCAGGATAGGATTAATACACAAGTGATCTATCGATTCGAGTTAGCGCAAGTTAAGTGTACACGTTAGTGCTTTACTTAGCATTTGTAAACAAAATATTACGTCATTGTTACTCTTGGCTGGCGCGACAGTAGACATGTAGATATTGTGAAGAACTTACTAATTCTTCGTTGCATACAACTCTGCACATGTGTGACAAGTACCACTATCATCTACTTCTATGTTATTTGACAGACAACAAATGCCAAGATCAACCTGAACGAATCTGCACGCTGATCTTGGCCCTTAAGCCCCAGTTACACTGTCACGATTTTGGCCACGACGGAGCTACGACTCACCCCGATTTATCATGTCGTGATGCATCGGCATGAGTCGTAGCAGCACCGTAGAGACATCGGCACGAATCCTAGTAGTACCGTGGTGATTCGTGAAGACTCTGGTGATTCGGCAACCTCCACGACAAGGCTACGACGAGTTTAAACCGTTTAAACTCGTCGGGGTGAATCGTGTTGGATTGTGGGCTTGGCCTAAATCGTAGCTCTACCGTAGCGGGATCGGGATCATTCCTAGTGGTACCGTGGTAGTATTCGTGGTCATTCGTGGGCGTTCGTGTGCGTTCGTAGCGAATCGGGTTATCACTGACACAAGATTCTGGTATAAAAACAGAGGTATCATTGCTGAAAATCATATTCAAAAGTGAATTGAGCCGCGACATGAGATTTCCAACAATGTGGTATGTGAGACCAGCAAAGGCTCAGACCAGCCTGCGTATACGCGCAGTCTGATCAGAGCATTTGCTAGTCGCTTGAATAGTTTATGACCTTTAGGCAACTGACCGAACATGATTTGGAATTTCTAAGCTTAAAAGAAGGCTACACAAGCTCGTCTGAGTCTACACATGCAAAATGCCACATTGTTGGAAATCACATGTCACGGCTTAATTTTAGTGCAGCGCATCATGGATTATGTCCAGAGACTTCAAATTGCGAATTTGCAGCTTCCGATACAACTGGACATGACACTGGACTTGGGACAGGACTGAGCTTAGCCCGTGGGTCCGGTTACTGTTTTGATTTTCCCGCAGCTTTTCTTTTTGATGGCATGACTGACTTCGTCGAAGGTTGATCAGATAATGATATTGGCAAACTGTCGCCCCAAAAGGGTTACTTTGATATTTTCATACATACGTAGGCTCTGGTTATTTTGGGGGGAGGGGGGGTTCAAAATTATGAATTTTAATATATTTTGGGGTTTTCAGAAAAATGAATATTTTTTGGGTATTAAGATTTTGTGAATATTTTTTTTTTCTGGGGGGGGGGGGGGGTCATCACAATATTGGACTATATTTAGGGGCCATTTCTATGCATTTTAGGGTCTTTTTAAGGTCAATGTACAGAATGAGGAATATTTTACTTTTTTAGGTGCTAAAATTTATAACTTTTTTTTTTTTTTTTTTGGGGGGGGGGGGTGCTTGAAATTCCTGATATATATTATTTTTTTTTTTTTTGAGGGGGGGGGGTGAACGGTAGATGCTGGGCCCGAGCCTACATATGGAGAAAAAATGAGAGTAACCCCTCCCCCCTAGGACTGTCGCATGACAACCACTAAATCGTGCTCATTCGTGGGAGGTCGTGACGCTACCGTAACGCTACCGTAACGCTACCGGCTTGAATCGTCCTAGCACCGTATCGAATCGTGGAGGCATCGTGATCATTCGTAGCTCCACCGTGGTGAATCGTAGCGCTGCCGTCATGAGTCGTAGTGGATCCGTAGATGAATCGTGCAGACACCGTAGGAGCATCGTGAGACATCGTATTGATGCTGGAATTTCTTTTTTTCCATCCCGACGCATCCCGATTTTACCATCTGTCTCAAATCGGGATGAGTCGTGGTGAATCGGGGCTTGAATCGTGACAGTGTAACTGGGGCTTTAAATTGTTATAATAACATGCTTGCAGATGTCTTATCTAGATCTGCAGTTCGTGTATTGGCCAGCTTATGAAAATTTGCTACCTACGCATAAGCGTAAAACAAAGATTCAAATGTGCAGCTATTTTACACACCTTCAGATAAGAGTGGGTAGCAGATTTTTTTACCTTCTTTCTCTACCAAAACATATGTTGTGGGTGCTCAAAAGAACCGTCTCAATGAGACGGTTCTTTTGAGCACCAAAACACATGTTTCAGTCGATGGGTAAAAATACAAATGTAATTACAAATTTACGATCAAAAATCCTTATCTGTTCCTGTGATACATTGGGGCGACATCCTCAAATTTTGGCCCGTATCTTTATGTATGTCCCTACTCTCTGTGTGCACGCAGCGAATGCTATGGTGAGACTACAATCTATCAAGAGTGTGCAGAAGACACAACAAACCGCGTTAGTTTAGTAAGCCCGGATCTCAGTTCGATAGCGCAGCTGTGGGATGAGCTCTGGCGACGCATCCGGGATCGTTATCTTTGACAGCTTCAGGTTGCTCTCCATTAAGAATGGGCACGGATTTCAAAGAACGTTGTGCGACGTTACGTGCTTTGGATTCGACCTCGTTTTGAGGCAGTTATTGCTGCTGGAGAGGGTCATGTCCGTTTTTGATGAATTTAACTCAAGTGAACTGATTTAGACGAGAACGAGATATTCATTCTCCAGTTAAAAACTTGTCATTTTTGAAAATGACCCCTTGTCTGAAACACTGGCGAACAGCATGAACGGATTTAAGTAAAAATATTACATTATTCAATGAATATATGCAGAACTGATTGTTAAGGAATATTGTATAAATATATTGGCAGTTCTTAATTGTGTTTTCGATAATTGCCCCGAGAAGTGAATGATGGGTTTCTTTTGTAGTTGAGTATAGTTAGGTTACAGAAAGTAATTTATCTAGGTAATGTCTGAAATTATTTAGGCCAAGGTAAAATTTGCAATCTCAAAAATATAACTGATTCACGTTTAAAGTAGCTTTTCTGTTCTCTAATGACTTTGCGTACACATTTATAGACGATGCGCACACCATTTTATTACATAATCGTTAATCGCATGTGAAGATGATAAAAAGACACTTTCACATAAACAGGTTACCTAAAATTTTTTGTTTTTGTTCCAAATATAAACAACTTCTTAAAGTCTTATTTTTTTTTAACTTTTTGTGGAAATGTACCTGACTGTTTGTGGACACAAGTATAAAATGAGCACCATCACGGGCAGTTTGCCGATCCAGAAAGGGTTCAGGGGGTCGCTTGAATCCCCTGCCCAGCCCCTCGTTTTTAAATATCCTTAAAAATGAAATAATTTGGTCACAATGAGACCAAATTATTTTATTTTCATGGGATATTCAAGAAAAGTCAGAAAAAATCAGCAAAGCGAACCCCTAACACCTTTATATACATGTATATGACCCCCTTTCCGAGAAATCCTGGATCCGCCTCGGACCGGCTGATTATGGCTTACCTCAACTTGTTTAGGCTGTTCCATTTGGCATATAGGCTTCCAATATATCTGTTTTTGCTCAAGGTCAGTGTCATGTAACTGCACTTTAACTTGACCTATTCCTTCATGTCTAGAAAACTCATCATAATCAAATAAAAGCAATTCCAGAGTAGAAGTTTTAAATTCACTTGGCGGGACTTCAAAAATGAATTCCTCGTCAAACACCGGATACGTTGTTTTCCTGTGTACTTTGCTCTGTAGCTCCGCCCTTCTGTGCGCGAGGAGACACACCTTGCAGTAAGGGTCAGCTGTCCCGCTGAAGGTTCGCGGCACGAGGTTTTCGGCCTCAATGAGATGTACGGTGAGCAGATGAGTTTCATGGTTGTATTCCAGGGAGAAGTTTAGGGTTCCTAAGTGTTCTTCCTCAACGCTGGCTACAGATTCCTGGCGCTGCAGCAACTAGAAGAAAAAAGAGAAAACTATAATCATTTACCCATTTCAGACGAATGGAATTCCCACACTCATCAGTTGGATCATTCCATTTCCGTATTAAGGGTAGTTGGGTTTTTTTCCATTTCTATTCAAATTTTAATAGATCATTCTCTCAGCAAACAGTGGAGACCCTGATCAGACGCCGCGTTTTGCGGCGTCTGATCTGGGTCTGCACTGTTTGCCTATGTCCCACAAAAAAGACGCCAGGCTTATATGGACTAACTTACATATGGGTTACCTTATATGGGTTAACGAATTAAGGCATAAAAAACTGTAAACGAGTTGGTGGATACATGCATTTCCAATGTAAAAACAGCCTTCTGGGGAATATATATATCATAATTTGGCAACTATAACATATAATATATATACGTATTGTACCTTTAAGTTTTGCATGAAATATCTCACAATGTACAAAATTCACATGCATGCTGGTGCAATAAGGAAGTTTTTGTGTGGTTGCGCTAATGAACGGGAGATAATCCAATCGCTAAACCTCTTGGATTATCTTCTCGTGCATACGCACAAACCGTACAATAAATGGACAATCCAAGAGAAGTAACAAGGTGAACGGAAACATTCATCGGTCAATATGGGAGGGGAGGGGGTGATAAAGCGTGTTACCTGTTAACGGAAACCGCAATGATCATTGTAAACACACATGAAATGTAGGGTTTATGAATGAGCAAGCAAATGAGCATTTTCAACTTATAGCATTGGCGAGTTGAGAATGGTCAAACGATTCTACGCATAGGCACAGTATCGCCAGAGTCATCGTTGTTCGCAAACATAATGTACGGAAGTGGACAATGGTAGATGCAAGCCTATAAAAAGGAATATAGGCCCACCACATACTTGTAGGTGTGCATGCATGCTTAAGGGGTGAGTTTACGCTTATGCAATAAGTACATTATTTCATAGTTGGCCTAAACAGACTAGTATACTCTTTAAGTTAACCAGAAAGGTGTGCTTAGTTTCTTCTTTAAAATATACTTGCTTTGAAAGGTGTACATTATTCTGTTAGTTATCTGTTTTGAAATAAATTGAGATGTTTGAAATTACTTTAATAACCTTTTGGATATGATTAAATGGCGATAAGTTTTGCTAGTTTAAGTTTTATACGGCCAACAAGAAGACGTTGGAAAAGGTGTGACTTAAATACTACATGAATGTCAAAATAGTGTCGGGCCTCATCTAGAGGCATTAGCCTACTTAATTAAACATTTGTTTAAAGGTACAACCGAAGAAGAAAAAAACATTTAAGGGACGCCTTTTAAAGCTTTTGAAAACAGAGCAGACCCAGATAAGAGCTGCCTGTTCAGTGTCTACTCTGTTTGCTTATGGAAATATGATTAGATATGATCCTACACTAGTGGACCTGACCGGTAATGTCTTTCATGAACATCTATTTATAGAATTATTCAGTGGGTGGAGCCTAGCATGAATATTCATAAGGGAAAGGGTTAAAATACCACAACATCATTCACAAATGAACGAAGTACCAAAAGGCTCACTACTTATCAATCAGCCCTCGTAACATTCTAGACATGCAAGCTAAATGTATGCGTCTAGATTATCACTATTGCACAGAAACTGCACACTATGTGCAACGCATGTACAGCGCCATCATGAATTCACATGCGGGCGTTTATCCAATAATTTCAATTAGATAGTAACCAAGTTGATTTATGGCAAAATCAACACATATAAGAATATTTCGTCGTTTTACGGGCAAAGACAAACAGAGCAGACCCAGATCAGATGCCAGAGAAAGCAGAAACAGATTTTATTCATAAACGACAACAGTGACACATACAGCTCAAAACGTTGCGAATATATTTATTCTTTGCCTACTGGATAATGTTTCATGTTTTTTTTATCTGCTGATTTTTTAATCATCTTTTTTCGAAAAAAAAAATCTTTCATGAATACCATCAGAGTGTCAAACAGTTTGGATCCAGATCAGGCCCGTCGTCCTGTCGTCATGAAATTTGGACATGAGAAGTGCACATCCAACGTGTAATAATTGTCGGTACAGACGTAAAAGTATACAGCTTGTCTCACAGGATAGCTGCGATGCACGTGCAAGAATTTATTTTACGCATACATACGTTAAATGTACTCATTGCGCATTTTCTGCACTATTATACAGCACAGCATTCTGATAAATTGCAAATGTAACGCTACGTCTGATGGATAACGTCAAATATTTAAGAAATAGATCACCTCCTGCAGTGAATTGTTGAGTAATAATTCACTGTTTGTAGGTCAGTTGTAAAGAAGATCAAATCACGAGCACGCAGCGCGAGTGATTTATCGCCGTACAACTGACCGACAAACAGTGAATTATTACTCAACAATTCACGCACTGGAGCTGATCTATTTCGATTCTAACACACAGTAAACGACGAAAACACATTCGAAGACTTCAGCTTCTTCCAACTTTCCGCCATTGCACTGAAGAACTCCCGCCAATTCTTAGACTACGTCGCATACCTTTACATGTAACTGTAACGTCTTTCAAGCGTAAAAACGACGTTACACCGTCTAACGCCATGAGTGACGTCATTTTCTAGTGACATCAGCTATCACACACTTTAGCAGTGAATTATTGTGCGATATATCACAGTTTGTTACCGTTGGCTCTATAGGCGAGGTGTGTTAGAACATGCAATATACTGTCGCAAACTCGACGTCATTACGTAACTTCGCTTTTCATTGACTGGCTTTTTGGAATAACATATTACATTTTCGGCCTCTTTTTGAAGGAAAATGTAACTTGTGCACAAGATTGGCGATAACTACATTCATAAGAATTTCTAGCGATAAGGCGCGCAATCTCCCTAAACGAGACGTTCGTTTTATTTTGATGAAATAACGACTGGAGAAACTAGGCACACTCAACAAATATATATAGACGAGCCGTCGATGCACCATTGCCCCCAATATGTATATTTAAAACGGGTTTTCCTTCATGCATGTAATAACTCACTTCTTATTGAATGAGAATTTATTTCGGTCATCAACTGTGCTTGTTATTCAGTAACATATATAGGAACTAGACCGTTAAACAGGGAACCACGCTATGTAGAGTAAAACTATTTATACAGTTGATGTACAATAAAAACGAACATCTTGCAAAGTGGTCTATTTTTGTCAGATATTTAATGTCTTCTTTCGCTTATACAACCCCTTTCCCCCCCTAGACCCAAGACGCCATTTACATATGTTATATATTTGTATAGCGACATTTAATTGTCCAAAGGGCATCTTGGGTCTAGGGGGTGGGGGGGGGGGGGGGGAAGCATCTAAAAACAAACTGAAAGACGCCAGTTTCATCTTTTCAATGACAAACGTCACAATTCTAAGTATATTTCGTACGCATGCGCAGAAGGAATACCGCAAAGTTTTGGAAATGAAGGGCACTTATATCCTTAATATTTTAGCACTTTTACTTTTTGAAAACCAGCAAAGGATTTACTAAAACTATCGTCTAAACGGCACCCAGTCTAAAGACGTAAAATGAGGGGTGGGAGTAGAAGGCGCAAGTTTTCACGGCTTTGTAAATGATGGATCGCTTTGAAACCTATTTGGATGCTTTCTATGCATATTTTACTACCGAAACAGTCCAATTTTAAAAATATTAGGGCAATTTGAAAATTTAGGTTTTGTTATCATGTCATCTAGGGAAAATATACGCCTTATCGCTAGAGCTCCTTTTCATTTGGAGAGGTATGTCGTGATTTTTTGCTGGCATGGCGCCGCAAAACTATATCTCTGATCGTATATCAGACGCTAACCTCCCAAAATGAAAATTTTGAATGCAGTTATCCCCATTCTAATGCACTCCTGCGGTTTTGTCTCAAGTCAGATCGTAGCAAACCGCATGTTATCCAACGAAATGTGATGTAATTAATCATGTTTACAACGTCAAACGATTTCCAGGATATACTGTCGCAAATTTTTGACGTTATCCAATCAGACGCCGCGTTACAAAAACAAGTGCATTAGAATGATAAATATAATTTCTAAACAAGAAACGATGCATAAAGATAATTCCACAGATACTTTGTGCTAGCGAAGCGAAACAGGTTCCTACTGCCCCAACCCATTCCTGAACTTTTTTTTTAATATTCTTTTTTTAATTTAAAAAGTCATCCCTGCTTAGTACTGGTAACCAACCCTGAAACCTTCCACCATTGGACAAAGTGTTTGATTTGGACCTTAAGCAACTATAGTAAAACTTGTCTTAAGCGGCCACTCAAAAGGAAGACCAAAAATTGGTTTTCAGACCGATTTTCGCTTAATGCAGGTCAAAAGTATTGCAGAATACTCCAAGAGAGCAATCTGCAATACATGCGACCTTCATTAAGCTAACATTTGTCTTTAAGACCTATGATTTGTCTATTTTGCGTGGTTGCTTAAGTGTACAAAGTATTGCTTTTAGGTGGGTAATATGTCTGTATTATCACTAGGCACCTGCCATCTACCAACATACATGTAGCTACCACGAGCACTGTAGAACCCGCCGTGGTGTACTGGATAAACCACCCGCCTTGTATACCAGGGGTCGTAGGTTCAATCTAAGCTTCTCCAGTCTGTCGGAAGAGACTTTTAAGCTTTAAGCCGTGATCCTGTCTCCATATGACATTGGCTGTTGGTGGGACGTTATACACTCCACACCACGGAGATCCTATATTATTCATTATAAGGTCCGTACCCACAGGTACATCCTCACACACATATACTACATTGTACGAGCACTATTATATTTGGGCTTCTTTTCGATTTTCTTTCATTTTGTGAGAAAATGGGTTTTCCCACCAACGCGAATTGTTTGCATAATAACTTAAAAGAATAGATTTTTACTACAAGACGAACCATATTATCTAAAACTTTTTAAATATAATCAGCTGCGTTAAACGCCAATGTCTCGATTTGCATTAGGCGTTAATTTATAACTACAATACTGCTAAATTGCTCCTGAAGGTCTAAATGAATCTTGCATTTTCCTCGAGTATTCGTCTTATCCAGACACCATTAAATCTTAATCTAAAAGTGTCGTCTGCTGATAGCATTTGCAAGGAGTTTGGATCCAGATTAGACCCGACAAAAGTCGGGTTTGATCTGGTTCCAAACTGTTTGGCACTGACTGATGGTACTCCTGAAAGAAGTTTTTTCAAAATTTAATTTTGAAAATAAGCAGCAGACGACTAGAAAGCATGCTCAGTTTTATCATTCTAATGATTTATGTCAGCTCTAGTCGATATCTGTTTTAATTTGATTTATTTGAAGATACTTTTAATTGCAAATAAAAAGCATTTCAATCTCTCATTTCTAAGACATATTTTAGACATTATCTTGGTAACGTGGTAATGATTTACGCAAACGTTGTTCGCAACTGTGTCCCAATGGAAATGATAGTGTGTACGTATTTGTTCTAAAATTTTGAACACTTTTCATTTTCTGTTCTGTTTTCAGGGCTGAAATTCATAAACCGCTTATCAGAAAAGCAAACATGCAAGACCCTGATCAGTCTGCTTCTTGAAAAGAAGTCTGATCTGTAACTGCACTGTTTGTCTAAGTAGTTTGGCAGGTAACTAGGGTAAAGTCAGGTAACTTCGGACACCAGGTAATTTAGGACAGCGACCTTGTATGTCTTATATTTTAATTCAATGATTGGAATAAAAAATAAATGAACCTAAGCAAACAGTGAAAATCCTTATGAGACGGCTCATAAGGAGCCGTCTCATCTGGATTTCCACTGTTTGCAAATGTATGTCCGAATTTACCTGGTGTCCGAAGCTACCCGACTTTACCCTAGTGTTCGAAGTTTTAGAACAGTTTTTATTCATTCTCGCTAATGGCTAGGTCATAATACCATACATTACGGCTATGGCGTAGGCGGGACCGTTTTTCACGAGGCATTTTAGAGACACATCCTATACAGCTGCTTTCCAATTTTTTTTATAGATAGATAGATAGATAGATAGATAGATAGATAGATAGATAGATAGATAGATAGATAGATAGATAGATAGATAGATAGATATTTTTTATAAGTTAAAACTTAATACAAAACATCTGCAAAAACAAGCCATATTTTTACTCACTATAACTAGATATGTCGTGCATACAGGAGCAGAAATAAATCATATCTCAAATAAAGCACAAGTTTATAACAAACACTCAAACAGGTATATAGGGTATGTAAATAATTATGACAAAAATCGCTATCTATGAAAAATTTGGAAAGCAGCTGTAGATACATGTACGTCGTATGTTTAGAGATGCATGTGGATGCCATGCAGCGGTTTAAATATGTTAATATGTTTCCTTTGACCTGACACGATACGGAAAGATACGGACAACTTACTTCTGTTATCTATAGATACATATAAAGGGGTAGTTCCACCGTATATGAAATTTACATAGGGTTCTGCCCACGCACAGATTTTTATAAATTTTTGTATAAAGATTGTCTATCACATGAGTTTTGTATTTGCGATATATTTATCCATTCAGTTGTTAAAGGACCAGTGTCTATAAGGCCTGTTTCATGACCAATATGAATTTCCTTCAAACTTAGTGTTATCGAACTAGTATGTATTAGTTGTAATATCATGAAATGTTGGATCAAATGATGAATGTCAATTCAGTCGAAGCGGGTGGGGTAATTCCACCATTAACAGGATTACGTTACAAAAACGACTATATTTTTATAATCGTATGTAGCTAGGAATCAGCCATTTCATGGTTATTCACAAGATAACGGATATAAATACAAGCACTAATGATATTGTAAAATATTTATAAATGATAAGTATATACTCACTTGAAAGTTATACCAAATTTTTTAGTAAATTTTCTTCACCATCTTAACGAATAAACACAACATCTTCTCATGTTTCAAGCGATTAAACTGATGTTTAGAGGCTACATAGTACATTTGTATATAAGATGGTTATTATAAAATTATGAGGAATAGTTGCCATGGTGATTATTTTAAGAGTTATCTGCCCGCAAAACCAGTTTTTTTCATTTTTTTAGAGTGGGTATAAATGCATTAGAGATTTTAGACCCATCATTGCTTCTAAGTTACACAATGATTGCTTATAGTGTGTACATTGAAACAAAAGCTTTAGATCGCCGATATGACCTTGTAGTCAAAGGTCAAGATCACACATACTTAAAACTTGCCTACGGTTCGAAACACGAACACCTCTTTCATTTTTACCTAGGGTGTTCATATTCGCTACAATGATTGCTCACAACTAAAGTCTCAGAATATGGATATTACCTTGAAATTAAGGATCAAAGACACGTATTCTTAAAATATGTCACACAACTCAAAATACAAACTCCTCTTTCGTGCATTGATGGAGTGTGGTCATATTTACAACAATATTTATTTGTTATGTGTTTATTAAAACGAAGCTTTCAGATAGCTGATATTACCTTGTTGTCAAAGGTCAAGATCAAACATTCTGAATTCATGTCAGTTGCTCGAAATACACATATGTTTTTTCATATTCTTAAAATCTGTCTTACGGGTCATAACTCAAACTCCTGTTTCATGCATTGATGGAGTGTGTTCATATTTAGCACAATGGTCATAGGTCCAGATAAGGAAATTTTATTTGCGTAAAATGTGAATTATTTTCTTACCCATTAATTTTAACATGTGTTTTGGGTGCTCAAAAACACCGTCTCCTTGAGACGGTTCTTTTGAGTACCCAAAACATATGTTTTGGATGAGAAATAAAGAAAATAATTTTCCAATACACACTCTTATCTGGAGGCCTGAATGGCTGCATATGAAGTGTAGATTAAAACATAGGTTTCAGATCGCTGATGTGACATTGAAGTCAAGGTCAAGGTCGACCATGCTTAAAACCTATATACAACTCATACAATGGACTCCTCTGTCGTTTCTTGAGCGAGGGTGTTCATGTTTGCCCTTGGTATGTTTTTTGATTTATTTTGATTATTTGCATCAACGTCAACAGTTTTCCAGTCAGGTCAGGACGGGTCATTCTGGGTTGAACCAGTACTAAGCAGGAATAAATATATCATGCTCAAGGTGTGATGTCCACAACAGCCTGTTTATGCCCGCAGATAGTCTTTTTGATGATTGAATGGAAGTTTTAAATGTAAACATTTCTCTGTAATGTGTATGTGCGTGTGTGACCATGGCATATGTTCCTGTAAGTCCCTGCTATTCCATGTCTCACTGGGATAATATTCTTTTCCATGCGAAAATTGTCAGGCATGTTAAAACATTGCCAATTAACCGCTTGACCGTCCCTCTGCGTCACTATAATAGCACTTCTATTATATATGAGCCAGCACAAGATGTTAAGATACTGATGACAAGCTAATGCTCAGACGAGCATGCGCATTCCTAGAGCCTTCCCTGCTAGCTTACATAAAATACCGAAGTACATGTAGATGAAAGCATACACTTAAATTTAGGTCTGTAGCCCCACTAGATTGCTGTGCATACATGTCCCACTCTTATGGGATAAGTGTCACAACCTGATGAACTGGCTCACATATTTACATGTAAAATTTACCAGCATGTTCCATCGCATTTGCATAAAAGTCTCCTTAAATCTATTACCGCATCGAGACGACTTTTAACTCTTTTGCAAACAGAGCAGACCCAAGCCCTTGCAAGAGCTGCCTGATCAGGGCCTACTCTGTTTGTTTATTGTTGTTTGTTTGTTTGGTGCTTAACGACGCATCAACCCTTGTGGGTCAATAGCGTCAGACGGTATTAAACTATACATGATGTGGATGGAAAAAGTAAAAAATTGTAAGATAAAATATAAGGAATGATGGTGATGAGTTTGTAAAATGATAATAAGTTGTAATATGGTTGTTGACAGGAGAGACCACGTACAATATCTGACAGTTTCAAAGAGCTATTCAGATTCTTTAACTGAACAGAATACAACATTAACTAATCTGTATAATGGTCTGATACAAATGTAAAACATGATTGGATACGGTCCTACACTAGTGGACCTGACAAGTAATTCCTTTAATTTGATGCACAAACGTAAAAGATTATTATATAATTATTCATAGTGGGTGGAGCTAAGCATGGATCGTTATTAAGGAAAGGGTTAAACGTCCATGCTGACGTATCCAGCGGGGCTAGTGGTCTAATTAATGGCCTGAGTTGTCACCTACATCCATACTTTCTATATACGAGCAGCAAATGTTTTGACGCATGTTCGACAATGCGATAAGTACCCCCCAAAACCCAACAAGTAAGTATGACAAAACAATCCCGAAATCACAGACTACAGACCAACCCAAGGAACCGTGAGGAAGAAAAGAAGAACCCACCCACACGACATCAACTATTTCAAAATTGAAATAATCTCGTTATAAAATATTTCAAAATAAAATATGCCATCTGTTCATTTGGTATGGACGGATCCAAATCTAAAAGAGTTTCGATGTCAAAGGAATCATGCTATTTAACTGAAGTTCTGCGGGATATATCTGGCTACCATAAACTAAAAATAAAGGCTTATCAATATTGACTAAGCCATCTCGATCTTAAAGCACAGTTGAACGCTGCAATAACATCAGATTGATTATTGTCAGAGAGAGACAGCATGAAGTCTCTCTCATAACAAAACGAAAGTAATTCTGCAAAAAGAGCAGCGCAATTAGTACCCATAGGAATACCTACAATGTAGAGCCAAATCTAATGAATATATGGTCCAAAAGATAATGGAGAGCGTCACAAACTTTCTGACATGACATGGTCGGTTGTTCAGAAGTAAAAAGCGTGTTTCTTATTACAAGTCAATAAAGCGAGCCATATCTATTGGTTTGGTTTAAATATATTTTGTTTCTACTTGGTATGCAAGTTACAGTATGCAAAAGTATTAGAACGAAAGCTGGAAGCGTATGTTATTCTAAAATAAGGCGAGTTTGTTCAATTAATTTGGTAAGTTTTTCTATGTTTAGATACTGGAACAATGCAGTATGGAGAGTAGAACAACTCACAAATAGACCAACTTATTGAAAGGAAATCTTGAAATTTTAATTTCTTAAGAATCTCAGCTGAATATATGCTAGACCAAAATAGATTTTAATAATTCCTCTCATAAATATTTTCACAATATTTTATAACATGTTTTTAATCGCAGTGAAGCTAGAAGTTAAAGGTATATATAACTCAAAAATAGAACACGAACTTGAATTGACAATTAAACATGATTTATATGGCCTTTTATGAAGGTAAAGTTTTTGTCCCCGACTTTTTGAAGAAAAGCGGATGGACTAAGTTTTTGCCTCTCCGTCTTTCCGTCCCCTATAAAAGTAGGTATCTTGTGGGCGCAACTCCTCCTAAAGTTTTATACCGATTATTTTGATACTTCACTGATGTTTTGACCATGGTCTGAAAATATGCATGTGGTTTAGATAAAATCCTCAGATTATTTTTTGTCCCTTTTTTTCGCAAGTTGAACTTAGCCATTTTCAGGCATTATCTATAACAATGTTAATGGACAGGGGATACCTTGTGGGCGCAAGTCCTCCTACAGTTTTATACCGATTCTTTTGAAACTTCACTGGGATTTTGATCATGGTCTGATGATATGCATGTGGTTTGGATATAACCTTCAGATTATTTTTTTCACTTTTTTGCAAGTTGAACTTAGCCTTTTTTCGGGCATTATCTATAACAATGTGAATAGACAGGGGATACCTTGTGGGCGTAACTCCTACAGTTTATACTGATTTTTCCAAAGTTCACTGGTGTTTTTTTGTCATGGTCTGAAGATATGCATGTAGTTTTGATATAATCCTCAGATTATTTTTTGTTACTTTTTTCGCAAGCTGAACTTAGCCATTTTTACGACATTATCTATAACGAAGTGAATGGGCGGGGATACCTTGTGGGCGCAACTCCTCCTACAGTTTTATACCAATTATTTTGAAACTTCACTGGTGTTTTGGTCATGGTCTGAAAATATGCATGTGGTCAAGATGGAAGCCTCAGATTATTTTTGTCACTTTTTTGCAAGTCAAACTTAGGCATATTTCAAGCATTATATTTAACACAGTGAATGGACAGGGGATACATTGTGGGCGCAACTACTCCTACAGGTTTATACCTATTTTTTTTAAACTTCACTGGGGTTCGGGTCATGGTCTCAATAAATGCATGTGGTTTAGATACAATCCTCAAATTATTTTTTTTTACTTTTTTTTCGCAAGTTGAACTCAGCCATTTTCGCGCATTATCTATAACAATGTGAATGGACTAATAGATATAGGAATAGTCTCAGGCATGAATTAGAATCAAAATGGATAAAACTATTACTTAATGATAATATTTACCATGAAAGTAATACTTCTAGATTACCAGAGTTTGATGGTTTTTTTCTCTTTTGGATATTCGTAAACGTAATAAACAGTCACATGGTAAACGAAATAATAGAAATCTCAAACGCAGAAATAGATATAGTTTAACACTTTCAGATTTAAGTATCATATCAAAACAATCTGGCCACCATATTGCACTTTCTCGTTTAGTTACTCTTTCTATCTCTTCACTTCGTAATTTGGATATTGGGGCTAACAAATTCGATGATAGAGCTCATCGACTTTATGATGCGGCAATTCTTACTAGGTGTTATACTCAGCATGCTCTTTGACCTTATATTGACTCAGAAATTAATCATATTAGGCATTTTATCATAGTTCAACTTGTCAATAAAGGAAATGAATTCAATAACCAACCCAGTATATTTAAAGATAAATCTGTAATATTTTCTATTCCTACTTATTTTGAAAGTAAGTATTCGCCTATTATTTGTTACTTATTATTTGTTACAATAAACCAGTTCGTAGTACTGTATTAAACTATAACCAATTAGTAACTGAACTTGATATTGAAACTACTATTCCTGATTATTGAGAATGTAAGGAATCTAAACACTGCTGTCAACCTGCTGGTCATATAATCACTGGGGATTCAAAATTATTACTGATTCAATAATTCGGTCTATTATATATAAAAGACCTAAAGACAGGTTTCCTTCAGAGATAAACTTCAACAAATGCCGTGAAGAAATTGCTGTGTCAATACAAGAATTTTGTAATCGATGGTGCAAGCGAGAACATGTTGTCTAAAGCTTTAAATACTTGGAAAATAAATAATTGTAAAATTATTGACAGTCGAATTTCATTTTATTGCAATAATTTAGATCTTCTTTCACCTAAACCTAGAAAATTGAAGTAAGGGGTCCAGGATTTCCATAGGAAGTTTGTTTAGCGCCTGCAGATAAGGCTGCTATCAACGTTGTGGTTATATGTAATATGCACTACATAAACACCATAATGCAAGAACTTGGCACTGCTAAGACCTACGAACATAATTTGCTTGACAAGAAGTCTGTCACTGATAGACATCTATGTTATATGACTGCTAAGTTTGGTGTATTTGTTGATGAGGATAATAGCAAGCTTCCTACGTTATACTGGTTACCAAAACTTCATCAAAGACCCTATAAGTCACGTTTTATTGCTAACTTTAGCTCATGTACTATTATTGAGTTGTCGATAATTTTGACTTCTTGCCTTACTGCGATTAAAAATCATGTTATAAAATATCGTGAACCTGTTTTTGAGAGAAATGGTTAAAATCTATTTTGGTCTGTTCAAAACTTGGATGGGATTCTTAACAAAAAATAAATTCTAAAGGCTTTCTAGCATCTAGTGTGTCTACATACGATTTTTCTACTCTCTATACTACATTACCTTATTATCTTATCAAAGAAAAAATAACTGAGTTAAAAGGACAAACTTTTAACAGAGAGGGCTCTCTTTATTTTGGCTTGTAATGAGAAACGCACATTTTTGACTTCTGAACATCCTAAAAGATTTAAATTGTGGTCATGTCAGATAGTTTGTGACACTCTCCTTTATCTTTTGGACAATATATTTATAAGATGTGGCTCAAAATTGTATAGACAAATTGTAAGTATTCATTTGGGTATTAATTGTGCTCCTCTTGTTGCAGATTTGCATTGATTTTGTTATGAGAAAGACTTCATGTTGTCTTTTTCTGACAATAATCAAGCAGATTATGTTGAAGCATCAAACTCTACCTCAAGATATCTAAATGACTTGCTTAATATTGATAATCCTTTTTTGCACAAATGGTAAGTCAGATATATCCCACTGAACTTATGTTGAATAAAACGAATTCTTCAGATACTGAAGCCCCTTTTTAGACTTAGACTTATCCATTACAAATGGCATAGTTTCAACCAAAATTTATGATAAACGGGGCAACTTTAATTTTGAAACAGTTTGTTTTCCATTTCTTGACGGAGATACTACTCGTTCCCCTTCCTACGGTGTATACATTTCGCAACTTATTCATTTTGCAAGAGTATGTTCTCATGTTGATGACTTCAACAATAGAAACAAATTTTTGACTTCTAAGTTACTTAAACAAGGTTATCGATACTTTAAACTCCGTAAAGCCTTTTCTTAATTTTATTACTGACACTCAGAGTAGTTGATTGTTAAATACAATATTTGCTTAAATTCTCTTCTGCAAAAAGGCATATCAGAGCCTGTATTTTATGGCAATTCAGTTTTATAAATTTGAAAGAATTGTCGGAAAGCCTTATTTTAGTGATCAATTTAAAAAGAGTATTGAACGTTATTAAAGAGTTGGATACAACATGGATATCATGCGACAGTCCCAATGCCTGGTTGTGAACCCACTCACGGTTGATAGCTATGGTTTCCCTTTTAATTTTATTGCACGACGGTGGGTCAGGCCTCAGACTTAATGACGTACCTGACGGAAAGCTTTAATGATGGTTGTCGTTGGCTGGGCCCACCGTAGCTGAACTTGAGGTTTTCTTTAGCTTTGATTACCTGTGAGCCATCAGCCTTTTTCTTTGTATCATCATAATGTGTTAATTTGATTTGATGATACATTGCATTAGTTAGGAAGCATCCATTTGAGCTAAACAACGTTGTGTTTAAACAACAGCAGAATCTAGGGCGAAGATTTAGCGCTAGTAAAATGCATTTAAGCCCCCCCCCCCCCGTGGCTTAGGCTGTTGTCTGTTCTAAGGTGATGGTTCTGTTGTTGTTGATGTATTGTTTAATTTACTTCCTGTTGTTTGTTGGAGTTCTGTGTCTTTGTTTTGTTAACTTTTAACGCATTAATTTGTGTCCATTCTAGTTTTGCAATCATCTTGAAGAGAAAGAGAAAGCTGGTTGATTCGCTGTTGTTTTCTTGCGGATGTGTTGTTATAAACGTTCTGTGGCTCTTCCTCGCGGTGCCGTAGGTTGGTCTGTAATGTGTTATTGTAGTGCTTCCTGATCATACTCACTTACTTTTTGAGAGAAAAGTGATGCGTTTGCATAAAATTCGGGTTGAGAAGTTGTCATCTTTTCTTCTCAATAAATATGCTGCTATAACCTGTTATGATTCAGGTTCAACCAGTTTGACTTGTTCATTAAGGATACCTACATACTGTATACATCAGAGTCTAGATAAGCACAATTTTTACCATAACATTGTAAATATTGCATTGCTAGTTAAATTTTACGTTTAATTTGGTTCTTTTGATTACCCACAACTTATGTTTTGATTTAGAAATAAGACAATTAATTACTTGGTACGCAATCATAACTAAAGCCCTTAAACATGCTATTGTTCTTTGATATTTACCTACAGGTTTGTACCAAATTAGTTCAAATAAGTTTTTATAATAAATTGTGTTTGAGCATTTTGATAGTGCCCGCCCCCCCCCCCCCCCAACGTGACCAATCATGCCATTTTTATATGATGTGTGCGATGTAAAACTACAACTGTATGCAACAGTATTAGTTTGGTCACCGGGGGAAAAACTTCAGTAAAACTTTTTCTTGTTGTTGAATATCAAAAACAGAGATTTCAACCCATTTTTTTAATTGGTACTTGTCCAATTAGATAAACATCTATGTCGATAATTCGGGTGTTGAACCTACTATATTTTTCACGGAGAAAAATACCATTATCTTTGAATTTTTCTCTGGCCATTTTCATGGGCAAGCCTTTATTTAGACTGTCCGATGTCCTTATCATAAAAGCCCATTAGTCACTAACTTTGCACAAACCTGTAGCTTAATTTTGGATTTACAATGGCATGTATACAGTATGTAGTTGTAATACACCTCAGTGAACATATAAGACTGATTGAACTATAAACAGAACAGTTATAATCTATGTGTAAGACATTTACAGGTAATAGTCAAAAGGTATGAACAATATACTTATTTATAAAAAAAAAGAAATATTCTAGACCTGAATTCTATGTAAACGCAACACTTTTGCCTCAAGTTTTATGCTGCAAACTTTATATGATGAGTACCTGACAAAACTTTGGCTTTCTGCAAAACAAAAGTCACAAAAATAACCCCTAACCCTAAGGTCCTTGAATTAATATGAAATATTTTCTGATATTTCTACTTTATTAGGTGCATTGAATATCAGGTTTATTTATGGCACAAAAATAAAGTTGTCCGAGCCATAGGCTCTCAAAATTTGGGCAGATTGAATAGGAGACTGTCAGAGGTCCTTTGTATTCCCAGCCTAAAAGTAGCAGACATATGAAACGATGACAAAACAGTATCTACACCTAAGGAATCTTCTAACGCATACACTTTTGTTTTGGCATTTTCTTGAAAACCAGAATTATGAATTAAAAAATATTTTGGAATAAATTAGAACAATGTTTTTTGGTAATGCATGGCTATTTTCAGAGAAAACTGACTAAGAGTATTTAAAATATTGAAGTTTGAGTTGAAAACTTCAAAAAATGAAAGTCGCAAATTTACTATTTTTCAAACAAATCAATACGAAAACAGAATAGCAATTTGTCAAATGTATTCCATTTAGTAACATGGATTACTGAGACATGAATCATTTTCAAAGGTAAGTCAGTCTCTATTCTATTATTCATAAAATAAGAAAAAATGATCCAACTTCTATCTTCTACATCTATAAAAGTGAACGGATAATGCGCACACACAAGTAATTAAATTATTCCTGACAATTGCATCGCATATGTGCTCGATTGACTTTAGATCAGGGGAGCAGGATAGCCATGGTTAACTATTTATTCTGCTAGCTAGCTGGTGAAACTTACAGTATAGACTTTTTATATTTCAACTGTTCAAAATCGCATGAAAAAAGTCGGTAGAATATGGCCAGGATATACCACAATCACACACTGCAGACCAACCCATTGCACCGCGAGGAAGAGACACATAGCACTAACAGTCACATGACATTAAAAGCAATTTTAAGCAACCATCTCTCTCTCTTCCCCAGCGAGATGATTGCAAAACTAGAAATTACACTAAGTACTGCACAGCAAAACAAGGACCAAACACAAAAATAAATCACAAGCAATAGGAGCAACAATAAACAATTAACCAACAATTACATACAAATCGCCTTAAAGCGCTCAGTCGAAGTTACTGTGGGCTTAAATTTGTTTTACTGGCCAAATCTTCGCCCTAGATTATGCTGTTGTCAAAACAAAAGAAAAACACGTTAAGCTCGCGTGGAGGCTTCCTTACTTATTCATTGTATCATCACGGGGAAACTATCAAATTATTACTGTGTTGGAACTAAGAAAATGGCTCTGAACTCATAGACAGTCAGAGCTAAAATAAACCCTCCCCAGTTGAGCCACGGTGGGCCCATGCAAAGACAAACACCAGGCAGTGACCCACCGATGAAAATTTTCTGCCAAGGTCGTCATTGATTCTGACGCCTAACCCACCGTGAATTTCATGCATTTCTTATAACAAAATGACGTTTTCCATTGTTCAGCATGCCAAATGAAATTAAGATTGCCTCACTGAAATGCAGACTTGAGCCTAAATTCCAATTTTTGTGACTTCCGATTTTGACCCTTTCAGATTAAATAAGCTGTATTTTGCATAATACCCAAGGTATTGTTTTGAAATCCTAGAACATGATGTGAATAATATTGAAATTTTGTTTAACAACAGAAAATTGAATGATTTTAACATTATTAAGCGTTTGTAGTAAATTGTTTACTGTATGCGTTAGAAGATTCCTTAAGTATAAAGCTATGACTATTAATAAGCCGCGTCACGAGACTACATGTATTCACGGCCAGGAACGACCCTAAGCACCGAGACAAAATAAATTGAGCCGCGACATGGGATTTCCAACAATGTGGTATGTGCGACCAGCAAAGCCTCAGAATAGCCTGCGCATATGCGCAGTCTGATCAGAGCCTTTGCTTGCCGCTTGAATATTCTATAAGTGTTAAGCTACTGACTGAACATCATTTGGAGTTTCTAAGCTTAAAAGGAGGCTGCACAGGCTCGTCTTAGTCTACACTTGTGAAAATGCCACCTTGTTGAAAATCATATGTCACGGCTCAAATTGAGTCTTATGTGCTCGCATATTGCATAATCAGGTTTTCCCATGCACTGGTTCATCTGGGCTGCGCTTCAAATATCACTTACTGGGGCCTCATCTACAATGACAGCCACTAAGGCACACGTTGTCGAAATATATTGGTTCTATGAGCGTCTTGCCTGTTGTCAGGTTATATTAACAATTTTCTAGAAATCTAGTCGCGTACTGACATGCTTTTAATAGAATCACAAGGATAAAGACAGCTTGGTTCACGAAGGTTAACATTTCCATTACCATTAGGAACATATCAGTAGCTAGCTGTACTGTAGTTAAAAAAATCCCCGAGGCTAAAAGAATATATCATTAGTGTGAGGGTGGCATAGAAAAGTCCGTCTCGAGGATCCCCGTTTGGTATCACGAGGTTTGCCAAGTGATGACAAATGGTGATTCCCAGGGACGGATTTTGTCAAGTGATGGCAAATGGTGATTCCGAGGGACAGATTTTGCCAAGTGATTACAAATGGTGATTCCGAGTGATGGATTTTTTCCCCATCCTCAACCAAATAATTGATTACTTTTTTCTTGCTCACCATTGTAGTTTTATTTTAAAATGAACTGTCAGAAGTTCCTCAATACGCTGAAATGTAATATAACGTGATGACGTCACTGACTAAACAATGACATCACTGGACGACCATATGCATGAGTTGCAATACAATCAATGTCTGGCTCTCCAGTGAAAGCCTTGATATGATAAAAAAAAATCTAACCCAGTGTGCAAAAAAATGAATCTATGCCCACAAATAAAGAAGTAGTAAAGTACCAAGTATATATAGCGGGCCAAGCTCTAACCCTATCATTCCCTCATTGTCGGATCCAGTGAGGGAGGCAGGGGGTCCGGACCCCCTGAAAAAAATCACAAAAAATATAGGTTTTTTGCAATGAACTAGTCCTGATCCCCTGAAAAATCGCGTAGCTACCAACGAACCGAGGATGGCCCATTTATAGTGGAATTTGGATCCTCTATCCCCTCATCAACTAACTGGAAATGTGTCCATAGGACACGGATGCCCCCGCTAATGCCAAATTTGTATAAATAGGGAATTGTCATTAACAAAGTGCAATAACTCCTGAAGGCATGATGCGATATAGGTCATTCTGAAACTTGAAGAAAACATCATGGTACTAAACAATGTGACCAAGTTTCATAAAATTCTGATAAAAAATATTCGCCTTAGAGAGCGGACGTCGTTACAAATGGTGAATTTTCATAAACAAAGGGCCATAACTACTGAAAACCTGGTGCGATATTGACCATTATCGAACTTGCAGAAGACATCATGGTACTGAGTAATGTGACCAAGTTTCATAAATTTCTGATAAAAAATATTCGAGTTAGAGAGCGGATGTCGTTTCAAACGGTGATTTTTCATAATCAAAGGGCCATTACTACTGAAAGCCTGGTGCGATATTAACCATCATCGAACTTGAAGAAGACATTTTTGTACTAAACAATTTGACCAAGAATCATAAAATTCTGATAAAAAATATTCGAGTTAGAGAGCGGACATCGTTTAAAACGGCGAATTTTCATAAACAAAGGGCCATAACTACTGAAAGCCTGAAGCGATATGGACCATTATCGAACTTGAAAAAGACATCATGGTACTAAGCAATGTGACCAAGTTTCATAAAAATCTGATAAAAATATTCGAGTTAGAGAGCGGACGTCGTTTCAAACGGTGATTTTTCATAAACAAAGGGCCATAACTACTGAAAGCTGGTGCTATATGAACCATTATCGAACTTGAAGAAGATAATTTGGTACTAAACAATATGACCAAGTTTCATAAAATTCTGATAAAAAATATTCGAGTTAGAGAGTGGACATCGTTTAAAACGGCGAATTTTCATAAACTAAGGGCCATAACTACTGTATGGACCTTTATCGAACTTGCAGAAGACATTATGGTACTAAGCAATGTGACCAAGTTTCATAAAAATCTGATAAAAATATTCGAGATAGAGAGCGGACATGTCTTTAAAACGGTGAATTTTGATAAACAAAGGGCCATAACTACTGTATGGACCATTATCGAACTTGAAGAAGACATTATGGTACTAAGCAATGTGACTAAGTTTCAAAAAAATCTGATAAAAAATATTCGAGTTAGAGAGGGGACGTTGTTCGAAACGGTGAATTTTCATAAACAAAGGGCCATAACTCTTGAAAGCCTTGTGCGATATGGACCATTATTGAACTTGAAGAAGACATTATGATACTTTACAATGTGACCAAATTTCAAAAAAATCTGATAAAAATATTCAACTTAGAGAGCAAACGTCGTGAATTTTCATAAATAATGGGCCATAACTCTTGAAAGCCTAGTGCGATATGGACCATTATCAAACTTGAAAAAGACATCATGGTATTAAACAATTTGACCAAGTTTCATAAAATTCTGATAAAAAGTATACAAGTTAGAGAGCGGACGTCGTCGGGACAGACGTACCTAAGTACGTAATTACATACGTACGTACGTATGGACGGACGGACAGGGGTAACACTTAATGCCCCGGCCATTATCATGGTGGGGGCATAAAAAAGGTTTCAAATTTAGACCACTCTAACAAAACTTGCATGGATCCAGAAAGTTTTGTCAGAGGGGTCCATATTTGATACCTTTTTAGGGAATGATAGGGGTAAAGGATAAAGTGTAACAGAGTCTGGTCAGTGGTAACACAGAACAGTGATCTACATAAATAAGTGAGGTCCAGAACAGAAGCTGTATGCCTGGAATTAACAACCAGCTAAAGTATAAATGTTGATATTTGATGAAAATCAGCATCAGTTTTTCAGAACAGAATGATCAGAGTTTGATTTGATTCATAGTTATAAGGTTCTTTTCCTTCATGAATTGACTTGCAATAATGTTTCTCTTCTGTATGAATTAAGACTCTTAATAATGTAACACATAAAGTGTAGGATTGGTTAGATGTAGTTTCACATTAGAAACTAGATGTGGTAAGTAGAGGTAACACCATACTGTATCATGTTGGTAATATTATTGTGTAAGCACTTCATTAAATAAGAATCACGGAACTTAATATCAAAGTTTAGTGTTTGTTTATTTGCCAATCCATAAGAGTATAAACACTGATCATATCAACTTCCACCAATAAACATACTGGCATTGTGATTCAAACTAAGTCAGTTTGCAAGTATTTATTACAATGTAACACAATTATTGTAGTTTTTACATTTCGGTGAATTAGGGCCATGTGTTTACATCAAGTTGAAAAATATGTTACCGGTCCTTGATATTCATGAAACTTGGTCAACATTTTTTTGACATATATGGACAGCTTTTATGTTGAGAAGGTATCTTGAAAAAGACAGCAACGTGTTTGAAATTTAAGTGCAAATTTGACTGAATACAAAGTATACAGTTGACAATTGGGGTAACATGTCATAAAAAAGAATGCCCACCTATATCCTAATACAATCAAGGCCATTTATAGTATCAACGAACTTTTCAATGATATCCTTATTTCATCAAATATTTCTGCGCCTGTTACATGATAAGTTCAGTACTTTAGAAATTGTTATAACTGGGTACCCTAAGGTGTTGTATTGATATCGTACATGACGCCATAAATTAGCAATCATTATGGAATCGCATAAAATCTCAAATGCACCATAAATATAAAAGTCATACACCAGCAATTAATAAACATAAAACTATCAGATTCCAAGCGTGGGCAGACTCCCATGTTAATTTCCCATACATTGTAAGAGCCCCTTTGTACGTTTTGTAGATCACAATTTCGGCGGGAACAGCGGCACCAGTTTGAATCTACAAATGTATACAAAATTGGTTTCCAGCTTTATACTGAGTACAGGTTCGCACACTGGCACCAACTCTTAAATATACCAAACTCCCTCTTATTCAAACATTAAATTGCTATTCCGTGAGATTTATTCATGTATATTACTTTAAGGGGACCGTATCACTTGCTGTGGATACTTAGAAGAACATCTTTCAGTATGTACATGAACGTGTATTTATGAACATTAATAAATAATTCAACACATCTTTGAATGAGAAATACTGAAAAAAATGTTTGTGTTTATTTAATAACTCAAACTAGTTATAAATCAAAGTTAATACTTTTCTTCCATAGACTTTGAGTGATCAATTCAAAAAGATAGTTAAACGTTATATAAGGGTTGGATATAACTTGGATATCATGCGACAATCTGCATGCCTAGTTGTAAACCCAATCACGGTTTATAGCTATGGTTTCCTCTTTAATTGCACGACGGTGGGTCGGGCCTCAGACTCTATGACGGCTCTGACGTAAAGCTTTAATCGGTGGGTTGGTGCCTGATGCTTATCTGTAGCTGGACCCACCGTGGCTCAACTTGAGGTTTTCTTTAGCTCTGACTATCTGTGAGTCATGAGCCCTTTTCTTTGTTTCATCATGGTGTAGTAATTTGATTAGAGTGTTTTTCCATGATGATACATTGCATTAGTTAGTTGGCCTCCATGCGAGCTGAACATTTTTTGTACTTCAACAACAGCAGAATCTAGGGCGAAGATTTGGTACCAGTAAAATGCATTTAAGCCCCCCGGTGGCTTAGGCTGCTGTCCGTTCTAAGGCGGTGGTTCTGTTGCTGTTGACTTTCTGTTTATTGTTTCTCCCATTGTGGGAGTCTGTAATTGTTCTATGTTTTGTTGTACGTTACTCTATGTCCATTTTAGTATTGCAATCATCTTGATGGGGAAGAGAGAGCTGATTGCTTTGCTTAATTTGTCTTCCTGGTGTCTCGTGATGGTTGAGCGGCTCTTCCTCACGGTGCCACCGGGTTGTCTGCAGTTTGTGATTGTGGTATTTCCTGATCATACTCATTTACTATTTTTGAGTTATTTATTATTGCAAGTTACTGTCAAGTATCGAACATTCTTAGTCCTACGGACTAGTTTTTATTTCGAGGTATCGAAATATCGATTTACACATGTAGGGAAGTAGACATAAAAAATATATATCCCCCAAAAAGTTTGTTTTTTTTATCATTTTTCCCCTAATAAACATACATTTTAGATGCGTAAAAGAAACGCCTCGTACGCACGAAAAACGTGTTTTTCAAATAGTTTATAAATATATCCTCTTATCTGAATCCAGTGTGCCCCAAATTTATTTCGACCAAGCGAGTATTTCGAAAAATCGGCGTTCAAATTTTCGAGTTTTTACTGTATGTTGTAAAACTATCGCCTTGCCTTTACTTTCTATGTTGTTGGTGCATTAACACTCCCTGAATCTCTATAAGACCTAAACCATTAAATAGAGGTTTAAATGCTTCCCAGGGGACCCGGGAGTGGTATTGGACAGAAATATGATACATTGCCTGTAATTGCGTAAATTACGTAATAATGAAATCAGCAATGATTATCAACAGATCTATCAATGTCTCGGGCCTGAACGCTTTTACATTCAAATGCCATTTACAACCATGCAAGTACCAGCTAAGCAAAAGCATAGTTCATGAAATCAAATTTGGTGATATAGCTGTCATATAAATATATACAATTTGCCATATAGTGACAGGTATTTTAATACTGATAGGCAGCTTGAGATGTTTTAAAGAGGCAAAGCAAACGGATATGATTCTTGATAAATGTATATTTCAAAATAGGTGTCCTTATTTCAGTAACATATGTTGTAGGTATATATTGAATTGCCTCAATGAGGCAATTCAAATATTCACCTACAACATTATGTAAATTCAACAAATGAGTCATTTTACCTTTAACTTTTTTTCACAAGCTTCAATTATTTTTATGTTTCAGTGTAATGAGCATGTAGAAATCAGCATGTTTTTGTGTACTTTAGCGTGCACTTGGATGACAGTAATAGATAGTCAATCTTATTTTATTGACAGCTAATCTTTACATATTTGCTAAATTGGTGGTTGCCTGGTTGTATGTACGGAGCTTCATATTTGCGATGATACGAAGGGTTAAGTTCTATAGCATGCTTGTCTTTCTCTCCTCATAACTGATGAAACCATAGTATCATAGTTTTATCATTCATAAACTCGTTTGTCACGGCATTTGCTGTTGAATGTACTAGCTTCTTTTCTTGTATGTGAGATAGCATTCGTGAAAACCTGACTTTGTTGCCTGCGGATAACAAAGTCGCAGATCAGCCTGCGCATCCGCGCGGACTGATCAGCGCCTTTGATATTCGCATTCTTGAAATTATCATATCCCAACTTGCTACAGGCAAAACTTCTAGATACTAGCTAGTCTCTGTAGCTGAGTAGGCTGGTCTGAGTATAACCTGGTCGCAAACCCTAAAGATATGATCCTAAACGTGAGTTTGGTTTATTTCAAGTATGGATACTAGTGGGAAACTTGTAGGCCTAATTAAGATATGTACACCATTGACACATTCACTATTGATAGATCCAATCTTTAATTTTGGAATGAAGTCCATGATTTTTAGAGTTCATAAGTTGAACCAGTCTGTAATGTAAATTCAGAAATTTTCATATGGGTCCGCGCAGTTTCGCGGAAATGAAACCCTCGCGAAATGGAGAAGCAACTCTGTCGTTTATTGATGTAGGTGAATCATGCTCCAATGGCGAAATTTTAACATCGCAAACATGTCTTTAAAGTTTATTTGCGAAAATAAAATTCTCGCGAAAATTTTCTGATTATACAGTGTAGTTTTGAAAGCCAAACAAAACACGTGAACATGATCAGGAAATGCCACATTCACATTTCGCAGATCAATCAAATACACCAAGAAAAAGAAGCACTACAGCATAAATTAACAAAACACACAAAAGAGGACAATAAGCAAAACAATTTTCCCATTCTTCCTTTGATGGATGCTTACTAAGCTAGATGGACATAAAGAACACCATCTCCTTATCTGACCTCTTGCCTCCTCTAGTACAAGAAACTACATAATATTATCTTCGAAATTCAGATAACATCCAAAAACTATAGAGCTCGATCAAACCTTTTCCAAAACTCTTTCTTCCCATCAACAATACGTGCATGGAATGCTCTTCCAAATGACACTCCGTGGCCTCATTCAAATATAGACTCAACAGAAGTCTAATGTCACCCATAACTATTACCATGTAGGTTCACGCAAAGGACAAGTTATCCAAGCTAGACTCAGAATGGAGTACAGTTCATTGCATTCTGATCTATATCGAAAATATATTGTTCTAAGTTCCTCATTTCAGTGTGTTGATTTTGAAAGTGCTGCCCATTTCCTCTTTAACTGCCCATCTATACAAACGAAAGGCAAACACATTTACCAAACGACTTCAGAACCTACACAATTAAATACCTCCTGTTTGGGAGTGAAAATGCTTCAGAGCTAGACAATATATCACTCTGTTTGCAAGTTCAAGATTTTATTGTTAATTCTGGAAGACTTCCCTAACTCTGCCCATTGTAATTACACTTATGTTATGGTTCCCAGTTGTAGGAGCTCAGTCACTTCTCATATTAATCTGTTCATTCATGTTCTTTTTTTTTCTAGTTTTGTAACCATTGATTGTACTATGTCACCGGACACAGTCTTCAATCATGGGCAAACATATATTTATTGACAAACAGCACATCCTCCCATTCTGGTCAGCATACTTAGTTTTCCTGTGACGTGGCTCATTAAGTGGTACCTACTGGATATGGTGAAATTCTGATCAAAATTAAAAAAGATGTGATATCTATCTATCTATCTATCTATCTATCTATCTATCTATCTATCTATCTATCTATCTATCTATCTATCTATCTATCTGTCTAAGTGTTTAGACTATTCATACCATTATACAATTGATGCATTCTTTTGAGGTTAACATCAGGATTTGTCAACCCGAGAACAGTGATGTTCACCGAGGCAAAGCCGAGGTGAACATCACTTTCGAGGGTTGACTAATCCTGATGTTAACCGAAAAAAATGCACCAATTGTTTTGTTATATGACACTGTCTCTCTTTTCCTAGTTTTATTTAAAGTGTTTTCATATTTCTAAATTTACTCAAGTCAGATGTTCCTTGTGCACTTTCACCAGGAAGATTATTTCAACAATCTACTTCCCAAATTTCTGCAACTCTTATGAGATTAGCAAAATAATTGCATTTTAACCCATTTATGCCTAGCGTCCTTTATGTGGGACATAGGCAAATAGCGCAGACCCAGATCACAAGATGCCACAGAATGCGGCGTCTGATCAGGGTCTCCACTGTTTGCTTGCATAATTTTCTTAAAACTTGAATAAAAATGAAAAATACCACCTAACATCCCTTAAAACAGAAATGGACTGTTCCAATTGATAACGATGGGAAATTCCATTCTGCATAAATGGGTTAAATGCTGTTCTCATAAAATGATCAAACATTTTACATGTTACCTGGGCTAGATTGAGTTCAATCTATTTTTAGCTCTCTGTCAAGACTGACAACACTTGTTAACCTGTCTTTAGCTCATCACTGTTTGACATCATGATCTGTCACAACCAGTGCAAACTAGTTTCAGCCAATCAGAGGAGGTCTTTTATAGCAGTCATATAACAATCACATATGTTGCAAGATCCACAAGAATTAGGAAATGACCACAATAAGCCTCACAGCTTCGTATCAGATCCTACTTCTACTATGTACTGTCATAACATGTCTTATGATTTATCTAATAAAATATTGTTTAAACCAAGATCTCCTTATCATTGTACATATTCTTTTACCGTGTCAATTATCTCATGAAATCAGAGTGCACAGCTGTGTAAGCTAAACAGCAACAGATCTACTAAAACCCGTGACGGACATAATGTCCGTGACGTTATTGTCACGGGTTTTCTCAGTACAGTCACGGCAATGTCACGTGTTGTCACGGGCAACTGTCACGGGTTTTGTTGGTACCGTCACGGGATTTCTCAGCAAGAAACGTCATTTATATTTGGACAATTACCGGAACGTCAATTGTAGATTAAAGACGTTGACGTCATAGCAACATAAACACCATTAAAATAATGAAGCAAGATGCAGTCAAGAACGTTTTCAGCTGATGCAGTTCTTGAAAACTTACGTGACCCAGATACAGAGCCTGTATCGACGTTGCCATTTCGTCCAAAAGTAGGAGAGCTATACAAGTTCAAAGGAGAAGGAGTCATGGACTGTGCATATCAAAATAATAGCGATGATTGCGGTTTGTATGCTATAGCAAACGCCGTTGCAGCGGCCTTCGGCATAGACCCGACCACGCAGGAGTATGACACTGAGCTCATGCGTGGACATTTAATACATTGCCTTGAACAGAAAGAATTGTCACTAAAACTAAAAAAACTAAAAAAAAAAAAAAAAAAAAAAAAGAATTCACTATTTCCAGCAAGATCACGGGAATCATCTTTTGCTGGTGGTGTAAGGTATTCGGCATACCACAAAGTATTTTGCACTTGTCAAATGCCAGAAGAAGGCCATTATATCATTTGCGACAAGTGCAATATATGGTATCACCCTTCCTGTGAAGGACTAGACATAAATGAAATACCAGAAAGTGGTATTTCATATTTTTGCAAAAAATGTTTAAATCCGAAACGAAAGAAAAAAAGATAAATTCACTGTTGACAACCATACAGTTTTTGAAATCGGAAGCTGCAACTACTGTACGCTCAAAAAATGATACGTGTCTCTTACATGTTTCTTTCCAATATCAAAGTAAATATCCTTCAAAAGTTTCAGCAATGAAAGTCATTTATGTCTTGTTTTTTTTTTATTTTTGATCGTAAAGTAGCCGCAGCTTCAGATTTCCATAACTGTACGATTATCAAGTGTGACTTGGTAAATAATTTTTTGATTATCACATCTATGTCTATTATTACTCCATTTTCTTTTAAAAACGTGATCCTGTGAAATGAACAAGTTAATATGACCAAGTAATACCACAATCACAGAGCAACCCACGAAAACGTCACGGAAAATAATCGTCACGGATATTAGGTGATGTAAACAATTTAGAACGTCACGTGTTTTATATCGTCACGGGTTTTAGGTGATCGGGGAACCAAAGTCGCGTATCGTGCAAAAACACACATTTTTTGCACCCGAAAGGTATACGGCTGGAATTTTGTATACTGAAAGTCTAAATAGTGCTTGATATGAAACCACTGTATAGCAATGCGACCAGAATTGCATTTCGCTGAAAAATGCATTTTTGTATGCCACATAGGTCATGTTAAGCAATCTTTCATAGCATAGAAATTGTGATGTTTCCCTTATCAATAAGTTAAAGAGCGTGCTTTTGGTCTTCAAAAGAACCGCCTCATGTAATAGGTCCATTTAAGTACCCACAACATCTGTTTTGGTTGAGAAATAACAAACTAATTTTCCATTACGCACTCTTATCTGGAGGATTGGTATGAGAAGCCGTTTGACTGTTCGATAATACAATAATACACTATCAAATGCATTTAAAGTATGGGCAGTCATTTGTGCACCAAAATAATCTTCTTAGGGACATTTTTGTCTTTACAAGTACTATGCGGTTACATTTCTGCATCTCAGACGGGGACAGACAGGCTTGTCATGGCGATATGATATTTTTCATATTTATTTTACTACGGTTAAATGAAATAATTGTTTTCAGTAGATAATCAAAGCACTGAGAGTACTGATGGAAACGATGTCTTGTGATTTTAGTTCTTGTAGGCTAAGCAGAGTGCATTTTTGTAGATGATATTTTAGGAATATTTGAATTTGTATATTGTATATTTTCTGACCAATGATGAAGGAAAAGTTTTATATGATTTCTATTTTTAGGTTTTAGTTTTAGCATAACAGAATTTTGAAGGGGCATGCGACAAAATATCAATCTTATCATTTCAAACATGGGCTGGTATGTCTTTAAACCCTATTTCACTTTTAAGCTCTGGTGGCCATTTTGTTATGTGGGATCAAAAATAGTAAGTGAGTATGATCAGGAAATACCACAATCACAAACCGCAGAAAACCCCGTGGTACCGGGAGGAAGAGCTGCTCAACCAACACAAGACACCAGGAAGACAAATTAAGCAAAGCAACCAGCTCTCTCTCTCTCTTCCCCACCAAGATGATTATAATACTAGAATGGACATAAAGTAACGTACAACAAAACATAGAACAATTACAGACTCCCACAATGGGAGTAACAATAAACAAAAAGTCAACAACAACAGAACCACCGCCTTAGAACGGACAGCAGCCTAAGCCACCGGGGGGCTTAAATAAATTTTACTGGTACCAAACCTTTTGCCCATATTTAGCAGAGGGCATTATGCCGAATACATCACTGAAATTGTTTTAAGAGTTTGGATTACTGGTTAAGAAGTTTAGATATCTTTTTAGATTTTCCATTCGGTACATTGTTGCCCTATTTTGAGGGTAATGCGATGAATTATTGCAAGCAGGAAACAATGGTAAAGGAAAGGTGGTTTATAGCCATTTCCTTTTGCCTAGCTCTTGATAACATTTTGTTCAGTGGAGCAACCCGTTAACATTTTGCTAACATAGACTTAAATAAAAATTCCAACAAGGACAATAACTAAAGTTTTAAGGGTTGATTTTGACGAAACTTATAGGATATCAGAGTACTTGATACTTATTGTGTACCAAATATGTATCAAATCTGACCAGTCGTTCTGAGATGTGGATGGACAAAAATGCGACGGACGGACGACGCCAAAACTATATCCCTCCAACTTTGTCAGGGATTATTAGATATCAGCATAGCTACATACCTAAAAAGCTTTTAATATGTTATGTGTTCTGATAATTTTTATCACCAGGTAAAATATCTTGTTTGAGTTTACGTTAATTTCTCTGTCAAATGTCTCAGATTTGTTCCAAAATGTTCGCTTTTCCATTTTTTAACCCATTTTGATGTCCGTTTTTGGTAACCATAGCAAAGATAAACGTCAATTTAAAAGTTTTACTTATAAACTTGGTATATTGTTCTAATAAACCAATAAGAACAAAATGGTGAAAAGCATTTTTTAGCCCATATGTGGGCCAAAATAGCACCCCCCTGATGCATGTAGCTCTTTGGCAATATTAACTGTGTATATCAAGCATATAGTATAGATATAAAAAGAAGATTTATAGATGGTAAACTTAGGTTACATTAAGAACATTGACAATAAAAAGTAAAAAAAAACACTTAAAAATAAAAAAGAGCCATGACATGTGATTTCCAAAAATGTGCCATTTTGACAAGTGTAAACTTAAGCGTTGCATCGATGATCAATTATAATCACCAATTATAATCGATGATCAATCAAAAACTTCGTTTGATAGTGTTTTTGGTAATAATCGATGATAATTGAAAAACATCACACTTGATCCAATTTTAAGCTCCTATTCTAAATATGCAACTTTGCTACAAGGAATAGCAGTTAAATGGAGAGTTAAATGGAGTTTGCTGTCAGGACCAGTTGTGGTATTGGCTACTAGCACAAAGGCTCTGATCAGACTTGACCCGAACCTTTGCCAGTCACAGGAAATCTCATGTCACCTAATTCCTTGAATTATACCCAAATCAGCATTTGTAATTTGTAATATTCTTACAACCACCAGGTTGAGTTTTGTTCATAATGGCACAGAGTGTGCTCAAATAGCAAAGGTACAAGCAACAGCAAATTGTAAATTTGCAAGCAATTTGTTGACAAAATTTTTAAACAATATAATATCTGGTTTCAGCGACTATTTAGACTTCTTACAGATCAAACATAATATGGAGTTTGTCAAAAAGCAAATAAAGCATTTTCACATGCTTCTACAAAATATACTGTTTGGTTTTTTGTTTGATTTGATTCTTTACGTCCCATCAACAATCTTTCAGTTATAAAGGGACAGGTCTTCCTGGGTTGAAACCAGTACTAAGTTAGGATAAATGTGTCTTGCGCAAGGACACAGTGCAGTGACGCTGTTGAGGCTCGAGTCTGGGCCCCTTCATCTCGAGTCAAGCACTCTACCACTGAGCTACTGCATATACATATCTTTAACAACATGCACTTTGTAAAAAAATTAACTCATTGTGCTACCAATGTTTATTTTAGGACACAAGGCTGTGACTCTCAGTGGGTGAAATTATTCTGGACTCCAAAACTATATGCAATGACACAATGACAATACATGCGTTACCTCAGACCTACATACAATGACTAGAAACATGTATACAATCTATACATAAACTCAACTATCGTATGGCAGTACTGTTATTCAGTAGATAACATCATGTTATACAAAGTAGATCTTGCACAAAAGATTATTGCATAGAGTTTAATATCAAGTTTGTGCAAATGTGAATAAAGCATTTTCACACATTTCCTTTACTTGGCATATGCAAAATATACTAATCTATAATGAACATACACTTTGCTGAGAAAAATTCTAATCCATGTGCTACCAATGGTTATCTTAGGACACAATGATGTGACGCTTGATGGGTGCAATTATCTACTTCAGAACTATATGCAAAGACACATTGACTATACATTATTTCAGACCTATATGAAATGACTAGAAACATTCATACAATCTATACATAAATTTAACTATCATATGACATCACTGTTATTCAGTAGATAACATCATGTCATACATAGTAGCTCTTACAGAAGTGATCATTTCATGAGAAATTAAAAAAAAAATTATTGCTTTACTTCTAAGAGTGTTAATAGACTCTATGATGGTTCCGACTTAAAGACTTATCTATTGATGAGATGATAGGGGCCTGATACTTTGGCTGTTTGTCGGGCCCACTGGGGTTTACCTGTTGGATTTCTTTTGCTCCAGTATTCAGTTTTATTTACTGTTGAGTCCTTATCTTTGCTTTATCTCCTTGTTATATCTTGATTTATATGTTTTAGGAGATGATGCATTGATAAGTTAGGGGTCTTTCATGCAAACCAAATATCTATGTGTCTTGATCCACATCTGAATTAAGGGTGAGGTTGGCGCCGTTAAACCGGTTTAAGCCCTCCAGTAAAATACTTTACTGACCGTTCCAAGGCGGTACTTCTTTTGTGGATCTTTTGTTTTTTGTTCTGTCTTGTGTTTGCTATGTCTTTGTGCGCATCTGTTTATATGTGCTTTGCGGTCACCTGCTGGGAAAGGACTGACCTCTTGGCTCTCGTTTGTGGTGTCTTACTGTGAGTTTGTCACCTTCCCATTGGTATCCTGGGTCAGGTGTGGTACTTGATTGTATTGATTCCTGATCTTTGCACCCTTACTTACTTTTATTCCAATTGTGTTTCTTGTCACCAAAGAGTTATTTAACTTCTGGCTATGACATTATTTTTTGACATGATTTGTTTGTTTGATTTGATTCTTTACGTCCCATCAACAATATTTCAGTTAAACAGGGACGGGTCTTCCTTGGTTGAACCAGCACTAAGCTAGGATAAATGCGTCTTGCTCAAGGACCACGACGCAGTGACGCCGGTGAATCTTGAACCCTCAGTCTCGAGTCAAGCACTCTACCACTGAGCCTCTGCGCTCCCTTTTTGACATGATTTATTCCACTGAATAACAGTAACATCAAATGAAAAAATAATGTTATGGCCACAGGTTGCATAATTTTGATACAAAGAAGTTATGTTAATAACAATGTAAATTTTCTTTGAAATAAACCAGCTTTGGTAGTGTTATTTCGCAATAGAGTTCATATGATGAGAGAATCTTCCATTTGTGCCCATTTCAAATCATTTTTTTAAACTAACCTAAGGCTGAGCCTGTCTAAACTGATTGACTTAAGCTTTAAGTATTTGGTCAACATTATTCAGTCTAGTCAGACTCCTCCCACAGAGGAAGGCAAAGAAAAGAATATACTTCCTGGCCCCCATCCCTCAACAAAGTTTGACAAGTAAATTTAATCCTGCCAACAATAAAGGAACCATCTCTCAGAAACCTTCAGCAGAAAATAAAATGCCCCACTCTACCACCTTGTTATGAAATGATAACTTGTGTAAGACCCTCTATAAAATACATAGAACAAATCAGAACGAATGGAATAAGAGACCCTATTTCTGCTTGTTAAAGTACCATCAGCACATCAAAGAACAAACATAAGAGTCCCTGTCAAGGCTAGTCACCAAGTCATTTTCTATTTCATCCTTGCTGGGAATCTATCTGAATATATTATCCCAAGGAATCCTAGTTAGTTGGATTTTATAATACGGTAAATCTTGTATTAGTTCGTACACTCGAATAGTTCGTTAAATGTCATGTATTAGTTCGTACACTAGTCATTTTTATATGCAATTCTATTAGTTCGTACACAACGTTTTTTTTTCTTCATTGGTGCTTGTTTTTAATCAGCGTGGCTGTCTACGATATGTTCCTGTTAACTTTCGCGTGCTTACATCAAACAGACCTTTTCGTCTGTCAATCTAACGACTTCGGTCGCTAATGTAAATCCAGCATTGACGTCGCATGTTAATAACATTAAAATTTGTTTTCTGAAAATCGAGCGAATGCTAATTTCCACGCCCTATGTCGCCGATGCGTCGGAGATATATTCTGTACGGTCATTACAAAAAGTGTCCTTAGAATAATGGAAAGTTACATTTTACTTCTGTATCATATATCTTTTATAATCGGACACCCAAGCCGCGTGCGACCCGGAAAGCATTTTTATACTTGTGCAGCTCGGACCCGACACGAAATCAACTTGCGCGGTGCCTCACATAAACTGGTACCAGAATATTTCGTAAATAGCCTGCTGGTACTTATGACAAGGCCCAGGAGAGCATGTACGTTTGCGCAATCTCATCAGGGTCCCGCTGCTCACTAACATAAAGTTTGAAGTGGATGAAGACTCAGCATGCTCAGACCAAATCAAATTCTAGATATCTACGTACGTTTTGTTTTATATAGTTGAATATCAATTTCGGTTTTCTGAGCGTAAATAACTCAATAAATGTAGTAATAACGGCTTTTCCTAGGTTCAAACAAATGGAACATTTTAACAAATTGTTTAGCCGACCGTGGCGTGTCTTGCTGTCCTCATGAAACTACATACGGAAGGTCCTGAGAGTTCATGATTACCGAGATAGTGTACGCACAGACGCACAAACCGAGCATAATTTGATTGTATCATGATTCTAGGTCTTGATGAATGGCATTTCCATGAAATAAGCCAGTTCATGAGATTATGGTACCTATCGCATATTCGAGCAGCGAAGGCTCAAACGAGCCTGTGCATCTGCGGAAAATCGTCAGCGCCTTCAGGCTTAACTGCGAGCATAGAGGGAATGTAGATGAAGGTACGTTCATTAATTTAGGATGATAGCCCCACTAGGTGGCTGTGAATTTGAAAACAGGAAGAATTCGCTTTATTTTAACCACCACGCATCTATTGATGTATGTATCCCGACTTTCAATATATTAGTTTTCATGAACAGTCAGACCGTGTGTCTTTTTTGGAAGGAAAAGTCTTCTAATATGGATGGATTTTCCTTCCATTTAGTTTTTTTACAGAAAATTGGAAGGTCTTTATAACATCCATCTTAATGAAAACAGCAAAAGACCTTGAGATCATCCGCGGTGACATACATATCAGAATTTGCAAAAATCCTTACCACACGTCTGTAGATGTTTTACCCCGACTTTGTTGTATGAGACCAACAAAGTCGCAGATCAGCCTGGGTACCGCACATTCTTATCAGCGCCTTTGTTATGAATACAAAAATTTTACATTTTGTCGGGCCTGGTCTGGGTCAAACCTGTCTGCTAATAATATCAGCCGCAGACATGAAGATCAAATCCGCCGCTTTCATGCCACGTGCTGTTTTAAGAGTTGGGTAGCACGTGGGGCATTGGCGCATAACATAAAACATAATTGCTCAGCTGCATGCGCGGATCCAGAAAGGGGTCCAACTTTGACAACTTTTTTTTAATTGATGATGGAAGAGAGGATCCAAACACCACTATATGCGGGTCATCATTGGCCCGCCAGCGAAACACCATTTAAATGGCGTTTCGCTGGCGTGCCGCTGATGGCCCAACATCGAATGCTGGCTTGGTAGCTTTGTGATTTTAAAGGGAACCGGACCAGTATGCTAAGAAACCCTATTTTTCAGGGGTGGGGTCTGTCCCCCTCTGGATCCGCCCATGAGCTATCTGGCATGAAAAGACAATTTCTGTAAACTCATCACTTTCGCTCATTGCGATCGCGTACACGTTCGCAAACATGTGATATAAATTGTTTTGGATCTCGGAAATTTACTTTACAAATTCAAACTATCAATGCCCCACAATTTTATCAAATGGCGGGCGACAGCCAGAACTCCTTTTTTAAATTTCCAGTGGGTGCATAAAAGGCCTCGATACACCGTCACAAAACCGAAAAATCGCACCGGAAATTCACTTTTTTTCTTAACGACGTGAAGAGCATTAGACGCTAGTAGGCAAAGATGAGCCTGTGCATCCAACACTGTTGACTTTACGGTAGTATCATGCGCGGATCCAGGAATTTTTGTCATGGGGGAGGGGGGGGGGGGTAGGGGGCTCCAGGCTCAACTGACAGAGAAAAAACACTCTGATAACGTTTTCTTAGGCATCAGCCTTTTACGATTTTACAGAGGGGTCCAATAATTTATTTTAAGGAAAACTATAATTTTTTAAGGTTCCAGAGGGGGTCTATCATTTTTCAGGGGAGGGGGGTCCAAATTTTTCCAGGGGGTGTGGGGTCCAAATGCTAATTTCAATTGAAACCTATAGAATTTTTGATTTTCCAGGTGGTCCGGGCCCCCATACCCCTCTGGACATATGGGACAATATTAGCTGTTATCGGTTTTATCTGCCTGATTATCTCCCTTGAATATTGACCACTCCCGCAACTTACCTGTTGAAATCTGTGGCATCAATTACACAGAAAAGTATGCAACCCTTTAAATAAATTATTAATAACTAACTTATTATTAAGCTGCCATTATTTTATAAGTTATCAAAAGAAAATTTAATGTTTTATCTTTATAATGATATAAACAAATACGAAATAACTTAATATTTAGTTTTGTCTAATTGTTCATCTTTTTGACTGGTAAAATCCCATTCATTTCTATGTAAACTGACTGCAAATGCCCTTGGTGAGCCTTTTATGACCCCAAAATAATCATGTTCTGATATTTTCTCGATGTTTTATAAGTTATAAATGGTATCTCGATCACCCAACGATATCAACCATATAAGTTTCACAGAAATAAAATGAATTTTAGTTCTGTCATTTTTAGGTTGAAAATTGAGTTTAAGCGCCTTCTTGAAAGGGCGGAGAAAATGTCTAAGTTCTCATAGTTTGTGTCTATTATGCTTCCCCACTATTCAATATGCCGATAATGTCGAGAAACCTAACATCATTTTTAAATAGAAATTTAAGGGGAAAACTTAGGTGAATGGGAGACAAGATAATGAAAAAAAAATCTTAAAGGAAATTTTTAGAAAATAAACATTACCATAACTTATCACACCGAAATAAAAATCATTTTATTACAAGTTGCTTCAATTTATCTTTTATTTTAAATATAATAGTATAACTATTATTATTTTTATAATAATAATACTTATTTTATTATCATTATTATTATAATTATTATTATTATTATTATTATTATTATTATTATCAACGCCTTAATTTATTCGAAGACTTTCATCTGGCAGTATATTCGTACTTCGTTCTAACACCGGATAGGCGGCAATCGAATACACTTATATAATCGGCGAACGAAGATCAAAATATTTAGAACCAGAGTTTTCGATTGCTAATCGTGGCCCGAATGGTGACAAATGGCAATTTAAAACACTGTTTCTATCCGTTTTTGATCCGCGTCTGTCGATTGTTAAGAGCGTTTTCGATTGCCACCTATTCGGTGTGCCTCTGGTGAGAAACGATGTTGAGACGTTCATAACGGGATATGCGATAATCCTAGCTGTCAGATAATCCCTCGGGCTAAGGTCTTATCTCGGTCATAAAATACTGATTTTACGTTTTTAACCGAATAAACGACTCTGCATAAAGTGTCCTGTGTGGAAGCCTTGGCATTCTACTAAAAACTTATGCATAAATAAAATGATTTGTATCAGATACCCAGGCTGATCACAGTGTTCGTGCTCTGTACACCCTTCTTACTAGTTTTGACATGCGGCGTCTCGTCAGGGTCTTTACTGTTCAGTATAACAACCTTTTTCGGTCATACTACAAAAACTGTCACTTCATGGGTAGGCTAGATGCTCAGACTGCGCAAATGGTGTCGTTTGAAATTCTACTAATGTTTAGGCTTTGCAATTACAGTAAAAGATATGCATATATTATGACGAAGAGTACTAAAAATGAAGCAAAATCAACAGTGTGTAGATCCAGATACTTTATAACAAGATGTCTCTCGGTGCCTGTATTTTGTAATAATTGAACATTTAAATAAATTGTAAAGTTATAATTAAGTTTTAAGTGATGCCATTTAATTCTTTTGGAGAAGGTTAAACTTGAACGAACAGCAATGGTTTGGGTGAGATGGCACAGCGCGGTCAGGCCTGATCCATTGCTGTTTGCGTTCCATATCTCTCAGTTAAAAATTCCCAAAATACACAGATTTAAACAAATCTCTTCACACCGAGCTGATCGGGACCAGTAAGAACAAGAACTGACCAAAAACAATTTATAATTTCAACCGTAAACAGCAATGGGACTGATCAGACTGCGCAGATAATTTACTTTGCGCATATGTTGTTCCGAGAATTCATGCTTAACAGTAGCATCTGAGCAGTGAACACAAGAAACTGCGATGAGCATGTAATAAATGCACAGACTGGCCTGCTCCATTGATGTTCGCTGTTGGAGAGCTGAAACATAAAATCATGCAGTCGTTTTATGATGTGGTCATCTTATTGACACAGCGGGAACTCAGTGGGAGTTCGCTCATCTGCGTTAAAAGTGTGAAAATAGTTGATAAGGATTTGGCCTAAAGCGACTGTTCTCATTAATTTTGACTGCGTTATAATCCTATTATGTTTTTAACATGAAGCGAAGACGCTAATCAGACCCTTTTTGTCAAACTCAATGTTCTTTACCTCGGACCCAGTCCGAGTCTTTACAGATGTCGGCTGATTTTATTTTCGAAAAAAGTGTACAGTGTGGATCCAGATAAAGATCGAGCTCACCACATTTCTGATTATTCGTTTACTGATTATTTTTGATAAATTAAGCCTGAGTAATTATCCGCTTACCCACTCTCAGTTTTTCAACCTGAACATGCAAATACTGTGGGTACGTGTACTCAAAGAATGGTCTCAATGAGACGGTTCCTTTGAGCGCTCAAAGCAAATGCTAAAATGTTGGAACAATATTATGCTGGATTTTCTCTTATCAAGACCTATGTCGAGAGAAGATCCAAATCAAGCTGCGCATCTACAATACTGATACGGGTTAACATGAAAAAAACACCGCATTAAAAAGTCTAGAGGAAACTGAAAAAATGACCAGACCAGACCAAATAAGCACATTTGACCAAAAAAAGTGGTCCTGTTAAAACCTTATTGGCCTAAAAAGTGGTCATGGCTGTACCGACCATACCGCCGCCGACGGCCTTGTTTGGTGAAGCTGTGTTATTTCTTAATCACTGCGGATGCGCAGGCTTGTCTGCGCATTTGTTGTTCGCAAAACCCCGCAAGACAGTTTTCTCACATCAAGGCCCATATTATGTTTTCTGAACATTAAGAAATTCAGTACTCAAGTGCTCATGTACTCAATTCAGAAAACACGAATAGTGGACAAACATGTTTTACATTTGGAGATGAAAAATCTTTTTATTGATTTCAATTAGTTGAGCATGCATACTCAATTTGAACTATTTATGTAACATAAATAAAATTGGATACCCTCTTTGACCTCTTTCGTCAGCACACAAAACTATACAGCAAATACTATACACTCAATGCCAGACTAATACCATGGATACCTGGACTCAGATACAATCGATTTCGCGATATAGTCGCCGCGGTGTAAGGGGGACAATTGACTTATCGAGTATCTAGGTGATCAAGAACCACAACTGCCCCGTTAAGTCGGCCATAGTTCTATTTGTCCGCGCATGCGTATGATAGATCCACTTGCGATATCCAAATTTTCAAGTCAACAGTAAAGCCAATCCCGAAGGACAGGTTTTATTTTCATGCAATTGTTCATTTTCCATTCCCGGAGCATCTAGTGACACCTCAAAACATGATGAGGTATATGATTCTGCAATATGTTAGTGGAAAACAAATGTTGAGACCTCGGACCCTGGTCCGAGTTGAGACACAGTGATTATCGCGACTTTTAGTCAACTATTGATGGTTTCAGTCTTTCATTATGTTTATAAGACTAGGCCTTGATTTCTGGCATCAGTTTTAGAAAAACGGACTGTCCAATGTTGTCAAATAACGTTCATGCTAGATACATTACCATAACATACCATGCATAAGCTGGGTGCTTAAAATCAAGCAACATACACGCTGGAAGAATGTGTTTAATGGTAAAAAAATTACAGTTCAAACGTAAATAATCAGATCTTAGAACAAATCTACATGGATATGCTCGAGAAGCTCAAAATGGAAGCATGCAGTGTGCAAGAACACATACAATAATATGGCTAAACAACCGCCAGCTTTTTTGAAAAGCTAATACTTGTGTAAATTTACTCGATGATGATATTGTTGCGCGAAACGAAACGAAAGTTAAGGTGTATTTATTTTATTATTCGTTTCTGTCTATCGACAATGTCTTTTCATGCAATTGACTTAATTTCAAACGCCACTGCTATCATTCTGTCCATAAAAACTTATACCTAACGCACTATATTTTTAGAACTATTTTAGTGGCGGTCAGGTTCATAAAGGGCGGGAAAACATTAGCAATCCACAAGAAAACGTGTCTTCTTCACGTTTATGACAAAAGGACAGGGCTGCGTTTATTGTCCGTCTCGTAATGTTTAAAAGCAAAGAAAAGTATAATGATAAAAAACGATTGCAAGATATTGTGCTTTTAACTGCAATATCTGGCTGCATCATAGATATTGCAAGCGGTTCTTCGTCGTACAAGAGCAGGTTTTCTCATGCTAAGGCATTGTTTTTCTAACGCTCGTTTGAGGCATCCAATGGGGTTTACTGATTTGCGAATTTGTCCCAAATTTTTACCAATTAGCGTCTTCATAAAACTCATTTTTACCAGTAAGCACATTCAGCATTACAAAATAATTTTTTTTATCACTGATTTCTCTTAAATTAAACTGATTAAAGCGTAATTTTAACAAACGAAACACTGATTTTTAAGGTACCCCGTTTAGACCCTCTCCGTTTGATGTACAAATAAACTTATAAGTCTGTTTCAATCATATGTAAGCTTTCAATAATCAAGTTTTCAAGCACAACAACGTTTTTCTGACCGTTGGGTTTACATTTCAGAGCTGAAAACCGCAACAAACTAATAAAATACCAATATTGTTTTTGTCTAGCAGCAGGACAAGGGTTGTTTGCATTAAGGACATTTGGTTCCCAGCGACTTACACAGGCTGTAACGGTATAGGTAGCGGACTGGGTAGCAATGTTGAACGGGGGTTCGATGATATGGGGATTTTGTGTGTATTTTGTGTATATGATACCATTGGAAACAGATGTTTTGAGAAAACATCGTTTCCAAAAATGCCATTGGTCCCTACAATGACCCTCTGTTTCAAAGCTGCTGTAAATACGGAAGCTAAACATCCTTTAAACCTTGATAAATTTCATTTATGTGTTAAACTGCTCTTAAGTTGTTCTTGTATGTAACTACGCACCTGCTGGCAAGAACTAAATTACTAAGTATCAAATTATCGTGGTTTCATATTTTTAGTTTTCAGCTACCTTTTCTAGTTTGCCATAGAAAATAGAATAAATTATCTTAAATTATCCCCCAAACGTCTGTTTAACTGTATGCAGTGTATAAACACATTCAATTTAAAATTTATTTATTTATGTAAAAAATATGCAATTCAAACCACTTCAGCGGGAAGACAAAAGTGAATAAGTAAGCACACATTTTTTTTACGAATTATGCTTCCAAGCGGTATATAAATAATTATCAAATACATTTTGGGGCCATAAATGCAGTTTTAATGAGATTTGAAGAAAAGAAATCAATAAATTTAATTTCAAAATGGGGGTGCCCTAATCTACATGCTTTAAAATCAATAAGCAGTATTCTTAGATGACCACCACTGCTTCTGAGGTCTACGCTGATGTTGTATTATTATATAAACTCAATATTTTTCAATCTTAAACTTTTTTGATAAAAATATATAACATTTCGAAAAAATAATATTTTGACATGTTCTTGCTGGGCTTCCGTAGAAGTTGACTGCTCTGGCGTTATGCAAGTCGATCGAGTCTGCTATACAGTGGTTTCAGATACACCATAGAATAACCTTTGCAACCATACAAAATCCAGCTTGCAAGGGTTAGCATTTTTCTACCTTGGTTCCCCGACTATTATTATTTGAATTTAATGGCATTTGTTTCTGAAAACAAATCACATCAGTGCCTGTGTTTGGTACTATAGATCAAGTTGTTGACTGCTTCAAAGCAAATGAGCCGTAGAATCAGATTTCCAACAATGTGGTATGTGCGACCAGCAAAGGCTCAGATCAGCCTGCGCATACGCGCAGTCTGATCAGAGCCTCTGCTGGTCGCTTGAATATTCTATGACTGTTAAACTACTGACTTCGAAGGAGGCTTCACAGGCTTGTATGAGTCTACACTTGTCAAATAACCACATTGTTGGAAATCACATGTCACAGCTCAAATTTTTTTATATGAAAATAACACATATGTTACACTGAATTTTTGCAATATGAGCCGCGATATGTGATTTCCAACAATGTGGTATTTTGACAAATGTAGACTCATACGAGCCTGTGCAGCCTCTTTTTAAGCTTAGAAACTTCAAATGATGTTCAGTCAGTAGCTTAATATTCATATAATATTCATGCCACTAGCAAATGCTCTGACCAGACTGCGCATATGCGCAGGCTGGTCTGAGCCTTTGCTGGTCCCACATACCACATTGTTGGTAATCTCATGTCGCGGCTCATGTTCTTTAAACAGCGCCGGGATCATACAACAAGGTGAAATCCGTTTTACCGCGTCAGTTTACTTATGAGATCAGAGTGCGCAGCTGTGTAGTCTGAGCAGCACTATTATTATTTGAATTTTGCAATGTCATTTGTTTCTGAAGACTAATCACATCAGTGCCTGAGTATGGTACTATAGATCAAGGTGTTGACTGCTTCAAAGCAAATGTTTTTGAGGAATATAATACATATTAGAAACACTGCAATTTTGCAATATATTATTAACTTCAAGATTGAAATAATTGATATTGTTGTGTTATGTTGTTTTGTTTTATGCAACGTGCGTGCATTCCTGTAATCAGCTGTACTTGCATTTTGGTGTTTTCTTACATGCCTTAATGGACTTGTGAATTAATAAAGTATCAAGTATACAGGTACCAAATGTAATTGTATTTTACCATGCATTTTCAAACATTGACAATTACATTACAATGCTTTTACTGCATGTTTTTCTGTTTTAATTTGTTAGTTCCAAAATACACACTAAGTAAAAAGGGAAAACTAATCTAATGACTATAATCTCCCTTCTCTTATTTAAACTGAGTTGCAATTTTGAAATGTTAAAATCTCAATTATGATATAAACAACCCGAGAAATTTCAGTAACAATGTGTTATTTCTTGACAAATTAGGTATATAACATTCAAGCCTTGGTGCATGATTAAACATGGGTGTTATAAAATCTTTGTTGAGCTATCGTTTAAGATAAAACCAAAGTTTTAATCAACACCATTATCACAATCAGATGGCAACAGTTTGTACATAAGGCACGCGAGCTTCCCTTGTATCAAAATTTGTATTAGATTGCCTCCAGTTTGTAAAGGTCCGCTACCAACTAAACTTGGTGGAAGAAAAACCTCCTAGCCCTGTTTCACTAAACATCTTAAGACTTTTGTACATTAACGACTAACTCTAATTTTAAAAGCTACTAGGAGCAGCTTTATTAAATGTAATTTGATAGGTTTGTTACAACTTATCACGCTATAGTAATATCATGGCTTGACCACCTGTACGTGGAGATAACATCCATGAACACTGTATTTGTATTATTGAAAATCGCAATTAAGGCGGGGTTCGCGGTCACCTTCTTATTTCTAACCCTTTCCTTTATGAATATTCATGCTTAGCTCCACCCCTTTTGAATAAGTATATAAATAAACTTTCACGTTTGTACATAGATCAAAGAAATTACATGTCAGGTCCACTAGTGTAGGATCATATCTATTCATAGTTTCAATCGCAAACAGAGGTAGACCCTGAGTATAGCCCTGGATCTGCTCTGTTTGCAAAAGTGTTAGAAGGCCCCTTTGAGAGGTAAAAGGTTACACATCATTTTCTGCACAAATTCTTCCGATTTGATTATCTCTTTCTGATTCAAAAAATTGTTTGCTAATCTGTGAAAAGCCATATATTCACATTATATATCCTTACAGTGTTTAACCTGAACTCCATTTTATAGCTTTGGAACTGTTATTTACAATATGTTGCTATTGTATAGTGTTCAACTTGGAATCCATTGTTAAAGCATTAAACTGCCATGCTCGATTTAGTGTCCATTTTATAATGTTGAATTTGAAATCAAGTTTTTATCTTTATCTTGCCAGTCACACTTTAATGTCCATTTTATAGGGTTTTATTTGAAATATGCTTTTTATTTGGGGTTTAGACGCCAATGAGCACGTAGTGTATGCCTTATACCTGTAACTTTTCCATAAAGAGCTTTTAAAAGCATGAAAAAATGTATAATTTCTATCAAAATAGTAATTAGTATGATCAGGAAATACAGTTTTAAATGCATTGTAACCTAGTGAATAAAGATCTGTCTTTTTGGCACTATACAGACTTTTAATTTTATAATTGTTGGCGTTTTAACATTTATGAGCATTACAAAATTCATGCTCAGTTAAGTTCAAAATGTAAATACATTTATAACCTTGGGATAAGTGCAAATATATGTAGTGACTAAGGTAACAACGGAATATAATCATATAATTTCTCTAGATAATTTGGGACGTATACCAGTATCATAACATTTAATAATAAAGAAACTAGTGTAAGTAATTCACTCCTTGACATTAAAGAGAAAACAAAAGAAATTGAGAACCATTAAACCTCTAAAAAGTGATAACAAAAGATATTCTGATGTAAAACAAAACAATAGTTCTAAACAAGTTAATGGTAGGACTCAAGGTGAAATCTTGTCTGGTATGCTGAATGAACAAACTAGAAAAGACACAAACAGGACATAAAATACTGATGAAAACAATGACTGATTTTTTTCAAATTTCCGAACTAAAATAAGTTTTGGCAGAGTTTCCTGAGATTATTTTTATCGACAACACATATAACATTTGTTCTGTGGATTATATCATAAATGCAATACCAGTGGAAGATAATGATAGCTCTGGTAAACCTGTTACATATTGTTTCATGAAATGAGAGAACAAAGAAACAGTAGAAAAATTATTGATGTAATCTGTGAACACAGTCACACATCTCAGATAAATGTTGTCTTGGTCGATAAAGACATGACAGAAATATCTGTGCTCGAATCTAAGATACAAGATGCACATATTCAGGTATGTACATGTAGTTTACATGTGCTGAAATCTTTAAATACAAAATTATCTAATCTGGATTTAAATTCTGATCAAAAGTCTGAACTTGTACAGTTACTACATGAAATAGTCTACCCTCATGAAGAGCAAGTGCATACTGAAATATATAAAAATGCTTTTCACATATCTGGCTTAGCTGTAGAGAAAAGTGGGTAAGGTGCTACCGGAGTAAACTGAAACAGTATTGAAACTTGACTAACAACCAAATAGAATAACATAATGAAAGCAATTTGTGTCAAGGAATATGCACCTCCCTGAATCACGACCAAACTTACTGAAGTCAGTGTAACACAGTTATGAACGTTTAGCAGAACATGAAAACTAGAATTTATACTTCTTTCAAGGATCATGTAAGAAAAAAATAACTAGGCTACATTTTGTGTACAGACTGAATTCAAATTTAAAATAAGGTGGAAAGTATAAACACAGTGTAGGATGGGTTGGTGTCTGTGACTTCAGTGCCGGACAATAGAAAGTGCTCAGTTGATTCAGCATTAAGCAGCCATTCATACTGTAAATTCGGAAATTTTCGCGAGGATTTTATTTTTGCGAATAGCGTTAAAAGACATATTTGCGACATTTAAATTCGCAACTAGGGCATGACTTACAATTACGCTCGCGTATTTTTACTGCGAATTTGCGTTTCGTGCGCATTTCCAATTTGTTGTACGCACATTGGATTTAAATTGCTTAGAAAACGCGAATCAACGCGTATCAATGTAAGGCAAAATTCATGAATATTCATATGAGATGGGAAGCGTTAGTACGTTACCAATCAAATTGCCTTTTAAAAATCGATAATGAAATGTGTTTACTCTGTTACAGTTAAATCTAGTCTAGAGCTTATTTCTTACATCAATGTTTCTCTTGCTATCAATTTCTTTTAAACGTCTTTTATCCTTCCTATATAGATTGACAATGCAGCAATGCATTTCAACACGGATCTGTGTTGCTAATGATACGTTGATAGATCATCTGAATAGATTAGTAGAGAGGTTAATGCCTTACACTGCAATTCAATGCATTAGCAGTAACAAGACGGGATTGGCTACTTGGAATTCCCGTTGAAAATACACTCCGTATTACCTGCGTTTTCAATGCGAATTTAACAAGTACAAAAAATACCTATATCAGTAAATGACAGGGTGGTTTCGCTATTTTGCGAGAGTTTTTATTTTATGAAACTTCGCATCTGCGAAGTTGCGCGAAATTAATACCCTCGCGAATATTTCCGAATTTACAATATTCAATTTGGTGAAATTACAGACTTCTGTACATATATATAATTGGTATGTAGCAAATGATTACATAGATCTATATGACAAGCCATTATTTGATTCTAGATGTAAGGTGCCAGTGGCTCATAACAGTGTCAATTAAGAAGAAAATACATGTGAAAAAGTCTTTTCTAATCTAAACGCCATCAGTTGAAGAATATGTAAAATCCACTCAAATTCATAAGGAGATCGCACCGTGTCTGCCCACTTCCGGTGAATCTGAGGTATATGAAAAACTTGAGTATTTAAAACATTTAAAAGACACATGGATGCCAAGTGAAACTGTGCAACTGTCAAATACTGCTTAAGATCAGTCATACTGAAGGTGCATCTAATAAATAGTAGTGGAAAATGGTCCTGATATATGCAGAAGAAACAAAGATTAGACAACTTATGAAGATAATGACTACTTTCAGAGAGACTTAAATATTAACATAGAAAGAGAACAAGATAATTCTGAAAAAGGTGTCCATAATAAGCAAGAATCAAATTCTGAGTCAAGTTTCTAAAGATAGTGACAAAACTCTTGATTCAGACAACACGGAAGAACACTGTAAATCATTTAATCTTGTCAATATTCTTAAAGTAAAATCAATGATAAGAAGACAGGCCATAAGGGAACAGGCACGCCTTTTGGTGAATTGCAAAAAAGCAAATGGCCTTTATCAATGGAAAGAAAACTGAAAGGAAAGTGCAAAGAAAATGACCTAAGTCAGAAAAGAGCGCAATTAGACATATCTGAATACAGTCAAAACAGAAAAATTTTCACTATTCAGGTTAACAACAATGAATGGATTAAAATAGACAGTTCAGTTGAAATATTGCAACTAAAGCTTTGTTTAAGTATGGAGAAATGCTTAACGATATAGTTATAGAGGCAGCACAACATATATCAAACAAGCATTTCCCTGGAATTAATGGTTTTCAGTCTACAAATAATCAATGAGTTAGAACTTGATCAGTATTTTTCATTGTTCTACCCTTCTGTAAATGTTTAATAAAATCGATTTATCCCTTCAAAAGTTATTGATCAGAAACCAAACGTGTGACGACAACGACGTAGATGATCCCTTTTCGTTTACCATGCTTCCCAGGAGACACAAAAATCAAATATGCACCATCTTAAATCATAAAACTACCACTGTTTCTGTTAAGACAACAGCATGACTCTGTAGACTCTTTGCAGTTGCGAATATTTTTTCTCTTTGCGTTGGTCATGAACCAAATAAATTAATTAGTTTCTTGTCTACAATCTGTGCAATTCACAATGTTTCCCTTTGGTGTGATTTGTAATAGAAGAACCCCACCGAAAATAAGGGTACATTGTACATGTGGATAGGCACACAGTGGGTCTCAAATGATAATATGTAGTAACTGGAACAAGTGGTTGCATAGAAAGTGTGCACATGTAGATACTAATACTGTAGGAATGGAATTTCCTGTGTTGGTTACTATAATACCAGAATGGAGGAATTTTCTGTGGTGGTTACAACAATACCAGAAGGGACAAATAGGTGTGATTTTGTTTTAATAGAATGGGTTAGTAGGCATGCTTACACTCCATGCTTTTAGATAAACCAAAAGCATATAAGTAAGTTTATAATAAATTTTGAGATGCATTTTAATTTAACCTTCGTCATGTCGAATACTTTAATGTACTACACTCCTCCCGAATTGTTAATAGCGTGCTTGATTCCAGCAATTACAGTAGTATGTATTCACAAGCAGGATGGAAAAAGTGTGGATCCCAATCAATTAAAGCGGTTATTGAGTTCTAACTTTTGGTCAGATTCTTCTTATTTTTACATGCTTTATGTAGCTCTTCACAGCTCGCTGAAGTGATAAGTGCCGTAATCTCGTGCTCGGGCAAAATGAGCACCCATATTCTGCTCTAATCTATGACTTTAGAATAAAATATAAAGAACATGTACATACCCTGCGATCATATAATTTGGAATCTATTTTCCTGAAGTCAATTGCATCCTGCATGGAGGCTCTTCGCTGTCTGTTACAGGGGGGAAGGGCTGGCGGTAAACCGTCGGCGTTGATCAGAGGAGCTGACGGGAATGAACATGTGATCCCACTGCCTAAAGATGCGGGAGTAATGTTTCCTGAACTCGCCTCTGAAATGAAATGAAACAAAATTTAGGTTAGAGTTTTGCAATACTCATGTATTCTTTGACTTTTCGCTTACTGTAAAGATGGCGCCTCATGAATGCGTAATTAGGACTGGTCAACATTAGACATAGGTAAAAGCTGAAATGAGGCGTGGTTTTATTGAAAAGTAACTGTATCATCTTGCGTCATTATCTCAGTAGAGACGCAACACACAGTATTTAGTCCTTAAAACGCCAGCAAAATAACTGCATCTGAAAATGTCTATTTAACATAAGCATAGAGGCAAACATTGTGGACCCAGATCAGACTGCTCCTACAGGAGCAGTCTGATCTGGGTCCACACTGTTTATCTATGAGGCTTCAAATAGTTCAGAGGACGACAAAAAACATACATTTTGTGATTATGCGCTTTAAGGGTTAAGAAATGTGAGTTCGGTGTGTATACGGTACGGATTCTCGTGAAATGCACGCACGTTTGCGCGGCTCAAAAAGCTTATTAACTATTTACCAAATTATTAATAAAACCTGATTTCCCTTCCTAAGCAGATGAAATAGCCGAACCACACCCAGGTATGAATATTAAAGTTGCCGCCTTAACAGTAAGCGAAAAGTCAAGTAATATAATGTAAATAATATCTGTGCTTTAGCTCGCAGGTGAGACTTTCAAGATAAAATTGGATTTTTGTCCTAGAACATTACTTTGCTGTTAGCAAACCGTGGAGATCCTGGTGAGCCAACATTTACCTGTTTTTCTTAGCTCCGCCTCACTAACACCTCACTACAGTAAAATCTGTCTTAAGCGGCCATCCGAAAAGAAGACCCAAAATTGGTTTCCAAGACCAATTATTGATAATGCAGGTCAAAAGTATTGCAGAATGCTCTCTTGGAGCATTCTACAATACTTTCAACCTTCATTAACCTACCATTTGTCTTTAAGACCTTTGTTTTGTCTATTTTTGAGTGGCCGCTTAAGACAGGTTTTACTGTAATATCATAATTTTGTACCATCTCCATATAATTATATTCTGTATGTTCTCTATCATGTGTCTATTTCTGAATGATCCCTATTGTAGGTTAATTTATTCTCGCACATCAGATCGGGATTTCCGTTATAACATGTATTACCCATGTCAGATAATTCTATGGTATGGTTTTTTTTATCTATGTGTTCTTATATTCTGAGCTATCATTGCTTGTAAAGACGATCATGTACATGTACAACTACAGAAAGTGCACATAATCTGGGACCTGTACATTTTGCTAAGGTTTCATATTTTCTCATTTTCCGTGACTGTAACAGCAACTTTAGTAGAATTATCAAATACATTTTAAGAAGTTAATTTCTAAACCTAATTAAGCAGAATGGAATTTCCCACTGTTATCAATGTGGTTTACAGTAAGACCAGGCCAAAACACAAACAGTTTGCTAAACTGTTTATGTGGCTTTTGCTTTTAACTCGCGCAAATGCCTTCAATCAGAGTAAAACAAATGTATCATTAATATTTTATAGCCACGCTACAACGCTTGATGCGACCATTTTAAATGCTGTAACTACCACTGTTAATAATCACCCTCGTTAACCTTCTGTCAGCATAAAAAGCAATACGAGCCAGCTATATGGAAATGGTACTCATCGGCCATCAGCGGCTATATATCTGAGACGAGCTCGAGCATCTGAACAGCCCTACCAAGAGTGTACGCGGTTAACAGTATCGACGTAAACAAGGGTTCTGACAAAACCACAGCCGTATTGAGTCAGTATGCACATTCGAAGATTGAATTAACGGAGGGCAGCTATTCGTTTATCTCTTCGCACGACTCAAGCCTGCAACATCACGGCGACATTAGACATCAAGTGCGAAATGCCAATGTTATTCATAGAACCAAGACTGTGCAGGAAATTTGTATTATGTAAATCACTTGAGGCATATGGACGCAAATTACAACGCTTTAAGGTCCCTGATTTAATTGTATAGCATGGTGTAAATTCCGAAAATAACATGAGTATATTATAAAGGGAATAATGTCTACATACTAGACTGGCAAGTATACGAATGAACACGTGAGTGGATTGAACCAGGTCTAAAATCACAAGCTGCAATTAAACGGCATATATTTACTATCCATCTAGTCAAATTGATACTGTAAATGTACACGAACAATATCTTTGAAGCATGTACAACTACTGTAGCATATATTTATATTTCTAAACCATGGGCGGATCTAGAGGGGGGACAGGGGGTCCAGACCCCCCCCCCCCCCCCCTGAAAAATCATACAAATGTAGGGTTTCTGAGCAATACTGGTCCGGATCCACCGAAAAATCACAAAGTTTCCAAGCCACCATTCAATGTTGGGCCATCATCGGCACGCCAGCCAAATTCCATTTAAAAATTGCGTTTCGCTGGCGGGCGACCGCTTATAATGGTATTTGGATCCTTCACCCCTTATCAAATAAATAAAAAAACATTGTCAAAGTTGGACCCCCACTGAAAAAACTTTCAGGATCCGCGCATGTAAAGATAATTATACATGTTTGCTAGAGACATTGCTTACATAACTTTCTGCCTTAAAGTTATGCAACTTAACTATATCAACTCTCACAGAAAAGTCAATACTTTGTGAATTAGAAGGGGATAAAGTAATTGAAAATGGTGTCAGTCCTTCATGGTAAAGCTGGAAAATAATGTGGTAAAGATTTACACCACGGCGCCATTCCCACCACAAACGCGCGCCTTTTCTACTATACAAATATTACGTACATGTACCAAATCCATTGCCAAATCGCCAGCTGATGTGATGAAACATGTACAAAAATGCACAAGTTTCTTATCTGGTACAGACTATGCGCCTTTAAATACCGATTTTGATACTCACCACTGTATTATTTATGCACCCCAATATCTTTTAGATATTTGGATATTGATTTTAATATATAAATGTTTCAAACTAAATCTGTAAATTGGTATAAAGTTTGCAACAATTACTTTTTGTCGAAAAGCAACATGGGTTATTGCCTTTGGTGGGCGTTAAACACTATAGTTTTAAAGCAAAATGGCGCATTCTAATGCACTTGTGTTTGTAACGCGACGTCTGATAGGATAACGTCAAAAAATTGCGACAGTATATCCTGCGATATACTGTCGGAAATAGTTTGACGTCATCAATTACGTAACCGTTCGTTAGATGACGTGCCGCTTTATGCGACTTGCAACGCTCCAACTGCAGAAGTGCATTAGAATGGGGACAACCATATTCAAAATTTTCATTTGGGGAGGTATATCGTCGGATATAGGCCTACGTTCGGAAATCACGTTTTACGGCTCCGCTCGCGCGTCGCCGTAAAACTAAATTTCCGACCGTATATCCGACGATATACCTCCCCAAATGAAGATTTTGAATACAGTTATCCCCTAATTTTTATATTGTTTGAAAAATGCAAGAACTTTGTTGCGACAACTACATTTTATCTTGCATTAATTTTTCGATGGTTGCTACCATTATATGTGAAGCTGTGTTTTTCTCCAATATATTTGCACTTAGCTGTCGCATGTAAATGAAAAGTAATTCCAATAGAAAAGCAATAATACGGGTTTAATTGAGGTGTTAGACTTTTTTAATGGTTGATGTCAACGTTATCAATGTTATCGTAAATTGAGAAAAATATATAATGTCTACTCTATAGCTTACAAAGAGGAATCCTAACTTTTTGTTTACTTGTGACTTTTTTAAGAGTTGCAGAAAATTGTATTTGAAACCGTATTTTTATGTTAAGCCAAATATACGCCAGTATAGAGAGCCTTTTACCTCAACCAATGAAGCAACGCTCATTCAATTATCAAAATTTGTTGCAATTATTATGGAAAAAGTTTTCTGTGTAGATTGTTTTTCCAAATGATTGAAATAAATTATGTTCCAAATTATATGAAGATTAATCATATATTCTTTGTTATCAAAGGTCAATTTCCTGTCATGGACTATACTTAGTAATCTTCTAACGCATACAGTAAACAATTTACTACAAACGCATAATAATGTTAGAAGCATTCAATTTTCTGTTGTTAAGCAAATATTCAATATTATTCACATCATTTGTGAAAATTTCAAAGCAATACCTTGAGTATTATGCAAAATACAGCTTATTTAATCTGAAAGGGTCAAAATCGGAAGTCACAAAAATTGGAATTTGGGCTCAAGTCTGCATTTCAGTGAGGCAATTTTAATTTCATTTGGCATGCTGAACAATGGAAACGTTATTTTGTAATAAGAAATGAATGAAATCCACGGTGGGTTAGCCGTCAGACACAATGGCGACCTTGGCGGAAAACTTTCATGGGTTGGCCACTGCCTGGTGTTTGTCTTTGGATGGACCAACTGTCGCTCAACTGGGGGAGGGTTTATTTCAGCTCTGACTGTATGTGAGTTCAGAGCCATTTTCTTTGTTTCATCACAGTAATAATTTGATTGTTTCCCCGTGATGATACATTAGATGAGTAAAGAAGCCTCCACGCGAGCTTAACGTTTTTGTTTTTTTGTTTTGACAACAGCATAACTTAGGGCGAATATTTGGCCAGTAAAATTACTTTAAGTCCCCAGTAACTTTGACTAAGCTCTGAGGCGATTTGTATGTTGTTGTTGTTGTTTATTGTTGTTCCTATTGTTTGTGTTTTATTTTTGTATTTGGTCCTTGGTTTTTGCGCAGTACTTAGTGTCATTTCTAGTTTTGCAATCATTTTGCTGGGGAAGAGAGAGATGGTTGCTTAAAAAATTGCCTGTAATGTCATGGGACTGTTAGTGCTATGTGTCTCTTCCTCGTGGTGCAATGGGTTGGTCTGCAGGTGTGATTGTGGTATTTCCTAACCATATTCTACCGACTTTTTTCATGCGATTTTTAACAGTTGAAATATTAAAAGTCCACACTGTAAGTATCACCAGCAGGACTCTGCTGCTAGCTAGCAGAATAAATGGTTAACCATGACTATCCTGCTCCCCTGATCTAAAGTCAATCCAGCACATATGCGATGCGATTGTCTGGAATAATTTAATTACTTGTGTGTGCGCATTTACCGTTCACTTTTATAGATGTAGAAGATAGAAGTTGGATGTTTTTTTTCTTATTTCATGAATAATAGAATAGAGACTGACTTACCTTTGAAAATGATTCATGTCTCATTAATCCATGTTACTAAATGGAATATATTTGACAAATTGCTATTCTGTTTTCCGTATTGATTTGTTTGAAAAATAGTAAATTTGCGATTTTCGTTTTTAGAAGTTTTCAACTCAAACTTAAATATTTTAAATACTCTTAGTCCGTTTTCGCTGAAAATAGCCATGCATTACCGAAAAACATTGTTTTAATGTAAACCAAAATATTTTTTAATTCGAAATTCTAGTTTTCAAGAAAATGCCAAAACAAAAGTGTATGCGTTAGAAGATTCCTTAGGTGTATATTCCCAATACAATAGTATTGTAAATTGTAATTCAAAGTACACTGTATCTTTGTATTATGTCTATTTTACTGCATAACATGTTTGCGTTAATCTCTTACTGAGAGTGGCCTGAGATGTATAGTTTTCAATAAAGTTATGTTATGTTCTGTTCTGTTCAACAAGGGTATTAGAGCTAATAACAAATTAAAGGAAGCATATTTTTAGCCGATGAAATGTATCTAAACAATTGTATCTAAGTAGAACACAGTCACATAATAGTCGGTTTCATAATGTTTTTTCTTCTAATTACAAGAATCAACATCAAACGTGTATGAAACGCCTGAAAATGCATCTCAAATTACCGTCTGCTTAAGTCGTCAGCTGCACATATTTGCTTAACAGTACTTGCTAAAGAAAGAGTATAGGCTAACAGTGTGGACCCAGATCAGACACTGTATGATCAAGAGGCTTCTTAAACATTTCAGCTGACGACAAAAGCAGGCGTATTTTGATGTGATTGGCGTTTTAGAGTTATAACATTTGCTGTGAGTACATAAAAGTACTGTCTCTGGAACGGAGCTTTTGGGTACTTAAAGCATATGTGTTGACCAAACAGGTCGAAAAAATAATAAACTTTGTGATAACCGTTTTACGTTAATGATGCAATGAATGTCTTCATCAATATATTTCTGCCAAACCAAATTATTAACTTACCTGAAGGTGAGCTATTGTGGTCCTATGATGTCCATCTGTCCGATGTCTGTCAACAATTTGCCTTAAACAACATTCCTCCTAAACCACTGAGTAGATTTTGTCACCGAAATCCGCAGGAATAATGGTTCGGTGGTCTCCTTTCAAAGTTGGTCAAATAATTCAATTCAATGCAGATTTCTGGCCACGGTTGCAATGGTAACCAAAAGGAAAAAACTTTAAAAATATTCTTGTCAAAAACTACTGGTCGGATTTCAAAATACTTTGACCCTCTAACAAAGTTGTATTAGTTATTTTGATTGGCTGAAAAACTTGGCCGCAAGGGGTTGTGGTCAGATTTTCCTATGTTAATATAGGCAAAACTTTAAAAAATCTTCTTGTCTGAAACCACAATGCCTAGATCCTTGATATTTGGTATAGTGCATCAGCTAGTGGACTCTACCAAGTTTATTCAAATTATGGCACTCGCTTCAAAAGTGGCCCCGTCCTGGGGGTGACATGTTTTACATATAACGAGAAGAGGGCTAAATGGAAATTTTGTAAGGGAGACGACACTTGCATTGGCTTGCCAGGTATCTTTCTTTATAAGTGAAAAAAGTTAGTTGATAGTTTTCTCACTTGCTTCTGGGCAGATGATAAACTTTTCTTCGAAGATTTCAGTATTTAATTCCCCATTATCAGACGAGTTTGATCAAATTGTATCCCTATGCCAAAAAGGTCCCATCCTGTGGGTCACGCGTTTTACATTGGCTTATACATAGGGAAAGTTGAGGTTCTTCATTAATTTGGACAAAGATTTGAGAGGAGTTATTCTTTCCTGTACCTTTATAAACAGTCATTATGAGGTGAGCGACCCAGAGCCCGAGGGCCTTCTTGTTTGGAAAAAAGACTGACGAGGCTAAATGGGTGGCCCAGTATATTAAATGTAATCAGATATAACAATATAGGGGAAATAACAAGAATGTCAAAAAAGGGATTCTGACAGGTGCCTTTTTCAGATAACGCCCCTTTGGTGATTGAAGCGTATTCTTGCAGTTGTGATATTTTTTGAAAATAAACACATAGGTCCAGATAAGGAAATTATATTTGCGTAAAATTTTATTTTTTTTCTTACCCATTGATTTAAACATGTTTTGGTGCTCAAAAGAACCGTCTCATTGAGACGGTTCTTTTGAGTACCCACAACATAAGTTTTGGATGAGAAATAAAGAAAATAATTGTCCAATACGCTCTTTTATCTGGAGGCCTGCAAACATCTAGAAAAGTATGACTTGACAACAGCCCCCACCCCCCATCTTCTCCCTCTACCAATTAGAGTAAAGTAGGGGTGAGAAAAAACACTAGGAATGCTGAAATACAAAAATACAGACAGGTTAATGCTTCTTACATTCTGTCATTGAGTTAATTCAATAAACTGCTCTGAGAAAGGTCTTCAGAAATCAATTACACTCTTAATGACATGTACCGTATTTGCACTAGAAGAACCTTCCTTCAACAGAAAACGCTCCTCTTCGAGGACAAGATTATCTATACGGGACAGTGCGTGTGCTTTGGTACTAATCGCATATGCGCGAAAGCCTCCAATGTGTCCATGTTGACAAATGTTGAACCGTAAATTTCACACCGTAAATTTCACACCATGTGAAGAATTGGTACCAATACGTCACTTTGGCAAATGTGAAATTTACGTATGGTCAATTTTGATAATTTTTGAGGTGTAAAATTTGTGCTCAAATTTCACATTTTTATAGTTTTAAACGTGTGAAGAACAAGTACGATGTGAAGAATAGGTACATCTTTTCTCAAATGTGAAGAATCGCTACCAAATCTTCACACGTGTGGAGAATCCGTACCAAATCCTCACATCTGTGAAAAATTGGTATCAAATCATCACATGTGAAAAATTGGTATCAAACTCACGCGTGTAAAGAACTGGTACCAAATTCTCACACATGAGAAACATTGGTACCAAATTATCACACAAATAAAAAGCTGGTACTTAATCGTCACAGAAGTCAGTGACAAAACTGTGAAAAATTGGAATCGAATATAAAACGCAGCAGATTGGGGGGGGGGGTATTTTTATTTATGTGAGGAATACGCGCGTATGCTATATAAAATTTGATATTGCGATAAGTACCAAATTTTAACGTGCTGGCTTATCAAGATTTTATCATTTCAAATAAACAAACAAATGGAGAAACCAAGCCAATGCCAATGGTTAAAAGAAATGTTACATTAAATTTGTGTATAAGTTTTATTTTGTATTAAATTCGACATGGAATTTAAAATTCTAATTTGCGTTTGGTGTTAAATACTACGACAAAGTTTCTTAAAGTTGTGATCCAAATTACTAGAGGACACCATCAAAAATGGTGAATTTCATGAACAAAAGGGCAATAACCCTGAATGCAAGGTGCGATTTGGAACATTATCGAACTTGAAGACATTATGGTACTAAACAATGTGATCAAGTTTCATAAAATTCTGATCAAAACTATTCGACTTAGAGAGCGGACATCGTTGATATGACGTAATTACAGACGGACGGACAGAGGTAACATTAATGGCCCGGCCATTGTCATGGCGGGGGGCATAAAATGACTGATAGATAAGACGTCTGTCCTGGGGTAAAACTCCGATTTTTTGGTGTGCGAGGACAGTTAATTGAGCAGTCTGTTATACGTTTCTTATCCGCAAGACAAATTAAGATCGCCTTCAACATTCATGTCTATCCTAGAGTGGGCTAGACATTATCCTGCGCTGCTTTTTCTCCCGATTTGGCGCGGTATTAAGAAAACTTGTTGACGGTAAGAAAATATGATGAGATATATTGATAATTGAAACAGCGCGTCTCCGGAGGGTAGTTAACGATTTAACGGTAACAAACCCATTAAATTTCCTGTGTCAAGTATAAGTGTATTGATTTACATTACAATTGAAGATGTGAAAAGGAGGCTGTATCTGACATACATGCGGACAACAAAGACGCTGATCAGCCTGCGCATCATGCGCAGGCTGATCAGCGTCACTGTTGTCCCATCACCTTAACCATTGGAACTGTTATTTCGAATACTTTGTATCAATGCGTCTTCATAGTATATAGTGTGTACAGGTTATCGTGTCCTCGTTTTTTTGTGACAATGATGTGGTTTTGCCTGTCATGGTCAATTCTATCATATTTGCCCTTGGCACAGTCGCAGACTATTATGGAGAATTTATGGCACATGCAAATATGGATGTTTTAGGTTACCTATTCATATGTACGCCCAAACAGAGATAGAATAAAAAATACATTATTATAAGACGGAAGCCCGTATAGATAATCATTAGCTGTCGTCATCGTGATGACACAATTATGAAGCAAGCATTATTATATATTGTATTTTATTGAGTAAAATTCAATAGTTTAGCAAAAGGTTCAACATCCTATTTACGTTTTATGAAATTGTGCTTTCGTTACAGTAACTGCTAGTCTATTACTCTGACGAACTCCGCCAGATTCTGCCAGTTAGGATCTGTTTACTAGAGTTTTAAGTCAGCAGTAGGTTGGCTTACAGTTTTGTAGATGATGAGGCGTTATTAAAGGGGACAACAACCCTAATAATAAGTATGTTTTGTCAGAAAGAGCTCTGTGAACCATGAATTTTGATACACGTATCATCAAAATCGGTTGAAAATGGGCAAGTTATGGGCATTTAAAGAATTCAATATGGCCAACATGTAGCCGCAATTTTGAATATTTAATAAGTTTTCAGAATTTTTTCAACTGCCTAATTTTTAGTTATCACTATTTCCTGGCCATACTCATTGTTTTTTATATCTCATAAAATCCGTATAAGAAATCGTGATATGGACCAGCACACACGACCATATGCGCGAATGCCTCTAATAAACAAACGCACAGGCCGACAGATCCAGGGGTCGCGAGTTCGATCCCGGTCCGGTCCCATACTTTCGTGGAATTTGATCATGAAATGATTTCTACGGTCATTCTCCTCCCTTCCGCTGATTTATTCAAGAAGGGTTGTTGTCAGTTACAAGCGAAAGTATGTGCACGAATTACTGGTTAACCGCTTGTTCAAAAGTGTGATTAGGTGAACTGACCGTCCCGCAATGACCATAGCTGTTGACTTGGGACGTAAAGCAACAAAACAAACAAAAAAGCACAGGCCGACATACCCAGAGCATACCCGCAGACTCGCCTTAGTATTCGTTATTTGCTGACGCCATAATGGTAGAGCAAAAAACTGCCAAAAAGTCGCTTATTTAAGGCGGAACCCCTCCCCATCTGTAAAATGGAAAACGATTGCATGAATGATATGGCAAGATGTTGAAGTTTCTTGGATCGCCGGAATTACTTTTTCAAAGAGGGGCAGTGGTGATAAAATTTGGCAAAAACTTCATTTTTAGAAGTGAAATTGCGAATTTCTGAAATCCATTTGCAGCAACAGATACACGACACCTGCAAAGAAAGACTGAAAAATGATCATTGAGTTTTATATAATCCTATCCTGACTTTATTATGAAGTCAAAGTCAGATATGAAATGTTTTTATTTTTGGGTGAAAATCAGTATTTTCATAAAAAATAATCCAAATTTTTGTAATCAGACAGATAAAGTTTTTAAAATTTATAGTTTTTAATTACCTTGTTTTAAATTTGATGCTGAATTATTCAAATTACACATATCCTGTCGTGTTTACCTATAAAACCTGCCAAAATATTTTCTTTTTTTTGCCTCGAAAACTTACATTTTTATATTCAGGTATAGTTTAGGAAATGCATGTTTTGCTATTTCATAGATATCAGAGCATTGTCATATTATCAAAATGACGAACATATAGTAAACATATCAAATGGAAACAGCATTTAGCATGTTCTGTAATATCATATCAAGTATTGACACACACTAAAAGAGGGCCAAGTGACCATTGATCGCTCACCTGAGTTTTTGTTTAAACTTTCTAATCTATATGTATCTATTAAAAACTAACCATGCTCCTGGTGAACCCTTGGTGGGGCCATTTTTTGTCCCCAGAGCTCTATTTGGAGCAAATTTAAATATGGTCCACTGGGTGGTATCAGGGATCTAGACCTAGTGGTTTCAAACCAGGAGATTTTGTATGTTTCAATTTATAAGTCAATGTAAACTCCTTGACCACATAACCATACTTATGGCAAACTCGGTAGAGTACCACTAGGTGATGTTACATACCAAATATCGAAACTTTGGGGCATTTTGTTTTCAAGCAAGAATATATGTTTAATGTTTTCTCTAAATAGTCTATTGATCGAGGATAAAAGGGGCAAATTATAAGTCGCTCAGTTGAAGCGGAACCTCTCCCTACTTGTAAAATAGGATTGTGATATATCAATGGAAAGTTTTATAACTGTACATTATGAAACCACTGGAATTACCTTTCAAAACAGGGGCAGTGATTCTTTATTCGGCTTCGAAGAAGGGCACTCTCATTTAAAGAATCATATATAGCATCTAAAATAAGCAAATGTTGGCTGGGTGAAAAGAAATGCAAAACTGCAAATAATTTCAAAATTTACAAGCAGTAGGGGTGTATATTTAACCAAATAAGCTATGCATTAAACAGTTAGGCCTATTTTAATGTAAAACATAAGAACGCGGATCTGACAAAAGGGACCTTAAGGCAACAAAGCAGTTATTATGTAAGAGACATTTGAAAAATACTTAAAATAACATAAAATTACATGCCATTAAATTTCCATGAAAATTCTTTTAACTTTGATACCATCAAAATAGCAAAAGTTTCTGATCATACTTTTTTTTTTAATTTTCCATAAGGGTTGTTGCCATGTGAACATTCAGATCACTACACCTACAAGTGGGTCATTTTGAATGCCTATAATACGAACTAGAAGATATAAATGCATGTAACTTCATCATTGTCATTATCACATGTATAAGACATGAGAAAACTTTATATTTGCTAGATTCTTATGCTGGGCATGCAATAATCATCCAAAGAATATAAACCAACACTCTAACGTCATCATACGGTTAACGCCATTCTTGACGTCACATTCCAAAACTGATCACATATGTTGTTTCTAACATCCATATAATCACCAATTTCGAAGATAATCACTTCAAACTTTCAGAAAATGCCCTAAACATGTAATACTTTGCAGATGTAACATCTGCCTAATTTTGATTATCGCGACCATAAGTTACCTTTCATCATATCCTTGCCCATATATAATGCAGAACGGAAGTACTTGATTAATCATTTTGACATCATTATTTAGTACCATGCTTACATTTATTTCAATCTATTTTCTTCATTTAACACATATTGTCAGTGCGTACGATTTAGTGCGTACGATTTGAACGCATTCCAAATCAAAAATGGTCTTTTATCCATCAGCTAATTAAAATATAGTAGGTTTTGCCTTTTGGTATTAGTAGCAGCATGGAGTTTGTGCTCACCAAGTGTCCTCCTAAATCTGTTAGTAACTAAGTTAGTGCTATTACAAGAACTTGTCATTTAACTTTATGCCTCAATGTTCATATTTGCCTATGGTGTTTATTTCAAAGTATCATTATAACCTTGGAGTTAAAGGTCAAGGTCAAATTAAGACCAAATCTGTAATACGACTCATAACATGAACACCTCTTTCATTTCTACGACCAAGGTGTTCTTTTGTCAATAATAGCTTCTGACTGCTGATATGACCTTTGTATCAATGTCCAAGGTCAGACTGCTTAAAAACCTACATTTTAAACCCTCAAAGTGGTGCTAATCATTAATGTGTTTATGTCTCTCCTATGTTCTATGCGAGGCAGACGAAATAGTGGATCATTCATTTCCTGCATGGGATAATAAAGAGGTCCTTAAAGGGCTTAGTTATTTTCTGATAAAATATAGATATTTGTCTTAGTGAACCTATACAGGCGGTAAGTCCCCTCTTGGGACCCCTTTAGTCCGGCGAGATATTGAAATACACTTAGACATGAAATGATCTTTCCCCTTAGCAGTTAATCTGCTGAAGACCTCTCATAAACCAAAACGTAGACCTTTAAACTCTGCATATACGCATCTGTTTTGGTAGAGATGTATAAATGATCATAATTAGGACACTGACTGTCGATGGTTTTATAATGGCACAATCTCCTCCTAAACTACTATCTAGATTTTAACCAAATTTTGCAGGAATGATTCATATATGAACCTCTTGAATAATTGTTCAAATAGTTTAGTCCATTGCATATCTAGGTCAGATGGGCTAAAATAGATTTTTAAAATGAAACTCTTCTTGTTTGAAACAACAATGCCTAGTCTTAATATTTTGTATGTAGCATAACCTAGTAGACCTCCACCAAGTTTGTTCAAATTATAGCCCTGTGGTTTGAAAGGCACATTCTTGGAGGTGGCTTATTTTACATAGGCATGTGATCACCTGCTGGGAAAGGGCTGATCTCTTGACTCTCTTGTGTGTGGTGTTTTCTTTCCCATATGGTGTATTGGGTCAGTTGAGGTACTTGATTGTATCGATTTCTAGATTTTGCCCTATGCTTTACTTTTATATTGGGAAACATAAAACAAATCTTCTTGTCTGAAACGACAATGCCTAGTACCTAGAAATTTGGTATGCAACATCACCTAGTACACCTCTACCAATTTTATTCAATTTGGGGCACAGGGACTATTAAGTGGACCCGCCTGCTAGCTCACACGTTCACTATAGGAATCTATTGGAAAAATCTTCTTGTCTGACACCACAAGGCATAGAGCATTGATATTTGTTATGTAGCATCACCCAGTATACCTCTACAACATGTACTATATATGTGCGGACAAAGAAAGCTATGGCGATTCTGCACAAAAAAAAAAAAAAAAAAAAAAACCTAGTATACCTCTACTAAGTTTGTTCACATTATTACCCTATTGCTTATTAAAACTGGCCCCACCCTGGGGTCACATGTTTACATAGGCTTAAATATGGAACACTTAAGATAGTCTAGTTTGAAACCACAGAACCTACAGTCTATATTTGGCATGTAGCATCATCTAGTAGACTTTGTTGGATGCTTTGGCTGTTTGTCGGGCCCACTGGGGTTTACCTGTTGGATTTCTTTTGCTCCGGTATTCAGTTTAATTTACTGTTGAGTCCTTATCCTTGCTTTATCTCCTTGTTATATCTTGATTTATATGTTTTAGGAGATGATGCATTGATAAGTTAGGGGTCTTTCATGCAAACCAAATATCTATGTGTCTTGATCCACATCTGAATAAAGGGTGAGGTTGGCGCCGTTAAACTGGTTTAAGCCCTCCAGTAAAATATTTTACTGACCGTTCCAAGGCGGTACTTCTTTTGTGGATCTTTTATGTTTTTGTTCTGTCTTGTGTTTGCTATGTTTTGTGCGCGTCTGTTTATATGTGCTTTGTGGTCACCTGCTGGGAAAGGGCTGACCTCTTGGCTCTCGTGTGTGGTGTCTTCTGTGAGTTTGTCACTTTCCCATTGGTATCCTGGGTCAGGTGTGGTACTTGATTGTATCGATTCCTGATCTTTGCACCATTACTTACTTTCTAAGTTTGTTGAAAATTACGGCCCTGTGGCTGAAAATGAGGCTGCCTCGGGGATTAATGTTTTATATATAGCTTATATAGAGAACATATTAAAACACATTCTTGTCAGATATTAAAAGGCTTGATATTTGATTTGTAGCATCTACCAAGTTTGTTCAAATTATGGTTCTGTGGTCAAAATGGCATCGTCCTGGAGGTCACAGAGTTAATGAGGCTGTTATTGTTCTTTGACTCTTCCTCACGGTGCCGTGGGTTTGCATGCAGTGTGTGAGTGTGGCATTTCCTGGTCATACTTTCTTTTTTACATTGACTTACATATAGTGAAAACATAAAAATATTCTTGTCTGAAACCACCAGGCCTAGAGCCCTGATATTTGGTATGTAGCATCAGCTGGTAGACAACATTTGAATATGTTCCAATTATGTCTCTGGGACCGAACATGGACCACAAGGCAGGTCATCAGGAGCGTGGCCAGTTTCCAATAGATACCTATAGATAAGACGTTTAAATCAAAACTCAGGTGAGCGATCAGGGTCACTTGGTCCTCTTTTTATTATGCCATTACTTGCTATGATATCATAGTACATGATAAATGATGTTTCCATTTGAAATGTTTACTATATAATCGTTATTTTCTAAATATGGTAATGCCCAGATATACAAATAATAGCAATACATGCATTTCACAAAATATACCTGAATATCAAAATGCCGGATTTTGAGGTAAAAACGAAAATATTTTGGTGGACTTTTTAAGTATAAACGACAGATATATATGTAAGTTGAATAATTCAGCATCAAATTTGAAACAAGTTAAATAACAACTCTACATTATAAAACTTTATCAGCCAGATTACAAAAATTCGTGTTTGAATTTATAAAAAACACCGATTTTCACCCAAAATCAAGACATTAAAATTCCGGTTTTGACACCATAATAAAATCAGAGTGAGCTTATACAAGACTCAATAATCATTTTTTAGTCTTTCTTTGCTGGTGTCAAGTATCTGTTGCTGCAAATGGATTTCAGAAATTCGCAATTTCACTTCTAAAAACGAAGTTTTTGCCAAATTTTAACACGATTGCCCCTCTTTGACAAAGTAATTCCGGCGATCCAAGAAACTTCAACATCTTGTCACATCATTCATACAATCATTTTCCATTTTACAGATGGGGAGGGGTTATCGGTCAATTTTCGCTAGTTTTTGCTCTACCATAAGCAACAAAACCCGTATCAACTCATGACGCATCTGATTTCAAAGACATCATTTGTTGCGGTGCACATAGGAACATCTAGACTCTTCTTCAAAAAATAGAAAACGCAAAGATTGACAAATACTGATAAGTTTAATCTACAACACCAATACAATGCCCCCACTCTCCCGCCACATTTTTTACACAATGTTGGTGCAAAGTTCAGGCCATAAATGTACGAAGATTTTTACGTGATGTTTTGTTAAAATCCAAAAAATTATACAAGGGGTAAATTAAAGATTGTCTGCAAGCCTTTTTGTCTCTATATTCATCTTTGTAACACCTGCATTTTCATTTCATTGTCGTTTATTACTTTCCCAAAGGTAAAGAACTTTAATTAAAGCTGCATACTCTGTAACCATGACTATTTTTCAAAAAAAAAATCTTTTTAAATCATTTGTAAAAGTAGTCTAAAGTTATGTTGTCACAATAAATCTAATTTCTACAGCTGAAAACTGCATGGAAAAGTGAATTATCTTATAAAAAACAGGTGTTTTTTTCTCTTGTGTGTAATTATTTGCGCCCCTCCAATAATTCTAGACAGTAAATTTTTAATATAAATGCTGTTGTTTTGGCACTAATAATTTATTAATTATTACGAAAAAGGTAAAATGACTTAAATTTTAGTATTTTTACTGTGTTCTTGAAAAATAGAAACGTTATTTCTAAAATTAAAAGATCAAAAGTTACAGACTATGCAGCTTTAAGTGATCAGCATTTTCATCTACAAAATTTTGAGGATATGTTGGAAGTTTAGTGTTTACAGTCAAATGACTTGACATACGAGTGCGTAATTAAAAAATGTTTTTCTTATTTCTCAACCAAAGCATATGTTGTGGGTACTCAAAATAACCGTCTCAATGAGACGGTTCTTTTGAGCACCCACAACACATGTTTATGCTTTTAACGGGTTAGAAAATAATTACATTTTTACACTAAAAAGTGTGCTTATCTCGACCTATGCTTGTATTACTTGACTTTTCGCTTACTGTAAAAGCGGCGCCTCAACCTTAGGTATAGGTAAAAGCTTAAAAGGAGGCGTGGTTTTGTTCAAAAGTAATTGTATCATATTGTGCCACCACCTCAGTCATTTCTTAGTCCTTAAAACGCCAGCAAAATAACTGCATCTGAAAATGTCTATTTAACATAAGCAGGGAGGCAAACATTGTGGACCCAGATTAGACTGCTCCTACAGGAGCAGTCTGATCTGGATTCACACTGTTTATCTATGAGGCTTCAAATAGTTTAGTGGACGACAAAAGACATACATTTTGTGATTATGCCCTTTAAGGGTTAATAAACGTGAGTTCAGTGTGTATATACGGTTAGGATTTTCATGAAATGCATGCAAGTTTGCGCGGCTCAAAAAGCTTATCTACTCTTTACCAAATTATAAATAAAACCTGATTTCCCTTCCTTACCAGATGAAATTGCCGAACCACACCCAGATATGAATATTAAAGTTGTCGCCTTTACAATAAGCGAGAAGTCAAGTAATAAAGACGTATTATATACGACTGAGACTGGTAGACAGTCTACTACTCCTTCAAGACTATAACATTTTCGCCTGGCTAATGTTTCATTTCTAAAAGCACAATCTATATCCTACCAGACGGTGTATTCTTTAAATGTCTTCTCAGAGGAAGATGATCTTCATACGTAATGCAATATATTCACCAGAGAAACATAAGTACCTTGATGAAGAAACGCTATTTGAGTTCATTAGTTAATATATACTAGGCCAAAACAGAAACGCCGCATATGAATTGTAAGTTCATGTCGGTGTTCCCATTAAATAATGGTTGCTTGTCCTTGCATCTCACTTGAATGATCTTTAAAAGTGAAGCATTGTGCACTCCGGTTTGCGTTTGATTAGGTCGATGACGTCACGTTTAGTTCAGACCAACGCATGTTTGTCAGGGTCTTACACCAAACTCTCGCAAACGATGTCTCACAGTTTAAAAGAGCGGTGATTCTCGGATTATTGTCTTGCAGGGCTTACTCTGGTTCAGAATTTGCTGTAGCGAACACTTTAGCCAAATGGAAAAAGTTGGAGCCAAATGATATTGACTTTAGCCAAGGTTTTAGCCAGAAAGTATGTTTTGTAAATTTGTATTTAACTCTTTGCCGGCTTTGCAAACAGTTTGGATCCAGATCAGGCCCGCCAAAATGTCGGGCTTGATCTGGATCCAAACTGTTTGACACCCGGATGGTATTGAAAAATCCAGCATCCAAAGAGTAAAATATGGCAAAATAATAAAGTGTGAAGGAATAATAAGAGCATTATTTGAAAATCCAAAAGCTGATCAAAATACACTTTTTCGCAAATATATGTATGTAATTTTTAAACCACCTAGAATGTACGTTTAGCCAATGACTTTTATTTGTAGCCACTCTACATTTTAGTAGCAAATGGCTACAATGGCGAATGGCAGGGTGAGCCCTGTCTTGGGCTGTCCTTCATGCCATTGTCGCCAGACAAAATCAATTACGCAGGTGAGAAATCCAGATGCATCGATCTTGACGTCGCGTCATAACACGAAAACGTGCTAGACGCAGACGGTATGACGTTGTCCCAGCGAATCGAAAACGATTCCTAAGACGTCCAATCGTACTATCATTGCATCGAAATTATTTGGCTATTGCAGATTGCGTCACGTAAGCATTTAACATTCATATCGCCCTCTCGCGTTCAACAGGTGTCAATCTTGGCATCGTAAATAAGCAATCTGTAATACTTAATTTCAAAGTTTTAAAATGTTTTCAAACACTTGGGATGTTCGACTAGAGATTTCAGTAGTTAATGCATGTGTAAATCTAAATGTAATGAGCGTGCACGTGAAAAACTGGAAAATGAAAAATCGGTCAGTATCCTGGTTTGGGTTGATTGAGCTCAATAAAACAATGAGAAGAATGCGCAGCAGAAACAATAGCAAAACATAGATAGCGAATGAGATTTTGTAACTCATTTTACACGCGGTTTTTAATTTTTATATGCGGTGTTTCTTTTTTGGCCTAGTATATATGCTATGTAATAGTTATACCATGGGTTGTCCGCCTGTACGAGGGGATAATCCACGAGCTTTAGCGAGTGGATTATCTTACGTACAGGTGGACAAACATGGTATAACTATTTTATGCCACCCACATCAGTGTAGACCTTGCATATCACGAGATATTTCATGCTAAAGTTGGTAAAGGTGGTATAAAACAGTCTACAAAGTAAGTAAGGGTGCAAAGATCAGGAATCGATACAATCAAGTACCACACCTGTCAACTTTCATGTTAATTTGTGGGAGTGACCATCACATGTTGAAGGTGTAATCACTCATTCTTCGATTACATTCTGACCACATAACACTTATTCTACTTTTACACTCGGAAGGTCATTACACCAATTCTGCTATACTTATTATACTCTGACCTTCAGCATATGAAGGTCATTTCTTTTTTACTATTACACTCTGATCCTCAACATATGGACGATCATTCTACCCATTCTACCATAACACTCTGACCTCCAACACCCATTTTACTATTATACTCTGACCTTCAACATGTGTGGGCCATTGCCCTCCTTCTACTATTACACGCTGGTCTTCACTGTGTTGACGATCATTACACCAATTCTACCATAACACTCTGACCTTCAACATTTTGAAGGTCATTACACCCATTCTACCATAACACTCTGACATTAAACATGTTGGAGGTCATTACACCCATTCTTCCATAACACTCTGACCTTCAACATGATGGAGGTCATTACACCAATTCTGCCATAACACTCTGACATTAAACATGTTGGCGGTCATTACACTCATTCTACCATAACACTCTGACCTTCAACATGTTGGAGGTCATTACACCCATTCTACCATAACACTCTGACCGTCAACATGTTGGCGGTCATTACACCCATTCTACCATAACACTCTGACCTTCAACATGTTGGAGGTCATTACACCCATTCTACCATAACACTCTGACATTAAACATGTTGGAGGTCATTTCACCCATTCTACCATAACACTCTGACCTTCAACATGTTGGAGGTCATTACACCCATTCTACCATAACACTCTGACATTAAACATGTTGGCGGTCATTACACCCATTCTACCATAACACTCTGACCTTCAACATGTTGGAGGTCATTACACCCATTCTACCATAACACTCTGACATTAAACATGTTGGCGGTCATTACACCCATTCTACCATAACACTCTGTCATTAAACATGTTGGAGGTCATTACACCCATTTTACCATAACACTCTGACCGTCAATATGTTGGAGGTCATTACACCCATTCTACCATAACACTCTGACATTTAACATGTTGGCGGTCATTACACCCATTCTACCATAACACTCTGACCTTCAACATGTTGGAGGTCATTACACCCATTCTACCATAACACTCTGGCATTAAACATGTTGGCGGTCATTACACCCATTCTACCATAACACTCTGACCTTCAACATGTTGGAGGTCATTACACCCATTCAACCATAACACTCTGACATTAAACATGTTGGAGGTCATTACACCCATTCTACCATAACACTCTGACCTTCAACATGTTGGAGGTCATTACACCCATTCTACCATAACACTATGACATTAAACATGTTGGCGGTCATTACACCCATTCTACCATAACACTCTGACCTTCAACATGTTGGCGGTCATTACACCCATTTTACCATAACACTCTGACTTTCAACATGTTGGAGGTCATTACACCCATTCTCCATAACACTCTGACATAAAACATGTTGACGGTCATTACACTCATTCTACCATAACACTCTGGCCTTCAACATGTTGGCGGTCATTACACCCATTCTACCATAACACTCCGACCTTCAACATGTTGGAGGTCATTACACTCATTCTACCATAACACTCTGACCTCCAACACCCATTTTACTTTTATACTCTGACCTTCAACATGTGAAGGCCATTGCCCTCCTTCTACTATTACACTCTGATCTTCACTGTGTTGACGATCATTACACCCATTCTACCATAACACTCTGACCTTCAACATGTTGGAGGTCATTACACCCATTCTACCATAACACTCTGACCTTCAACATGTTGGCGGTGATTACACCCATTCTACCATAACACTCTGACCTTCAACATGTTGGCGGTCATTACACCCATTCTACCATAACACTCTGACCTTCAACACTAAAAATGACTGAGGTGGTGGCACAAGATGATACAGTTACTTTTGATTAAAACCACGCCTCCTTTTCATCGTTTACCTATGCCTAAGGTTGACCAGTCCTAATTACGCATTCATGAGGCGCCGCCTTTACAGTAAACGAAAAATCAAGTAATACTTGAAGCTCTTTATACCCCCGGTACGAAGTATATAGGGGGTATATAGTTTTTGCCTTTTCTGTAATTATTTTTGTCTGTCTGTCTGTAAACTTTTTTTATACCCCCGGTACGAAGTATATAAGGGGTATATAGTTTTTGCCTTTTCTGTAATTATGTTTGTTGGTTTGTCTGTCTGTTGGTTTGTCTGTCTGTCTGTAAACTTTTTTTCCGTCAAAGATTTCTCAGCAACTACTTGGGTTAGGATTCTGAAACCTTGTACAAAGCTTGATAGTGATGAGTTGTATCGTGTAACAAAAGAACAGCCACATATTGCTTATAAGTCCCTTTATTTGTTCATTTTTCTTTCTCTCCAATGAAAATTTCTGTCACAGATTTCTCAGCTCCTATTGGAGCCAGTGTTTTCAAATTTTTTGTACACCTTCAGGATGGCAAAGTGTACTGTGTAAATGAAAATTAAGATGGTAATCCTCATTTTGCCTTCTTTTTTCAAATTTTCATTTTTTCCTTCTTTCTCTCTTATATAATACATATAGACATTTTTTTCTGTCAAAGATTTCTCAGGAACCACTTGAGTTAGGACTCTGAAATTTGGCACAAAGCTTGATAGTGATGAGTTGTATTGTGTAACAAAAGAACAGCCACATATTGCTTATCAGTCCCTTTATTTGTTCATTTTTCTTTCACTCCAATGGAAATTTTTGTCACAGATTTCTCAGCTCCTATTGGAGCCAGTGTTTTCAAATTTTGTGTACACCTTCAGGTAGGCAAAGTGTATTGTGTTAATGAAAATAAAGATGCAAATCCTTATTTTGCCTTCTTTTTTCAATTTTTCATTTTTTTCCTTCTGTCGCTCTAATATATACATATGGACATTTTTTCTGTCAAAGATTTCTCAGCAACTACTTGACTTATGATTCTGAAATTCGGAACAAAGCTTGATAGTGATGAGTTGTATTGTGTAACAAAAAAGCAGACACATATTGCATATCAATCTCTTTTTTTTCATTTTTCTTTCTCTCCAATGGAAATTTTCGTCACAGATTTCTCAGCTCCTTTTGGAGCCAGTGTTTTCTAATTTTGTGTACATCTTCAGGTAGGCAAAGTGTATTGTGTAAATGAAAATAAAGATGCAAATCCTTATATTGCCTTTTTTATTTTTTCCTTCTGTCACTCTTATATAATACATCAGGACATTTTTTCTGTCAAAGATTTCCCAGCAGCTACTTAACTTATGATTCTGAAATTTGGTACAAAGCTTGATAGTGATGAGTTGTATTGTTTAACAAAAAAAAAGCCACATATTGCTTATCAGTCCCTTTTTTTTCATTTTTCTTTCTCTCCAATGGAAATTTCCGTCACAGATTTTTCAGCTCCTTTTGGAGCCAGTGTTTTCTAATTTTGTGTACATCTTCAGGTAGGCAAAGTGTATTGTGTAAATGAAAATAAAGATGCAAATCCTTATATTGCCTTTTTTTTATTATTTCCTTCTGTCACTCTTATATAATACATCAGGACATTTTTTCTGTCAAAGATTTCCGAGCAGCTACTTAACTTATGATTCAGAAATTTGGTACAAAGCTTGATAGTGATGAGTTGTGTTGTTTAACAAAAAAAGCCACATATTGCTTATCAGTTCCTTTATTTGTTCATTTTTCTTTCTCTCCAATGGAAATTTCTGTCACAGATTTCTCAGCTCCTATCAGGAGCCAGTGTTTTAAAATTTTGTGTACACTTTCAGATAGACAAAGTGTATTGTGCAAATGAAAATTAAGATGCAAATCCTCATTTTGCCTTCTTTTTTTCAATTTTTTATTTTTTCCTTCTGTCACTCTTATATAATACATATGAACATTTTTTTCTGTCAAAGATTCTTCAGCAACTACTTGACTTATGATCTGAAATTTGGTACAAAGCTTGATAGTGATAAGTTGTATTGTGTAACAAAAACAGCCACATATAGCATATCAATCCCTTTATTTGTTCATTTTTCTTTCTCTCCAATGAAAATTTCTTTCACAGATTTCTCGGCTCCTATTGGAGCCAGTGTTTTCAAATTTAGTGTACGCCTTCAGGTAGGCTACGTGTATTTGCCTTCTTTTCAATTTTTCCTTCTGTCACTCCTTTATAACACATATGGGACATTTTTCGTCCGTTTTCTGAGCAACTTCTTGATTTAGAATTATTAAATTTTGTGTACACCTTCAGGTAGGCAAAGTGTATTGTGTAAATGAAAATGAAGATGCTTATCCTCATTTTGCTTTCTTTTTTCAAATTTTCAATTTTTCCTTCTGTCACTCCAATATAACACATAGGGACATTTTTTTATCAAAGTTTTCTCAGAAACTACTTGGTTAAGGATTATGAAATCTTTAACAATTTTGTCTTTTCTCTGAAAGTGTTACAACCTCTGATGGCTACCGCCGGGGGTATGTGAGCTTTGCTTGCTATATTTATGTGATACTTTTTCCATTCATTGATGTTGACGTAAGTGTCAGTTTGTACATGTAGCAGGTACAAAATGACAATCAGTACCATATTGTTTCGAGATTATTATATGTGGAGGTAGGAAATTGTTCCTCAAAAAATTCAAAGTCAATCGCTGTTTGAAGAAGAAAGTCAGCTCAGTGCTTATTTCAATGATAGAAAAACAACTAAAGAACTCATCAATAGGAATTAGAAGACCTTTGGCAAATCGCAACACCTTAGACCTTCAAACCTAGCCAATTAATCAATTGAATTGTGGGAATTGCATTGTAGAAGTAGTATAATACCAACACGTGGAGGTTTCTCTTAATCGCATAGAAAAATGTTTTGTTACTAGGTAATACTAAAATAGTAAAGTATTAATAGACTTTTCGCTTACTGTAAAGGCGGCAACTTTAATATTCATATCTGGGCGTGGTTCGGCTATTTCATGTGCTAAGGAAGGGAAATCAGGTTTTATTTATAATTTGGTCAAGAGTTAATAAGCTTTTTGAGCCGCGCAAACGTGCGTGCATTTCATGATAATCCTAACCGTATACACACTGAACTCACATTTATTAACCCTTATAGCGCATAATCACAAAATGTATGTTTTTGTCGTACTCTAAAATATTTGAAGCCTCATAGACAATTAGTGTGGACCCAGATCAGACTGCTCCTAAAGGAGCAGTCTGATCTGGGTCCACAATTTTTGCCTCTATGCTTATGTTAAATAGACATTTTCAGATGCAGTTATTTTGCTGGCGTTTTAAGCACTAAATAATGACTGGGGTTGTGGTACAAGATAATACAGTTACAGTTACTTTTGATTAAAACCACGCCTCTTTTTCAGCTTTTACCTATGCCTAAGGTTGACCAGTCCTAATTACGCATTCATGAGGCGCCGCCTTGACAGTAAGCGGAAAGTCAAGTTATATATGGTTAAACAATACATGTACCTACAGGCTGGCTCCTTCTAATTCGAAATACTGTCAAATTAAAGAAAAATCTGGTCCCATGCTCATCAGGTTAACTAGAAAAAGTGCCCTGAGAGGCACGTATACCCCCGGCCTATGATCTTACTGTCGCAACCCCGATTGCCCTCCCCAGTGCCCCAAATATCTGAAGAGGTTCTAGATTTTGAGCTCTAGCATGTAACCATGCATCTGACACAGTCGAGTGGAAGCCAGCCATGCATGGTACCATTATCCAAACTTGATTTTTTTCTAATAATTGTTGGTAAGATATCTGCACTTTTTAAGGGTGCCCTAAATTTTGACCTCTAGGCCCACCCCTGGTCATGATAGATGGAAAGAATGAGACAGAAATAGTGCATGTGGTTCAAATACAAATGATTCTAATTAGATTTGCTTTATTTTGACCGCTATCCCAACCCTGAGGTATTGACCCATATGGCTGAAGCTGTCAACTGGAAGCCTTCTATGAGCGGTACCAAATGCCTAAATATGAATGTTTTCTAATGAATGGCATGAGGGGATCCAGAGGGGGGACAGTGGTCCGGACTCTCCCCTGAAAAATCACAAAAATAGGGTTTCTTAGAAATACTGGTCCGGGTCCCCTGAAAAATCACAAAGCTACCAAGCCAGAATTCAATTTTGGGCCATCATCGGCACGCCAGCGAAACGCCATTCAAATGGTGTTTGGCTGGCAGGCCGATGATGGCCCGATAGTGGTATTTGGACCCTCCTTCCACTCATCAAATTTGGACCCCTTCTGACAAAACTTCCTGGATCCGCGAATGGATGGTTGGTAAGATATCTGTATAGATTGGAAGACTAGAATAGCACTTTTGAAGGGCGTCCTAGATGTTGACCTCTAGTTCCATTCTGGTTCATGAACCCTAAGATCTGGAGTCAAAGAATAAAAGTACCTGTTGTTCAAATAAAAATGATTCTAAAAATAAATAAGATGTCCTAGATGTTTACCTCTGGCCCTATCCTGGAGCATGGACTGTAGACTGGAAGCTTTTGTTTGTATGTTTGATTTGATTCTTTACGTCCCATCAACAGTCTTTCAGTTATATAGGGACGGTTCTTCCTGGGTTGAACCAGTACTAAGCTAGGAGAAATGTGTCTTGCTCAAGGACCACAACGCAGTGACGCCGGTGAGGCTCGAACCCGCGGCCCTTCGGTCTCGAGTCAAGCACTCTACCACTGAGCCACTGCGCTCCCTAGTCGACTGGAAGCCTGCCATGAATGGGACCAAATGCCTAAATATGAATGCCTTCTAATAAATAGTCGGTAAAATATCTGTATAAGTCACAAAAGCTTAATAGCACTTTAAAGGTGTCCTAGATTTTGACCTCTTGCCCCACCCTTGGACATGAACCCTAATATCTGAACTCATACAAAGATAGTGTCCTAAATAGTTCCTGTTGTTCAAAAACTGATGATTCTATTTTTTAAAAATCTTAAAATGTCCTAGATTTTGACCTCTAGCCCCTCTCTGGGGCATCAACTCAAGGGTCTGTAGCCATTGAGTCAAAGCCAACTATGAATGGTACCAATTTTCGAAGTATGAATGCTTTCTAATAATGTTATATATCGGAATAAGTCAGAAAAACAAGATAACAGTTTTCAAAGATATCCTAGATTTTGACCTCCAGCCCCACCTAGCAAGGCATAACGATCTTTGCCTCAATTTCCATGTGTTTTGGGCTGCTGCTGACATCCCTTCACCACGCGAAAAGTACACAAAACATGTGGTCTGAACGTGTTACTCAGTAAACGTAGATATCCTTGGGTGGTTGCACGACCATCTCCGATTATTCAATAACTGTCTCACAAAATTTATTTTATTCCAAAACGGAAGAAAGTTCAAAGTTTGTTTACCTTTTTACGACTTCCAATACCGAATCGGATGTCAATCCAATTGTCTTCGTTATTGAACCGGCGGTTAAGAATTCGATCGTTTGGTAGGCGTGATATTTTTGTTGATGCTTCACGTCCCAGTCAATTATTTAGTACCACCGGGACGTTTTACTGTCTTCTTGGGCTGAACCAGTACTAAACAAAGGTTAAAGTGTGTTTCTCAATGACACAGAACTATGTATCTGGGGAGTCTGGAGATTCAAAGTGTATCAGACCTGGCCTCGAGGTTATAAAACCTGGGTTCATTCTCAGACTCAAAATAAAGCGCAATGATTGGCTGCTTGCGGACACGTGTCCGCAAGCAGCCAATCATTGCGCTTTATGTGTCCGCAAGCAGCCAATCATTGCGCTTTATTATGAGTCTGAGACTGTCCTCAAGTTTTATAATCTTGAGGCCAGTAAATGGAGCAATAGTGAAAAATCTGTGCACATACATATACAAGCATACACTACCTCTATAAAAATTCACTGACTGTCTTATTTACTTTTTCTGAGAAATGAGGAAGTAATGAAGTATATATTTATTCTCTTGCAACCCAACCCCTAGCAACTTTACATATAAAGCCAACCAACATAATTTCACCAATTATTCAATTAGTAATTAACAAGCGTGATGAGCGACTCAAGTGAACGAACGTATCATATGGCATTCCCCCATTAATTACAAACTTTCAAATTGAATGCCATACCAATGCTACTTAAAACCCATCTACCACAGTTTATCACAGTGATACGATATAGTTGGCTACCCCAAATCTGGCCCAGTCAACCTACGTTTCCTCCGAACTATGGTCTGAATATAATAACAAAAATTTAGTTGTTCACTGCTCTGTCGCTTTTGCTTGAATAAACTCTTTCGATATACCTTTCCGCGCCAAGATAAATCTCACGTGCTAAGTATGCACGTGATATCTATCTAAAAGCGACCTTACTTAACTTTTTCTACATATGTAAAGTTGCTTAAAGCTGCATACTCTGTAACTTTGAACATTTTTCGAAAAATTTTCTTTTCTTTTTAAATCATTTGTAAAAGTTGAATTAAGTTATGTTTTCACAATAAATCTGTTCACTAGAGCGGAAATCTGCACGGAAAAGTGAATTATCTTATGAAACAGGTGTGTTTTACTCGTGTCGGTAATTATTTGCGTCCCTCCAATAATTATAGACAGGTAATTTAAACATAAATACAGTTGTTTCGATACTGATATTTTGTAAAGATTTGCGAAATTGGTAAAATGTATACCTGAATTTTAGTTTTTTTACTGTGTTCTTGAAAAATAGAAACATTAGTTCTAAAATTAAAAGATCAAAAGTTACAGATTATGCAGCTTTAATGGCCCGCAAGAGAAAGTCAATTTATGTCTAATTCACTTTGCTCAAACGACATAAATTATATTAACTGTAGTAGTTATAGAACTTTCAGTCAGATGTCTTAATACAGGGCCTGAAGACGGGCTAAGTTTAAATGTAACACTCTTCCAACTGAGCCACTGCGCTCCTGCACGCATTATATTATGTGCCACCCAAGCAGTTAATAATAACACAGCTCTGTCATTTCTATCTTATTGGTAGCCAATTCTGAGACGTTTCCATGCCATAAGAAGCTTAATTTGTTCTTTCTTCACTGCATGTCCAGTGGGATTGGAACTTTCCTTATTGAATTGTTTTGATCTATTCTATGAAGAAATATCTAGCATAACACTAATTCTATTTTCGCTGAGCGATACAAAGTGAATACAGATATACATCGTGTCACTTGAAAATAACGATTGTATACAACATTAGGTGAATTAGAGATGAGTGATACAAATACAAAGTGAATACAAATGATACAAATACGAAGTGAATACAAATGAGTAGTATCGTACTTAACATTTCCACACCTGTCACGAGTTTTGTCATCTACTCTTTCTCCTGCTTATGTTCTTAGGTAGCATAATGTGCAAACAATATGAACCCATATCAGACTGCTTCCTTTTCAAGGAAGCAGTCTGATTAGGGTTCATAGTGTTTGATTCCATGATAAATTCAAGACTGACGAGCACTTGAATATATACAGCCGACGTGAAAAGCAGACTACATTTTCAGGACAAAACTCTTGACGTGATAAGGGTAAGAGCCAGTTTGTCAGTTTTTGGTGCGTAACGCAACATGTATGTGCAACTACATGTATCTAGTGTGGCTAGAGGCGTAATATTTCGCCTGAGTAGTAACGTACGTCTATACAAGCAAATGCTCTGGCTAGACTTTAAACACACTTTAAAAAATCAAAGAAACTGTTGATTAAGTGCATCCGGTAGTCCGTTATTCTTAAGTATAGATATGCGAAGCTACTAAAACGAAAACTAGCTACACGTATAAGGTTATTTAAAATATTGTAATCTTATTGCAGAAAATTCGTAATTTTTGCGGATAACGTTGCCCGCGATATAATTCTTTATTCTGCAATCCTCTGAAGCTTTACAGCAAAAGAAAAGCTCACCATAAATACGTGGACAGTTGAATGAGCATTACGTTGTTTTAATAAGGCCAAACAAAATTGATTCCGGTTGGGTATATGTTACCAGCTAGAATATCTGAATCTGAAAATAACAATTAATGTCTTAATCATAATTAAAGCACTGTGACTAGTCGGGTGCCTGGCCCCGAGGTTATAAAATTTTGTCCATGCTCAACTCAACTGAGCACGAACTTTCAACTGCTCACAAAAAACTAAAATACCGACAAGTAAAGAAGTTTTTTGCCTTAAGTCTATTAAATGTTATAATTATCGTGCTAATAAATTTTAAAAATGCCAATCACTGTTGGCATTTTAACATTTATGAGCAGGATAAGCTTCGTTCTCAGCTGAGTTGAGCATGGACAAAAGCTTTATAACCTCGGGGCCTGGACTTCTATTATGGCGTATCATTTCAGGATACATATATATTATATTCAAAAAATTACTCAAAGGGGGACAGCTATACCGCAGTGTGGTTAGATGCCTATTTGTGAGCTCTGCGAGCCTGATCTCAGCTGGTCACAGACCTGTAATTGTAAACAGGGCAGTGATTGGCTCAAAAGATAAGCTCAGCACATAATTTAAGTTGTAAGGTGTTTCATGATTGGTCAATACTAAAATTACGGGAAATAAATTGCATTTATTAGACGGTTATATATTTGCTGCACTTTTTGAAACAACATCTCACTGCTTGCTTTTGTTATTTAAATTACCATAACTGGGGTGGCTTTGGAAAAAGGACCTTGCATTCTGGATTTTTTTTTCAAAAGAAATTTCCTCATATGTAGGATGCCCATCTTCAGGGGCCAAAAAGTAGTAAAACATGGTGGTCACTGGGATATCTCATTCATGTTTACTGATTGAAATAGGTCCAATCTGTATCTCTATGGCAGCCTCATTGTGATTGAAGAGTTGTGAGTACTATATCGTACTTATAAAAAAAATAAAAGCTATACTGGAGGTATATGGCAAAACAATTACAGGTCTGGGCCCAGCTGGATATTACTAGACTTTTCGCCTACTGTAAAGGCGGCAACTTTAATATTCATATCTGGGTGTGGTTCGTCTATTTCATCTACCAAAGAAGGGAAATCAGGTTCTATTTATAAGTTGGTGAAGAAATAATAAGTTGTTTGGGCCGCGAAAACATACGTGCATTTCATGAAAATCCTAACCGTATACACACTGCACGCACATGTACTTTTTATAAAGCTCATAATCACAAAATGTATGTTCTTGTCGTCGCCTAAAATATTTGAAGACTCTTAGACAAACAGTGTGGACCCAGATCAGACTGCTCCTGTAGTCCACAATGGGTCCACAATGTTTGCCTCTATGCTTATGTTAAATAGACATTTTCAGATGCAGTTATTTTGCTGCCGTTTTAAGGACTAAATAATGTGTTTTGCGTCGATATTGAGGTAATGGCGTAAGATCATACAATTACCTTTGAATAAAACCACGCCTCATTTTCAGCTTTTACCTACGTCTAAGGTTGACCAGTCCTAATTACGCATTCATGAGGTACCGCCTTTACAGTAAGCGAAAAGTCTAATAATATATGGCAAAACAATTACATGTCTGGGCCCAGCTGGATATCTGAGCTTTCGTCGGTTGCTAATGCCATTAGACACTTTTTCATATGAGATGTATCATCGAAGGATCTTTTTCTAGAAATGTTCATTCACTATAATATTGATTATTGAATTATATATATTGATTGAATATGTGATTTCCAACAATGTGGCATTTTGACAAGTGTAGACTCGGATGAGCCTGGGCAGTCTCCTATTAAGCTTAGAAACTCCAAATGATGTTTGGCCAGTAGCTTAACACTCATTGAATATTCAAGCGACTAGCAAAGGCTCTGATCAGTCTGCGCGTATGCGCAGGCTGGTCTGAGCCTTTGCTGGTCGCACATACCACATTGTTGGAAATCTCATGCTGCGGCTCATATGAAGTTACTGTCTGTGCTGTATAGTTTTTATTCAAACGAACATGCAGTATTGATCAAATCAACAGCTGTACGCTATATTTTTTCTGCTTAAATGAATCCAAGTTCTTTCAAACTCGAGATGAACTCTAAGCCACCAATATAAGATGTTCAATAAAAGAATAAAATCTGGACAATTTTCAGTTGTATATTTCTTGTTTCACGGGCACACCCATTAAATGATGCACCAGTGATTTGCATCCACGACCCCTGGGACCTTGGATAGTGGAGGGTCTGGATGGGGGGGTCTGGTATTCACTATTCATTAAAAATTTAGCCCATTATTCATCTCATTAAAATTTTGGGTTATTCATTAAAATAAGACCAATTATTCATTAGCAGTACGAAAGGTGGCAAAGAAATCTGATTATTCACTATTCATTAATTTTTTCTTCAATTCATTAAAAAAATAGGATTATTCATTATTTTTTTAGGCCCTCAATATTCACTATTCATTATTTTTTTGGCTCATTATTCACTATTCATTATAAAAAAAGGGCCATTATTCACTAATCATTATACCTCATCTAGACCCTCATAGTGGGGCTTAAGTACAATGACATGTTTTTCATAAAGAGGAACTATAACTACAAATCATGAATGAGTTAACTTTCTAGCCAGGAATGCAGAATGTCGCATACTATCGATGTTAAGTAATAGTTATACCATGGGTTGTCCGCCTGTACGTAGAGATAATCCACGAGCTTTAGCGAGTGGATTATCTTACGTACAGGTGGATAAACATGGTATAACTATTTTATACCACCTACATCAGGGTATACCTTGCACATCATGAGATATTTCATGCTAAAGTTGGTAAGGGTGGTATAAAGACCCTCTTTTATAACGTTAGATTATCGGCTTTGAATTGATCAGAAAAGAAGGCTTTCCAACGATTGATTAGAATTTGGATGTGTGCTAATTTCGGGGTTGCAGCGAAAAAAAAACATGTAGACCAGCCTGCTCAACCATATAAATTAATTAGAATAAAGAAAACTTGGATTAAACTGCGAACATTCACGACTCTATTTTGACTGCGTAGACTGATCTACACCTTAGCTGTTGGTAGCTAGAGAAATGTTAGCCTCAAGTTGCTTTTCTTAGAAAGTAAGTTTAAATTTTAGCAAAAACAACTCTATTGGGGTTTTCACAGCGCGAAATTTCTTAACTCTTAAAGCGACAATCACGACTGCAGCAGACGACAAATCCAGTGACATCTTTCCTAATTTTCGAAAGAATTAAGGAATGATATTTCATGAGAATCGTCTGCCAGCAGAAGATTCTCATGATTTATCATCCCTTATTTGTTATTTTTGAAAAAAGCGGCAACATTTGAAATTGTCGTCTGCTGCAAATTATAGGTGGCGCTTTATGGGTTAGGACGTTGGCCAAATTGAATATAACAAGATTGTTGCTCTTTCATCATGTGTGCATGCTACACGCAAACACTTTGTAGAAATGTTTTATTGAATTAGTAACTCATTTTGCTTGCAATTCTCACCAAGAAGCCACGCAAGAATCCCTAATGCATAAGATAAAACTATTCTCGGCGAAATACGAGCGCAAATCAAAACCATTAATTGCCTCACCTAGAAAAAAAATCTTGCTATTTCTTTTTGACATTCGAATAAAGTCCTCGGCGCCAGAAAAAAATCTGTTTTTGGGGTCTGCGATCATGTAATGCGCAAACCTGTCTGCTCAGTTACAGAAGCATGAAGCAAGCCAGGATATTTAAATTTCCAGAGAGCGATTACAGTGAAGCTGGTCAGACTGCGCGAACGTGCTGTCATAGGCCATGTAACATAGGTGAGATTTTTAGGCATCGATGCACCAATTATATAAGGTATTAGTTTTTATCATTCAACTTTTATTTGTCTTGGTGTGTACATAGGAATATGGAACACGTTTGATATCGGGAGCGCAGTGGCTCAGTGCTTGACTGGAGATCGAGGATGCCTCACCCGGCGGCATTGTTTTATGTCCATGGGCAAGACACATTAATCCCTGCTTAGTACTGGTTCAAATCAGGAAGACCCGTTCCGACATAACTGACTAGGACGTAAAGATTCAAATTAAACAAACGCGTATGATAGTACATGCTAGCGATAAACTGTAAAATATAAAAAAAAAGTAATCAGAAATGAAATCACCTAATCAATTATCGTCATATCAAAGAAATGAGCACCAAGAAAATCCCTGGCGACACAGCGAAAATACTTATATTTGGTGAGAGGTATTTTCATATTACACGGTAAAGAGGAGCTGCTGATCGCAAGCGATACTAACGGAGCACTACTGGGTGGACCAATTACACGAATGTCGATGAAAGCAGATAGTATAGCAAACATATATTGGAACGTGATTTTGTTGCATCAGCGCAGTCTGGTCAGCGCCTTTGTTATTCACTCTCTACTGAGCGTAACAGACTGAAACAGACTTCATCAAATTTTCAATAGTCTAGCTATTCTCTGTAGCTGAGCAGGTTGGGTTGAGCTTAATAGGTCCACAAACCTCGGAAGACAGGCTTTCTCTTTCATCGACGCGGCAAATCTTGTCTTTGGGGTTTGCGATGAGGGGCGATTCAAACCAGCCTGCTCAGCTACAGAAACTTGCTAGAAAATTGAAAATTCGCTCGTAGCAAGTTTAGATATGAAACTTCCCCATAAGCAAATAACAAAGGCGCTGATCAAAATGAGCGGATGCGCAGGCTGGTCAGCGCGTTTGTTGTTCGCAAACCCCAGAAGACAGGCTTTCTCGCGTCGAGGCATATTATAATGTCTGCAATACGTTCCACTGTCTATCATTCATCTCTACTCAGCCTGATGATACAAGGTTACAGACCGTGGTGATGTGACACCGTCTATTCCTTATCAGTGCTCTCCTTGCCTAGCTTGAAATCACTAACCCATTTCTTTACAGTGGAAAAGTAGGTGTCTCTCAAGGTTTAGAATTTCTTCGTCGTTAAAATATTTAGACTGTGCTGGCGGGATATAACTTACTCCCAACATAACATTTTCGTCGGCATTCATCAAGCGTTTATCTAGCTGCACCCACATGATGTAGTCGGAGCAGCTATCTATACGCTTGACAAATTTTGCTAATTTTTCTTTAACGCAGAAGGCAATACCCCCAGACCGTCGCAGGAACGTTTGTTTTCGAGGCTGTGATATGCATGAAAAACCAGGAAGAGAGATAACATCTGTTTCGTCTAGCTTGGTTTCAACCAAACACAGAAAGTCAAACGAGTCAAAATAGGAAGCAAAATCTGGATAACGCATTCGAGTTTTGAGCAAGACACATTTATCCTAGCTTAGTACTGGTTAAACCCAGGAAGAACCGTCCCGCATAACTGAAAGATTGTTGAGTGGACGTAAAGAATTAAATCAAACAAACAAATTAACCCACACACGTTAAGCGTGGCAAAGCGTAATGTATGTAATTTATTGTGTTCAGTTAACGAAGTTGATTCTCGGTTAAGTTCAGCTGGTCGATTATGTTCCTCCCCTCGCCACTATTGATCGTCAGCGTTACTCTCACAACTTTTCTGCTGGTTGAGACGACCAGCAGGGTTATTCTCGCTGCTGTCCTTTTTTGAGGCGGATGCTGCTCGTTGCTGTGAGGCGCTACTCGACTGAGAAGCACTGCGCACCTCTGATCTATTAATAACGTCAGGTGATTTTTTTCTAGCGGAGGTAGGGGTCCCTGTTAGTACTTATCGCATCGACAAGCAGCAAAGGCTCATAGGAGCCTGGCAGTCACGCTGGAACCTTCGCTGCTCATAAATAAAATATTGCCAAAATGTAGACCTTGACCTGATGGATATGTCAGCATGGGTGTTTTTGGGAGCGCAGTGGCTCAGTGGTAGAGTGCTTGACTCGAGACCGAAGGGCCGCGGGTTCGAGCCTCACCGGTGTCACTGCGTTGTGGTCCTTGAGCAAGACACATGTATCCTAGCTTAGTACTGGTTCAACCCAGGGTGTAACTGAAAGACTGTTGATGGGACGTAAAAAATCAAATCAAACAAACAAACAAACAAACAAACAAACATAAATAAAGTGTGTGCATATGCGATAAAACAATGCAGAGCCCTAATTAAAGATAAACGCATATTAAACATTTTCACGCTAGAGAACCACTGTACTCGAACAGCACAGTCATCGCGTGGTGGTTGCAGTCGATGAGTGCACAAAAATATACTAGCTGTAAAAAAGGGTTAGATTTTGGTCATTTTTTTAACTTCTGAAAATATTCATCGCGAATTATTATCACTTATAAATCCAGCAGTGTGTCTGCTTAACAAAATTTTTGTGGGTTGATCAATCACTTTTACATAAGTACAATATCATAGAAGTAGGATCTGACAGTAAGCCGTAAGGCTTATTTTGGTCATTTGCTAATACAGGTTGATTTTACAATATTTGTGAATGGCATGCGTAGTCTAAACACATTAAATAGATAGATAGATAGATAGATCGATAGATAGATAGATAGATAGATAGATAGATAGATAGATAGATAGATAGATAGATAGATAGATAGATAGATAGATAGATAGATAGATAGATAGATAGGCGGTCGGGCGGGCGGACGGACGGACGTACGGACGGACGGACAGACAGACAGACAATCAGACAGACAGACAGACAGACAGACAGACAGACAGACAGACAGACAGACAGACAGACAGACAGACAGATAGATAGATAGATAGATAGATAGATAGATAGATAGATAGATAGATAGATAGATAGATAAACAGAAAGACAGAATTATGCCAAACATGTGATTTTTTCCTAAAAAAGAGGATGAAAGAAATTTGTGCTTATGTTGCTGGAGTTTATAATTACTTTCGATAAAATGCAAAATGCCAGTACTTTAAGGTGCACAAAGTTTGAAATCTGAGGACAGAGCATTTCGAAAGTTATTCAAGAGTTTCATACTGTACGCAAAGTTCTGTATATCCGGTTCTGGCCCAGCAGTCGAATGTCTAAATAAAATTAATATGTTGCAGTCAACGACCCGAGTATGCTGATCAAATGGCTACTAAAGAGGCCATCCGATCAGAGTCCATGCAATTTACAATGTAGCCTGTGCAAAATTGTGAAATATCGAAATATGCAATTGAAATGTCGCGAAAACTAATAACAATTAGCAGGACACCGGTTAATATTCCTCGAAGCTAATCACTTGGAAATTTGAATCAATTTACCCTTATCCTGCCATTATTTTGTTCTGAAAATGTCGTCTGCTTATTTCATTGAAATGCCAAACACTATGAGCCCTTATCAGACTGCTTCTTAGTGAACAGCCTGATCTGGGATCTTAGTGTTTGCAATATAGGCTTCCGAAGTATATATAAGCGGATAAGAGAGCAGATGAAACTTGTCGTAAAGGGTTAAACAGAGTCTAGAAGAGTTGATTGCATCTTTGCTTACTAGTGTCTTCTGCTGATAACCTTTGCGAATAGTTTGGACCCAAATCAGGCCCGACAAAACGTCGCCCTTGATCTGGTTTCAAACTATTTGATACTCTGATGGTATTTCTGACAGAATTTTTCAAAAAGTTGACTTTGAAAAATCAGCAGACGACAAAAACATGCAAAATTACCCAGCATGCAACGCTCCATAATAACGTGCAATGACAGGGATCAGTTTCATACATTTTCTATCTGCAAGACACGCAGTAAATTGTGTTTGACAATGGGCATTAAATATGCATTAGCTGAATGGTGCTTTGTTGCAATAAGACAGTTGCAAAATATCACCTTCTGTCGTCTGCCGATTCTTTTATAAAGTTTACAGTTCCAAAAAATCTTCCAGGAATGGCACCAGAGTGTCAAATATAGTTTGGAATCTGATCAGGTCCGACATTTTGTCTGGCCTGATGTGGGCCGAAACTGTTTGCAAAGGATATGATACATTAGCCGTGACATGAGATTTCCAACAATGTGGTATGTGCGACCAGCAAAGCCTCAGATCAGCCTGCGCATACGCACAGTCTGATCAGAGCCTTTGCTAGTCGCTTGAACATTCTATGAGTGCTAAGCTACTGACCGAACATCATTTGGGGCTTCTTAACTTACAGGGAGGCTGCACAGGCTCCTCTGAGTCTACACATCTCAAAATACCACATTGTTGGAAATCGCATGTCGCGGCTCAATTATTATAGACAAATGTGGTCAGTGGCAGGTAAAGCGAGATAATGCTGCGCATAGACAGTCCTTTGTAGTGTTATTGAACCAAACTTGACGAAATTCCACAGCCTTTTGCATTTCATTTTGGCAAACAATAAAGACCAAGATGAAATGCGACAGAATGTGGGATTTTGTCAAGGTCTTCACTGTTTGCTAGGAGAAAACAATCTTCTGAATTGGATGCAACGGACCTGCCAATCTTTTAAACGTAACATTCAATTAGGTCTAAATATGAATCATCAAGGCACATACAAAAGCAGATCAAATGATATGCGCGCGTACGCGTGTGCAGGTATCCACCAACCCACCCTCCCGAAGACAAGTCTCATACATTTTATGTACTGTACTTACGTAAATTAACCAGGCCTCTAGATAAGAGTGCGTTATCAAGGCTTAATTATTCTCAACTAAATTACAAGTGTGGGTACTCAACAGAACCGTCTCAATAATACGTTTTTTGAGCACCTAAAACAGGTGTTATACTGACGGTTAAGAAAATGTCCACAATTTTACGCCAGTCCTTTGTTTTGTTTATCTTGACGTCTGGTAATGACAAACGCACTTGCCCTGAATCGCAGCAGTGACTGTGTAGGTAACAGCTTTTAACTCTTTGCATGCTGGGTAATTTTGCTTGCTTTATTGTCGCCTGCCGATTCGTTTCAAAATTAAATTTCTCCTAAATTTCAGGTATGCCACGAGAGTGTCAAAAAGTTTGGATCCGGATCAGGCCCGACGTTTCGTCGGGCCTGATTCGGGTCCAACCTGTCTGCAAAGGTTATCAGTAAATGGCAAAAGTCGCAACTGGCAGGTTAAGTGTGACTGCCAGGAGACATTTACTTACAGGCCTTTTATTGCATTGATGGTAATTTATAGCCAAGCTGTTTCCATTCCTTGATACATTGTCGCCTGAACGGTGAGTCGTTGAAAATGAGACGTGTCCCAAGAGACAGTTACAAGAGAGTGTGTTGTCGAATGGACAAAAATATCGGTGGAAAAATCAAGAGAATCTCAAAACGATTAGTAAAAGTTATCTGTCGGGATGCCACACTCGAGCGGTAATGGTTGATGGCATCACTCAGTCACCATGGTTACTGGTTTCAGTGTCGCATGTTTCCTCGTTTTCTCACTCTGAACAAGTTCTAAAAGTATTAGTAAGTATTTCAAGTTTCGTCGTTCGTTACATGATTGTGCGATGAATTGAACAATCTTATGAGAACAATTCATTTTGCTGTATTCGAACAAATATGGCGCAGTACTATATATACCTTAAAAGTCTGCAGGTACAAGGCACATTATTAGCTGTATAGTTTATTTCATCATTTTACTACAATCGCGGAAGTTGTCTGAAATTTAAACTATTTGCATAGTGGGTAATTTTGCATGATTTTTATAGTCTGCTGATGTTAACAAATTCATTTTTTTCGAAAAAATCTTTCGGGAATACCATCAGAGTGTCAAACGGTTTGGATCCAGATCAGGCCCGACGTTTTGTCGGGCCTGATCTGGGTCCAAACATTTGCAAAATTTATCAGCAGACGGCAGTAGTAGGCGAAGAGTAAATTAAACTGCTGTCCAATTAGATCTTACTTTACCACTCTATTATAAGGTCAGCCAGTGACTGAAGTCTCAGAGTGTCTATTCAAATCAATTTCTATCGAGCCTAACAATTTTCCTGTCAGTGCTGAGCGCAACAGACGACATATGAGGCGGTATAAAAGTTAGTTAACAATACGTTAGCCGTTTCTGCGACATAGTCGAGTATCGTATCTTGCAGAATCGCAACATTTGTGAAAAATAAGACCAAACTCTGCTCAGGACCTGCGTCCCCAAAATACTGATTGTTTATTGACATATTTATTAGTCGAAACTATTTAAATTAACACACACACACACACACACACACACACACACACACACACACACACACACACACACACACACACACACACACACACCTGCCAAGGAATTTTGATGAGATTTTTATGTATGTAAGGTTTGTATAGGAGAATATGTTTTTACATAGGGACATAATGGAAAGTGAGCACGTTCCCTCAGTCCCTGACGGTCATGTTTTTGATGGGTCGTAGCCATTTTTGTAGAAGGTCACCCAGTGACTTTTTCCAGTGACCAAATATTTATGAATTCTGACCACCGGTTTCAGAGAAGATCTTCAAAGTTTTTGTTACCATGATAAGCCACGCTCCCTGGTGGCCATGTTTTTTGACGGATCAAATTTATTTCAACAATTTAGTAAAGGGTCACCTAGTGATAACTCGTGCCAAATTATTTCCAATTCTGACCCTGGTTTCAGAGGAAAAGATTTTCTTAAAGTTTCCCCATGGGTAAATAATGAAAAATTGCCCTCTGGTGGCCATGTTTTTTGACGAATGAATTAAATTTTGCTTTTTATGTAAGGTCGACCAAATTATATTGAATTCTGACCACCAGATTCCGGGGAGAACACATTCAAAGCCATTGCGGCCATGTGTTTTGACTGATCAAATTTCTTTCAGCTTTTTTGTAGAGGGTCACCAAGTGACTATTTTACCAAATTATTTTCAATACTGACCACCGATTGCAGCGGAGAATATCTTCAAAGTTTTTGTTACCGCGACAAGCCACGCCCATAGGTGCATAATGGAAGCTGGCCACGCCCCCTGGCGGCCAAGTTTTTTTTTATACGGATCATTTTGTTTCAGATAGTTTTGTAGAAGGTCACCAGATGACTATTTCTACCAAATAATTTTGAATTCTGACGACTGGTTTCAGAGGAGAAGATCTTCAAAGTTTTGTTACCGCGAAAAGCCACGCCCCCTGGTGGCCATGTTTTAACGAATCAATTTTTTAAGCTTTTTTGTAGAGGGTCAATTAAGGAACAGTCCTGTGAAGTTTGGTTGAAATTGGCTTAGGTATAGGAGCAGTTGTCATTTAAAGCAAATTGTTGACGACGCATGACAGACGACCAACATTGAATATTTCATGCTCATGTGAGCCAAAAATGTCACTTTCATTATAAAAGTTGAAATGAGCCGTGACACGTGATTTCCAACAATGTGGCATTTTGACAAATGTAGACTCCGACGAGCCTGTGCAGCCAACATTTAAGTTTAGAAAATCCAAATGATGTTCAGTCAGTAGCTTAACAGTCATAGAATATTCAAGCGACAAGCAAAGGCTCTGATCAGACTGTGCGTATGCGCAGGCTGATCTGAGGCTTTGCTGGCCGCACATACCACATTGTTGGAAATCTCATGCCGCGGCTCAAATGTTGATGAAAAACATATGCTCAAATAAGCATTTTCGTTAAAACTGGAGCAATTGTACACCCCAGCATTCAGCCAGAGCTTTTAGTGTACATAACAGGTGGCGATTGGATTTCACATACGCTCAAAGGGAGCCCTCGTACGTTTACGCACGATGACCTGCTAAAACTGCATTGTACAAGAACTCATAATATAATAGTAACACTACATGGACAACAGGTAATTAGGCCATCATCGCATTTGAGCCACGACATGTGATTTCCAACAATGTGGCATTTTGACAAGTGTACAAATGTAGACTCCAAGGAGCCTTGGCTTAGAAACTCTAAATGATGTTCGGCCAGCAGCATATTTAAGCGACTAGCAAAGGCTCTGTTGAGACTGCATGTATGCGCAGGCTGGTTTGAGCCTTTGCTTGTCGCACGTATCACATTTTTGGAAATCTCACGTCGTGGCTCATTTTATTGGCTCGACGAGAGAAAATCTGTCTTCGGGGGTTTCGACCAAGTAAGACTCAAACCAGTCTGCTCAGCTACAGAGACCAGCTAGAATATCGAAATTTTTCATTGAGCAAGTGGAGTTATCTTACAATCCATGAAGCGAGTACCAAAGGCGATAATCAGACTGTGTTGATGCAGAGGCTGGTCTGCGCCTTGTTGTTCGCATGCAACAAAGTCAGATACTCTCGAGGCCAATAATTTTAATGAAAACAGGTCGATGTGTTTCTCTCTTTGTAAAGCTTCTTTTGAGTACATTTTAATTAGGTCAATATTTCACGATTTCAGAAACAATCTGAACGAAACCTGACACTTCGATTTTTCCAATATTATTGTAAAGATTGAAAAAAAACTGTCTAGATGTATTTACTATGCGTTAGGAATTACTTGAATTACATGTATGAACTTCAGGTGAAGTAAAGAAATGAACGAAATTGGCACATGAACAAACAATCAGCGAGGTTATCAATCAAATTAAGAAGGTCGCAAAACTAAAGACAATTATATTAACTTCATTCACAAGAACCTGATTGGATTCATTATTGATATTTTGCATGCAGGTTTGTAAAATATAATAGTCCTGTAGAGTAGAATATCTAAAAGTTTCTAAATTATCAACGTCAGATTTTACGTGTATAAGGCCCGTTTTTTACAAATTAATTAACGAGGCCTACTCTAGAGACTTTAGCCACTTCAGAAAATTAAAATTGCGATTTTGTATTTTTTAAAGGTTTCTCGACCCTCATACATGTAGGGTATCAAAACTGTTATCGGCAGGCGCCACTAGTAAACAAAGAGTTTAAAGCAGGCGTGGTTATTCGGAAAGGTGAAGTTTTTGAATCGCAGTTTCCATTCCAGGATAAGGGACTTCAGACTCGTGGCCTTGTATTAAACGCAATGTGTGAAGATTGGCAAACGTATGAAATTTTGGTACTTATCGTATCGTCGAGCAAAAAATGCCTTGTAATGAACATATATACATAAATGGAGAGCTAGACCGAAATTTAGATTCCCCATTGCGCATATGCGATCAGTACTTAAAGGTCCATGTGTAATTATAAAATCGTCAATAGCTTTCACCGATAAAGTGTTAAAGCAGATAAGCGTCAGATGTAATGTTCATTACTAGTCTAAAAATGGAAACAGTCGCATCATTGAGTTAATGTCTTAAAATATGGAGCACTGATGATAGATCCGACTCTTGACATTTGCAAGATGTGTTTTGTTGGCAAACGCGTTGTTCTACAATGATATGAAACACTAGACACGCTTAAAATACACATCCTAATCATTGTTCCAAGAGGCTATGGTACAGGAACAGAGTCCAAATGGGCCAGCTCATCAGGTGTGTGTGTGTGTGTGTGTGTGTGTGTGTGTGTGTGTGTGTGTGTGTGTGTGTGTGTGTGTGTGTGTGTGTGTGTGTGTGTGTGTGTGTGTGTGTGTGTGTGTGTGTGTGTGTGTTAACGTCCCAACAGGAGATAATGTCATATGGAGACGGGACCACAGCTTAGTCTCATTCGTCACGCATAGTAACTTGTTCTACTTCATCCTCAGTTCTGTCAACCGCCTCGACCACGGACAACTCATCTCGTTCTGACTAAGTCATAGCATGCAGAACATAATAAGTCGTAATCGACGGCTGTTAAAACCAAACGCGTTAGTGTCAGTCCTCATTCGAGTTCGCCACTCAGACTATATGTCATTGGCTTGCTAAGTAAGAATGGTGGCAAAGATCAGGAATCGATATACGAAGCAGATAAACGTATACCTGAAGGCTGCATGCAAGCCCATCCATATCCATCTCATACCAAGCAGATGAGAATCCCAAGCCTTTTCATGAGTCTGGAGTCAAGAGATGCATTTTCCTGAGTCTAGATCAAGTGGAGCATTTTCCTGAGTCTGGAGTCAAGAGGTGCATTTTACTGAGTCTGGAGTCAAAAGATGCATTTTCCTTCCTGAGTCTGGAGTCAAGATATGCATTTTTCCTGAGTCTGGAGTCAAGATATGCATTTCCCTGAGGCTGGAGTAAAGAGATGCATTTTACTGAGTCTGGAACAAAGATATGCATTTCCTGAGTATGGGGTCAAGAGATGCATTTAACTGAGTCTGGAGTCAAATGATGCATTTTCATGGACTAGAGTCAAGATATGTATTTTCCTGAGTCTAAAGTCAAGAGACGCACTTTCCTGAGTCTGGAGTCAAGATGTGCATTTTCCTGAGTCTGGAGTCAGGCGATGTATTTTCCTGAGTCTGGAGTCAAGATATGCATTTTCCTGAGTCTGGAGTAAAGAGATGCATTTTCCTGAGCCTGGAGTCATAAGATGCATTTTCCTGAGTCTGGAGTCAAGAGATGCATTTTACTGAGTCTGGAGTCAAGATATGCATTTTCCTCAGTCTGGAGTCAAAAGATGCATTTTACTGAGTCTTAAGTAAAAAAACAAACACTTTCCTTGGTCTGGAGTCAATAGATGCATTTTCCTGAATCTGGAGCCAAGAGATGCATTTTACCTAGTCTGGAGTCAAAAGATACATTTTCCCTGAGTCTGAAGACAAGAGATGCATTTTACTGAGTCTGGAGTCAAGATATACATTTCCCTGAGTCTGGAGTCAAAAGATGCATTTTCCTGAGTCTGGAGAAAAGAGATGCATTTTACTAAGTCTAGAGTCAAGATATGCATTTTCCTGAGTCTGGAGTCAAGTGATGTATTTTCCTGAGTCTGGAGTCAAGTTAAGCATTTTCCTGATTCTAGTGTCAAGTGATGCATTTTACTGAGTCTGGAGTTAAAAGATGCGTATTACTGAGTCTGAAGTCAAAAGATGCATGTTCCTGAGTCTGGAGTAAAGATATGTATTTTCCTGAGTCTGGAGTCAAGAGATGCATTTTCATGAGTCTGGAGTCATGATATGCATTTTCCTGAGTCTTGAGTCAAAAGATGCATTTTACTGAGTCTGGAGTCAAAAGATGCATATTACTGAGTCAGGAGTCAAGCGATGCATTTTCCTGAGACTGGAGCAAAGATATGTATTTTCCTGAGTCTGGAGTGAAGAGATGCATTTAACTGAGTCTGGAGTCAAGATATGCATTTTCCTGAGTCTCGAGTCATAATATGCATTTTCCTGAGTCTGGAGTAAAGAGATGCATTTTCCTGAGCCTGGAGTCATAAGATGCATTTTCCTGAGTCTGGAGACAAGAGATGCATTTTACTGAGTCTGGAGTCAAGATATGCATTTTCATGAGTCTGGAGTCATGATATGCATTTTCCTGAGTCTTGAGTCAAGAGATGCATTTTACTGAGTCTGGAGTCAAAAGATGCATTTTACTGAGTCTTAAGTAAAAAAACAAACACTTTCCTTGGTCTGGAGTCAATAGATGCATTTTCCTGAATCTGGAGCCAAGAGATGCATTTTACCTAGTCTGGAGTCAAAAGATACATTTTCCCTGAGTCTGGAGACAAGAGATGCATTTTACTGAGTCTGGAGTCAAGATATACATTTCCCTGAGTCTGGAGTCAAAAGATGCATTTTCCTGAGTCTGGAGAAAAGAGATGCATTTTACTAAGTCTAGAGTCAAGATATGCATTTTCCTGAGTCTGGAGTCAAGTGATGTATTTTCCTGAGTCTGGAGTCAAGTTAAGCATTTTCCTGATTCTAGTGTCAAGTGATGCATTTTACTGAGTCTGGAGTTAAAAGATGCGTATAACTGAGTCTGAAGTCAAAAGATGCATGTTCCTGAGTCTGGAGTAAAGATATGTATTTTCCTGAGTCTGGAGTCAAGAGATGCATTTTCATGAGTCTGGAGTCATGATATGCATTTTCCTGAGTCTTGAGTCAAGAGATGCATTTTACTGAGTCTGGAGTCAAAAGATGCATATTACTGAGTCAGGAGTCAAGCGATGCATTTTCCTGAGACTGGAGCAAAGATATGTATTTTCCTGAGTCTGGAGTGAAGAGATGCATTTTACTGAGTCTGGAGTCAAGATATGCATTTTCCTGAGTCTCGAGTCAAGATATGCATTTTCCTGAGTCTGGAGTAAAGAGATGCATTTTCCTGAGCCTGGAGTCATAAGATGCATTTTCCTGAGTCTGGAGACAAGAGATGCATTTTACTGAGTCTGGAGTCAAGATATGCATTTTCCTCAGTCTGGAGTCAAAAGATGCATTTTACTGAGTCTTAAGTAAAAAAAACAACAACACTTTCCTTGGTCTGGAGTCAATAGATGCATTTTCCTGAATCTGGAGTCAAGAGATGCCTTTTACCGAGTCTGGAGTCAAGAGATACATTTTCCCTGAGTCTGGAGACAAGAGATGCATTTTACTGAGTCTGGAGTCAAGATATACATTTCTCTGAGTCTGGAGTCAAAAGATGCATTTTCCTGAGTCTGGAGAAAAGAGATGCATTTTACTGAGTCTGGAGTCAAGATATGCATTTTCCTGAGTCTGGAGTCAAGTGATGTATTTTCCTGAGTCTGGAGTCAAGTTAAGCATTTTCCTGATTCTAGTGTCAAGTGATGCATTTTACTGAGTCTGGAGTTAAAAGATGCGTATTACTGAGTCTGAAGTCAAAAGATGCATTTTCCTGAGTCTGGAGTAAAGATATGTATTTTCCTGAGTCTGGAGTCAAGAGATGCATTCTCGTGAGTCTGGAGTCATGATATGCATTTTCCTGAGTCTTGAGTCAAGAGATGCATTTTACTGAGTCAGGAGTCAAACGATGCATTTTCCTGAGACTGGAGCAAAGATATGTATTTTCCTGAGTCTGGAGAAAAGAGATACATTTTACTGAGTCTGGAGTCAAGATATGCATTTTCCTGAGTCTGGAGTCAAGTGATGTATTTTCCTGAGTCTGGAGTCAAGTTAAAAGATGCGTATTACTGAGTCTGAAGTCAAAAGATGCATTTTCCTGAGTCTGGAGCAAAGATATGTATTTTCCTGAGTCTGGAGTCAAGAGATGCATTTTCGGGAGTCTGGAGTCAAGATATGCATTTTTCTGAGTCTTGAGTCAAGAGATGCATTTAACTGAGTCCGGGGTCGAAAGATGCATATTACTGAGTCAGGAGTCAAAAGATGCATTTTCCTGAGTCTGGAGCAAAGATATGCATTTTCCTGAGTCTGGAGTGAAAAGATGCATTTTACTGAGTCTGGAGTCAAGATATGCATTTTCCTGAGTCTTGAGTCAAAAGAAGCATTTTACAGTGTTTAAGTCAAGAGATGCATTTTCCTGAGTCTAGAATCAAGAGATGGAGAGTAATCTCCATCTCTTAACTCCAGACTCAGGAAAAGTCCTTTCCCAAAAGCCCCTTCAGCTCATCCCAATATGCTGAGAAATTATGAGTATTTCCCTCTGTCTGAAAGTAAAGATAAAAAGAGTACTGCATCCCTTGGGTACCCTGATGCATCTTACTCAAATGGAGAACAAAATAAGATGCCAAAGAAGAAGAAAATCAAGAGCTAGACCCACTAACGGGATGAACGACACGAGCTATTCAAGGACTGGTCGGTTTGCTCTCGGTACTACACTACACGTAACAATTTATCCCGAAACACCATCGGTCAAAAAATGACACAGGAGTCAGTGTATAAACCTACGTATGGACGAACGGGCGTAAAAGACCCGACTTTTTTTTTTAACCGGACATAATCAATAACAATAATTAGGAATTATTATTTGTTTTGCTTAGTGCTTTGGTGAATCATTTTGCGCTTACATGTCACTTAATTGTGTTGTCATATTCTCTGTAAATGACGCTTCCCCCTGGTCTATGATTTGATAAATAAGTCCATTAACCAAATTATTTCCATATGAGAGCTCAGATGAAATAGAGAGCTGGGTGACATCAATTTGATTTATTCCACAACATTATAAAGTTATTGACTTCAATGAGGTAGACATTAGGATTTATATACCCGAAAAAGTGATATTCACCTGGGACGCACGGCTGAGGTGAATATCACTTTTAAGGTTGAAGTCAGTACTGTTTTGTTGTATGACTTTTCAACTGTGAGTGAAAGTTTTCTACTTAGAGGCATGTTCAACATAAAGACTTTATCACAACTTTTAGTAACTGTTTTAAAACATTTAATGTAGTTTTTGCATTTTGAAATGTATATTAATACTCATGAATGCAGAATGTAAATAATAAAACACCCTTTTAATTTTGTTTATTAAAAAATGAACAAACAAAACAAAACAGTTGTTAAAATTCATGAAAAGTTTAATCTTAATACCTGTTTGGAGATGAAACAGCAAATCATTAATCAAATTAACTCATGCTATTTTCATACTCATCATGTTAGTGTAGCTATCTAGAGGGTGATATAAAAAAAGTGTAGAAATATCAACCTCTGGAAACTAGTTTGATCTGGTTATCATTCTATATCAATTATTCAACCTGGAGGCCCGTTTAGACCTTTTTCAACTAGACATACATACTTATGAAGACAAATTGTGCGAATCAGGAGACAGAATATCCAGTCATATAACAATATCTTACACCACGACTTTAAGTGACTTCTTTAGTCCATCAGTGAAATGACGATTTCTGATATGAGGCGAAAACAAAACCAAACGTAGATTGTTACTGACTAAACATTTCCATTGAAAAACTGGCTAAACCTTGTCAACTGGTAAGATACTGAACATGGCAACGGCTACCAACCAGGCGCAATAGTGGAATTCGCCTTAAACTGATTCTCGAACATATTACAGGAATACAAATATGCTTCACAAATTTTTTAGTTTAAGCATATTTTATTGCCAAATTTGATACAGCAATGGGATTGGGTAACAAGTTCTCACAACCTTAGTTACGACCCTTCCCCTACAATTTAAGTATACATAAAAGCTAATAAACATGGCTAAACATGTACAAATACACAAAATTATAAATACATGTACAACTACATATGAATATCTAACAAATTGTGAACTAGTTTAGTTAAAGCAAAATAAACGAAGAAAAATACATGGAAAATAAATAAATAAATAAACACATAAATAAATAAATAAGATATATAAATAATAAATAAAAATATATAAAAATCTGCTATTATGAACCCATTGAGTTTGAAATGTTCAATAGTCAGGTCATCTGGTACCGGTTTCTTAGTATGTTTCGAAAAAGAGTCGTAGAAGGTTATTAAAAGTGTTTTGAGGTATGTATATATCTATGCACAGCCCAGAACAAGACCACATTAACTTCAGTATTCCAGTTTTCATTTAGTGATATTTAGAGGATGAAAGCCTCTAAACCGGTCTTTCAACAAATATTTTCTGAATAGAAAGAAGTAATAATAAGGTTGATTGTATCATGGTTTTGACGCCTTTCCTTTGATCTAAGCTGTTCAATAATTTTTAACAAGACCCTGTTAAGGATGGAGCTGATAATTGACTTGAATAGCTGATGAATAAATTAAAAGGTGATTGTTTTATTGGGCATGGTACAAGTATTTAATGAGCAAATACTCGTGAATATACAAATATTATCTCTTGTAGCGGGAAACTCGTCCCGCATACAAGTGGAAGTACATACACTCGTAACATTGTACAATAACGTTAACTAAACTGAAAATGGTCGTCAAAATAGCTGCGGAGCAATTTAAATTAAAAACAAACAAACTAAGAAATCATTTTGCAAAGTGGCTCCATATACAAAGATGAGGCATTTATTATTACAGGAAAATAATGTCTTCACGGTATACGACTCATTATCTACACAATTACAGTAAAACCTGTCTTAAACGGCCACTCAAAAAGAAGATTAAAAATGGCTTTCAAGACCGATTTTCGCTTAAAGCAAGTCAAAATATTGCAGAATTTTGGAGCATTCTGCAATACTTTCGACCTTCATTAAGCTACCGTTTGTCGTATTTTGAGTGGCCGTTTTACACAGGTCTTACTGTACTTGATCAATCCCTAAAGATGTATTTTCAAATTGCATAATTGGGTATGGGATGTGTAAATAATTTAATGGTGTCTAAAGGAATACTATGCAATACACCCAAACAAATGTTTAAACTGATGGATAAGAACATATTCCTAATTTTACTCTTAAAATCTTTTTTATCTGGGCTACGCTTTATGGATAGATGGACAATGGGAAAAGCACATTTTTCTCATTGGCTAGCCTATAATTTCTTGTTGAGAAATGAAAAATAAGTGCTTTATTATGAACCACAAACCTATCCATTTCTGTGACGAACATGGCTGTCGTTTACTACATCTTGAAATGAAGTTATATGCCATGAAGCAATAAATGGAATACTTCTTAACTGTCTAAAACATGTGACATAACAGCCATGGTTTATAACGAAATGAATGATTAAAACTTTGAAGCGTTTCTATGTCGAGTGCTCTGAAACATTAACCATAACCTTCAGTAGGCACCCTCCGACTAGGATTAGCTCTTTGGCCGCCCGCAGGCCGAACCCTGACCGCACTTTGCCCGCTACTAGGTGGACGCTTTGGTTTCGAATAGAACTTGGACTAAAACCCCTTGTCACAGGGCCCCAGATAAAAGTGCGTTACAGAAAATTATTTTCTTATTTCTCAACCAAAACATATGTTGTGGGTACTCAAAAGAACCGTCTCGACGAGACGGTTCTTTTGGGCATCCAAAACACATGTTTAAACTGATGGGTAAGAAAAAATAACAATTTTACGCTAGAAAAATTGCTTAACCGGCCCTATGCTTGTATACAGAATATTTTGTCAAACAGTGAAGGCCCAGCATTATTTGCTAGAATAAAAACCAATCTCCAGGGGTTGAAGATGTACTTTTGGAAAATATAACCTATGACCCCTTGGTACATTTATAAATACATGAACCATCCTAGGTTTATTGCATCAAACCAGTAGTACAGTAAAACCTGTGTAAAACGCCAACTCTAAAACCAAAACCAATTTTCGCTTAATGCAGGTCAAAAGTATTGCAGAATGCTCCAAGGGGAGCATTCTGCAATACTTTCGAACTTCATTAAGATACCATTTGTCATTAAAGCTGCATAGTCTGTAACTTTTGATCTTTTAAATTTAGAACTAATGTTTCTATTTTTCAAGAACACAGTAAAATAACTAAAATTCAGGTAAACATTTTACCAGTTTCGTAAATCTTAACAAATTATCAGTACATGTATCAAAACAACAGCATTTATGTTAAAAATCATCTGTATAGAATTCTTGGAGGGACGTAAATTTCCTAACAAGAGAAAAATCACCTGTTTTTATTAGATAATTCACTGTTCCATGCAGCTTTCAGCAGTACTGAACATATTTATAGTGAAAACATAACTTAATCAAAGTAATTTTATTTTTATAAATGATTTAAAAAGAAAATATTTTTATCGAAAAATTTTCATAGTTACAAAAATACCATTTATTATTAAGACCTTTGTTATGTCTATTTTTGAGTGGCCGCTTTAGACATGTTTTACTGTCATGTTTTACAGGCATGTTTAAATGGAGACATCAGAACCTCTTCCAAGTCTTCCGTCTTCCAGAAGTTCATTAACTTTATTGGACATGTTGATGTGACAGCAAACAAATTGGGACGAGGAAATATAAGATACACCAGGATTAAAATGTACCTGACTCTCAACATCTAAACGACACAAAGTTGATCTACACTGGGCGTCATAGTATACCGGTAATTAATCAGAAAGTAAGTGAGTATGACCAGGAAATGCCAAAATCACATACAAGCGGCCACTCAAAAAGAAGACCAAAATTGGTTTTCAAGACCGCTAATCGCTTAATGCAGGTCAAAAGTATTGCAGAATGCTCCAAGAGAGCATTCTGCAATACGTTTGACCTTCATTAAGCTACCATTCGTCTTTAAGATCTTTGTGTTGTCTATTTTTGAGTGGCCGCTTAAGACATGTTTCACTGTACCAACCGCGAGGAAGAGTCAAAGGACGATAACAGCGATATGACATTCAGTACACAACAAAAGTAAAGCAACCATCCCTGTACTAATATAGTGCCTGAGACAGGCATCAAAATACTGTAAACCACTTGATATTCGCGGGATCTAAGTTTGGCGATTTGAAAAACTGATATATTGGCGTAGTTTAAGTTTGGCGGTTTCCCAATATAATGTCCTTTATAATCATTATCAATTCTAATAGGGGCTACTTTAAAATGAAATAATTGCATAGTCTTTCCTTTAAAAGTATCCCCTATTAGACATTTTAAGGTTTGCCGTACACCTAGGTTTACTTGTTTTACAGGGGTGATATCAACAGTAACTCGAAAACTTTTAACAATTCATTAGTTGTTACTACGACTCTGTTCAGTCTTTTTTGGAAATGATTTGAAGTGCTATAATAAAGTTCTCTTCAGCAAACTGATATTTTCTGTTATTATACCTCACATAGAAACCCCACGTGAAACCTCCATAGACCGGTAGGTGCTAATTTCGACTATCACCCTGCGATAATTTCGACTATCACATGCGCGCCGCCGATGCGCGTACGGTTCGTTTACACGAAGAGACGCTAACCTACAATGGCGGATATACATGTACATGAATGAGCCATGGCCGTGTCACTTTAAACTACCAATAACTTCGTTATTTGTGGACAGAAACATAAAGTGTGGGTACTCGTTTTCTTAGTTAGAACGAGCTGAACACTTTGAAACCAAATTTGAGCATATTTGGCGAAATTTTCTGTTTTGCAACAAAACCGCATCATCTACAGCAGCTCCATTTACAATGTTGATTTTAGCGACGCTGCAAGCGAAGTAGCCTAAAGTGTTTGATTCCATCAGTGATTATGGAACGATTTGTTTAAACGGCGATCACGACCAGTTTGAGCATTCAAGCTGTTTACAAACACTACCCTTTTGTGAAAGATAATTCAATCATTCGTAGCAATTACGCATTGCGTCGTCTTTGGAACTCTCGCACCATGGTTAGAAAATAAAGGAATATTGTTCGGTATAATAAAATAAATATAACATTCTTGAGAGGGTGCTAGTCGAAAAATCATCCCTCGAAATATGATTATCAACCTCGGCTGCGCCTCGGTTGATAATCACATTCCTCGAGATGATATTTTCGACTAGCACCCTCTCAAGAATGTTATATTTATATATTAAAGTACTGATATATATGTTAGTCGTGGAAATGAAGCATGCTTTTGACATCTGCTGATTATATTAAAATGTACTATGGACTACTTTTATCATGGAAGTAAACGCCATGAATTCAGATCAGACTGCATCTCAGGCAGGGTAAACAATTTTCTGTTCTGTATAGTATATTATGTAATCGGAGGCGTATTGTGGCCCTACAGCGCACATCGTTTACTAGTTAGACAGAAAAAAATGCAGATCCAGGGGTCGCGAGCTCGATCCCCAGCTTGGTCCCATACCTTTGTGGTGATTGATCGACATGAGTTTTGATGGAGTAGAACAATTAAAAATAAATGAAATTAAGCAGTCTTACTTTCCGCCAAAACACACGTGTCAAGGTAAACAAGACAAACGAGCTGTGGGTTAAGGTTTGAATACAGGGGTGATATGAAACATTTTGTTTCAAAAATGCTGGGCTTTGCCAAAATTCGTTTTCTTTACTCTGTCTTGCCTTGCTCTGGTGTTTATTGTTGGAAGACATAGATGATCTTACATGAGTGCTCATGTTTTATTGAATTTATTAAACGAGTTGAGGAAAAGCGATATAATGCGAGGCTTGTCGAGCATTTATCGCTTATTCGCGCTGTGTTTAATAAATTCAATAATACAAGAGCACGAATGTTAGATTCTATTTATCACAGGACATTTAAATGGCGCAAAAATCAATTTTCGGCGTAAAACACGTCAAGATTTCGCCATATGTTACGCAGCGTTATAATGGACGTCATAACGTTTCGTCACTATATCTGTAATCCACTAGTGGTTTATCGATTTAATTGCATGACGTTATATCACTCCTCGACGCGACATCATGTGATAAAACACTTTAATTTATGCAGCGTCAACTTAAGTATATCGTCATGAATGATTCATCTGGGTCTTCACTGTTTGTCATAGTACCCATTTAGATGCTTCCAGTCCTTAACATGTTATATCAGTGTCAACATTCGAGTATCATAGGTGTTCGCTGATTAATAAAGTTGCTAGCGTTTTGATTAGTACATGTAATCAATCAACGTTCGAGATCAGCGTAAATAATAGCAGATCTGTAATACCTTGGCGACTGGCGCAGAAACAATAATTGATCATTTACAGTTTGAACAAATTCTATTCAAACATCTGAGCTTGCAATTGCTGTACTGTTCATTCACGATATCTTGGCTCAGAGAAACCGTTAGGTGGATTTTACCGTTAGATCTATATAGGTAGCTTCTTCTTAATGCTTTTAGATAAATATCATATTAAGCTATATATACGTGATGTAACGTTCTATCAATCTATAGCGTGGAGAAATGTCAAACATATTTGGTTTCATGATCTGCGGTTATGGTGTTCGAGTCCTTTGGATTCCTATTCTTTTTCGTTTTGTCACTCCTATCTCGATCTCTTCATGATTTTCATGCTCATTTATTCTTTCACTCACATATTATTTTCACTGCGCATACTTCTCTTGGCTGTAGAATGTCCGAGATCGCAAGCCAGACAAATTGCTGTCACGGACCCTATACTGCACATGTTATTTTAAAAGTACGCGAAGAAGATGCCATGAATGATGTATTATTTGCATCATTATCAAATTATAGAGAAAGAGCCAGCAAGCTGATCGGTATATCAAACAAAACGATATGGCGCATCAAAGCTGACTCGGAGAATGCAGTCCTCGTGCCTCCGAAGCAATGAAGAGACAGGATGGGGTTTAGCGACTTTGACAAGTGTGAAAAAAGGTATAAATCGTAAAACCATGCATGTACACAACAAACAAGACAACAAACTATATATAATAAAAATCATTGATTTTGGGTTTCGAACCACTATCTTTGTGTCCTTGAGCAAGAACATTAATCCTAGCTTAGTACTGGTTCAACCCAGGAAGACCCGTCCCTGAATAACTGAAAGATTGTTGATGGGACGTAAAGAATCAAATCAAACAAACAAAAAACAAAATCGAACCACTATCTCTTCATTACTATTCAAAAATAAATAAACCAACGTGTACGTGCGCCCTACCGACTGAGCCACGAAGCCGTTTAAAAGTTCATTATGATATAAACTGTTTTGTTATTATTATACCGTTAATATGCATCAGACCCCATGTTCCCTTATTCGATGTAATGGTAAAATCCACCTAACGGTTTCTTTGAGCTAAGATATCGTGAATGAACAGTACATGTATTATGAGACCAATAATAATACAAAATCATATGTAAACATGAACTACATGTTCAAACTGGCTAATGAGTAATATTGGTACATGTACCATCGCATATGCGAAATATCACTCTTCAACCCTTTGTGTATTCGTGTCTCCAAAATAAGTACTTTGTTATACAGTGAAGACCCAGATAAAATGCCGCATAATCCGCCATTTTATCACACGGCCTCCAATCTCTGCCTCCTTCTCCAAAAAGAGCAGAACGTAAAGGGAGCTGAAGGCCCTTCCGGGAAGCAGGCAGTGGGCATAAACAATGGAACACGGTAAGTTGTGTTGACACATTTTCAATCATAAGTAAATTTTCAGCGCAAAACTCGAAAATCTAAGAATGCTATGCTTCGGGCAATTGTTCAAGCTATCCGTAGAGCATGCTGTTTGCACATTTGAACTTAGTTTGTAAGCGTGAGAGCTTTTCTCCCGTTGCACAGTTGTCCAAGAAACGGTGGTTCCCGCATGGTTTTGCCTTCTAACCAAACAAATAGTAGCGTTTGGACCCTTATTCATACTACCGAGGCCCCTCCACACCCATGTTGCCCCAAATGCAATTTTTCGAGATATTTCAATGATAATTGAGTGATTTAGAGCCAAATTTCTTTAGGAGCAGGAGGCGAAGGGCAGGAGAAGGAGGCTGGGAGAGGAGGAGCAGGCGGCGATGATATCAAAATTTGCATTGATTTTGCTTATTTTTAATAATACATTTGGAGGCAGAGATTGGAGGCCGTGTATCAGGCTCCTTGGTTTAAACATATTTATTTCTCAAATAGATACATACGTATATACATTTAATATTTCAAATATGAAGTGGTAGCAATATAGTAACGAGGATTTAAGAAAAGATGAGATAGTGATTGGAGAAAAGAAATATATCATGAAGATAATAAAGATAGAGATTGGAAATGCAAGAGGTTTGGTGGAAGTGAATTGAGCTCCGGGATGCAGCTCAGTAATTTAAGTTAACTACATATACTAGTATGCCTCCAAGTTTACACATTATATTACTGGAGGGGCACTTTCAGTGACGTATCAGGGTCTTTACCGTTTGCTAAGGCAAAAACCGGCCATCAGAGTTTTATTCGGAAGTTATAACCTATGACCCCTTGATATATATGCAATGGACAATCCCAAATTAATTGTATCAAACCAGAAAGAAGGAATCCACTCGTGCATAAAGAGTTAATCATATGGACTGTTACTAAGAGCTGTCCCATTGTTTTCTGTCTGCGTTGTTTTGATATAGCGTCAGGGCTGGTGTCTTGAACAGAAATGCCATTTGACTATGTCAGTTCCGGGTCATTGTCTTTAACTCGTTGTCTACTGGGTAATTTTGCATGCTTTTTGTCGTCTACTGATTTGTTTTTGAAAAATAAAATTTTTCAAAAAAACCTTTCAAGAATACAATCAGATCTAGAGTGTCAAAAAGTTTTGATCAAGACCAGGCCTAGCATTTGTCGAAAAAAAAAACGATTTAGACATAACGACGGCCCTGACGTTGGCTGGGCCCACCGTAGCTAAACTTGAGGTTTTATTTAGCTCTGACTATCTGAGAGTCATGAGCCCTTTTCTTTGTACCATCACAATGTGTTAATTTGATTTGATTGTTTCTCTGTGGTGATACATTGCATTATTTGGAAGCCTCCATGCGAGCTAAATAAGTTTGTGGTTTAACAGCAACAGAGCGAAGCTTTAGCGCTAGTAAAATGCATTTAAGCCCCCCCCCCCCCCCCCCGTATACTTAGGCTGCCGGTAGTTCTGTTGTTGCTGATCTATTGTTTAATGCACTTCCCATTGTTTGTGGGATTTTTGTGTTTGCTTTTGTTTTATTAAGCACAACTTTGCATCTATTCTAGTTTTGCAATTATCTTGAAGAGGAAGAGAAAGCTGGTTGCTTTGCTATTATTGTCTTACAGATGTATTGTTACTATAAATGTTCTGTGGCTCTTCCTCACGGTGCCGTGGGTTGGTCTGCTTGATATGTGATTGTGGTATTTCCTGATCATACTCACTTACTTGTAAAAAGCGCGACATTTTGTTTTATAAAATTGATTTTGCAGGGCATTCCTCAATAAAAGAATCGAAGATAATTAGTGCATTTCTTTTTACTCATCAATGTATCTTCACCATGGCTTCGAAGTCGTGATTAAATTTACCCTTACGTTAATCAAAACAATGATACCGTATATACCCTAAATATTCAAACAAACAACGTTAATTCAGATCATTCTGCTCATGGCAGAGTAGTTGGTCAGAGTCTCTATGGCTTGTCATTGCAACACTACAGTTTACACACTACACGAGGTAGTGAATGTACTAGTTCAGACCTCCATACAGGAGTACCTAAGTGAAAAATTATTTTCTTAATTCTCTACCGAAACATATGTTGTGGGTACTCAAACGAACCGTCTAAATGAGACGGTTCTTTTGAGCACCCAAAACACACGTTCAAACTGATAGATAAGGAATAAACTACAATTTCTTGCTAAAATGACTTTGTTTAATTGGACCCATGGGTAGTTCAATTCAAGTAAAAGATGAGAATGTTAAGAAACTTAGTGGCGAAATATTTATGTTATCTACTGTACATGATAGTTATTATTATTATTGCTATCATTATTAGTTGCAATTTAATAATGAAATGACAATCACTGAACAGTATGTTGCCTCACTATATCACAGAGTCTTTATATCCATGCAATCTCGATATTGATGTTATCATCAGTCTAGCCGCATCTCTTTAGACACCAACGCATAGGTCTAGATGTGCACGTTTTTTAGCGTAAAGATGTAATAATTATGCTTACCATCATTCTTAACATATGTTTTGGGTACTCAAAGAAACGTATCATTGTTTTGGGTACTCTAAAGAACCGTCTCAATGAGCACCCACAACATATGTTTTGGTTGAGAAATAAGAAAACTGATATCCAAATTCGCACTCTTATCTGGAGGCCAGACCATGTTACCCTTTTGTATTGAAGTGATTTATATATGTTTATATTTATATAAACATATTTATATATATTTATATATTTATATTTCTTATTAAAGCTCATAACATTAATTGTTGGTACTCGTCATTAGCGTCTGAAAACACACCAAACCATCGGTTGACTATACTGATTAGTCATTTAGAAAGTGAGTATGACCAGGAAATGCCGCAATCTCAGAACACAGATCAACCTACGACACTGCTAGGAACAGACAAAGACCAACATGACAGCAATACCACACTTGATGTAAAGAAGCCATCTCTCTCTTCCTCAGCGAGATGATTGCAAAAACTAAAAAAGGACACTACCTATTGCATTACAAAACAAGGTTCAAACGTATAAACAACGGGATCGACAATAAACAATACATTGACAACAAAACCATCGCCTTTGAACGAGCAGCTAAGCTTTAAATACAGTGTGTACAAAAAGAAACGTAAACTGTCAATAATATTTTATATCGAGAGTCATATCAAAGATAAGCATTACAAACTTGTGTTCTTTGACTTTTCGCTTACTGTAAAGGCGGCGCCTTATGAAGGCGCAATTATGATTGGTCAACCTTAGACATAGGTAAAAGCTGAAAATGAGGCGTGGTTGTATTCAAAAGTAACTGTTTCATCTTGCGCCATTACCTCAGTCATTATTTAGTCCTTAAAACGCCAGCAAAACAACTGCATCTGAAAATGTCTATTTAACATCAGCATAGAGGCAAACATTGTGGACCCAGATCAGACTGCTCCTACAGGAGCAGTCTGATCTGGGTCCACACTGTTTATCTATGAGGCTTTAAATATTTTAGTGGACGACAAAAACATACAGTTTGTGATTGTGCGCTTTTAGGGTTAATAAGTGTGAGTTCAGTGTGTATACGGTTAGGATTTTGATAAAATGCACGCACGTTTGCGCGTCTTCAAAAGCTTATTAACTCTTTACTAAATTATAAATAAAACCTGATTTCCCTTCCATAGACGATGAAATAGCCGAGCCACGCCCAGATATGAATATTAAAGTTGCCGCCTTTACAGTACGCGAAAAGTCAATTTATATGATACTTTGATTGGACTGTCACATATCAGAAGGTTGAATTCCATATTTTTTTCAGTCACTGTACCACCATGTTTTCTGTTGGCTTGCAAGGATTCCCATAAAACAAAAAGTCAAAAGAAGTGAAAATTTCTTGCAAGGTACCCATGTAAACAAAATAACCTTTAAAGTTTCACGTTAAAACAGGAAGTGAGACACTAGTCTTGAAAAAAATATCCTAGGAAATTGGGCTGATCAAGCTGTATTGTGTTTGGTCTAACATGGTCACATTCAATAAAACACATACAATGATTTTAGTATGTGCAGCTGATTGTTTTCGAAAATATTGGGAAATGCAGAAAAAAAATTGTAATAAGCAAAAAAAAAAACAACAAAAAACCCAAAGTGTTTGGTGTTTTCAAATTGTTTAGCTTGCGTAGAGTACCAAAGTTTTAAATGCATTTTTTTCTCTTAGCTGCAAAACCCAACTTCTACGTAGGAAACCTAAAGTCTTAGTTGCTTTGGGCGAAATATCAGAATATTTCGACTTCAATCAATGTTCTCTGTCATAGTTATACCAAGTTAGTTTACGGACTGAACATCTTCCAAGGTTTGCTGATGTAGTGTGTGGTCCTAAAGGATTTGTGTGTGGGCAAAATGCCGATTCACTAGCATAGAGCAACATTTTGCAACATTATAGTTTATTAGGCCATCGGCCTCCCAAAGTGCAATACTGTAAAGGTCTTCCTGACAATTATGACAGTCCTGCAATGAATGAATGTTGCGGACACAATCGTCTGCGAACAGAGGACCTGATATTATCCGGTAGATCATTTATGAGGATTAAAAAGAGGATCGGCCCTAAGACCGACCCCTTGGGTACATTGGATAAAACTAGGTCTAGATCTGAAGCTTGATCATCTTGTTGACTGCGCCCAGAGGGCCAGGAGTTGATTCGCGTATAAATGGACCCTCTTAAATCCCAATAATCGAGTTTATGTAATAACTTCCCGTGTGGAACCTAGTTAAGGGCTTTTTTGTTAAATATGTCCACGATTCTCCGCACCAACCAGGTTACTGGTGACATCACGCACAAACTGGACCAACTGGGTTTCACAAGTCCCCCGTCATCGAATTCATGCTGACACCCAGCAAGTATGCTATCTAAGGCTAAGTCTTTGTTGATTTTGCTTACTAATATATGTTCTAGGATTTTGCAGCAGATGCAGGTTAGACAAAGAGGTATATAGTTCCAGCTGTGGTATTTTTCTCACTTTTAACTACTTGTATTTCAAAGAAATTTCCATACTTATTGATACAATAAGAATTGGACTGCCAATTGTGTATTTCAAGGGGTCACCGATAGAATTTTCTAAATAATGATGTATTTCTGTCCCTGTAGGTTGTTTTAATCTTAGCAAACAGTGCAGACACTGATGAAATGCAGACGTATTCTGCATTTCAACTGGGTCTTCACTGTTTGCCAAAGTACATGTTAAGAGCTTTCAAGTATATGGTTAAAGACCGGGCATACATTTGCTTGTCGCAAATCATCTGATACATTGCCATTCAATGGCATCGAGTGCCATTTGTGTTCATATGACAGATATACGTTCCAGATATATATTGACTTTTCGCTTACTGTAAAGGCGCCTCATGAATACGAAATTGGGACTAAACAACCTTAGGCATAGGTAAAAGCTGAAAAGGAGGCGTGGTTTTATTCAAAAGTAACTTATCATCTTGTGCCACTACCTTAGTCATTATTTAACCTTAAAACGCCAGCAAAACAACTGCATCTAACATTGTGGACCCGAATCAGACTGCTCCTAAAGGAGCAGTCTGATCTGGGTTCACGCTGTTTACCTATGAGGCTTCAAATAGTTTAGCGGACGACAAAAAACATACATTATGCGCTTTAAGGGTTAAGAAATGTGAGTTCAGTGTGTATACGGTTAGGATTTTTATGAAATGCACGCACGTTTGCGCGGCCCAAAAAGCTGATTAACTCTTTACCAAATTATAAATAAAACCTGATTTCCCTTCCTTAGAAAATGAAATAGCTGAACCACGCCCAGATAGATTATTAAAGTTGCCGCCTTTACAGAAAGCGAAAAGTCAAGTAATAGTAAACCTAGCATTTTTCATGTCCCGTCATATGGCAATATAGTTATCATTGTATCGGTATCTCCATATTCTCGATTTCCATATACAATCAAGTTATGCTTAACAGCTGTTGTCAACTTATTCATTAGCTGATAAAGGCATGTGATGCGAGTCAAAAGGCCAGTTTCACATTGTTGTTTATCTCTTTGCATGCTGGGTAATATTTCATGCTTTTGTTGTCGTCTGCTGACCTTTTTTTCAAAATTCGCTTTTCCAAAAACTTGTTTCAGCAATACTATTATAGCGTCAAATGGATTGGATATAGATAAGAACTGACGATCTGTCGGTCCTGATCTGGGTCCAAACTGTTTGCTAATGTTATCAGCATACGGCAAAAGTCGCCGCTACCAGGCAAAGAGTTATTTTAACTGATTAATGATTAGCATCGCAAAATTATAATATTATAAAACAGGAAAAGACGTATTCATTTCAATTCACGTGACACGTTAGTGAAAAAAAACACGAGATATTCGAGTACATGAATTCAATAATATAGTTCATCATATGACGTCGCGTCTGGGAGCGAAATTACGCAATACAATAAAATCTGTAAACCACTAGTGGTTTATTGATTTCCAGGAAACGTTATGACGTCCATAACAACGTTGCGTACATAATGACAAAATTGTACCGTTTTTACGGCAGAAATGAGATTTCATAGTAATCTTAATGTCATATGATAAATAGAATCTAACATTCATGCTCTTGTTTTTATTTTATTAACTCGTTTGGAAAATGAGATAAAATGCTCGGCAAGCCTCGCATTTATCTCTTTTTCCCAACTCGTTTAATAAATGAAATAAAACATGAGCACTCATGTAAGATCCTCTAGATGCAGTATAGTATTTAGTTTATTTGGCCAACAGATCATCAATGGCACGGTCTCTGGGGTGAGACTTTAAAGAGGTAAAACTTTGAGCAATAATAGTGGTACCACTCAAAATAACTCTCTCCAGGGGTCATACTAGGGAGATCAAATAGGCCTTGAGCTGGCTATAGACCCCCCTACCCCCCCAGGGGGAATTTTGTACACTATGATTTTCTGAAACTACATTATATAAGACACAAAATAAAAGATGTTAGCCCTCTGAGAGTGGCAGCGTTAACGTGTAACATCACGTTATATACGTTACCCCCCAAAATAGCATTAAATGTCCCTGATAATGTCTCAACCATGACATGTTCGTACATATTTGCATGCTGACACAGGTTTATGATCTTCTTATAACACAGTTACATATTTTTCGTATTAATTTTATAAATATCTTGAGCTATTACCGTTATATACGTTACTTAATGTTTCCTGCGTTATTTCCGAGTATCAGTATGGTATTTATTGAATATACTTGTATTACATCTGTCAAAGAATATATTTAATCTATAAGACTGCTACTTAAATGATTTAAGTTCTTTATTATGGTCGCTTTCACTATTTTTTCAGGCCCATGTTATGTATGTTACCTTCAAAATAGCATTAAGTGCCGGTTCAGATAAAAATCATGCAGGTGACTCCACATGATGGTCAACCAATTTGGTTGATTTTGATACCAATGAAAGGTTATGATGTAAGAATGAGAAAAAATATTTTTATTTTTTATTATTATCATTTTGGTAACCATGGCAACGGAAATTAATATTTTAGCAAAAATGGTACAATAATCGACTGAAATTGCCCTATTTCAGTCAATTATTACATACAACTGCCTTCCAGCATATAGAAAAAACACATATAATACAAACATATGACACAACTTTAACATTTTAAGCCAAGCTATCAATTGAATTAATTGCTTATGTTGTTGCCATGGCAACAAAGAGTATACCACTGAAGAGCAAAATTCAAAAATGGCATTTTTAGGGTTTTTGAGGTCAATTTTTGGCAACTTGTGTAGATTGATATAGATATGTCTTATCATTATACATAAAGAGCAACTCTTGTTTGGTGTTATTCAAAAATAAAATGCTTTGCAAAATCAAATGCCTAGTTGCCATGGCAACAAATATCACACTACCAACGACATTTTGCCTAATTTTGCTATTTTAGCCATTTTGAGATAAAATTTTATCATTTTTTGTAACTTGGTACAGTTAGTTCATAACATCATATTTATAGTTTAACTCTTGTATTGCATGATTAAAAAATAAAACACTTTGCAAAATCATACGCCTAGTTGCCATGGCAACAAATAACACACTATCGAAGAAATTAAGCCAGATTTTGTTAATTTGGCAATTTTAAGCAATTTTTGCACCTTGTTACAGTTAGTTCATAGCATCATACTTAGAGTGCAACTCTTGTATTACCTGATTCAAAAATAAAAATATTTGCAAAATCGCATGACCAGTTGCCATGGCAACAAATAATACACTATCGAAGAAATCTGGCCTAATTTAGCTATTTTAGCTTTTTTAGAATCAATTTTTTGGCATTTTTTGTAAACTGGTACTGTTAGTCAATGGCATCATACTTATAGTTTAACTCTTGTTCTGCATGATTCAAAAATAAAATATTTTGCAAAATCATATGCCTAGTTGCCATGGCAACAAATAACACACTATCGCAGAAATATAGCCAATTTTTGCTAATTTGGCAATATTGAGATCAATTTTTAGCATTTTTTTTACCTAGTTACAGTTGGTTCATAGCATCATACTTAGAGTGTAACTCTTGTTTTACCTAATCCAAAAATAAAAATCTTTGCAAAATCACGTGACTTGCTGCCATGGTAACAAAAAGTACACTATTTAAGACATATAGCTTAAAATCGCTTTTTTAGCTTTTTTAAAATCAATTTTTAACAATTTTTGTAAACTGGTCGAGTTAGTCCATAGCATCATACTTTTAGTTTGACTCTTGTTTTGCATGATTAAAAATAAAAAACAATTGCAAAATCATATGTGGAGTTGCCATGGCAACAAGTATTACACTAGCGAATATAGGATAATTCTGCTATTTTAGGTATTTTGAGATCAATTTGGCAATTTTCGTAAACTGGTAGAGTTAGTTCAAAGCATCATACATGTTAAACAACTCTTGTTTTACATGATTAAAACATAAACTGTTTTGCAAAGCACATGCCTTGTTGCCATGGCAACATATTGTACACTATCAAAGATAAAAGGTCTTATTTGATATTTTCAAGCACTTTGATATGAGCCATGGCATGTGATTTCCAACAATGTGGAATTTTGACAAGTGTAGATTCGGATGAGCCTGTGGAGCCTTCTTTTAAGCTTAGAAACTCAGAATGATGTTAGGTCAGTAGCTTAACACTCCTAGAATATTCAAGCGACTAGCAAAGGTTCTGATCAGACTGCACATATAAAGCGCAGGCTGATCTGAGACTATGCTGGTGGCACCTACCAGATTGTTAAAAATCTCATTTCACGGCTCATATAATTTTTAGCATTTTTTTAAACTGGTTCATTTGTATTATATTGTATAATAGCATCATATTTAAAGTGCATCACATGCCTATGCAGTACATTATTCAAACATAGAAAGCTTTGTCATATTGTAAGCTTAGTTGCCATGGCAACAAATAACACACTAATAATGACAACAAGCCTATTGTTTTTCTTTTTTAGGTATTTTGAGATCAATTTTAGCAGTTTCTTGTTAACTGGTTCAGTTAGTCTATCGTATCAAAACTAAAGTCCATCTCATGTATTAAAAAAAAAAAAAACTCAATTTTTTATGTTTTTCACATTGATTTTCGGCGATAACTTTTTTATTATTAATTTTAGCCAACTGTGTTCGCGATGAAAGTTGTAGAGAAAAATTAGCGCCGATTTCTCCAAGAGGTCCGAAGTTTCTGGCACAAACAGAATTTTGTGTACATAGATGAAGATTTTGCAAGAAATTGAATTCAGCCCAATTTTCTAAGTCTTTTATCGACAGGTAAATTTCGTAGAGGCGTGACAGAAAGGGTTCGTCTCAAAATAATTTTCACAAGCGGTGTATATACCGTTATTCAATGGTTGTTCATAGCATAATCCTGCTGTGTTTAGACTCAGAATGTACCGTGCAAATTCAGAATCTACTATGAGCATGATTATTTGTAAGTACAGAAGCTGTGATATCGCATGACAAGCCATTTATCTCTCATGCACGTGCTCCTAAACGGACAGTTTCGAGATGACCCAACTAGCTTAACGCACGGGCGAATCAGGCGCGATTTCCAATATATTTGAACAAGCCATCCTTCGCCTTTCTTATTGAATCGGGGCGGTGCAATGTAACTTTTTGACTGACATATTTGACTTAGTTTATTTGCGATTTGCTTAAAATGCTCAAAGAGTGCATCTATGCGCAGAGTTAATTGCAATGTCTATGATGCTCGAACCGCTTGGAGAAATCAATAATAAAAAAGTTATCGCCGAAAATCAATGTGAAAAACATAAAAAAACGAGTTTACATAATTCTAATTTAAAAAGCCTTCTCTAATCATATGCCTAGTTGCCATGACAACATATAACACACTTATAAAGACAAAAGGTCAAATTTTGCTATTTTATGTATTTTGAGATCAATTTAAGTATTTTCTTAAACTGGTACAGTTAGTTCATAGTATCATACTTAAAGTGCATCCCATGTAGTACATGATTCAAACATAAAAAAGCTTTGTCAAATCAAAAGTCTAGTTGCCATGGCAACAAATAGCACTCTACTGAAGATAAAAGCACTAATTTTGCTATTTTTGCTATCTGAAATCAATTTTTAGTAATTCTTTTAAACTGGTAACAGTTATAGATAAGTAAAATTCTTAAATGTTAAAGTTTTAATATTTTCTTATTCATCAGTTTAAGCATATGTTTTGGGTACTCAAAAGAACCTTCTCATTGAGACAGTTCTTTTGAGTACCCACAACATATGTGTTGGCTGAGAAATAAGAAAAAAAAAATTTGGTACACACTCTTTACTATAGGCATAGACATACTATTGTGTTACATTTCCAATAATAAAGCATTTGCAAAGTCATATATCTGGTTGCTATGGCAACAAAAAAAACAAACCACTGAAGATATAAAAAATCAGTATATATATATAGATGGTTCAAGATCAATTTACAGCAAATTCTGGGATCAGATACAGTTTCTCTATAGCATTATGATCAATTTAACTACATGGCCAAATAATAAAATACTTTGCTTATTTGTATATTTGGTTGCCTGGTTGCTATGACAGCAACCATACCAATGAAGGAAAAGTAAAACAAAAGAGAAGCCATGTGGTCAGGGATGGGGACAACAACAGGATCTGCACCAAAAGCAATATGTCCCCCACCAATATAGCTTTGCACTATACATTGTAATTGCCTATTTAAACATAGTCAAGGTCCGCGTCTTAAGCAGGAACCAATTTAGGGCAAGATATTGAGAGAATTGCTAAATTTCCCTCTGATTTCCTAGGGAATAAAAACTGCTACCATAATGTTACCATAGTAACTGGCACATTCAGATCAGACACAAGATTTTTTTTTTCAAATTATTTGACCTTGAAATTAAAAACCCTTTGGATCTGATATATCTATGTGCAAGCTTGATTCAAATCTATCCATCTACTCTGGAGATAATAATGGTGTAATCAAGGAATTTTTCAACTTTCTATGATCTCTTGTGACCTTGAAAATAAGTCAAATGTCACCTAGATCTAATCAGGCCTCAAGGTTATAAAAAAAAATTCATGCTCAACTGAGAACAAAATTCAACTGCTCATAAAAATTAAATACCAACAAATAAAATTTGTTCTTGCTTTAAGTCTCTCAAATGTTAGATTTATCATGCTAATAAATGTTAAAATACCAACAATTGTTGGCATTTTAACTTTTATGAGAAGGAAAATTTTTGTGCTCAGCTGAGTTGGGCATGAAAAAAGTTTTATAACCTCGGGGCCAGTTCTTACCAATTACCCAATGGTATATCTGAGCAAGTTGGGTCTAAACTCATCAATCCCTTATTTTTTCGGATAAGATCAAACACTTTGAGGCAGGTTAGAATTCATGGTCAGCTAAGTTTTGCAATTTTGTTACAAGTTATGGAACATGCTACCTGTATATTTCATAGCTAGGTCAAGATAAAACAAACTTTTCGTGAGTAAAATTGTGAATATTATTCTTATCATTTGTTTTAGGTGCTCAAAGCAACCGTTTCATTGAGACGGTTCTTTCAAGTACACATATACTAAACAAACAATACCTGTTTAAAACAGTTTCCATAAGCATACTTATGTTACAATTTGCCCTTCATCTTCTACCCAACTTCAAGATTTCAGCTTTTGGTATGTGTGACCTTATAACACTTAATTTCTTAAGAAATGTCTGATTTAATCAGACATTTCTTAAGAAAATAAGTGTAAATAAGGCATTTCTTATCAAAATAAGTGTAAATCAGACATTTCTTAAGAAAATAAGTGTAATAAGGTCACATGTACCAAAACACTCTGATTCAAACAGTGCATGATAAATGTACAATCAGATTTATACAACATGAAGTCTGGTCCCTAGTCCAGTCTGACTTGACCCCATTTGCTACTCAAGATTGGAATTAAGAAGTATCCATCAATGATGTGTTATTCAATAAACAGGATGTGCATGTAATACTGACAAAGCAAAAACACTGATTGTCATCATTATGGTTAAAATCCAGTGTCAATTTCAGAAGAAAAAATGTTTGTAACAATAGTTAAACCTCATTCAGGTTCCTTATAACTATCATCTGGTCTACACTTAAAAACTGTTAAATATTTTCTTGCCTTAATTCAAGGTTAACAAAATTGCCAGAGTAAAAATGTAAATATTTTCTTACTCATCAGTTTTAACATTTGCTTTTGGTTCTGAAAAGTCTCAATAAGACTGTTCTTTTGAGTATCCACATACAATAATGATTTAATTGAGAAAAAAGGAAATTAATTTTGAACTATGCACTATCTTATTCTGGAGGATTCATTATTCCACAAAAACCTTGGTGCTCATTGGAAGTGTCTCATTGAGATGCTTCCAATGAGCACCCACAAAAAAATAGTTTCACATAGGACTGTTCTTATCTCTTAGATGGAACAGAATTGTCTAAACTACATGTAGCACATTTTCTACTTGGCTGTCATGTTCTTGTCCTCAGCCTATTAAAGATTCCTTGATCAACAGCAGGTCTCAGATAGGCTCTCCAATAATCAAAATCTTCTATACACAAAACTCGTTTTGGCATCATGCGGGCTAAGGTGAGTAATTTGAAGAAAACTGAGTCTACACTATATGGACTGCATACTTCATCTTTTTCCCTGCAATGATAAACCGAACGGTAACCATTCAATAAAAGTTTGTAAAATTGTATGAAAATATAGGCAATATCCTGAAAGCAAAAAATTAATGAGCCTTTTCAGACTTTTACTTATAATGAAGTCATAATGGCCCATTATATAAATTGAGGGGTCCAAGTTATGATTTCCAAAAAATTAGTTATTTCTCTGAATACTGCTTTTGTCTCGGCAACAGTGCAGACCCTGATGAAATGCTGTGTTGTATTGGCATTTCATCAAGGTCTTCACTGTTTGCATTTCATAGAGGTCTTTACTTTTACTAGCATTTAGGTCAACTATGAAAATGGCTTTGTTTCTGTTTTTTCCAACAATAATAATAACTGGAAATTTATGTGTCAATGTGACATATGACCCCTGCCCGGGGCCATTGTATGTGAAAAAAACATTATTCGTATGAGACCAAGGGTATGTAAGGGACAAACGGACAAGGGTGATGTTTCAATTTTTATTATATGTATGTACTTTATATTTCACGCTGGCAAATCTGGGTCTTTACATGTATCAGCAAATGAAGGCAGTTGAAAATCTCTTTGTTTAAACAAGATTTTATTTCGAAGATAGAATGCATTAATCAATACTACATAAATATGGTATTATTTCTTTGCTGTTCTGAGTTATCAGCATTTTGTGCAAAGAAAAATGTTTAAAATTTTAGAACTTTTAAAAACTTTAGAACTTTTAAGGTACGTTATTTGACCTGATAAGCACACATGCTCACATAAGCACACATTGAGTAATTAAAAAGCTGTTTACACTAAATGAGTTTAGATTTCTAGTCAATCCATTGGTGAAATTTCATTATTAATATGGATTCACTGTGTAGATGGAAAAGAGTGTGAATCAAAATCAGATTGCATGAGGCCCTAATATTTTGTTGGGCTTGATCATGGCCCAAACTGTTTGCAAAGGTTTCCAGCAGAGAAAACCAGCAGACAAAGAGTTATTTATAAATGCAATGTACACTTACTTTTGATAAATGAGCGCCAAGGACTTGTGACATATATGGTCAACCACTCTTTAATCAGCATATTGTTGTCGCCATCCAATTAGTATTCCATTGTTCAAGGCATGAAGACAATGCTTAATAAAACCTAAAAAAGATAAAAAGAAACTTTGAAAAAAAGACCATCAAATGCACTATAGGCTGTAAATAAAAGGCTACATCTGATTGGATAATGTCATATAATTGGCGACATAATAACCTGTGAAAAACTGTTGCAAACTCGACGTCATTATGTAACTTATGGATAACAGGATACCAAAATTGAAGCATGAGTATCAGCACAAATGTTGAATGCATGAAAAAGTGTGATATTACGATAGTTGTAATGCACTGGATCTCCAATGGAGGTCCAGAACATTACCTCCAACCCAAATTCCACCAGTTTCTGCAAAGCTGAAAAACAGAATGAGCATGAAAATATACATGTGCATGAAAATGTGGAAAAAAATAAAACAAAAGTTATTATGTAATTTCTATATGACAGGATGGGAGGTCTCATTTCATCCATAGGGATATGACTATTATGAGGCATCATACCTTGAAATAGAAGTGTCAAAATATGAATGAAAATAATAATTGTCCACTTCAAAGTAATTCTTTGATAGTGAAATATGCAAAAAGGTTAATTATTTGCAAATGTTCAGACTTAATAAGATCTTGAAGATGGTAATGCATCATGGAGCTTATAGCCAAGGCATATCTATAAAAAAAATAGTGTGCCTGTTCTTTGGCATTAACCAGTACTGCGCCTGTAGGGTTGATCTATTGTTTGCAAACAGTCCAATACAACCCAGATCAGACTGCCCCAAAAAGAAATGGGTCATTATAGTTTTGTATGTTATTCACCTTTCCTTAAGTAATGTTTCATTTAAAAAATAAATGTTTTAGTGATTTGTCAAGCATCCAATGTCTTGAGTTTGCAAACATTGTAAACCCTGACCAGTTACTCCATTAGCAGTGGAGCAGTCTATGATATGGGTGCCAATTTTTTGGGCCCAGGATCAAAATAGATGACAAGTGAATTATATAACAAAAAGTGCCACAATGCCTTAGTTTATCCCCTCTCTACTTCTTTCAGGGGAGGGGTTGGCTGTCCCTTGATTTTTGAAAAAAATGGCATAGGTTCCCCTAGCCAGAGCATTTACAGATTTTTTTATTTGAGGGCCTGTAAAAGTGTTGGGTAAGACAGAGAACATGAAAGTTTGGATGGATTTCCTTTATCCCAAAGAAATCTTTCTTGCACTGCTATATGGATAGATTTTGTTTGAAAATTTAAGAAAAATAATAATAATACCTGCTTTGCTTCAGCACCAGGCCAATGGCGGCCGGATACTCACTGCCTTTTATTTTCGTCCACTCAAACAGTCTACTTACCTATGCCTTTGTTGCATATCTGTGAAAGGCACTAGATGCCTCAATATACTGTCTTTCCATATTTGTGTATCAAGCGTTCTCTTCTGAAAGCTTTTCAAAAGCTCAACTTGTTTCTCGCTCTCTCCCTCAGAATTGGCACTGGCTTTACGATTTATGTATCTTGGTGTGTCCCAATTATGCTGACCGATTCCTAAATGCTCCGATTCATTTGGAAACTGTGATTAAATGCCGCAACTGCTAGAGAAATACAGCAACATTCAACAATCCGTTAACCGCGAAAATTCGACATTGTTGTTTTGTGTCACATGACGCAAGCGGCATCACGTGATTACGTTTCTCATAGCTACAAAGAAAATAGACTGGTTCCTATTCAGTGTAAGTAAAGAAACGGCAAAGCCGTGTACCAAAATCACCCCGATACCCAGGGGGAGAAAACGCTAATTAATTGGACACATACCCATTTTGCAAAGCATTTTATTTCTTGACAACGTAGTTCAATAAATCAGCTTCATGCCCGTGCATGTTACATTGCCGTTCTCGTCTACACAAGTTACGAAAAATGTCGCTGCTTTTCGCCATCATTTTCCCGTAGACTTTAAGCTAAATGTCAAAATAATGGTCAAAAAATATAAACCCGATTTTCTAAGTAACGCAAATGATTTCAGAAAAAATAAATTAGGGATGAATAGTAGGTCCATTAACCTTCCTACTGTGTAATTTTTACTAAAATCTGTTGACCACCATGTGGAAAGAAATTTTGATTTTGCATGAATTTTATCTGAACCGGCACTTAAACATTCTAGTTAATGTCTCTCACAAGCCCTGTTTATGCTTATTTGCATGCTGGCACAGGTTTATGTACTTCTTCTAACAAGGTTTACCTATTTTAAGTATTCATTTAATAAATGCCCCGAGCTTTAACTGTTATGTGTGTTACCAAATGATACATAAGCTATTCTGAGTATCTGTATAGCAGTTGTTGACTATACATGTATAAAGTCTGTCAGAGAATCTAAGAAATGGACAGCTCAGTTCTGGGCAGGGTATATGGATATAATTCAGATGGTGTTCACACTGATTAGGGCTACAAAGAAAACAACTTTGAATTGCATGTCAGCTCTATCTGTATGCATTGTTCCCAATGTTAATTGCAAACGATCACAACAGATACGCAATATATGTACCTGTGTAACTGATTACACATATAAATTTATCTGATACACATCGCAGATGCAAAGAACTTCTCAAACAAAATGGGTTTATTGTGACACGACCATTGGTTCTTTGCTTGAGAAATGCTTTTGAGATAGCTATGAGGCAAACAATAAAGAGGTATTATAGGCTTCAGCAACTAGAACTACGCTTCGTACTACAGATGGAATGGTGTATTACTCATCTAATCAGAGCTCAATATATTGAAACAACTCTTCAATGCACTGAAATGAAATACGAATACTAGAGGCAGTTTCAGGCTTCACCAATCCTTTTAGTTCTAGTTTTGAAGACAAGAACTGTGCTTTTTTGTCTTTCGGTGTTCCTGCTAAGCCTGGCATAGCTAATATCTTATTGAGGCTGATAACATTGGCAGGAAGGCTGTTGCAGACTGCATTGAACCACTTTTAGTTAAAAAAAATCTGTCTTTCACAACCCCATAAAATGCTACAAGCTAATAAAGTTTTGAGGTTTGCGAGGTCAAGCAAGAAGATATTGTCCAATTTACAAAACATAAACAGCCAGCAGCTAAGGGCTTAAAGGAGCGTCTTTGGTCAGCATGACGTCTTTCTATTGGACATATTGTTGACCTTGAGTTGACACTGTTGTTCCTTCTGGGACCTGTACCATGGTCACTGTCAACTCCTGATAGAATTTCCAACAAAACTGCCAAGTCCAAACTTCTGCATGGCTTGCAATCACACATTGAACCAACATTAGATTGGCCATGTAGTGCTGCACACAACTTTGATGTTAATGCCATAACTACAGAGCATAATAGCTTTTCCTGTCACCTTCAAGGATCTGATGGCACCAATATTCAACCAGGCACTAAAGGCAGGGCATGTTGGTTTTGTCACTTATAAATAGCAGCAGTCTATAAAGTCTCAGAAACGTCTTAGAAACATTCAAGTGGGGGGAGGGGTTCTCCATCAGTATAAATGGCAGCAGTCTATAAAGTCTTAAATTTCTAGTGGGGGTGTTCTCTATCAGTATAAATGGGAAGGAAACAAATGTTACACGTTAACGCTGCCACTCTCAGAGGGCTAACATCTCCATGTACACATATACTGATAGAGAACTATCATTACCTGGGTGTTTTGTTCAACACTGGTGTATGAAACAAAAGGTGCACCTTCTGAATGTCAACAACATTGGCAAGGATATGGGGGAAGAGATCTACAGTAATACACTGTTTAACAGATTGTGACACTACCAATGTGCCGATGTGTTAGTACCACAGAAAGGTTGTTCCTACCAAACTGATAGAGAACCCCTCCCCCACTAGTTCATCAACATTCTAAGCAGGGTAGGAAAACAAATAAGGAACTGCTCTAGGCACTCATCGGTGATATGAAGCCCTAACATGTGCTATTTATGTAATTGTGAATAAGCTGCAGTACGACATGTTTCTGAAAAGAGTACCAAAGCCATACACATATACTTACTATTTCAAATGGCATGAAAATGAGATAACCTCCACCCTGCTTTTCTGTCCTTAAGATGTACATACAGAGATTGAACTATCAAGTCTTTCCCATGAAAACAAGTGAGCCTATTCAGATATGGACAAAATGTGTGTAAAATAAATGGGAAGGAAATCAAGTATCTCTGGGTGAAAGAAAACTTGATTGTACCCTAACAAAAGAGCCACATAATTATATTTTACATTTTGTGTGATATGGGGTTACCATGTTCAAAACTCAACAACTCGAACCATATAAAAGATAGAAAAATAACATTTGCAGTTTCCAAAAGGTACATAAACATACTTTAATACAAAATGAGTTAGTAAGCACGTTCACATTTAAAAAAATATCAAACTATATTAGTTTCATAAATCATTTCTATAGGAATAATGAAAAAAAGTAACATACGTAACACTTTGGGGTGAATATTTGTTTTCAAAGGTCCATATCTGTGATGCAAAAATAGCTTATGTGGATGATATAGCCAATTTGTAAATCTTACCTTATGGTTTGCACTTTTTGGATGTCATGTCATTTACTAAAACTATCAAAGATGTTGATGGGTAATATATATAATTGGCTGTTACAAGGTAATGGTGCCATTACCATAATGCTAAAATATTGCAAAATCCTTGCAAGATGAATCTGATACAGGATTAATATGCTGTTTAGAAAAATTCTTTAAACACTTGGATAATATACAAAGATTTGCTCTATAACTTCTACCTGATGGGGTATCTTTGATCTTTTAAGTTGCTACTCGCATATTGCACTGTATGTTACAAACTTTCCATGAGTATTATGTTAACTACACTCACACAAACTTCTAAGCGGTCACCTAGCAATTCCAAAATTTTTAATAATTTTTAGCTAGCTTTAATTTCATGTTTTGACATATTGTATTGAGAGATGTCATACAAAAATCATTCCATGATGTTTCACGTGAAATTAATGAAGAACCAAATGCCCGTGTTAATAGGACAAATACATGGTGATTTTAAGGTGACCGCTTAGAACTTTGGGCAAGTGTTTATTTGATGTCTCTATAAAAGAAAAGAGGGTTTATGGTATTTTATGTTTTGAGTTACTTCCCCAGCAAATGAGCCAGAGTAAAAAGAAGTACATGGACCTGTGCCAGCATGCCAATACGTGCAAGCAGGTCGTGTTGGAGACCATATCTTAAACGTTTAATGGTATTCAGAGAGTAACGTATGTAACCTGGGCTGTAAAATAGTGTAAGACTCCATAATAAGGAACTTTAATTCATTTGAATAGCAGCCTTATAGATTTACTACATTCACTGATGGATGTAATACATGTATAGTCAATAACTGCCATACTGATACTTGGAAATAACATATGAAACACTAAGTAACATATACAACGGCAAAAACTCAAGAAATTTATATAATAAATGCTAAAATTATGTAACTGTGTTATAAGAAGTTCTTAAACCTGTGCCAGACTTCAAAAAAAGTCTGAATATGTCATGTTGGAGGCATTTTCAGGAAAATTTAATGTTATTTTGTGGGTAACGTACGTAACATAATGTTACCCGCTAACGCTGCCACTCTCAGAGGGCTAACATATTTCATTTTGTGGCCTTTATAATGTAGTATCTAGAAATCATAATGTACGAAATTCCCCCTGGGGGAGGTGGGGTCTATAGCCAGGGCGAGGCCTAGAGAATTACATTTTACATTTTTGTGTGATATGGGGGTACCATGTTCAACTTCTAATAACTCAAAAAGTATATAAGATAGAAAAGTAATGTTTGCAGTTTTGAAAAGGTTATTAAAAATTCTTTAATATGATACCAAATTAATGAACATAAACTGGTTTCAATAAAATTTAAGACAAACTACATTAGATGCATTTATCATTTAAAAGGGGGTTCAATTATAAAATGTAACATACACTACATCCAGGGTGACTATATTTGTTTTCAAATGTCAAAATCTGTGGCCTAGTAATAGCTTACTTAGAAAATATAACCAATTTGGTAATCTTACCTCATCTTTTGCACTTTTCTGAAGTCTTAAAAAGAATTTTAATTATCAAATATTTTGTAGGGTAACGTATGTAACAGGCTGTTACAGCTTAACGCTGCCATTGTCAGAGGGCTAACATGTTGCAAATTCCTTGCAAGACATTGGGCTTTAAGAAAAATATGGTCTACAAAATTCCCCCTGGGGGGGGGGAGGTAAACCATATCCAGCCAGTGGCCTAAAAGGACAATCATAACGAGGTGGTTATTACTTCCAGGGGGCAATAAAGTGGTCCAATGAAGGGATTAGGTATTTTCTGACAAAGTACTGATCCTTAACTTAGTAAAAAAGTGATGTTAATCATTTAATGATCTCTATTGGGCAGGGAAACAGGTCTTTAAGCTGTGGTCCCATCCCTGAGACGTTGTAAACCAGAGCTAGTGCCCTTTCAGCCTTTGGGTGATCCCGACATAAAAATACATGAACACCATAAACCCTCCTTGACCAGTACTGGTTACTACCAAGGAACAGTCAGGAAATTTGTTTTTGACACAGATGAACCTGCGGATATAGCCCTACCACAGCATTCACTGTTTGCACACACAAAGTACAGTGGAGGGTCAGACCTAGGCTCCCAAAAAATCGACAAATAAACGTAGATGCAAAAAGTGGACCTACCAACGTCTTTTGAGTTGGTCCTATTATGTATGCCCATAAACCTCACTTAAGAGATACGATGAATTGAAGTTATGGTTTTTAACTATTCAATACTCGCACATTGTATGTATTAGTTAAATATCAGCGATTTTCATTAAACTTAAATAAGCAAAACAGATGCACATCGTACCTTTATATAATGCATATTTTGGGTATTTTAAGTCAGTGTAAGTGTTATGCTGTGCAAAATAGACCCCCCAAATACTAAAAAAATAACAAAATAGTAATTTAACAATAATAAATAAGTTAAATGAACAAAACGGCAAATGGCATTTTGAAGTGAATATGGAAATATCACGAGAAAAGGGTAAAACTTAAAGGGAACAAATAAGGCCTTCTAGTTTCCACACATTCGCACACAACACAACAGGGTATTTAGAATTCAATCACTTTATCATTCAGCTTGTCACAAGTTATGACAAGAAGTAAAAACTCTTCCTGTCCCATCAGCGTTTCTTATATACTTTATGAACTTAATAGTTTTCCTGACCAGTTAAAACTACAAATGATTGTGTGTTGTGATAAATAACTTAAGGCAAAAAACGAACACAACGTCAAATGGGTGGGATAATAAGACATGTTTCAAACGAATTTGTTATAACTTAGATTTTATCACGATCAATACACCGACGTGGACAATAAATTTTGGATTTCCAAAAAGTTGATATAAATATGGGATATCCCATTGGAAACTAAATTTAAACATTAACACGACTCCTGACCCAAAAATATCAAGGCAGGACACCTGGTGGAGTATCTGGGTAATGATTATTTTGGAAATCACAAAGCGACTGCTTGTACTTTTAATTCCCATAAAAACAGAGACACAGCATATTATTACTAAACTCAACAGGATTTGTGAATCTTATTAGAAATTAATCCTGTATCAGATGTGGATAATTTCATCTAATAGGACAGTGTCATGCTTTTAATACACTGTGTTTTGGCTGCTACAGATCTAAACATTTTAAAATTTGCAAATCCGAAAGAAATGTTTTTAAATCAGTCGGATCCAAACAGTTGGATGCTAAGCGAGTGAAAACATTTATTGCCAAGAAGACAGCAGAGATGTTACACTTTTTGAATGTATATCCTCGCTTGCTCAAAAGAACAAAGAATTTTGGGAACATTTCCAAATGAAACTGCAAAAAGCAGAAAATGCAGTTTAACGTCTCACAGTGGAATGCAATGATGTTTGGTTGAACCACCAAATTAAACTACAGGATGCCCAGAATCTACTGAGCAGAGAGCAGCGGCGACGTCATGATGCTGAGCTGAAGATTCATAGAAATGAGATGTGTATTGAATAATTGGAAGAACAATTAACATTGTGCGATGAGCAGAAAATAGCGTTGAAAATACAAACTCAACTGGTGAAGAAAACTCTATAACAAAAATCTGAAAATTGAACAGTTGGAATTCAAAATTTATAATCTGGATTTTAAACTTTGTTATAAATTATTGGAAATTTCAAAGAAATGAGATATTTTATTTCACTTCCTAAACTTTAGGTCTACTGACAGGAGATAGGAAACATTACAATGCAGTCAAATAAGAACTACAGTAGCTAACGCATTAAACAAATTGCACAAAATGACAGCCAGACGTGGGAATTTCGAGAGTGGCAGGTGTGGGTGTTCATGTTTTCATGAACATTCAAACTGCATGTCACAAGGAAATCCCTGTGTAGTCTGTGCGAAGTCTAATCATTTAGCTGCTGTATGCAGAGAACGCTTATATCCAATTGCGGCTAACGCATTAGTTCTAAAACTCTTGAATGGGCTCGCAATAATTTTGCCACCAGGAAACTAAATGGTGCTACAACACAATATTTTAAAAATGTGTCATATTGTACTTTTGAGTCATTTGTAACTTTAAACGCCAATCATCAGTAACTTATCAATTCAAACGAAAAAAGATAGCTTACTAACATTTTGAACAAATACACCAAAAAATGGAAACTTCCAACTAAGAATTTCAAAGAAATGAAACTTAAACAAGGGGCGGGACAGTGTTGTGCTGTGTGAATTTAACCCCAATAATAATAACAAATTAACAAAATAATAATTTAAGATTAAAATAACATATTGAAGTGAATACGGAAATACCATGAGAAAAGGGTGAAAATGAAGGATCCTGTAAGGTTTTGTTTGTTTTTTTTGTGCTAAACGACGCATCACCCCTTGTGGGTCATTAGCGTCAGGCGGTATTAACTAAACATGATGTGGATGGAAAGAGTAAAAATTTGTAAGATAAAATAAAAGGAATGATAATGATGAGTTTGTATAATGATAATAAGTTGCAATACGATTGTTGACAGGAGATCTGACAGTTTCAAAGAGCTATTCAGATAACTGTACATGTTCTTTAACTGAACAGAATACAACATAATATAATCTGTATTATGGTCTGATATAAATGTAAAATAAAACATGATTTTAAAAATAGCAATAAGATTCTGCTAAAATGATTTATTTGTCTTAAAAATGTCATAATACTATCAATATGTATATCTTGAATAAATTCTTTCATGTTATCAACATGCAAGCAATTATTTCTTACTTGTGCAAAGTCGCCACATTCCAAAAGGAAGTGACGTACAGTGAATGGTGCATCGCAACCAACACATTGTGGCTGCTCTTCACCTTGTAGTTAGTATGAATGAGTGACTCTTGTATGACCTAAGCGGAGTGGAGCTAAAACAACTTCTTTTCTAATGTTTCGAACAACTGATTGATATTCACCAATAGTTGGTTTGATGTCAAGAAGTTTATTTCAAATGCTGTTATTCCATGAATTTTGCCATTCTTCCAAGATGTATTTATTGATAGATGGCTTAAAATTAGAAAATGAAATCTAAAAAGAAGTTGGTTCTAATGAAAGCGATGTTTTTGCTTGCTTATCTACCATCTCATTCCCTTGGATACCTATATGACTAGGAATCCAACAGAGAACACTTTCTTTGTAAGCTAAAAGCTCATGACATTTTTCTAAAAGTTTCTGAATCTGCGGATTCTTTGAACTGGTATGGTTCATTGCTTTCAATACAGAAAGCGAGTCAGAAAATATAATAAATTTATTGTAAGCATCACAAGTGCTAATGAAATCTAAAGCTAGATCAATTGCTTTGGCTTCAGCAGTGAAAATTGATGAATCGTCAGGTATACGTTGCATATAACTATGGTTGTCTGATATAACAGCACAACCAGCCTTTGAGTCTTCCTTTGACCCATCAGTATAAATTTGTTGGTAATTCTTATAACGACTTTGCATTTTTCTGAAATCATCTTTTAATATGTGTGGATTTGATTCAGATTTTTTCCCGGAATGTAATCAAAAAGTATGATTTCGGGTTGTTTCATACACCAAGCTGGAATATTTGGTGTAAAATGTTTTCAATATTTTGAGGTTTGATATTGGTAGATTCTAAGAGTGGTGAAATTCTGATGCCAAATGATTTAATAGCTTTAGGTTTTTGTTCATATAAATCAACATAATTTGGTGGGAATGTAACTTCATGTGCAGGATTTGATGGGTTAGCAGCAAGTCTTATAGCATATTGCAAAGAGAGTTTCTCTCTTTGTGAGTATAGTGATGGTTCATCTGCTTCCACACAGAGACTAGCAACAGGAGAAGTTCTAAAAGCCCCTAAAGCTAATCTAAGTCCTTGGTTATGTATAGGATCAAGCATTTGAAGATATGATTTTCGTGCAGAGCCATATATAATGCAGCCATAGTCTAATTTTGACTGGACTAGAGACCGATACAGCTTGAGAAGTGTAGTTGGGTCTGCACCCTAAGAAGTATGGAAAACACTTTTAAAAGATTCAATGCTTTTAAACATTTAGCTTTGAGATATTCAATATAGGGTATAAAACTGAGTTTTCTATCAAATAAATGCCAAGGAATTTAGATTCCTCAACAACTGGAATAGGTGATCCATATAAATGTAAAACAGGATCATCATGTTGCTTGCGCAACTGACAGAAATGTACACACTGTGTTTTTGATTTGGAAAACTTAAAGCCATTGCTTGTTGCCCAATTTTCAATCTTATTCAAATTTTGTTGTAGTTGTCGTTCAATTGTCGCCATGCTTTTTGAGCGATAACAGATACAGAAGTCGTCAACGTATAATGAGCAATCAGTAAGATTACCTAAACGTTGTAGACAGAACACCCCCTTGAGGTACACCCTGCTCCTGGTCATAATAGTCAGACAGAGAGGAGCCAACTCGAACTTGCATGCATTTCAGTTTGCACACATTAGCACACATCACAAAGTGGTATTTAGAATTCAATCACTTTATTATTCAGCTCGTGGCTAGCTGCCAAAACCTTTCTGTTCAAGCTGCGTTTTTCATACTTTATGAGCTTAATACTTTCTACAAGTGCTTGTGTGTTTTGGAATAAAACCTTAAGGACACGCGATAAACGAACGCAACGTCAAATGGGTGGAAGAATAAGACAGTTTTAAAAGGAATTATTTAAAATTTAGATTTCAACACGATCAGTACACAGACGTAGACTTTAAGTTTTGGATTTCTAAAAGGTTGATATAAATATGGGATACCTCAATGGACACTAAATTTTATGCTTGAATAATATTACACTTTGTTATCACATGATGATATTTGTTTGTGGATATCCATAAAATACATCAGATTGAATACAGACTTGACGGAGATTTTCCTCGCCCCCCTTCATATGGTGTATATATTTCTCAGCTTATTCTTTTTGCTAGAGTGTGTTCTAATGTTGATGACTTCAACAAAAGAAAAATATTTTTAACTGCTAAGTTATTACAACAAGGTTATAGATATCATAAAATTCGAAAAGCATTTTCTAAATTCTACCACAGACACTCAGAGTTTATTGTTAAATACAACATCGGGTTAAAAACTCTTCTGCAACAATGCATGTCAGAACTTACATTTAATGGTGATTTAGTTTATAAATTCTAACGAATTGTTGGAAAACCTAATTTTAGTGATCAATTGCAAAAGATTGTAAAACGTTCTATAAGGGTTGGATATAACTTGGATGTCGTGCGACAGTCTGCATGCCTGGTTTTAAACCAAATCACAGTTTATAGCTAAGGTTTCCTCTTTAATTGCATGACAAAGGGTCAGGCCTCAGACTCTATGACGGCTCTGACGTAAAGCTTTTATCGGTGGGTTGGTGCCTGATGCTTATCTGTAGCTGGACCCACCGTCGCTCAACTTGGGGTTTTCTTTAGCTCTGACTATCTGAGTCATGAGTCCTTTTCTATGTTTCATCATGGAGTGTTAATATGATTAGAGTGTTTCTCCATGATGATTCATTGCATTAGTTAGAATGCCTCCATGTGAGCTTAACATTTCTGCACTTCAACATCAGCAGAATCTAGCGCGAAGATTTGGTACCAGTAAAATGCATTTAACCCCCCCCAGTGGCTAAGGCTGCTGGCCGTTCTAAGGCGGTGGTTCTGTTGTTGTTGACTTTTTGTTTATTGTTACTTCCATTGTGGGAGTCTGTAATTGTTCTATGTTTTGTTGTACTTTACTTTATGTCCATTCTAGTATTATATCATCTTTATGGGGAAAAGAGAGCTGGTTGCTTTGCTTAATTTGTCTTCCTGGTGTCTCATGATGGTTGAGCGGCTCATCCTCGCGGTACCACGGGGTTCTCTGCGGTTTGTGATTGTGGCATTTCCTGATCATAGTCACTTATAGTCGGGGAACCAAAGTTGCGTATCGTGCAAAAACACACATTTTTTGCACCCGAAAGGTATACGGCTGGAATTTTGTAAAATGATAGTCTAGATAGTGCTTGATATGAAACCACTGTATAGCAATGCGACCAGAATTGCATTTTGCGGAAAAATGCATTTTTTGTATGCCACATAGGGCCATGTTAAGCAATCTATCATAGCATAGAAATTGTGATGTTTCCCTTATCAATAAGTTAAAGAGTGTGCTTTTGGTCTTCAAAAGAACCGTCTCATTTAATAGGTCCATTTAAGTCCCCACAACATATGTTTTGGTTGAGAAATAACAAAACTAATTTTCCATTACACACTCTTATCTGGAGAATGGCTATGAGAAGCCGTTTGACTGTTCGATAATACAATAATACACTATCAAACCCATATAAAAGTATGAGCAGTCATTTGTGCACCAAAATGATCATTTTATGGATACTTTTTTCTTTACAAAAACTATGCGGTTACATTTCTTCATCTCAGACGGGGACAGACAGTTTTTTCATGGTGATATGATAATAGTTATACGAGTTTTTTATAATTATTTTACCACTGTTAAATGAAATTATTGTTTTCAGTAGATAAAAATCCCCTTGGTCCCTACAATGACCCTCTGTTTCAAAGCTGTTGTAAATATGGTAGATAATCATCCTTTAAACATTGATATATTTCATTTATGTGTTAAACTGCTCTTCAGTTGCCCATAGTTATCTAACTACGCACCAGCTGGTATGGAGTAAAAAAGTAAGTATCAAATTATCGTGGTTTCATATTTTTACTTTTCAGCTACCTTTTCTAGCTTGCCATAGAAAATAAAATAAATTGCCTTAAATTATGTCCCAAACGTCTGTCTAACTGTATGCATTGTTTAAACATATATAATTTAAAATTTATTTATTTATGCAAAAAATATGCAATTCAAACCACTTCAGTGGAAGGAAAAAAGTGAATAAGTAAGCACACATGTTTTTACGAGATATCCTTCCAAGCGATATATAAATAATTATTAAATACATTTTTGGGCAATAAATGCAGTTTAAATGAGATCAGAAGCATAGAAATATATAAATTTAATTTCAAAATGGGGGTGCCCTAATCTACATGCTTTAATAAAAGCACCGCAAGCACTGCGTAATACCCCGCCACTGCTGGGGGCACCAAAAGTTATTTTGTGAGATATATAATGCCTAAATAGCAACAGAACTGAGATAGACAGTGATATGACGTCCTTAGTCACAATATGTAACCTTTGATGGCCAACATATCTGTGAAGTTTCATTCAGATACTCCATATAGTAAATGAACTACAGGTCAAAAACCAATCAAGGGCGGATAACTCATGAACTGGAAAGGTAAGGGTGACGGTCCTTACTAAAAATATGTAACCTTTGATGTTCAACATATCTGTGAAGTTTCATTCAGATATTCTATATAGTAAATGAACTACAGGTCAAAAACCATTTTTCAGATCAATCAAGGGTAGATAACTCATGAACTGGAAAGGTAAGAGTGAAGATCCTTAGTCACAATATGTAACCTTTGATGATCAACATATCTGTGAAGTTTCATTCAGATATTCCATATAGTAAATGAACTACAGGTCAAAAACCATTTTTCAGATCAATCAAGGGCAGATAACTCATGAACTGGAAAGGTAAGAGTGATGGTTCTTTGTCACAGTATGTAACCTTTGATGTGAAACATATCTGTAAAGTTTCATTTAAATATTCCACATAGTAAAGGAACTACGGGTAAAAAACATTTTTTAATTCAATCAAGGGCGGATAACTCACAAACGGGAAAGGTAAGAGTGACGGTTCTTAGTCACAATATGTTACCTTTGATGTGAAACATATCTGTGAAGTTATATTCAGATATTCCACATAGTAAAGGAACAATAGGTCAAAAACCTTTTTTCAGACCTATCAAGGGCGGATAACTCACAAACTGGGAAGGTCAGAGTGACGGTCCTTAGTCAGAATATGTAACCTTTGATGTGCAACATATCTGTGAAGTTTCATTCAGATATCATGAATAGTAAAGGAATAACAGGCCAGAAACCATTTTTCCAATACGAAAAAGGGCAGTAACTCCGTTAAAAATGGACGGATTTTGCCCATTAACAATCCCATACCACTCATCGCCGATAACAATATGTATGCAAAATTTGAAAAAATTCCGTGAATAAATACTCAAGTTATCGATCGGAAATGGTGCGGACGGACGGACGGACGGACGGACGGACGGACAGACACCGAAGGGTATAACATAATACCTCGCCACACTTTAGTGGCGGGGTATAAAAATCAATAAGCAGTATTCTTATATGACCACCACGCGTCTGAGGTCTACGCCGATATTGAATTATTATATAAACTCATTTTTTTCAATCCTGAACTTTTTTGATAAAAATATATAACATTTTCAAAAATAATATTTTGACATGTTCTTGCTGGGCTTCCGTAGAAAGATGACTACTCTGGCGTTATGCAAGTCAATCGAGTCTGCTATACAGTGGTTTCAGATACACTATAGAATTACCTTTGCAACCATACAAAATCCAGCTGTATACCTTTCGGGTGCAAGGGTTAGCATTTTTTCTACCTTGGTTCCCCGACTATTACTATTTTTAAAAGGAGTTAGTTAAAATTTAGATTTTTACACGATCAGTACACTGACGTAAACTTTAAGTTTTGGATTTCCTAAAAATTGATATAAATATGGGATACCTTAATAGACACTAATTTTTATGCTTGAATAATATTACACTTTGTTATCACATGATGATATTTGTTTGTGGATATCCATAAAATACATCAAATTGAATACAGACGTGTTTTATTTCTAAAAATTTAACACGTTCCTGATGACAGGCCATCAGCCACCTCGCCGTCCAATAATGAAGATGTTTTCTTCAAAAAATGCCATAATTAAGCCAATACACGAGAATTTGGTGCCTATTGCATCGGTGGGCACCGATTGTTCATGCGAAAATGGGGACTGTGGTCTTCTAACATGGGGACTGTGGTTTTTAAACATGTTGACTGTAATTGGAAGTAAATAAGGTTGCAAAGATCCAAAGTGAGCCGTGATTTCCAATAATTTGGCATTTTAACAAGTGTAGAATCAGACAAGTCTGTGCAGCCTCCTTTTAAGCTTAGAAACTCCAGATGATTTCAGTCAGTCGCTCAAGATTTCAGAATATTCAAGCGACTAGCAAAGGCTCTGGTAAGACTGCGCGTATGCGCAGGCTGATCTGAGGCTTTGCTGGTCGCACATACCACATTGTTGGAAATCCAATGTCATGGCTCAAATCTTTTTCTTCCAGCAGGCTACCTCACTGGCTGCTTGTAACGACGTTCTTTGCAGTCTTCTTATACTCTTTGCAAACAACAAAACATCGGCCCTGATCTGGATTCAAACTGTTTAACGCTCTCAAGGACGGATTAAGAGGTGGGATCTGCCCACCACCCCTTGAAGATAACAAGCTTCTAATAGAAATTCTGCTACATAGAAGGGCCCCCTTCTTCGACATACGACACTCTGCGAAATACATTTATGACTAAAAAAAAGAAGAAGAAACTCTTGTCAGGACCGCCTATGACTTAAGTTGTGTTGCTGAAACATATTTTTGAAGAAAAAAATGCATTTTAGACAAAATTAGCTGTCGGCAAAGATTCATGCAAAATCGTCAACCATGCAAAAGATTTGTTACTGAAGTCAATCACGTGACAGCAGTCATTCAATCTTTTTCTCAATAACAAGCGTAAAATCTGGCAAAGAAGCAAATTAATTAAATATTAGGTTGGGAGAAAAATTAGCAGAAATCAAACGATGAAGCCAATTGTCCTGTAAGATTCCTAGCTGGGCACGACAAGGTTTCATGTTTTGGTCAATGTTTAATCATATCAGACGGAACGCCATTAAAAATTGTGGGTCTGGCGCGAGAAAACCTGTATTCGGGGTTTCCAACCAGATCATACTCAAATAAGCCTGCTCAGCTACAGAAACATGCTAGATACTTGAAATTTACATTTAAGCAAGTTTAGATATGGGCCTCGCCGCGAGAAAATCTGTCTTCGGTGGTTTGCGAACAACAAAGGCGCAGACCAGCCCGCGCATACGCTTATCGTAAAGTATCATATCCAGGCTAAATACAAGCGAAATGTTAATTTTCTAGCTAGTCTCTGTAGCTGAGCAGGCTGGTTTGAATCTTGCTATGCCAGAAACCCCGAAGACAGATTTTCTCGCGTCGCGGCCCAATTATTAAGATACATTTCAAACAACGAATAACAAAGGCGCTGATCAGTCTGTGGAAGCAGGTCTGCGCATTTTTCTTGTATGCGAACCCGGATGCCAGGTTTTCTCGCGCGAGGACCAAATGCAAGCCTTTTCATGTGATGGATTTTACCAGGCTGTATGGTAATGGAAATTTCTAAATTAAATTGCATTTCAGTCTCGGAAATTTTCGCGAGATTTTTTTTTACGAGTAGCGTTAAAACATATTTGTGACAGTAAAAAATAGGGCATGATTTACCTGTATCAATAAACGACAGTGTTTTTGCCTTTTGGCAAGGACTTTATTTCAACGAAACTTCGCAAAATATATCGCGATAATAAAACCCTCGCGAAAATTTCCGAATTTACAGTATGAAGATTTGTTTTTATCTTGTATAATGCCGCATTATTTCGTCTACGCGTTGAGATATTATCTTGCAAGACCAACACTAACATGACGTATTAGAAATTGGAAAAAATGTTAACATTTTACGCATTGTCATCAACCGCTTTCACAAAACCATGGAACATGTGTTTGTATTTTTGTGGTTTCATATGTTTGGTTATTTACTTGACAATGTTTACTACAAAAATATGTGAAAGTTAACACCAAACGATATGCCTGCTGAGCTACCACCTTTTTTTTGGCGTAGACTAACACTTGCTTTCCTAATAAAACAACTTGAGGGAAACATACGCTCGTACCTCTAGTGATAAATTTTTCTACCTCTTATTGTTGTAATTTATTCAAAGGATCAGCGTAATTGAATCGAAGATAAAAGAGTGGAAAGGCAAACACTACAAAATTTGATGAAAATTTACACTTATTTTACACAGTGCAGAGCATCTGCTGAAGTAAAAACTTTTCAACAATATGACGCAAAGAATGGAAGTTTTATATCTACTCTATAAATTACTGCTCAAAACATATATAGTATTTTGATATAATGTTATATTTATTTTACAAAGTTCACAAACTGTCCGAGGGCTACTAGTCGTTGTCTTCAGTTATTTACATTATGTTCAAGCCAATAAAGACATCTGTCTGATAGGCAATGAGGCAGACAAGCAGGCACGGGTAAATGGACACGTAGACTAGAACTGAGGATAAAAGGCAGCCACATAATTATTGCACTGTATACATAACGTTAACCAGAGTTGGAAAGCTGCAATTATATGGCCCTGGCATGTACTTGTAGACAATGGCTAAGAACCATATTACAAAAGGTTTGCCAAAAGGGAACATAAGTAATTACATATAGTGTTATAATGCATACATATAAGTCAAGATAAGCAAACCTTTTTAGCGTAAAATTGTAATTTTTAACTTATATACCTGTTAGAACATGTGTTATGGGTGCTCAAAAGAACCGTCTCAATGAGACGGTTCTTTTGAGTATCCACAACAAATGTTTTGGTTGAGAAATAAGAAAAAAATAATTTTCAGTTTCGCACCTTTTCATTGTGACGTTTCTTTTGAGTACTCACAACATATGATGTTTCAGTTGAGATATAAGAAAAAAACAAACAAATTGCTGTTACACACATTTGTCGGGGAGGGGGGATTTTCGAAGGAGTGGTTATGATGATCTGAACTTACCCAGTCTTATCTTAGGGGAGGGGGGGGGGGGTGCAGCGGTCCGGACCCTCCAGGTAAATCACATGTGCTAGAGGATTCCATAGGAATAAGCATTAGAATCTCTCACCCACCGAAAAAAAACTTGGACTCCCACTCTCTTGAACAATTTTAGCTTCCCAATTTTGAATGGAACAACACTTGTAAATTCCATGGGAACCTAGGTAATTCTCTAAAAGGACCCTCTCAACTAAAAATTAACGCTGTCTGATTTTTAGTGGACTTAGATCCGCCTGACTTATGAAAATGTTAGGATCCACCCTTGAATCTGATTCCATTATGTTTGCACATGGCATTCCTGTCTGGGTAATTTAAAGTTAAAGAAGGGCCACATGTATATGGTCCTGTGCAAAAATGTGTTTTAAAGGTGTGTAACCATATGAATATGGTCTGAACTGTGAGTTTGTCACTTTCCCATTGGTATCCTGGGTCAGGTGTGGTACTTGGCTGTATCGACTCCTGATCTTTGCACCTTTAAAGGTGTGCAACTAATGTTAGTGGTGCCTGGTCAAATATGAGTTTTAAAAGTGCGCAACTACATGGACATGTTCCTGCACAAACGTGTGTTTAAAAATGTGCAACCACATGCTCATGGTATAATGTTAGCGTTTCCTGCACAAACGTGAGTTTTTTTTACATTCTCAGTGTTTGTAACACCAATTTAGAACTATCAAAACCTTCTTAAGATTTTTTAACATGCCGTTTGGTCAATCTTAAAGGTTCGTCTTAAGGGGCCACTCAAAAATAGACAAAACAAAGATCTTAATGACCAATGGTAGCTTAATGAAGGTCGAAAGTATTACAGAATGCTGCAATATTTTTGAACTGCATTAAGCGATATATTGGTCTTGAAAACCAATTTTTGGTCTTTTTTGAGAGTGGCCGTATTAGACAGGGTTTACTGTATTAGAAAATTGCAGCTGGAATTCAAATGCCCAATTGTAAAGAATGGAAAATCTACCATGTGTTGCACAATGTTTTTTTAATAGTTGGGGGGAGGGGGTGGGGGAACGCCGCTCCGCGGGCTGATCTTTATTGAGCCGCGACATGAGATTTCCAACAATATAACGCGCAGTCTGGTCAGAACCTTTGCTAGTCGTTTGAATATTCAGAGTGTTAAGCTGCTTATCGAACATAATTTGAGGATTTTAAGCTTGAGAGGAGGCTGCAGAGGCTCGCCTGAGTCTCACTTGTAAGAATGCCACATTGTTGGAAATCACATGTCGCGGTCCAGCTTGGCCTAAAACTTGACCACAAACCTGTCTTCGATGTTTCTAAAATCAAGTCTCCTCAGCTACAGAGACTAGCTAGAAAATTGAAATGTTACCGGTTGATACTTTTTAAACCGTGAATGTCAAAGACGCTTATAAAATTGTGCATAGCGCAGGCTGGTCTGCGCCTTTGTTGTTCGCAAAGAAACGTTGTATTTTGGTTTATAACGTAATTAAAGAGATACATGCAATGGTCAAATATTGCCATTAGCCTTATCACTATTCTTTAATGCGTATGCGCTAGATTGTCACGGTTTTGGTCGGGATCTCTGTCAGTCCCATCCGTATAATTCCAAAATAAGTGTAGGCGAAACTGCGTAGGACTACATTTCAAATAAGCTGATTAACCTCAAATCTTTACGTGCTGAGTAATTCTACATGTTGTTTTGTCGTCTGGTGGTTTAAGCATTTATTTCATCTTATAGATAAATACCATCAAAGTGCCAAATAATTTGAATCTAGATCTTGTTGGTTCTGATCCGGATGCAAACTGTTTTCAAACTTGAAAGGTTCTCAGCAGGCGACCAATGTTCCCCATAACGTGCAAAATGAAAATCTTTACTACAACAGACGCAACATTTTGTTGAATCTTTTTTTTTTGGACATTCGGTTAAAATAAGGCTTGGTACATTTGTGTGCATCTACCAGATTATTCCACATGAAAAAAAAACAACAAGAGAAAATGGCGTCAGCTGCATTGGGTTAATAGCGGTTAACCCATTTATGCCAAATGGGATTTCTCATCCTTATCAAATGGACTGGTCTATTTTCATTTTAAGGGTTGGTTGATGGTATATTTCATCTATGCGCAATCAGCAGAGACCCTGATCAGACGCCGCGTTCTGATCTGGGTCTACATTGTTAACTTATGTCCCACAAAAAGGACGCTCGGCTTATATGGGTTAATGGCTTATAATATAGTCCCTACGAATGTATTTGAGATGACGTATGCTAGCATTCGGACTCAATGTTTAACTTAACCATTTAAAGACCAATGGAACTTTCCATAAAGCTACATACAGTTATTCAGGTCGGCTCATTGTATATATTGAGGGTTATCAGAATATAATAAATTCGTTATCTGAAGATATATTTTGTCTTGGTAAAAAGTGCAGACCCTATTGCGGCATTTCAACTGGGACTTCATCGTTTGCCAAAGTGCCGAGCCGTTAAGGAGTTTCTGGTCCACAAAGGGTTAAAGAGCTTATATATCAAAGGAGTCCTCATGGCTGTGTGGTTCAAATGTCACTTACAGCTTATGAGTTTAGGATGGGTATGGTATTTAAAAAAAAAAAAACACAAAAAACACACATCATTTCCACAGTGCATGGGATTTTCATGAGTGGCTTAAACTTTTTTGCGTTTTAATTCTGATGTTGAAATGACACTTTTATTCTTATTGATTGAGGTTATATAATAGTGATTTACCTCGATACTCAGGAGTTTCAGTTTATTATTAATAAGGGTGGTAGGTACTCGCCAGGAAATACATACATGTACACACACTCCTTAAAACTTGGCCGTTAACTCGATAATCTGTTTTTATCACTATAATTGCAAATAGTTTGAACAAGGGCCTGACTCGATCCAACACTGTCTGACACTGTGGTGTAGTTACGAAAATGTTTCTTTGAAAATAAAATCTGCTGACTAGTGTAAACATCCGGTCACATTTTAGTGACATTTTAAACCTACTAAACGATCTTTCTTCACTGTGTTTGCGTTGCTTTTGCAGGCTGTAAACATGCTAGTTAGTTCTTTTTTTCCTCAAAAATAATTACAAAACCAAAAAAATCTACTCGTCCTGTCGGGCTAGCAAATGGCAATTTCCACTCGCCCTTACCGAACTTCCACTCGTAAATACAAGCGGACGTGTACAATTTTCGAGCACCTGCTAAATATATGTACAATGAGCCATCCAAGGTTAGTTTCATTTTATCAAACCAAACGGAAGAAAATATAAATATACAATGGGTTAAATGGAGTGATAAGAATAAACAAGAAATTCTAAAGTTATGAAACTTCCTACCTTCTTCGCTGTCGTTGTGGGTAACAGTTGGCACAAGGCTCTGGGCTCTCTTACGATCCAGCACAGCAGGCGGTACCCAAAACTTTTCATCCGACCCTTCGATAATAGGGGAACTGGTGCTCGAGCCCAGACTCTTCTTCGAACAATAAATCCATTCAGTTTTTCTGTCATTCTCGTCTGAAACGTGACCCGCCGAGGTTTTGATCCTCGCGGAGAATTTTTGCTTCCACGATTTAAGAACTTCCACGATTGCTGGCCAGTGATCCTGTTTCGGTGTCTGAAACCTAATACGCTTCTTGTATGTCCTGTTGCTTTTCCTTTCTATAGCTGCCTCCGCTAATACATCCACATCGCCTCGCTTCTGCGCGCAATTTTCTTCCAATAATACTTTCTCATACCAATTTAGCTTAAACCGCTTTGAGCAAAAAACATAGAGCAGCGCGAGAAACAGCGCTATCAATAGTGTTGGTATTATAATGTATGCGATAATCAAATAATCAAACCCGTTGGAGTGTTTCTGATCCATCCCTGATGTTGCTGGTGGGGAGGGGGTGCTGCAGTAAAGAAAGTGTTTCCGTTTACATGGGCTCCACAGGATATTCTGTCAATGTGTCAAGAAGACTGTAGAGGGACGCCGAATTATTGAACCTGAAAGAAGAAAGTACTATTCGGAAATTTTCGCGGGAATTTTATTTTCGCGAATAGCATTAAAACACATATTTCGACGTTGAAAATTCGCGACAAGGGCGTGATTAACTTATATCAGTGAACGACAGAGTGATTTCGTCAATTCGTGAGGATTTTATTTTCACCAAACTTCGCATGTTTCGCGAAAATAAAACCCTCGCGAAAATTTCCAAATTTACAATATTATAGTTGAGCCGGTATCCAACATAAGGTACAAGTTGGTATGTGTACAGCGAAGTTTCAAATCAGTCAGCTCCTCAGCGCAATCTCACCAGAATTTTAGTGTTCTGCCTGAAGAAAACGTGGGAAATTGGCTACAATAAAGTACCAATCGAAGATTAGCTAGTGTTAAATTCCAGAACATATGTAACTTTTTTCATCCTAACTTTCAGGAAAAAATCACATTTTTAGCATAACTCTGACGCTGTAGCGACTATCACTCAACCCACAAACGTTTTGTTAAGAATTTATAAGTGACAATAATTCGCGATGAATATTTTCAGAAGTAAAATATTGACCAAAATATTACCCTTTTTAAAGCTGCACAGTCTGTAATTTTTGATCTTCTAATTTTGGAAATAAAGTTTCTATTTTTTCAATAACACAGTAAAAATGCTCAAATGCAGGTAAACATTTTACCATTTTCATAAATCTTAACAAATTATCAACAGCATTTATGTTAAAATTAAAGTGTCTAGAATTATTGGAGGGACGTAAATAATTACTAACAAGAGAAAAATCACCTGTTTTTATAAGATCATTCACTTTTACATGCAATTTTCAGCAGAACTGATCATATTTATTGTGAAAACATAACTAAAATCTTTTTTTAAAATGATTTAAAAAGAATTTTTTTTTTTCGAAAAATGTTCATAGTTACAGACCTAGTCTCTTTAACAGCTAGGTACACTGTTTTGTGCACTCGCCGCCTGCAACCACCACGCGATGACTGCTCTGTTGGAGTACAGTGGTTCTCTAGCGTGATAATGGTTCATAGATATGGTTTCCTTTTTAATTGCACGACGGTGGGTCAGGCCTCAGACTCTATGACGGCTCTGACGTAAAGCTTTAATCGGTGGGTTGGTGCCTGATGCTTATCTGTAGCTGGACCCACCGTGGCTCAAATTGAGGTTTTCTTTAGCTCTGACTATCTGTGAGTCATGAGCCCTTTTCTTTGTTTCATCATGGTGTGCTAATTGGATTAGATGATACACTGCATTAGTTAGATAGCCTCCATGCGAGCTGAACATCTCTTGTACTTCAACAACAGCAGAATCTAGGGCGAAGATTTGGTACAAGTAAAATGCATTTAAGCCCCCCCCCCCTCCCCCACCCCGGTGGCTAAGGCTGCTGTCCGTTCTAAGGCGGTGGTTCTGTTGTTGTTGACTTTTTGTTTATTGTTACTCCCATTGCGGGAGTCTGTAATATTTCTATGTTTTGTTGTACGTTACTTTATGTCCATTCTAGTATTGCAATCATCTTGATGGGGAAGAGAAGCCTGGTTGCTTTGCTTAATTTGTCTTCCTGGTGTATTGTGGTGGTTGGGCGACTCTTCCTCGCGGTGCTAAGGGGTTGTCTGCGGTTTGTGATTGTGGTATGTCCTGATCATACTCACTTACTATTTTTGAACAATATGGCCATATTGTAATATTAAATTTTAATTTCGCTAGCATTCGTAAACAGATACTTTAAAACACTTACTATTCGGGGCATCAAAAATGACAGCTTGACGTAGTTGTGATGGTTTCTAAATTTACATTTCTATCCTTATAGGGACTACTCTTAAAGGAAAGAACATGCCCCCTCTGGGGAGCAAATTCTTTCCTTTAAAAGTAGCCCCCTTTAAGAAAAGGGAAAACAGACACTACTAAACCGTATTAAAGCTGTTTTAAAGAGACAAATATTTGAGCAATAATACTGGTACCACTCATTATGACTCTCTCCAGGGGTCATACTGGGCAGATCAAAAGGACAGTCATAATGAGGTGATTATGACTTGCTTACAGGGGCAATAAAATGGCCCAATGAAGGGATTTGGTATTTTATGATAAAATATTGATCTTTATCTTAGTGATTGAAATTGTGATTTATACAGGTAAGTCCCCTCTTGAGGCCCCTATAATTTTGTGAGCTACTGAAACTGTCCCTTATCAGTTAATCCTTTAATGATCTCTATTTGACAGTAATCTTTGTCTTTAATGACTAAAAGAACAATATATCATGTACAAGCGTCAATTTATTGCACATTGTATTGCTTTTTTCGTGGGCTTTTATCTTAACGGTGTTCGTTTATATCGCAAATAGCGCCAAAATCACTGCAAAATACGTGTTTACAGTAATAAGGTTTCCATTGCATGGACTATTTCGTAAGTCACATAGAATTGAGACATTTGCAGTATTACTAATGTTATAACAGTCAGGATAAGGAGGCATATAGCTAATTTCATAGGCCTTTAGTTCTTTTTCGGATTTCCATCGGGGAAACAAGTCACATGTACATATACATGTATCACATGACTACCTCAGCCAATCGAAATGTGTTCCATTACCACGAGATCGAGCAGCCATGTGCTCGAGGCCAGCATCAAAACACCAAAAGGAATTCTGTTTTGTAAGCAAATAGGCTTGGTTGGTCGGTGGGTTGGTGCCTGATGTTTATCTGTAGCTGGTCCCACTATGGCTCAACTTGAGGTTTTCTTTAGCTCTGACTACATGTATCTGTGAGTCGTGAGCCCTTTTCTTTGGTTTATCATAGTGTGTTAATTTTGTTAGAGTGTTTCTCCTTGATGATACATTGCAATAGTTGGAAGGCTTCCATGCGAGCTGAACATTTCTTGTACTTCAACAACAGCAGAATCTAGGGCGAAGATTTGGTTCCAGTAAAATGCATTTAAGCCGCGCGTTACCTTAGGCTGCTGTCCGTTCTAAGGTGGTGGTTCTGTTGTTGTTGACTTGTTGTTTATTGCTACTCCCATTTTGGGAGTCTGTAATTGTTTTATATTTTGTTTTACGTTACTTTATGGTGGGGAAGAGAGAGCTGGTTGCTTTACTTAGTTTGTCTTCCTTGTGTCTCGTGATTGTTGTGGGGCTCTTCCTCGCGGTGCCATGGGTTTGTCTGATTGTGGTATTTCCTGATCATACTCACTTAATATTTTTGTATAAGTGAGGATTAGTTGTAAGGATCCACTTTGTATGTTTATTGTTACCTCGAAAACCAATTTTATGTTTTTCAAACCGCACTCTTGGTTGTTTACAGGCTGACGTCAGTATTGAGTACGTCACAGCACCGGTGTCACTGACTGAGTCGGGGTTTATGTAAACATGTCACAATTTGAAGAATGGCTCAAAATCTCGTCAAAACATCATTGGTAATGTTGCATTGAGCTATCAAGTCAAACTAGCGGTAGAAAACCCTAATATATTCGCACGTTTCACTTGCCGACATTGGGTATCTGCAATGCTTATTTAATTATACGTCACGTTGTTGTTGTTTTTTTCTTTCATTGGCCAGATTTTTTTCCTATTCGGGATGGCTCGGAGCTAGTCGGAACGTGTCGGGAATACTAAAATTAGCTATAGTTTAAGTGTATTTTGACTATTTCTTAAATAAGTAGTGAACATTTAACGGCCTTCAGCGATTTAATTACCCCTGTTGCTGATTTTACAATGTTTGAACGCATATAGAAATTAACTCTTTATAAAGCAATAAATAGTAAAAGAAACATAAAATCAGATCTTAGAAAAATACTTGCTACATAAAACACATCGTTGATATAAAAGCTAATATATCAATTATGATGTTTTATTGTATATTTTCAAAACAGCCATCTGTTATTTGCACTGTCTGCCATTTCGTTTTAGCTGTTTAAAATACAGGAAAATCATTACATATGAATCGTTTTCAAACTGTGAATAATTTACTGGAGTTTGCACTGAGAACAGATGCCGAGTAAACACAGCCAATACGTACTCGTTATCACATTTTTAACCCATTTACGCTGAATGGAATTTCCCACTCTAGTCAATTGGACAGTCTATTTTCATTTTAAGGGTTCCAAGGCAGTGCTTCTTTTGTAGATCATTTATGTTATTTCTGTCTTGTTTTTATTATGCTTTCGTGCGCGTCTGTTTTATTGATGCCTTGTGATCACCTGCTGGGAAAGGGCTGACTTCTTGGCTTTTGTTTGTGATGTCTAATTGTGAAGTTGTCACTTTCCCATTGGTATCCTGGGTCAGGTGTGGTGCTTGATTGTATCGACCTTTTTCTTACGAGGGCTGTTCAAATATGAATGCAAGTAGCTTCATAACTTTCTTCACATATATGCTACGACAAAATGTCATACCTTTCTGGAAAGAACCATTTGTCGCCTTTAAAATGGCACCAAACCTAAACAAACATTTATTATATTTCTCGAGTTACAGACCCTATATATAAAGGCCATTCCTGTATACTGAACCTTTTCTGAAGCAAATTGCCATACACGTTTTGGTACATGTGCGGATATAGTGTCATATATTTGTAAGTTTTAGTCGAAATGGCAGCAAATTTTAGATGCAAGTTTAACATTCCTGAAGTTACTTGCAAGAAAAAGCTTATATAATCCTGTTTCAATTTTGAGTAAACAGGCACGTTTGTGACGTCATTAATTTTATGATAAACGCCATTTTGAGTTATCTACTGGTGATGTGATAATGAACATCGGTGTGTCGTTCCCTTTGCGTTTTGCTGAAAACATGCTAAATACGTCATAAGGGAGTTTTCAAAACGCGCCGTCCTCTATTTACAGAGTAATCACATCTTATATCAATTTTCAAGCATGTTTCTGCTTCTTATTGACGTGCTTACATTCATTAAAATATGTTCAATTTGTCTAGTCCTCAAGACCAGGTGAGTAATTTCTGTAATTTTGTTTTCGCGAAAAGCGTTAAAAGGCATATTTGCGATGCCTAAAATTCGTGACTAGCGACTGATTTACTTTCATCAGTAAACGACATAGGAATTTCGCCATTTCGCGAGAGTTTTAATGTCACGAAGCCATAAAACCCTCGAGTTACAGTATTGTAATAGCAAAAAAAAAAAAAAAAAAAAAAAAAAAAAAAAAAAAAAAAACATAAATGGGAGCATCGCCAAACGATGCACTACCAACACGATTTTCACCGCCGCCTAAGAACACAGTATGTAAACTGAAATAAACATCCTGTACCATTCCTCCTAGCTCTCGCCTTAAAAACATGAATAACAGCACTCGTGCGTAACCAGTAGTCGGAAAAATGCGTGTGTTTAGGTGCATGTACACGTTTCGATTTATGTTGTTAGCGATACGGACAATACACATTCGAACAAGGTAAGAAAAGCCATTTTATCTATTTTAGTCCGTTTTATTCCATGATTTTAACGGTTTCCTCCTTTGCATTTTGCTTTGTTAAAAAACGACTTGCTCACAATCAGAGCCGTTCTTTGTCGAAAACGAGCTTAAATGCCAGTTTGCATGGTTTTAGTGCAATTGGCAATCACATGTATACATGATTACATGGTTTTAACTGTAACAGTTACTAAGATCTATGGAAAAATGAGTTTTAATAGGTGGGCTCTCGCAATTACAGCTGTACCAACAACTCTCACATCACGCTTTCCGACAACTGGTTACGCACGAGTGCTGTAATTCATAATGTATAAGGCGAGAGTTAGGAGGAACGGGTACAGGATGTTTATTTCAGATTACATATTGTGAAGAACGGACAGCAACCACTGTCACAAGCACCTAGCTCGTGTTGGGGGCTAAACGTACATTACTGGCCACATCTACGCCCAGAATCTGATGATGTTAAAATTAATAAAACACATTAAACGTTTTGCTCTTAGTTACATGTATTCAATGCATAATCAAAGAATGAAAAGAAAAATCAAATCAAATATATTATTGTAATGTCACTTCTATATAAATGAAACAAATATTGTATAAACCATAACAAAATAGCCTATCTGTCAATATATAGAGACTCGTACATGAGTGCTCATTTATTATTGGTTTTATTAAACGAGTTGGTAAAAAAATATAAAATGTGAGACTAGTCAAGCATTTTATTGCTCATTACATAACGTTAATAAATATGTAAACCACCAGCTGTTAATGGCGTTAGTTCAATCCCAGATGCAACGTCATGTGATGAGGCTTCTTATTTCTAGAATACATGTACCTCTTCAGTCACTCATTGGATACGCATCGAGAGCAGATAAAAGACCATTACCATCAAAAGCAGCGTTTAAAAATCAGAATATAACATATTTTCACTTTTATATTTCTTATGGGATACAAGTTGGCCCATCGATGCACCAACACAAAGTCTAATAATTGGCAATTTTATCATGCAGAATATTTTCTAGGAAGAACTTAATAAATTTATAAAATTCTCTTGTGAAGCATAACTAATTAGAAATAGACAAACGCACTTAGCAAAATCAGTCATTCACAAAACAAGTTGCATTCGTAATTATTTTGCTTAAAATTAAAGGCATTCAGTGTAATATCTGCAAAAATGAGCAATATTTGTCGGCACGAAACAAAAATATTGGGAAAATTAATTGTACATAAAAAAGGGAAATCATTCATTATCGAAAAGAAAATAAGTTTAGTCTTAGTTTGTTGAAATCCTAACAGGTTAAGGCTGGATATCTTTTCATTTCTCGCACGATGGATAACAATATCTAAGATTTTACCCTGGGATAGGAAATCTTATAGTACCCATGCTATCTTACCCAGGACGTCAAGTAACGTCATCATGTGAAATTGCATCTTAGCGTATTCAGGGACTTCTTAAAGCTTATTTTAAAATAAATAAATAAAAACAGTGGTGAGCAAGAAAAAGAATCCATTATTCGTGTGAGGGTAGGATAGAAAAATTTGTCCCTCAGGATCACCGTTTGTCATCACTCGGCAAGCCTCGTGATGCCAAACGGCGATCCTAGGGACGGATTTTTCTATCCTACCCTCAAACTAATGACAGATTCTTATATTTTGACCCAGCAGTCACATGTTGACGACGTTGTTTTAAGGTTGTGTACCTTTTGGGGAATGAATGTCTAGTTATCATTTGTGTATAAATCAAAATCGTATCTATGATCATCAAAAGTATATTAAATGGTTGTTTGACTATTTGTTTTGAGCTAATTGTGCCCATTTAATTGTTACCGATACAGTGCATAATTAATCATTTTACTAAATGTACTAAATTGTATATCCAGGTTTTGTGATTTTATTATCTTTCAGTAGTTTTCTGCATTGAAATGCTAGATGTTTGCGATACTGGGTCAAATCTTCATTGAAGAAGACACCGTCATTCAATTTGCGTATTGTTCTTCTTCTTTTTAGCAGGTCTAGGCGCGCCTGGGAATTGTTGAAACAAACATTAATTTCCCAGGGTCTGATCTTGCCGTCAGAAGCGGCGGGTTTTCTAGGACCAACAGGTTGCCTGCGGTGGATGTCACTGGGGACGACATTGACATTAATGCGGGCTGATAGAGCAAGTACTGAGTCGTCTGTATTCTCGTCGACCGATTCTTCAATGCCTGAAGTCAGTCCGCAAGGCCGACCGTCTGCTATACTATTCCAGATCGTCAACCTTGCATGTCAACTTATTTTGAAGCTTAGCAGCACTATTTTGTACATGAAGTTTGATATTGTCTCTGCTCTTTGGGCGTCCACACCGTTTCTTAACTCAGCAGTTACTATATCAACCTTCTCCTTTACTAACTTGTCGATTTCGTTAGTTAACATTAATTAGCACTGGCTAGCGATACGCATCACATCAGTACGGACAGACCAACCTGGACCATATGTTGATATTGCAGAATGAAATTGAGTTGGAGTTGAATTTGTGCATCATATTGACAAGGCTGAATGACGGGAAGTAAGGTGTACTGCTGAAACTGACCGTTCTGTGCTGAGTTCTGTATAAATGTCGCATCAGGGACATTTGGGATTGAAGTAGTAAAAGGTTGAATATCCAATAATGACTGTAATTGTGCTAACGTTTCATTGAGTGAAGCATCCGTTTTGTCAGCAGTTATTTCGACAATTTCTTTGTAGTTGAAAGGTTGGTTTCAAAATCAGTTTTTCGTCACTTTGATCAGATCGGCGAGGTGAGCATGGGGTACTTTGAAAAGTATCCCTAGCATCTAAGAAACAGTCTGAATTGGATTTTATATCTGACCTTAATTTTTTCTGTTGAAGTTTTTTGATAATTGGTGATGGTTTACTATTTGTATATTCTTTCGTATTTTCTCTTTAAATTTTCGCATTATAATTCATGATTTAGATCCAAACAACAATGCATGGCTAATATACGTTAACTATACAACTACTGTTAGTATAACTGATTAAGTTCCACATACTGAGGACACGTATATTGTTTTAAGTTTGTTGTGACTTATTTGTGATCAAGTTCCATTGCTATTTATAGTTTCTTTCTTCTTCTATTGTTCTAATTTGAAAATGAGAATATCTATCGAAAATTCACATTTTTGTGTTCAATTCATTATGTTACATATTGAGTATAGTATTAGCGATCTTACTAGATAAATTTATATCCAAAGTAAGAAAGTTGGATACAGTCAAGTACCACACCTGACGAAGGATACCACATGGAAAAGTGACAAAAACACAAATAAACATCACAAAGGAGAGCCAAGAGGTCATCCCTTTCCCTGCAGGTGACCACAAGGCAGCAATGCATGACGAACACAAGACATAAATAACACAAATGATCCATAAAAGATATACCGACTTGGAATGGTCAGTAAAAAAATACGGGAAGGTTTCAAAGTTCCATTTTGAACCCCTACCATCAACCAATCTGAGAAAACAATTTACATTTTTAAATCTACTTGAACCGGAAGTTTCACCAGTCACTAAAATGATGGATTATTTATCTTGATCACCTGCAAATCCATATTATTGTTTTTATTTTACTATATGATCGCACAATTCATATCTACATGCGATATAACCAAATAAACGATCACTTTGACAAGTTTGAGATACGAACTGTTTTAAATCGTAGATATAGGTTTCTAGATGTTTTTTATGGGCCGACCCAGAAAACTTTTTCAGGGAGGGGGGTCCTGACTTTTTTCTTTTACCCATTAACGTATTTCACAGAGGGTTGTACGAACCTCCCTCGAGAAGCAACTGGACCCATAGGGTCAAATGTTTCTCGAGGAGATCGGTACCAGTACTTCTAAGGAAACTTATAGCCACAGGGAGCAGGTCACCTTGTCCCCTCTCGATTCATCCATGTTTTACCTGTCAACAAAACTGATCTCGATTGCCTGTATAAAATAAGATAAATGTAGTAGACCCGTGGAACGTGACTGGCAAGTGCCGTCATCTGTTCCGTTAAATTTATGTCATTGTGATTTGTGCATCTAAGCTTATTCAGGAAATTATCGGAGCTAATTTGAAAATAAAATGCGGAATTGAATGATGATCAATAACACATAATCCATCATGGTTGGCTAGAAAATCTATTCCTCAGGATCAACTATTCATCATGGGCAAGCTAGTCTCGTGATGCCAAACGGCAATCCTCGGGATGATTTTTTTATCCGTCCCTCACACCCATTAATAGTACATCAGATAAGGATAATTGAGATTTTATCTGGTGTGAGCTTATCACTATTTGCTGGAAGTCACACACATGGCAGTCAAGTGAAAACATCAGGTAATGTCACACCTCAGCGCATAAATGCTAAATCGAGTAGTGAGCAAGAATAAGAATCCATTGTTTGTGTGAGGATGGGATAAAAAATCTGCCACTGACCTTGTGATGCCAAACGGTAAACATTAGGACAAATTTTTCTATCTGACCCTGGCATATATGATATATTCTTATATTCTATGTCAGATAGCCTTATCCATTATCTTTACCTGGTGTGCAAGAATACTCTCTCTCTCCCCCATCTCTCTCTCTCTCTCTCTCTCTCTCTCTCTCTCTGCTAAACAGCATAGGATAATGAAAACAGTAGGTGTACAATTGGAAACGCATCTGGTGTTAAAACGACAAAACATTCACCCTCGAGTTACTCATCAGAAGTAAATGCCAATGCTCTTACAACTGTCTTTCTAAGACATATTGACACCCTCCTACGCATGTTATTGTCTTATAAAATGAGCCACGGCATGGGATTTCCTACAATTTGACATGTTGGCAAGTGTAGACTCAGTCGAGCCTCTGCAGCCTTCTTTTAATCTTAAAACCCCCAAATGATGTTCAGTCAGTAGCTTAACAATCATAGAATACTCAAGCGACTAGCAAAGGCTCTGATCAGACTGCGCGTATGCGCAGGCTGATCTGAGGCTTTGCTAGTCGCACATACCACATTGTTGGAAATCTCATGCACTGGCTCAAAATGAATAATCAAGCTTTTACGCTCTGCCTAATAGCTATAAGCGGTAAATAGTGAGTGGGATTTTCAACCCGAGGTGTTATTCACACAGTATGTCTGTTTGCGCTGACTGTCTCTGTATATGTGTCTGTCTGCCTTCAACGTTAGGTGTACATTTAATATATAACTTACAAAGCGCGACCTGGCAGTTTTAGAATAATCCTATCAATGCAATGAAGACATAAAACGGGTACTTTGACAAACAGTGAAGACCCAGATGATAGACGGCATTTAATCAGTGTCTGCACTGTTTGCTAAGACAAAATCAATCACTAGAGAAAGAAATACAATATTGTTTTGGAAATTATAACTTCTAACCCCTCAATATATACAATGGATCATCATATTTTAACTGTATTAAACTTTATGCGAAACGTCATTGGTCTTAAGGACAATTTCGGGTAATTTATATGTGCAACATTCCTGCAACAAGCAACAGGAAAAGTTGTCAGGGTCCTGTATTTCTTACCATCTACGAAGTCGGATAGATAGATATTTTCTTGACAAAAGACAGTAACTAAAATGTGTCCGAAATATCTATTGACCCTTCATCAGAATTGATCGTCTCAGTACTAAATACAGATAAATAGAACAGGCGACATCAACAATGTACAACATTTCGAAGATTTTACCCTGTATGCAAATACGAATATGGCGGATACTGGAATTGTCTGTCAAATATGTACGGTTATTTCGAGCTGCCTACGAGTTGACATCGTGGCCTTGTGGTTAGCATGTCAGACTTTGGAACCAAAGGACCAGGTTCGATTCCTTGGTGGGCACTTATTAGAAATTGTTTTTTCTTTCTTCTTTTTTAGCCTTGTAATGCAACATTACTTCATACAAGTACAAGTAATATGGAATTATATAAATGACATAAAAGTACACTCCTTAACGTTTTATACTGAATTATCCTCAAAACTTGTGGGGATGGGGTTAAAGGGGCTCTTACATGGTATGGAAAATTAACATGGGAATCTGCCCACGCTTGGAATTTGATAATATTATGTTTATTAATTGTCTGTGTATGACTTTTATATTTATGGTGCTTTTGAGTTTTTATGCAATTTTATTGCTAATTTATGACGTCATGTATGATATCACTACAATACCTTAGGATACCCAGTTATAATCATTCCTAAAGTAATTGACATATCATGTAACGGAGGCAGAAATGTTTTATTAAATAACTATATCATTGATAAGTTCGTTGATACTATAAATGGCTTTGTATGTATTAGGATAGTGGGTGGGCATTCAATTTTATGACATAGTACTCCAATTTTCAACTGTATATTTTGTATTCAGTCAAATTTGAAATTGATTTTAACACGTTGTCGTCTTTGTCAAGATACCATTCCAACATATAAACTCTCCATATATGTTAAGAATAAGTAGACAAAATTTCATGAAATTCAAGGACTGGTAACATATTTTTTAACCTGATGTAAACACATGGCCCTAATTCATCGAAATGTAAAACATACAATAATTATGTCTCAGTGTAAAAAATACTTGAATACTAGCATAGTTTGAATCACCATGCTAGAACGTTTATTGGTAGAAATTGATGTTCAGTGTTTTTCCCTATTATGGATTGGAAAAAGAAATAAAAGCAATATTCTTTGATATCAAGTGCCACGATTCTTATTTAATGAAGTGCTTACACAATGATATTACCCGAAATGATACAATATGGTGACACCTGTACTTACAACATCTAGTTTCTAACGTTAAAGTATATAAGGGTGCAAAGATCAGGAATCGATACAATCAAGTACCACACCTGACCCAGGATACCAATGGGAAAGAGACAAACTCACAGTTAGACACCACAAACGAGAGCCAAGAGGTCAGCCCTTTCCCAGCAGTTTACCAGAAAGCACATATAAACAGACGCGCACAAAGACATAGCAAACACAAGGCAGAAAAAAATAAAATATCCTCAAAAGAAGTACCACCTTGGAACGGTCAGTAAAATATTTTACTGGAGGGCTTATACGGGTTTAACCGCGCCAACCTCATCCTTAATTCAGATGTGGATCAAGAAACATAGATATTTGGTTTGCATGAAAGACCCCTAACTTATCAATGCATCATCTCCTAAAACATATAAATCAAGATATAACAAGGAGATAAAGCAAAGATAAGGACTCAACAGTAAATAAAACTGAATACCGGAGCAAAAGAAATCCAACAGGTAAACCCCGGTGGGCCCGACAAACAGCCAAAGCATCAGGCCCCTACCATCTCATCAAAAGATAAGAATTTAAGTCGGAACCATCATAGAGTCTGAAGTCCGACCCACCAGCGTGCAACTAAAGAGGAAAGCAAAGTTGCCAACAGTGATTGGGTTGACCACCAAGAATGCAGTCTGTTGCAATACATTTATGTCATAGCCAATCTTTTTATAATGGGAAATTATTTTAATGAACTGCGCTGAAAAAAGATTAGAGCCAACAATCTTCTTTAATGTATACACCAAGTCACCATAGAAATCAGGTTTCGAAAGTCCTTGGCGCAAGAGAGATTTAAGTCCAACTTGGAATTTAGAAATCAAATCATAGTATCGTCTATAAAATTTAGAAAAGGTGCGAAGTTATGATACCGATAGCCTTGTTTAAGAAGTTTCTGAGTTAACAATTTACTGCGAGCTTTGAAGTCGGCAACATAGCTAGATGCTCTAGCAAAACGAATGAATAAAGAGATATAGACTCCATAGGATGTAGAGCGAGGAACATCACCATCTAAAACTAGGAAATTGACAATTTCAAAATCAAAGTCGTCACGTAAGTCATAAATTTTGGTAGAAACAATATAACTAGAAATCGACAAAGGCAAGTCTAAAAAGCAGCTTCGGTATCAGAGGTATTGGCTTTATTCAGTTGGAGTTCTGAAGGGTATATTTGACTTACCATATTGTCAAAATAAACATTATTTATTTTTAAAATATCGTCCAAATATCGGGATGTAGTGTTAAACGCATCAATAAAATTAGCCTGCTTATCATTAGAAAGAGACATCATAAAGTCACTCTCATAACAAAACAGGAATAAATCTGCAATCAGGGGAGCACAATTAGTGCCTATAGGAATCCCAACTACTTGTCTATACAGCTTGGTGCCAATCGAATAAGAATGTTGTCCAACAAAAAGGTCAGCGCATCACATACATTTTGACATGACCATGCATGATATTGTTTAGGTTTTTCTAAAGTAAAAAATGCATTTCTGTCATTACATGCAAGGTAAGGAGGGCATTCTCTCTAGAAGGTTCTATCATATGATCAATTAGTTTATCTTTAATCAAATTATGAGGTAAAGTAGTGTAAAGAGTAGAAAAACCATAAGCAGACAAACTGGTCGCATTGAAATCTCTAGCTTTAAGTTTATCTAAAATTTCACCTGAATTTTTTATAGACCAAAATAAGTTTTTACCGGATCTCTCATATACCTTTACACAATACTTGATAACATGTTTTTTAACAGCTGTAAGACTGGAGGTTAACAATTAAGAAAGCTCTGTTATCGTACAAGAACTAGAATTAGCAATAAATCTTGCTTTATAGGGTTTTATGGAGTTTAGGTAGCCAGTACAATGTAGGAACTTTGTATTGATTTTCTTTAGCTTTGACACCGAAATGTAGGGCTGTATGACAACCATGTCCATCGACAATAACCCTCTCACTCGAAGAAGGCTGCAGTTTATAGGCATTAGTGTCAACAAGCTCAAGCTTAAGAGTATTAATATAATACAATCGTCAAACAACTACAACATTGTTAGCAGCTCCAATGTTACCCTTAATATGTAACATTATTAGGAATTTTAATTCATACAGAAGAGAATAACAATATCATGCAGAACTTGAGGAGGTGACACACATTGTCTTTGCCCCATAGTGCCATGACATGAGGCATTGACCTTCGGCATTTCAGACCATTAAATCATTTGAAATTGTCTAAACATGTCTTTCTTTCAGAAAAGTGGAAGTACATGTAGATTTAAAGACAACCTCCTTCTGTCGAGCTTTTGATTCATTTCAACTTAATAGTTAATTTTGCTAAAACTGACCTATACCCATAAGAGGTAGGAAATGACAAAAATACAGGCTTTGGATTTTCATGAAATTTGGCTTAGATCAGCAAGATACATATGGCATGTTTTTGTGATAATATGATATCTTGACAAAGACTAGAACATATCTATCTATGGAATTGAATGTTGAATGATTTGTAAATTTTTTTATAACCACTTCTTAAGAAAACGTAAACCATAATTAATCAAAAAAAAATCGTGGTATTAATATAATGCCTTTGGTATTTTGGATTCAGTCTAGATGACAAATCATAGAAATGAACGATACTTTAGATTAAGGACATGGAAATTTAGAGACAGGTACCACCTCAAAGGTGGGTACTGTACGTCAGGGTAGCTTCCTAAGCCTTATTCTTAACTATTTAATTCGATAAATATATTTTTCTAGTTTGTAAATAATGAGTTATTAATATGCAAAGTTTAACGAAAATCCATGCGTTGGCATATATGTAAGTACCCCTTTGGCCCTCTTGGAAGATAATTAGTAGGGTGACCCCCGATTTTTTAGGATTTTTTCTAAAATGTAAAATGTTAGTCCATGAAATAAAAACAAAAAATTAAGATTTTCAATGTCAGTTTTTTTTAATATAATCTACTTTAAAAATCATAATCCTTTTTGGGAGGAATTACCAAAATATATCATGCTCTATCTTGACATGGCTTACGAAAACAAATATTTTTTTCACATTAATTTTTCTAGAAAGCTTGAGGCCCTGAGCATAATCAAGATTAAAATAATGACGTTTCACGCCGATAACAACTATTGTAGCTTAATATTAAGCACTTGTTTTTTCTTCAAAAAATTGGTCAAATGCTGAAAACTTCCATGTTAGTTTATGAAAAATTGAGCATGGTGACATATCCTTTGACAGGCCAGGCAAAAACAATCTGTATGCAAAGTTTTGAAAACATTTCAATGTGGGAAGTATTAAGAAGCAAGTGCCCTTCAAAGGGTTCAAATATTGGTTCTACTCATTAAAGGTGGAACAAGTACAGGTTATAAACCTAGATAGAGCACATAGAGCTACAACGGCACGAACACATTTACACTTGCATTTCTCATGACACTTTTGCAAGTTACATTTTTTAAAGACATATGCGGCTAATTCCCATGCACACCATTTCTGCGTGGGATAACCTATCTATTCTTTAACTGCATTTATTGCAAGCCGCGAACGACTTGGCCACCAAGCCTAGTGGTTAGCGTGTCGGACATAGAACCAGAGAACTAGGGTTGATTCCAAGACGCTCTTGCAGTACGATTGGCTAAAACATATTCTGTCAATATTGGTTTAAAAATTCTTCTGCAACAATGCATATGGGAGCCAGTATTGTATGATGATTTAGTTTATAAATTCAAAATAATTATTGGAAAATCTAATTTTAGTGATCGATTTGAAAAGATAATTAAAGGATATAACATGGATATCATGCGACAGTTTGCATACCTGGTTGTAAACCTAAAAATGGTTTATAGCTATGGTTTCCTCTAAAAGTGTCTGACGGTAGATCGGGCCTCGGGGTTATAAAACTTGTGTTCATTCTCAGACTCAAAATAAAGCATAATGATTGGCTGCTTGCGGACACGTGTCCGCAATCAGCCAATCATTGCGCTTTATTTTGAGTCTGAGAATGTACTCAAGCTTTATAACCTTGAGGCCAGGCCTCGAACTCAATGACGGCGCTGACATAAAGCTTTAAGCAGTTGGTTGGCGCCTGATACTTGTCTTTGGCTGGGTCCATCATGGCTCAACTTGATATTTTCTTTAGCTCCGACCATCTGTGATTCGTGAACCCTTTTCTTTGTTCTATCATTCATTTTTTGATGTGTTAATTATTTAGATTGTTTTATCTGAGGTGATACATTGCCTCAGTTAGCAAGCATTCATGCAAGCTTAACAATTTTTGTGTTTTAACAAGAACAGAATCTAAGGCGTAGGTTTGGTAGCAGTGGAATGCATTTAAGCTCTGTCTCCTCCCCCAAACCCCACCCCCATTAGCTAAGGCTGTTGTCCAATCTAAGGTGGTGGTTCTGTTGTTGATGATTGTTTATGTCTACACGATTTTAAAATGTGGACGCCAGGCATAAGTAAATTGATTTTCAGGAATATGCACCAACGATATATGAGCCATGACATGTGATTTCCAACAATGTGGCATTTTGACAAGTGTAGACTCAGACAAGCCTGTGCAGCCTCTTTTTAAACATAGAAACTCCAAATCTTGTTCAGTCAGTAGCCTAACACTCATAGAATATTCAAGCAACTAGCAAAGGCTCTGATCAGACTGCGCGTATGCGCAGGCTGGTCTGAGCCTTAGCTGGTTGCACATAACACATTGTTGGAAATCTCATGCCACGGCTCATATTTTGATTAAAATAAATATATTTTGTATTGCGTTTCTTGGAAGAGAAATTCTGAAAATAGAGATTTAAAAAAAACCTAATCTTTTCCATGTTTATGATAAGCCGTATTTAAAAGCCCCTTTTTAACTATTTTGTATTTTTCAAAGGACCAAATATGTCACCCTAGGGGAAGTTAACCTGCTAAAGGGGTTATATATGGCCATATGTTTCAGATTCCATTAATCAACCTGTCAGTAAATTGTCACCAGCCTGACTATAGTATCACACTGCCTTAAGCCGAATAGAATTTCCCACCTTTATCTATTAGAACGGTCCATTTCTGTTTTACGGGATGTTGGGTAGTATTTTTCATTTTTTATTCAAATTTTAATAGAACAAAGTAAGAAAGACGGCAAAGATCAGGAATCGATACAATCAAGCACCACACCTGACCCAAAGTGACAACGTCACAATTAGACATCACAAGCGAGAGCCAAGGTCAGCCCTTTCCCAGGTGACTACAAAGCATCAACAAACATACGTGCATGAAAGCATAACAAAACAAGACAGAAATAACATAAATGATCCACAAAAGAAGCACCGCCTTGGAACGGTCAGTAAAAATATTTTACTAGAGGGCTTAAACCGGTTTAACAGTGCACCAACCTCACCCTTAGTTCAGATTTATTCTATATAAAGGGACCTAACGCAGTCTATCATTTATACGTTTTACTCAAACGTGTCTGCTGTTTTAAAAAATACTATGATCGATTTGTCTTCGATGCGAGCTGGTCTTATGCTTCTGATCAGTATGGTCTGAGACCTTACTGTGTGGATGCACAGTCGGTTTGCGCTTTTGTTGTTTGCATACAACAAATCAGCTTTTCTGACGATGAGGCCCATGTCATGTAGACTGTCTCTGATGTCGTAACGGTCATGAAATTGCAAACTTATAAGGTATAATTATCTGGACAAACAGGCACTGTCCATTACGCACAAACACATGCCTAACTAAGGTGATATTGCTGCTCATTACTCAAAATTGAGCTCTTTCATTGCTAGAGGCGACTTTTGTCATCTTTTAAAAACGTTTGCAAATAGTTTAAAACCAGATCGTCGGTCCTAATCTAGATTCAAACCGTTTGGCAATCTTATAGTGGTCCTGAAAAAAATCTTGAACAATCTTATTTTGAAAAAAGTCACCAGACGACAACAAAAGCAGAGAGCGTAACCAAGCATGCAAAGAGATAAGTGACACTTTATTCATAAGCACATATCTTCAGAACTATTTGTAACTCAAAATAGAAACAGTCGAGACACGTCTTGCTGGATTAGCCTCATTTGTGGGCTAATTATGGCATAACAGCTCCTATAGTGAATTACTGTAACATATTTAGGATTTTCAGCGGATTATAAGTGTCATAGTAGCTTTCGTATGTCTACTTCGCCATGAATACGACTATTTTAATATCTACGTGTGTCCTGCATGGAAGAAAAAAGATTGTCTACATCAACTATGTAGCAACCAATAGACAAGTAAATCTTGTAGTTGTTAAGATGACAACAACAGCAAAACACAAGTAAGCATTAAACAATGTCCCCTTTCCAATAATTTCTAACACGAATTCAGAACTGATGTAAGTTGTAAACATCTAATATTTTTAAAAGACGTTAGAATCTCCAATTTTAAAAAGCATGTGTAACAGCAAAAGTGCAAACCAGCCATTGTATCAACGCAATCTGATAAGTGAAGTCAAACTAAACAGCTAAGAACAGTCAAGACGGAACTAAATGATTAAGACCGATTATTGGCAAGTGACAGTGAGAAACAACTGCTTACTGGCCAAAAACTGACAGTCAAGAATATGGAAAATCGTTGCGAGGGTGAAATTTTGCAACTTAGAACTGTTAAGATGGTTCTATAGACATTATCCTGTCAGTAATAAACTATATACTGGACCTGGAGATGATACAATGGAAACACAAGCATATTCGGAACATCATAATATTTGCATGCAAAAATGGAATCTACCGCAAATAGAGGACCTGAAGCGCACACCTGATATTGGGACACAATATCTTAATAATTTTTAGCTAGGGGAAGGTCAATCTCGGTTTATCATTTAAACATATTTTGTTTAACCATACATGGGCGTGGTGGCAATTGTGGTCAAGTGTTATAAAACAAATGTCATACATATAAAGTTTTATGTAATTGATAGTGCATATGAAAATTGAGTTCAATCAGCCCAGTGTTTTCTGAGAAAAGAATATTAAGATACAATGTATGTAGTAGACCAAAATGAGTGACCTTAGTTGAATGATCAAAATTCAGTTGACCTTTAAGTACTTATTTTATTATCCCAGTAGGTTAATTATTTGCCGCAAGTATAATGATTTAGACTTGACCAGGTATAGAAAAATGAACGTTTCAGGATTTTGTCCATATAAATGCAGTGGGAAAGTTAATCTAGTCAATGCCAACTTAGGTTCAGCATTTGTGCAATCTTGGTAGATGCTACATGTACATTCCAAGGCCATCGACTTTCTGGTCCTGTAGAAGAAGATTTTTAATGGGTACTTACCATATAAAAGCGTGGCTATCATCGTGGTCATATTACCAAAACAATTTGCATAAAGTTAAGCTAACTAAGTCTTCTAATGACATGTGAGTTAAATTGGCTGAATGGTTTCTAAGAAAACTATGTTTAAATATATTTACAGGACTCCAATATGAGCGAACTTGGTTGAATGCTCAGATATTGACCTTTGGCTTCAACAGTTTTAAAAAATCAACTTTTCAAACATTTTCCCATTTAAATGCAGTAGGAAGCAAATTTGACATTGACATTAAGCAGGTCAAGGACAACCTAGGATCATCATTTGAACAAACTTGGTATGCCCTACATCTCAAATGTTACATACCAAGCCCCAATGACATTGGCCTTCTGGTTCTGGAGAATATTTTAAAGGGGTTTTATTTGACCATATATTTGCATGGCGGCCATCTTAATCATGTGGCCAGAACAATTTGTACAATCTTTTTGCTGACTTATCTTAAGAAGTCTTCATATAAAACTTGCGTTCAATTGGCCTAATTGTTTCAAAGAAAACTATGTTTTAATATATATTGATTGTACTTCAATGTGAGCGACCTTTGCTGAAAGATCAAAGGTCAACCTTGACCTTTGAAACTTATTTATAGCCATTGTCTCATTAGGTTCAACATATTGAGTGATAAAAATGACTTCTGCTTCAACGGTTTAAGAAAACAACTGTTCAAAAGATTTCCCATCCAAATGCATCAGGAAGCAAATTTGACATAGACTTTAAGTAGGTCAATGTCAAACTGGGTTCATCATTTGAACAAACTTGGTAGCATCCGGTATGGGACATACCAAGTCCCAATGCCATCGACCTTCTGGTTCTATAGGAGTTTTTAAAGGAGTTTTCTACCATGTATGGACGTTGCAAACTTTCTTTCCCACATCCTAAGGAGTCTCCATATGAAATTTAGTTTAAATGACCCAGCCGTTTCAGAGTAGAAGATGTTTCAAATTGCTGACGAATGAACAGACGCCGTAGGTCACTCTTATACTACTAGCTCACCCATGAGCCTTTGGTTCAGGTGAGCAAACAAACCAGGCAGCCTTTGAATAGTACCGATATTTAATATGAAAACAACGCCTGAATGAATAAAGTTGCTCCTGGAGAAGAAGTGTCATTACTTTAAGAGCAACTCGTTCTAGAATGAAAACGATATATCAATATTAGCTTATCTCCTTTGAATATGTGTTCAGTACCTCTGCACATTGTTCTTAAAAGCAGTGAATAACATTGACATGATGAAACAAAAATACTTACATATATCCAATGTGAAAGTATGACAAGTAAGCCATCATGTAGGAAGTATGAAACCTAGAGCCATAACAAAGGAAATAGATAACTTCAATAGGCACCTACAATACCCGGAGCTGATGAGCACAACTATAAAACCAAAGGGTTACTTCAAGGAGCCAAATAACTTTAGCTATCAGTGCTTAACGCTGATGAGGACAACTTTAAAATCTTGTTTTGTTTGATTTGATTCTTTACGTCCCATTAACAATCTTTCAGTTATAAAGGACGGTTCTTCCTGGGTTGAACCAGTACTAAGCTAGGATTAATGTGTCTTGCTCAAGGTCACAACGCAGTGACGCCGGTGAGGCTCGAGCCTGCAGCCTCTTGGTCTCAAGTCAAGCACTCTACCACTGAGCCACTGCACTACATTGTATTGTCTAGAAAGAATGTTCAGACAATTAACTGCCAAAGATAATCTTTATGTCTCTACGCTGACGATGACAACTCTAGAACCTACTACCTTCATGGAGGAACTAGCAAACTTAGATCTGCTCAATCTTAATCTACACGACTTATAGATTACGAGGAAACTACAGATTTTAACCTTGTCAAGGGGAATGAAAATGCCTGGAACTTAACGCATTATAGCTTACGAGGGCAATACGAAACCTAACATTGCCAACAAGGAACTGATAGCTTAGAACTGCAAACAAGAATCTATACGACGTACGTACAGCTTATAAGGGCAACTATATAATCTTTATTGCCAAAGAGGAACTAAGGGCGAATAACTTGCAATAAAAACAGTATGACTTATACATTTGTAGCTTATGTGGGCAACTATGGAACAAAAAGGTCAGGGACTACCAATAAGTATCTAATTTACTTATAGAATATGAGGGCAACTATAGAATCTAACTATGGCAATGATTATATAAAAGTTATGGAACTGCCAATGGGAATCTACACGATGGCAACTATAGAGCCTAACATAGTCAAGGAGACACCAAGGGCTTAGAACTTGCAATGATATTCAATATATGACTTAGTTTACGGAGACAACAACAGATTCTAACATTCTCAATGAGCAGCCAAGAGGGCGTATAACACCCAATGAAAATCCTTATGAATTAAAGCTTACGAGGGCAACAATAGAACCTTACATTATCAAGGAGGAACTAGGGTCTTAGAACTGCAAATGAGAATCTTTATGAAATAGAACAACAATATAACCTACCATAATCTAGGAGGAACTAAGTGCTTACAATTTAAAAAAGAATCTACACAGCATATAATGGATGGGGGCAACTATAGAACCATAGTCATAGGATGGACTAAAGCGCATTGAACTGGGAATGAGATTCTACATGACTTAAAGCTTACGAAAGAACTACGAGGGGTGTTCAAAAAATACGCGCACTGATGTTGCCATTCCCTCAATTTTTGACTGAACAGCGCGAAACTTGCACATAATGATGCCCAAAGAATTTTGTACACAGCGTGTAACTTTACTTACATTATCTTTATCATGACAAATCTATGGTTGTTATGGTAACGTCACCTCATAACATCCGGCCAAAAATGTAACAAAACGCAAACGTGTGTCCCTCCGAAAATGACGTCTATCACTTGCGTCTGATCCAATATCGTCTCAAAACTTTTGCACAGTATGGCGCCAAATCTTGACACGTCGTCAGTGACGTCACATTAACGTATGACGTCATTTGAGCGTTAGGGGCCATTTGTTTATACAAGGTGCATCAAAATGAGCGTCGAACAGAGAACAGCGATTAAATTCTGTGTTCTCAATGGAAAAAACAGAAAAGAAACTATGGAAATGTTGGTCAAGGCATTCGGCGATGCTGCAATGAAGAGAACGGCATTGCATAAGTGGTACTCACAGTATGAAAACGGATACGAAAGTGTGATGGACGAACAGCGCAGCGGACGTCAGACGTCAATAACGTCGCAGAAAGTTCAGGAAATCAAAGAACTCCTGGATAAAGACAGACGTATCACGGTTAGAGAAGTTAGCCAGCTGGTAGACTGTAGTGTTGGGACAGTACATACTATAATTCACGATAATCTAAATATGAGGAGATTATGCGCAAGATGGATCCCTAAAATGCTGTCAGAAAACTCAAAGGGTGGAGTCATGCCGGCATTTTGTTCAGCGATTCGAACGAGAAGGGGAAGACTTTCTCAGTAGGATTGTGACCGCAGACGAGACGTGGATTAGTCTTTATGAACCGGAATCAAAAGAACAGTCTACAATGTGGAAAACTCCAGGATCTCCATCACCCAAGAATTTTAAAGTCAGTCGTTCAACAAAGAAACAGATGTTCATCATGTTCTTCGACATCCAGGGCGTCATCCTTAGCCATGCCGTTCCGCAAGGACAGACGGTCACAGCAAATTACTACTCAAAGGTAAGTTTTAATTAAACAACATTTGACATTTCTAGATAAGAATTTATTATAATATGGAAACAATCGATAACATGTTTAGTAGGTCGCTTCCTATGGTTTACATTTCTTACCAACAGGTACTGAACAGAGACCTTTTCGAGCCATGCAGAAGAAACGAGCTCTCCTGTTGCCGACCATGCTGTTTCATCATGACAATGCGCCTAGCCATCCTGCTTCTACGACTCAGGAAACGATCGACAGACGGTCTATTGAAGTGCTTGGTCATCCTCCTTACAGCCCTGATTTGGCCCCCTGTGATTTCTTCTTGTTCCCACACTGAAGAAGATTCTGCGAGGCCGACAATTTGACGATGTTGCAGATTTACAAAGGGCGGTGCAGTCCGCAATCGCTTCCCTAGGACCATCCGCATACAAGAACTGTTTTTATTCATGGATTAAAAGTTGTAGAAAGTGCATTTCATTCACAGGGGAGTACTTTGAAAAGGATGAATGCCTTTAGACAGAAATTACGGAAAGGTATGTGAAAAAACTATCAATAATCACTCTGGGATAATGCGACGTCAACGTGACGTTGGATGACGTTGGGCCGGGTGTGACGACCCAACGTGACCATAACAACGGACGTTTGATCATGCTTGAAGTCAATTGTATCAAATTTACACTGGGCATACAGAATTCTCTGGGTATGATTATGTGCAAGTTTCACGCCCGCCAGTCAAACACTAAGGGAATGGCAGCATCTGTCCGCGTATTTCTTGAACACCCCTCGTATATAACCTAACATTGTCAATGAGGTAGTAATGGACATGACCCTGGCAGTGATAATCTACAGGACTAATAGCTTATAAGGGCAACTATAGAACCTACACTTGTCAATGAGGAACTAAGTGCACAGAGCTGGCAATGGAAATCTACAAGGCTTTTACCTGATGGTCTATGGGATCTAGCCTTATGAATGAGTAAATAAGGGTGTGTAACTAGCAATAAGAATCTGTATGACTAAAAGTGCATGAGGGTAACTGTAGAACCCAACATTGGCAGGGAGAAATATAAATCCAGGTAGAGACAATTAAAATCTAAATAATTTATACAATGTAGTTTATGGGGGCAAATATAAAACTTAAAATTGCCAATGAGGAGCTAAGGACTTAGAACTGGTCATGGGAGTCTACATAACTTAAACCTAATGAGGGCAACTATAGAACCTAACTTTGTCAACGAGGAACTAAGGGCTTAGAACTGGGAATAGTATGCTACATAACTTATAACTAATTAGGGTAACTATAGAACCTACCACTGCCAATGACGAACTAAGGGCTTAGAACTGAAAATGAGATTCTACATGACTTATAACTAATAAGGGCGACTATAGAACCTTAAATTGCCAATAATGAGCTAAGGGCTTAGCACTGGAAATGAGATTCTACACGACTTATAACCAATTAGGGCGGCTATAAACCCTAACATTGTAAATGAGAAACTAAGGGCTTAGAATTGGGAATGAGTTTCTACATGGCTTATAACCAATTAGGGCGACTATAAAACCTAACATTGCCAATGAGGAGCCAATGGCTTAGAACAAGGAATGAGATTCTACATGATTTATAAACAATTAGGGCGACTATAGAACCTTAAATTGTCAAGGACGAACTAAGGGTCATATGATCTATACCCAATTAGGGCAACATTGCTTATGAGAAACTAAGGGCAGAGGTCTTGGATTGAGATTATGCATGACTTATAACAACCTGACATTGTCAAATAGGAAATAAGGACTTCAAACTGCCAATTAGAATCTACATGTAGTTTACTTATAGCTTACAGAGTCAAATAAAGAACCTATGCGATGAGTACCAGAAATGCCTGCACTGTCCTATATTTTGACATCTTATTCTACCCTGGCCCATATAATACATTTCACGATTTTTGAATTTAAAATTACATGTAGTATATCAATGCTCTTCATCGCAACACCTATCATATCTCTAGATGTAGCAGTTACATGTACATGTACATTCGTTCGTGTTTTTTTTTCTGTTCTAAGTGTCCGTATGGCCCCGCAGGCCTAAGCCATATTCAGCACACGCAATGCACCCAGTAGTCGTTACATGTATCATGCAACCATTTTAAACAGAATTTTAATTAAACAGTGCATTTTCATCAAAATGAAGTAATGTATTTTGTTCTTGAATAATGCGTTTTCCTTCGACTCTGTGCAACGTAACTAAGAAAACACAAAGTCTTGTTTTATTTATTACTTATGTATGACAGAAAAACTGACAGAACCCCATTACTATTGCATGTATTCTCTTGTCTGCCACATTGCCATGTAACCATGAAATAAATTTGTCTGTCTTTCAAAGTAATTTTCTCAACTGATATCAATCTCACCTAATGCACTTTCCAGAAAGCTGTCATTTAGAAATAAGCAAGAACATAGTTTCAGATAAGGACACTTTTTGAGTGTATGATTGTAAATATTTTCTTATCTTTTAATGTAAACATGTGTTTTGGGTGCTCACAAGAACCATCTCACTAAGACGGCTTTTTGAGTACCCACAGCATATGTTTTGATTTAGAAATAAGAAAAGTAATTTTCAATTATACACTCTTATCTGGACACCTGCTTCGAATACAATTAAAGACGTATTTGCACGGTAAAATACACCTTTGTGCCGATTTGTCACGCATTCTAAAACCATCACCAGCTCACTGAAAAAATCAATTCAGTGATTTTATTGTTATGCATTTGGTTAAAGGACCATTTATCAATGAGTATTTATACAGTACGACCGACGAGGACACTGGACATGCAGCGTGGTCAGATTTTGCACGCAAGCCATTCCTCTGAAAGCATTGTCTCGTCTCAATTTGCCAATAAACACTGCTGTCCATCGAAGTCTGTGTTACTGTCATATAACAACTGCAACTGTTCGGCTTACAGAGACGCTTGTTTAACCAGACTGACATCTAAATAGTGAGTGTCATTGGATGAGGCACGTGCTACAAGGATGCATGAGTAGAAAATAGCAACGTCAGACTTTTTCATATTGTACACGTATTTTTCTTCTTCTCTCTGATCAGTAACAACACGACCACCAAAATAAGTAAAACAATGTCCACAACAGCTCAGATGAGTTCCAGTATTCCTATTGTCTTTTTTATAATAATTAATCCTTTTTTGCATCGATTGAACATTCCATCCGATTCAATAAAAGCAGCTTGGGTGGCTAGTTGATAGATTTTCAGGGGTCGCAAATTATTTATCTCAACAATCATTGTAAAAATCTTAACGACGTCTTAACCCTTTGTCAAAGTACTCGATTTTTGTTTTACAAAGGGTTACGGTAATCACGCCTGTGTAACCTTTTAAAGAATAAGGTCACATATGGGATAGGCCAAGTTCTGCTTGTTTGTTTTCTCGGGGATCTAGTGTTTTACCTTATCTGAAGATATTAGTTATACATTAAATATCTAAAGTATATATTGTGGTCTTTCCTGGAGCAACGAACATTAAAGCCTATGATCCTGGAGTCACTTGTTTGTATATAATTTGTTTGATCCAAAATTGATCTTTTAATATGATCCAGATGTGATCTGAACATATTTTTGAGATGGTCCTGAACTCATCACGACATGATCTAACCTCAGAAGTTTAATTTTATTTAGTGGTTCCTTAGCTCATTTGCATGGCAAATTTTATCACTTCTTGATTGTCCAAGATTGATTTACTAAAATGATCGGGGTTTGAATAGCACCTTCAGCTAATATCGATTGTCCAATTGGTCAAGCATGTGTATACTTTCACAATGAACATATGTGCGATGTATATAATAAGATTTTATCCATGTACAATTATTGCATTGGTCATCTACATATAATGCAGGTGGTAGGGTTTCCAAAATGTATGTGGTTTTGTTTAGTCCCTTTAGTGAGAACAAGGTTCAATGCTACTCTATTGTCGCGCTTAAAATCCAGCGTAGATCACATGAATGGTAGGTTATACATGTATATGTATCATCAAAGTGATCTATGGCGAACGATCCCTTTGACCGTTTTCAATGATTATATCTTTATACATATGTATATAATTCAAATGCTTAAATTATTTGAAAATGGTGTAGTTAAGTTTCAACATAATGCTAAAGGTTCTAGTTTATATAGGGGATTCCCAGAAGATCATGATGACATTGCTCAGTGAAGTAACCCAAGATTATTCAATATTAGTGGTTCAAACTGTGATTAAAACCTACACTGACCCAAAATAAAAACCTTACACTTTATTTCTTTGAATAGCTGTTTTGTTAGTATACATGTCGTTGTAAGATTTACGCACGCTTAACGAGATCTCGTCGCAGATAACGATAATGCTATTTGTATTCTAATCCCAGGTATATTCAAGCCTCAACGCCTGAAAAACGTGTTCCTTACGTTGCACGTGCTGAGAAACAGGTGGTTCACCGACAGCTTTAAAATCGACAAGAAAAAACTTGATTACCCTTGCAACGAGTACATTATCACCTCATAATGACCGGCATTTGATCTTCCAGGTGTGACCCATGGATAGAGTCATTTATTAGTTGTATTACTGGGTAAATATTTTGGCCTTTAAAATGATTAACTGACCGCTTACGTGATACGACTGCAAATATGAAAAATATGAATTTCATTATAGTAAGGCAATGCAATCACATTTCCAAACAATAATACGATAAAAAGAGTTAATAGTTTGGTCAACCTGTATCAAAATTAACTTGATTTAAAAAACAACAACAACAACAACAACACATTTTAAGGGATACAATTGCGTGAAATATGCAAAACATGAAACCTGCGCAATTTTCACAGGTTTCATGTTTTGTACATTTCACGTGAGTGAACCAGCAAAATAGAACATCCACATGCATTGTAAGATGTTTATTCTTTTCAACACGCTGTTAGCTCACTCTTGATCATATTGGTAAAGGGCGTCTGGTTTTCTCTTTACAATTGAACAGAATGGCAAATGTACTCATATAATGAAAACCAGCAAGAAGGCAATTTCGTACACTCTATCTCACGTAATATTGCCAAAAACCCTAAATTTTAGCGGGATAAGTGACCTGAACAACTTTACCGACTAGGATAGGTTTTCATGTAGACACCAGACTTGGGGTCAATTACTTTGAAAAGTAATTATTTACAATTACATTAGAATTGGTTCAATTAGATTACAATAACATGGCTTTTGAGCAAAGTAATTAATTACATTCAAGTACTTTGCCCAATGTAATTAATCACATTACAATTACATTCCACTGCCAAATAAAAAGCTTCTACAGATTTTTTATAACAGAGATATTTGAAATGGGTTAAAACTTCCAAAAAAATCTAAGTAATCTTGGCATTCTAAATTGATCATATGCATAAGGTTGATTTTAGTTTTAGGAATTCTTGTATTATTATTATACCAAGTGATGCAACTTAGAAAAATGAAATATACAAAATCATTTTAGTTGATGATTTAATTAAACAAAAGAAAATTTAGAAATATTCATTTTTTGCATCTGTAATTTGCTTACTCTCTATGTTTTCAACCTAGTAGCTCACAGCAGAACAAAATTTAGCAATACACATTGACCTAAGACATTTCTTACAACTGTGTAAGATAAACCATTGAAATTATTTCAAGTTGGAAAACTTTTCCTAAATAAGATCAAACATTATTTTTTATGCCAATAAATAACTGTTTTTAAAAGTGTTTGAAAAGATCTGTGTTGCCCTATGAAAGACGTGAAGGTTGGCTTACAAAATCTAACTATAATCCAACAAAGAATATCAGCTAGTGATAAACTGAAATATAACTCAAGTGTTGAAATGCTGGCTTTTTTTGTTATTATACATGTATCAACAATGATGGGCCCTAAATTCACTGAGAGTCAATTTTATTGTCAGAATCCAATTTATTAATATTATTATTAAGAATATAAATTGAGCAGTTTAATGCTTTAAAATCATTTAGAGGATAGAGTGGGTCATGCACATTTAACAAAAAAAACCTTCAATGAGCCAAAAGACTAATCAATACTGTTTGAGTTAAATTCTATTGTTGGGATTTTCAAACGTTCTATGCTTTTGTATTGTTTTTTGTATCTTTAATAGTAAAAGTCGATTGTCACAAAGCCATATCTTGTATTAACAGATGAACAAAGAATTTTAATATGCTTAAAAGGGAACTTTCAAAATCATAGAGAAACTGCGATGCTATTTTATGTTTTCTAGCATGACTTTTTCCAATTTTCACATTTGTTCCATGTTGCATTTAACTTTCCATAAAATGGTATGAGCAAAGGATATGCATTTACAATGGCCAAGAACTATCCATTTAGTAAAATTTAAAGTATCCATGATAATCTCCTGGATAACTGAAGGTCTTAACTGACCTTTTTAAGAAATAAAAAAGTAATTGTTAATTACTACCATTTTTGACTTAGTTAATTACATTCAATTACTGTAATTAAAGAAATGGCTTAGTTACAATTACATGCATTTACTTTTGAAAATATATTTAAATTGCAATTACAATTTTAATTACCCCAACTCTGGTTGGCACCAACTCCTAATTGGTACATTTATTTGTTATTGTTTTCTTTTGCTTGGGCCGGTCCAGAGGCCAGGGAGACAGAAGTCCGGAACTCCCTTCCCTGGAAAATCACAAGCAAAGGGAATAAGCATTAGGACCCCCTTAGAAAAACTTGGACACCGAATTCTCCCCTTCTCACTGGAATTTTTGTCAGTTGGGCTTGGATGAAAAATTTCTGGAGCCATCTTTGCTTTGAGAAGAAATTTATGAAGGTCGATTATTTTTAACAGAATCATACCAATTGTGGATGTGAGTGGCGTATAGAAAAGAGTGCCTACTGAGGATCATTGTTAGGTTCACATTGTTGTCAATGAGAAAACAAAAGTGTACAGTAAAAACTGTCTTAAGCGGCATCTCAAAAAGAAGACAAAACATTGGTTTCTAAGACCGATTATCGCTTAATGAAGGTCAAAAGTATTGCAGAATGCATTCTGCAATAGTTTCGACCTTCATTAAGGTACAATTTGTCATTAACATCCTTGTTTTGTCTGTTTTTGAGTGGCCGCTTAAGACAGGTGTTAGGAGACTTGTTTCATGTTTATTTGAACAGATTTGAATTTTTCTTTTTGCGGTTGCATATAAATAAAACAAATAAATGTTGCAGTTTCATGCATAACGGACGTGTCCCTGGTATTGCCAAATAGACAAGAGGGCGACTGAAAGCATAGCAATAACACGGTGGCCCTAAATACATCCCCTTTTTAACTGATTTTAAGAGGTAAAACGGGTGTATCATCTAAGAAAAAACGCATTTAAGTGTGAAATTTTCTTTTAAGTATAGAAACACACTCAGTCTGTTATTAAAATGAAAAACAGCCAATGTGTGCCTGTTTTTGATTGGAAACTAGGCTTAATAAGTTCTTCCATACAAGTGTCCAAATGGGTATCTCATGTATAAAATGTGTCTTGGAAGAAGTTTGAAAAGTAAATTCTCAAAACTCGTAGCCGACTCAATTTCTTAGCTAGTTTAAGAATCTATTACCGATAAAACTGATCACCAAATATTGCATTTGAGTATTTTTGCATAAAATTTAGTGTTGCTAAGGAAACTGTAAACCCTAAAATTTGATTCCAAGTCGCTTCCGAAAAGTAAATATCAAACTGGAATTCTTTTTTTTTCTAGCAGAACACTCTTTAATTATCTATATACAATACATAAAGCCTGTCTGACACAGAACACGGTTGGGCTTACGATTCCAATACGGTATACGCGGTTATACACGGGTTGACTGGTACGAGTATTGAGCTCAAACCGTGCCTGGTGATGAGTTGGTACGATTAAGACTCGAATGTAGCACGAGTATATACGAACAAAGCACGGATATACTCGATCAAGCAAGGTTTGCCACGGTTTGAACACGATTTGCAAAACGATTTCATACGATTGTTGTACGTTCCAAGAACGGTCTAGTACGGGTTGTTTCGGCCTAGTACAATTAAACACGACTTCACGGGTGGTAAACCTAGGAACTACCACGAAATTGTGTTAACGTAATTTTGTTCCAAAGCCACATCCGGGACACGTCGTGGTAGTTTCCAGGCCGACAATTGGATAAACAAAGGTAAGTGCCATTTTTATTTTCGTTTTATTTTACTATTTAGAGCGACATATGGAAAAATCGGGCAATGTGGTTCCGTGTAAATATGTCTCAGCATCCCCTCAAGCCTAAAATTTTGTATGAAAAGTTATTTTATTTCTTTAGATGTGTGTTTCCCCACTGAGCATCGGACCAACTTTCCCCAAAGTACAGTGCCAGTTCGAAGGATTTTAGCCCATATCTGTCAAATTAAATGGAATTCGATATCATTTGACGATGAAAATGATAAAAGACCCCCAATAAACGTTCCTAAACAGAACAAAAAATCTGAGCATTTAATTGTAAACGATTCATGCCCTGTTCGTCCAGCGTGGTAGTTTCCAGCGCATCGTGGTAGTTAAAATGCTATTGTGGTAGTTGCCAAGACTGTAGAATTTTAGTCGTAGTTCCCATCAGCAGATGTTCACTAATCAGGGGCTTCTTTATTTTTTAGCTCACCTGTCACGTAGTGACAAGGTGAGCTTTTGTGATCAGTATTCCTCCGTCGTCCTCGTCTGTTAACAATTGACTTAAATGACAGCTCCTCCTAAACTACTGGTTGGATTTTGACCAAATTTGGCGGAAATTATCCTATTTAATAATTGTTCAAATGGTTCAGATCCGTTGCATATCCAAAGGCTAAAAATTTGTTTTTCAAGAATCTTCTTGTCTGGACCCACAAGGCTTAAAGACTTGATATTTGGCATGTAGCATCACCTAGTGGACCTCTATTAAAATTGTTAAAATTATACCCCTGGGGCCAAAAATGGATCCGTTTTGGGATCATATGTTTAATATATGCTTATATAGGAAAACATGATACAAATCTTCTTGTCTGAAACCACAAGGTATGAAGCATCATCTAGTGGACCTCTACCAAGTTTGTTCAAATTATGCTCCCAGGGCCAAAATTTGCCCCGCCCCAGGGGCCACATGTTTTACATAGGCTTATGTAGGGAAAACATGGAAAATCGTCTTGTCTGAAACCAAAAGGCCCAGAGCCTTGATATTTGGTATGTAGCATCACCTATTGGACCTCTACCATTTTTTTAAAATTATGCCCCTGTGTAGATGCCAATCTTAAACAGAGAAAAAAAAATTGCGGTTAAATCGGCATGGCATATGCCTTAGCAATAGATAAGCTCTTCTTTGAATGAAAATGAACCTATTAATATCTTCAACAAAACAGTGGATTTCATCTCCGCTGCCAGTCAGAACTTAGTTGAGCAATGGCAACCATTTGAGACTTGTGGTAAAATGGCTGTTTTGGGGTATTTTCATAAACTGCATCTGTGCAGAAATGTACTGGTTACATGAGAAAACCTGCACAAAACAGACACCTTTATCAAACTTTTACTGTTTTAGAATTTAACTAAATGTTATAGTTCTGGAGTTGTACTGTTTCAAAAGATTTGGTCCCCAATCAGGGTTAACTTGACATTTTTGTTCCAGATCGATTGAGAACAAATGTCGTAATAAATACTATATAATTATTCATTTACGTAACATAGTATCAAAAAAATAAATGAAATCAAGTCAGAAACGAAGTTGATTGTAAAAAATATACAGATAATAAACTTGATTATTATCAGGTTGAGATTTTGTCCCTATGTCTATGTTCTTTTTGTATGTCTATGTTTAGGACTATTAATTTAGCTGCAAATACCCTAGTTTTCATGTGGCTTTAACAGCATATTGGTTAATGTCAAATGACCCCCATCGAGGAATAACATGTCAAATTACATTCCATTTGAGATATAAAGCATTAATAAAATACTGAACGGTTGGAGTTTGAATAAGTTTGTTCTCTTTCAGCAAGTAATCTCACTTCATTAACTTTTTGCACAGGTGTCTGAAAATACCCAAAATAGCCATTTTACCTCCCCAAATTGGGGTACAAATGTCTAAACATGGAAACAAATGCGATAGGTAAATTCTATTCTACTGTACTATGAAATATATAAGTAATGACAAGCAAACATTACAATCAGAAGATGCCAAAATAGATAATTTGTGAAATTATGAAAACGGTTGTAAACATGCATTTAAACGAGCAAACAATTTGACAGACCACATTTTGGAAAGGGGCTGCTCACTACAAGCCATTAATTATATGGGTATTATTTATTTCAGTGTAACGCATATCAATTATAAAATTGAGTCACGACTGATCCCAATGCACTGTGACCTATTAATTTTCCCCCCAGAGGGAGGCAGTGGGAAACCCATCGGGAATAAGACATTTTTAAAAACTCGGTTGGATTTCCTACCCATAAGCAAATATTTGGTGTCCAAAATTCTTTGGTGGGCCATCATATTTGTTATGAAATCTCATTTAGAACTTTCAGAAAAAGTATCAAATGTCCCAACCGCGTTTATAGGTGTTCTATCTTATTCCCGTGGGTTGTGATTTTTTGCTGTCTGATCACCATGGTATACCCCCTTTCTGGGTGGGGGGATATTGATAGGTGCACTAGTATTGACTATTCTTAAAAGAGCGGAAATATGTTGATGGGAACTACTTCATGGTCTTGTCAACTACCACGATAGCATTTTAACTACCACGATGCGCTGGAAACTACCACACTGGACGAACGGGGCATGAATCGTTTACGAGCAAATGCTCAGATTTTTTGTTCTGTGTAGGAACGTTTATTTAGGATTTTTTATCATTTTCATCGTCAAATGATATCAAATTCCATTTAATTTGACAGATATGGGCTAAAATCCTTCAAACTGGCACTGTAATTTGGGGAAAGTTGGTCTGATGCTCAGTGGGGAAACACACATCTAAAGAAATAAAATAACTTTTCATACAAAATTTTGGGCTAGAGTGGACGCTGAGACATATTTACACGGAACCACATTGCCCGATTTTTCCATAAGTCGTTCTAAATAGTAAAAATAAAACGAAAGCTTACCTTTGTTTATCTAATTTTCGGCCTGGAAACTACCACGACGTGTCCCGGATGTGGCTTGGGAACAAAATTACGTTAACACAATTTCGTGGAAGTTCCTAGGTTTACCACCCGTGGACTTTTACTCGATTAACTGGACATTTACAGGGTTAACATACGGTCCCACCGACTTTTGTTGTCCCCCGACGAAGTCGGAGGGATATAGTTTTGGCGTCGTCCGTGCGTCCTTCCGTCCGTCCATTCCGTCCGTCCGTCCATCCGTCCGGAACCATATCTCAGTACCTATTGGTCAGATTTCATTCATTCTTGGTACAAATGATAAGTACCATGGACTCACGATATCCTATAAGTTTGGTCAAAATCGACCCCTTAACACTTGAGTTATTGCCCTTGTTTTAGTATAGGCAATTATAAGGCAAAACCTATATTAGCTTTTTTGTGTGATGATCTTCACATTTCATCAAAGCTATTATATTTAACAACTTCTCACTATTAGACCATGATTGCTGAGTGCCTGTAGATAAGCATGGCAGTGTCAAAGTTTTACACCACCCCCTTTGACCCCACCTAAGGGGTCAAAGGTCAAATATTTATTTTTCGCAATAACTAAGGCAATTGTTAATATTTTTGCTGAAATTTTGCATACAGGCAGAGCAGCAATAGATATGAAACATATCAAACGGGATATTAGTTTGAAGGCCTGGGTTCGAGCCTATTGGGTGGACTTAGGGGGTGGGGCCGAGGTCAAAATTAAACTTTTTCAGAATATGGTCATTTTGCATATCAAATTAAAGCTGACGACGCTGGCAGCAACATGGTAGCAAATATTTTGCCCACAGACACATCCTCGACCCAGGGGGTGGGGTCAAAAGGTCAAACTATATCTTTTTCTGAAAGTAGTCATGTTGCATATCAAATTAAAGCTGACGACGCTGGCAGCAACATGGTAGCAAATATTTTGCCCACAGACACACCCTCGACCCAGGGGTGGGGTCAAAAGGTCAAACTTTATATTTTTTCTGAAAGTAGTCATGTTGCATATCCAATTAAAGGGAATTGAGCACAGAGCACCATGAAAGCAAATATGCTGTCATTACACACACCAATGACCCCTGGGGTGGGGTCAAAAGGTCATTTTCTTTTTCTTTTCTAAAAGTGGTCATGTTGCATATCGAAGTGTAGACCTACATGCAAGGTATCACTTTGAATTTACACACATCCTTGACCTCTGGGGTTGGGTTTAAAGGTCAGATATTGAAATTGTGCAGATGTAAGTATATTTTTTATTAAACTAAGCACTAAAGCATACTTGACAGGTGTTTGTTATGATCTGAATGATACTGAAGGTGAACTAAGAGTTAGAGAAATGGGATTTATGTTTTGTGATTTACATGTTTCTCTCAAATAACCCTTCGTCGGGGGATATAAATCCGTCGAATTTGTCTTGTTCGAGTTCGATTCCGTACGATTTATATACGATATTGACACGGTTGAGCTCACTCGTGGAGTGGACTTCATGTGCGGTTGTATATACGGTCTCACACGGTCTTTTACGGTCTCACAAGTTTCTCACGGTCTTGTTCCATCGCTAATACGAGTATACACGGATATGGCACCCGAGTCAGTTTTTTAAAAGTTTTAAAAATCATACACGGCTTTTACGGATACACTCGAATGGCCCGAGTGTAACTCGGATAATCCCACGGTTGGTTCGGTTGTATGTACGGTTTGCACGGATGGCCAACCGTATAAGCCGTGTGTTCTGTGTCAGACAGACTTAAGAGGTTCCAAGAGAAAAACTTCATCTCTTTAAGAGAAATTGCTCGAGAACGATTTAGTACATTTCGTTTCAGATATCATTTTTAAACGCTTAAAATTTGACTACTCATCTTCAGAGACTATTTCAAACCAGAAAATAAAATTAAGAACCACCGTTTTGATGACTACGTATTCCTGGAGATCGGACTAACCCATGGACATTAATTATTACCCAATATAACGAGAAATAAATGAGTAACGGCATTTTCAAATTTGTTCAAATATACATGAAACACCTCTTGTATTGTACTTGACATCCAATCATCAAATGTGGCATCCGCGATAAGAAAAGAAGGTTCAGATAAGGATTTCCAATTTGAAACTAGAATCTCTGTTGTCATATGTGGAGATACAAATCTTTTTTAGCATAAAAATCAGATATTTTCTTATCCATCCGTTTTAACATCAGCTTTTTGCGCTTAAAAGAATCGTCTCATTGAGACGGTTGTTTTGAGTACCCACAACATGTGCTTTGGTTGAGGAATAAGAAAATAATTTTCAAATGTGACCTCTTTTCTGGGGGCCTGCCAGATGTGCAATACAAAGTAGATAAGGGCTGTCTGTGCAAGTAAGTTATCTCATAATTACGATACGACGTCTATACTGAGATTTAAAGACAGACATCGCAAAAAAAATGAGAAGCAGCTAATCAGAGTACCAAACCGTAATTCAATTCCTTTTAAAGGTTTCATATGCCTCAAATTTGTCTACAAATTTGCAAAATTAAATAGAAACTAATAGCTAAGAAAGGCGCGATCAATAATCATTAAACGTGGTATATTTTAGCTGCCGGCGACTTCTACTGCTCGACGGCTACTTAAAGAGAACCCCCTCAGGTCCACATGATCAAACTAATACTACGCTGCTAAATTAATTGAATCTGTCAATTGTGTGCTTCCTTTGGCTAGATAGCTGATAAATATATACATGGACCGTGCCATCAGAAAACCATTTTGGTCTCGACGCGACAAAATCTGTAGTCGGGGATTCCGACAAACTGAGACTCAAACCAGTCTCCTCAGCTACAGAGACTAGCTTGAAAATTGAATTTTCGATGGTAGCAAGTTTAGATATGAAAGTTTCCAAAAGCGAATAAACCCCCGAGGGCAGACAGGTATTCTCGCGCCGAGACCCATTTAAAACAGCAGCTTTCGCTTGTATCTGCGAACAACTAAATGTAAAGGCACGCCACATTTTTGTTAACATTTGTTAACACAAATAGTCATGCAATGGAAGAATTGCAACGAGTGGCCAATGAAAGCTGATACAATCCTACGCGTCCACACAGTCTCGCCAGAGCTTTCGCCGATCTCACATACAAAGTAGGGATGTAGATAAAGGTCCGGTTAAAATGCAAGAATATTATCCAACGAATTAGCAGCCCGTTCATGCTAAAATCTTACCATTTGCATACTAGTATGTTCTCTAAATGGCGTTATTAAAGAAAATTCTTTCCTCTAAGAGTAGCCCCTCGTTTAAATCGCCAACTTAGCGCCAAATTTAAAACCGCACCGCCAAAAATATAAATGCTCTGCTGTATGTGATAATTATACCATGAAAATATTAACCTGATCCTGGCCTTTATTATTTACATAATTTCACAGCCGATTGAGCTTCTAAATATATATTCGGCGTTCATCGTATACCAATACGGAAATGCACGTTGTACTTTTTGCTACAATAGATAAATATACCGCTATAATTCACAATTTGCTGTCTTCGTGGCTCAGTGGGTAGAACACGTGAATATTGCACACTTATATTTTTAAGCTCTGCGTTGTTAGTTCGAATCCCCTACGCGACATTTATTATTGTAACTTTTGAAAAGACTATTGTTTTAATTTTTATTAAATTTTCTCCTTTTGCAATATCGTTTCTCTATTTTCATTAGTTTGATCTCTTTGGTGACTACAACATTCTCTCGTCGGATCCGTAGCACTGTACTTCATCTCTTCAGTTTTTAAAATATGAGCTGCGACATGAGATTTCCAACAATGTGGCATTTTGACACGAATAGGCACAGGTGAGCCTGTGCACCCTCCTTTTAAGAAATGAAACTAAATGCTGTTCATTCAGTAGCTTACCATCCACAGAATATTCAAGTGACTAGCAAAGGCTCTGACCAGACTGTGCGTATGCGCATGCTGGTCTGAGCCTTTGCTTGTCGCACATACCACATTGTTGGAAATCTCATGTCGTGGCTCATATATGGACCGCCTTGCTGCTCTTTAGAGAAAAGAAATGCTTCGACCTGCTAAAACTGATTTATCTTGCTTTGGAGCCAAGAGCACGATTGTAGACCTATATTCGCAAACTAAACTCTAACTCCAAGCATCAAGTAGTTGTCAGTCATTACATTTTCAAAGAAAGCGTGAACTTACATGTTTTGTGTTTATGTGCATTTCTTTGACATGAAAACAAAGAAAAATTAAATAAAAAAAGTTGGGTCGACTAGGATTTGAACCCACAATTTACGTATCTGGAGCTATTCTGACTAACCACACGACTACCATGGAAAGAACAACTTCATTGAGTTATCAACGGATCTCAACGCCATTGTACCAAGACGTTTATTTCCGTAATTGCTCGAAACATACCGATTGCACACGGTCCATCACGAAAAACTATGTATTCGGTGTTAATACCGTAATAATTTATTCATGCATAAAGGTCAGGATCAGGTTGATTTTGTAGAGGTATACATGCACCCGAAACTATCGTGAGCAGGCCCATTTACACTTTTCTGATCCTTGACCTTGCAAGTTGCTTGCTTTAGATTGCATATATGTCTCACAATGTACAAAAAAGGCGACGCAAGACCTGTCCACCTTGCGCAAATTGACAATTACCCCGTATTGATACATAATTTTTATACATTTTTTGTTTCATTAAAGTACAATATAGATATATCGCTTCTTATATTATATTAGAAAAAAATGTTATTAGTAATGTGTTAAAGGGGACAGCAACATTATAAGCAAATGGATCTGCAAGGCTGCATGCAAGCTCTTATGAAACATGCAATCTGCCGAATTCCTGATCAAAATCAAATGGAAAAAACGGAAGTAACAGTTGAATCGAAGGCTATGGAGAGCAGCCATTCTTAGGCTGTGTGACGTCACACAGTGCTTATTTATAATGCATAAACATAATAGCTGGTTTCCTTCTGTTATTTGAATATTTAGAGATTCTTCTGTGAAAATCCACTCAGTTTAATGCCAACTGTACACTTACTTCGTCAAAGGATTTTTCAGAAAATTCATAAGTTATGACCATAATAGCTATACCATAGCTTTTCTCTATTTATTATTGATAACCTCTCTGTATCATTTTGTAAATCTTGAACGAGAAATATTGAAAATACGATGGATTGAACATAAAGACCCCTGAACTGAAAAGTCAAAAGATTAGACTTTATTTTATTCCACATATACTCCGAAAAACAATTGAAATTAAAGAATTAAAATTCTTTTGACTTTATAACATTTGAGAAAATAATTTCCTAACAAAGTATTTTTGTATTCGATTACCAATTACAATTTGCAATTCAGCACAATGCAAAATTAAATTTACGGGCCATTGATACAGTACCACAACAAATGTACCAAACATCTTTACCAACAGTTCAAAAGCAATAAAATTTGCCTATATATTTTTGCTGCAAACCTGACCTGGTGATTGCTTATTTTCTAATTCCGACCACAAAAAAGTTTTCACACCAATTTATCAGTCATTGCACATACTAAATCGACATTTTTTTCAACAAAAATGCGCAGATATGGCATACTCGATCTAATATGAAAACATATTGGCAGTAAAACATTGGCAACGACTACAAATTTAGGTGTCATACTTTTGACCGAGAGCCAACAATGCTTTTGGAGCCAACTATTATGGAATACAAACGATAAAAATGGGTTTGATGTTGTTTTAATGTTTATGACTTTTCAGTATAAAGGGTTAAATTTGGAACTGTACTGTATTTTAACCATTGAAGAATGGCTTAAATTAAACATCATTTTGATTGCAGATATCTGGAACAATGGATGCATTTAGATAAGTTTTTATTGTATATAATGTTAGAGATAAAATCGGATCTCAGCATTCTTCAAGTGTATTTCTGAGTATATTTAATAGTATTTCTAAAGCAAAATTTTAAACATAATAAATATTACTTGCCATGATCTTAAATTATCTAAGATATAAATCTTTGTTTAATTTTCATTTAAATCCAATTGCAAATTTTAACAAAAAATGAGTCAATATGTACAGCCCTTTAGGCCTGTCTGACACAGAACACGGTTGGGAACACGGTCCCAATACGGTATACTCGGTTATACACGGTTTGACTGGTACGAGTATTGAGCTCCAACCGTGCCTGGGGACGAGTTGGTACGATTTAGACTCGAATGTAGCACGAGAATTTACGAACAAAGCACGGATATTCTCGATCGAGCAAGGTTTGTCACGGTTTGAACACGATTGCAAAACGATTTTCATACGATTGTTGTGCGGTTCCAAGTATGGTCTAGTACGGCCTTGTACGATTAAACACGACTTTTACTCGATTAACTGGACATTTACAGGGTTCCCATACGGTCCCACTGACTTTCGTTCGAGTTCGATTCCATACGATTTATATACGATATTGATACGGTTGAGCTCACTCGTTGAGTGGACTTCAAGTGCGGTTGTATATACGGTCTCACACGGTCTCTCACGGACAGGTACGGTCTCGTACGGCCTTACACGGTCTCTCGTGGTCTTGTAGGATCGCTAATACGATTATACACGGACATGGCACCCATGTCAGGTTTTTTTATCTAAATCATACACGGCTTTCACAGATACACTCGAAAGGCCCGAGTGCAACTCGGATACATGTAAGGCCACGGCTGGTTCTGCTGTACATGTATGTACGGTTTACACGGATGGCCAACCGTATAAGCCGTGTGATTCATTTACTGCTTGCTAAAAACCCATTCCACTGGACGGCGATTACGCTACGATTCGAATTTTTGGTCTAAATGACACAAATCGTAACAGAAACGGCAAGAGCGCAGTAGAAGCGCCCAGGTCGTAGTAGAAGTGTAGCGGAATTTCAGATTCTATATAAAAAGGATATAAAAGCGCAACAAAAGCGTAGCTCCATCGCCAAGGTCGTAGCGAGGTCGCAGCTACATCGCCATCAGCGTAGACTAAGCGTAGCCAGATCTGGAATAATTTTAGAGAAAATCCTAGATCGCCATGATAGTATCAGAATCGCCGTCCAGTGGAGTGGGGGGGGGGGGGGTTAAAGTGCACAACGTTTTTAAAAGCATATCCCTGCACGATTTTATAAGTGCTACATATCTCTGAAAGTATATAGCTAGATGCAGATAATTTTATCAGTTGATAGATTACATTGTATCTGGTAGAACTTTTTTAGAAAATCATATGATGTATTTTAATTATTGCCCTTTGAAAATTTGGAAATTGCAATTTTGTAAGTGAGATATCTCAAAAAGTATTTACATTAGAGCCACACAACTTGGTCAGCTGATAGGGATAGATAAGAAGATTACCTGCTGATTTTTTTGTGTTGAAAAATCATATAATTTTCCGGGGGCATTGCCCGTTTGTTTTGTTGAAAATTTGATATTGCAACCACAGGTCCCAAATATTCCAACAGCTCTTGTGTGGTCTTCGATAGACAATCCGTTCATGTTTTACATTTTTAGGCGCGTTGCTGAATTTCATATGAGGCTTACTTTTTGAGAAAACTTACCTCATCGTCATAAAGTATGAAACCGGTCTCAAATCAAAACTAAATACCTCTACTTTAATTTTGATTGGGTCGTACGTTCGAAAATTGGTAGCGTCATATCTAAAAAAGGGGAGATAACTCTAGTCTTGCAAAAAAGAGAATTGTGAAGTACGAATTTCGAATCGATTTATTGCAGTATTAAAACATTATTTTTTCGTAAATTATTTTATTTTCTAAAATTAATTTAACTTTTATTTATTTTTAAATCAAATTTGGCTCATTTTCTTCATTTGCAGATAGAGCTAATGAGGGATAACTCTTACTACCCTATAAAAAAGAACATTTCCCTCGATATCGTTTCTGATAATACCGTTATTTTTAGTAAAAAAGCGTAAAACTTGATCAATTCGACGAAACATATAATTTACTATTCAAAAACATGATTAACAGCATTCTGACATGCTTGACGGCTCGGAGAATCGCTTGCAAAGTTGCTACCCCCGTGTGAAAAATACTCTGTTTTCGTGCATTTCACCAATACACTTGATATTCTATTAGGTGCAGTCTCTGAATGCTTTTGAGAAAATTTACCTCATCGTCCTGCATGAAACCACCTGAAATACTTTTTGATTTACATTCCGGGAAAAAATCTGAATCAAATCCACACATATTAAAAGATGATTTCAGAAAAATGCAAAGTCGTTATAAGAATTACCAACAAATTTATACTGATGGGTCAAAGGAAGACTCAAAGGTTGGTTGTGCTGTTATATCAGACAACCATAGTAATATGCAACGTATACCTGACGATTCATCAATTTTCACTGCTGAAGCCAAAGCAGTTGATCTAGCTTTAGATTTCATTAGCACTTGTGATGCAAACAATAAATTTATTATATTTTCTGACTCGCTCTCTGTATTGAAAGCAATGAACCATACCAGTTCAAAGAATCCACAGATTCAGAAACTTTTAGAAAAATGTCATGAGCTTTTAACTTATAAAGAAATTGTTCTCTGTTGGATTCCTAGTCATATAGGTATCCAAGGGAATGAGATGGTAGATAAGCAAGCAAAAACATCGCTTTCATTAGAACCAACTTCTTTTAAAATTCCATTTTCCAATTTTAAGCCCTCTATCAATAAATATATCTTGGAAGAATGGCAAACTTCATGGAATAAAAGCATTGGTAATAAACTTCTTGACATCAAACCAACTATTGGTGAATATCAATCAGTTGTTCGAAACATTAGAAGAGAGGAAGTAGTATTAGCTCGACTCCGCTTAGGTCATACAAGAGTCACTCATTCATACTTACTACAAGGTGAAGAGCATCCTCAATGTGTTGGTTGCGACGCACCTTTCACTGTACGTCACTTCCTTTTGGAATGTGGCGATTTTGCACAAGTAAGAAATAATTGCTTCCATGTTAACAACATGAAAGAATTATTTCAAGATATACATATTGATAGTATTATGACATTTTTAAGACAAATAAATCTTTTTAACAAAATCTAATTGCTGTTTTTAAAATCATGTTTTGTTTTACATTTGTATCAGACCATAATACAGATTATATTATGTTGTATTCTGTTCAGTTAAAGAACATGTACAGTTATCTGAATAGCTCTTTGAAACTGTCAGATATTGTACGTGGTCTCTCCTGTCAACAATCGTATTGCAACTTATTATCATAAAACAAACTCATCATCACCATTCCTTTTATTTTATCTTATAAATTTTTAACCTTTTCCATCCTCATCATGTTTAGTTAATACCGTCTGACGCTAATGACCCACAAGGGTTGATGCGTCGTTAAGCACCAAACAAACAAACAATCATCGTCCTAAAGGATGAAACTAGTCTTCAATTGAAGATAAATGTCTACACTTAATTTTTTTGGAGGACGCATACTCAGAAATGGGTAGCGCCATATTGAAAAAAGGGGAGATAAGTTTATACTCGCAGAAAACAGAATCACGAAATACGAATTTTAAAAGTATCAACTATGGACTTATTTCTGAAGACAAAGGGTCTGACACATTTCTTCAAGGTAATTTGGTATGCTAAATCCGAAAACCAATGTTTGCAAGCTGAGAATGGCATCTTATTGAGCTTATTTGCATGTTTTCAAGATGGCCGCCAAAATCATACAGAATCTTACATTGTTGTTGATTCATTGTTAATGTACCTCAGAATATTTGTGGGCGTTCTGTGTTGGTTTTTGTTTTATTATGCATCTATTTGTGTTCTTTCTATTTTTGTAAACACCTTGACGCGGAAGAGAATGATATTTGCTTTGCTTTAATTGTCTTCCTGGTGTCTTGTGACTGTACGTGTTTTGTTCCCCTTCCTTGATTGTGGTTTTTCCTGTTTATACTCACTTACTTTTTGGGTATCTAGTGTCCATCTATTGTAATGAATGTTTCATTCATAGCACTAGTTTGAACTAGGTTCAAGCTTTTAAAGTGATAAACGAGAAATGAGTTTCGAGAATTGACAAGTAGCTTTGATTTAACTGTCGTCATAATGTCCATTCTTCATAGCAATACCCACAAAATGTGTTACACTATCTATATATAAAAAGTAAAAGCATTTAAATTCCTTAGTACCCAATGGTCGAATCAGACCAGCCTTGGGTCCTCAGGACAGCTTCTCATGGGCGTCAAATTGTTTTGTGGGACCGCCTTCAATAGGTAAAAGTATTGCCCTCAAAATAAACCCATTTGAGCTATGTGAAATTGCGTGGTTTCCATGACAACAAACGATGCGCTTCGAAACAGTTGGGTATGTCCCTACAAATTACTTTTATCTCAGCAGAAATTCATCCTAAAGTACTAACTCGATAAAAAACAAAAGTAAGACATAGCAGCTTCATTCAGCGGTAAAGTATGCTAGTGAGCAATTTGCATATTCGTGAAAATTAATGAAGACATTAGGAAATCGTACAAAAATAAAAAGGTGTACCCACAAAGATACTTACAACTCAGCTGCGAATTATTTTAGGCAACCACTCTTAGTACCAAATAATGCCAAATCACATCGAATTTTTACCAAATTGTCCATTTAACAAATTTTCTAACATTCTCGCTCATAAATATTAATCAAAATATAAGAAATAAGAGAAAATTTTGGAAAAATTAAAGGGGTGTACTTATGTCAGTTGCTAGTTATCCTATTCTCAAATCAAAGCCTAGAACTAATTTTTATCATTCTGTGTTCTTCTTTCTTTTTAATGTTTTCTTATGCATTCATGAGTAAGTTGGAGCGCAGTGGCTCAGTGGTAGAGTGCTTGACTCGAGACCGAAGGGTAGCGGGTTCGAGCCTCACCGGCGTCACTGCGATGTGGTCCTTGAGCAAGACACATTTATCCTAGCTTAGTACTGGTTAAACCCAGGAAGAACCGTCCCGCATAACTGAAAGATTGTTGAGTGGACGTAAAGAATCAAATCAAACAAACAAACAAATCATGAGTAAGCAAATGAGATCATTTGTATATTCATCATAGGGTCAACGAGCTATATCTCAACTTTTATTTGGTACCATGGTTGGTAGTCCAGGATATATGGCAGCTGAAATATAGGTCATTTTGTAGGTGAAACCACTTTAGTTTTCTACTATTTTTGACTTATTCTTTTTATGTGTTCTTTAATATTCGTGAATAAGAAAATTAGATATTTTGAATACATATAATCATTGGGTCACACACACCTGTATCTCAACTATTATTTGGTACCAAGTCTTTTAGTCTAGGATAGTAAGCAGCTGGTGTAGAGGTCATTTGGAAGAGATACCACCTTAATTAATCTACCAATTTTGTCTTATTTCTTATGTTTACGTTAATATTTATGGGTATTCAAATTAGATCATTTGTTATTTAATCATTTTCATCAAATGAAAATGTCTCAACTTTTATTTAGTACCTAGTTTTGAAGTTAATCATAGTTAGCGGCTGACTTAGTGGTTATTTTGAACGTAAATCACCTTATGTTTCTACAAATTTCCTCTTATTTCTTAAGTATTCATTAATATTCATGAACCTATTCAGATAATTTGTAAATTTAATCATTTTGTCAAAATGCAATGTCTCAACTTGAATTTGGTATAATGTTTGCAGTCTACAATAGTTGGCAGTAGACATATAGGTAATTTTGTAGCTATACCCCCTTATTTTTTCTATCTTTTTTCTCCTATTTCTTATGCTTTCATTCATATTCATGAATATTTGAATTATAAAATTCGTATATTTTATCATTTTGATCGAATGGCTATGTCTCAACTTTTATTTGATACCAAGTTTTGTAAGATAGGATACTTATCAGCTAGCGTCATGTTAATTTTGTAGGTATACCACCTTAATTTTTCTACAAATTTTCTCTTGTTTCTTATGTTTACATTAATATTCATGAATATTTAAATTAGATAATTCGTATATTTAATCATTTTAGTGAAATGATTATGTCTCAATTGTTATTGGGTACCAACTTTTATAGTCTAGGATAGTTTGCAGCTGGAATACATGTAATTTTGTAGGTATACCCCCTTAATATTTCTACCAATTTAGTCTTATTTCTTATGTTTACATTAATATGTATGAATATTTAAATTAAATAATTCGCATGTTTATTAATTTTGGTTAAATGGCAAAGTCTCAACTATTATTTTGTAAAAAATTTTATAGTCTAGTCTAATAAACAGCAGATATATAGGACATTTTGTAGGTATACCACCTTCATTTTTCTACCAATGTTCCCTTGTTTATAATTTTTACATTAATAATCATGAATATTCAAATTTGATACTTCGTATATTTAATCATTTTGGTCAAAATACAATGCCTCAGCTTTAATTTGGTACCAAATTGTGTAGTCTACGATAGTTAGCAGTAGATATATAGGTAATTTTGAAAGTATACCACCTTAATTTTTCTACAAATGTTCTCTTATCTCCTATGCTTTCATTAATATTCATGAATATTTAAATTAGATAATTCGTATATTTCATCATTTTGATCAAATGGCTATGTCTCATCTTTTATTTGGTACCAGGTTTTGTAAGATAGAATAGTTAGCAGCTAGCATACTGGTAATTTTGAAAATATACCACCTTTATTATTCTACAAATTTTGTCTTATGTCTTATGTTTAAATTAATATTCTTGAATATTTAAATTAGATAATTCGCATATTTAATCATTTTAGTCAAATGACAATGTTTCAACTTTTATTTGGTACCAAGTTTTGTAGTCTAGGCTAGTACGCAGCAGACATATAGGACATTTTGTAGGTATACCCCCTTAATTTTCTACCTTTTTTTCTAACTTCTTACGTTAACATTAATATTCATGAGTATTTGAATGAGAGAATATGTATATTTAATCATTTTAGTCAAATGGCTTTGTCTCAACTTTTATTGGGTACCAAATCTTGTAGGATTAGATAGTTAGCAGCTGGTGTAGTGGTAATTTTGTAGATATACCCCTTAATTGTTCGACCAATTTTCTCTCATTTCGTATGTTTTCATTAATATTCATGAGTATGCAAATTAGATAATTCGTATATCTATTCAGTTGGCCATTTTGCCAATGTCTCAACTTGAATTTAGTACCACGATTCTTAGTCTGGAATGATAAACAGCGACATATAGGTAATTTTGTAGGTGACACCCCTTAATTTATTCTACAATTTTTCTCATTACTTACGTTTTCATTAATATTCTTGAATATGCAAATTAGATAATATTAATATCTAATAAGAGCGTCATATTGCTGTTTCTGAAAATCTATTTTATCTATTTAAGAAAGAAAGACTAGACATTTCAAACAGATCTACTTTTGTGTGAGTAAAAGTAAAAAAAAAAAGCATAGAAGCGTACTTAACGACGCTCATCTATGCTGGTTTTACATTAGTTCTAGTACCAGAGTTACTTCCCCATTTTATGAATGACGATACTCGATTTTAACGTAAAATTCTCACAAATTGATAGTACATATATATTTATCTTTAATTGAGGCATGTATCATCATTTAGGACGCTAATGTAAGTTTTCACCAAAAGTAAATCAGCAAATCTCCTATGCTCGTATCAAGTGTATTGGAAAAATGCATTAAAACGCTGTTTTTCCACGCAGGGGTGGCAACTTAAGAAGCAAATTTCTGAGCCGACAGGCATATCAGGATGCGACAAATCATGTTTTTGAAAAGGGGAAAGGCAATTGTTTTAGAAATTATGAAGTTTTGCGGGTTCTGATTAAATATAACGGTGTTATAGGGAATAATATAGAGGAAAATATTAAATTTTATAGGGTAGTAAGAGTTATCCCACCAAAATACTATGTTTAAATTTATAAAAGTCAATAAAACTCGTACAAATATAAATGAAAGTAAACTTTCTTTTAGAAAATAAAATAATTGCGAAAAAAAACGTCTTTTTGTCAATACAAAATCAGTTTAAAAACCGTACTTTACGTTTCTGTTTTTTGCAAACATTGAGTTATCTCCCCATTTTTTAATATGATGCTACCAATTTTTGAGCGTACGACCCACTCAGAAATAAAGTAGAGTCATTCATCTTGAATTTAAGACCTATTTCATCCTTTATGACGATGAGGTAAGTTTTTTCGAAAATTTGAATTTCAGCAACGCGCCTATTTTATGTATTTTAGGTTTGGACACTCACCATGCTCACTGTACATTGGAATTTAAGTGTTTTTCAAAATTCTATATATATTCAATGCATGAAGTACACGTGCTGGAAAACAGAAAATAGACTTGCCGTTCCGTTTGGCTGCTCATGAAACAGTTTGATGTGTATATTTTGTTGAAACAATAGAAATTGCGTGTTTATCTCTCGTGCATGTTTTAGCGTAAATTCAAGCACTGATATTGAAAGAAGTACATTTTTTATATAAAAAGTGGACGGTTGGCACATTCGTTAAGCGCAGTTGTTTTGAAAATGCAATGAAATTGGGATTTTTTAGTTGTTCAATAGTTACACACAGTTGATAATATATTCAATACGGTGGTCTCCATTGGCTTATGATCAGTATTTTGATTGTGGGATTGCTATAATTTCTTGTTTCGCATTCTATTTTGAGTGTTGCCATTTGCGAAGCTCCCATTACGCTGTTACGCACGTGCGTAATAAAAATAGTAACATTCAAGGGAGGTCACCTAATGTGAGAAAATGATTTTCCATGCCAAAAGGAATTGCTCTTAAAGGAAAGAATTCGCTCCCTCTGGGAGCAAATTCTTTCCTTTAAGAGAAGTTCCCATTTTAAAAAGGGACGCAATAGAAGAGAATCACTGCTTGTTACAGTAGTTTCCGCTTAATATGCGTTTTTTCATCGTTCTGGCTACGCCATTGGTTGCATGGACAAATAAAGGCTTCTTTTGTGGACCATTTGTGTTATTTATGTCTTGTGTTTGTCATGCTTTCGCATCTGTTCATTGCTGCCTTGTGGTCACCTGAAGGGAAAGGGCTGACCTCTTGGCTTGTTCGTGATGTTTATTGCGATTTTGTTATTTTCCAATTTGGTATCCTAGGACAGGCGTGGTACTTGATTGTATCGATTCCTGATCCTTGCTGTCTTCAGATTCACTTGCTTTCGATATTGCTGTCCCCTTTAAGCTAATGTTTGACATGTCATTCTGCTAAAGCAACAAAATAAATGTTGAAAATATTACAGATCCCAGTGTTTCATAGGGAAATGCAAACTTTTGAACCATATTGCTGTTTTTGGACATGCCCACTCAAGATAAGCAAAAATGACCCTTTCAAACGATCGCCGCTCATATGTAAATGACATAAGTGTTTATTTATGGTACTAAAGCTGACTTGCGCTTAATTCGCTACCGATTAGCACTGACATAAGATCGCCATTAGGATGATAAATATTGAAATAAAACGTTTGCTGTCTATTTATTATTGAGCATAGATATTGGCGCACTGGACGCAGTAGCAGTAAATTGATTGCTGTTTGATTCCACTAGCCTTCATATCTCCCAAAAACAGACTCAATTAACCAAAGCAGCTATTATTTTATATAGATTGTTCTATAATTTGTACTTCCATAAATTATACTTATGTGATAGAAAAGCGCAAAAAGGGTTTAGCTTTGGCTGTTTGTTTGGCCCACCGTGGTTCGCCTGTTGGATTTCTTTTGCTCCGTTATTCAATTTTATATAGTGTCGAGTCCTTATCTTTGCTTTATCCCCTTTTTATATCTTGATTTATATGTTCTTGGAGATGATGCATTGATAAGTCAGGGGTCTTCATGCAAACCAAAGCTCTACTTGTATTGATCCATATCTGAATTAAGGGTGAGGTTGGCGCCGTGAAACCGGTTTAAGCCCTCCAGTAAAATATTTTACTGACCCTTCCAATGCGGTATTTCTTTTGTGTGGCTTTTATGTTTTATTCTGTCTTGTATTTCTTATGCCTTTGTGTGCGACATGTTTGTTTGTGCCTTGTGGTCACCTACTGGGAAAGGGCTGGCCTCTTGGCTCTCGTTTTTGGTGTATAACTATGAGTTTGTCACTTTCCCATTGGTATCCTGGGTCAGGTGTGGTACTTGATTGTATCGATTCCTGATCTTTGCACCCTTACTTACTTTAATTACGACATATTTTGACACTGTTTTTAAAATGAGACTTTTTTTTTACCACACTAATCGGAGTAGGATGTCACGCCATTAAATACTCAGCTGCAGCCTTCTGATTTGTCAGCCGTGCTTTCAAGTAAGGAAGAAGGCAAATATCAGGAATCGATACAATCAAGTAACACACCTGGCCTAGGACACCACATGGGAAAGTGTCAAAAACCGATAAAACATCACATACAAGAGAGCCAAATGGTTAGCCCTTTCCCAGCAGATGACCACAAGGCTGCAATGAACAGACAAGACAGCATGTCAGAAACGAAACATAAATAACAAAAATGATCCACAAAAGAAGGACCGCCTTGGAACGCTCAGTATTATTTTTACTGGATGGCGTAAACTCACTCTTATTTATTAAAGGCAGAAACTACTGTGTCGACAGTACAGGGTGGAGGTAACCTTAAAATGGACAAATAAAATGTAGACGAAAAAATCCGACTTGTTAGCAAATATTGCCTGTCTCTCGTCGTGAGGAAACCTGACTTTGTAACATGCGAACAACAAATGCGCAAAATACCAGTGCCTTTGATATTCGCTGACCGGAAAATATAATACCTGAACTTGCTACATGCATAATTTCAATATGCTTGCTAGTCTCGGTAACTCAGCAGGCTGGGCTTAGCCTTACTTGGTCGCAAACCCCCTAAACATATTTTCTATTCGCGGTAAAATATCAATCTCCAAAATATGATACCGCGAAATATTTAATACTGTTTCGAATTCACAATAAATGGACAAATACCTACAGTATGTTGGTATTCGTAACGTCAAAAATCAACTTTTGAACGACAGTGTGTGTAATGTTTCAACGTAAAGGGAACTAAAAAGGGAAGAATACGCCCGTAGGGAGCATATTGTTTGCTTTAAAGCTGCATAGTCTGTAACTTTTGATCTTTTCATTTTAGAAATAATGTTTCTATTTTTCAAGAACACAGTAAAAATACTAAAATTCACTATACATTTTACCTTTTTCGTAGTAATTAACAAATTATTAGTGCCAACACAACAGCATTTATGTTAAAAATTAACTGTCTAGAATTATTGGAGGGACGCAAATAATTACAAACAAGAGAAAAAAACACCTGTTATTTTTTTTTATATTTATTGTGACAACATAACTTTATTCTACTTTTACAAATGATTTAAAAAGAAAATATTTTTTTGCTACTGAGTATGCAGCTTTAATTAATAGTAGTCCTTATGAAATTAGAATGTAACTTTACAGGGCATTGAATTAGGTAACCCGAACCGTCAAAATTAATCTACGCTTATCTGTCAGTGTTTAAAAATCGCCAAATTTTGATGCCGCGAATATAAATCAAATGATATCAGAACAGTGATCATAAATTGAGTGATAAGACTGTCATTACCCAACGCTATCACTCACTACTGACCATGATCTTTGTTTTCCGCGTGACTGTATTATGCATGTACAATAATAAACAACGCTAAAATGATTGTACATGTACATGTAATAATGAGTATGTGCAATACGGCCACAAAAATAGCCCAAAAAGCCCATTTTGCAGATTGACATTGGTTTTATTTGTCAAAGCAATTTTTTATTTTATTTAATTCAGTGACTATTGTGAATATGCGTTTGCTGCTTTTGATTTGGTACTGTATGATTTTTCACTCTTGCTGATAACGCAGGTGTTTGCGTCAGCTGTAAAACGTCAACCAAAATATGACGTAGTATAGCTTTATTACCTAAACAATTCCATTCTGCCAATGCCATTGTTATAATATTGTTGTTGTTTATGTAGAGAAGTGTTATGACGAATGCTGAGACGAAACACGAGACTCAGTAATATTTAATATCATATTACCTATACTAAAGTATTAAATACAGTGAACGAACAACGCGAATTAACGTGAGATGAACTCGTTAAGCTGATAGCTTTCGTTCAAATCCCAATGTGTATGTTTATTTAGCTTTGCATGAGAGCATGTATGTGTATTAATAGTTCAAATAGAATATGAGCCGCGACATGATACATTGTATTTCCAACAATGTGGTATGTACATCCAGCAAAGGCTCAGACCAGCCTGCGCATAGGCGCAGTCTGATCAGAGCCTTTGCAAGTCGCTTGAATATTCTATGAATGATAAGCTACTGATCTAACAGTAATCGGAGTTTCTAAGCTTAAAAGGAGGCTGCACAGGCTCGTTTGAGTCTACACTTGTCAAATGCTACATTGTTGGAAATCACGTGTCACGGCTCATATATTTAAACCAACCTTAATACATATATTTAAACCAACCTTAATACATAGCGGAGATGAATTCCAAAATAGAAATGACACTAAATAAAGACCATACACAAAACCCCTAAACACAATGGGAGAGACAGCAAACAATAAGACAAGAACAAACTTGCTGCAAAGTGCAGCAAAAATGATGCACGGTGAAAAACACATCTCTACTCGCTTTGTATAAAAGTAAGTAAGGGTGCAAAGATCAGGAAGCGATACAATCAGGTACCACACCTGACCCAGGATACCAATGGGAAAGTGACAAACTAACAGTTGGACACCACAAACGAGAGCTCAAACCAATTTCCACCTACTTTTTCTTTCACTTTGTTTCGGCTAACCGTTTCAGCAATTAAAAGTTTCACCATTGGTTGCCAGCATAAACATTGCCAATGCGCGAAGAAGCCTTTTTAGTAGCCTGGTTAGCACTCCAGAGTTTGTTTTGGGCGACTTTGCTGTTTAGCTATACCCCATCCAAATATCGCAGGATGCATTTCAAATCCGAAAATAATACATGTACATACAAAATATACATTATAATTGTGCGCTGTCTTCACTAATTATTATGCCATGAGTTATTTGGAGTCCGTTTTCGTAATTGAATAATGATCCGCAAATTTAACTTTTAATTGATTTATGTCAAACACAAAAAAAGCAAAACGGGAAGGAAAATTCGGAGATGAAAGACATAGCAACATTTTGAAAACCATCAAAACCATCAAAGCTAATAAAAGTGTTTTATCGCTAGTATCTGATGTATGGGTTGCGGGTTTGTCCTTATATACGTAAAATGTGCAGCACTTAACCAATAAACTCAAGAATATAATGATAACCTGTTTAGATATAGAGAATCTTACACGAGTGATCATTTCATATGAAATTTATTAAACGAGCCTTAGGCGAGTTTAATAAATATAATATGAAATGATCACTAGTGTAAGATTCCTTTTATCATATGACCTTTTAAATGCGGTTTCGTCGCCTTTAAAGTTTGTTTATTTCCATGAAAATTTGCGTTGTTGTAACGGACGTCGTCATGACGTTACTTGTTCCCGCCGAAGGTGTTATGTCACGTGTGGTCATAACATTATTTATGACATTGTGTCACCTACCGAATAACAGTAACGTCATATGATAAAATTAATTCATTAAAAAGCATATAATAGACTTAGTTCTTATTTGCCGTCACATAACATGTATAACATATGAACCTATGCAATTTAAATTGCAAATTTTGCTCTATGCAGTAAAACCCCAAAATAGACAAAACCGAGATCTTTATGACAAATGGTAGCTTAATGAAGGTCGAAAGTATTGCAGAATGCTGCAATACTTATGACCTGCATTAAGCGATAATTGGTCTTGAAAACCAAGTTTCGCTTAATGAAGGTCGAAAGTATTGCAGAATGCTCCCTTTGGACAATACTTTTGACCTGCATTAAGCGATATTTGGGCTTGAAAACCAATTTTCTGTCTGTTTGAGAGTGGCCGTTTTACACAGGTTTTACTGTACTATGTACTTTTACGCTGTTGTACACCTAAGCGTCATGTAATATGAAAGCTAACAAACATGCCATTTGCAGGAATACATTGACGATTAATGGCAGATGTTTATAGTTACTACGTTAACTAAACTGCGTAATAATTGGTATTAAAAGTGAAGTACATGGCGGAATACATGCTTACATAACATGTTAAAATAGAAGTGGTTCGCCTTTGTTAAAATTGTGGTCAAACAGGATGCGAAAATGCCATTATAATATAACCACTTGTACTGGCATATCAGAAGGCAGTGTGCAAACCACCATGAAATATTGTTTGCTTACATATGGTTATACCACATGTATCGCTTCACTTCACTACTAAACATACAGATATAGGCATTTTTATCATCATATTATACTAAAACATTTAAGCCCAATGGAATTTCCACATTATTTCCGTTGTAAGTGTTTTTGGTTGGTTCATTTTAATCCTTTGAATAGAACAAACTTGTATGAGCAAATATTGGATACCCTGATCAGACGCCGCAAAACGAGGCGTTTGATCTGGGTAAGCACTGTTTGTCATGTCCCACAAAAAGGACGCTTGGCTCATATGGGTCTTGTTTAGACAAGTTAACCACTCTGATCTGCCAGGACTTAAGACCACTCAGACCAAATTGTTGTTCACTCATTTAGAATCTATGTTATTATATTTTTATCGTACAGAAAGCGAATACAAGTTTTTGTCGTTCACTCTTAGGCGTCAAACGCTCCACAAATCTTTCTGGTCTGTACATGGAGCTTGGTAGGGAGCGCAGTGGCTCAGTGTTAGAGTGCTTGATTCGAGACCGAGGGCCGCGGGTTCGAGCCTCACAGGCGTCGCTGCGTTGTGGCCTTGAGCAAGAACATTAATCCTAGCGTATGACTGGTTCAACTCGGGAAGACCCGTCCCTAAAAAGACTAAAAGATTGTTGATGGGAAGTAAAGAATCAAATAAAAGAAACATGGAGCTTGACAGGATGCCATTGGCTGTTTTCAGCAGATAGGAATGTTGACATACTGGTCTCGAATAATCAAGTCACAAGATCCACTTATCCGCTCTGTTTATGCTATGATGCGGACCAAGGGCGCACTTATAATAATCTTAACTGTGCATCACAACATATAAAAGTAAGAAAGAGGGTTAAAATCAGGAATCGAAACAATCAAGCGCCACAACTGACCCAGGATACCAATGGGAAAGTGACAACTTCACAATTAGACATCCAAACGAGAACCAAGAGGTCAGTCCTTTCCCAGCAGGTGACCACAAGGCATCAATAACCAGACGCACGAGAAAGCAGAATAAAAACAAGACAAAAATAACAAATATGATCTAGAAAAGAAGCACCGCCTTGGAACGGTCAGTAAAATATTTTACTGGAGGGCTTAAACCGGTTTTACGACGGGCCAACCTCACCCTTAGTTCAGATGTGAAGGTTGGTTTGCACGAAAGACTCCTAATTTATCAGTCGGTTGCATAACTTCCAAAAGTTAAAAAATATATCACTTAAAGCAGTTAACTTTTTTAACAACAAGAACAAAAGTAACCTGTTTGAGTTAAAGTGTCTTTTTTCATCTTCATATTCCAGAGTTACTGCAATTTTCACGGCCATGTGGGTAATTTTATCTGAAAGACCTATTACATAACTTTACGATCATGCAATAAATGTGTGTACGCATTGTCTAGAAATTTGTACGCGAGGTCATTGAAAATCAGAAAATAAGCTACTTTTTAACTTGAATAAGTTATATTTTTGACGGACTAAAATTGACCTTGGCGTAAATAATTTCAGATATAACCTAGATAAGTTACTTTCGAAAGGCTCACTTTGAAAACATTATTGAAAAGACACAATTTTAACTTCTTCGAGTGATATATATTGTAACTTATACAGGTTATGCCCCTGAATGTTTATCAATGCATCATTTCCTAGAACATATTAAGATATGAAAAGGAGATAAAGCAAAGATATAGACTCAACAGTAAATGAAAACTGAATACCCGAAAAAAAGAAATCCAACAGGTTAACACGGGTGGGCCTGACAACAGCCAAAGCATCAGGCCACTATCATCTCATCAATAGAATGATAAATCTTTAAGTCAGAACCGTCATAGAGTCTGAAGTCCGACCCACATTGGATCAGCTTGTTCTTTCAAACGTTTGGCTGGACCAAGATATTTTATTCTCCCACCTTTGCCTATGTAAGATAGGCTGTCAGCTCATGTAAGAAATTTCTATCTTACATGACCACGTGACTGCTTTCTTACATGGGCAGAGTTAAATATTGCTTTATTCCGAAAAGGATATTTAAAGGACCAATATATTGCGCTAAGGTAACCCAAAGGCACCAAGCATGGGTTAACGTTACTTACTGACGTCATATAACGTTAATGACGTCATCGAACGTGCACCGCGTGACGAAAACGGCAATGTGACGCTAATGGCACAGTGAGCCAAGCAGGATTTTATTTTGCATTTTGCAACTAAACTAATGCTCCTATCATGGTTTCCAGTGAAAAACAAGGTGCAAACTACGTTTACACCCATTTTAATACCCGATAAAAACACTCGTGAACTCAGAAATAATGTTAATCCAACGTGTAAAAAGTTAGAATTTTCACGTTTTTTTTTACTTTTTACACTCGGACAAAAAAACTTTGAAAAAGTGGGAGAAAAACGATCCATCATGAGTCTGTCCATGTAGGATAGAGAAATCTCACCCTCGGGGTCGGAATTTAACCAGGGACTCGGCAAGCCTCGTCCCTGGTTAAAATTCCGACCCCTCGGGTGAGATATCTCTATCCTACATGGACACTCATGGTGGATTGTTATAACCTGTATCCCCCTGCCGCAGATTCGGCAACGTTTATTTGACCAGTGTAATTAGTCTTTTATTACTGCTGCTAGTGTACATTGTATCACAGAAATTAATACTTTACAAGAATGCAAACAGGAATCATACACTGACCCAAAATGAAAACTTTACATAGTATTCAAAAGTATATATTGTGATGATAAATTAAGTTTCGGGGTTAATTTTTTCAGTCATGGAATCTTCAATGCCTTATCGCTGTCTCTGAAAAAAGTATTGGATGAAAAACATAAATTGCATCATTCTTATGAATAATTCAGTTCAAAGGGGTCAAAATGAAAATTTTTAAAAACAATTAAACCAGTTACACAGATTTTGGAAACAAGAAATTACTGACTGCGTGGTTTAAGCGATGTTAAAAAGATCATCAGTAACCAGTGTGACCTTCATTTTTTACGAATGCTTAGCAGAAAATGTCGCCTCATTGAATCTACGTAACGTTGTATTGGCACGTTAGGGATACGTATGAAATGCTAACAGAGGTGCATATTGGAGTCATTTAACGCATCCATTTGATGATTGGACCTGACCCTCCGACCCAATTCATCCTATGCATGTTCTATGGGGTTCTTATCCGGGGGTGAAGCAGGTCAAGGCAAGAGGTTGACGTAATTTTTAGCGTGGAATTGTGTGGTTATTTACGTGTTGTGTGTGGCCTTGCGTTGTCATGCTGGAAAATGCCAGGCCGTTATTTTGCACGAAATGACTAATTATCTTTAGAGCGTGAACCCCGTAAAGACGATCAATGATAATTTCCGTCTAAAACGATTACGTGGGTGAGTTTACGTGTTTACGCGATAAGGACGTAACGTCGTTACACTTGCGCGACCAGGTCTTTGCACGAACTCTGACATACCCAGTTCTGTTGTACCGGTTCATCAGATAATGAATAGTCGGTCTAGAGCACCCAAATTGATGCGCGATATAATTTACCGTAGACCCCGCATTGAGCACGCCAATAACGTGGGTTTTTTTTTATCTTTTGAAAGACGTGGCGTAACTAAATCGAAGCGTTTTGTAACAATAAATTATTTTTTATTACCAGGACTCAGCTGCAAATGTTTTCTTGTCGGTTTTAAAGCTGTTAATTAACCACCTGTTTCTCAGCGCGTGCAGCGTACGAAACACGTTTTTCAGGCGTTGACGCTTGAATAGACCTGGGATTTGAATAAAAATTGCATAATCGTTATCTGCGACGAAGTCTCAATAAGCATGCTTGAATCTTACAACGACATGTATACTAACAAAACAGTTATTCAAAGAAATAAAGTGTAAAGTTTTCATTTTGGGTCAGTGTATTTAGACTTAGTGTGTTAAAACAAATATATCAAGATAGCACTCAGTCTGTCTAGATTCACACTAAGTTCTCACAGTCTTATGATCGAAAGTGATCGCTACAATTGAATACACAGGGACGAACGCCTCTTTATTTTTGCAGCTAGCCAATATTAAGTTTGATCAACTTATATCAGTTACCCCAAAGAAAACATTGATTAACCTAAGGAAAGAGCTATGTGCATTAATGGGCTAATTTGGCCCCCTCTGGAGCCAAAAATTGAAAGTTGCTTTTCACCAATTTCTTCTGATTGGTCTATTAGAAACCTAAGTGTAATAGTCTGGCATTTATTTAACTTTTACCATTGCTATTGTAACAAAAATGGCCGCCAAAATAGGCTTAAAATAGAGAAATTGCCATTTTGGACCAAATTTAAGGCTTTTGGAGACCGATGCTTTTAGAATTAGATATCAGCACGCCTAAATACAAAGAAAACTTTTAATATTTTGTGAGCCGTGCTAGTTCTCATCATCTGTTAAAGTATCTTTTTGGTATTTGCTTGTGCTCTATGTTAATTTCTCTGTAAAATGTCTCAAATTTGCTCCAAAATGGCCATTTTTCTATTTTCAACCTACTTTGGCGGTCATTTTTGTTACCATAGCAATGGTAAATGTCAAAATAAAACAAGGCCTTTACACTTGGCATATTGTTCTAATAAACCAATAAGAAGAATTTGGTGAAAAGCAATTTTTGTTTTTTTGGCTTCATATGGGGGCAAAATAGCCCCTTAATGCACATAAATCTTATTTTGTATCATGAAACGAAACTCTACATAATGACACTGTATAATTTACAAAATATATCTGCTTTTGTACTTTGATGTCAAAACTATTGCTTCTCAGAAAAATGCTATACTAGATTTGCTCACTCATACATGTATAGTTGATATGCCTAAAAGCATTAATACTGTTAAATGCCATTATCACATGACGTCGCGTCTGGGAGTGAAATAACGCCATGCAATAAAATCTGTAAACCACTAGTGGTTTATCGATTTACGGGAAACGTTATTACGTCCATAACAACGTTGCATACATGATGACAAAATCATAACGTTTTTTATGCCAGAAATGAGATTTCAAAGAATTTGTCATATGATAAATATAATCTAACATGCGTGCTCTTGTATTATTGAATTTATTAAACTCGTTGCGAAAAAGAGATAAAATGCTCGGCAAGCCTCGCATTTTATCTCTTTTTCCCAACTCGTTTAATAAATTCAATAAAACATGAGCACTCATGTAAGATCCTCTATTTCTCTTTCTGATCAGTCGTGTGTGATTTTGTTGGCGTATGTGCAAACAAAAATGGAGATGACTAGAAAATATTGCCCCCAAGGTTTACAGAAGAGAAAGCACAAAAGACAACAAAACGAACATACTAATCACAAAAGCAACACAAAATATCTTTAACCCTTAAAGCGCCAAGAAAAATATGCATCTGAAAATGTTGTCTGCTAAAGTCGTCTGCTGCAAATAATTGCCTAACATTACTGACGAATTTCGTATAGAAGCAAACAGCGTGGACCCAGAACAGACTGCTCCTATATAGGAGCAGTCTGATCTGGGTCCACACTGTTTGCCATACTGGCTTCTTAAACATTTCAGCAGACGAGAAAGCAGGCGACTTTTGTTGTGATTGGCGCATTAAGGGTTAAAAAAGTTAAGTGGCGGAGATTAAATGGATGGGTGTTTGGTGCAAACACGATGAATACTTTTTCAGAAGCTCGATATTATCAAAATAAAATAATTATGGTCATTTTCGACCACCAAAGCAACATAATTGCTGCACCATTGAGATATGTAACCTTATAACCCAGTGAGAACTCAGGATTACAAAGCAGTGCATACAACTCATGGTCATTTTCGACCACCAAAGCAACATAATTGCTGCACCATTAGGATAAGTAACCTTATAACACAGTGAGAACTCAGGGTGACAAAGCAGCGCATACAACGCAATCGCAGTATATTTGGAACCATGCAGACACCGACATGATCTGCCCTTCATGGAAAGAAGCATAGGAATAACTGACCGTCCGGATGTGGTGGTTGGGGAGGGGGTCTGGTATTTTCTAATCATTAAATATTAGCTCATTTTCGCTTATTCCATTAGTCATTAACAAAATAATATCTTAGTTCGTTTATTTGCTTGATTATTCTTCACGTCCCAGTCAACATTTTTTCAATTACGTTTGGACGGTTTCTGGGCTTACCAGTACTAAGCAGGGATTAATATGTCTTGTTCAAGGAAGCAACACAGTATATGTGTCAGTGATATGTGGTTGTGGTATTTCCTGGTCATACTAATAAGCACCCGTCTTTTGTATAGTCTTGATTACAAAACATGTTGATTATGTGGAACTGTGAAATTTGTGTCATTTCCCGATCATATGTACTTTTGTGTGTGTTTATAATTTGGCACTTTGGTAATCACATTTTTCAACTAGTTTATGGCTGTTAATTACGCACACCTCTCGGGCATTCAGTATAGGACATTGCAATTATTGGAACTCTCAGGTGCTGGCTTAATTGTTTAGATGAATAGATGAAGTTTATGTTTTTTCCATAAAATATCGATATAATAGCGGTATTTTATTGAAAAACCAAAACTTCGTTTATAACAGCCATCAGTTTTTTTTTGCCACACCAGAATTTGGCAAAATCACATCATCTTTCTAGTGATGCAAAAGACTCTAAACCACTAAATTACATAAATACAGACATAAGGGAGCAAAACATATATAATTATGACTAAAAAAATATATGCCATCATGGTGAAAAAATTGTCAAAGTTAAAAACCCCGCGGGGTTTTTCGAAAACCCCGCAGGGTTTTTAAAACCCCGCGCGGGGTTTTTCCCCCACATTTTCAAATGGGGGAAAAACCCTGCAGGGTTTTTTCAAAAAATAAAGATTAAAATTTGTTCAAGAAACAAGTTTGTTTGATTGTAATTATTGCAGAAAATGATTGATATGGCTTAATTCAAAACTTTGATTTCCCCCGCGGGGTTTTTCTCCTATTTCAGATTGTGGGGGAAAAACCCCGCAGGGTTTTTTGAAAAATTCAAATTGACTTTTTTGAATTATTATTCATCACAATGCATAATAAAAGGTATATCAATAACTTTCAGCATTATATTGTGCCTCTAGAGGAAAAAGAAAATTCCCCCGCGGGGTTTTTCCCCCGCGGGGTTTTTCCCCCACAAAATGAAATGGGAGAAAAACCCTGCGGGGTTTTTTATCCAAAAATAATATTTTCAGTTTTTAGCTCAAAGAAGTATTTTACACTCTGTGTTCAAAGTTGTGAGAGTTTTATATCAAAACAGAGAGATTTCAATTTCTCCCTTGGTGGGAAATCCTAAAATATACGTTACCAAAATGGCAATGTATCATTGTTAGACTGATGGCTGAAAATGTTTTGCTCCCCGCTAAAGAATTTTGCAGACACATCGTATCTTAAAAGAGCATTTCAAGCTGCGTAGAATAAGAGATGTTTGCATGTGTACGATTTGGTGTTTGCCTCTGACAGTCTGTTACATATGTTACCATATAAAATTCAGAAAATGAAAAGTTAAAAGGCTGTGCTACAGAAAGAAGGTATTAAACTAACTATTTAAATCACGCATATAGTCTGCCTGCTGGATACCTAAGCTGCAGATAAAAGTTTTAAAGCAAAATTACGGCATCCTAATGTGTTATGTGCGTTACTTACATAAAACTACCCTTTAAAAACGGTAACTGTGACCAATAGCATTTAATTTTACAGCTGATTTGTGAATTTTTAAAATGCTTTTAATCTGTTGTACTAACACACTTATTTGGCTTATAGAATAAAAAACAAAGTGTGTTTATCTATCTTAAATGCATTGCCTTATATAAGCAATTAAACAACACTACCCCAAGTTTTAAGGAGCCCAATTTGGTAGGTATTATTTACGTAAAAATTATATAAAATCTTCCATATTTTGATAGTCTTGCTCATATTAAAGAATCATAGATTTTGCATGTTAAACAACAAGATAGGAGTACTTGATACAGGTTGTGTTACAGGTTGTAACTTATGTTACCTAACATAATAAATTAGCAAGGCCATTGACTTGGTGTAAGAGATGATATTTCAAAGGGAAATGAATATTTTTTGCATGGTTTCTTATAAATCTCTGGGCTTTGGTGCTTTAATCTTAGGAAGCAATTCATTGCTCTATTATCAAGACCTTTTTACAGATGTTATATATAAACTTTTTCAATATTTCCATATATGTATAATACTACGATATAGATAGAGGGGCGTGGAAAATAATAGTTTCTATTTTAACATGAAAATTTAGTATTTGTTAAATTGGTTAAATGTTTTAAAATATCTAAACTAATCCTTATCCAAGTCGTATACAATATCTATCATTATATCTGCTTGTGTGGCAAAATAATTGCTCGTCTCATCTCATCACAACCAGTAGAGTAATCAGACAGAATTATAACTGTAGTCTAAGTAAGGGCCCTTTGGAATTCTGTAGACATACTTGTAATCTATAATAAATATAATGTAAACAGTGGTCAAGAATAAATCAAAGGATGAGAAGATCCAATTAAAATCAAGTTTAGCTCATTTATTGCCCATAATTAGACATTTAAAAAACATCAAACAAAACCATCATTGCAGACGACCTTAATATAATAATAATAATAATAATAATAATAATAATAATAATAATAATAATCTTTATTTCCTCCACATGTGAAGAGCATACAAATAAAGCACAATTACAAAAGCAAGATAGAAACATTGAACATATATACATCATACACATTATTGTTTTGGTTTTAATATTTTAAAACCTGTTTGTTTATATATCGATATTCAGATTTGAATCGTTTCATTCAAAATCAGGTCACCAACATCCATGCTGTATATGACAATAGACCACGTCAACACTGATGAAGTATTATTGTTATGGCATTCACCTATTTTTTTTCTTATTATTAATCTATATAATAAAAATAAACTCGACCAAACAAAGAAATCATGATCACCATGCGTGACATTTGGACTTCGAATCTTGAAAGGTAATTTAATAGCCATTTCTTTAATCGGGACCGACAAATCACTTCGAAAAATTGAATTTTTCGGATAATCGAAATTCGAATAATAGGTAGTTTTATTGCAATAGATAATAGAGAAAAAAGTCGGGACTGTCCGTAGTCTTCGAATAACCCAGTAGTTTCGGATAGTCGAAAATTTGGCTGGAAGGTTAAAAAAATAAATGTTCTTTACCACTCCCCACTTGTGAGAAAGTCGACCTTTCAACAAATTAGGTTGAATTCAGCCCAGCATGTTTGGATTAGCATAAATGAAAAAAGTCAATAAGCAATGCTTATTAGATACCCCCCGCACAGTAAGATTCAGTGGAAAAAACTTGGCAAGTTATAGTTCAAACCAGCAGACCTATGTTTTAAAAAGAAGATTTCAGCAGAATCTGTGCAAACAAAAATTATAAACTCCTTCATGCATATGTTCAATGTGTCTACATTGTATCCGCAAAGTATCAAATTGCTCCATCAAAAGCTGTGGTAGGAGTTGAGCGGCCCATAAAGGCACTATCCATGCATATACAAAAGTCATATAAGGTAATAATTGTCTAAGTTCTAATAGCTGTCATTTTGTCGATTTTTTTTCAACCAGACTCCTTCATGCATATGTTCAATCTGTCTATATTGTATAGGAAAAGTATCAAATTGCTACATTAAAAGCTCTGGTAGGATTTGATCGGCCTATGAAGGCACCATCTATGCATATACAGAAGCCTTATTAGGGAAAAATTGTCTAAGTTCTCACAGCTGTCATATTGTCAAAAATTATTTTTTCTGAGCCAAACTCCTTCATGCATATGTTCAATGTGTCTACATTGTATAGGCAAAGTATCAAATTGTTCCATCAAAAGCTGTACTAGGAGTTAATCGGCCCATGAAGGCACCGTCTATGCATATACAAAAGCCCTTTTAGGGTAAAATTGTCTAAGTTCTCACAGCTGTCATTTTGTCAAAAATTATTTTTCTGAACCAAACTCCTTCATGCATATGTTCAATGTGCCTACATTGTATAGGCAAAGTATCAAATTGCTCCATCAAAAGCTGTGGTAGTAGTTGATCGGCCCATGAAGGCACCGTCTATGCATATACAAAAGCCTTATTAGGGAAAAATTGTCTAAGTTTTCACAGCTGTCATTTTGTCAAAAAATATTTTTTCTGAAGTAAACTCCTTCATGCATATGTTCAATGTGTCTACATTGTATAGGCAAAGTATCAAAGTGTTCCATCAAAAGCTGTGGTAGGAGTTGATCGGCCTGTGTATGGCCTATAATAGCATAAGCATAAAACCCTATATTAAAAGCCATTTAGAACTACAAAGGGAAATAACTCTAATAAAATTGGCCCCTAGCCCTTACTTTTTTGTCTAAAGTATTTGTCTTGCATATATGAACATGTTTGCAAGGTTTGATGAAAATCCAGCAATGACTTTTCAAGATATTAAAATAACAAAACGTTACGGACGGACAGACGGACGGACAGAAGGACACACACATGCACGCGCGCACGCACGGACAACGTAAAAACAGTATACCCACCACAAACAAAGTTTGCGGGGGGTATAAAGAAGAATGGGCAGACACTTTTGACCCCATTATAAGGTGCCTCTGAGTGGGGTACCCAAAAATAGGCTCTTGTATACACAATTTGTTTAAGTTGTGCACAAATTTGGTTGAGTTCTACCCAGCAATTCAGAAAGAGACTGCAATTTAGCCAGAAAATGCACACTCTCTGAGGCCCATGCAAAGGGGATCCAAAAAGCAAAAAACAGTAATGCTCCTGCTCACCCACTTGTGTAAGTAAGTCACCAAACAAATTCGGTTGGATTCAGTATGACCGTTTGCGCAGTCGGTAATGTGTCTGGGAACAGATGTGAGTCTGAATCCAGGGGTCGCGAGATTGAATCCCAACCCGGTCCCGTACTTTCGTAGAGATTGATCATAAAATAATTTCTACGGTCATTCTCCTCCCTTCCGCTGAATCATTCAAGAAGGGTTGTTGTCAGTTACAAGTGAAAGTATGTGCACGAAGTACTGGTTAACTGCTTGTTAAAGCTTGCCCAGGAAAAAGTGTGGTTAGGTGAACTTACCGTCCCGCCATGACCATAGCTGTTGACTTGGGACGTAAAGCAACAAAACAAACAAACCGTTTGCAAGGTGAAAGTATTGCAGGCAAATGGGCAGACGGAAGGACACTTTTGACCTACATCCCACATCATTGGGGTATTGGAATTTTGCTGTTGCATACACCAGTTGCATACACCAGTTGCTCAACAAATTTGGTTGAATAATCTGTCCAGTTGTTTAGAAGATAGCATAACAAACAAAAACCTGATAAACAGACGAAGGCAATCGCAATATCTCCAACACCTTTTAAAAAGAGAATGGATAAAAAAATCAAATAAAAATAAGCCCCAATGATCAGCCTGATTATCCTGTAAATTCAGTAATTAACCTGCTTACAAGTACCACACTAACTAAGTGTTGTACTGCCATAAATGCTGCTGTAAATAATAATGATAATGGTCAAATTGTATAACCATAATGAACACAATTCAGAATTAAGCGTCTTTCATCAGCATTCAAAGAAAGAAACAACTACAAATGGCTTTGTTTCTGAGAAACTAAATTATATGATGAAAAGTCTCATGCAAGTATTATTTATAAGCATAGAAATATGTTCTATTTACTCACATTGTCTGTTGTAGGATTTATTTTGTGCAGTTTAATATGCAGTATATATCCAAAATTAACACAGGATTTATCAAATAGTTAGAGCCTTGCAAACCATGAGGTTTATTTGAATCTTTTTCTGGTTTCCTGCAAGATTAAAGAATTTCAGCTTGAGTCATTGAAATGAGAGAACCAGGTTAACACAGTTATATCATATTTCAAGGTCAGACTGAGTTCAGAATATAATGGTCCTATGCAAATCTAGGTTGGGATTATTTGGTATTAAATGGAACCAAGTTATTTACTAGCAGTACCAAAAGATTCCATTTAATCCCAAATTATATGGATGTGTCGAATTGATGAAGTCCCAGAAAATCTTAATAATCCCATTTAAAGTACCTACTGGGACTTTCTGGGATTAAATGGAATATTTATCCCAGAAAGTAACATAAAATCCCACTTATATTTTAAGCAGAATTATTTGAGACTTTCTGGGATTTTCCAGTTCCAGATAGTGACAGAAAATACCAATTGTTCCAACTTTTGGGATTTAATGGAATTCCATTAAATACCATGTAAAGTGAAGTACCACAAAATCCCAGGAAGTTCTATTCAAGCAGAATTGGAACTGGACTGAAACTTTCTAGAACATTCTAGAACATACCAATTATTTGGGATTATAACATTCTTCTCGGCCCTGATCTGGGTCCTTACTGTTTGCAAAGGTTATCAACAGATGACAAAAGTCTTTGTTAACAGAACAGAACATATCTTTATTGACATAAAACTCAGGCCACTCATAGATAGCGTAAAGGCATAAGATACAAAAACAAAGCATATACATGATATACATAAAATTCATGAGTACAAAGAGCATGAAAAAGGTGAAAATTAAAATGCGAGCAAAATCAACCCTGAAAGAGCCTTCTATAACTTACAGTAGGCAACATAATCGACTGTTGTTGCTTCATTAAGAAACAAAATAAGGCTTCACATTATTGATTATAGACAATTCGCATGATTTGACATATCATGTGGGTTGTCTATAATCAGGTTATTCCCATGAAATATTAAGCCAAGACATAGTAAGAAGTATATTATCGTAATGATTGACTCTTTTAGGGTTAGGCTGCACATGAAAATTTATTCATTATAATTTCTACAAAACTTGATAACTTTACAAGCTTCCTGGTATTTGCTGAAGAAAATAGTTCTTTGAATTTTATAATGTTAGGACTTTTGTAAAAATATGATCTTAAATATTTCTTTCTGTCAGATATAAAGTGATCACAAACAAAAAGATAGTGAAATTCGTCACCGATATCATGTTTGCTACATAATGTGCATTTTCTGTCTTCTAAAGGTGTGTTTTCCCAGCGACCAGTTTCAACCGGAAGCCGATGATTACTTAACCTAAACTTTAACAATGAAGAACAGTGTTTCCTATTTAATTTGATTAGGTAATTTTCAAAATTTAAATCTTGCTTGAAAAGAGTATAATTCTTTCCTTTAAAGGATGAAGTTACTTTGTTATGCCACTCCTGAACACAAAGGTCTGATAGAGTTTTAGAGATCTGATTTTTGATTGATTTTGGGTTTTCAATGACTTCCTTGTTTAAAAGATCGGGAAGCCCAACAGATATTAGAATATGTTTAATAAAATGGATCCATTTATGTTGATGGATGCCACCATCATATTCTCCTAGTAGAAGTAAGTATAACCATTTTGATAGTTTTGTTTGTTTACCATTCACAATATTCATCCAAAAGCTAATAATACGGGTTTTTATTCTAATGTCTACTGCCTTGCAACCTAGTTGACAAGGATAGTTAAAATGATATAATTCAAAATAACATAAGTTATCAAGCAGGATACAAAATGACAATCTAGCATGAAGCACATTTCTTTATTCGCTTAATATTTTCGAGTTATAAATTATAACAATACAATAGAACCAGAAAGATCTTTATCTATAAACTTTTTTGTCGTCTGCTGACTTTTTTTTTAAATTACTTTTTTCAATAAATTCTTTCAGGAACGCACTATTAGAGTGTCAATCCTTTTGGATCAAGATCATGATCGACATTCTTTTCGTTCCAGATCTGGGTCCTTACTGTTTGCAAAGGTTATCAGCAGATGACAAAGGTCTTTTCTAACAAGGATAGTTAAAGTGATATAAACTATCAAGCAGGATACAAAATGACAATCTTGCATGAAGCACATTTCTTTATTTGCTTAATATTCGAGTAATGAATTATAACTTAAGTTGTTATGTGAATTGCATGATGTTCACTATTAATGCACTCTTTGTCTAAACTTAGTAAACATTATGTGCACTAGGGTGTAAGGTTTTTGTTTTTACACACCTGAAGGTGCCATCTATGTCTGCTCCCAAAATGATACTCCCACAATATATACTCCCAAGCAAAAATCCGTTTAAAATGCTAAACTATTCATTTTAAGTACATATTTGTAGTTTGTATATATATTTTTAGTGAATATTTTGTTCATTTCTCTTCTATCGATTTATTATTTTACCTATGACAATTCTTGCACCTTATAGTGTGGATCCTGATCAGCCGGCCTCTCAGAAGCTAGCTGATCTGGATCTACACTCATAGGAAATAGTCATAATTAGGCAGTATCCTAAATTTCTTCTGTGTTTTTGTCGAATTTTATGTGCATAAAATTCGGAGAAAATTAACAAAAATAAAAATTAAAGAAATATGATGACCTGTAAATAATGTAAAATGGCCCATACCATGCTGTACCTGGGTATAACTTGTTTTGAAAACAGTATAGATCTGAATCAGCTGGCCTGAAACCAGCTGATCAGGATTCATATTGTTTTCTACTTTGGTTATAAATGCATACTACTAAGTGGAACCCACAGCCACCAGTTTTTTTTTGCCACACCAGAATTTGGCAAAATCACATCATCTTTCTAGTGGTGCAAAAGACTCAAAACCACTAAAATACATAAATACAGACATAAGGGAGCAAAACATATATAATTATGACTAAAAAAATATATGCCATCATAATTAAAAAAATGGTCAAAGTCAAAAACCCCGCGGGGTTTTCCAAAAACCCCGCGGGGTTTTTAAAACCCTGCGCGGGGTTTTTCCCCCACATTTTCAAATGGGGGAAAAACCCCGCAGGGTTTTTTCAAAAAAATAAATATCAAAATAAGTTCAAGAAATAAGTTTGTTTGATTGTAATTATTTCAGAAAATGATTGGTAAGGCTTAATTCCAACCTTTAATTTCCCCCGCGGGGTTTTTCTCCCATTTCAGATTGTGGGGGAAAAACCCCGCAGGGTTTTTTGAAAAAATAAAAAGGTTTGTTTTTAATTGTATTGCTTTACAAAACAATAAAGAAGCTGAATTGAAGTTTTTCTCATCATTTGAAGCCTTTCAAGCAAAATTAAAAAAAACCCGCGGGGGAAAACCCCCGCGGGGTTTTTCCCCCACAAAATGAAATGGGAGAAAAACCCTGCGGGGTTTTCACCAAAGAGTGATTATCAGTTTTATTAATGATTGAGATCAGTTATACATTTAGAGCTCATATTATTTAAGTTTTTACAGTAATTAAAGGCCATAAAACAATTCTCTCGATGACCCCTCCCCCCACAACCCTTGTCCGCTCCCCCCCCCCTCGTCCGCCATGCACTGCATCAGCGGTGATCACTACCAAGTTTGCACCACCGAACGGCCCAAAAAATATTGTTCAGGTAGCACTGATATTATTTGTTTAGCACGATTCATTACATCCCAGTCAACCATTTATCATGTTAGGATGCGTCTTATGGGTTGAAACAGTTCTAACAGCAGATAAAAGCACTAATATTAATAACGGCCATTGCAGTACCTGTCATACATAACTGCAATCTTATAAACTGGTTAATATGTAGTACATTGACAGACAGTGCAGACCAGGATCAGATGCAGCAGAATGTAGCATCTGATCACGGTCTTCATTGATTGTTTAGGAATCATAGAATGGGTTGGGCATCAAGAAATTTGGGTCTTTTCTACAACCCTGTGTGTATCCTATAGAAAGATCCTGGTCTAAAGCAGACCAATTTGACAGATCTTAATTGATGTACCAATTCCGGCTCCACAGTGTCTTTCATGCATCCAAGGGTCCATGACGTGGGTCGCGCCTATAGCAATGCACCAAACTCCTGGGGAGTGTACAGGAAGATAGAGTACGGAGTGGGTAGTTAAAAAAACTAAGATGGCAGATTGATTTCTAAATCTGCTGACATTCTATTTTCTACTAGTTACAAGGTATAGTGAGATTTACAAGAAAAGTATTACTGGAATGTGTTCACTTTGACAACTAGCTGATGAAAGGTAAATTGATTTTGCCTTGTCAATTAGTTTTTAGCTACTTTCATTTTGCCTACAAGCTGACAAGTTCCCCACCCCCTGGCCCTGCCTCTGTAGACAGAAAATAACCAGTGACTGTGATTAACTGTGATTTGCAAATAAATTTGTGTTGAGTTGAGTGAAAGAGTTTACTACTTGCAAGACAATACAGTCAAAGGGCTGTTAATAACAATAACAGCTTACATAAATTTTTTGCACTGTCACATTTTTAAACAACAAATTTTAAGCCGGTACAGTCGATAGTAGTGGTAGGCCGATTTATCCAGTTCATCGATCATTTGTCATTTTCAGTGAACTGATTAATTGATCGGTAGTTTTTCAATAATCGATTACTCAGTATAGACATTCTGCTTCATTGGCCTTCAATTTTTAGCTTGGTGTATTTATTTAATATGACCCTTTTCTGCATTTTCAGTTTCTGGTATGAACAGCATATGGTTCAAATAATGTACATAGGTTTAGATAAACAAAAGTTTTGAGTGTAAAATTGTAAATATATACTAATCTATCAGTTTGAACATATGATTTGGGTGCTCAAAAGAACCGTCTTATTGAGATGGTTCTTTTGAGTACCCACAACATATGTTTTGGTTGAGAAAATTAATTTTTTGGTACACACTCTGAACACCTAACATGTCTGGTCAATCAACTTGACCCCGTAAGGCATCTTAGACATACCTGGCATGATATGTACCATATATAATATGTATTTTATTTTAGTCGATTAATGATTGATCATTGGTCACTTGTTATTTTCAATGATCGATTATAAAAATCCAGCCGATTCCTACCACTAGTCGATTGAACCTCACAACCAGAAGAAATGATGCTGCATTCTCGGGACCGCCGTGACGTCACAGCCTTAGCGGCACATATAAACAAATGTACCGAGGTGAATTGGACAGTGAATTTTAACATTACGGGTAACAGGAAAATGATGAAAAACATGCTGCATTCATTCAAATTCTCTGATTTTTTCACCAGTCTGCGCTTAATTCGAAGGAAAAACATTGTCTTTTGTCCCACCACGATTAATTTAATTGTAATTTCACCGATTATTCACAAATTATTGAAAAACTTGGATGTGGGTGGGATGAACGGCAATCGGTTTGCGATCATTTAGATGTGATCTCTAATGTCTTAGGAGCTTTAACAACAGTAGAACACTCAATGCCTTTGGTACAATATGCAGCCTGTCATAAAAGCTATCCTTTTCAAGAAAAGTTCCCAGCTATTTGTATCAATAGGCCTACATGCGGGGATCCAGGAATTTTCGTCAGGTGGGGCGTCCAGGTTTATCTGTCATAAAAAGATAAAAAATCTTAGACAACAGTTTTCTTTGGGTTTTTTATGCCCCCAAAGGAACTTCGGAAGGCATATAGTAATTGCACAGTCCGTCTGTGTGTACGTCCGTCCGTCCCGCTTCGTGTCCGGTGCATATCTCCTAGATTCTTTGAGGTAGGGATTCCAAAGTTGGTATGTGGATACATCTTGGGATGGCGGAGTGTCGCATACCATTTTCGGGTCACTGTGACCTTGACCTCTGACCTAGTTTTTAGAATAATCCTGTCCGGAGCATATCCCTTATATTATTTGAGGTAGGAATTTCAAATTTGGTGTGTGGATGCATCTTGGGATGACAAAGTGTTGCGTACCATAATTGGGTCACTGGGACCTTGAACTTGACCTCTGACCTAGTTTCTAGAAACTGCATTGAGTCTGGTGCATATCTCCTATATTCTTTTAGATAGGAATTTCAAATTTGGTGTGTAAATGCATCTTAGGATGACAGAGTGTCACATACCATTTTCAGGTCACTATGACCTTGACCTCTGACCTAGTTTTAAAAATTATTATGTCCTGAGCCTATCTCCTACATTTTTTGAGGTAGGAATTCCAAATTTGGTATGTGGATACATCTTGGGATTGTGGAGTGCCGCGTACCATTTTCGGGTCACTGTGACCTTGATCTTGACCTCTGACCTAGTTTTTGGAATAATCGTGTCCGGAGCATATCTCTTATATTATTTGAGGCAGGAATCTCAAATTTGGTGTGTGGGTGCATCTTGGGATGACAAAGTGTCCCGTACCATAATTGGGTCACTATGACCTTGAACTTGACCTCTGACCTAGTTTCTAGAAACTGCAATGAGTCTGGTGCATATCTCCTATATTCTTAGAGATAGGAATTCCAGATTTGGTGTGTAAATGTATCTTGGGATGACAGAGTGTCACATATCATTTTCGGGTCACTGTGACCTTGACCTCTGACCTAGTTTTAAGAATTATTGCGACCGGAGCCTAAATCCTAGGATGTGGATGCATCTTGGGATGGCGGAGTATTGTTTACCATTTTCGGGTCACTGTGACCTTGACCTCACCTAGTTTTTAGAATAATCGTGTCTGGAACATATCTCTTATATTATTTGGGTAAGGAATCTCAAATTTGGAATGTGGATGCATCTTGAGATGACGAAGTGCCGTGTACCATAATTGGGTCACTGTGACTTTGAACTTGACCTCTGACTTAGTTTTTAGAAACTGCATTGAGTCTGGTGCATATCTCCTATATTATTTGATGTAGGAATCCCAAATTTGGGGTGATGATTCCTCTTGGGATGGCTGAGTGGTGCATACCATTTTGGGTCACTTTGACCTTGACATTGACTTCTGGCCTCATTTCTAGGTTTTTCCTGTCTGGAGCATATCTCCTATATTACAGCTTACTTTCCTCAAATGTGTCTTATGCTAGACCAATTCCTTTGGGGGCATTCGTCACGTGTTTGTGACATTTCTTGTTTAGTCCTCAACTTATTTTACGGAAGTCCAATGGTTTATTTTAAAGAAAATTGTAATTTTCCAAGGTTCCAGAGGGGGTCTATCATTTTTTCCAAGGGGAGGCAGGGGCGTAGCTTGGCTTGAATGAATGTGTAGGCCTAATGGTAGGGGGGCTCAGAAAAATTTTCGGTCCTAGACTGTCGAAATATGGATTTTGCGATTATTTCGCACTTATAAATGCGTTCATGCGATTGTTAGAAATTACAGGTAGTTATCACCATCATCGCCCATATGGCCTAATATGCTTATCAAGTTTGATCAACTTACGGTGCTGAAATGCAAAAACAAAATCATCGACCTGGGAGTCAGGGACAGGTATCATTCTCTTTTAACCATTAAATGGCCAATCACTACAAAAGTAGTCTGCTTTCTCATCTTCTGAATTGTTTTTCAAGCGTCTTCGACAAACAGTGAGAGATCCAGATCTGGGTCTACACTGTTTGCCTCAATACTGACATTAGTCAATAATATTAGCAAATATATGCAACAGAGGACGTCTTAGGCAGACGCGTCTTTCATTTGCAGTTTTTGGCTGGTGCTTTAAGGGTTAGAAGGCTTATAGGAGCCTACATGGTTATATAGCAAGAAGGCATGTGACATTGTAATGATCATCCCAAATAAAAGATACAATGTACTGTACATGTATGTTGAAAAACAAGCGACATCAAGTTTCAATATCTAAATGCAGGTAGCAACAAAACTATTAATTACAAGCCAACTTAGAAAAAAAACTAATTTTCTGCATTAAATTTGTCTGACGCAAACATGTTTATCATCCTGTCAACATCAAGTGTCTGTAGATCATCGCTACGAAGGACAGCCTGGCAGACATCATTGTTGAGCGCAAGTAGTTTTTAATTCTTTTCATGCTACCTTTGGCATGTTGCGGACGTCGGTGGCATGGTCAAAAGGACTCCAATTATGGTGAAAATGCAATTATACAGGTTGCAAAGCTTTGTGTGATGGTTCATTTCCTATTGGGTAGGCTAGCAACATCACGTGACAGCTCGTCCTGGAACGCAAACAACCGTTCTTCTACAGTGGGTAATGGGTGACGTCTGATATCAGGATAATTTGGAATATCTTTCTGATTTACTCACCCCTACCCCCTCCCCCCTCCATTTTATTGCATTTTTGGCATTTATATTTTTTTTACTTTCTGAAAAAGTGTAGGCCGCGGCCTACATGGCCTAAAGGAAGCTACGCCACTGGGAGGGGTCCAACTTTTTACAGGGGGGGGGGGTGGGGGAGGAGGGGCAATCGCTTATTCCCTATACCCGTATCAGCAGTGTTTCCGCGAGAGTGCTTTTCTTGCGTTTTTGACGATTTATATTTTGTCATTTATAAGTTTCTCTAAAGTAACCCTTCGCCCGGAATATAAATTTGACAAATTTGCCTTGATTGACTTCTGTTTGGCCAGGCGACACATCCGATTCTCGGAATTCTAGTGTTTTTTTTCCTTATCTTATTGTTTCAAGCTGTATATACCATACATGTACAAATTAATTTGAATAAAATATAATATTTGATCCAATTGAAACCGCTGATGGGTGATTTAAAAAAAAAATGCATCCGAAGTGTGACATGGGGGGTCAAATTTCAAAATTGCTCTATCATTATCTTTTTTACATCCTCTTAACCAGGGAACATCAAAATTTCAGAAACAAATACTGGTTTAAGAATAAAATTTAGGACAATGCTTTAAGTTTAATACTTTAATCATTTTTTCCTTATTTTTTTACAATTCTATAAGCTACACTTAGCTTGATTATAAACAACACAGATATGCAGAATTGTAAATATTCTTTCATGAACTGATGAAGTAGTTATGTATACACATTTTCAAAGTAAAATTTAATCTTTCGCTCAAAATTTGCACTTGTAATAAAATTTTATGTGAAAATACACCCCTGGATTTTCACTGTGTAGAGGAAAAAGTTTTTCTAATTAAAATAATAAGCATGATTTTTGTTAAAAATTGTTTTTAGATAACAAGTAGGGTATATGAAAAACATAAAACAAATTTCATTTGAATATATAGGATATAAAACATATTAAACACAATAACATATGTTGGTAATGGAATGTGTTACACTTGTGACAAAATCAGAAGAGGGAGTTTCTCCTTTGAATTTTTGATCTCAGACTCTTATAGATTTTATATAGGATGAAGTGAATTGGCTTCATGGAAATTGATTAAAATGTATCAAAACAGAAATCAATTCCCTTTTTTTAGCACAAAACTTTAAAAAATGAACTATTCAGATTTGTTCATTAAGCATAGTAAGTAGTTATAAAATGTTAATGATCAGAAAACAGTTGACAGCACTCATTGTGGGATAAATTATCAATTGAATGATTTGAATGATACCATTTTTGCAATTCTAAAGAATCTGTAACAAATTTAAGGCTTAAATAGAAAGAAATAATTGTGTTACACTTGTGACAAGCAAACAAAGGAACTGATTATGACCCTTTTGTCTTTTCTTATCACTTATACTTTATGTAACCTACTATAGTATGTACAACTTAGCATCTTTTTTGGTTTTCTTCAATAAATTCCTGTAAATATTTTTTGAATTGTGAAAAAATACCTTTCCCTCCTTGTGAGTGCATAATTTTATCCTTTTTGTTTACACCATTTTGTGTTTTCTTTGTATCGAAAGAGTGAATGACTACCCTAAATACAAAAATATATCAAATTAATTGTTGAATAGATCATCCTTTGACCAAACACAGGAAAAAGTGAGATGAATTCAATCCGTAATGGTTTAAAAAAGATGAAAAGATTGTTTTCCTACAGCTTTTATGCTATATTTCAACCTCAATTCACCATTTGACTATACATGAATAGTGTTTAATACAATTTACAGTTGAATTGAAGGTAAGGGAAAAATTGTCACAAAAAAGTGTTACCCTTGTGACAATTTGGATGACATTTTTCCATGTAATTTTTGAACGGAACATTCTAAAGCGATGAAATTTGGCATGATGCAAGAAAAACATTAATTACATATCTTAAAATTAATTTTAACAATAAATCTGCTTTAGATAGTCTATAAACATTGATTATAGAAATGGATGCATTATTTTTGAAATCACCCTGATCCATTTAAGATTTTCATAGCTGGATATTTGGCCAAATAATACTTTTCCATTGTTCAGTCTTGGAAATCTGGGTGATATTCATTTGATTTCACATGATAATATAACTCAATATTTCCCCATCCACATACAATGTAATAGATGGCCCACTCTCAGCAAGGGGTCAAAGGCATTAGATTGAACACTGTTTTCCCTGACCTAATATAGGGCCTTGTATATTTTCAGTCAGACAGAAAAACAGTAAGGATTTTGCTCGGATAGCTCCACAGACACCAGCTGATCTTAATTGACAGTACATGTATTTGAAAAAAAGGATAAATCCAGACTCAGCAGGACTTGGTTTATATTTAAATGTTCTTCAGAGCATCAACATGCAACAGCTGCCATCCAGCAGTCCAATTTATTCCAGAATTGCAGGATTAGTATGGCTATCAGTAGCCAGGAGGCTGTAGAGGCTTCTATGATGAACACATACTTCACTGACAAGAGGGACACCGCAGGCAGTTTGGTCCCTCAGCTGAACATGCTGAATGGTGATAAATGAGGTAAGATTTTGACCTTAGTATGAACAGTAAATATATTTGCGCTGATGAGATTACTGCAAAACATTGAGAGACTGACCCAGAATCTAGGTAGCTGTATAATTATCTAAATAAGTAAAACAGATGTGTTTAACACAAGTCCCCCACCCACATTCTTCCAGAGCGCTGCAAGTCACCAATTGTTATGTACTAAGTACTACTAGTCAATTGTATAGGCTCAAGGTGAGCTATTGTGATCATAGGATGTCCGTCCTCCGTCAACAATTTCCTTTAAATAATGTCTCCTTCTGTACCACTTTGTGGTATTTCACTAAACTACACAGAAATCATGCTTCAAAGCACTTGATGGGCTATTGTGATCGTTGGAAGTCCGTCGTCGTCTGTGGTCAACATTTGCATCAAAGGACATTTCCTAAACTACTAGCTGGATTTTTACCAAACTTGGCAGGAATGATCTTTATTTAGCCCTCTTTGATAATTGTTCAAATGATTTTGGTCAACACAGGCTAAAAATAGATTTTCAAGATGACAAATTTAAAAATGTTCTTGTCTGAAACCACAAGCCATATAGATTTGATATATGGTATGTGCATCATCTAAGTGACCTCTACCAAGCTTGTTCAAATTATGCCCATTATGCCCATGGGTCATAAATGGGCCTGTCTCTGGGGTTACATGTGATACATAGGCTTATATAGGGAAAACATAAAAAAATCTTCTTGTCTAAAACCACAAGGCATAGAGCTTTGATATTTGGTATGTAGCATCACCAAGACTAGTGGACCTCTACCAAGTTTGTTCAAATTATGATCCAGGTCCACCAAGTTTGTTCAAATTATGACCCTGGGGCCAAAAATGGTCCTGTCCCAAGGGGCCACATGTTTTACACAGGCTTATGGAAAACATGAAAAAATCTTCTTGTATGAAACTACAAATCATAGAGCCTTGATATTTGATATGAAGTATAACCTAGTAGACCTCTACCACATTTGTTCAAGTTATACTCCTGAGGCCAAAAATGTTCCCGCCTCAGTGGTCACATGATTTACTATTTTACATAGGCTTTAATAAGGAAAACTTGAAAAAATCTTCTTGTCTGAAACTACAAGGCTTAGAGCCTTGATATTTGGTATGTAGCATCACCTCAAATTTTTTGATATTTTTGTCATCTGCTGTCTTTTTTAAAATTAATTTACTATATAGTTCTCAGAGAGTCAAACAGTTTGGATTTAGATCTGGCCCAATATTTTGTTTTTCCTGATTTGGTTCCAAATCTGTTTGCAAAGGTTATCAGCAGACAACAATTGCAGGCAGAGTAACTTCAGCAGTGTTTATTTAACCAACTTGCAGGGTACCACTTATTTGTATGCCTTTGCAAGCAAAGTAGAAAACAATATACATCCTGATCAGCTGGCTTCAGGACCAGGAAAATGTTTAGGTATTTTGTCATCTGCTGTCTTTTCTAAATTAATTTACTATATAGATTACCATATAGATCACCATCAGAGAGTAAAACAGTTTGGATCCAGATCAGGTCTGACATTTTGTCGGTCCTGATCTGGCTTAAACTGTTTGCAAAGGTTATCAGCAGACAACAATTGCAGGCAAAGAGTAACTTTAGCAGTGTATATCTAACCAACTTGCAGGGTACAGTAAGCGCAATGTTTACCGCCCTCGCCCTGGGCCCTGTTATCTGTTAAACTAACGGTACCGGAGCAAACATTGAAGGCATTATACCACTTATTTGTATGCATTTACAAGCAGAGTAGAAAACAATATACATCCTGATCAGCTGACTTCAGGACCAGGCAAATGTTTAGGTATTTTGTCATCTGCTGTCTTTTCTAAATGAATTTACTATATAGTTCCTTAATGATCACCATCAGAGAGTCATACAGTTTGGACCCAGATCAGGTCTGACATTTTGTCGGTCCTGATCTGGCTCTAAAACTGTTTGCAAAGGGTATCAGCAGACAACAATTTCAGGCAAAGAGTAACTTTAGCAGTGTATATCTAACCAACTTGCAGGGTTCCACTTAATAGTATGCATTAACAAGCAGAGTAGAAAACAATATGCATCCTGATCAGCTGGATAACAATTTGAATAATAAGCTTGTTTCTACTTTGATTAAAATATGAAAAAAAGTACATTTCAATTTCCAATTCAAGGTATGCCGAAATCACCAGAAAAAAAGGAAATATCCATTTTAATGTTAATTTTATGCCTTTATATGATATAAATGATAGTAGAATAATTGATAAGTTTACAAAAGGCTTATATTTTAATGTGCCAGCAAATAAATATTTCAATAAAAAATATAGCAACACATTATAGCAATTTGAAAGTGATTTTTTTTATCAACATATTTTCAAAAACAGACTAGAAATAAGCATATTATACTAATTCTTATCATATTATTGCATTAAGTAAACAATAAAAAGGTGATTTCTTACTTTTATCTCGTGATTTCAGTGATTTTCTGGTGATTTCGGTGATTTCTGTTGATTTCGGTTAATCATGGCACCGAATCAGGAGATGGGATTCTCTCCAGTTATATAACAATATGTCATATTGGTTTGTGCAATAATTTTTTCAGGGTGAACAGCATCTCACAGATAAGATAGTTTGGTCTCAGAGAAAGTCCAGTTCTAAGGAGTCCATTGACCACAGTCACCAACTTACAGCAATATCTGGGAATTATACCTCTTTCATTTTAATGTTTGATAAGAGTACAGATTTGTTACTCACTGAGCCAAATTTTAACTACTCAGTATGGTCTCAGCAAGAGTTGAACATATAACATCTTTCTTGGCCATTAGGACTCTATTCCAATATTGAATCCCTAACCCATGATTTCTGGATGTGATAAATAAGGAACAAGTTCTGCTGGACAAACTGATTGGCTTGTCGAATGATGGCCAGTGATGGGCAGCTTCAATGTCAGCAGGAAATCAGGAGTGGTACAAGACACTTTAACCTGAGACTGATTGGTACTGGTTCAACACAGAAGACCCATCCCGACATGACTGAAAAATTATTGACTGGTTGAAGAAACAAATCATCCATAATCAAACACTTTGGATCCAGATTAGGACCGACTTCAGTGTTAAATCCATTAAATTTTCAGTGGTCATTTTCATGTGATTTCAGATGGAAAAACACTGTCTAATATTTGCCCATTTGCATGATGTTGATGATGGCCAACTCTACCTTTAGCAAGGGGCCATTTGATACAAAAGGGGGCCACTAAAAGGGGGCCAGTGGCCGCCTCTAGATTTTGCAGAGGTAGTCAGCAGACAACAATAATAGGCAAAAAAGTTAACTCATAAAGTGCCACATACAATTTGCAGCAGACGACAGTTGCAAATTTTGCTGCTTTTTCAATAATAAAAAAACAAATAAGGCACGACGTTTCATGAGAATCGTCTGCTGGCAGACGATTCTCATGAAATATCATACCTTATTTTTTTCAAAAATTAGGAAAGTTGTCGCCATATTTGTCATCTGCTGCTGTAGTGATTGGTGCTTTAAGGGTTAAATAGAAAAGACTGAAGAAATAATCAAATGTCATCTGTTTTAATAAAATGCATAATTTTAAGCTGTATAACTTTTAAATATTGAAATAGATGAGTTTATATGTACATGGAGTTTGGTCTAACATAAGTCCAGATAAGTGAACTTTTATTGACAAAATTGTGAGAACATTATGCAATTTTTCAATCATTTGAACATTTGTTTTGGGTGCTCAAAAGAACCGTCTCATTGAGACGGCTCTTTTGAGCATCAAGAAAATTGTTTTTTGATATGATTTTTAAGCACATTCAACTGGATACCTAAAGTGTATTAGCAATTTTCTATAATGGACTTAACTGATAAGAGACTGCCTGCAGCCAAATCAAGGACAGGTGCCATACTGGGAATTTAGTCATATAGTACACAGGTATAGGTTAACCTCTCAATAGCCCTTCAAGAGCCTCTATATCACCAAATGAGAGTTTTTATCTGAACATCCAGAATATCTGTTCTGGTTGCTTTATTTTATGTGATTCTTTACATCCCATGAACAATCTTTCAGCTATAAAGGGATGGGTCTTCCGGGGTTGAACCAGGACTAAGCTAGGATTAATGTGTCCTGCTCAAGGACACAACGCAGTGATGCCGGTGATGCTCTAACCCGGGGGCCATCTGTCTCGAGTCAAGCACTCTACCACTGAGCCACTGCACTCCTGGTTTTGGTTTTGAAATAACAATTTGAAAAATATTTTCTTATAAGCACTTTCATCTGGAGGCCAAATAGTGGATTTGGAATTGGACATATTAAGTCACCTGGCTATTAAGTGCTCAAACTGAGCTATACATTTAATATTGCCTTCAAATATGTCTGCAAGATGTGAATGGTGTGTCTGTCATTTGTGTGTCAAGACATGAGGCCCTTCTGAACACTAAACTTAGCATGTGCATTTTCAATTGACAGCACACCATGAGGTCAGGTCATGAATGTTTGCATGCCGGATAGTTTTACAAGCTTTTGTTGTCCTCTGCTGATCAGTGCCTTAACCCTTGTTCTGCTGCATAAATATGAATATGGCACACTCACTTCTGTTTTCCCAGTGGAATCTTATGCTGTCTGGAAAGCAGTCAGATCTAGATCTCATGTCCACAGATGTGTTCACTAGATTTAGCCAGCTAATTCTGGATTTACTCCCTTTTCTAAAGATTACATATCCAGTTTCAGCAGGACAAGGGTTTATCCATCATTTTATGGGACATTGGCAAACAGTACATAACCAGATCAGATATGACATAATGTGACCTCTGATCAGGTTCTGCACTGTTTCCTAACATTACATACTTTTAATATTTGAGTGTCATTATAATCCCAACTGGAGATGGATGCATTCAATTGGAAATTCAATTTGTGACTGGGGAGGAATTATTGAAAATTTACAAGCCATTCTTTGTGGAAGTATGTATTAAATGGGTTAGTGCTATCATGTCCCCCAAAATGTTTGTTCCTGAAATGTCTACTGTGCCAAAATGTCTATTCCCATGATGTCTACTATGGCAACTTGCAAGACCGGGCGGATGTCCATGCCTGTTTCAGCAATCTCCGATCCCCAGTATGCATCGTATTAACATTTTTACCTGCTAGGGACAATTTGAAAACAGTTTAGATCTGGATAAAGACTGTCAAAATGGTATGGACCCAGATCAGGGCCACCAGAATGTCGATCATGATCATGATTCAAACCGACTGACACTCTTATAGTGTGTTCCTGAAAGAATTTATGTAAAAAAGTATTTTTAAAAAAAAAAGCCAGCTGATGACAAAAAGTTTATAGAAAAAGATCTTTCTGGTTCTATTGTATAGTATTTGAATTTAAGGTACAACTTGCATTTTATATTGTAGAACAGTGACCTATGTCACTTTACAGAAATGTGTAGAAAGACCCTTGTCACTGTGTATAACATTTTATCAGACAGAGAATGTCGTCCGCTGATAACCTTGCAAACAGTTAGGACCGAGATCAGAACCAATTGAAAGTCATTCCTGGTCTGCATCCAAAATGTTTGACATCTAATTGAAATCCTGAAAGAATTTTTGCAAAAGACATAAAAAGTATTCAACTAGTTAAAAAGATCTTTTTGGTTTTAATGGTCAGCAGACCTCAAAACATGAATGTGGGCATGTTTGGATTTGTTCATCTAAATTGAAGTGTTCTTGTTACCCTGGCAACAAATAGCAGGCTTCTGACCACATGGTGAGGCTATTACCTGGTCACTTATCCCAATAAACACAGAAATTTCAGTTTTACACTGTCAATCACATACCAGCTTTAGCAAACAGTGTAGATACAGATGAGAAGCAGCTAATAAGGAAAGAGTTAAATCATTAAGGTCCTTTAAGATAGTCTTCTGGAATTACCTTTTAGTGAATAAAATATTTTGTTCAAAGCACAAAAAAAATAGTCCCTGATCAGACTGCATTGAATTTTTTTTATATAAATCTTTACATGCGACATACTTAGTGATTTTGTTGTCGTCTGCTGACTCCTTTCAAAATAAATATTTTCAAGAAATTTCAGGAAAAAAATCAAGGTGTCAAATTGTATGGATCCAGATCAGGACCAAACATACTGTTGGTCCTGATCTGACTCCAAACTGCTCATGAATGTTATCAGCAGATGACAAAAGTTAGATGATCAGTTGTTTCCAAAAACGGGATATATCTAGGTTCAGCAGGACAAAGGTTAATTTGATATTTATGCAAGTGCATTTATTATAACATAGTCTCGACAAGCATCCATTTCTATTTTACTCTGCTTGTTGGAAATTATTTAGGTATTTTGTCATCTGTCTTTTCTAAATTAATTTACTATATAGTTCCTTCATTATCACTATCAGAGAGTCAAACAGTTTGGATTCAGATCAGGTCTGACATTTTGTCGGTGCTGATCTGGTTCTAAAACTGTTTGCAAAGGTTATCAGCAGACAACAATTTTAGGCAAAGAGAAACTTCAGCAGTGTATATCTAACCAACTTGCAGGGTTCCACTTAGTAGTATGCATTTATAATAAAAGTAGAAAACAATATGTATCCTGATCAGCTGGTTTCAGGCCAGCTGATTCAGATCTATACTGTTTTCAAAACAAGTTATACCCAGGTACAGCATGGTATGGGCCATTTTACATTATTTACAGGTCATCATATTTCTTTAATTTTTATTTTTGTTAATTTTCTCCGAATTTTATGCACATAAAATTCGACAAAAACACAGAAGAAATTTAGGATACTGCCTAATTATGACTATTTCCTATGAGTGTAGATCCAGATCAGCTAGCTTCTGAGAGGCCAGCTGATCAGGATCCACTCTGTAAGGTGCAAGAATTGTCATAGGTAAAATAATAAATCGATAGAAGAGAAATGAACAAAATATTCACTAAAAATATATATACAAACTACAAACATGTACTTAAAATGAATAGTTTAGCATTTTAAAAGGATTTTTGCTTGGGAGTATATATTGTGGGAGTATCATTTTGGGAGCAGACATAGACGGCACCTTCAGGTGTGTAAAAACAAAAACCTTACACCCTAGTGCACATAATGTTTACTAAGTTTAGACAAAGAGTGCATTAATAGTGAACATCATGCAATTCACATAACAACTTAAGTTATAATTCATTACTCGAATATTAAGCAAATAAAGAAATGTGCTTCATGCAAGATTGTCATTTTGTATCCTGCTTGATAGTTTATATCACTTTAACTATCCTTGTTAGAAAAGACCTTTGTCATCTGCTGATAACCTTTGCAAACAGTAAGGACCCAGATCTGGAACGAGAAGAATGTCGATCCTGATCTTGATCCAAAAGGATTGACACTCTAATAGTGCGTTCCTGAAAGAATTTATTGAAAAAAAGTAATTTAAAAAAAAAGTCAGCAGACGACAAAAAAGTTTATAGATAAAGATCTTTCTGGTTCTATTGTATTGTTATAATTTATAACTCAAAAATATTAAGCGAATAAAGAAATGTGCTTCATGCTAGATTGTCATTTTGTATCCTGCTTGATAACTTATGTTATTTTGAATTATATCATTTTAACTATCCTTGTTAACTGGGTTGCAAGGCAGTAGACATTAGAATAAAAACCCGTATTATTAGCTTTTGGATGAATATTGTGAATGGTAAACAAACAAAACTATCAAAATGGTTATACTTACTTCTACTAGGAGAATATGATGGTGGCATCCATCAACATAAATGGATCCATTTTATTAAACATATTCTAATATCTGTTGGGCTTCCCGATCTTTTAAACAAGGAAGTCATTGAAAACCCAAAATCAATCAAAAATCAGATCTCTAAAACTCTATCAGACCTTTGTGTTCAGGAGTGGCATAACAAAGTAACTTCATCCTCTAAAGGAAAGAACTATACTCTTTTCAAGCAAGATTTAAATTTTGAAAATTACCTAATCAAATTAAATAGGAAACACTGTTCTTCATTGTTAAAGTTTAGGTTAAGTAATCATCGGCTTCCGGTTGAAACTGGTCGCTGGGAAAACACACCTTTAGAAGACAGAAAATGCACATTATGTAGCAAACATGATATCGGTGACGAATTTCACTATCTTTTTGTTTGTGATCACTTTATATCTGACAGAAAGAAATATTTAAGATCATATTTTTACAAAAGTCCTAACATTATAAAATTCAAAGAACTATTTTCTTCAGCAAATACCAGGAAGCTTGTAAAGTTATCAAGTTTTGTAGAAATTATAATGAATAAATTTTCATGTGCAGCCTAACCCTAAAAGAGTCAATCATTACGATAATATACTTCTTACTATGTCTTGGCTTAATATTTCATGGGAATAACCTGATTATAGACAACCCACATGATATGTCAAATCATGCGAATTGTCTATAATCAATAATGTGAAGCCTTATTTTGTTTCTTAATGAAGCAACAACAGTCGATTATGTTGCCTACTGTAAGTTATAGAAGGCTCTTTCAGGGTTGATTTTGCTCGCATTTTAATTTTCACCTTTTTCATGCTCTTTGTACTCATGTATTTTATATATATCATGTATATGCTTTGTTTTTGTATCATATGCCTTTACGCTATCTATGAGTGGTCTGAGTTTTATGTCAATAAAGATATGTTCTGTTCTGTTAACAAAGACTTTTGTCATCTGCTGATAACCTTTGCAAACAGTAAGGATCCAGATCAGGGCCGAGAAGAATGTTGATCCTTATCTTGATCCAAACAGACTGACACTCTAATAGTGTGTTCCTGAAAGAATTTATTGAAAAAAGTTATTTAAAAAAAAAAAGTCAACAGACGACAAAAAGTTTATAGAAAAAAGATCTTTCTGGTTCTATTGTATTGTATTTGAATTTAAGGTACAACTTGCATTTATAATGTAGAACAGTGACCTATGTCACTGTACAGAAATGTGTAGAAAGACCCTTGTTACTGTGTATAACATTTTATCAGACAGACAATGTCGTCTTCTGATAACCTTGCAAACAGTTGGGACCAAGATCAGAACCAATTGAAAGTCATTCCTGGTCTGCATCCAAAATGTTTGACATCTGATTGAGTTCCTGAAAGAATTTTTGCAAAAGACATAAAAAGTATTCAACTAGTTAAAAAAGATCTTTTTGGTTTTAATGGTCAGCAGACCTCAAAACATGAATGTGGGCATGACTGGATTTGTTCATCTAAATTGAAGTGTTCTTGTTACCCTGGCAACAAATAGCAGGCTTCTGACCACATGGTGAGGCTATTACCCAATAAACACAGAATCTTCAGTTTTACACCGTCAATCACATACCAGCTATAGCAAACAGTGTAGATACAGATGAGAAGCAGCTAATAAGGAAAGAGTTAAATCATTAAGGTCCTTTAAGATAGTCTTCTGGAATTACCTTTTAGTGAATAAATTATTTTGTTCAAAGAACAAAAAAAATAGTCCCTGATCAGACTGCATTGAATTTTTTATATAAATCTTTACATGCGACATACTTAGTGATTTTGTTGTCGTCTGCTGACTCCTTTCAAAATAAATATTTTCATGAAATTTCAGGAAAAAAATCAAAGTGTCAAATTGTATGGATCCAGATCAGGACCAAACATACTGTTGGTCCTGATCTGACTCCAAACTGTTCATGAATGTTATCAGCAGATGACAAAAGTTTGATGATCAGTTGTTTCCAAAAACGGGATATATCTAGGTTCAGCAGGACAAAGGTTAATTTGATATTTATGCAAGTGCATTTATTATAACATAGTAACCCTTTTTGTCTCGACAAGCATCCATTTCTATTTTACTCTGCTTGTTGGAAATTATTTAGGTATTTTGTCATCTGCTGTCTTTTCTAAATTAATTTACTATATAGTTCCTTCATTATCACTATCAGAGAGTCAAACAGTTTGGATTCAGATCAGGTCTGACATTTCGTCGGTGCTGATCTGGTTCTAAAACTGTTTGCAAAGGTTATCAGCAGACAACAATTGTAGGCAAAGAGAAACTTCAGCAGTGTATATCTAACCAACTTGCAGGGTTCCACTCATCTTGTCCTACCAAGGGTTGTGATTGTCTAATCTAACCCTTGGCCTCACAGCTTTGATTTTCTCCGACTGAATAGGTTATAAACCGAAAATAGTAACAATTAATATGATCAATCATAAAGCGGTGCAAAAGATCGATAAACACCAGGCCTCCAGATAAGACGGCGTGATCAATTTACATTCAGTTTTCTTAATTTACAACTAAAATGTACATTTAATGTGCTCAAAAGAACTGTCACAATAAGATGGTTATTTTGAGCACCCATAACATAATTTTGAACTTAATTATAGAAGAAAAATAAAAAAAAATACGACCAAAATCTTTGCTTATCTGGACTTATGGAGACTTAGCAGGCGGTGCACATTAGATGCCGATAAACTGCTACATTCAATCTGATTGGCAGGAAGGGATTATCGAAAAAATCCTTCCTGGCGTTTTCATTGGTCGATTAGTCTGCGCTAATAATAAATTTTGAGGGTCGTGAGGCGAAGGGTTTGTCGAAAGGCAGATACGACGAAACCTTCGTTGGTGAAGATGGGTTCCACTTAGTAGTATGCATTTATAACCAAAGTAGAAAACAATATGAATCCTGATCAGCTGGTTTCAGGCCAGCTGATTCAGATCTATACTGTTTTCAAAACAAGTTATACCCAGGTACAGCATGGTATGGGCCATTTTACATTATTTACAGGTCATCATATTTCTTTAATTTTTATTTTTGTTAATTTTCTCCGAATTTTATGCACATAAAATTCGACAAAAACACAGAAGAAATTTAGGATACTGCCTAATTATGACTATTTCCTATGAGTGTAGATCCAGATCAGCTAGCTTCTGAGAGGCCGGCTGATCAGGATCCACACTATAAGGTGCAAGAATTGTCATAGGTAAAATAATAAATCGATAGAAGAGAAATGAACAAAATATTCACTAAAAATATATATACAAACTACAAATATGTACTTAAAATGAATAGTTTAGCATTTTAAACAGATTTTTGCTTGGTAGTATATATTGTGGGAGTATCATTTTGGGAGCAGACATAGATGGCACCTTCAGGTGTGTAAAAACAAAAACCTTACACCCTAGTGCACATAATGTTTACTAAGTTTAGACAAAGAGTGCATTAATAGTGAACATCATGCAATTCACATAACAACTTAAGTTATAATTCATTACTCGAATATTAAGCAAATAAAGAAATGTGCTTCATGCAAGATTGTCATTTTGTATCCTGCTTGATAGTTTATATCACTTTAACTATCCTTGTTAGAAAAGACCTTTGTCATCTGCTGATAACCTTTGCAAACAGTAAGGACCCAGATCTGGAACGAGAAGAATGTTGATCCTGATCTTGATCCAAAAGGATTGACACTCTAATAGTGCGTTCCTGAAAGAATTTATTGAAAAAAGTAATTTAAAAAAAAAGTCAGCAGACGACAAAAAAGTTTATAGATAAAGATCTTTCTGGTTCTATTGTATTGTTATAATTTATAACTCGAAAATATTAAGCGAATAAAGAAATGTGCTTCATGCTAGATTGTCATTTTGTATCCTGCTTGATAACTTATGTTATTTTGAATTATATCATTTTAACTATCCTTGTCAACTAGGTTGCAAGGCAGTAGACATTAGAATAAAAACCCGTATTATTAGCTTTTGGATGAATATTGTGAATGGTAAACAAACAAAACTATCAAAATGGTTATACTTACTTCTACTAGGAGAATATGATGGTGGCATCCATCAACATAAATGGATCCATTTTATTAAACATATTCTAATATCTGTTGGGCTTCCCGATCTTTTAAACAAGGAAGTCATTGAAAACCCAAAATCAATCAAAAATCAGATCTCTAAAACTCTATCAGACCTTTGTGTTCAGGAGTGGCATAACAAAGTAACTTCATCCTCTAAAGGAAAGAATTATACTCTTTTCAAGCAAGATTTAAATTTTGAAAATTACCTAATCAAATTAAATAGGAAACACTGTTCTTCATTGTTAAAGTTTAGGTTAAGTAATCATCGGCTTCCGGTTGAAACTGGTCGCTGGGAAAACACACCTTTAGAAGACAGAAAATGCACATTATGTAGCAAACATGATATCGGTGACGAATTTCACTATCTTTTTGTTTGTGATCACTTTATATCTGACAGAAAGAAATATTTAAGATCATATTTTTACAAAAGTCCTAACATTATAAAATTCAAAGAACTATTTTCTTCAGCAAATACCAGGAAGCTTGTAAAGTTATCAAGTTTTGTAGAAATTATAATGAATAAATTTTCATGTGCAGCCTAACCCTAAAAGAGTCAATCATTACGATAATATACTTCTTACTATGTCTTGGCTTAATATTTCATGGGAATAACCTGATTATAGACAACCCACATGATATGTCAAATCATGCGAATTGTCTATAATCAATAATGTGAAGCCTTATTTTGTTTCTTAATGAAGCAACAACAGTCGATTATGTTGCCTACTGTAAGTTATAGAAGGCTCTTTCAGGGTTGATTTTGCTCGCATTTTAATTTTCACCTTTTTCATGCTCTTTGTACTCATGAATTTTATGTATATCATGTATATGCTTTGTTTTTGTATCTTATGCCTTTACGCTATCTATGAGTGGCCTGAGTTTTATGTCAATAAAGATATGTTCTGTTCTGTTAACAAAGACTTTTGTCATCTGTTGATAACCTTTGCAAACAGTAAGGACCCAGATCAGGGCCGAGAAGAATGTTATAATCCCAAATAATTGGTATGTTCTAGAATGTTCTAGAAAGTTTCAGTCCAGTTCCAATTCTGCTTGAATAGAACTTCCTGGGATTTTGTGGTACTTCACTTTACATGGTATTTAATGGAATTCCATTAAATCCCAAAAGTTGGAACAATTGGTATTTTCTGTCACTATCTGGAACTGGAAAATCCCAGAAAGTCTCAAATAATTCTGCTTAAAATATAAGTGGGATTTTATGTTACTTTCTGGGATAAATATTCCATTTAATCCCAGAAAGTCCCAGTAGGTACTTTAAATGGGATTATTAAGATTTTCTGGGACTTCATCAATTCAACACATCCATATAATTTGGGATTAAATGGAATCTTTTGGTACTGCTAGTAAATAACTTGGTTCCATTTAATACCAAATAATCCCAACCTAGATTTGCATAGGACCATTATATTCTGAACTCAGTCTGACCTTGAAATATGATATAACTGTGTTAACCTGGTTCTCTCATTTCAATGACTCAAGCTGAAATTCTTTAATCTTGCAGGAAACCAGAAAAAGATTCAAATAAACCTCATGGTTTGCAAGGCTCTAACTATTTGATAAATCCTGTGTTAATTTTGGATATATACTGCATATTAAACTGCACAAAATAAATCCTACAACAGACAATGTGAGTAAATAGAACATATTTCTATGCTTATAAATAATACTTGCATGAGACTTTTCATCATATAATTTAGTTTCTCAGGAACAAAGCCATTTGTAGTTGTTTCTTTCTTTGAATGCTGATGAAAGACGCTTAATTCTGAATTGTGTTCATTATGGTTATACAATTTGACCATTATCATTATTATTTACAGCAGCATTTATGGCAGTACAACACTTAGTTAGTGTGGTACTTGTAAGCAGGTTAATTACTGAATTTACAGGATAATCAGGCTGATCATTGGGGCTTATTTTTATTTGATTTTTTTATCCATTCTCTTTTTAAAAGGTGTTGGAGATATTGCGATTGCCTTCGTCTGTTTATCAGGTTTTTGTTTGTTATGCTATCTTCTAAACAACTGGACAGATTATCCAACCAAATTTGTTGAGCAACTGGTGTATGCAACTGGTGTATGCAACAGCAAAATTCCAATACCCCAATGATGTGGGATGTAGGTCAAAAGTGTCCTTCGGTCTGCCCATTTGCCTGCAATACTTTCACCTTGCAAACGGTTTGTTTGTTTTGTTGCTTTACGTCCCAAGTCAACAGCTATGGTCATGGCGGGACGGTAAGTTCACCTAACCACACTTTTTCCTGGGCAAGCTTTAACAAGCAGTTAACCAGTACTTCGTGCACATACTTTCACTTGTAACTGACAACAACCCTTCTTGAATGATTCAGCGGAAGGGAGGAGAATGACCGTAGAAATTATTTTATGATCAATCTCTACGAAAGTACGGGACCGGGTTGGGATTCAATCTCGCGACCCCTGGATTCAGACTCACATCTGTTCCCAGACACATTACCGACTGCGCAAACGGTCATACTGAATCCAACCGAATTTGTTTGGTGACTTACTTACACAAGTGGGTGAGCAGGAGCATTACTGTTTTTTGCTTTTTGGATCCCCTTTGCATGGGCCTCAGAGAGTGTGCATTTTCTGGCTAAATTGCAGTCTCTTTCTGAATTGCTGGGTAGAACTCAACCAAATTTGTGCACAACTTAAACAAATTGTGTATACAAGAGCCTATTTTTGGGTACCCCACTCAGAGGCACCTTATAATGGGGTCAAAAGTGTCTGCCCATTCTTCTTTATACCCCCCGCAAACTTTGTTTGTGGTGGGTATACTGTTTTTACGTTGTCCGTGCGTGCGCGCGTGCATGTGTGTGTCCTTCTGTCCGTCCGTCTGTCCGTCCGTAACGTTTTGTTATTTTAATATCTTGAAAAGTCATTGCTGGATTTTCATCAAACCTTGCAAACATGTTCATATATGCAAGACAAATACTTTAGACAAAAAAGTAAGGGCTAGGGGCCAATTCTATTAGAGTTATTTCCCTTTGTAGTTCTAAATGGCTTTTAATATAGGGTTTTATGCTTATGCTATTATAGGCCATACACAGGCCGATCAACTCCTACCACAGCTTTTGATGGAACACTTTGATACTTTGCCTATACAATGTAGACACATTGAACATATGCATGAAGGAGTTTACTTCAGAAAAAATATTTTTTGACAAAATGACAGCTGTGAAAACTTAGACAATTTTTCCCTAATAAGGCTTTTGTATATGCATAGACGGTGCCTTCATGGGCCGATCAACTACTACCACAGCTTTTGATGGAGCAATTTGATACTTTGCCTATACAATGTAGGCACATTGAACATATGCATGAAGGAGTTTGGTTCAGAAAAATAATTTTTGACAAAATGACAGCTGTGAGAACTTAGACAATTTTACCCTAAAAGGGCTTTTGTATATGCATAGACGGTGCCTTCATGGGCCGATTAACTCCTAGTACAGCTTTTGATGGAACAATTTGATACTTTGCCTATACAATGTAGACACATTGAACATATGCATGAAGGAGTTTGGCTCAGAAAAAATAATTTTTGACAATATGACAGCTGTGAGAACTTAGACAATTTTTCCCTAATAAGGCTTCTGTATATGCATAGATGGTGCCTTCATAGGCCGATCAAATCCTACCAGAGCTTTTAATGTAGCAATTTGATACTTTTCCTATACAATATAGACAGATTGAACATATGCATGAAGGAGTCTGGTTGAAAAAAAATCGACAAAATGACAGCTATTAGAACTTAGACAATTATTACCTTATATGACTTTTGTATATGCATGGATAGTGCCTTTATGGGCCGCTCAACTCCTACCACAGCTTTTGATGGAGCAATTTGATACTTTGCGGATACAATGTAGACACATTGAACATATGCATGAAGGAGTTTATAATTTTTGTTTGCACAGATTCTGCTGAAATCTTCTTTTTAAAACATAGGTCTGCTGGTTTGAACTATAACTTGCCAAGTTTTTTCCACTGAATCTTACTGTGCGGGGGGGTATCTAATAAGCATTGCTTATTGACTTTTTTCATTTATGCTAATCCAAACATGCTGGGCTGAATTCAACCTAATTTGTTGAAAGGTCGACTTTCTCACAAGTGGGGAGTGGTAAAGAACATTTATTTTTTTAACCTTCCAGCCAAATTTTCGACTATCCGAAACTACTGGGTTATTCGAAGACTACGGACAGTCCCGACTTTTTTCTCTATTATCTATTGCAATAAAACTACCTATTATTCGAATTTCGATTATCCGAAAAATTCAATTTTTCGAAGTGATTTGTCGGTCCCGATTAAAGAAATGGCTATTAAATTACCTTTCAAGATTCGAAGTCCAAATGTCACGCATGGTGATCATGATTTCTTTGTTTGGTCGAGTTTATTTTTATTATATAGATTAATAATAAGAAAAAAAATAGGTGAATGCCATAACAATAATACTTCATCAGTGTTGACGTGGTCTATTGTCATATACAGCATGGATGTTGGTGACCTGATTTTGAATGAAACGATTCAAATCTGAATATCGATATATAAACAAACAGGTTTTAAAATATTAAAACCAAAACAATAATGTGTATGATGTATATATGTTCAATGTTTCTATCTTGCTTTTGTAATTGTGCTTTATTTGTATGCTCTTCACATGTGGAGGAAATAAAGATTATTATTATTATTATTATTATTATTATTATTATTATTATTATTATTATCATTTTATTAAGGTCGTCTGCAATGATGGTTTTGTTTGATGTTTTTTAAATGTCTAATTATGGGCAATAAATGAGCTAAACTTGATTTTAATTGGATCTTCTCATCCTTTGATTTATTCTTGACCACTGTTTACATTATATTTATTATAGAATACAAGTATGTCTACAGAATTCCAAAGGGCCCTTACTTAGACTACAGTTATAATTCTGTCTGATTACTCTACTGGTTGTGATGAGATGAGACGAGCAATTATTTTGCCACACAAGCAGATATAATGATAGATATTGTATACGACTTGGATAAGAATTAGTTTAGATATTTTAAAACATTTAACCAATTTAACAAATACTAAATTTTCATGTTAAAATAGAAACTATTATTTTCCACGCCCCTCTATCTATATCGTAGTATTATACATATATGGAAATATTGAAAAAGTTTATATATAACATCTGTAAAAAGGTCTTGATAATAGAGCAATGAATTGCTTCCTAAGATTAAAGCACCAAAGCCCAGAGATTTATAAGAAACCATGCAAAAAATATTCATTTCCCTTTGAAATATCATCTCTTACACCAAGTCAATGGCCTTGCTAATTTATTATGTTAGGTAACATAAGTTACAACCTGTAACACAACCTGTATCAAGTACTCCTATCTTGTTGTTTAACATGCAAAATCTATGATTCTTTAATATATGAGCAAGACTATCAAAATATGGAAGATTTTATATAATTTTTACGTAAATAATACCTACCAAATTGGGCTCCTTAAAACTTGGGGTAGTGTTGTTTAATTGCTTATATAAGGCAATGCATTTAAGATAGATAAACACACTTTGTTTTTTATTCTATTAGCCAAATAAGTGTGTTAGTACAACAGATTAAAAGCATTTTAAAAATTCACAAATCAGCTGTAAAATTAAATGCTATTGGTCACAGTTACCGTTTTTAAAGGGTAGTTTTATGTAAGTAACGCACATAACACATTAGGATGCCGTAATTTTGCTTTAAAACTTTTATCTGCAGCTTAGGTATCCAGCAGGCAGACTATATGCGTGATTTAAATAGTTAGTTTAATACCTTCTTTCTGTAGCACAGCCTTTTAACTTTTCATTTTCTGAATTTTATATGGTAACATATGTAACAGACTGTCAGAGGCAAACACCAAATCGTACACATGCAAACATCTCTTATTCTACGCAGCTTGAAATGCTCTTTTAAGATACGATGTGTCTGCAAAATTCTTTAGCGGGGAGCAAAACATTTTCAGCCATCAGTCTAACAATGATACATTGCCATTTTGGTAACGTATATTTTAGGATTTCCCACCAAGGGAGAAATTGAAATCTCTCTGTTTTGATATAAAACTCTCACAACTTTGAACACAGAGTGTAAAATACTTCTTTGAGCTAAAAACTGAAAATATTATTTTTGGATAAAAAACCCCGCAGGGTTTTTCTCCCATTTCATTTTGTGGGGGAAAAACCCCGCGGGGGAAAAACCCCGCGGGGGAATTTTCTTTTTCCTCTAGAGGCACAATATAATGCTGAAAGTTATTGATATACCTTTTATTATGCATTGTGATGAATAATAATTCAAAAAAGTCAATTTGAATTTTTCAAAAAACCCTGCGGGGTTTTTCCCCCACAATCTGAAATGGGAGAAAAACCCCGCGGGGGAAATCAAAGTTTTGAATTAAGCCATATCAATCATTTTCTGCAATAATTACAATCAAACAAACTTGTTTCTTGAACAAATTTTAATCTTTATTTTTTTGAAAAAACCCTGCAGGGTTTTTCCCCCATTTGAAAATGTGGGGGAAAAACCCCGCGCGGGGTTTTCGAAAAACCCCGCGGGGTTTTTAACTTTGACAATTTTTTTCACCATGATGGCATATATTTTTTTAGTCATAATTATATATGTTTTGCTCCCTTATGTCTGTATTTATGTAATTTAGTGGTTTAGAGTCTTTTGCATCACTAGAAAGATGATGTGATTTTGCCAAATTATGGTGTGGCAAAAAAAAACTGGTGGCTGTGGGTTCCACTTAGTAGTATGCATTTATAACCAAAGTAGAAAACAATATGAATCCTGATCAGCTGGTTTCAGGCCAGCTGATTCAGATCTATACTGTTTTCAAAACAAGTTATACCCAGGTACAGCATGGTATGGGCCATTTTACATTATTTACAGGTCATCATATTTCTTTAATTTTTATTTTTGTTAATTTTCTCCGAATTTTATGCACATAAAATTCGACAAAAACACAGAAGAAATTTAGGATACTGCCTAATTATGACTATTTCCTATGAGTGTAGATCCAGATCAGCTAGCTTCTGAGAGGCCGGCTGATCAGGATCCACACTATAAGGTGCAAGAATTGTCATAGGTAAAATAATAAATCGATAGAAGAGAAATGAACAAAATATTCACTAAAAATATATATACAAACTACAAATATGTACTTAAAATGAATAGTTTAGCATTTTAAACGGATTTTTGCTTGGGAGTATATATTGTGGGAGTATCATTTTGGGAGCAGACATAGATGGCACCTTCAGGTGTGTAAAAACAAAAACCTTACACCCTAGTGCACATAATGTTTACTAAGTTTAGACAAAGAGTGCATTAATAGTGAACATCATGCAATTCACATAACAACTTAAGTTATAATTCATTACTCGAATATTAAGCAAATAAAGAAATGTGCTTCATGCAAGATTGTCATTTTGTATCCTGCTTGATAGTTTATATCACTTTAACTATCCTTGTTAGAAAAGACCTTTGTCATCTGCTGATAACCTTTGCAAACAGTAAGGACCCAGATCTGGAACGAGAAGAATGTCGATCCTGATCTTGATCCAAAAGGATTGACACTCTAATAGTGCGTTCCTGAAAGAATTTATTGAAAAAAGTAATTTAAAAAAAAAGTCAGCAGACGACAAAAAAGTTTATAGATAAAGATCTTTCTGGTTCTATTGTATTGTTACAATTTATAACTCGAAAATATTAAGCGAATAAAGAAATGTGCTTCATGCTAGATTGTCATTTTGTATCCTGCTTGATAACTTATGTTATTTTGAATTATATCATTTTAACTATCCTTGTCAACTAGGTTGCAAGGCAGTAGACATTAGAATAAAAACCCGTATTATTAGCTTTTGGATGAATATTGTGAATGGTAAACAAACAAAACTATCAAAATGGTTATACTTACTTCTACTAGGAGAATATGATGGTGGCATCCATCAACATAAATGGATCCATTTTATTAAACATATTCTAATATCTGTTGGGCTTCCCGATCTTTTAAACAAGGAAGTCATTGAAAACCCAAAATCAATCAAAAATCAGATCTCTAAAACTCTATCAGACCTTTGTGTTCAGGAGTGGCATAACAAAGTAACTTCATCCTCTAAAGGAAAGAATTATACTCTTTTCAAGCAAGATTTAAATTTTGAAAATTACCTAATCAAATTAAATAGGAAACACTGTTCTTCATTGTTAAAGTTTAGGTTAAGTAATCATCGGCTTCCGGTTGAAACTGGTCGCTGGGAAAACACACCTTTAGAAGACAGAAAATGCACATTATGTAGCAAACATGATATCGGTGACGAATTTCACTATCTTTTTGTTTGTGATCACTTTATATCTGACAGAAAGAAATATTTAAGATCATATTTTTACAAAAGTCCTAACATTATAAAATTCAAAGAACTATTTTCTTCAGCAAATACCAGGAAGCTTGTAAAGTTATCAAGTTTTGTAGAAATTATAATGAATAAATTTTCATGTGCAGCCTAACCCTAAAAGAGTCAATCATTACGATAATATACTTCTTACTATGTCTTGGCTTAATATTTCATGGGAATAACCTGATTATAGACAACCCACATGATATGTCAAATCATGCGAATTGTCTATAATCAATAATGTGAAGCCTTATTTTGTTTCTTAATGAAGCAACAACAGTCGATTATGTTGCCTACTGTAAGTTATAGAAGGCTCTTTCAGGGTTGATTTTGCTCGCATTTTAATTTTCACCTTTTTCATGCTCTTTGTACTCATGAATTTTATGTATATCATGTATATGCTTTGTTTTTGTATCTTATGCCTTTACGCTATCTATGAGTGGCCTGAGTTTTATGTCAATAAAGATATGTTCTGTTCTGTTAACAAAGACTTTTGTCATCTGTTGATAACCTTTGCAAACAGTAAGGACCCAGATCAGGGCCGAGAAGAATGTTATAATCCCAAATAATTGGTATGTTCTAGAATGTTCTAGAAAGTTTCAGTCCAGTTCCAATTCTGCTTGAATAGAACTTCCTGGGATTTTGTGGTACTTCACTTTACATGGTATTTAATGGAATTCCATTAAATCCCAAAAGTTGGAACAATTGGTATTTTCTGTCACTATCTGGAACTGGAAAATCCCAGAAAGTCTCAAATAATTCTGCTTAAAATATAAGTGGGATTTTATGTTACTTTCTGGGATAAATATTCCATTTAATCCCAGAAAGTCCCAGTAGGTACTTTAAATGGGATTATTAAGATTTTCTGGGACTTCATCAATTCAACACATCCATATAATTTGGGATTAAATGGAATCTTTTGGTACTGCTAGTAAATAACTTGGTTCCATTTAATACCAAATAATCCCAACCTAGATTTGCATAGGACCATTATATTCTGAACTCAGTCTGACCTTGAAATATGATATAACTGTGTTAACCTGGTTCTCTCATTTCAATGACTCAAGCTGAAATTCTTTAATCTTGCAGGAAACCAGAAAAAGATTCAAATAAACCTCATGGTTTGCAAGGCTCTAACTATTTGATAAATCCTGTGTTAATTTTGGATATATACTGCATATTAAACTGCACAAAATAAATCCTACAACAGACAATGTGAGTAAATAGAACATATTTCTATGCTTATAAATAATACTTGCATGAGACTTTTCATCATATAATTTAGTTTCTCAGGAACAAAGCCATTTGTAGTTGTTTCTTTCTTTGAATGCTGATGAAAGACGCTTAATTCTGAATTGTGTTCATTATGGTTATACAATTTGACCATTATCATTATTATTTACAGCAGCATTTATGGCAGTACAACACTTAGTTAGTGTGGTACTTGTAAGCAGGTTAATTACTGAATTTACAGGATAATCAGGCTGATCATTGGGGCTTATTTTTATTTGATTTTTTTATCCATTCTCTTTTTAAAAGGTGTTGGAGATATTGCGATTGCCTTCGTCTGTTTATCAGGTTTTTGTTTGTTATGCTATCTTCTAAACAACTGGACAGATTATCCAACCAAATTTGTTGAGCAACTGGTGTATGCAACTGGTGTATGCAACAGCAAAATTCCAATACCCCAATGATGTGGGATGTAGGTCAAAAGTGTCCTTCGGTCTGCCCATTTGCCTGCAATACTTTCACCTTGCAAACGGTTTGTTTGTTTTGTTGCTTTACGTCCCAAGTCAACAGCTATGGTCATGGCGGGACGGTAAGTTCACCTAACCACACTTTTTCCTGGGCAAGCTTTAACAAGCAGTTAACCAGTACTTCGTGCACATACTTTCACTTGTAACTGACAACAACCCTTCTTGAATGATTCAGCGGAAGGGAGGAGAATGACCGTAGAAATTATTTTATGATCAATCTCTACGAAAGTACGGGACCGGGTTGGGATTCAATCTCGCGACCCCTGGATTCAGACTCACATCTGTTCCCAGACACATTACCGACTGCGCAAACGGTCATACTGAATCCAACCGAATTTGTTTGGTGACTTACTTACACAAGTGGGTGAGCAGGAGCATTACTGTTTTTTGCTTTTTGGATCCCCTTTGCATGGGCCTCAGAGAGTGTGCATATTCTGGCTAAATTGCAGTCTCTTTCTGAATTGCTGGGTAGAACTCAACCAAATTTGTGCACAACTTAAACAAATTGTGTATACAAGAGCCTATTTTTGGGTACCCCACTCAGAGGCACCTTATAATGGGGTCAAAAGTGTCTGCCCATTCTTCTTTATACCCCCCGCAAACTTTGTTTGTGGTGGGTATACTGTTTTTATGTTGTCCGTGCGTGCGCGCGTGCATGTGTGTGTCCTTCTGTCCGTCCGTCTGTCCGTCCGTAACGTTTTGTTATTTTAATATCTTGAAAAGTCATTGCTGGATTTTCATCAAACCTTGCAAACATGTTCATATATGCAAGACAAATACTTTAGACAAAAAAGTAAGGGCTAGGGGCCAATTCTATTAGAGTTATTTCCCTTTGTAGTTCTAAATGGCTTTTAATATAGGGTTTTATGCTTATGCTATTATAGGCCATACACAGGCCGATCAACTCCTACCACAGCTTTTGATGGAACACTTTGATACTTTGCCTATACAATGTAGACACATTGAACATATGCATGAAGGAGTTTACTTCAGAAAAAATATTTTTTGACAAAATGACAGCTGTGAAAACTTAGACAATTTTTCCCTAATAAGGCTTTTGTATATGCATAGACGGTGCCTTCATGGGCCGATCAACTACTACCACAGCTTTTGATGGAGCAATTTGATACTTTGCCTATACAATGTAGGCACATTGAACATATGCATGAAGGAGTTTGGTTCAGAAAAATAATTTTTGACAAAATGACAGCTGTGAGAACTTAGACAATTTTACCCTAAAAGGGCTTTTGTATATGCATAGACGGTGCCTTCATGGGCCGATTAACTCCTAGTACAGCTTTTGATGGAACAATTTGATACTTTGCCTATACAATGTAGACACATTGAACATATGCATGAAGGAGTTTGGCTCAGAAAAAATAATTTTTGACAATATGACAGCTGTGAGAACTTAGACAATTTTTCCCTAATAAGGCTTCTGTATATGCATAGATGGTGCCTTCATAGGCCGATCAAATCCTACCAGAGCTTTTAATGTAGCAATTTGATACTTTTCCTATACAATATAGACAGATTGAACATATGCATGAAGGAGTCTGGTTGAAAAAAAATCGACAAAATGACAGCTATTAGAACTTAGACAATTATTACCTTATATGACTTTTGTATATGCATGGATAGTGCCTTTATGGGCCGCTCAACTCCTACCACAGCTTTTGATGGAGCAATTTGATACTTTGCGGATACAATGTAGACACATTGAACATATGCATGAAGGAGTTTATAATTTTTGTTTGCACAGATTCTGCTGAAATTTTCTTTTTAAAACATAGGTCTGCTGGTTTGAACTATAACTTGCCAAGTTTTTTCCACTGAATCTTACTGTGCGGGGGGTATCTAATAAGCATTGCTTATTGACTTTTTTCATTTATGCTAATCCAAACATGCTGGGCTGAATTCAACCTAATTTGTTGAAAGGTCGACTTTCTCACAAGTGGGGAGTGGTAAAGAACATTTATTTTTTTAACCTTCCAGCCAAATTTTCGACTATCCGAAACTACTGGGTTATTCGAAGACTACGGACAGTCCCGACTTTTTTCTCTATTATCTATTGCAATAAAACTACCTATTATTCGAATTTCGATTATCCGAAAAATTCAATTTTTCGAAGTGATTTGTCGGTCCCGATTAAAGAAATGGCTATTAAATTACCTTTCAAGATTCGAAGTCCAAATGTCACGCATGGTGATCATGATTTCTTTGTTTGGTCGAGTTTATTTTTATTATATAGATTAATAATAAGAAAAAAAATAGGTGAATGCCATAACAATAATACTTCATCAGTGTTGACGTGGTCTATTGTCATATACAGCATGGATGTTGGTGACCTGATTTTGAATGAAACGATTCAAATCTGAATATCGATATATAAACAAACAGGTTTTAAAATATTAAAACCAAAACAATAATGTGTATGATGTATATATGTTCAATGTTTCTATCTTGCTTTTGTAATTGTGCTTTATTTGTATGCTCTTCACATGTGGAGGAAATAAAGATTATTATTATTATTATTATTATTATTATTATTATTATTATTATTATTATCATTTTATTAAGGTCGTCTGCAATGATGGTTTTGTTTGATGTTTTTTAAATGTCTAATTATGGGCAATAAATGAGCTAAACTTGATTTTAATTGGATCTTCTCATCCTTTGATTTATTCTTGACCACTGTTTACATTATATTTATTATAGAATACAAGTATGTCTACAGAATTCCAAAGGGCCCTTACTTAGACTACAGTTATAATTCTGTCTGATTACTCTACTGGTTGTGATGAGATGAGACGAGCAATTATTTTGCCACACAAGCAGATATAATGATAGATATTGTATACGACTTGGATAAGGATTAGTTTAGATATTTTAAAACATTTAACCAATTTAACAAATACTAAATTTTCATGTTAAAATAGAAACTATTATTTTCCACGCCCCTCTATCTATATCGTAGTATTATACATATATGGAAATATTGAAAAAGTTTATATATAACATCTGTAAAAAGGTCTTGATAATAGAGCAATGAATTGCTTCCTAAGATTAAAGCACCAAAGCCCAGAGATTTATAAGAAACCATGCAAAAAATATTAATTTCCCTTTGAAATATCATCTCTTACACCAAGTCAATGGCCTTGCTAATTTATTATGTTAGGTAACATAAGTTACAACCTGTAACACAACCTGTATCAAGTACTCCTATCTTGTTGTTTAACATGCAAAATCTATGATTCTTTAATATATGAGCAAGACTATCAAAATATGGGAGATTTTATATAATTTTTACGTAAATAATACCTACCAAATTGGGCTCCTTAAAACTTGGGGTAGTGTTGTTTAATTGCTTATATAAGGCAATGCATTTAAGATAGATAAACACACTTTGTTTTTTATTCTATTAGCCAAATAAGTGTGTTAGTACAACAGATTAAAAGCATTTTAAAAATTCACAAATCAGCTGTAAAATTAAATGCTATTGGTCACAGTTACCGTTTTTAAAGGGTAGTTTTATGTAAGTAACGCACATAACACATTAGGATGCCGTAATTTTGCTTTAAAACTTTTATCTGCAGCTTAGGTATCCAGCAGGCAGACTATATGCGTGATTTAAATAGTTAGTTTAATACCTTCTTTCTGTAGCACAGCCTTTTAACTTTTCATTTTCTGAATTTTATATGGTAACATATGTAACAGACTGTCAGAGGCAAACACCAAATCGTACACATGCAAACATCTCTTATTCTACGCAGCTTGAAATGCTCTTTTAAGATACGATGTGTCTGCAAAATTCTTTAGCGGGGAGCAAAACATTTTCAGCCATCAGTCTAACAATGATACATTGCCATTTTGGTAACGTATATTTTAGGATTTCCCACCAAGGGAGAAATTGAAATCTCTCTGTTTTGATATAAAACTCTCACAACTTTGAACACAGAGTGTAAAATACTTCTTTGAGCTAAAAACTGAAAATATTATTTTTGGATAAAAAACCCCGCAGGGTTTTTCTCCCATTTCATTTTGTGGGGGAAAAACCCCGCGGGGGAAAAACCCCGCGGGGGAATTTTCTTTTTCCTCTAGAGGCACAATATAATGCTGAAAGTTATTGATATACCTTTTATTATGCATTGTGATGAATAATAATTCAAAAAAGTCAATTTGAATTTTTCAAAAAACCCTGCGGGGTTTTTCCCCCACAATCTGAAATGGGAGAAAAACCCCGCGGGGGAAATCAAAGTTTTGAATTAAGCCATATCAATCATTTTCTGCAATAATTACAATCAAACAAACTTGTTTCTTGAACAAATTTTAATCTTTATTTTTTTGAAAAAACCCTGCAGGGTTTTTCCCCCATTTGAAAATGTGGGGGAAAAACCCCGCGCGGGGTTTTAAAAACCCCGCGGGGTTTTCGAAAAACCCCGCGGGGTTTTTAACTTTGACAATTTTTTTCACCATGATGGCATATATTTTTTTAGTCATAATTATATATGTTTTGCTCCCTTATGTCTGTATTTATGTAATTTAGTGGTTTAGAGTCTTTTGCATCACTAGAAAGATGATGTGATTTTGCCAAATTCTGGTGTGGCAAAAAAAAACTGGTGGCTGTAAATATATAGCGTCTTTTGGAATGTTGTGACCGTTTATTTCGTTGCAATCAAACTAGTTCTTGTGTTGGCATGGTTTCTGTGATGTCAGCGTCACATTATAGTGGACCCTCGATGTACATCCGAGGCCTAATTCTACGAAATTGGTTGAGGTAGTTCCGAAAGCACAAAATACCACACGCGATTCAAATGATGATAACGTCATTCTCAAACGCACAAGAATATCGGTTCTTAAATCGAGCCAGTGGGAGATAAAACTTAAAGATGCTACTACAAGCAGTGAAAAGTTGGATGAGCCTAAACATCCATTAATTATACCATATCAAAACATTCGTGTTGTACTCAATTGGCAGCTTCTTCATGGGGACTTCCAAATTTGCCAAGACTTTTTTGAGTCTTTGCTAGACCCACATGTCTGTTTTTGGCTTAGTCATACGCTAGGCTAATTAAACCACACAAATAAATGCAGTGCTATGTATCCCATGAAGCATGCTCATCCAAATTCTAACCAGCTCTTTATCGTGTAACAATGATAAAAGATATAATCTATGACTGGAAGCCATCATTGCAGAAACACAATATTGGTCAAAATTCAAGATTACGAATGCCTTGAAAATAAGGTCAATGTCACCAATATCTTATCAGCTTTTTTCCCCTCCCAACACTGTATCTATGCAAATGTAGTCAAGTTCAGAAGATACAATGTGAAAAGGGCTGCTATTTACAGTCTTGAAAGGTTAGTGATCTTGAAAATTAAGTCAAGGTCAACAAATCTAATCAACTTTTTAATGTGTTACACTAATACAGTATACTGTTTGACAAGAATTCATTGTTCCAATTCAAGAGGTAACGTGGAGAATTCCTAATTTCTCAAAAATTGACATTTCAACTGAATGCTGGTGTGACCTTGGAAATAAGAGCAATTTCACCAAATTCTAATTAACTCTTTCCCTCCTCTCAACACTATATATATGCAAGTTTGGTCAAAATCCACCGTCTGGTTCAGACGAAAGAGTGTGGATAAGGCAGATATTTACAGTCTTTATAGGGGCCTCGTCGCGAGAAAACCTGTCTTCGGGGTTTCCGACTAAGCGAGTTTCAAACCAGTCTTCTCAGCTACAGAGACTAGCTAGTGAATTTAAATTTCGCCTGTAGTAAGTTTACATATATTACTTTCTAAAAAGCTAATAACAAAGGCGCTGATCAGACTGCGCGGATGCGCAGGCTGGTCTGCGCCTGTGTTGTTCGCGAAACCCCGAATACAGGTTTTCTTGCGACGAGGCCCAAATTATTAGGATGTTTTTTTTCTTTCTTTAGTTTGAGGTCTTACGTCACAGACAACATCTATGGTAATGTTGAGACGGTCAGTTCACATAGCCACACACATTTCCTGGGTGAGCTTGACTAAGCAGTACCTCGTGTACACTTTTCGCTGGTAACTGACAACAACCCTTCTTGAATCAGCAGAAGGAGGAGAATGAGCGGACACATTATTTCATGATCAATCTCCATGAAAGTATGGGGCCGAGCCAAGATCGAACTCGCCACCCCTTGATCTGCAGTTGAACTCGCTACCGACTGCAATATTGGCCCAGTTTGGTGAACTTGAAACTTAACTCATGGTCACTTAAATACAATCAGCGTTTTATTGTGTCACAGTGATACAATAAACAATGTTTTGCCAGTATCCATTGTTCTGGTTAAGATACAACATGCGGAAAACCTATTTTGGTCTAGTTTGATATTTCAAAGTGCTGTTGTGACCTTGAAAATATGGTGGAAGTAATCAAAATCTAATAAAAAAAAACCTATTTCGCTCTTCTCAACAATGTATATATGCAACAATGGTCAAAATCTACTTAATGGCTCGGAAGATATAATTTGGAAAATTAAATCTGCTTCTAAACAATGTATCTGTGCATGTTTGGTTATAATTGACTCACTGGATCAGAAATTAGTGTGCGGAAAAGGCTGATATTTATAGTCTTCATAGAACGGTGACCTTGAAAATAAAGTTAGGCTCGCTTTACTCTTACATGTATCAATTATTTATTGTGTCACAATAATAGTTATTGTGTCACAATAATACAGTTTATAAAGTTTGGTTAGAATACATTGTTTCGTTCAAAACATTAGCAAGCGGAAAATTTATTTTGGCCAAAATTTGACATTTCAAAGCGCTGGTGTGATCTTAAAGATAAGGTCAAGGTCAACAAAATCTTATTAACTCGTTCCTCTTCCCAACACTGCATATATCAAAAATCTGTCAAAATCCAATCACTGGTTCGGAGGAAAGAACGCGGAAATGAAGCTACGTGGACGCCAATGGGATGCGCACCAAAACCAACATGCCGTTGGGACATAATTTTCCTTTTGTTGCACAGCATTAAGTCTTCGACCATATGGGGAATATGGATCACGTTGATACTAATCCACATTCGTAGTAAAACGTACATGACATTATTATAAGTCTAAAATTAGCAAAGGTGTAATACTGGGTAGAAATATTGCATGAAAAAAGTATTATCGGTAATCATTTTGTAAAATTATCGTATCAATTTAGATAATTTGCATAACTGGACCACGTAAGAAAAAGTTACGACAAGGTCTTCATACAGATTGCAGCCCGAATCGTAACAGCACAACCGCCTGTTTTAGCTCCACTTATACGGTTTCTTTCAATTTTTGAAATGCAAAACTTTATTGATATTGTCAGCAACATAACGTTATAGTTGAAATAAATGTTCGCTTATTAAATTTGCCCTGTCTTAACTTTCAAATCATGTTCTTTTCAAACTCAGAATGCAGGCGCCGTCAATCGAGAAAAGCAAGAATTTTAGATTATAAGAATCCATCATGATAGGAAAATCCGTCCAGGGGATCACCGATTGGCATCATAAGGCTTGCCAAATGATGGACAAATGGTGATCGTGAGGGACGGATTTTTCTATCCACCCTCACACGAATAATGGATTTTTTCTTGCTCAACACTAAGAACCGCATTAAAAACATGAACTCACTCACCAAAAGAAAATCCTGAATTCGCTGAGATGCGACGTGGTGACGTCATTATAACAATTCAATGACGTCACGGATCGACGTGCGGCCATCGTGCGACCGACATTCGGCTGTTCATTTTTAATCTTTCCCACGGGCTGGTACGGTTATGTGTGATATCTCACATGGGTAAAAACAACATAAATCCCAATCTGGTGTGCGAGAATATGTTATTTTCAGAGATCTTGATCGGATTAAACATTTCGCTGTTCGCAATGATAAGTTAAGATTTTATATGCAAAAAAGGAGTAAGAGTCAAAATCGAAAGGCTTAACAGCTACATCTAGATCTTTGCTGTAGAACATATTAAACATTTTAATCCCTTTATACACGTATCAAATCTAAATGAAAATTTGCGCGATAGTCTACGGGCTTCCATAGGGAATTGCATAATCCGTTTTGTAATTCCTTTTAATAACTTCTAATAAGAAATGAAATGAACAACATTCAATTTGACATGTTCCTGACAATTTAGAAGCATAGATTCTACATTGGATATGCTAATACGTTTGATTAGAAAATGGAGTAATTTTGCATGAGAAAGCAACTGTCAATGAACATATGCAATCCAAAAATCTAGGTGATTTGCTCCCCGAAATCATACATACATGAGCAATAAGAAGTTAGTTCGATTTTCGATATTCAATTTCAGAAGCTACAAATGTAGTTCGGTTTCTGTTTTTAGATGTTCGAGATTCAATTTCAGAAGTTATTTTGATTTTCGAATTTCGAGATTCAATTTCAGAAACTAGTTCGATTTCGTTTTTTGATTTTCGAGATTCAATATCTATATTTGGACTGTCACTTTTTTTCATATGACTATGGTCAAAACCTACTTTGGCTTTCGAAATGTTACCGAACAGCATGTTTTTAATAACAAATTTCACGTTTAACATACAGTTTCGAATATAAAAATGCCATTTTGATATACGCATTTCGATTTTTAGATATTCGGACTGTCACTGTTTTTCATGTTATTATGGTCTAAAACCTTCTTTGGCATTCGTAACATTACGAATATCAGGTTCTCAATATCAAAATTCGCTTTAAATGCACGATTTAGAATATCAAAATACTTTCATATTCGCATTTCGATATTCGGACCCACACTGGTTTTCATGTTATAATGGTCAAAAACGGTATTTGGCATTACGAACGTTACCAAATATCAGGTTCTCAAACTTGTCCTATTCAGCAAGACAGAGTCTTGGCATTTCAACCAATAATCATCTGGGTCACTGAGGCTAATCAATCGGAACTGCCGCGGCCAATTCCACGAAATTCCTTGGAATCAGACCAAGGATGTACATCAAGGATCTACTTTGATAATGCGGGTGATAACGTGTCGCTGACTTTATATAACGTGACGCAGACGTCACAGAACCATGTTGACACAATAAAAAGTGTGATTGCAGGAAAACAAATGGTTATAAATTAAGTTTTTGTGTTTTTCAATGATTATCGCTGTTATAGCGATATTTTATTGAAAAATACATACACTTCATTTATTCTGCTGATTTAACTATTCCGATAACCAGAATAATCGGTAACCCATATGCTACAGAACTAATTTTCATACGCTAGTTCTGGCTACAAAATGGGGCTTTTTGTTACATAGTTCTACGCGTAATGCTCCTTACATACACCGGAGCCATGATTCGATTCTCGAATTTTGGCGACTTTCCCGACTGTGAGGCTAATGTTAAATTTTAGAGAAGCATTAAAACCAAGTTCCATAAGTTGTCGCTATTTTTGCTTTACAACTTTCATCGCGAACACAGTTTGCTAAGATTTAAAAATTAAAAAAAGTTATTGCCAAAAACCAATGTAAAAAACATAAAAAAAATGAGTTGAATGGGGTTTTAAATTTCAGATCGAAATATTTGCAGCTCTTTATGGACAAAGAGCGGTGAGATTTAACCCAACCATTTCTGCTATTTGCAACCTAATATCCACAACTAGCTATAGCTAGGTGGCAATGACATATTTTCGCAAACGACCAGGTTAGGGATGTGCCATCAAATACTAACATTGCCCCGCTGCCAAACATGCCCTTTAAGAATTAAAAAATGTGCAAAGCGATAATAGTACAGGGCATGCGTGGGAACATCACGCAAAAACATTGACCTTAACAACAATCATCAATCACATTCACTAACAATTTTAAAACAAATGAGCTAGATAATCGTTTAATCCACTTAAACTGGCAATGAAATGGAGAATATTTGGACTGAACAGAAAATCTAATTGAAATTTCAGCATTATTATGGATTTTGCTGGTGCAGCAATACTGTGTTTTTATTAAAACGCCTTATTTATTTGTTTTTTACGGATTTCAAATTTTAAAGTTCTCTTAATCCCAAAAGATTTTTTATCCTTTTTAGATGATTTAGAAGTCTGACTACGGAATTCAATTAATACTAATTTCGTTTCATGAAACTCATTCTTTGTACAAATACACAGATTAAAAGTATATACTCTTAAAATGGGTCAATGGGTAAAAACTAGTATAACCTTTTGTCCTTATAAAGAATGCATTAATGTAATCAATATAAAAACGAGGACCAAGTCTCTAAATCCCAAATTTCTAAGAGTTATTTTACAGATGCCGCAATCGCCTGTGAATATGATATCAGCTTTTATTATATACATGTACCTATGATAAATGATACATCTTCCGAACTGTCTGTTTTCTGGTCATCTGATAAAGAAAGCCAGATCAACAAACTGAAGATTTCTGATTCCGAATCACTATCCTTTAAAACAAGGCTAACATAAGTTACCTGTTTTTTTTTGTGGTGACGTAACGTAAAGTTAATTTCAAGCATGGAACCAGAGACGGAATACAAGATGACGTTACCGTATTTTTCTGTATTAAAGATCAAAACAATTTATAAAATCAGATAATGTCAGAAAAAATATGCATAATCATGCGCGGATTCATACATTTTTCAAATGCTTCCCAAAACTTCCCTATGCATATGATATGACTGATATCCTTTTGAATGGGACGCTTGATGTATTAGGACCGAATTAAGGTTATAATTAGACAGGTCGTCCCCTATGACAAAACACGAGACGCTACCAAAGGGGGTAGGGGTTGCAAAAATTGACCTCACCAAAACATTTAGAAATCAATTATTTTCACATGTAAGGGCATTATATCATCAATACTCTATTAAAATCACAGTGAAAGTATTTTAAAGTCCAAAACCATAAGCATTTTAATCATTATTTTTGTTGTTGTTTTTTTCTATCTGATTTCTGAAGAAATGTTTTGAAGCGCAACTGTAGTCCATATTCAACCTTAATGACAATGTATTTACCTCGTGCAATAATGTAGCAATGTACTATAACCGTTCATCCATGCGTAAAGTACACCAAGCCAAGAGCCATGTAGTTTATGTGTGTTTGATAGATACAGTTTATGTGCAAAATAATCTACCAAGTGAATTTATTAAAAGGACAATTTTCATAATCTAAAGAAAAATATGCCAAAAGCGTTGTAATATTTCATGAGAAATGAGTTATGAAAAGGAAGCTTTCTTGTACTAATTATTTCATTGTACTCAGGAAAAATTGATATTCAAGAGAGCACACCAAAAATCCAAATGCTTATGTTTGGACTCGCCAAGACGTCACATTTTGGGCTGTGGAATATCTCCCCCCCCCCCCCCCCGAGTTCTAGCTAGCCTTTCACAAATATTATGTAAAGTATGAGAACACACTTACGTGCAAAAGGATTAGTTGGAACTTGGGGGATGATGTTTTAAAATATTTTCTATTTCCTATATGTATAATACAAAAATGGACCATTTTAGCCCAAATATAAAGCCGTCCATTCATGGAAGTAGGAAATCAAATGCAAAATCATAAAATAGAGACCAACAGCGAGCTTATATATGGAATCATTTGATCGACTTTAATTTTTATCAAAATTATAGGCAGCGATACACTGTGATTCCCATTACCACCATCAGAGGTCCTTTTTTGTCAGGGGGAGGGGTCCAGGCCTGATGTCCAGAAAACAAGCCTGAACAACTTATTTTAGTCCTCAACTTATTTTACAGTTAACAGAGGGGGTCAAATGGGTTTATTACAGAGAAAACTATACTTTTCCAAGGATCTAGAACTTGATACGGTTATTAGCTCACCTGAGCCAAAGGCTTTAGGGTGAGCTTATAGTATACCAGTCACTCCGTCGTCCGTCTGTCCGTCAACAATTTCAAACATCTTCTCCTCTGAAACCACTGGGCCAATTAAACTCAAAGGATCAGTGACGGTTTGGGCCTTTTACGCCTATTATTCTGATTCCCAGAACGCTGCTTTTGAGCTTCTAGTGTGGTGCATGTAGTATCAGTGCAACAGGTGAATCTAATGGCAAGAGCCAGCTAGCATAATATTTTCAAAATTCCTACGCACTCAAGAATTATGGCGGGTAGAAAGGGGAGGGTGTCTAAAATTTCATGAAATAAAAAGCGCTTTAAAAAGTGATTTCTTCACGTTTTCTTGATTTATTTGGTAGGCATGGTAATATCTATTGAACATACCATATGCAGAGTATTAACGAATCATGATAAATGATGAAATTGTTTTAAAAACAAAATATGTTTTGTAATAAAATGATTTTTGGTAGATAATTTAGAAGTTACCTGTACATTTTTGACTACATGTACCGTAAATAATACAAAACTGAAAGCTCAACAAAAGAAATAAATATTTTTGAAGGAATGAAAGTGTCCCATTTAGCATTGGAAGTAAAACTGATTCTAACTAGATCCTTTGAATATTACTTTTGCTTTGTTTAAAAAGCATAGCTTGTTGAATGTATTTAAGGTGTCCTAATATTTATGGTATACATGATGCATGTATATCCCTATATGAGACCATATATTGAACACTAAAGTATTAACCTGTTATAACTCTTTGCATGCCAGTGGATAATTTTGTCGTCTGCCAATAGCCTTTTGCAAACAGTTTAAACCCAGATGAAGGCCAATAGAATATCGGTCTTGATCTGGATCCAAACTGTTTGACACTCTGATGGTGGTCCTGGTGGTTTATTTTTAAAAACTTAATTTTGAAGAAAGTCATCAGACGAAAATAAAAACATGAACAATTCCCTAGCATGCAAATAGATAAGTACAGGGCGTTTGCAAAATAATGTGTCATTTAATAACAGTGAGATTTTTTCTTATGAAAAAATGCATAAAACCTTGCTAACTCTACTTTTAATCTTTAAGTACTTTATATTAAACTAGCACAGAATACAAAGCAATTTAGGAGGTTGGTTCTAGAGAACTTCATTACTGTCATTAATTTCTTATTTGGTAGAAAAGGCATTTTGTGGGCTTAGGCCCCGAGTTTTTGGGCTGCTGAACATCTTCCCCACCCCCCCCCCCCCCCCCCCCGTGTGCCAGCAAGCCACTTCCATACAAAGTGTAAAATATGGTAACACATATGCAGGCAAAAGCTTTTGCTGGCAGACGGGGGGAAAGATATTTTAAAAAATGTTTTCGGATTACTCTATATCTTAATGTAAAACTGATTGTTCTACCCAAAATCTTACATCTTTGAAGCATTTAATATCGAAAACGGATTTCACAGCCATAAAGTACTCAGGTCAGGGTAGCTTCAAGGCGAAGAAAGGGACGATTTATAAACTTTTATTTTTACTGAAAACCATAGGCATTTACCCATAGCAAGTGTCAATGATCCTTTCATATGGAGACTCCTTAGGATGCAGGAACGAAAGTTTGTTCAAATGGTCCTGGTCACGTGACCAAGGTGGCCACCATGCCCATATATGGTAATACCCTTTAAAAAAAATTCTTCTCCAGAAGCAGAAGGCGGATGACCTTGGGACTTGGTATGTAGCATTGGGAGTGTTGGGCCTACCAAGTTTGTTCAAATAATGAGCCTAGGTTGACCTTGACCTACTTAATGTCAAGGTCAAGTTTGCTTCCTAATGCATTTAAATGGGATTTTTTTTTTGAAAAGTTGATTTTTTGAATACTGTTAAAGCCAAAGTGATTATTTTTACTTGATATGTTAGAACTAATGAAACAATGGCTGTAAATAAGTTTCAAAGGTCAAGGTTGATCCATGCACTCTCATATTGTGGTCCCATCAACATATTAAAACATAGTTTTCTCTCGAACCATTGGCCCAATTGAACTCAAATTTCATGTGAAGACTTCTTATGATAAGTTAGCCAAAAACTATACAAAATATTTTGGTCACATAACAAAAATGGCCGCCACGCTTATATATGGTAAAAACCTTTTAAAAATCGTCTTCTCCAGAACCAGAAGGCCAGTGACCTTGAGACTTGGTATGTAGCATTGAGGATGTAGGGCCTACCAAGTTTGTTCAAATGATGATCCTAGGTTGACCTTGACTTACTTAATGTCAAGGTCAAGTTTGCTTCCTAATGCATTTGAATGGGAGATTTTTTGAAAAGTTGATTCTTTGGATACTGTGGAAGCCAAAGTCATTATTCTTACTTGATATGTTTAATCTAGTGTCTATAAATAAGATTCAAAGGTCAAGGTTGACCTTTGACCTTTCAGCCAAGGTCACTCATATTGGAGTCTCATCAACATATTAAAACATAGTTGTCTCAGAAACCACTTGGCCAATTGAAACCAAATTTCATATGACAATTCCTTTTGATTGGTTAGCCAAACGTATACAAATTGATATGGTCACATGACTAACATGGCAACCATGCCCATACGAGGGTTGTCCCAAAAAGTCGTAGACTTTTCAAATAGCAAGAAAAGTTGACGCGTGAGCATGTTTATATTTTGTAGAAATATTGAACTATCTATTTTTAACATATTGAGTGTATAAATGACAACCAAAATCAAAAGGAATCATTTTATGGTCATTCTATCTCGTTTGGGTATGCATCACCGGCGCTAGCAAAAAGTTAAAGAAATAAAATAGTATATTTCATTTTTGATAAGTGGTTGTATTGAAACTCGAAATGATACCAGTTAATCATTCATACTGGAGGAGACGCTATTAAATTGTGCATATTGTCACAAAGTTTCAAAGCGATTGCATAGTTTACGAACTGACGGCATACGATCAAAACAAGTAGGGGTGAGCTCGAGCGGTGAAATAATGGTGACATCTTACGTAAGGGCGGAGCAGCGGACAGTAATACAGTTTTGTTTTGACTCCGGAATGACACCACTCGATACTTTTAGCTAAGTAAAACAAGACGAATACCACATGAATGCATCACAGGCTTTAGTATACAAATTATTTTCGAGATTTCGCTAGGGGAAACCTGCAGCCGAGCGTATGGGAAGACCACCACTTAGAAATACTGGCAAAGGTACGGAATTTGAATTAGTCGTCAGCAAAGACAGAAGACAAAAGATGCGCTACCTAGCTGAAAGGACAGGTTGAGGGAACCCTACGGTGCATATGATATTAAAATCAGACTTGAAAATAGCACAGACATCTGCAAGATGCATTACACATGCGCACATAACCATGCTAGTTATAATTGTACACTTTCAGACGTCCATTGTAATTCAAATGGCGTGCGCCGGTGGGCCAGACCTTTAATTGGTAAAATGAGTGTATGAACTTCATTATCAGATATTTTCCTTCAAATTTTGCATGATAATGCAGAAATAATGGAAAAATTCACAAGTAAAATTTGATTGCAATACACTGTATAGTTTTCTTGTAACATAAAAAGTCTACGACTTTCTGGGACAACCCTCGTATATGTAAAACTCTTTAACTTATCTGGCATGTAGCATTAGAGATGTGGGTCCTACTTTTTTGCACAATCATGAATCTAGGTTGACCTTGACCTACTTTATGGCAAGGTCAAATTTGATTCCTAATGCATTTATGTGGAGAAAATCTTATAATGTTCATTTTTCTATAACTGTTTAAGCCGAATTCATAATAGTTAAATCTATTGAGCGATGGTTTTATATTAAGTACCAAATGTCAAGCTGACCAATGACTTTTTATTCAAGGTCACTTATTTGGACTGCTACACACCTATCTAAACATTTTTTTCTCAGAAATCACTGGGCTGTTTGATGGATTATTCATTAGATTGTTTAGGTCACCATTAGATTGTTAAGGTCACTTGACCAAAATGGCTGCAACCTCCATATATGGTAAAACAAAATAAGCTGTAGTTGACCTTGACATATTTTAACATTATTAAGGAGATCAAGTGGGCGCCTCAGGACCTTCAGGTCCTCTAGTTTTTTAATAATGGGTATTAATCACGCGTAACAAGTTATGTAGAATACTGTTTTTATTATATGACGCTGCGTCTGGTAGTAATATAGCACTATGTATTAAACTCAATAAACCACTAGGGTTTAAAGACATAATGCGGCTAATCACCCTGCACACCATTTCAGCCTTGGAATACTCAGAAATCAATTGAAAATGTTTACCTCCCCTGTCTTTGTATCATTTACGAATTAGGATCAATACATTGTAAGGTCGAACATTTTCTAATATAAATATGCCTGAAATATGTGTCTAAGTACCAGACAGATAGATAGATAGATCAAGTGAAAGTGAGCGTCGTACACAAGGACATCGAACAGTCCTAATACAGGATTGCCCATAAGACTAGCCAGATAAAAGTTTCAAAGAAAATGATATTTTTCTGTCGTAGAAGTATTTGGTTCATCCCTCTAATTATTAGCAAACTGCTTTCACCGTTGGACAAGTACTGAATAAAAATAGGAGTTGAAAAGTCTGTTTCTGCTATTTAACATATAGGAAATAGAAAAACGTTTGTGAGGTGCTTCCCCACCCCCCCCCCCCCCCCATTGATCAAGCTAATCCTTTTTTCATGCAGTTGTAGTTTTACATTACATACGTCATATGAAAATGGCGTGCTTGAACAAAGAGCGGAAGGCTGTCAAAATGCTCCACACATGACATTATAAACGCTCATTAGTCACTAATTTTGTACAAACCTGTTGCTTAATATCCATTTACAATGGCATGTGTACAGTACAGTGTATGTAGTTATGATACACCTCAGTAAACACATCAGACTGAATGAGCTATAAGCATTATAGACTGACATAATCTATGTGTAAGACATATACAGGTAATGGTCAGAAGATATGGACAACATATTTATTTACCAAAAACAAAGAAATATTATGGACCCAAATTTGATATAAACGCGACACTCTCATCTCTAGTTTTATCCTATAAACATAATATTTCCATGTATTTAGATGAATAACTGACAAAACCTTGGCTTTCAGCAAAATAAAATTACATCACTAAAATATCCCCATCCCCTAAGGTCCTGGAATTTATATGCAATATTTTCCAAGTAAATCTATTTTGTTAGGTGCACTGAATGTCAGATATTAATTAAAGCAACAATACAGTTGTCAATTATACATAATCGTAGCCAAATGTTCTCAAAATTTCGGCAGAGTGAATAAGAGACTGTTCGATGACCTTTACAAGACTGGTCACAAATATATAAGAGGTCGAAACTCGGATTATGAATTATGCATGTACGTTTATTGCAAGCCGCGAACGACCTTTCCCACTGGCCTATTGTGCCAGTGTATGGACCCAGGGGACCAGTGTCGATTCCCTGTGGGCACCTATTTTTCAGTATATTTTTTCTCTTTTTAGCGTTTTATTGTTGAATTACTTCACACTAGTAAAGTGGAATTATAAAAATAAAAATAGTTTACTCTAAAACAAATCCTAATTTTTGAGGAATTACCAAAGTATATCATGTAGTATCTTGTCATGGCTCAGGATAACAGATAAATTTGCACATTTTCTAGAAGGCTTGAGGCCATGAGCAATAATTAGAAATAAAAGGAAAAGCTGACTGAAGATTACAACTATTTTAGCTTGATAGTTAGGACTTAGGTTATTCTTTCATGTGTTCAGAAAATTGATCAAATACTGAAACCTCCATAACTGAGCATGGTCACATAATTATCCGCATTATTTCATAAATTGTCAGTCCATACTACATGCAAAGTATTAAACATACTTCATATGGGAAGTATTTAGTAGCATATGTCCTTAAATCATATTGGTTTGGTGGTACGGTTCGTAAGTGCGAGAGCATCTTCACCTATTTGCCACAAATAGTGTGTCAAAGGCTCATAAAGTCAGTGACATACGGTTGCCTTACCGAGTCGCCAAGCTAAGCTTAATAGTAGGCGTCCTCAACTGCCTTGAATTTGCAGTGGGCAGAGACATGACAGCTTTGCGGAAGCTTCTCCGAAAGCGTGTAGATTATAGCCAATCCTCGTGTCCAAATGTCGTTTAGCATGTTGAGGGATAAAAACCTACTTATTGAACATATAAACAAATGGGACAGCCCACGTAATACTTGTAATACATCTTATCACATATGCTGACTGTTTACAAAGACAAAATCAGGAACACTATCAGAGTGTCAAATGGTTTGGATCGAGCTCTGGACTGACGTTCTGTCGGTACTGATCTGCGACCAAACTGTTTTCAAAGGTAATTAGCAGATTGCAAAAGTCGCCGCTAGCAAGGAAACGGTAATAGATATGCAATATAACTATATCTTTCCTTGCAGTATAGCAAATGTGAGTGAGAAGGGGTCATCAAATTAAGAGTTCCTTCCAACATGGAGACATGCCATTCTAAGTAAAGCTGAAAGGTAATCTTGAAAGATTCGAAACAGGAGCTGCGTTCACATCCATAAGTGCGTGTGTTTTTTTTTCTAAACCATGTGGGTAAATTTGCCCAGTAGAAATCAAGACGCACTTTACCAGTATTTTTTATCTCCACGCTTTTTTTTTTAAAAAAAATGGGGATATTGCAATCGCATCCATCCGTCCGTCTCTCAGTACTCACGTATGGACCCTTGTTGGATACTTTAAATTTCCGAAATTTCTCTATCTCGAGCTTTCTCCAAGCCCACCCACTCTAATAATTTATAGTTTTTTTAAAATCATTTACGGAATAAACCTCATTTGCATATAAAGGGAAGGGAGCTACTCAACTCAAAATGTGGTTTAATCCGAAAAACATTCTGGGATTAGTTGGGTACTTACGCTTTCTTGGATACTTTTTGTAACACTGTAAGTACCTAACAAGAATCCAAATGTAAGAGTGTCCGTCTGTCACGCCATCTCCTCCTAAACCATTGGACGAAATCCAACCAAATTTGGTGTGTGAGTTGCTCACAGGAATCGAGCGGTAACGGCACATTTTGGTCAAGCCCCCGGGGGCCCTGGGGAGGGCCCAAAAGGTCAAATATCATTAAATTAAATCACAAAGTCAATTTCAAAGATTTTTAAACCAAACTGTGTGTGCATATTAGACGGTAATTTCATTTGGTACCCTAGGTCATGCCCAAGGGTTTGGGACTTGGGGTGCTGGGGGACAAAATTAGATTTTCTGAACATGGTCTTGTGGCATATCAAATTAGAGGGAATGAACAGTAGACCAGGATCAAATTGGTGACATTGGGCGTGGTCAAAGACCATACGATTAATTCGAATGTGTTCTAGTTTTAAGAATTAACTAAAACTTATATTACACATTTTGTACATTTTGCGTGGTTATACCCCTTTAAGTTTTACCTAGGTTCTAGTTCCGAAGACAGCTTTCACAGCGAGGCACACTTTATTCAATTGCTGTTGTACATTGTAAAAATAAGCGTACTGCACGCCAAATTCGGTGGCAACTGAACTATCAATGATCTTGCAACTGCTTAAAATTATAATCTGTGAATGTGCATTGATCAGCAAAATATGTACAATAATAAAAGGTAAAATGTTTAACATAATATATCAATGTAGAAATAGCGGCGTCAAACTTTTTATATACTGTGGATTCGGAATTTTTCGCAAGATTTTTTTTCGCGAATAGCATTAAAAGACATATTAATGATGTGAAAATTCGCGACTAAGGCAAGATTTACCCATATCAATAAACGACAGAGTAATTTTTTCCATTTCGGGTTTTATTCTCACGACACTTCGCATATGCGAAGTTTCGCGAAAATTAAGTCCTCGCGAAAATTTCCGAATTTACAGTACCATAACGGATGGTAGCTGAGTTGTCACCTCTTTTGGTGTAAACTTTAACTAATTTTTACAGTGTGTTTTCATCAATATGTTCTGAGGCTCATCGTTTATCTGCAGCACTGATCGATGTCATATTGCTCTATTTCCTTTTCGTCTGTTTTTCTCTGTAAGCTGAGTCTCGAGCCTTCCTGACGCGATTATTGACCAAAACCGTTTCTATTAATTTTCCGTGAGAGTAGCTTCACTTGATCAAATTCGACACTTCATGCGCTTTACATTACAGACATCGTCGCGTGCTTTGCTAAGCTTAAAGGCGTTTTATGTAAGTCTGTCATGGGCTCGGCCAAATATAATTACTTGCCTTCATTTAGCACGCTAACATCTTTCACAAAACTAATTTATAAAACTGTCTAAATGGTGCTGTCAATTTAATCGCTCTGTTTCCAACAATTAGCACAACACATCGCTACCAATTTTAATGATCTTTCTCTGGAGTTGTCAGGTATTCGTGTGCAACATGTGTTCTGTGTTCTGTTTTCAGCTAAGTCAGTAATTGGGACCAGCCAGTGTCCTTCGTCAACAATTTGCATTAAATGGACCTCTTTAGGACAAAACATGTCTTCAGGGTCACTAAATTTGGAATTCCTATCACAAAGAATATAGGAGATATGCACTAGACTCAATGCAGTTTCTAGAAACTAGGTCAGAGGTCAAGTTAAAGGTCACAGTGACCCAATTATGGTATGCGACACTTTGCCATCCCAAGATGCATCCACCCACCTAATTTGAGATTCCTACTTCAAATAATATAAGAGATATACTTCGGACACGATTATTCTAAATCGAGGTCAGAGGTCAAGGTCACAGTTATCCAAAAATGGTACAGGACACTCCGCCATCCTAAGATACATCCAAACACCAAATTTGGAATTCCTACCTTAAAGAATATTGGAGATATACACCAGACACAAAGCAGGACGGACGGACGGACGGTGCGATTACTACAAAGGGTTAAATATTATTATTATACCTCACGTAGAATTCCCATAAAAACCTCCATTGGCCGTAGGTGCTAATTTCGACTATCACCGTGCGATAATGCTAGATCAGAGGTCAAGGTCACAGTGACCTGAAAATGATATGTGACACTCCGTCATAATAATATTAACCCTTTGTAGACAGGAAACCCATGTATGGGTACTTTGACAAACAGTGAATGTGGCATTTCACCAGGGTCTGCATTGTTTATTAAAAACAAAAAGATCTTCAGAGAAAGAAATAACTTTTTTTTAAATTGGTCTAAACAGTATTTTATTAGATATTATACAGTCAGACAAAAGAGTTAAGCATTACCTGAACATTATTTCAGAGACGTTTTTCGCGTACAATTTTTTCAGAAGAACAACCAGTTTGTAATATTTCGTTACCATTGTCTTCCTGTGGTCTGCTGAACATATCAGAATGTCATTTGGTCATTTTGCTGAATTTCTGCGGTGTCCTGTATACATCAACCCCTATTTTGGGGGTATACCCTTAAAAAGTGTCACAGCTTAACCCAAAATGCTAACTTTGAATTCAAAATAAACGCAGAAATAATCTATACATGTACTTATTTTTCAAAAATAATGTCAAACTGATTCTGTCGAACTCAATGTTTCATGTCAGTTAGAGGACCATAGTGAAAGTAAATCGCGTGTTTATAATTTTTGCATTATTGCTATATAATATGCCATTCTTTACACATCCATAACTTTTGTTCTTTTAGAGATATGAATCTGAAATTTTCCAACAGAACTTGTCTTTGATATTGTAACAATTTGACACTGACACTTAACGTGTCTAAGCGTTGTTAAAATACCATAATTGGCAAGAGAAAAGGGACATTTTTAGGGGCAATTGTGCATTTATCATGACTGGTTGTTTGCATTTGTGATAATCGAATGGAGATTTGCTGTAAATTGTCACCATTTTATCTATTTTAATAAATTAAACAAGAAAATATTAATGACTGGAAAGCTTCTTTCGTTTTCTAAGAAACTATTGAGGCGATGCTTAACTTATGTCTGACTGTATGTAAGTACGACTAGCACCCTCTCAAGAATGTTATAATTATACACTTTTATCTGTATGCAGTCCAAAAGCCATCTTATTGGCAAACTTTGTTGATTGAATTACAGAAAACAGTCTTATTAATGTTGCATGTATTAAGCTCTATATGTTAAAAACTCACCACTTTGTTGTTGCTGTTGTTGCTGTAATAGTTAAATAGATGTGTAAGAGTATGAACCTCATGTTGGTTACATGTTGTAATCAGGAATGAATAAAGAATTTGTATTGTGATGTCTTTCAACGTATTTCAAGGAGCCTTCATAGTAAATAGCACACACATGTCAAACCATAATATGTAACCAATAGTATACCAACAAAAGCTATAGATTGTTTCGTGCCAGGTGTAACTAGAAAAGAATTCATGAAACCTAAATTTGGTATTTGGAAAGTCAGCAAAAAGCATTTTTAAAATTTGATAAAGTTTATTAAAAATAACAAAATTATCATTTACAAAAGCAATGGAAAATATTTATACAATCAAAGAAAATCTAATTTACAGTACCTTGTATGCCAAATCTGTCTCTCAGAATACTTATCAACACAAGTCCTTCAGATTTTAAAGTTAATTCCAAATGAACACTAAGTCTGAATCCAAAACTGAATAATCAAAAGTAATCCAGAATGAATAAATCAAACACAAAGTATTCCAGGTTAGAATTCCAGCACAAAAGGTTTAGACTTTTAAATGGTGAAATTATTTCAAAGATGCCCTTATAAAAATTTACTTGTATATATATACTGTTAAGAACGTTCCAGAACAATCAGGTAATAACTGTGATATCATATGCTAAATATAAATCAAAATATCGCTTCTTGAAAGTTCTACATTCTCTTGGATGATTCTAGAACCTGCTCAGAGTTTCTATTTGGCATAAAAAGGAAAGCTCTAGGGAATTCCGGAAAATTCGATGACAATACATTTTTAATTTCTAGAGGATTAGTCAGCCGTCTAGAAAAATATTATAATCAATTGAACACCTTCTTTACACCAACTTGTTTACCATCAATATCTCCAATATCTGGGTCAACAGAAACTTAGTAAACAACATATTAAACAGACAAAAATCATACATGTTACAAGGCCTACTTTTTTATAAGCAAAGCTATAAAACATCAATTTGAAGATTATAAAATAATTGAAATTTATAAATTGTTGAACGTCTATTTTGTGATGGTAGACAAAGTTAAGCAATCTATGTGCTGTTATTTCTGTGGCATGTGATTTATGATTTTAATGCTGAACATTCTATAAAACAGGACAAATATTTATGGTGAATTAGATTATATTCTATGACAGATTACAAAAATCAGACATCGTAAATTTAGCCTTTAAAGTTCATGTTATTATTTGACTTTGTGATATTTTTGTAAAATTTTGTGAATTTATTTATATATATATAGTCAAATTTAAAATTAATTTGAAAGTTTTTCAAGAACATCAGAACCCCAATGTCCGTGAGCTATTCTTTGCTGCTAAAATTTTAGTGGTTATTTTGAATACTTTTATTTTTAACCGTTATATATGACAGGAACGATAATATATGTGCTACAAAAAAGATCAAGATTCTATAAAAAATAAAATTCAGAAATTTCATATAGAACGAATGAACAACAATGGAGAGAAAATTATGGCAACACAACACTTACATCTTTAAGACATACAGTCAATATGCATAATAATATCCTATGTGACTTTAGTATAGGGCGGAACTCCGCGTTTAATAGATTTGTTTGCCATTGATTGACGATACATGTATTATTATTATCAGATAAAAAAACCTATTACATATGGTCAACTAATATTTCAGTTTGCTTGCCTCATGTCATGTGTCTTCCCGCGAATAAGTGGTTACCATGGCAACAAAACTAATCAAAGAAACCTTATGACTGTTTAATGTGATTTACACTAATTTATTTAGTATTATTCAATAAATATGATAATGCACGAAAAAAAGAAGAAAAAAATTAAACCAATAACCCTAATCAAAAAAGTTGTATACGTATACATAAATGTTGTGATAGGATGGATTTTTTACATTTTTAATGTTTTATGTCAAATATACTGGTCAACTAAAGTTTAGCACGGATTTTAATATGATGTTCCACTTTAAATGAACATGAAACATTTTATATAATGTTATCAACATGTATGGGGATCTTGAAATTTACGTGTTTTTTTGTGTCCGCCATACAAAAGGTAATCTGGTGAGGCGTCAGTGGATTGACGTTAAATTTGATTTCATGGGCATGTAAAGAATACACGTCTACAAGCGGTCAAATAATCTTTTTGATGCTAGAGTAGCACCTGGATCATTTATGTTAGTTGATCCTTTGAAAACGTCTCCTTTAGATAGCGTTACCGCCTACATTTAGCCTCAACTTCAGATTAACGTCACTTTTTTATGAATTAAATTCCCAGGGACAACATTTTATAAACGTGCCTTACCCTTAATTGTCTCTCTTTTGGCATCCTCTTAAACATGAAAACCCTTTCAATTAAGCATGCATAAACAACGAAAACAATACTGTTTTTGACTTGAAAACGTCATTATAACAACGACGTTAGTTGTAACAAGACTCAACTTTTGTTTCAAATGCTCAATAGAGCCAACCTTTTTTTTCAGAATGACTTATTCGACCAAGCTGGAAAATAAATAAAGGGCTTTATAAACCGATCAATTTTGTATTGCCAAGTATGCAATTAAAACACGTTTTTGACCCCTCTCTTGTTTAAAGTAATGAACTACGCAGTAGAAATCCAATTAAAGTACACCAATTGCTTTCCTAAACTTTATCACATATCAAACCATCATTTCATCAGATATTTTAAAACTTTAAACCATTTGCTCAAATAAAAATCAAATTTTACTTAGCCGTGCTAAACTTTTGTTTAGCAGTACAATATTTCCTTTTAGTACATTGAGTGATATGGATCAATGACTATTAGTTGAAAATAAAGCCATGTATATACTAATATAAGACAATTTACAACAATGCACAGTGGGTTTTAAATGTAGCATATTGGCTTGCGTTGCAGTTTATCAGCCTAGTCAACAATATTTCAGTTATTGCTAACCGTGTCACAAAGACGGTGACTCAAAAGAAAGGCTACGTCTGCAGATGTCTACCCCCCCCCCCCCCCCCCTGAAAAGCCCTCTGAGTTGGAAGACATTGGCCTAGCTATACCATGAATGGGTCTGCTAAGTGATTTCACCACTCCCATATGCCTGATGTAATGACAACATGCATATGTTTCTATCATATAAAGTAACGGTAACAGTTCAAATATAAATTAAAATGTAGTACATGTAAGTGCCCGTACATCTGTGATTTTATTCGCATTTCCTGGACTGTGTATTTCTAGTTTAACGCTGGCACATACATAAACACAAACAAAACATACAGATAGGTTGAAAGATGGAAGCAAACAAAATGATAGTACTTGGTAGGCATGAAACGCAAGAATATCCCATCATCCATAGACCTGTATAAGCAACTTGGATCGCATCGTAAACAACACCGTTAGATGCTTTAAACAAGATTATCGTCTGATGTAATCTCTTATGGACATTTTATAGATTCGCTAATACTGCGATATCTATCCCAAGTGTATTGCACTGACAGTACAAAAATGGGTTCTAAAAGGGTATTTTCATACAAACAAAAACTAAGTTATTTATTGTTACAATATATCAGAGCAGTAAGATTGATATAATTCCTGACCAAATTTTCAATCTCATTAGGGTTTTGCTATTTCAATGCGCATGCAAATTTTCAGTGTGAAGTAAGTTTTATGTAAAATTTTAAAAATGAAAACCCATGTTCCAGTTGAGGTGCAACGCTACAGCAGTAAAATAATTCTGCCTGTAAGAAGTTTTAGCCTCTGTATTTTTTAGACCCCCAGTAACAATAACGATTTTAAGACTGCGTAGATACGTAGACTGGACTGCGCCTTTGTTGGTGGCATGCAGCAAAATCGTTTGTGTTTGTTTTTCCAGGCGAGGCTCAAAATAATATGGCCAGTATGTGCTCGGTTGTGGAACTACTCATCGGATATGCAAGCACCATTTCTTAGTGAACCGGAAACACCATAACAGGTAATTTGGCAAACAGTGAAGACCCAGATAAGTGCCGCTTAATGTGACATTTCTTTAGTGTCTGCACTGTTTGCTAAAACAAAATCGATCTTCAGAAAAAGTAATACACTTATTTAGAAATTATAACCTGTGACCCCTCAATATATACAATGGATCATCTTGACTTGACTATAATAATTGAGCTAGTGCATGCGATTTCCAACAACGTGGCATTTTGACATGTGTAGACTCGGACGAGCCTCTGCAGCCTCCTTTTAAGCTGGTATTCAGTCAGTAGCTTAACAATCACAAAATACTCAAGCGACTAGCAAAGGGTCTGATCAGACTGTGCGTATGCGCAGGCTGATCTGAGGCTTTGCTGGTCACACATAACACATTGTTGGAAATCTCATATCAAAAGTTATTATACATGTTCTAACTGAAGATTCCGAGAAACCTCCATCAGTTTCCATTATTGTGTAAGGGAAATAAATAAGATTGATCACATGCAGGAGCCGAAGTGTGAGTTACTTTCCGTCCTCCTTTGTCAATATTCATGAATGGAATCTTGATATTGGCTGCCAGACAATGCAAGTAAAACAGAGCCTACTTCTCTCGACCCTTAAAAGTAGCACTCATGGGCGTGTTTAATGTAGTTCCTGAACGCAGACACAAAGGAAATACTTTGGTCCTGGATATATTTTTCGTGTGATGCAGCCTTCTTTTATATTTTTGAATGGTGTCACCCTGGTTTATTTCATCCAAAATTGTGTATGAAAAACAAAAAAAGAAGGGGGTAAATCGATGGGTCCCAGATCAAGTTGATAAAAGAGCCAAGCGGTTTTGGAAACGAATTAAAAATATGTTTCAAGATGTCTGTCATGGAGGCCATATTTGCGGTATTGATGCCAATACTTTAACACAATTGAAACGCCATAATGCTCTAGTGTCCCACACAAGTTTCCAGTTTAAAACGACCAGCAGTTTGGGTGAAGAAATCGAAAATATTTTTCTAGAATGCTGGCCAAATTAAATGTCATGGTGTCACTTTGTAATTAAAATCACAACCTATCCGATGATTTCATGTTCATTACAAAATTTTGGCCTGATCTGACAAGCAATTATCCAGGAAATTTACAAAAAATGTTTTCAAGCTGGCCGTTATGGCGGCCATATTGTTTGTATTGATGTAACCATTTTTTACAAATCTAAACCTCCTTAATGCATCGATGCCCCGTACAAAATTTATGTTTAAAACAAACAGTGATTCAGTAAAAAAATCTAACAGTAAACTACATTTACTTTGAATACGGTCCATTGCAATTTAAACATATCTGAACCTTTAAATGCTAGTGTCTTCACACATTGAATTTTAAAATACAAGAGGAATTTCCTGTTTATTTGAAAACATTTGAAATGTAATTACATATTGATTTCTTATTATTTTTTTTATAATTATCAATTTACATATGTGTGTCTGATCTCCAGAAATACGTTGTCACCGAGAAACGAGTTCTTTACTTTATTCGCTGGTTTTTAAAGTATTCTCTGAAGATGAGTAGTCAAATTTTAAGCGTTTAAAATGCTGTTTGAAACAAAACTTTTTGAATGATCCTTATATGTTCCTCTTTAATAATTATTCAAATGGTTCAGGTCCGCTAGTATAGATTTTTGAGATGAAAACTTAAAAAAAATCTTCTTGTCTGAAACCACAAGGTCTAGAGCATTGATATTTGGTATGTAACATAACCTAGTAGACCTCTACCAAGAGTGTTCAAATTATGCCCGCAGGGCCCAAAATGGCCCGCCCCGGGGTCACACGTTTTACATAGGTTTATATATAAAATATAACTTATTTGGTATATTTGCTATGTAGCATTATCTAGAAGATGTCCAACAAGTTTGTTAAAGTTGTGCACCTGGGGCCAATTATGGTCCTGCCCTGGGGTTACATGTTTTACATATGCTATTAAAGGAATAATATCACAAAAATAGTAAGTGAGTATGATCAGGAAACACCACAATCACAAACTGCAGATAACCCCCTGCCACAGCGAGGAAGAGCGGCTCAACCATCACGAGACACCAGGAAGACAAATTAAGTAAAGCAACTAGCTCTCTCTCTTCCCCCATCAAGATGATTGCAATACTAGAATGGACATAAAGTAACGTACACCAAAACATAGAACAATTACATACTCCCATAATGGGAGTAACAATAAACAAAAAATCAATACACTTCTTGTCTTGAACCACAAGGCATTGAGCCTTGATATTTGGTATGTAGCATTAACTAGTAGACCTCTACCAAGATTTTTAAAGAATGCCTCTGGGACCAAAATTGGCCCCACTCTGGGGTCACATGTGTTACATAGGCTTATATTAGGAAAACGTGAAAATTCTTCTTATCAGGAACCACAAGGCCCCGCCCTGGGGCCACATATTTGACATAGGCTTAAAAAGGGAACACACGAAAACAATCTTCTTTTCTGAAACCACAAAGCCTAGAGCATTAATATTATGTATTATGTGTAGCGTCATCTAGTGGACCTCTACCAAGTTTTTTTTTCAAATTATGCTCCTATGGATAAAAACAGGCTCACCCCAGGGGGTCTCATGATTTAAATATCATGCATGGTCGTGTCAAAATGTATGCGATGCGCTGACCTTTTTGTTGGACAACATTTTTATTCGATTTGGCACCAAGCTCTATAGACAAGTTGTTGGGATTCCTATGGGCACTAATTGTGTTCCCCTGGTTGCAGATTTATTCCTGTTTTGTTATGAAAGGGACTTTATGATGCCTCTTTCTGATGATAAGCAGGCTGATGTTATTGATGCGTTTAACACTACTTCCAGATATTTGGACGATATTTTAAATATTAATAATGTTTATTTTGACAATATGGTTAGTCAAAAATACCCTTCAGAGCTCCAACTTAATAAAGCCAATGCCTCTGATACCGAAGCCGCGTTTTTAGACTTGCATTTGTCAATTTCTAATGATATTGTTTCTACCAAAATTTATGACAAACGTGACGACTTTGATTTTGAAATTGTCAATTTCCCATTTTTAGATGGTGATGTTCCTCGTTTTACATCCTATGGAGTCTATATCTCTCAACTCATTCGTTTTGCTAGAGCATCTAGCTATGTTGTTGACTTCAACACTCGCAATAAATTGTTAACTCAGAAACTTCTTAAACAAGGCTATCGGTATCATAAACTTCGCAAAACATTTTCAAAATTTTATAGACGATACTATGATTTGATTTCTAAATTCCAAGTTGGACTTAAATCTCTCTTGCGCCAAGGACTTTCGGAACCTGATTTCTATGGTGACTTGGTGTATAAGTTGAAGAAGATTGTTGGCTCTAATAATTTTTCAGCGCAGTTCATTAAAATAATTTCCCATTATAAAAAGATTGGCTATAACATTAATGTATTGCAACAGACTGCATGCTTGGTAGTCAACCCAATCACGGTTGGCAACTTTGCTTTCCTCTTTTATTGCACGCCGGTGGGTCGGACTTCAGACTCTATGATGGTTCCGACTTAAAGACTTATTTATTGATGAGATGGTAGGGGCCTGATGCTTTGGCTGTTTGTCGGGCCCACCGGGGTTTACCTGTTGGATTTCTTTTGCTCCGGTATTCAGTTTAATTTACTGTTGAGTCCTTATCCTTGCTTTATCTCCTTGTTATATCTTGATTTATATGTTTTAGGAGATGATGTATTGATAAGTTAGGGGTCTTTCATGCAAACCAAATATCTATGTGTCTTGATCCACATCTGAATTAAGGGTGAGGTTGGCGCCGTTAAACCGGTTTAAGCCCTCCAGTAAAATATTTTACTGACCGTTCAAAGGCGGTTCTTCTTTTGTGGATCTTTTATGTTTTTGTTCTGTCTTGTGTTTGCTGTGTCTTTGTAAACCTGTCTTAAGCGGCCCCACAAGACGACCAAAAATTGGTTTTCCAGACAAATTATCGCTTAATGAAGGTTTTAAGTATAGCAGAATGCTTTAAGGGTAGCATTTCGAATACTTATGACTTTCTATGTGTCTTGATCCACATCTGAATTAAGGGTGAGGTTGGCGCTGTTAAACCGGTTTAAGCCCTCCAGTAAAATATTTTACTGACCGTTCCAAGGCGGTACTTCTTTTGTGGATCTTTTATGTTTTTGTTCTGTCTTGTGTTTGCTATGTTTTGTGCGCGTCTGTTTATATGTGCTTTTTGGTCACCTGCTGGGAAAGGGCTGACCTCTTGGCTCTCGTTTGTGGTGTCTTCTGTGAGTTTGTCACTTTCCCATTGGTATCCTGGGTCAGGTGTGGTACTTGATTGTATCGATTCCTGATCTTTGCACCATTACTTACTTTTATATAGAGAAAACGTGAAACATCTTCTTGACTGAAAACACAAGGACTAGAGCCTTGATATATGGTATGTAGCATCACCTAGTGGACTTCTACCAAGTTCGTTCAAACACTGCCCCTGGGCCAATAATGGGCCCACTGCAGGGGTCACATGGGCTTATGTAAAATCAACTTTTCCAGAATATGGTCATGTTGCATATCAAATTGAAGTAAATGAAGCATACAATAACATGTTAGCAAATCTTTTGCCCTTACACACACTCTTGATCCCATCTACCCTTGACCCCTCAGATGGGGTCAAAAGGTTTTTTTATTTTGAAAGTATTCATGTTACATTTCAAATTAACTGCAATGAAGCAGGTGTAGCAAATATTCTGCCCTTAATACACCAACGACCCCATATGGGGTCAAAACAATTTATTTTCTGAAGAAGGTCATGTTGCATATCAAACAAAGAATTGTAGAACATTATGCAAGTTAGACCTTACAATTTATTTTCTGAAGAAGATCATGTTGCATATCAAACAAAGAATTGTAGAACATTATGCAAGTTAGACCTTGTTCACATCTCTGACCTTTTGGGCCTGGTCCAAAGGCCAGATATTGAAATTATGCAGAAAGTATATTCAAATTGGCCTAGTCTTCAGTTATGATCAGAGTGATACCCAAGCTGGACATAGGTGTTGGAGAAATGGGATTTATATTGTGTGGTTAACATCCTCCCTTTGTGACAAGAACTCGGGTGAGTGATCCAGAGCCCATGCACTTTCTTGTTCTTGAAGGTGGCAGAGGTGCTGGCGCGGGCACTGCAAACCCTTGACTATTTGACACCAGTCCATGGTTAATGCCAAATTAAATCTAGACAATACCCATAATAGCATAGACGGACGATCTACCAATAAGACTTTGCAGGGCAAATCTGAATTGTTTAAAAACGTATTATTTCTGAAAAGTATTATTGACTGGAAACATCTTCAAGAAAGTGTTGTGTATGCAGAGACAGTGAACAGCTTCAGGAAAGCCGTCTTGCCCTGGAACTAAAAATCAATTCCAGTTCTCTCCTTTTGCGTATATGTTGAAAGGCTCTATGCATATATATATATTATTTGGTGATCGGTTTTATTGGTGATTAAATTTCTTCCAGTACAGATTTTATACAAGGGCTACTCATTTGGGTACTTGCATGGTATAACTTATAAAACCTAGCTGTCAAGTACAAAACTGGCGCTTACATGCTTTTTTGATTTGAATAATAGACCGAATGTACCTCTAAGCTAAAAAGACAATCACACACTTAAGTACGCAGTTTTATGAAAAAACACACACGTTTTAGCTCTTAAAACATTTAAAGGAGTGTATTACAGGACTCAGTGTCATGTTTATACTTTATATCACCATTTTGTCTATTTGGCCATACCAAGGGCCTTTCCGTAACTTATAAGATCACATTGTTTTTTTTGTTTTATTTATATGCGTCAGCAACAAGTGGAATTCACGTCTGTTCGAATAAACAAGAAACAGGTCTCGTACAACGGCAACTGCACATATAGAATCACATCTGGTTTCTGAAAATGTTGGGTAATGAAAAAAATATTATTATAAACCATTTTGGAACAGCATATATGATACAATGATGACCCATTGCAATATTGTCCTCGGACAATTGTACAGTACCTTTCGGGTAATAATTTTTACTGTCATATAAAATCATATGTTTAAAGATAAAACGCAAGACTGTGTTTAGTTGGTTTGATTCTTTACGTCCCATATTACAATTTTTCAGTCATGCAAGGACGGGTCTTCAGTTCTAAGCAGTGACTCCGCCAGTGGTGAAACTCGAATCTGCATCCTTTCAATACGCAGTCAAACAGAGGTAATATTATGTTTTTGATACAGGATATGCTAAATATGGCAGTATGTTAAAATATTAGCGCTGGTATGCATGGAATGAGAATACTTTTACAATCCCCATTTACTGTTCAGTAAAGTCGAAGTTGTCCTGTACAATCCACAAACGGACCAAACAAATGATTGTACGATTATATGTTCCAACGTTTGTTATGTTTTATATAATTTTTATTATGATTATAACCTTCAAAATCGATCCCCGTAATTTGATGAACAATTCAACAAAAGTCAAAATTACTGTAATGTGCCATCGATGAAATAGCTTCGCACTGCAGTAAGAAAGTCATGCACATTTTACCATTTCTCTACAAAGTAAGTAAGGTTGCAAAGATCAGGAATCGATACAATCAAGTACCACACCTGACCCAGGATACCAATGGGAAAGTGACAAACTCACAGAAGACACAACAAACGACAGCCAAGAGGTCAGCCCTTTCCCAGCAGGTGACCCTCTACAAGACAAGTTTAAAGCGTATGCTTCTTTTTCGTGAACGAAAGTTTTATTGGACTGTAAACAAATAATCTATACAGCAAATGACAGACCATCCAATGTACAGCATCGCAAAGGCCGTTACTTGACCGTTCAATCACAATCGTCCGGTCGGTCACTTCCGCTCCCGTACAGTTATAAAATGAGGTAAACGCTGTTAAAAAGAGGTCGGCTGTGCCGTGATGACACAACAAGGTAAATGGCCTGATTAACAAGCTAAATTAGTTTCCGACAAGTAATTTCGATTTCAATCTCTCAGGTTGGGGAATAATTCCATTACTGTGGCATTTTCATGGCGTTCAATAACACACATACGACCGCTAATGCCGCTAAAGGCAATCAACTATTAAACCAGGCGCCGATTCAGGGTTTTTGTATGGATGGAGCAAGCATGTACCCGCCTCGAATTATGCGTAAAACTCATTCATGACATGACGTCGTGGTCTGCAAGTAATATAACGCCATGTATTTAAAATTCGATACACCACTTTTCTTGCATAAATACCTATTCACTTAATTGTCAAACATATTAAACGAAAATCCATGTTCAAATCAGATGATTCGCGTGCTGTTTGAACATGGGTTTAAATTTGGAGATGCTTAAAATGAACTCTGAGTTATTTGTATGACGCACTATGTAATTTGGCAATGTAGACCAGACAGATCATTTCGCTAATGCTTTAACTCGCCGCCATGACGTTGTGACGACGTTATGGCATTGCTGACGCCAATTTCCTCATAGAAATCCAGAGGTGGAAAAGGGTTATTATAATGATTTAGCGGCGTTCACAGTGTAAAAATGCAAGAATAATGATCACGCATTTATTTCATTGCATTATCACTATTCCGGGTCCCTCCGGAAATGTTTGAACACTGGGCATATTGGCCTCGTGTTCAAACAGCTTCATCGGAACCAGCAAGATGTTAATGCATGAAAAAGGTCCATTAGTGATCCTTAATTATAGCTATTTACATAACAAGTAACGTCCCAACAACGTCGCGAATATATGGCGAATTGCAAGCCAAAAAGCTGTCTGATCAGCGCCTATGTTATTCACCAAGTTGCCAGTATATTTGTTCTGCGCAAAGTGAGAATCTGGACAATTCCAGAATCGCTCTGCGCAAAGTGAGAATTCCTAAATTGGCGGACAGAGTGAGAATTCTTACTTTGTGCGGTACAATTTCGGAATTGTCCGTGCGCAAAGTGAAAATCGGGACAAAGTGAGAATCGTATATTCGTAATATGTTTTGCGGGTAACATCAGGGACCCTCTATAATAGAAAGACCCTGGCAACATTGATATGGAACAGAGGTTTCCAAACTTTTACAAAGTAGTTAAATTGCATATTCGCCTTTAAGGGTACTGTTATCGTTAATCAGCTGAGATGAGGGAGGGGTAAACGGTTTTATAGCAGGGGGACGGGGTACAAATTCAAATTTGAAGTGGGTGTTGTGATTTAGTTTACTCTATTATGGGTGGGGCGGTGTCAAAAAAGAAGGAGGAAAATCATTAGTCTATTAAAATGACGATCAACAAAGAAAATTTGTAGCAAAGCCTGATTTGTTACACACTCGCCGTGCTAATTATTATAGTTATTATTTATCTTCTTTCTTTATACACTCACTGCATTTGCGCAAAATGCTGAGGTCGAATTCTAAAATACATGTAGCGGATAAGTTTTGTGTAAAATATCAGGCTGCTCACTTTGAAGCATGCGAGCATACGACTGACGAGTAAAGGGTTAATGTTTACGATAGGTCTGGCTACCAACTTCGATGCATGTATGCCGAATGTTGTGGGTGCATACTAATGTCCGCATTGGCCTTGTGCATACATGTGGGCATGTCAGCGTATTCTGCTCGTCCTTTTGTTCACTAATCAGTTGCTTTTGTTCAGCTGTCTGTGAGTCTTTTGTCTGTCACACTACCGCCTGCCTATTTGTTCTTTTCAAATTCGCGTTGAAAACGCAGGTAATACGCACTGTATTTTCAACGTGAATTCCAAATAGCCAATCGCCGCTCGTTACTGATGCTCAGATTTTTTTTCTGTGTAGGAATGTTTATTCAGGGTCTTTTTATCATTTCCATCGTCAAATGATATCAAATTCCATTTAATTTGACAGATATGGGCTAAAATCCTTCGAACTTTGGAAAAAGTTGGTTCGATGCTCAGTGGGGAAACAACAATCTAAAGAAAGAAAATAACTTTTCAAACAAAATTTTGGGCTAGAGGGGACGCTGAGACATATTGACACGGAACCACATTGTCGGATTTCACCATTGTTCGTTCTTAGTTGTAAAATAAAACAAAAATGAAAGTGACACCAACCTTTCTTAATCCAATTTTGGGCCTGGAAACTACCACGACACGTCCAGGATGTGGCTCGGGAACAAAATTACGTTAACACAATTTCGTGGTAGTTCCTAGGTTTACCACCCGTGATAAAGGACTTACGGGCATCACAATTAGACTGTTTATTCAAATAATAAAGTATTAGCTGCCCATCTCCCCTTCTCTCTGTCTCTCAAAACTGGCGAATTTGGTACATATTAAGTGATGTCCGGATTAGCCTTACTCAATATACCAATATGTTCTCTCTCTCTCTCTCTCTCTCTGAAATAGTCACATACAGGATAATCCGGTATGCAGAACATGCAAACGGTGCAAACAAAATGTAATGTGTTTGTAGTGGCTGCTGTCTGATTAATGAGAAAACACCTCTCTGCAAACGGTCAAAGCTAAAATGAGACTCCCATGCATGTTCATCCAATTCTCACTTTGTCCAGCCCATTCCTACTTTGCGCAATGTCTGGTTATAGCAAAAATCGATAAAATACTCCTTGCGCAATTCTAGAATTGTCCAGTACAATTCCAGAATCTGCGGGCAAAGTAGGGATTCTAACATTGCACAGGTACAATTCCGTAATTGTACTGATTCTTACTTTGCGCTGAACGTATTGACTTAACTTGTTATTTGCATTATTTAAATATAATAGCTAGTCTCCATAGCTGAACATGGCCTGGTCACAAACCCCGAAGGCAGGGTTTGTCTAACAAGGCCTAGCCATTAGGCTTAACAAACATGTCAAATGGCCATATTTGTTCTTCCATCTTAAAGGAGATCTGAGTACCGAAAGAAGAGCAATAAAAAATCTTACCTGATTTCTGATATCCGTACTGTCCATCTACTGGTGAATGATTACAACTGGTAAACCCTGAAAATAAATGCATAAAAGGTGAACATCGCAGACAATCAACACATATAGTAATTGAATATGATCAGGAAATACCACAATCACAAACTGCAGACAAACCCGTGGCATCGTGAGGAAGAGCCACACAACAATCATGAGACTCCAGGAAGACAAACAAAGTAAAGCAACCAGCTCTCTCTTACCCATCAAAATGATTGCAACAGAACCACCGCCTTAGAACAGGCAGCAGCCAAAGCCACTGTGGGCTTAAATGCATTTTACTGGTACCAAATCTTCGCCCTAGATTCTGCTGTTGTTGAAGCACCAAAAATGTTAAGCTCGCGTAGAGGATTCGTAACTATTGCAATGTATCATGATAGAGAAACAATGTAATCAAATAAACGCACTATGATGAAACGGAGAAAAGGGCTCACGACTTTCAGATAGTCAAATCTAAAGAAAACCTCAAGTTGAGTCACGGTGGGCCCAGCTACAACCAAGCATCAGGCACCAACCCCATCGATTAAAGCTTTACGTCAGATCCGTCATTGAGTCTGAGGCCTGACCCACCGTCGTGCAATTAAAGAGAGAACCATAGCTATAAACCCTGAAACCTGAGCATTTAGTGCAGGTTTCAAAACGCGTATATATCCTATGATTTTCACAGCGAAATAGAACTACCATTATGTATTGTAAAAGTTTATGTTTTTTACATATATAGTCAAATCGTTCGTAACCAAACTTTTAATGAGTTTAACCCAATTGTATTTACAAAGAACAGTAAAACTCCCAAAAGAAAAAAAACACATCTATACAGAGTGAAGCTTTGAATTTAATCCTCAACTCAATGTTGTTTCTATATTGATGATTAAAGCTGAGTCTACTAGTAGGCTGAATACAACGTTTGAAACCTAATTTCAAAAGAAGGCTTGATTCAATATAGACAAACCTAAAAAGAATCAAGTCTTGATTTCATTCCTCACATCAAGGTTGATTCAATATTGACTTGCAAAATTGAATGAAAGTTGAAAAACAAACCATGATTCAAGGTTGGAGAATAAAGTTGAATTCAACATACATATTCTTTGATAGTGTCAATATCCATTTTCTGGTGTAAACTCAAGGTAAAATCAATATTGATCCTTAATCTTGAATCAATATAAATTCAACATAAAATGCCCACCAGGCATACATAAAGGTGTCTATGATTTGAATTCGAAGTCTTGGTAGCCCTGGATAGGAGAGCAATATGTGTCTGTATAACCAGTCGTTTATTATGCCATGGTATAAAAGTTATATGCTCATAACATTATTATGGTTAACAAATCGTGTTTAACCCTTTTCCCACCATTCACGAAAATTGCTGGTGTAATTTGGTAGCCTATAGTGCAAACAGTATGGACTAAGATCATAAATCTCCCATACCAGCAGCCTGAACAGGTCCATAGTGGGTGCTTCAAAGGATAAAAGAATCCAAAGTGCATTTGTATATTTGCAGCAGTGGTAATAAGCAAATATTTTCATGACAAAATGTTAGCAGGCTAAGGGTTAATTTAATTTCTACAAATGAAGACGAATCAACCGTGTCCTGCATGCGAAATGTACATATTACAATGCATTTGAATTATGCCATCGGTGAAATAAACAGCTTTCCAAGTCACGCACCATACACAATGCCATGTCTAGACACTATATTTTTTGAAGAACTCAAGTTTGCAATTTACATTTTTGATTATAAATATATTTGTCTATGAAGATTTACAGAACGAATATATCACCTCTCATTGAACAACTAATACAACTGTACATAGATGGAGTAAGGGCATCATAGAGGTCATATTCTATAACTGAATAGAAAATATTTCAATAAGTAACAAGTTAACCCATTGTGCCTAGCGTCACTGATCTGACACCTACCAATAGTGTAAAGCTCAGTAGACTACTGAGATATCGCCAAGAGAAGCACCATACCGAGACTTCACAGTTTATCACCATAAATGCCAAAATTTCTTCAAATACATATAACACCTTATAATGTTTGAGGTTATTCCAAGACGCTCAAAAGACAAATAGAAAGGTTGTATATGGTGGCATAGATGCATTTAAATGAAAGACAGACCATCCAACACTACCAAACACTTTTAAGATCAAGAGATAACACGCTGTCACTTCAGCTTTTAGTATTCACATGGAGAAAAAAAATCAGGATATTTCCTGAATGGCTGACTTTCCATAGATAGAAAGTCAGCCTCAAACTACTGCATTTGGCGGATTATAACAGCTTCTCTGATTTATTTACACTTTATCTAAAGACAAGTGATCAGCTTAACTTCAAACAGTTTACAATATGTAGGCACATCTCAAGAGGCACATTCAATTTGAAAGTCTCAAGATTTGAAGTTATAAAGACCAGGGATTTTGAAAATTTTAACACATTATTGATGTCATGATGCTTATTCAGTGCACCTTTACCTTAACTGTACTGTACTAGCTGGCAGTTTCGTGATGTTAAATCTGTCACGATGATGCTATTTTAGAACGTTTTATCAGTGAGACATTAATTTAATACTGAAAGCATTCTCAGTATAATAACGAGCCAATGGCCAATAAAAGTACGCACCCTTTCTTTTTCTAAATGTTTTACGCTCTATTGCCGTGGCAAGCTTTGTTGCGATACCACACTGGTTAATGTATACGTTTATTTGGTGGTATTTACGCGTATTGCCGGTACTTCATAGACCGGAAGTGGTAGATATTGGTGTTAATACTATATAGAAAAACATGACATATGCCTAAAGGACTACAGAATTAGATCATTTTTAAGTATCCATTATGTGCAAAGCGATTCATGTAAGCATTTAGGGATAGATTATCGGTACTCGAATCTATTCCTAAATGCTAACATAAATCGCCATGTGCATGCCTAATACTTAAAAATGATCTAATTCTATAGTCCTTTAGGCATATGGCCGATATGGCTACCCCAGTGCCAATATGATCTAGAGGCACATCTCTGGTCTCCCACCAGGCCTCGAGGTTATAAAACTTGAGTTCATTCGCAAAATAAAGCGCTATGATTGGCTGATTGCGGACACGTGTCCACAAGCAGCCAATCATTGCGCTTTATTTTGAGTTTGAGACTGTACTCAAGGTTTATAACCTCGAGGCCAGGATTCTTTAAACGGCTAAACAGTGACTAAATTGTATTAATTTACTGCATAAACGCTGGTGCCTAGGTAAAAAGACTGATGGAATCGTAGCGGACTGTATCGTTGCGGTTCGAATACAAAGGGTGCAAATGGCAAACATGAGGGCATTATTCCAAATATTGACTTCTCTAGCCCCACCAGATAGCGGAGCATATATGTATATGCGATAAGTACCAAACTATAACGACTGTGTGACTGGCTCAGCTTGTCTTCGATGCCAATCGATGGTGTAGAATTGCAATGTTAACGGTGCATTAACTGTAATAGTGAAATCTTTCGCTTCATTTGCAATCGCTGTTGCTGTTGAATGTAAGTGTCTGTCACGTAATACAAAGCTAAATGTGATATTTCTCAGCACCAATTACTGTTATTGTAGAGAAAATGCCTGACAGCAAGATGTCTAACAAGGCTTGCATGAATTTGTATCTTTTTACAGTTTATGTCTATTCCGTTTCCCCGAAGGACATTAAATTCATTTAAACGAGGAACACCCCGACATTTATGCCGAGGAAACTAATATCTATGTTTTCTCCCTTACGTCCATGGCCTACTTCGAATCGAACTAAAGTCCCTACCATAGTTCTTAAGTAATAGTTGCGCGCGCACGTTTACATCCGAACGGCTGCAGTTGGAACTTTAGTTGGTTGCCAAGTAAACAATTTGTGAAAGTGAATAGCCTTGCATGCCCCCTTTCAATTCTTCATTGCGGACAAAAACGATGTTCGTATACTGCACAGCCAACTCTAATTAACAATTACGAATAAGTAGGACCGGAAATAGAGCAGAGCGAGTATTGATTTTCTAAAATAAATAATTTTGAGGCTCATGACAGATCTTGAACCCATCTTGTTAGATAGGGCTAGAGGAGGGAACCAGACAATCTACTAGAGTATCGGTGCTCTGATTGATCTCTAGCAGAACTATAGTAGCGACTATCGATGTTCGAATCTTTATTAAATAGTTCAATTATACATACATTAGACACCTGTTTTAATGGAGTTAATTACATATTAGTACTGTATAGTTCGATTCGAAGTGCGCCCATCACATAATCAGAATTTAAAGTTTGCACGCGGTCATGCTTGCGTGACCTGCTACTGTATTAACTTGGTTGGACAACGGAAATGTCCTGTTAAGTTATTTGGGAAAAAAGTCAAAATTTCAAACTGTAATTTTTGCAATAATTTTCGTAACTATGAATGGACAGACATAAAATGAATTGTTCAGAAAACATATCTAAAGGTGTTCAAACCCAAGACAAAGGGGAGATAAATACGGCTTAACACTACTAAAAACTTGTATTTTTTTAACTATATCAGTTCACCGACGAGGCAAAGAAGCATTATGCTCTCAATTTATGCTCTTTCAGACATTCAATCAACGAACACACTTTACTGAAACCTCTTCTTCTCTAATTGATGTATTCTTTGTAAGTAAAGAATACTTAGTGCTCAGTGGAGTTGGTGATCTCTTTTTGCAACAAAAGTTAAGATACCATTGTCCTGTACTTGGTATCATGTAATTTTCAAACCAAAATTAAAGCTTTTAAAGGCATATTTAGAACTACGATAATTCTAATTATGACATTTTGCGTACTAAATCACGAAACACTGATTGGGATTCATTAAAGGACAAAAATATAGACACTTACGCAACAAACTATAGTAACTCAGTTATAGAAATCCCATCTGTATGTATACCTAATAAATGCATCACAGTTCAGTAAAGCTTCTGATCCCCCTATTAAGCGTCAAATACGCAAGCGTAGAAGAGTGTACAGAAAAGCAAAGGCAGCTAAAATACTGCATCATAGGGCAAAATTCAAGAGACTACGTGACGAAGTAACCACATTAATCAGGAACTGTAAACAACAGTACAAAAACAACATAACTGAAGAACTCAAATTTTAAAAACCTATCCTCAAAATATTGGCGGTCTACTTTTATGGCATTTATTTTCCTTCAGTTACATTCTAATATATAACACCACTCGAATCAAATGGCAATGTGTATATCGATGAACTTAATAAAGCCAACCTTCTGAACAATCATTTCCTAAGTCAAATCATTCTTAATGAAGAAAATGCCATCTTCCACCACTACCCCCTCCACCATATCACATGCAGCTGAATTCAAACGTTCTTACTCCTGAAAACTGAATCGACTTCCCCAAACATTGAAAGTTGGAAAGGCCTCTGGCCCAAACGGTCTCAACAATATCATTTAAATGAGCTTTCTTCACAAATAGCTTCACCTTTCTGTTCTCTGTCCAATCAATCCTTGCGCATAGGTATTCTGCTAGCTTCTTACACTAAGGAAGCAATTGCTTGTAATGTTACTAAAAAGAGGTATATTTAGCATCTAATTATATAGCAATATCTCTACTTAAATCAAAATATTCAGTTTTTGAAATAAATATCTTTTAACACCTATACAATCATCTTCAAGGAAATATGTTGTCGTCTTTTTAGTCTAACTTTATTCATGGGGACTCAACTGTAAATGAGTTTATCAACAAGTTTATACTGATGGGCCCAAAGAAGACTAAAAGGTTGGTTGTGCTGTTATATCAGGCAACCATATTAATATGCAACGTTTACATGACGATTCATCAATTGTCACAGCTGAAGCAAAACAGTTGATCTAGCTTTAGATTTTATAAGAACTTGTGACACTAACTATATATGCTCGCTTTCTGTATTGAAAGCTATGAACCATACCATTTCAAAGAATCCACAGATTCAAAAACTTTTAGAAAACTAGCTTTTACCGAATAAAGAAATTGTTCTGTTGAATTCCTAGTCATATAGGCATTCTAGGGAATAAGAAGGTAGATCAGCAAGCAAAAGCAGTGTACCTCACTTCCTTTTGGAATGTGGCGACTTTGCACGAGTAAGAAATAATTGCTTTCATGTTGATAACATAAAACAGTTATTTCAAGATATACATATTGATAGTATTATGGAAATTTTCAAATAAATTAATCTTTTTAACACAATCTAATCGATATTTTAAAAAATGTGTTTTGATTTATATCAACAATGCCCTATAGGTAGTATCATTGCATCATTATGATCGTTTATCACTATATTCTGTTCAGTCAAAGAACTTGTACAGTCGTCTGGAATAACTCTTTGAAACTGAAGATATTGTACATGTTCTTTCTTGTCAACAATCGTACATCAACTCTATGTTATTTTAAAATTCTTTTTTATCATCCATTTTATTTTACAAATTTTTACTATTTCCATCCAAATCATGTTTAGTGACACAGAAAAAAAAAGTTAAGGCCGTCTTCTGTGACATCAGCAAAGCATTATTTCGTGTTTGGCATGCTGACTCCTATACAAACTTGATGCAGCTGGTGTTACAGGAGAGGTTTGTAAGTGGTTCAAAAGTTTTCTACCTGACAGTCGAAGCCAGTGGTTCTTTAAGGTGTATCTTCTGTCTGGAACTATATCAGAGCCGGGGTGCCCTGTGGTCTTTTCTTGGGCCTCTTCTCTTTCTTCTTTTCATAAATGACATAGTTATTTGCATTGCTTCTTACTTACGTTTATTCGCAGATGACACTAATTTCTTCATCATCGAACAAATGCCCCTTATTTTAAATTAAGATTACAATAGAAAACTCAATGAGATGCCACTTGGCTTGTTACTTTCAACCCATCTAAAACAAGGCACTCTTACTCTCAAGAAAATTAAATACTATATAACACCCACCGCTTTATATGCAGAAAGTACACATCCAGGAAGTAAAGCCCATAACCATTCTGACCCATGACTAATATGACCACAACCATTTTGGCCAACAAAAGTTAACTAAATCAAATACACCCATTAGAAGGTGCAGAGTGAACCCCTTACAATGCATACACATCAAGAGGAAAGGATTCATTCAAAATGTGGGATCGTGTTACCTGGTGTGATAGTGTAAGGTGTTTATGACAGTGAATATACGATGTTTGGAAGCAATGACGATGAATAAAATTGATTCTTTCACACTATCTGGAAGGTATTGCATCTGTTAAAGGTGGCAAAGGACTTATGGGCATGTGTCCAAAAAGTCACCTTTTAGCAGGGCTGTGGAAATACCATGCCCGACTTGTCTGACTGGTACATTTTTTTCTTTCAGGACAAGTTGAAAAGTACAAATGAATAAAGCTAATACAACTCTGTAAATTGTATTTAATCTTTTGATTAATTATTACAAGTTCACATGCTGCATTGAAAACAGTGTGGATCTAGATCAGCAGGCTTCTTCAAAGCCATCTGATCTAGATCTACACTATTTACAAGAGAGTTGATATCTGGTTTTTGATAGAGTAAATTGTTTAAGCACAGAGAGGTATAAGCTAATCTGTTCTTTCGGACAAGTAAAAGTTTCTTTGGGCAAGTGCATTATGGCCATTTACTTGTCCCTGGACAAGTAGATAATTTTAAAATTTCCACACCCCTGCCTTTTAGTATGGTAAAAATTAGTTCAAAACTCATATTTTGAGACAACATAATCATGACATCACCAGCCTTTTAAAAAAGTTATTTGATTTTAAAAATTGGAGTATTCATAAAAAAACAACTTCACATATTTTTAACAATAGAACAAGGAAAATGACATATTTTTTTCTGAGAATACGCTACCTGCTATTGGCGTGTCAATGAAAACAAAACCCAGCCAAAAAGTATGCATAATCTTATTTTTTAAGCAAAAACATATTTTTACTAAAAATATTAAGGCCAAAAAATCCTTTATATCTTGAATAAATATGTCACTGAATGTAACTACAGTAACAAAAAGCTTATAAATTTTGAAGGGCATTTTTCATAGAAACATATTTTTTTAAAAAAACAAACATATGTCACCACGCTCGTTTTCCTGTTTTATGTCCTTTTCTTTCTTTTACCTCAAAAATATATCATGTTTGGCTTGTCATACCTGTTTCACTGTGTTTTTAAGTCAATGGGCGTAGACAAACATAGAAAAGGTGTTTGTTCAAACAGCAGTAATGTTTGTTTCAGCTTATAATTTACGTCAATGAAAGCAAATACCAGTAATGCCGTGATGCTTACTTAGGTGCTAGCCAGTACTGAACAGTAAGGGTACAGGCTGTGCTCCATAACACAAAACAATAACTACATAAGGCTCAAATCAGGGACTTCTAGATCTCAAAATGAGCACTCTACCACTGAGCCAATGGGTAAAGCAGGTATGCTAAGCGGGGTTGGTTCGTATCATGCATGCGATTAGTGAATGCTCAGACTACCATGCACATGTGTACAGGCATACTAGGTCATCCACAGCTCGCATATGCAAGGAAGGTGCGTAGCTAAAGGTTCAGACACAAATCCCACTCAGGATAGCTAAAACTAGAGCAAAGGCACACCAGTGTTTTCATGGTACTCATTAGGTGGCTATTGGGTTTCATCCAAGCTACAAAAGGAAGCACTCGCACGCACGATGTGGACTTAAGGAGCGCAGTGACTCAGTTTATAGGGCGTTAGACTGGTGGGTTGCAAAATCGAGACTCTCACCTGAGTCACAGTGTTATGTCTTTGGGCGTTGCACTATATCTGCTGCTTAGTAATGGTTCAATACAAGAAGACAGGAAATCATCCCAACATGACTAAATTATGGATTGGGACGTAAATCATCAACACTAGCAAACAAAACAAATGTATGTTAACAGAGCATTCGCTGATCAGACGTCACAAATACTGATAGGCATAAACCAGAGAATTCACTCACAAGACGATAAACCAAACAGCAAAACCTTAATTTCGTACCAAAGTCGGTCCGTCTGTCCATCCGTGCGTCACGATTCTTGTAAATGTATCTCCTACTAAACCGTTAGACGTAGCAACTTCAAAATGTACATTTTTCAACTGAATGCTCGTACATCAAAATGCCAACCAGAGTGCAATTTCGCATAGTGGTAGACTAAACAATACCTAAATGAGACGCACCATTGGTTTGTACCAAATCCTGCGGGAATTATAAAAAATAGGTCAATACTTAAATTCTACTAAAAAACGCCCTATATTAATTGACTTTTCGCTTACTGTAAAGGCGGCGCCTCATGAATGCGTAATTAGGACTAGTCTACCTTAGGCATAGTTAAAAGCTGAAAAGGAGGCGTGGTTTTATTCAAAAGTAACTGTATCATCATGACATTGTGCCACCACCTCAGTCATTATTTAGTCCTTAAAACGCCAGCAAAATAACTGCATCTGAAAATGTCTATTTAACATAAGCAGGGAGGCAAACATTGTGGACCCAGCAGTCTGATCTGGGTCCACACTGTTTATCTATGAGGCTTCAAATAGTTTAGTGGACGACAAAAACATACATTTTGTGATCATGCGCTTTGAGGGTTAAGAAATGCGAGTTCAGTGTGTATACGGTTAGGATTTTCATGAAATGCACGCACGTTTGCACGGCCCAAACAACTTATTAATTATTCACCAAATTATAAATATAACCTGATTTCCCTTGTTAAGTAGATGAAATAGTCGAAACACGCCCAGATATGAATATTAAAGTTCGGGATGTACGGTGTGTGTTTGTTCTGATGAGTTAATTGCGATGTGTACCTCCTCTAACGCCTACTGGTTCTCACAGGGCGGTGGCTAGACTCATTCTAACTACACAGTTTCCGATTGATATTTGTCAAAACTTAACATAAACCGTTAACCTTGTTTGAACTGCGGAATCTATACGTTTTATTAAGGCTTGATTAATATCCATGTTCCATTGCAGTTCATCTGGGACGAGTTTAATTTTCATGTCACTCTTTGCCAGACTTTATTGCCCACGCGCAAGCAATTACAGCTTCTGTGAAAACGACAGCAGAAACTGCCCTGGGACCCGGCTTATGAGCTTTATAACACGATATTTTGTTTTGTGTCTTAGGGGGCAGCGAAGACCCCTGCGAGGCTGCGCAATTGACTCTTCTCTTCTCGCACAAGTCCGGTAGTAGGTGATGCTTCAGACCCCACTCTGGGTGTACGGTTATAGAATATAACTGAGCCGGAGTCCAGAAGGTACAAGTTGGAATGTGCACCCAACGAAGACTCTGAACAGACTGCGCATACACGCAGTATGATCAAAAATTTGATATGCGCTATTTGGGTAGCTAAGGGTCCAACTTGTCTTCAGATGGAAAACTATGACTCTGATCAGACTGCGTGGATCCGCAGACTGCTTTTGTACCTTATCCTGGATTCCAGCTCATAAGACGCATGTGCATGCTAGTTTCCATTATCTCATGGGCTGACCATTGCTTAAGCTGCATTACGACATTTCATCATGATATCGTTTTCCCCATTGAATTGTCTGCAAGAAATCCTGTGCAGGAAGGTGTACAGGAAGCCACTGCGGATTTCATGGATAATAGCGGTTTCCGTGTATGGCGTTGAACTTCTATAAAACTAATTGGACAACACATTTGGCACTTATCACAAACAACTGGCGAAAGCCGATGTACTAGTGAGCCTGTGCGTAAATGCAGTCTCAGACGCATGAGCCGTACATGTTCGCACACATAAATGAGCCAATTCATGAGATATGGGTACTTATAGTAAGCAACATATGCTTAGATGAGCATTTGCTGCTCAAAGTGTAAATACAAAATGAAAATGAACTGCCATGAAAAACCAAAAAGCTGAAATAATGAACCAAGCTACTTGAAAAGACAAGTTACAGTCATTGAACTAGGCAGCAAACGACACAAGCTATTCTCATACCAGGATTTGAAAGACTTATCAGGGAAGAGGGGAGGGTTCAGTTCTTGAAATAGAGGGTTTGGGTTTATGTTTATCGTATTTGTGATGGTTGGGTGGTGGTTGGGTACGCCATTTAAGTGTACAAGGTGCTAAAAATCCAGTCCAGTAGCTAGTAACATGTATATTGTGTAGCATAAGACCATTAATTGAAATATCCATGTTCTCAATGATACATATATTTAACAAGTAATCAAATTTAATATCATGGCTTATCACAGGTATTGTGCTTGATTGTATCATTCCTGATCTTTGCCCTATTTCTTACTTTAAATATCATTAATTACATGCCTGTTCGTTTTTGCCCTTCTGATTGAATTTCAGTTTTTTAAAAAGAGACTATAACTGTCCCACATATAGTGAGTAAGACATGTGCTTTTTAAAGAAACAGTATCCTTATTTAGGTTGACAGTATCCTTATTTAGGTTGAAGGTAAGACTTTTTCAAGGGATCGCCGAATTAACGACAAAAGTGAAGTTGCTACAAACCAATGACACCTATGTTTAGAGTCTATGAAATATATATGAACAGTCAATCAGGCTTATGGTCCACAATTGAGCATAAACAGTTTTGCTTACTTAAGTCTTCGGGTAATTCTTTCTTGGTCATACGTTGTTGTATAAAATGTAAATAATGTATATAGAAATCATTTTGCAGCAAATAATTTAAGTTCGAGTTGGAAAATGACATGTGGTGCTGAACAATGGGTTACTTAAAGAATCAGGGATTGTGCAAGGAATCGCTTTTTTCTGTGTAATAGTTTTCAAGCAATTTAAACAGCACAGGCTTTAACATTGTTATCTCTGTCAACAGAATTGGTGTTGTATGGAGCTGTTTATAGATACATATAGCAAAATCTTGCGAAACTGTATCTAAATTGCTGTATATAGATATGGGAAAATCTTGTGAAACTGTACTTGGTTTGTCATTTCAGATAGTTTTTGATGCCAATCCCAAAAGAAGAATGACACAAATTCTATAGGCAAGGATAGATTGATTAAAGCCCAGCTGTTAAGTCTAAGTATATTTAAAACCTAAGCTCAACATCGATTTGAATAGCAAAATTGTAATACAGAACAGAGGGTTATTCAAGTAATCACGTTTATAGGAGAAAATATCCGTCATATAATGATGTTTTATTTGAAATTAAAAATCAGAATCTACAGTGCCTTTTTTATCAATTGACTTCGAAAAAGCATTTTATACTGTCTCGTGGATTTTTTTTAGAAAAAACATTAAACTATTATAATTTTTGAGACTCGATTATAAGGTGGTAAGTATCTTTCAAAAAAAAGCAGAATCATGTATCATCCAGAACGGACGCATATCCGATTTTTTTTCTATTTAAAATGGGGTTTTAGACAAGGTGATCCAATATCACCTATATTTCCTTCTTATGCGCTGAGATATTAGGGAATATGATAAGAAATTATTATGATATATGCGGAATTATAATTGGTAATATGGTACATAAATTAAGTCAATATGCAGACGATACCCAATTATTGTTAAACTCACTCAGAGAAACACGAGATGTCTTACAAAAAATTTATGATATGTCTGGACTCAAGATTAATGTTGAAAAGACAAAAGCGATTTTGATAGGTTCACTCAGTATCTCCCCAACAAGACCATGTCATAACTAAAGATTCAACGGAAATATTTAATATTTGGGACCTAAACTCTAATGATATAATTTAAAAAAGTTGAAGGTATTTGCAAGCAATGGTCAAAAAGAAAATTAACCCCCATAGGTAGAATAACAATCATTAAGTCACTAACGCAAAGTTCATTTATCTGTTACTGGCACTACCAAAACCGTTTGATGATTTTGAAACCCATAGAAACAATTTTTTATATATTTCTGTGGAATGGAGGTCCAGGTAGAAATAAATGAACTATTAGCTTTAAAAATCTAAAAGCAGGTGGGCTAAGAATGGTAAACATTTCAGAATTTATTTATTCGTAGATCTTTAAATGTAAAATGGTATTCTCTATTGAAGGTAGATTTTAATAAATTACTTAGCTGTGGATCAGGATACTCTATAAATCTAAGTAACAATTTAAGTAACCCTTTCTGGAAGGATTGTCTAAATTATTGGGCAAAATTATGTAATGCATGCAAAGTAAAATCAATTAAACAAGTTCTTTGCTAACCTTTTTGGTTTAACAATACTTTAAACAGATGGCAAAATTCATACATTAACAACTGGTTTAAAAAGGGAATTAAACAGAAAGCAGACTTGTAAGATATTAATGGAAATGTGTATGAGTTTGGTGTTCTCATAGAAATATATGGTATTAATGGTACCTTTTTAGATCACCAATCATTAATTCGTAAAATACCAAAGGAGATCCGACAGTCTTAATGAAGGATTGCCCATAAAAATGGCCAGAGAAAAGTTTCAAAGAAAATGATATTTTTCCACAAAATGTAATATAAGGCTTAATTTGGGTAAAAAGGGTATTTTATTTTCATATCAGAGGAAGTGCAAATTAAAGAATTACTTAGTGGTCGTTGCAAAACATTACATTTACAAAATTAAATTCTCAGCCAAACAATTAAACATAAATTTGTTTATTTCTATGCTTAAAGTCAAATTTCAATGGGAAAGATTTATTGCAAACATCAACAATAAAATATCTTAATTTTTGACAAAATGTACCCCATTTTAAAATCATTTTAACAATAATCAAGTCCAGAATAATAATAATAATAGTTATATTAATACTAATTAGAATACTGGGTAAGAGAAATATACATATTAAAAAAAGGCCTACGCTTATACTGTACTTTATTAGACGAAGCATTTTCTTTCTTCGTTCTGTTGTGTAGCTCTTTGAACATATCAAATGAGTGCAAACACCGCTTTACTTTTAGGTATATTCGTGATAGGGCTAAATTATTGATGCTGTGAAACTAAACAATGTATGCCATCATTATGTCAGTTATAGCTATATTGTATCTATAATACGTTTATAAACACCAACATAAAAGCGATAATTAGGATACACTATAAAACACTGATTTACACCAGGTCAAATAGAATACTCAGACAAAGCTGATAGCTTATATCTACAAAATGAAATATATTGCATAGTAAAATATCTCTCTCTCTCCCCCAACACTCTCTCTCTCTCTCTCTCTGATATATTTAAATAGTATATATGTATTTTGTATAGATTAGAAATGTATAGAGAAAGGTATTGTGCAATTAAAATATAAAAAAATAATCATGTTTTAGCTTGTTCAAAACAGATGCAGGCAAGCCTGTGTAGAAAACGGTTGCAAAACTTTATGTACGTAAACCATTTTTGTTTGCTCAATTTCTATAATTTTCTAAGTTTGACCAGTCATGCAACCCTTTTCCTTGATATCAGATAGAAATTTTGAATTAGTAATTGTGCTAAATTTTAAGTTTACTTTCGTTCACTAACTCTTTCTGCTGTCTGTGATATACATTTTACCTAACATAACACTAAAGTTATTACTATGATGTTTAAAACGAGACAGTTTCTACTATGATGTTTAAAACGAAACAGAAACCACCGTGAAATCAACTTGTAAACATGGATAGATAAAAACTCTGATGATTGGTTTCCGATTTCACATATTTTGTACCTCAAATCGAAAGTAAGCTGGAAACCAGACAACTTTAAGTAGAAAATTGTGAGGTTTCTAGACTGGTTCTACTCTCAAGTGGTATGATTAAATTACAAGAATAGTATTCCCAACGTGAAAATATATAATAAATAGTTACATTTAAGTATGCTGTGAAAAGTTTCCGGCATATAGAAACGTGCTTCTCGCGAAAGAAGCGTTTTTAGTAGACTGGTTAGCACTCTCGAGTTTGTTTTGGGCCATGATGTTCAATTACCGCTAGAAAGTGTGCGTTAGCTGTTTAGCTATACGCCATTCATGGAATCTTGGAACCTGTCTTCACGTTTTTTTTTTTCATTAAATAAACTAAAGAAAAAAAAGAATGCCTTTCAAATCCAAAAATATTACATAAAACAAATACAATTTATAAATGTTTTGCTAAAATAGTGTGGTGTCTTCACGAATTATTATGCAATGAATTTATTCGTGGTCCGTTTTTGCAATTACATAATGATCCACAAATTTAACTTTAATTTGATTTAAGGCAACCAGGAGGAAAACTCTGCGATGAAAGACACAGCAACAGTTTAAAAACACGGCATATAAAAGGATGGAGTTTTACTTGTAGATATTAAAAGGTAAGTGCTGTACATCATGTTCATATTTTCTCTTGCTTGCTTTTACGACTCACAAGCATATTGCTTGAGTGCGCCAATAGGCCAACAACAGTGAATGGGTACGTTTGTATGCTGTCATGGTTTGCGTGTCCTTATAGAGGCTGCAATGTTCCAAATGAGGATTCGTATATTGCAACAAAAATGTTCCAGACATCACTTAGTTACATAAGTGCATGCTGAGCTACTTTCCTGTCATATGATGCCATTTCCAAGAAAATGGACCACAAATTTACAATCAATCACAATCTTGCAGTGAGGGTAGGACTGGGGTAATTTAAACCCTTTCCTGAATGCGCACTTTCATTGACATACAATGAAGATCCAGATGAAATTCTGCATGGTGCGGCATTTCATCAGAGACATAAGCTGTTTGCTAAATATGTTCAATGGATTACATGTATCACAAGTTCAATGTATTAAACCAGAAGGAAGTATCCACTATTGCTTAAAGGGTTAACCCTTCACCTCATAATGACGCCTTTGTACGATTTTTGCAATCAGAGCAGACCCAGGTCAGGCAGCTCTTGTAATCAGAGCAGACCCAGATCAGGCAGCTCTTGTATGAGCTGTCTGATCAGGGTCTACTCTGTTTGCTCATGGAAATATGTCTGACCGTACATTAGTGGACCTGACAAGTAATTTCTTTGTTGTATGTACCAACATGAAAGTTTATTTATATAAGTATCCATAGTGGAATGAATATGCATGAAGGAAATGGTTAATGAACATGTTTTCTTTGGATGTGAGCAGACTTTGGTCGACGTATGTTTCTTATCGAAACTGCCACTGTTCTGCAGTGTAGAGCCTGTAATTAAGATCTAACTATTTACAACCCGTGACAACGTTTGTCGTCTGCTGAAAACTCTGGCAAATAGTTTTGACCCAGATCAGGCCTGAAAATGAGTCGTGTCTGAACTGGATCCACCCTGTTTGAAACTCTTATGGTATTTCTGAGATTCATTTTTTGAAAACATTAAGTTTGAAAAACCAATCAGCAGACGATAAAAAAAATCATGCACAATTACTCCGCATGAACTCAGTGCCCGACGTACGTACATTTCCAGACGATGTTTTTACAGAAAAGAGCACGTTAACAATTTCTGAAATGTTAGGCCTTGAGCTGGCTATAGACCCCCCTCCCCCCCCAGGGGGAATTTTGTACACTATGATTTTCTGAAACTACATTATATAAGACACAAAATAAAAGATGTTAGCCCTCTGAGAGTGGCAGCGTTAACGTGTAACATCACGTTATATACGTTACCCCCCAAAATAGCATTAAATGTCCCTGATAATGTCTCAACCATGACATGTTCGTACATATTTGCATGCTGACACAGGTTTATGATCTTCTTATAACACAGTTACATATTTTTCGTATTAATTTTATAAATATTTTGAGCTATTACCGTTATATACGTTACTTAATGTTTCCTGCGTTATTTCCGAGTATCGGTATGGTATTTATTGAATATACTTGTATTACATCTGTCACAGAATATATTTAATCTATAAGACTGCTACTTAAATGATTTAAGTTCATTATTATGGTCGCTTTCACTATTTTTCAGGCCCATGTTATGTATGTTACCTTCAAATTAGCATTAAACATTCTAGTTAATGTCTCTCACAAGCCCTGTTTATACTTATTTGCATGCTGGCACAGGTTTATGTACTTCTTCTAACAAGGTTTACCTAGTTTAAGTATTCATTTAATAAATGCCCCGAGCTTTAACTGTTATGTGTGTTACCAAATGATACATAAGCTATTCTGAGTATCTGTATAGCAGTTGTTGACTATACATGTATAAAGTCTGTCAGAGAATCTAAGAAATGGACAGCTCAGTTCTGGGCAGGGTATATGGATATAATTCAGATGGTGTTCACACTGATAAGGGCTACAAAGAAAACAACTTTGAATTGCATGTCAGCTCTATCTGTATGCATTGTTCCCAATGTTAATTGCAAACGATCACAACAGATACACACAATATGTACCTGTGTAACTGATTACACATATAAATTTATCTGATACACATCGCAGATGCAAAGAACTTCTCGAACAAAATGGGTTTATTGTGACACGACCATTGGTTCTTTGCTTGAGAAATGCTTTTAAGATAGCTATGAGGCAAACAATAAAGAGGTATTATAGGCTTCAGCAACTAGAACTACACTTCGTACTACAGATGGAATGGTGTATTACTCATCACATCAGAGCTAAATATATTGAAACAACTCTTCAATGCACGGAAATGAAATACGAATACTAGAGGCAGTTTCAGGCTTCACCAATCCTTTTAGTTCTAGTTTTGAAGACAATGAACTGTGCTTTTTTGTCTTTCGGTGTTCCTGCTAAGCCTGGCATAGCTAATATCTTATTGAGGCTGATGACATTGGCAGGAAGGCTGTTGTAGACTGCATTGAACCACTTTTAGTTAAAAAAATCTGTTTTTCACAACCCCATTAAATGCTACAAGCTAATAAAGTTTTGAAGTTTGCGAGGTCAAACAAGAAGATATTGTCCAATTTACAAAACATAAACAGCCAGCAGCTAAGGGCTTAAAGGAGCGTCTTTGGTCAGCATGAGGTCTTTCTATTGGACATATTGTTGACCTTGAGTTGACACTTCGGTTCCTTCTGGGACCTGTACCATGGTCACTGTCAACTCCTGATAGAATTTCCAACAAAACTGCCAAGTCCAAACTTCTGCATGGCTTGCAATCATACATTGAACCAACATTAGATTGGCCATGTAGTGCTGCACATAACTTTGATGTTAATGCCATAACTACAGAGCATAATAGCTTTTCCTGTCATCTTCAAGGATCTGATGGCACCAATATTCAACCAGGCACTAAAGGCAGGGCATGTTGATTTTGACACTTATAAATAGCAGCAGTCTATAAAGTCTCAGAAACGTCTTAAAAACATTCAAGTGGGGGGAGGGGTTCTCTATCAGTATAAATGGCAGCAGTCTATAAAGTCTCAGAAACATTCAAGTGGGGGGAGGGGTTCTCTATCAGTATAAATGGCAGCAGTCTATAAAGTCTTAAATTTCTAGTGGGGGAGGGGTTCTCTATCAGTATAAATGGGAAGGAAACAAATGTTACACGTTAACGCTGCCACTCTCAGAGGGCTAACATCTCCATGTACACATATACTGATAGAGAACTATCATTACCTGGGTGTTTTGTTCAACACTGGTGTATGCAACAAAAGGTGCACCTTCTGAATGTCAACAACATTGGCAAGGATATGGGGGAAGAGATCTACAGTAATACACTGTTTAACAGATTGTGACACTACCAATGTGCCGATGTGTTAGTACCACAGAAAGGTTGTTCCTACCAAACTGATAGAGAACCCCTCCCCCACTAGTTCATCAACATTCTAAGCAGGGTAGGAAAACAAATAAAGAACTGCTCTAGGCACTCATCAGTGATATGAAGCCCTAACATGTGCTATTTATGTAATTGTGAATAAGCTGCAGTACGACATGTTTCTGAAAAAGAGTACCAAAGCCATACACATATACTTACTATTTCAAATGGCATGAAAATGAGATTACCTCCACCCTGCTTTTCTGTCCTTAAGATGTACATACAGAGATTGAACTATCAAGTCTTTCCCATGAAAACAAGTGAGCCTATTCAGATATGGACAAAATGTGTGTAAAATAAATGGGAAGGAAATCAAGTACCTCTGGGTGAAAGAAAACTTGATTGTACCCTAACAAAAGAGCCACTTAATTATATTTTACATTTTGTGTGATATGGGGTTACCATGTTCAAAACTCAACAACTCGAACCATATAAAAGATAGAAAAATAATATTTGCAGTTTCGTAAAGGTACATAAACATACTTTAATACAAAATGAGTTAGTAAGCACGTTCACATTTAAAAAAAAATATCAAACTACATTAGTTTCATAAATCATTTCTAAAGGAATAATGAAAAAAAGTAACATACGTAACACTTTGGGGTGAATATTTGTTTTCAAAGGTCCATATCTGTGATGCAAAAATAGCTTATGTGGATGATATATAGCCAATTTGTAAATCTTACCTTATGGTTTGCACTTTTCAGATGTCATGTCATTTACTAAAACTATCAAAGATGTTGATGCAGGGTAATATATATAATTGGCTGTTACAAGGTAATGGTGCCATTACCAGAATGCTAACATATTGCAAAATCCTTGCAAGATGAATCTGATAGAGGATTAATATGCTGTTTAGAAAAATTCTTTAAATACTTGGATATTATACAAAGATTTGCTCTATAACTTCTACCTGATGGGGTTTCTTTGATCTTTTAAGTTGTTACTCGCATATTGCACTGTATGTTACAAACTTTCCATGAGTATTATGTTAACTATATATGATGTCTCTATAAAAGAAAAGAGGGTTTATGGTAGTTTATGTTTTGAGTTACTTCCCCAGCAAATGAGCCAGAGTAAACAGAAGTACATGGACCTGTGCCAGCATGCCAATACGTACAAGCAGGTCGTGTTGGAGACCATATCTTAAACGTTGAATGGTATTCAGAGAGTAACGTATGTAACCTGGGCTGTATAATAGTGTAAGACACCATAATAAGGAACTTTAATTCATTTGAATAGCAGCCTTATAGATTTACTACATTCACTGATGGATGTAATACATGTATAGTCAATAACTGCCATACTGATACTTGGAAATAACATATGAAACACTAAGTAACATATACAACGGCAAAAACTCAAGTAATTTATAAAATAAATGCTAAAATTATGTAACTGTGTTATAAGAAGTTCTTAAACCTGTGCCAGACTTCAAAAAAAGTCTGAATATGCCATGTTGGAGGCATTTTCAGGAAAATTTAATGTTATTTTGTGGGTAACGTACGTAACATGATGTTACCCGCTAACGCTGCCACTCTCAGAGGGCTAACATATTTCATTTTGTGGCCTTTATAATGTAGTATCTAGAAATCATAATGTACGAAATTCCCCCTGGGGGAGGTGGGGTCTATAGCCAGCGCGAGGCCTAGAGAATTACATTTTACATTTTTGTGTGATATGGGGGTACCATGTTCAACATCTAATAACTCAAAAAGTATATAAGATAGAAAAGTAATGTTTGCAGTTTTGAAAAGGTTATTAAAAATTCTTTAATATGATACCAAATTAATGAACATAAACTGGTTTCAATAAAATTTAAGACAAACTACATTAGATGCATTTATCATTTAAAAGGGGGTTCAATTAAAAAATGTAACATACACTACATGCGGGGTGACTATATTTGTTTTCAAATGTCAAAATCTGTGGCCTAGTAATAGCTTACTTAGAAAATATAACCAATTTGGTAATCTTACCACATCTTTTGCACTTTTCTGAAGTCTTAAAAAGAATTTTAATTATCAAATATTTTGTAGGGTAACGTATGTAACAGGCTGTTACAGCTTAACGCTGCCATTGTCAGAGGGCTAACATGTTGCAAAATCCTTGCAAGACATTGGGCTTTAAGAAAAATATGGTCTACAAAATTCCCCCTGGGGGGGGAGGTAAACCATATCCAGCCAGTGGCCTATAATGCCCAGCTGAACAGGTTACTGGAGATTCGTCATACTTGCCTCTGATGTCAAGGGACCGAAATTACAACTTAAGTATTGATTTTTCAGGATGCAGTAATGACGTTTACAACTGATTAAAATCAAAATAGTTTTAATTTTTCTGAAGATCACAATGATATCTCTGACCACTAATACCACATCGATCCAGGCAATTTATTTGGCATTTAATATAGCATGTTGAAATATCAATACTTAACTTAAGTATTGCTTATTTTTAAGGAGGCATTGTAATTCCGGGCCCAGGGCCCGGAATTACAATGCCTCCTTAGAGTTAAGGAAGACTTAAGTTAAGTATTGATTTTTCAGGATGCAAAAAAAAACCCGTTTAAAACTGATTAAAATCAAAATAGTTTAAATTTTTCTGAAGATCACAATGATATCTTTGACCACAAATACCACATTGATCCAGTCAATTTATTTAGCATTTAATATAGCATGTTGAAATATCAATACTTAACTTAAAGTCTTGCTTCACTTCAAGGAGGCATTGTAATTCCGGGCCCTGGGCCAAAAACTATAATGCCTCCTTAAAGTTAAGGAAGACTTCAGTTAAGTATCGTTATTTCAAAACGTTAAAAGATTATTAAATTGCCAAGATCGATGCAGTACTTATGGTCAAAGATATCATTGTGATTTACAGAAAAAGTGATACTATTTTGATTTTAATATGTTCGAAACGTTTTTTTTTTTTCGCGTCCTAAATACTTACCTTAAGTCTTTAACTTAACTCTAAAGAGGCATTGTAATTTGGGCCTAGTATACAGTTATGATGGATCCTGATCACCCTCAGTGTCATAGGATTGCTAATTTGGTTCAACATGGGGCGGTAAACAAAATACATGTCGAGGGCTTGAGGCGACATGACTATATTTGCATAACTTAAGTCAAAGTGTATGACTGTCTTCGATCATAAAAGGGGGACAATACGTTTGAGCGAACATTACGTTTAGGAGAACTTTGTATGCATACGTTTGGGCGAACTATATACGTTTGAGCGACCTTTTTTATCCTAAGGTACTTTGTGACAAGTGCTTTTAATATAGTGATTAGGAAAGCCAGGGATTTTAGTCGATTACTTTAGATTTAGAACAGACAAACTTACAAACAACTTTTTAAATAGGTTGTGACGCCAGGTGTAAAACAGATTTGGAACATAAAATAATCCTTGATGGAAAACTTGATCATAATCATGGGCCTGATGATCAGGGAACCGCGGCCCGATGGACGCAAATTAAGATAAAACTGCAAGCGAAAACTGACCCATAAACTATATTTATCTAGCACATAGGTACATGGTTACCTAAATACCTCAAACATATTCGCTCGTTCGTATTCTAAAAACTCACTCAAACATATGGTCGCTCAAACGTAACTTTGGAAAAAGTCGCTCAAGCGTGCTATGCCCTATCAAAAAACACATCCCACATCATTTCAAACGAAATGCCAGCAAAAAAAACTTCATTCTAGATAGCGGTGACCAGGTACTTTGACAAACAATGAATACAATGTACCAGGATGATTAGGCGGCCTTTCATCAGGGCCTGCACTGTTTGCTAATGAAAAACCAATATCCAGGGACAGAAATACACCATTCTATAGACGTTTTGACCAACAAACCATTATATACAAAAAAGACATCAATATGAAAGGGATAATATAACGTCAACGTAGTCAAAGTAGACCCTCGATGTACATATAACGTCAGCGTTATCAAGATAGATCCTCGATGTACATCCGTGGTCTGATTCGACGGTATTGACCGAGACAGTTCCGATTGCATCTGAACATGACAAAATCATCTGGAGAGTTCCAGCGTTATGTCTTGTAGTGCAACTTGACAAGCCTATCTGTCAAAAATTGCAATTTATAGTGTGACAAATTTCGACCATTTCACGAGAAACCGATATGCATCGCATATGCGAAACGCGCATGTTTACCTTTCCAGCGAGGCAATATGGTTCGGGACATCAGTAACAACCATCTACTTTAATTTATGTGTATGCAAACCTTGGAGGCTCTGGAAAGACTGCGCGCATACAAACGCCCACCAAGACTTTCGCTAACGTTAGTACATGAAGCGTATTCGAAAAGTACCAAAAGCAATTTGTATTCAAAGTTCACCACAGAGACCCATTAGCGTAATTAGGTGGACTCAGGTTCGCATTCTTAGTTTACAGTCAATTGGTGAGATTCGATGAACCCATGCGCGGATCCAGACAGTTTTGTAAGAGGAGGTCCAACTCAACTTTGACAGCGTCCATTACTCCACGAAAATTCGAAAAATGAAATTAATTTCTTAATAAACAACATTTTGCGGTGCTTACATACACTTCGGTTTTGGTCTGCTCTGTTAATATAGCTTTAGTTCCTTATTTGGAAAGTTATATTATAATGATTAATACAGAACGATGTTGTAATGGCAGTATCATTTGCTGAAGAGGTGGTAATTATACAATGCCTACTTATTCAATATCATTTGCTGAAGAGGTGGTAATTATACAATGCCTACTTATTGACGGAACCACAGCATGTTAAAGGCGAACGCACATCCCAATCACAGACTTTGTTATTCGTTAAAGGCTAAATATGATCAAGACATACTGTTTATGTCCTTCTTTAACCCTTAATGCGCCAATCGCAACAAAAGTCGTCTTCTTTTCTCGTCTGCTGAAATGTTTAAGAAGCCTCTATGGCAAACAGTGTGGACCCAGATCAGACTGCTCTAGGAGCAGTCTGTTCTGGGCCCACGCTGTTTGCTTCTATACTTCATTCGTCAGTAATGTAAGGCAATTATTTGCAGCAGACGACTTTAGCAGACAACATTTTGAGATGGATTTATTTCTTGGTGCTTTAATGGTTAAAAATGATTGCGCACCAAAACAGTGGTGCTAGATGCCTACATTTTGGCATGAGCCTTCAACCATATAATTTTTTAAACGACCCTATTTTATGATTGCGAGCAGTCGCGAAGGATCTGACTAGGCCGTGAGTATGCGCAGGCTCGTCTTGGCCTTCGCTGGTCGTCTTTGGGATAAGTGCAAAGTGTCAAGATTTTAGCTAAGTCTCTGTAGCTATGGAAGTTGGCCTGCTCTTTTCCTGGCCACACACTGTGCTCGCGAATGGCTCCTGTTATGCCTGATCGTGCAATTGTTTGAACTCAACAATTGTTATCGATCATGATGAGCCGTGACATGAGATTTCCAACAACGTGGCATGTGCGACCAGCAAAGGCTCAGACCAGCCTGCGCATATGCGCAGCCTGATCAGAGTCTTTGCTAGTCACTTGAATATTCTACGCTTGATAAGCTACTGACGGAACATCATTTCGAGTCGGTAAGCTTAAAAGGAGGCTGCACAGGCTCATCTGAGTCTATTCATGTCAAAATGCCGCGTTGTTGGAAATCACATGTCGCGGCTGAATTGTGTACAATTCCTGTGAATGAGGTGACAAACGTTCACGAACTTTGTTATTATTTAGAACAGGTCTCTAATGAACCATTTAGATACTTGTGAAACAAATGAATCTCGCCAATCTAACAGGCTTTTCAGATTTGTATAACTTAGTTTAACACTATCTATACTGACCCACACTTCCAACGCAAACTGTTTCAGGAGAATAATATTAATTAATAAACGAGGTCTTGTCATTAGCGTTCAGAGGTTATGGCAGACACTCACCTAATCAGGTTTTGATTAAAAGGGAATGATTTACTGATTAAGTTCTACTTTCATTTTCAAAGATAAGCGTTTTAATTTTTGATAAAATTGCATTACAATGGATGAAATAATATATGGAATATTTAAGGTTCAGTATGATTTTGCGTTGGACGTGTGGTCAAAAAGTATCAAACAGTACAACATAAGCTCTGATGAGCTTTTAAATTACTCCCTTATATGTAAGTGGGCAGCGATTGGTAGGTGTTTGGGGTGTCTCTGTGGGACAATAAACCATGTATTCAAGAGAATTTAGAAAATTTGCACATAAAATGATAATCATTTAGTCAAAGATGCTGTAAATTTATTCTTTCCCCCAAAATGCCTCCAGATATAGAAACCTAATCACTCCACTGAGAGTGTCCACACAGAAAACTCTTTACTCCACTGAGAGTGTCTATATAGAAAATAATCCTCACTCCACTTAGAGTGTCCATATAGAAACCTTTTCACTCCACTTAGAATGTCTATATAGAAACTTTTCCGCACTGCACTAAGAGTGTCCATATAAAAGCCTATTCCTCACTCCACTTAGAGTGTCTATATAGAAACTTTTCCGCACTGCACTAAGAGTATCCATATAAAAGCCTATTCCTCACGCCACTAAAAGTGTCCGTATAGAAACTTTTCCGCACTCCACTAAGATTGTCAATACAGAACACAATCCTAACTCTACTGAGAGTGTCCCTATAGAAACTTTGCATTCCACTGAAAGTGTCCATATAAAAATATTCCTCACTCCATGAAGAGTGTCTATATAGAAAAATATTCCGCACTGCGCTAAGAGTGTACATCGAAACTATTCCTGACTCCACTGGAGTGTTCGCATAAAATTCATTATTCTATGAGAATGCTCATATAACATGGGAATCTGAATAAATTCTTTAAATCCATAAGCTCAACAGAATGACACTGATAAGACACGTGTAACAACCTTCTGTTAATGAAAGAAAAGCCTATAATCAAAATTGTAATATTACAAGTGTTAAAATTCCATGACTGATGCTGCATATCAAGTCACTGGGCACATATGACACACATGCATGGCATACTTATGCCAGGATTACTAGACTTAGCATTGCATATTATATAGGTGCTGGAGAGTATGCTCTCAAATCTGATTTTTTGAATAACATGGAGGGCGGGTGATTTTTTTTTCAGCAAAACAGGTCTAATCTATCCGAAATCAAATAAAGAACTGCTGATGCGCGCTCAGCTTAAACCAGAGGGGCTTATCAGTTCAAATTCATTGGTCAGTTCCTAGGCATAAAGGAATATGATTGGACAAGGAATGGCGCCTTATCACTGCTGCGCACGCTGCAGCTTCCCAAGCGGGCCGTGTGCACAACGTTGAGGCCCTATTATGTAGGAACTCTTACATTTGCAGGAGCCAATAAAAATAAATGTATATTGCCATGGTGACCAACGACCACCAACTGGTTAACGCAAAGTGTAAACAAGAAGACTAGAGCCACACATCTCCTAATATTGGAATCAAGCACAACGACGGAAGTTGAGGATACGACGGGAGTTGACGATGTAAACAAAACATAAACACTCAAAATTTAAAACAAGATTAACGTCTAATCTCTCAATTCAATTACTCACTTATATGTAAGTAGGCAGCGATTTATAGGTGCTGGAGGTTTTCCTGCCACTCGCTGCTCAGCATAAACTGCAATGCAGCAAAGATAAAAAATTAAAAACCTCTTTGGGACAATGAACCATGTATTAAACCGATTTTATTTTATCACAAGCAGTGAATTCAATGCATATCAAATGTGATTAAAATTGGTATTTTTCTACAGTGAAAAAATATCGTATTTTTTCACTAGTGACTGATACGATTTATATTTTCACTGTAGAATAGAATAGAACTGAAGCAAAACAAGGCTTTCTTGGCAGTTTAGTGACTGGGATTTTTAACATAAGGTTTTAAGTGAAGTATATTTGTCAAAAATAACGCTACGCATGTTGTGACGTCAACATCAAACATAATGACGTCAAGGTTTGACATGGCTACGCACTCGTGAAAAATTCTGATTTTTTTCACCGCACTCGATGAAATATATTTTGTATTCACCTCAAAAAAGTAAATATCCTCTATATACCTATTGATATCGTCTGCTAATGATCTTTATGAACGGTTTGGACCCAGAAATTTCGGGCGTTATCTGGATTTACACTGTTTGTCTGAAAAAGTGTTTTGCAAAATTTCCATCGCGGCTCGGTCCCACACTTTCGTTGAGATTGATCATGGAATATTTTATAGGGTCATTCTCCTCACTTAGCTGAATAATTCAAGAAGGGTTGTTGTCAGTTACAAGCGAAAGTATGTTCACGAAGTACTGATTAACTGCTTGTTCAAGCTTGCCCAGGAAAAAGTGTGGTTAGGTGAACTGACCGTCCCGCCATGACCATAGCTGCTGACTTGGGACGTAAAGCATCAAAACAAACAAAAACAAACATTGAAAATAATCCGCAGACTACAAGAAACCTTGGTAAATGACAATCATGTAAAGAAAAAAAACGTTTCACCAGAAAATTGCGCATTACGCTAGTTCATATGACATGATACATATCGCATGCAGTTGTACCAGAACATTCATTGCTAGTACATATAAAGTAAGGCAGTAGATAATTGTGCAGATTGAAAAACAGAAATTAGATGGCTTTCTTACACATTTGGTAGATGCACTGCGGATTAAACCTTTTTCATGCATGCAGTTACTTTGGTGAATTGTGGAGACCCAGGTGAAATGCCGCATAACGTGGCATTTCAGGACATTAAAACTTCATCATTTAGAAATTCCGATCTGTGACCCCTTAAAAGACAAGATGGAACTTTACGGACATACCTCGTATAAGTATAGAAATCCAATTTAACCCAAGTCGAATATTTGTTGGACTATTTAATAGACCTTGAATAGGTCTTGAAAACCAATTTTCGCTCTTTTTGAGAATGGGCCGTTTTTCACAGGTTTTACAGTATGTCACGCTACATATCGCATGGGCGTAAACCCCGTTTTAAGAATTTCATATGCGGAGTCCTGGTATGCTTTAAATAGCGGTTGCCCATCCAGTTTGAGATATGTGTCTGGCAATAATGCGGAATGGAATCGTGGAGAAACACAGGCACGCACTGGCTGAATTAATTTGTCCTACCAACTGCTTTTTGTTGGGTAATAAAGAACTTCTGAAGACAAGTTTTTAAACGAAAAAATGCTAGACATTCATAAATGAGGAAATTGATCTGTCCGAGGTGTAAAAGAAAAGGTGTACCAGACTGCTCTAGCTGAAATGGAATAAAACATGGACCTAACAGTATTGACTCTTCACTTCTCTCGGACATTTGTGTTTACATTACGAAGCCTTTAAGTGTAAGATTTAACATCTTTACCTTAAGCAAGTACCTTATTAAATTTACCCCATATTTAAGAAAGGAGATAATTCAAACACGGAGAAAGCATATCTACTCAGATTTATACAGTTCTTGAATCAATCTTTCACGACAATGTTGTGAATCATCTCAATACCCATACATTAATATTGTAGTAACAACAAGGTTTTACCAAAAGAAAATGTTGTTTTAAGCAATTGATGAAGGCAAACCCTAGTATGTGATCTACATTGACTAGCTTAGCCTTTGCAAAACATGCATCACAAACGGATTTGGCACAAAATTAAACCTCTTTGAATAAGTAGAAATGTGGCAGCGTGCATTTGTGAATGATTACGTGATCCTAAGAAAAATGGTAAAACATGTAGATTGTAGGACGTCTTATCAGGTGTGCGTCAATGCTCTGCATTTGGGTAGATGAGTGCTCATGTTTTATTAAATTTATTAAACGAGTTGGGGAAAAGAGATAAAATGCGAGGCTTGCCGAGCATTTTATCTCTTTTTCGCAACGAGTTTAATAAATTCAATAATACAAGAGCACGGATGATAGATTCAGATACGTTTTATGCCAATGGCCCAAAGATCGGCAAATGGATTTTAAAGTGCAGAAATGTACAGAAGGTCAGAACAATGCATACAGTGATCATACATAGTATAGATGAATTAAGCTAATGCTACGTTTACACTATGTCCCCGGCGGCCACGGCAGTCACGATTTCGGCAACCGTTGACGAAACGGGGTGACCGTAACACAACGGAGGGGAACGGGGTCGACAAACGTAGCTCGCCGTGGTCGCCGTGATCGCCAGGACAGAGTTTTAAACAGTCAAAAAATTTGCCACGGCAGCATTGACTCACTTAAATGTGCCGTAGTAGAACGGGGAGAACGCAACAAAACGTGACAGAACGTAACAGACCTTAACATAACTTGGAGTATTGCCGTAGCGGGACGGCTTGTTACGAGACGGCAACTCAAGGTCTGCCAAGGTCTGTCAAGGTCTATCAAGTTCTGTTGTGGTCTGCCACGTTTACCTAGCCCGACCCCACAGCTCGAACCTGAACATGGAGTATAAGAATCTCAGATAGATGCATCTGAGGAGGAAAGTAGTGACAAGGGGAGAAATAATCATTACCGAATGTATTTGTGTGCGTGCGTGCATTAGTGTGTGCAATTAAACCTTTGTACCTTTTTTCTTCTCCTTCTGGTTTAATACAATAAAGACTTGGGTAGTTTCATTGTACTATCGAGGGGTCATAGGTTATAATTTTCGTGGCAGAATATTGCATTTATTTCTCTGAAGATCTCTGACGATCAGTCAGTGTAGACATTGATAAAATGCTGCATTGTGCGCCATTTCATTAGAATCTTTTGTGTTTAAAAACACTCATAAATGAGTTACTAGAGTACAAAGGGTTAATTATTTCCTGATACCAATTTTATTGTTTCAAGACTCTCATCGAACAGTTTCGAAGAGCTTTTGAGGCCTGAAAATCCCTAACATCTTTGATGCGAAGCTCTCTTGCTATACCGAACAGTTTCGAAGAACTTTTGAGGCCCGAAAATCCCTAACATCTTTGATGCGAAGCTCTCTTGCTATACAAAGTGAGAAATATCCCAATTGTTGCAATTGTTCTTCCGAAAACCATGCCCGCACTTTGCATCCGTCTTTAACCATCCTGCTAGACGATCGTTCTTCTACACAGCTGCTGGTGGTCTACTTTCTGCCGCAGTTCCTAGCAATTATATAAATACGAAATCGGCTTCTTCATTGCCATTACATGTAATGATGTTTTTGATCAAGGGTGCATAATATACTTGACAGCAAAAGAAACGCATATTTTCAATATCTATTTAATACCAGAACGCCTTATCAAATTTTATCCTTAATGATATGATCATGTTTGAACGGACTCATGCGTTCATTCCAGACCATTTTATTCGTCATTACACAGTTAATTATTATTTTTGTTAATTAATGCAAAAAAACACACAAAAAACAGTGCCGTACATTGGAAAACACATGATTTGAATCCGATTTCATTGCAAGTCACTATACCACACTGTACCAAATAAGAAAACAGCATAAAACTTTAAAATTCACTGCTGTAGAAATTATACTGCTAATCCAAAAATCTTCATTTTTTGCATTTTTTTTGCACTGGTATTGAAAACCACCGGAATCTTTGGGGTGTAAGAATATCTGGAACAGTATGATTGATGTCAAGTAAGGAAGTGTCCAACAGAACCATTTAAAACAATTGGTTGGACCATTTCATGCCAGTATTAAACACACTTCCGGTTAATTGTCTGATAATGTAACTGGGTCACAATAGCCCACCGTAAAAAATATCGGAAAATTTAAAATTCATAAGTAGTCTGTATGTCATGATTATCACGCAGAGTGATTATCATTCAAATCCGTTCAGTGGTTTTAGGCATACACCATCTCGAAAGTCGCCTTTATTATGAGTTATTTTATTACGCCCAGACTTACGCCCCTTTATTATCGTTATTCCAATGAGCCATCCATTTTTGATGCATTTGATAATTCACATGTTCAATACATCAGTGATACCTTACATATCATTAGATTAGTATTTGAACTCCAATTTATACACTTTACCAAATGTGCAAAATATGCGTTTCTTTTGCTGTTCAGTATATAACGCTTGCAGCAGCTTTGTGGACCCCCTCTTTATACCGTGGGCATAATGGGGCTCAAACACCATTCATCGCCCACGTTCCTTGACAGAACTTGATAGACGTAGAAGAACTTGGTAGCAACGTAATAAAACGTGAGAGGTCCGAACAGAACGTGGCAGGCCGGGGTGGAACGTAGAACCATCCCCGACAGACCGTAGTGCGCCGGCGAGCCTCTGCCACGGCAGACCTTGACAGACCGTGAGAAAACGTAGCGAGACTTAACAGAACTTGAACACAAAGACAAAAATGACTAAAAACATCACGGTGAGCTACGTTTCTGGCTACCGTGACTGCCGGGAACATAGTGTAAACCTAGCATTACGATATGTTTAATAGGAGACTGACTTGGATATTATTTTGTCAAATAATTTGAAGCGCCAGTGCAGTTAAGAGAGTCAATATAGCATATGGGATGATAAAACGACACACAGTACATGTATCACGTATAAGAGCATCATTAGCAGATTTTACAAAAGCCTTTCAAGGCCAAAATCAGAATATTTCATACACCCATGTAATCCGTCATAAATCAAAGATAAAGAGCTTTTAGTTTAGCACAGAGAAACCAAGTTGATTCTTGACATCACAGTCTGGTCAGTGCTCATGGTGTTTGCTTCAATGATAAATCATGTCTAACGCACTTGAATATATGCAGCAGACATAAAAGGCAGGCGACACTTTCGGTAAAAAATGTAGGCGGGCTAAGGGTTAATTTGTTTTCTATCTTTTTATAGTAACATGTACTTGCTATTCTGCGAGAAGCCATTGTATTTCTTTAGCCAGTGTATATCTTTAGCCCTTAAAGCGCCAATCACAACAAAAATCGTCTGTTTTCTCATCTGCTGAAACGTTTAAGAAGCCTCTTTGATATACAGTGTGGACCCAGACTGATTCCTTCTTTTCTTAAAATAGTCAGTAATGTTTGGCAGATGTTTGCAGCAGACGACTTCAGCAGACGACATTTTCAGATGCATTTTTTTCTTGGCGCTTTAAGGGTAAGAATACCTGGGCTTTCAGTATTCCTTTATGAGGAAATGCCGTTTTCATAAGTAGATCTGAAATGAACATCGATCCTTGTGAATGTCGCAGATTGGATTATTATCCCACGCAATAGGCAAAAACAAGACAATACTGGACGATGATTGTTCGCAACAGAGTCAAGAAGTGTGGAAAGACAGTCTTTGCAAATCACATAATAATTTGATTTAGTGCACTTAACTCTTTGCATGTTGGGTAATTTTTCACGATTTTCATGAGCGGATCCATAATCAAAATACTGTATACACTCATGGAATTGAGTAATAGTCAAATTTGACGGTTCAACGTAGAAATGTTGATCCAGAAGGGTCTAACTTTGAGGGAGGGAGGATCGAAATACCACTATAAGCGAGTCGTTTTGCTTGCGTGCCGATGATGGCCCATCATTGAATGCTGGCTTGGTAGTTTTGTGATTTCCAGGGGATCCGGACCATTATTGCTAAGAAACCCAATATTTTTGGATTTTTCAGGGGGTTTGGGACCCCCTGTCTCCTCCTCTGGATCCGCGCACGCTGTTGTTGTCGTCAGCTGACTTTTTTTTTCAAAATTACATTTGTATATTTTTTCAAAAAAAAATCTTTCGGGAACACTATTAGGGTAAGGATCAAGATCAGAACTGACGTAATGTCCTTAGCAAACTTGGTTTGCACGCTTAGGTGACTGTTGTTGTCGTTTGCTGACTTTATTAGAAATTAACTTTTAAAAAAATAATAAAGAAAATCAGGAACACTATCAGAGTGTCAAACGGTTCGGATCCAGGTCAGGACCGACGCCACGTCGGTCCTGACCTGGGTCCAAACTGTTTGAAAAAGTTATCATCAGATGACACAGGTCGCCGCTAGCAAGGGAAGCGTTAAATGTCGTGGTTGCAGATACATGTTGTCGTCATCCGTTAAGAGTATTGGAAATATTGAAACGTAAAAATGTGCAATGCTTGGAAAAATAAAATGTAAGGCATTTTTCACAATTTGACGTACAATGTATAGACTGTTCGATAGACTGATCCCGACCATTGTTATTTGTGTATGTTTTAAGACACTTTTGCTTGTCCTGGGGTGCAGACCGGAAATACAATCACATCGCGATCAGAACTTAACTCTGAAGTTATTACGATATATCAATAAGGGAGTATTGACCCAATTAATGCCTATCATTGCAAATTATTGTCGACCGAGAAAATATTCTCCAGAATGTGACTTAGATGCTTTGGGGTGAATTCTGAGGAATACATTACAACTCTATTAGTGTTGTCATACTTTCTCATGGGAAAGTAAGCAGTGAATTGTCATCGGATATCTGACATAGAACACTCCAATGAGACTACACATAGAAAATGCATTGAATACAGAAAACCCTGTCTTAAGCGGCCACTCAAAAAATGACAAAACAAAGATCTTTATGACTAATGGTAGCTTGTTGATACTCAAAAGAACCGTCTCAATGAGCACCAATACAGCATGTTTAAATTGACGAATAAGAAAATAATTACAATTTTACGCTAAAAATCATTTTTTGACATGTGCGGAAAAAAAGTTTTGTCTGAGGGTGTCCAACCCTGGCAAAGTTTTTTTTTGTATTTGGCCTTTGTTAGTTGATGAGGGGAGAGGGGATTCAAATAACACTAAAGGGGGACCTTCGCTGGCGGACCAATGATGGCCCAAAATTGCATGAATGCTGGCCTTGTAGATATGTGAATTTTCAGGGGATCCGGGCCAGTGTTGCTAAGAAACCCTACAGCTTTGTGATTTTTCAGTCGAGGGGGTCCGGACCCCCTGTCCCTCCCTCTGGATCCTCGCATGCCTCGGCCTATGGTAACTAAACAAAATACATGTACATCACTTGTATACCCTTGAGGGCTGTGTTTTGGTCAAAAAGTTTAGACACTGCTGGGCCCAAAATTACAATGCCTCCTTAAAGTTAAGAAAGACTTAAGTTAAGTATTGATTTTTTAGGATGCGAAAAATAACGTTTCGAGCTTATTAAAATCAAAATAGTTTCATGTTTTCGGTAGATCACAATGGTATGTTTGAACATAAGTACTTCATCGATCCTGGCAACGTTATTTAACAACTAATGTTACATGATATTTTAACTTAAGACTTCCTCCTTAAAGTTAAGGAAGACTTATAAGTTAAGTATTGATATTTTTGAAGCGAAAAATAACGTTTCGAACTTATTAAAATCAAATAAGTTTTATTTTTTCTATAGACCACAATGATACATGAATCTTTGACCATAAGCACCTCGTCTATCCTGGAAATTTATTAAACATTTAATGTAACATGCTGAAATATCAATACTTAACCTAAGTCGTCCTTAACTTTAAGGAAGCATTGTAATTTTGGACCCTGGTCATTTACATAATTAATCAATGGTGTACAACCGCGTAAAATGCATATAAAATATAAAGCATGTGCATTTCGCACGGGTTTCATATGATTTAGCGTATTTTTCGCGAATGCAAGAGCAAAATAGATCGTTTATACTAAAATGGTAAAGAAGCTTAATTTTTAAACATGCTGTAGGCTCAATCTTTAAGGTATTGAAAATGTGCATCTGGAGTTTGACAGTACACTTGGAATGGCAAATCTACCCATAACGGATGCCAGTGATACATGTATGGAACTTTTGCACATTGTATGTTTATTGTAGAAAAATCGCTGCCCGCAGATTGAATATTGACAACACTATTACCAAGTCTTACCCTGCATGGTCCTATATTGACACCAACTCTTAATTACTTTACCACCCTCCCTCTAATTCGCTTCTTTATTTGGTATTCTGTAAGAAGCGATACATTCAGGGTGTGTAACTTTAATAGAATGTAGTGGAGCGCAGTGGCTCTTTGGAAGAGTCTTAGACTTTAGATAGAGGAATCTCCAGACTAAATTTGAAACTCACCGGAGGAAATTCGATGGGTCCTTGGGCAAGACACTTTATCCACAGCTTAGTACGGGTTCAAATCAGAAAATGCCCCGACATGACTGATATAGTGTTATTTGGGACGTGAAGCAGCAACGCAAACAAATGATAGAACGTAGTAAAAAGAGACACCCAGTCTGACAACTAAAATATAGCACATTGACTTGTAAAAGGAGACTTCCAAGGAATTGCATATTTTGCCAGACGCACATGTATAGCCACCATCGATGCATAATATCCTTTAGTTATAATTGTTTCTTGCCTGACTGACCTAGTCCATACCTTAAGTACAAAATTCTTATAAACTGGCGAATACATGCTTAGTGTATGGTATATGTCTTAATTTACAGAGGGAATATTGTTTGTCATGACCAATGCCATCATACTTTTACCAGCAATCAAAATAATGGAACCATTCAAACCGATTAGGGAATAACTGATGAACGTTTTTTTGCAAATATGACAGCTGTGCTTTAAACATGTTAAACGAGGACTGACAACGCCAGAACTATCCGCATGTTGTGCAACAGCATTTGTACATGTAACCACGGCCACCAGCCCTGAAAACAACGGGGACTTTTCGTCTACAGTACACTGCTATAACAACCACTGCCCCTCCCCTACACCACACACACACTGCGGAGACAGCAAGCTGGTAAAACAACGACAGATCCCCCCCCCCCCCCCGCAGTCTGATATGTTTACATTTTTTTATTATTATTTGTTTTTGTATCACAGACCAGAAGCATAAAACAATACAATAAGATATTAAATACACATTTAAGATAATATAAAATATCTTAAAATTTGCAAAATTCTAAAACTTGCCAATTACTACCCAGGATGACACAAAAAACAGAAAGTGTTTTTTCTTATTTCCATTATGGTCCTGTGATGATGATTTGCAAGTCATAGTGGGGCACATTAGAGAAACTGAATCTTAAATATGAATTTGTCTTATATCCAACAGTACGTAAAATTAATATACTGAACTACACTTCCAACGCAAACTGTTTTGGGGATAATTTCAATTCCGGAATATTCAAAACAAAATTCAGCGTTGTCAAATTTATCACTGTACATATTCTACTCCACAGGAGCTTGACGTTGATAATTTTCTATACTTGTATACCCTTTACGTAATAAAGGGAAGGACGGTCACTCCGCTGCTGCACAAATTGTTTCTGGGTGAATTACACCGTTATTATTCAGATAACAATCTCGTGCGTATATCATTTGCATAACCAATTGCATGCTCTATCCTCCGCCCTTTATCAGAAGTTTGCCACATTCACGGTTTTATTGTCATTTTGTTTTTTCTGTGAAATCTGATTTAAGTCGCGTGATGCGTGCACGGCCATCTTTGTTGTTTTGTTCTCTTCAATTGCGCAAGTATCACAGCAAACGTATAGTGTCATCTGATTGGTCGAGATTATGAAAACATTCTGTCATCATGTATTGACCAATCAGATGACACTATACATTTGCTGTGATACTTGCGCAATAGAAGAGAACAAAACAACAAAGATGGCCGTGCACGCATCACACGACTTAAATCAGATTTCACAGAAAAAACAAAATGACAATACACATTGCACATACATCTCGTTTCAGTTATGGTATTTGATTAAAACAAGCTTCAGTTTTATACGAAGGGAAATCACATTAACTTTTACCATGAAAACTGAACATTTGATTATCGTGTCTTCATTGGAGACGTAATATTGAACGAACGTGCTCTTCAAATAAGTTTTTACAGGAACTGACATTTGATTATGTCTCTCTGATGGCATTATTAACAACAAATCTTCCGCAGAGAATATAAGAATTGTTCAAAGGTCAAGAAGCAAGTGAATATGACCATGAAATGCCACAATCACATACATTTGTACCACAGGTCATCTTATCACTATGCAATTCACCAAAATGCAAATTTGAAATTCACGGGTCATCGGTTACGATACAGTACTTCACCAAATGTACCGACCCTCTCTACCCAAAGCCTGAAAACCCCTTTCCTCCATGAAGATTTATTTAAGGCTCCACCCACTATGAATAATTATATATTAAACTTTCATGTTGTTACATAGAACAAAGAAATTACTTGTCAGGTCCACTTGTGTAGGATTATATCTAATTGCCTTTCCATAAGCAAACAGAGTAGATTTGCCTGCAAGAGCTGTCTGATATGGGTCTACTCTGTTTGTAGAGGCGTAAAAAGCGTCTCTATGAGACGAAGGATTAACTATTTTAAAAGGGTATTCAAATATCGTACAGTTTCAGATGTTTCATTTCTCGCGAGTCGGACAACGAAAAGAACTATCAGATATATGTTTTTTAAATGTCATCTCATTCTTAAAAATACCGGTAAAATGTATCTGTATTATTGGGCGGGCCCTGTAGCGCTTGTAACTGACAACATCCGTTCTTGAATCGACGATAGGAGGAGAATGAACCTTCATTTACGTCTTTGCTGCGCATGCTTGATACATAAAGAAATCTCGTGCACTGGCCCATATATTGATTTACGTGTACATGTATGTAAACATCACCATTTTGTGTTTAGTTACAGGCCATGTTACAGTGTATGAGCAAATAAGTTGCAAAGTAATTTATGTAAAAAGGAGAAAATGAAATTTCAAAAGACTACAACGAAATGTCGTGAGATTCGAACCCACGATTTAAACCTTGACAGCTGTACGCTTTGTCAACTGAGCTAATCGGGACAGTGCTTGGTAGCGGATTAGAAAATGTATGATTTTGAACCATACTTTCTTAATGTTGGAAATCTAAAATTAGAATAACGGATTTATACAAATTCATACAGCATATGCATGAGTGCCAGGTAAATATTGTTGACCAATACCAGGCATGTATAGATGTACCACGGCCTCTGAATAATGACCTTTGTGTCTTTCTACTTCAAAAGATTGAAGCAAAATGCTTAAAAAGAGCCAGTCGGACTGGAACATGTTTGTCAAACAGTTTACACTAAATAAAAATAAATGCCTCAACCCTTTTTTCTAGAACTGTATTTCGTATTGTAAATACAGTCATGCTTCAAAGCTTTTTGTGAATATGTAGGCGGACGCCAGGAAGCCTGGGCTTCAACATCATATAGGCCTCGATACGAGAAACCCTGATGTTGTTGCTTGCAAATAACAAATGCGCAGAGTAGTCTGCGCATCCGCGTAGTCTGATCATCGCCTTTTTTATTCGCTATTTGAAACGTAAAGTAACTCGGCCAGATATCTCTTAATTCTCCATTTTCTCCAGATATCTCTTAATTCTCCAGATATCTCTTAATTCTCCATTTTCTGGCGGGCTTCAATATAATAAGGCCTCTGGCTACGCCCCTGTATACGTGTAGTTTGACTTTTGAGTTGAGTTGCATTATATATAAGATGCCCTTTGAATCAACTTTGGCAGGAATTACAGTAATCAATTTGGTCACACATTATCAGGCAGAGATGAACTAATAGTATTGATGTTACTCAATACATACATGTAACTGTGGTATCAACGACACGAGGGCAACAAATTCCAATAAGATATTTGAGTTTTAGTTGCATTGTGTTACGTAAAAAGTGAGTATGACCAGCAAATTCCACACACGCACATTATACCACCTTTAGCATGATATATCTCGTAACGTGCAATATCTACACTGATGTAGGTGGCATAAAATAGTTATACCATGTTTGTCCACCTGTAGGTAAGATAATCCATTTGCTAAAGCTCGTGGATTATCTCCACGTACAGGCGGACAACCCATGGTATAATCATTACGCAAGGAAGAGCCACAGAACATGAACAGTCAAAAGACTGCAGGAAGACAATTAAAGTAAAACAACCACCTCTCTCTTCCTCATCAAGATGATCACCGATGATCCATGTATTTGATCCCCAAGAGGAAACAATCTAAACACATTGATATCCATATTTTACGTTATGAAAGAGTATAAATTTAATAAAGGCATGTTAACTTATAGTTAAACTCATATTTAACTCATCTTCAAGAAACAGGTACTGCTCTACACTAATCTACCAAAGTTACCAATTTAAAACAAACTCAGTGTACCTTGAAGTCTGATCTGTAACTATAATCAGAAAAACAATTGGAGGATATTAAAATTCTTTTGACTTTATAATATTTGCGAATATAATTTTCAAACAATTTTTTTTCTCATTGATAGAATTATCACTATGCAATTCACCAAAATGCAAATTTGAAATTCACGGGTCATCGGTTACGATACAGTACTTCACCAAATGTACCGACCCTCTCTACCCAAAGTTCACAAGCAAAATATTTAGCGCTCTCAATTTTTGATGCAACCTTTACCAGGTCATTGCTTATGTTCCAATTCCGACCACAGACAAAAGTTAACACGAATTTATCAGTCATCGCCCCTAGTAATGGGACAACTTCTTCAACAAAAATACACAAATATGGCATACCCCGGTAAATTTGGATACAAATTTGCAGTAAAACACTGAAAACAGCTTCAAAATTAGATGTCATTTTTTGGAGGGAGAACCAGCGATGATTTTGATGCCAGTCATTAGGGAATGCAAACTTTAAAAATCAGTTTCAATCATTTTTGAACGTTTCTGATTTTTCAGTATAGAGGGTTTTGTACTGTACTTAAAACATTGAAGCGTGACTAAAATAAAGCATCCATTTTGATTGCAGATGTCTGGAACTATGAAATGCATGCATAATTAGTAAAGTTTTTATTGTATTGAATGTTAGAGATGGGACTGAATCCAAATATCCTTCAATTGTTTTTCTGAGTATATTTAACTTGCACATGGTTTTCCAAGCGGAGTAAACTTTCCGAGTAAAACAAAACTGCACCTCTTTCAGTATTCCGTTATCGATGTCATCGTCCCATATGGGAGAATGTGTTGATATTCAATGAATCAGTAATAGAGTTATAGATGCAATGGACCTATCAAGTGACAAAAGTGAGACAAATCGCCTTTTGTCTGCAGATTACACTTCGGCGCAACAGAAAGTAGAGCATTCGTGACGGAAATAGAAAGTATGGGCTTTTCTTGGCGATACAGAAAGTACAGCTTTTGTGTCAAAAATAGAAAGTAAGCTATTTTCCATTCTTATAGGTGATTCCATCTAGTTTGAGACAATGTACTAGTAATGGCTCGATGTACAAATGTACATATTAAGGAGTTTCAAGCTACCACGTCTATACATTGCCATGAAGTGAGTTTATATCGTAGCAAGCAGTGTAGACCCTGATGAAATGCCGTGTAATATCCAGCTCTATATGCTATTTGAACCAGTCAACGTCATAATGACGTTACGTTACAAATGTCGTGCCTGGTTACATCATTACTGTTATGTTACTCATCATCAACTAAACATGTTTATCATATGACGTCGCGTCTGGGAGTGAAATAACGCCATGCAATAAAATCTGTAAACCACTAGTGGTTTATAGATTTACAGGAAACGTTATGACGTCCATAACGACGTTGCGTACATAATGACAAAATTATAACGTTTTTACACCAGAAATGATATTTTAAAGTTATCTTCATGTCGTATGATAAATAGAATCTAACATTCGTGCTCATGGTTTTTTGAATTTATTAAACGAGTTGGGGAAAAGAGATAAAATGCGAGGCTTGCCGAGCATTTTATCTCTTTTCCCCAACTCGTTTAATAAATTCAATAAAACATGAGCACTCATGTAAGAGCCTCTATGTAAAGTCATTACATTGGCGACGAGGATAAAAAAGAAGTGAAGAAGAAGGGGGTAGAGTAGAAACAGACTGGGGAAGATAAAGTTATGCTACATAGAGGATCTTACCTCTAGGTGCTAATGTTTTATTGAATTATTAAACCCGTTGGGGAAAAGAGATAAAATGCGAGGCTTGCCGAGCATTTAATCTCTTTTTCGCAACGAGTTTAATAAATTCAATAATACAAGAGCACTCATGTAAGATCCTATTCATCATATGACATTAAAATACTTTGAAATCTCATTTCTGCCGTAAAACGTTATAATTTTGTTATAATGTACGTAATGTTGTTATGGACGTCATAACGTTTCCCGTAAATCTATAAACCACTAGTGGTTTCTCGATTTTATTGCATGACGTTATTTCACTACCAGACGCGACGTCATATGATACATGTAGATAGTGCATACCAGTACTGAAGGAAAGAAGAGATTAGAAAGGAAAACGGAAAAGAAAAGATTTGATAGAATATTGTGAACGATAAGGATAAGCTGATGTATTATTTATATAACTAAAAAGAGATAAGTAATAGTTAATTATCCAATTTGTGATTAGAGCAATATAAGATGACTAGATATGGGTTAGATGAGACAACAGTTACAATTGTAGCAGAAAGAAGGAACTTGCCAATACAAAAATACAACTGACCAACTATCAGTAGGAAAGGCTTGAGAACAATTGCTGGAAAAAATTAAAAGAGAATTCAGATATTTTGGAATACATACTCCAACTGACAGGAAGGATGCTTTGTTGATATTTTGTAGTTGGGGAAATAAGGGTAATCTTTGTCATGGCGGTAAACTCAAAAACTATCAGTTTTCATTAAATAAATGAATAAAATGTATCTTTGTGTTATTTTCCATTTTTTTGTTTTGAACCCGCTATACTCCCTGATCGCTATGCTTATTTTGATCGAGTTGGGTGACATGTGACCTATGGCATGTGACGTTTTTAGACTGATCTCTTTTGGACGCTTTCCATAGCCACCGTAATTATCCCAACGGTTGTATGACCATAAAATACAACAAGAGTATTACATAGCTGTATATTACACACGCTGAATATTTTATTATCGCCTGAAATTATAAAAAAACAATAAACGTATAAAACAGTTGTGTCGGAATTAACCCTAGCCTTAATATGGGTGAATGAAAAACTCTGGCAAGCATTGTTTACATTTTTAACCATATGTTGTTTTGAGTAAGAATTGACACTAGGCTGCATGTAAAATATATACAAACAGCTTGAAATAAGTTTCTTAAATTGCTGCATTCCATTATACAAAGGGTATCGTCGATATGGCGATATCTGTCAGAAACAAGGCAAATTCGACGAATTTATATCCCCCGACGAAGGGTTATTGAGAGAAACATGTAAATCACAAAACATAAATCCCATTTTATCTAGCCCTTAGTTCACCTTCAGTATTATTCAGATCATAACAAATGCCTGTCAAGTATGTTTAAGTGCTTAGTTTAATAAAAAAATATACTTGCATCTGCACAATTTCAATATATGACCTTTAAACCCAACCCCAGAGGTCAAGGGTGTGTGTAAATTCAAAGTGTTACCTTGCATGTAGGTCTACACTTCTTCCACTTTAATTTGATATGCAACATGACCACTTTTAGAAGAAAAAATGACCTTTTGACCCCACCCCGGGGTCATTGGTGTGTGTAATGACAGCATATTTGCCTTCATGGTGCTCTGTGCTCAATTCCCTTTAATTTGATATGCAACATGACTACTTTCAGAAAAAGATTTTGTTTGTCCTTTTGACCCCACTCCCTGGGTCAAGGGTGTGTCTGTGGGCAAAATATTTGCTACCATGTTGCTGCGAGCGTCATAAGCTTTAATTTGATATGCAACATGACTACTTTCAGAAAAAGATAAACGTTTGACCTTTTGACCCCACCCGCTGGGTCGAGGGTGTGTCTGTGGCAAAACATTTGCTACCATGTTGCTGCCAGCGTCATCAGCTTTAATTTGATATGCAACATGACCATATTCTGAAAAAGTTTAATGTTGGCCTCAGCTCCACCCCCTAAGTCCACCTCACAGGCTCGAACCTAGACCTTCAAACTAAAATCCCGTTTGATATGTTTCATATCTATTGTTGCTCTGCCTGCATGCAAAATTTCAGCAAAAAATATTAACAATTGTCTTAGTTTTTGCAATATTTAAATATTTGACCTTTGACCCCTTAGGCGGGGTCAAAAGGGGAGGGGTAAAACTTTGACACTGCCATGCTTATCTACAGGCACAGGGTAATTATGGTGTATAGTGAGAAGTTGTTAAATATAAAAGCCGTGATGAAATGTGAAGATTATCACACAAAAAAGCTAATATAGGTTTTGCATTATAATTGCCTATACTAAAACAAGGGCAATAACTCAAGTGTTAAGGGGTCGATTTTAACCAAACTTATAGGATATCGAGAGTCTATAGTAATAATCCTTTGTACCAAGAATGAATCAAATCTGACCAATAGGTACTGAGATATGGTTCCGGACAGAAAAAAAGTGCTGACGGACGGACGGAAGGAATGGACGGACGCACGGACGACGCCAAAACTATATCCCTCCGACTTTGTCGGGGGATAACAGTTTATGTGGTCTTAGGTATTTGTTTGTTTGTTTGTTTGTTTGGTGCTTAACGACGCATCAACCCTTGTGGGTCACCAGCGTCAGACGATACCAAACCAAACATGATGTTGATTGAAAGAGCAAAAATCTGCAAGACAAAACATAAGGAACGATGATGATGAGTTTGTATAATGATAATAAGTAGCAATACGATTGTTGACAGGAGAGACCACGTACAATATCTGACAGTTTTCAAAGAGCTATTCAGATAACTGTACATGTTCTTTAACTGAACAGAATACAACATAATATAATCTGTATTATGGTCTGATACAAATGTTAAACAAAACATCATTTTAAAAATATCGATTAGATTTTGTTAAAATTATTTATTTGTCTTAAAAATGTCATAATACTATCAATATGTATATCTTGAAATAATTCTTTCATGTTGTCAACATGGAAGCAATTATTTCTTACTTGTGCAAAGTCGCCACATTCCAAAAGGAAGTGACGTACAGTGAATGGTGCGTCGCAACCAACACATTGTGGCTGCTCTTCACCTTGTAGTAAGTATGAATGAGTGACTCTTGTATGACCTAAGCGGAGTCAAGCTAAAACTACTTCTTTTCTAATGTTTCGAACAACTGATTGATATTCACCAATACTTGGTTTGATGTCAAGAAGTTTATTTCCAATGCTGTTATTCCATTTTATTGATAGATGGCTTAAAATTAGAAAATGAAATCTTAAAAGAAGTTGGTTCTAATGAAAGCGATGTTTTTGCTTGCTTATCTACCATCTCATTCCCTTGGATACCTATATGTCTTAGGTATTTAACTCATAGTTTTATTTTTTAGTTCTTTCACTGTTAAGGGTGCTGATGAGATCCACTATCAAATGCTTAAACATCTCCCAGAGAATTCTCTTGAAACCCTTTTGAATATATTTAATAACATTTGGACTACTGGTAAATTTCAAGAAGATTGGATATATGCAACCATAATCCCAATTCCCAAACATGGGAAAGATCCTGAGAAACCAAATAATTATAGACCTATAGCTTTAACAAGTTGTCTATGTAAAACACTTGAAAGAATGATAAATAAAATACTTAGTTGGTTTTTAGAATCTAATAATCATATATCGCGGTTCCAGTCTGGGTTCAGATCTGACCGCAGTACAACTGATAATTTAGTTAGATTGGAAACTTTCATACGTGATGCCTTTATTAAAAAGGAACATGTAGTAGCTGTGTTTTTTGATTTGGAAAAAGCTTATGACACAACATGGAGATACGGCATTTTAAAAGATATCCACAAACTTGGATTAAGAGGTAGACTTCCTACATTCATTGAAAACCTCCTTGCAGACCGCGCCATGCACGTCCGAGTTGGCTCCCCTCTGTCTGACTATTATGACCAAGAGCAAGGTGTACCTCAAGGGGGTGTTTTGTCTACAACACTTTTTAGTATCAAAATTAATGATATTGTGAAATGTTTAGGTAATCTTACTGATTGCTCATTATATGTTGACGACTTCTGTAATTGTTATCGCTCAAAAAGCATGGCGACAATTGAACATCAACTACAACAAAATTTGAATAAGATTGAAAATTGGGCAACAAGCAATGGCTTTAAGTTTTCCAAATCAAAAACACAGTGTTTACATTTCTGTCAGTTGCGCAAGCAACCTGATGATCCGGTTTTACATTTATATAGATCACCTATTCCAGTTGTTGAGGAATCTAAATTCCTTGGCATTTTATTTGATAGAATACTCAGTTTTATACCCCATATTAAATAACGCAAAGCTAAATGTTTCAAAGCATTGAATCTTTTAAAAGTGCTTTCCCATACGTCTTGGGGTGCAGACCGTCCTACACTTCTCAAGCTGTATCGGTCTCTAGTCCGGTCAAAATTAGACTATGGCTGTATTATTTATGGCTCTGCACGAAAATCATATCTTAAAATGCTTGATCCTATAGATAACCAAGGACTTAGATTAGCTTTAGGGGCTTTTAGAACTGCTCCTGTTGCTAGTCTCTATGTGGAAGCAGATGAATCATCACTATACTCACGAAGTGAGAAACTCTCTTTACAGTATGCTATAAGACTTGCTGCTAACCCATCAAATCCTGCTCATGAAGTTACTTTCCCACCAAATTATGTTGATTTATATGAACAAAAACCTAAAGCTATTAAATCATTTGGCATCAGAATTTCACCACTCTTAGAATCTGCCAATATCAAACCACAAAATATTGAAAAACATTTTACACCAAATATTCCAGCTTGGTGTATGAAACCACCTGAAATTCTTTTAGATTTACATTCCGGGAAAAAATCTGAACCAAATCCACACATATTAAAAGATGATTTCAAAAAAAATGCAAAGTCGTTATGAGAATTACCAACAAATTTATACTGATGGGTCAAAGGAAGACTCAAAGGTTGGTTGTGCTGTTATATCAGACAACCATAGTAATATGCAACGTATACCTGACGATTCATCAATTTTCACTGCTGAAGCCAAAGCAAATGATCTAGCTTAAGATTTCATTAGCACTTGTGATACTAACAATAAATTTATTATATTTTCTGACTCGCTTTCTGTATTGAAAGCAATGAACCATACCAGTTCAAAGAATCCACAGATTCAGAAACTTTTAGAAAAATGTCATCAGCTTTTAGCTTATAAAGAAATTGTTCTCTGTTGGATTCCTAGTCATATAGGTATCAAAGGGAATGAGATCGTAGATAAGCAAGCAAAAACATCGCTTTCATTAGAACCAACTTAAGATTTCATTTTCTAATTTTAAGCCATCTATCAATAAATATATCTTGGAAGAATGGCAAACTTCATGGAATAACAGCATTGGAAATAAACTTCTTGACATCAAACCAACTATTGGTCAATATCAATCAGTTGTTCGAAATATTAGAAAAGAAGAAGTAGATTTAGCTTGACACTGCTTAGGTCATACAAGAGTCACTCATTCATACTTACTACAAGTTGAAGAGCAGCCACAATGTGTTGGTTGCGACGCACCATTCACTGTACGTCATTTCCTTTTGGAATGTGGCGACTTTGCACAAGTAAGAAATAATTGCTTCCATGTTGATAACATGAAAGAATTATTTCAAGATACACATATTGATAGTATTATGACATTTTTAAAACAAATAAATCTTTTTAACAAAATCTAATTGCTAATTTTAAAATCATGTTTTGTTTTACATTTGTATCAGACCATATTACAGATTATATTATGTTGTATTCTGTTCAGTTAAAGAACATGTACAGTTATCTGAATAGCTCTTTGAAACTGCCAGATATTGTACGTGATCTCTCCTGTCAACAATCGTATTGCAACTTATCATTATACAATTCCTTTTATTTTATCTTACAAATTTTTACTTTTTTCATCCACATCATGTTTAGTTTAATACCGTCTGACGCTAATGAACCACAATGGTTGATGCGTCGTTAAGCACCAAACCAACAAACAAACTTTCACTGTTAATATTCACATATTGCATTTTAATTCTTTGTCTACATATAGGTAGATGATATAAAGCAAAACACTGACTTCATAAACAACAACAACAAAAAGTGAGTATGATCAGGAAATACCACATTAACACACTGCAGAACAACCCATGGTACCGTGAGGAAGGGCCACAGAACAATAACAGTCACATCATGATCATGTCATTTATCGCAAATCTGGTTAGAAGAGAGATGGGACTGAAGAATGAAGGAGTTAGATTTCTGTCCACAAAACCATAATGAAAATCAAACATAAAAATCTAAAATCACATATAATATACTATATGAGTTATGGCATGTGATTTCCAACAATGTGGCATTTTGACAAGTGTAGACTCAGACGAGCCTGCACAGCCTCCTTTTAAGCTAAGAGACTCCAAATTATCTTTAGTCCGTAGCTTAATAGTCATAGAAAATTCAAGCGACGAGCAATGGCTCTGATCAGACTGCGCGTATGCGCAGGCTGATCTATCAGACTGCGCGTATGCGCAGGCTGATCTGAGGCTTTGCTGGTCACACATACCACATTGTTGGAAATCTTATACTCTGGCTCTATTATTATAGAGGATCTAACATGAGTGGACATATCATATATGAAAGCTTTCTATCAAACGAGATTTTGGCGAGATACATTTCATATAAAATTGCCTAGAGTTTAAGATCCTGTTTATCATATGACTTTCTAAATGCGTATTAACCACCTTTTAAAGTGTGTTTATTTCATAAAAAAAATGACAGTGTTGTCAAGGATGTCGTCATGGCGTTACTTGTTCTCGCGAAAGTAATAATCAATAATACATTACACGTGTGGTCATAACATTATTTATTACACACCTTCTAAAGTTTACAAAGTAAATTTGCCATTAACACTTGGTAATATTTCCCACTTGATTTATTCCGTATTGGCACAGTCACATGACGGCGCCAAAATCCATATTGACCCATCAATATGGATTTATGGCACTGCCTCGTTTTCACGTTACAATGACGTAATTAAGATAACGTGCACTTTTTCGAATTGTTCTACCATGGCAAGTTTTCACCATGGCTGATCAACTTTTGGAATCATTGTCGGATCGTAGTTTAACGTTAGATGGGCTAATTGAAGAACAGAATGCCATTCGAATGAATGAGACAGACAATGACACGTTTGCTTTCGTTGAAAGCATGAAAAGTAGAAACACAAAATCAAAAACAACCGTCGACTTGAAGAATTTCAAGGAATAGATGCAGAATGAGCATCTGAATGAAGTCAGAAACTTGGAAGACATCCCACAGAGGGAACTTGATATGTATTTAGCTAGATTCTTCCTCACAGTCAGAAAGCAAGACAAAGCATAGTATAAACCAGACAACCTCAAATCTTTTCAATCTAGATTTCAACGCTACCTCACAGAGAAGTTTTATGCCAGCAACATGTTTTAAGCATTCCAGAGATGTTCTTACGTCAAAGCGCAAAACATTAAAACGGAAGGCAATAGGAAACAAGGCACAAAGAGCAGACCCATTCACGGACACCGAAGTGGAACGATTCAAACAGATGAAACTTCTTGGAAAAGGTAAGATCTAAATGCTATTTTGTGATGTTTGTGGTGTCTAACTGTGAGTTTGTCACTTTCCCATTGGTATCCTGGGTCGGGTGTGGTACTTGATTGTATCGATTCCTGATCTTTGCACCCTTACTTACTTTAACTTCAATCCTTACTGGAGAGCTGTGTGTGCATGCAACATTTTACTAGTAGCCTGTAAATCAGGTGTGCTGTACCCACACCACCGCATCATTGAAATTAAGGTCAAGGTAGATCTAAAACTACATTGTAAAAATAATTTGAAAGAAACCCATAAAATCAATCAAGCTTTCAATGTCTAGAGGCTCGCTGCCGTCGATTTAGACCTGTCCGTTTTTCACATAAATAGCTTTTCTAATAACAAAAAGTTGTTTTTTATCAACTGTAGCGAAGCCGGAAGACAAACATGTATCCAAATATGCAAAAATATTATTTTCAAAGGTGTCTTTGTTTTTTTTATCGACAAGTAAGTCAAGCGAAATTTGTCTACAAAAGCCAACTTGGGTCAATATGGCTAAACCAGTGCCAATATGACCTAGAGTAACACCTTGGCCATATAATAACCTCTAATGATCATATGACAATGCTGTTATTCAGTGGATAACGTCATGTCATAAATATTGTTATGGTCACACGTGTAAAATGTCGTCTGACCACTGACAATCGTCAATCGTTACTTCTATCATGACTTTTTAGCATCACTTCTCTTCTGTTTTAGTTTCCCCAAACATGCCAAAGAAATACATCCAAAAGAATATTGAGTATAACACTCCAAAATCAAACTGGAGATCTCAACAATGCGGTAAAGGTTGTAAAAAGTTGAGCACTGCGACCAGAGAAGCTGCAGAAATGTACCATGTACCAAAATCAACAATTGCTGACACAGTTCGATATGAATTCCAAACCCCAAAAGAAACCACCTTTGCCTAAGGTTGTTGATGATAAAATTGTAGAAAATAGCGGCAAAGAGTGACATGGAAGTGTCAAGAAAGAATCTACTAAAACGTACCGATACCCTTTGCAAAAAGCTAAAAATTAAAATGCCAATGTCTAAAAGAGGGTGGCTGGGAATGCCTGGTGGGAAGGCCTGAAGAAATGTTATCCTGAACTGAGTAGACAAAAAAACAAGAAATTAGGCACCAACAGAGCACAGGCTCTTAATGGGACAGTTACATCCAGCTATTTTGACTATTTAAGGTCCCTTTTAGGGGAACTTAACTTAAAGGACGCTCCAGATAGAATCTGGAACCCTAATGAAACTGGGCTCAGGATTGAACATAACCCAGTGAAAGTTATTTGTGAAAAAGGTGTAAAAATGTTATTGGTAAAACCACTGACAACAGAACAAATATTACTATTATGGCATGTGGTAATGCAGCAGGAAAATCTATTCCACCTCTTGTAATTTTGAAAGGAAAAACATCCGATTCTCTTCATGGATACAATACTGCAGCTGCTCCTAACAACACAAACTATATACCCCTTGCATAAATGCTGGGGTATAGAAAGGGAGAAATGTAATATCCAGCTGCATATGCTTGGGATAATGTACAACTGGTAAAAGTTAAGCAATTTGGGTTTGTAACCATATTTTGTTATAAAATTTAAAACGAGATTTATATCTAAAATCAGATTTTTCAATCGATTCTGGTTTCAAAACTCTATAAAAGCATTTCACAGCGAAGTGTTTTTAAAGCATGGCCAACTGTACACAGTAGACCTGTGTAAAGCGGTCACTCAAAAATAGAGAAAACAAGATCTTAATGAAAAATTGTAGCTAAATGGAGCATTCTGCAATACTTTTGACCTGCATTAAGCAATAATTGGTCTTGAAAACCAATTAGTGGTCTTTTTGAGAGTAGCAGTTTTACACAGGTTTTACTGTACATTTTGTACGCGGTATAAGTCAGTCAAATGATCAGAAGATAACCATATGATGCGCAATAAACTGGTGGCATTGTACAAGCTGGAGTAATACTGTAGAATTTTGCAAGAAGACTTTGTCTATCTGTACATGCAGCACACAGCAAAAGACTTGCGAAGTGATGACAAATGGTGATCATGAGGGACCGGTTGTTTTCGATCCAATCCACACACGAATAATGGATTCCATCTAGAAATATCAAATTCAAATGCACATCTTTAGAGTATGATCGGCATCGACGTCAACAACCAATGCATTGTCTGCGATAGCTTAGGAAATGTACTTGACCAATCATGCCAATTGTGAGATAAAATTCTAGCAATTAAGACTGGTAATGACAGCCTTCGATGTCCACATTATATCTGAAACGCTCAGAAAAAAGACCAACCTGTACTTATTATAGTGTGATTTGATTCGATATTAACCTGAGACCGCTCCTAAAAAGATAACAGTAGTCTGATATTATATCAATAATATTTCCTATCCTAATATTGAAATTAAAAATCACGTTAACACCGTCTGAGCTTACCTATCTGACAACACCAAGGTCAGCTTATTTTTTTGATAAAGATCTCATTTTGCACAAAAACAAAATCAGTGTCGTAATACTGAGTATTTTTAATCAAATTATATTAAACAGATACATCGTGTACTTTAATCATGGGATCCTTTATTAGAAAACTTTAGTTCAACACATACAAACTATTAGAAGGATAAAAATTGAAGAACATATACCAGGCCCCAAGGTTATACATGTACCGATAAAAAAATCGTACCCAACTCAGCTGAGTGTGAACTTTCAACTGCTCATAATTTATTAAATGTTAACAAGGTATTCGTTTCTATTGATTTATTAGATGTTGTTCACCCTGCTAGTAAATGTCATTTTAACATTCATGAACAGGATAAATTTCATGCTCAGTTGAGTTGAAAAAAAGGTTTATACCCTCGGGGCCAGTTTAATGATTTTGTCTATTTACAACTTCGTACGAAAGTTAGTAATGGCTTAAATTTCTGCACGGGAGAGCATGCAGATACCACTGCTGACGATACGATCAAGATAGTTTAAAGACATACACAGCTAATTCCCATGCGCACCAATCCTGCGTCGGATAACTGGGAAATCAATTGAGAATGTTTACTTTACCTGTATTTTGATCATTTACGAATTTAGTTCAATACTGTAACTGTGTTCAAATACTCAAATGTCAGATCAACGTTCAGACATTTTCTTATTTACATTGTCGAGCGACATTCGAAAGATCTAAAAACTGAAGAAAACAAGGACCAAACTTTGGATCTCTTATCGCTCTGGATACGTCAAATTTGGCATCTTCTGTGAGAGTGGGGTTGAATATAGATTTCCCTCTAATATTGATTTCTCTAAATGTCGTAGAGAGATCGCTGCTTCTTTAAATGACTTCAGTAATCGTTGGTGCAAACGGGAAAATGTTGAACCTGATGCTTTGAAGGAATGGAAGATTAACATTTTTAAAATTATTGATACTCGTATTTCATTTTACTCTCGTAATACACATCTTTTGCCCCCTAAACCTAAATCTTCTTTTAGTCATCTTAAACGAGGTATCCAGGATTTTCATATGAACTATGTTTTGGTTCCAGCAGATAAAGCTGCTAACAATGTTGTAGTTGTTTGACGATTGTATTATATTAATACTCTTAAGCGTGAGCTTGTTGACACTAATGCCTATAAACTGCAGCCTTCTTTAAGTGAAAGGGTGATTGTTGATGGGCATGGTTGTCATACAGCCCTACATTTTGGTGTCAAAGCTAAAGAAAATCAAGACAAAGTTCCTACGTTGTACTGGTTACCTAAACTCCATAAAAACCCTATAAAGCAAGATAAATTGCAAATTCTAGTTCTTGTACAACAACAGAACTTTCTAAATTGTTAACCTCGTGTCTTACAGCTGTTAAAAAACATGTTATCAAATATTGTGAAAAGGTATATGAGAGATCTGGTAAAAACCTATTTTGGTCGATTAAAAATTCAGGTGAAATTTTAGATAAACTTAAAGCTAGAGATTTCAATGCGACCAGTTTGTCTACTTATGATTTTTCTACTCTTTACACTACTTTACCTCATAATTCAATTAAAGATAAACTTATTGATCTTATTGAAAGTACCTTCCAGAGAGAAGGCTCTCCTTACCTTGCATGTAGTGACAGAAATGCATTTTTTACTTCAGAAAAACCTAAAAAATATCATGCATGGTCGTGTCAAAATGTATGCGATGCGCTGACCTTTTTGTTGGACAACATTTTTATTCGATTTGGCACCAAGCTCTATAGACAAGTTGTTGGGATTCCTATGGGCACTAATTGTGCTCCCCTGGTTGCAGATTTATTCCTGTTTTGTTATGAAAGGGACTTTATGATGTCTCTTTCTGATGATAAGCAGGCTGATGTTATTGATGCGTTTAACACTACTTCCAGATATTTGGACGATATTTTAAATATTAATAATGTTTATTTTGACAATATGGTTAGTCAAATATACCCTTCAGAGCTCCAACTTAATAAAGCCAATGCCTCTGATACCGAAGCCGCATTTTTAGACTTGCATTTGTCAATTTCTAATGATATTGTTTGTACCAAAATTTATGACAAACGTGACGACTTTGATTTTGAAATTGTCAATTTCCCATTTTTAGATGGTGATGTTCCTCGTTCTACATCCTATGGAGTCTATATCTCTCAACTCATTCGTTTTGCTAGAGCATCTAGCTATGTTGCTGACTTCAACACTCGCAATAAATTGTTAACTCAGAAACTTCTTAAACAAGGCTATCGGTATCATAAACTTCGCAAAACATTTTCAAAATTTTATAGACGATACTATGATTTGATTTCTAAATTCCAAGTTGGACTTAAATCTCTCTTGCGCCAAGGACTTTCGGAACCTGATTTCTATGGTGACTTGGTGTATAAGTTGAAGAAGATTGTTGGCTCTAATAATTTTTCAGCGCAGATCATTAAAATAATTTCCCATTATAAAAAGATTGGCTATAACATTAATGTATTGCAACAGACTGCATGCTTGGTAGTCAACCCAATCACAGTTGGCAACTTTGCTTTCCTCTTTAATTGCACGCCGGTGGGTCGGACTTCAGACTCTATGATGGTTCCGACTTAAAGACTTATCTATTGATGAGATGGTAGGGGCCTGATGCTTTGGCTGTTTGTCGGGCCCACCGGGGTTTACCTGTTTGATTTCTTTTGCTCCGGTATTCAGTTTAATTTACTGTTGAGTCCTTATCCTTGCTTTATCTCCTTGTTATATCTTGATTTATATGTTTTAGGAGATGATGCATTGATAAGTTAGGGGTCTTTCATGCAGACCAAATATCTATGTGTCTTGATCCACATCTGAATTAAGGGTGAGGTTGGCGCCGTTAAACCGGTTTAAGCCCTCCAGTAAAATGTTTTACTGACCGTTCCAAGGCGGTACTTCTTTTGTGGATCTTTTATGTTTTTGTTCTGTCTTGTGTTTGCTATGTTTTGTGCGCGTCTGTTTATATGTGCTTTGTGGTCACCTGCTGGGAAAGGGCTGACCTCTTGGCTCTCGTTTGTGGTGTCTTCTGTGAGTTTGTCACTTTCCCATTGGTATCCTGGGTCAGGTGTGGTACTTGATTGTATCGATTCCTGATCTTTGCACCATTACTTACTTGCACAAGTGCGATGGGCGCCAGAGGCTGGTGTGCTGGTTCATGAATATAACAATATACTCTATAAGATTGTCGTTGTGTCAATGAAATATACTAGAGGACTTTGAAAACGCATCACCTATGTTTCTTGTATAACTTTGGAAAAACACCAACAATAATCAGATTTGCTGATACATGTATAAACACAGCCTAAAATCAATCATCCAAGGCGGTCAAATTGATACATTTAGCTTCATAACCACGTGATCATGGTGCACCTGCACAACGAGATATCTGCTTGCTTACGTGGCCATAAAGGCAAGTACAGTGGATATGTTTCTTTACAACTCTTTAGAAAACGTCCGCAAGTAAGATTTTCAGTAAAATTTAGATAGATTTCTTAATTCGACAATGCCACAACTAAATATCGGATTATAGGGCTTCTGGAGGCTGGTGTATCACAGAAAGAGGTCGCGGGTCGCTTTTCAGCTGCCAAAACAACGATTGTTCGTCTCGTTCAACATGTCAGGCAAACAGGAACATTTGCTGATCGCCGGCCCTAGACCCGGACAAGGGAGAGTGACATCAAGACGCCAGGACAATTACATACGTCAACGTCACCTGGGGGCTGCTCCCAGACGGCTGCTAAACCTTCTGTGATTATTGCCAACAGAGGACGCCACATTCATCGACGAACAGTGTCACAGTGACTACGATGCAGCGACCATATCATGGACCAGTTCTTACAATACGTCAGACAGCTTCGCGTTAATTTTGTTCAGAACCATAAAACACGTGTCAACTGGAAGGACGTCGTCTTCAAGCTGTACCATAATGACGGTGGGGTTCGTGTTTATCGACGTTACAGAGATATGGTGACAACTTCGTTGTGGAACGCTACATGATGAAATTCTGCGATCAGAGCTGGTCCAACAGTTGCGACGTCAACGTCGTCCTATGATTTTCCAACATGATAACGCCTGTCCACAAACGTCAAAGACTTCTTACGTCAAGAGGGCATCAACGTTCATCCTTAACCATCGAAATCACCAGATCTTAATATGATCGATACTTGTAGGATGAGTTGTGACGTCGCGTTCGTAGACGTCAACAGGTGGTACAGACGCTGAGACAGCTCTCTATAGCGCTTCAACAAGAGTGGGACAAAATCCCCCGACGTACAGTCAGACGTTTGTGTTATTTTATGTGATACAGGTTACGTCATTGTTTGCAGAGTTATAGTAGACATACACGATATTAACGTGGCTCAATATATAACTGACACCCAGTGTGGATGTTGCAGTATTGAGGGAAGGCCAAAATGGATAGATTGAAACTGTTTGTGGTAGTTGAAAGTCATTGGATAAAATATGCGTTTGGTGAAATTAGATTTTGAATAAAATTAACGGTTTGTAAAATATTTATGTTTCCCTTAGGCGATGCGTTTTTAAAGTCCTTAAGTATATAATTGCTGAATGATGTTATGTCATTTGTGGTTTCCTCATGTGAATAAAATTGCTTCAACAGCAGGTGGGACATAAAATCAAGTAAATTAGTTAAATCTTACAACTTAATAAAATCAATAAGTACATGAAATATCGTGTAAGCGTAAAACTAATTTTGCGACCCACTTTCGGCTTAAAATGCTTCACAACGAGGACACAAGTTAGGCAGTGTATGTTTGACAAATGCATAATTATAGAATGTATTTTGTATGACATATTGACAATAAAATTTCAATAATAATATAAAAAATGACAAAAGATGTCTACACTGAACTTTTTATAAGACTTAGGTTATTCTTTTATTTGTTCAGAAACTTGGTCAACTGCTGAAAACTTCCATATGCGATTTTAAAATACTGAGCATGGTGACATATCTGGGTTTTTTCTCAAACTGACAAAACAAACATGCATACAATAATCCGTATGTAAAGTTTTGAACATATTTCAATGTGGGAAGTATTTAGTAACATATGTCCTTGATGATGAAACGCCAAAACTGAGAATCATTCATCAGGACCTGTAGTTTGGGGAAATTAGTCCCGACATAATTGTTTCTCTGATGTTGAGAATAAGCCAATTATATTAATTTCAAGTTATAGTGAGAAACAATTAGTAAAATTGGTTGAGCTTCGTACTTCAATGATAATTGCGCAAGATGGTCTCTGCCTTATTGGCAATGCGAATCCTTAAATTCTCAAGAATCAATATCAAGTCAGTAATTATCCAGCCATATAAAGACTCTGAAGTAAGCATATTAATATAGAACCTGAAATCATAAAGTAACATGGGCTCACATTTTAAAAACAGAGCCCCTCTTGTAACGCGGTAAATAGCTGTATCATTTTATGTGTATGTATCAATTACAGTATAATGTGCCAGCCAAGAGTGACAGTGACGGCATAGTTTGTTTACAAAGTTATCAAGGACATGTAACCGATAGATCACTTGTGTATTAATCCTATCCACAGGACGTTACCGTTTTAATGGAGATGGCATCTTGTCGATTTGTTTCATTAGAAAATTTGCTCTAATGAGTTTCTACAACCCATTGTTTTAAGCAGAATGTAGACAAATAGTATACGTTTTTTATATCCCTAAATTACTTCATAAACAAAACGTAAGAGCGGATCTAAATCAGATGGATTTTTCAACATAAAATATCAGTTATTCAGGTTATGGTGCCTCCCTCCCCCACCACGACACACACAGAGAAATGGTCATTTTATTTGATTTTAAAATACGAGTCTGAGAAGTAAACAATATGTATATATCAGTCGCAACATTAGGTTTCCCACAATGTGGTATGTGCGACCAGCAAAGCCTCAGATCAGCCTGCGGATAAGCACAGTCTGATCAGAGCCTTTGCTGGTCGCTTGAATAATTTATGTCTGTTAAGCTACTGACTGGACATTATTTGGAGTTTCTAAGTTTAAAAGGAGGCTGCTACAGGCTTGTCTGAGTCTACACTTGTAAAAATGCCAGATTGTAGGAAATCACATGTCGCAGCTCTAAGGTATGCATTTTATCACGCTCATCAATCCATCTCCTTCAGAGTTAAAACTGTCTGCTTCTTGTTCATTGGCGTAGCATCCATTACGCAGGTTACGTACGTGCGTAATTAAAATAGTAACATTCAAGGGAGGTCACTTAATGTAATAAAAGTGATTTTCCATACTATGAGGAACTGCTCATATAATATGAGGAACTGCTCATAAAGGAAAGCAATTCCTTTAAGAGAGGTTCCAATTTTGAAAAAGGGGCGCAATTGAAGGTTGTACTCCACTATTAGGTTTTCCATAGACGACAATGTTAACATTTTAACCCCTTGTTCAAAAACTATACAAACCGGCCTCATTTTAGTATCATCTTTGCAGGTTAGTTTCAATGAATAATAACTACATGTTTTACAGCGCACTCCCGCACTATATCCCTTTAATCTGACATACGACGAAACTTTTAATCAAACACGCCATACATATAACACCTGTTAATCAACGAATATTGAAGAATGACGTCATCTTACCTTTAATATAAATTATATGCTCTCCCCACAAAAAAGAGGGGTCAGATTTCATGAATATTTAGTGCAGTGCACCCTGAAGAGAATCATTGCTTGATTCAGTCTCCCGTTGGTGTGCATACCTTTTTCAGCATTCTGGCTACGTCATTGTTGTTGTAGAGAGTAAATAATTAAAATCAGGAAATTCTAAGTGATGACACACTTATTGAACTTTTGGATACCGATATCGTTTTTAAATGGATATTCGCCTTACCGTTTAAACTGTTTTGAAATGAAGAAAATGGCATTTTTTCCAGTTAAGCCAGACTATATGTCTTGGCATACTATCTTAGGTACATGGGTGTCGAAGGTAAACACAAAGGCTATCAAATAACATTTCCGGATCTTCTATCAATTTACAAAAAAGCATAACTATTTTATTGAATGTAAGGTCCGTCAAATTAATAGGAAACACGCCCCATTGATTTCGTGCAATGAAGAAGTTGAATTGGTAGATATGTTTTATAGGATATGTACATTTCTATTATGGTATCAACAGCAAGCTAGATTTTAAAACATGGAGATTTTAATTTTATCATTGAAATTGTCTACCTAGCAATAAAACATAATGTAAAAAATTATCAGGCATGTGAGGGTGGGATAGACAAATCTGTCCTGTGGATCACCGACTTGCTAATGACAAACGGCGACTCTGAGGGGTGGATTTTTCTATACTATTCTCACACAATTGATGGCTTCTGATTCTAGCTCACCATTACAAAATAACTCAGAGAAATTCCGATGATGAAATCATTTTAACATAACAATAACATCACTTGATGACCATGCTCGTGTGTCCCAATACAACCAATGAAAAGCACACAAGTGACATCTTGGATAAAAAAACATGGGTAAGATAAGAATTTCCTATTCCTTCCTAAAATTTCATGTATCCTTATCCAGTGTGAAAGGAAGTTTTTCAACAGTAATGATGTTATGCATCAACGAACGCATTTAATCAGAGTGAACTTTCCTATCTCTATCGGTAGGACGAGCATATTTTAAATTTTAGGGGTGTTGGGTGGTATTTCCATTTTTTTTTCAAATTGTATCCATTTGGCGTTTGAAGCTGTTGGCGAATTATTGGCCTTCTAGAAATATGATAAATTTAATTTCCTATGGCTGTCCCATTGTAAACTTAATTTAAACCAAAGATGTCAGAATTTAGAGAATTCCTTAAGGCTTAGAGTCGCATCCAAGGAGATATTGTATTGCTGCATTGTTGATGCATTGGTCGATCAGTACTTATGTTTTCGAACCACATTAACCTATTCAGTGCCTGATGGAGTTTCCCACCCTTATCAATTGGACGATTCCTTTTCCAATTTTAGAGTTGTTGGGTATTTAAGTTTCAACTTTATCAAATTTTAGAGGTACATTTTGTAAGCAAATAGTGCAGAACCGCGTCTGCTGTGTCTAATCTGGTTCTATATACTTTAAATTTACGTTAGGCATATATGAGCCGCAATATGAGATTTCCAACAATGTGGTATGTGCGACCAGCAAGGCCTTTGATCAGCCTGTGCATAGGCGTTAGACTATTCCATGAGTATTAAGCTACTGACTGAACATCATTTGGAGTGTCTAAGCTTAAAAAGAAGCTACTCAGGCTTGTCGGAGTCTACACTTGTCAAAATACCACATTGTTGGAAATCACATGTCGCGGCTCATATGGGTTGAATAAACTTACACACATTTTCATCCACTTAGTCTTTGAACATTTAAAATCAGGTAAAACTCAATATATGCTTGCCCAATCCAATTTATTAGAGCCACAAATGACTTCCCTGTCTCCTATGGAAATGCCCAATGTTGCAAACATCATACAACAACGAAATCATGGAACTATGTTACGTTGATACAAAATAATTTGCTAGGTATATCTCGTCACAATTGGCATGGAAACTATCATGTCGCCACGCATATTAACTAATGACTGACATATACTGCCACCAAATAACAGCAATGCCAGGGACTACAACAATGCAATGGACTCCTGGTATGCTCATTTGTCACCTGCAAGCTGGGAATTCTTGATCATTAGCAATTTCAACTTGTATTAAGAAGCCCACGAATTGGCTCTTGATTTCAAAGCGTGCATCGGTGAGAAAATGCACAAAATATGAAACCTGTGTTATTGCACAGGTTACATATTTTGCACATTTCCCGTGACTGTAACATAACAGAACAATCAAATTTATTATAACATCGATATACTCAGTCTGAATAACTCAACTCATACTTGACTAACTTAAATTACTGTGGCCCCTACTACGAGGGGGGTTCAATATGTAATGAAAACTCATTCATAACTCCATCCCCGAACGCGTTAGGATTTTATGACATATGCCAAACGAAAGATCAAAGCATCGTCTTTATAATGGTGCAAGAAACATTATTTATCTTCCAAATTTAACAAGTTACAGACTTTTTAAAAAGCACACTAATATACACTGCATATATATTTCTTCGAATTGTAAAGACTCATTTTGACAAAGGTAAAAAAGCATGCTGTATTTTTTAAAACAAACATTTACGATGCACGAATCACATATCCAAAGTTTTTTGACTCATTTCCCCTTTATCTGCCATAACGATACAACTTTTGACTGGTACCGATTTCTCGTGCAAACCGTTTTATAACGTTACCCCCTCTTACGTTGACGTCGTTTAAAGCAATGGACGTAACACTAAAATACGCATGGTTCTTGAAAATCGAAAATGTGGCTTTGTACCAGGAAAAGACAATTTCGATTGTATCGAAGTTTCAATACACACAGTGCATTGGCAGCAGACCAGTTAAACTGTAACCAATATCTTGGAGTATCTCATCTGAGTGGTATACCATTTTTGTTTCCTATAATTTTATTGTCTGAAATTAGCCAGCCAGAGTATGTACATGTAAATACGTGTAACAATGTCCAAATAATGCATCCGAATGCAAACATCGATGAAACGCGGTGCTTTGTCTGATTCATTTCAGTATAAGCCAGACATGGCATTCTTTTAAGTGACTTTCTTATTTCAAATGGCGTATTTGGGGTACTTTATGGGAGAGATTATATATGAAAAATTCAAATTTGGCTGTATTACCTGCAAATGAACACCAAAGCGACCAGAAAAAAATGTTACAAATGATTTTCGTATAAATTTTCGCTATGTTTTCGTTCAGGCAAAAACGACGCTGTCAATTGAATACCAGAAAATGTAGCTTCATGGAGGATTTTAACCCGAATGGCAGCCTCAGTATTTCATAGAATATAAAGCAATACCAAAAAAATTTGCAGGTATAAATCACTAATATATGGATATTTACCACACAAAAAAGCAGACTGAAAACATCCCTCGTTCATGTAGTTATCTGCTTTTGAAAACATTGTTTTATTTCATATCGCAGTGTACTTCAGCACCCTATCTTGATAGTGGCTTGTGTAAATTTGACAAGTAGCTGGACAACTGCAATTTTACATTCATTTAGCCAAAAAACAGACCTTTTAATGAAAGTAATTATGAAGTGTGTAAATATAAAACTTTGGGATATACTGGGCTGTTTTCATTACATATTGAACGCCCCTCGTAACTCACGACTTTATGTGCTACTCTGTGAAAAACGAAATACTAGTTATCAGTTACTTCTCATATTAACTGCATTGTTGAACGTTGACCTATTAACGTTGCCTATCTCTCGACATGTGTCTTTATCAGCTCATCACTTTTTACATGATCTCATCAATGACGTTGAATCCGACACGAGAAATCGATAATTACGTCATAATTGCTAGTTCGAAAAGTGAACCAAATTGTAAACTGATGTCACTGTTTATTTGAATACCAAGTGCGCGTATTTTGATATCAAGTTTACCAGGATCGGCTTTGAAAACGAATGTTGGCTCGCTCGGCTTCTCGCGATGTCAACAAGCGTTATCAAATCCTTGCCTGGTATCTTGATACCAAAAGACACTCATCTGGATTCTCTATATTCAGGTTGCATATTTTAAATATTTCGTTTCTCACAAAATGAAAGTGTACAACCCACAACTTCATCAAACAATGCACTCTCTCAAACCTTTAGTCACATTACATTGGAACTTGATTGGAGGCACTAGGGCAACACTGAGATTCAGAATTGCTAAAACAATAAAATCTGGCAGCCTTGGTGGCCCCAATGCGCTAATATATGCAGAATATCATGCCTCATTGAGGCATGATATTCTACATATATTATCGCATTGGCACTCATTCCGGTGAGCGATTCAGGCCCTTTTTGGCATCTAGTTATGCTTTGTTTTATAGCCACTGCTTCTAAAAGAAAATCATTTGCCTCAATAAACACATTCAAAGATTGATGTGTCTGGATTACCAAACTGGAAATGTTCTTGCCTGGAATAAAAGTAGCCATTGTCCTGCTAATCGCTTTAACTGCAATATGGGTTCAGTAGCCAGCTTATCAGGCTCCACATTGCTTTCCTACAGCATGTAGGCATGTTGAAATACTAGAATAAAGCACAGAGATGGCTTTACAGTACGATTTGCTGTGACATATACGTTTATCTAAAATAAAAACGGTCAATTTACCCAATCATGTCTAACAGTAAGCCCATAAGCATGACTGCATGCGCATTCCAACAATGCGATAAGAAGCAGAGATCTGTTTGTCGACTTAAAGATATAACCGTTGTTAATTTACAAAATAGGGAAGCTGTATTGACTTTGTTTGTAATTACTTAGGCAATATGTGTAATAATTTAGAAGAAAGACAATATACATTTGTTATAGACATTAGAAAAGGAGTTTTGATCCATTGATGGGTTTCTACTGTGCAATAGATAGAACCCATTGGACATTTTCATTGCAGAAAAACAAAACAAATTTGAGCGGAACATAGTCGATATCTTTTCAACACATTTTTTTTTAAAAAATTGGACAATCGTCACAACTGCATCAGGCATGTAATATAATTGTCTAGCACACAAGCTTTGTATTTATTGCATCAGTGAGCAGCGAAGGCACATGTGAGTCTGCGCATATGCGAAGACTCACAAGATCCTTCGCTGCTCGCATACACAACTTTATGATGAATATTGATGAAGACCCAGATCAAAATTTGGACATCTGGCATATATATGCATATGCTAGAACTTATCAAAATCGTTTGTGCTGGACCAAGTGGATCAATTCTTTAATATGGTATCATGGGTTACTACGACATATTCTGACCATATTTACTCGTATTTCTACATGAATAGGAAAGTATATAGCCCATGGTCAGAGTGTGTCCGTACAAGTCAGTTTGTGAAAATTAATCGTGACGAATATTTTGCCTAATAAGCAATAGTTATGATATACAGGTCCAATTAGAACCTATATCACATAGTTTTGGTTTTAAATAAGTCATTAGACCTATGCTAAATCTGTTCTTTCGACAGGATCTTTAAAATCACTTTGAACGGGCAAAATCCCAGCTTAAACTGTGGGGCATGGAATCGATTTCACAAAGCATACAGCCCGTGTGAATCTCATTTTCACTTGGTTTGAATTTTGTCCCCTTGGTGGATTTGACACACTTTAAGTTTTTTGGCAATTACCGTCTCCCTCGAGGATAACATACATTTAACTCGTCCGCAAAGCACTTCCACTTTAGAGATTTTCAGAGAGCATGTTACATTTCTTTCCAATTGATAAGTATCTTTTGTTTCAACAGATAGGGTGATTTGACATAATCGAGTGGACCCAGTTGCAGAAGGGTTTGTGGCCAAAACAAGAAAAAAAACGTCTTCAAGTTGTCTGTAAACTTTGCCAAATCAACAAATGAACGAAAGTGATGATAAATCGTATCAATAGCTTATGTGTTCAACTATATTGGATAAACTTGAAAATTCTAAAATCTTGAAATTCAAATCTTAAAATTAGCTGTATATATACAATTTCAAACGAAAACAGTCAGTAGTGTCTAGACGAGCAGATATTAATCAGATAATCTGAAGCTTTACCAATCTGCCTCATTCATTATTTTGAGGATAATTTTAATAAAGTTAGCCCCAAAATACTAAATTCAGGAACAATCCTGAAAACATTCACACAAGCATCTACAATTCCTCTTATTAATTTTCCTATTTCTCCAAGAACATGTAATGTAATCTAGATGCTTGCAATGAACACCTTAACAAATATTTTCTTAGGGAGATTAGAAATTAATTTCTCGCACACCAGATGGGGATTTCCGTTGTTTTACCCATGTGATAATTCTGACATACTCGTACCGGCCCTTATAGGGAAAGATAAAAAAAAACAGCCGCACGTCGGCCGAACATCGTTCCGTGACGCCATGATTGCAATGACTTCACCGTGTCGCATCTCAGCGTATTTAGGCTTTTCTTGAAGCTTTTTCTCATGTTTTTCCAATATAAAACGAGGTATTTAGTGGTGAGCAAGAAAATCTATCCAGTATTTGTGTGAGGGTGGGATAGAAAATTTCGTCCATCGGGAGATTTTTTCTATCCCACCCTCACACTCATAATAGATTCTTATTGTACAGTAGTCACACCGCCCGGGTGCAGTGACGTAAATGTAGTTTGGCACGTTGTGTTGCTTACATTTGACGTGACATGTGATTTCCAAAAATGTGTCATTTTGACATGAATAGACCCGGACGAGCCTGTGTAGCTTCCTGTTAAGCTTAGAAACTCCAAATTCTGTTCAGTCAGTAACTTAACACTCATACATGTAGAATATTCAAGCAACTAGCAAAGGCTCTGACCAGACTGCGCCTATGCACAGGCTGGTCTGAGCCGTTGCTTGTCGCACATACCAAATTGTTGGAAATAGCATGTCGCGGCTAATTTTTAATTCAGCTGATTGGGCAAAAGCAGGTTTCTATCGGTAAATCTGTTTAACAGATTGTGAAGTATAATGGTTTTACGGAGATTACCGACTTAACACACAAAAATGTCCGTGATTGGGAGATGACACGACATGACTGAAGCACCAATCAATCACAGTACACCATTTGGACCAGCTCATGAGATTTTGGCAGTTATAACATACATATATGCGTAAGGTCAATCATAAAACATGCATGTACAGTTATCTAGTGGGGCAAGAAACTTGAAATTTGGTTAGAATCTTCATCTACTTCCATACATTGTATGCATGAGCAGTAAACAACTGGTGTGACTGCACATATCGGAAATATTGAGGTAATGCCATCCCATGTTCTTTCTGTAAACTCGAGGTTTCACAAAATGTGTACGATTAGGATCCAAAATAAAAGCTTTTGATTGTTTTTAACTCTTTCTGGTATACATGTACAACCGCGTACAATGTACAGAATATGAAACCTAGGCAATTTGCACAGATTTCATATTTTGTACATTATAAGTGATCGTAAAAGTAAAATAGACCTATAACCTGCATTTTATTAAGTATTTTTAAACATGTTGTCAACTCAATCTTGAAAGTATTGGGAAGGTACATCTGGATTTCGACTGAAGTCCGGCAATGCAATGAGTACAAAAATCTCACATGCTGGTCAAATTTTTTGCGGAGCTGCCTCCATATTGTTAGAAAAAAATACATGAAAGAGTATTGAAGAGAAATATCGATAACACGTCTTACCTGCTTCCTTTCTATATCCAAGTAAGGAAAGTTCTTATTCAACAAGTCAATTATTGTATCTTATGTCGCATCCTGATGACGCTTTGCATGCTGGGTAATTTATCATGCTTTTATTGTCGTCTGCTGATTTTTTTCAAAGTTAACTTTTTCAAAAAATTCTTTCGGGAACACTATCGGAGTGTCAAACGGTTTGGGTCCAGGTCAGGACCGACGTTCCGTCGGACCTGATCTGGATCCAAACCATTTGAAAAGGTTATCAGCAGACGACAAAAATCGCCACGTGCGAAGGAAGCGTTAAGCTATCATTGATTGTATCTGGTGATAGTAGCGCACTAGATAATTACTTTCATGCATGCAATTCCTTTATGGTATAAAAATCCAATGATATTTTTATGCCGTTATTGTGACTATGGAGAGAATTTGTAATCTACTCGAGACTAGTGCAAATCACAGCTGTTGTCAACGAACAAATCTCTGCAGAATAGTTCTAGTCTCACTCGCTCTTTGATCATAACTCTTTATTGTTGTTACAATAACGATTTTTGTTTGTTTAGTTATTGTTTTGTAGCGCAGTGGCTCAGTCGGTAGAGCATTAGACTCGAGGCAAGGCATTAGATTCGAGACCGAGCGGCCGCGGGTTCGAGCCTCACCGGCGTCACTGTGTAGTGTCCTAGAGCAAGGCACGTTTATCATTGCTTAGTCCTGGTTCAACCCAGTAAGACCCGCCCCGACTTAACTGAAAAATTGTTGACCAGGACGTAAAGAATTAAATCAAACAAACAAAATCTCAACTCTCTTAAGTTTTTTTGTTGTTGTTTTTAAGCGCAGTGAGTTGACACACGATAAGAGTATTGTACATTTACGAAATAGATAAGAAAGAAAGAAATGCATTTGTCCAATCAAGTGATTACAGTAGCACAACGTGACCAACTACGTAACAGTGCCAAGCATTAGACTGGGGATCTAAAGGGTTGCTAGTTCGAGACTTACCGCTGGCGTAGTCACTGTATGTGTCCTTGAAGAAGACACTATCCTCTGCTTGGTACTGGTTCAACCCAGGAAGACACGTCCCCAGATGATTGAAAAAGTTTTGTTTTGTTTGATTTGATTCTTTACGTCCCATCAACAATCTTTCAGTTATATAGGGACGTTTCTTCCTGGGTTGGACCAGTACTAAGCTAGGATAAATGTGTCTTGCTCAAGGACCACAACGCAGTGACGCCGGTGAGGCTCGAACCCGCGGCCCTTCTGTCTCGAGTCGAGCACTCTACCACTGAGCCACTGCGCTCCCTATGATTGAAAAAGTGTTGAGTGGGACATAAAAGTATTAAATCAAATAAACAAATAAATGTTTTCCTTGTCTAATATATACAGTCAGACATAAGTTAAGCATCACCCAAACATTATTTTAGAGACTTTTTAGTGTACATATTTCTTCAAAACAACCAGTTTGTAATATTGTGTTACCCTAATTTTCCTTTGGTCTGCTGAACATGTAAGAATGCCATTTGGTCATTTTGCTGAATTTCTACGGTGTCCTGTTTACACCAACCCCTGTTTTTGGGTGTACCCTTAAAAAGTGTCACCGCTTAACTCAAAATACTTACTTTGAATTCAAATAAACGCAGAAATAATCTAGACATATTTTTCAAGCTAGTTCCAAATTCATTTTGTCGAACTCAAGGGTTCATGTCAGTTATAGAGGATCATAGAGATAATTAATCGCGTGTTTATAATTTTTGCATTATTACTACATAACATGCCATTCATTACACATCCATAACTTTTATTCTTTTAGAGATATGGATCTGAAATGTTCAGACAGAACTTGTCTTTGATATTGTAACAATATGACACTAACACTTTACATGTCTAAGCGTTTCGAAAAAAACAATGGGTTAAAGAATAGGGACAGTTTTAGGGGTAAGTGTGCATTTACCATGCCTGATTGTTTGTCTTTGTGATAGTCGAATCGAAATTTGCTGTAAATTGTCACCACTTTATCTATTTCCATACATTAAACAAGAAACTATTCATGACTGGAAAGCTTCCTTCGTTTTCTAGGAAACTATTGAGGCGATGCTAAACTTATGTCTGACTGTATATATGTATAGAATAGGTACTTGAGCCCCGACATGAGATTTCCAACAATGTGGTATATGCGACCAACTTACGCGCAGTCTGATCAGAACCTTTGCTAGTCGCTCGAATATTCCATAACTATTAAGTTACATGTACTGACTGTCAGTGAACAGCATTTGGAATGTCTAAGCTTTAAGGAGGCTGCACAGGCTCGTCTGAGTCTATTCATGTCAAAATGTCACGTTGTTGCAAATCTCTTGTCGCAGCTCAATAACAAATTAAAGGTGAACAACCACGTGAAATTATGAAGCCTTTGCAAGATTGTGTGTTTCTCACATGATCGTGTTTCTCACACGATCTTTGAACTCTCTTTTTTTCTTGAGTGTTAAAATAACGTTTTTGTTGTCTAATAGTTAAACTACTCAAAATATTTGCAACACCATATGCATGTATTAGTAATAGTTTTTTTTAAAGATTTTGTTTGTTTGTTGGTATCATTAGCGTCAGACGGTTTTAGATTAAACGTGATTTGGATAGAACACGTAAAACTGTGTAGAAAACATGAACGTAATATGACGTAATATGACGTTAAATGATCTGCATTAAGGTTCAAAGATGAAAATACATGAAAAGTTATAAGCTGATACAAATGTTAAAAAATATACGATTTTAAAAAATAACATGGTTATATTTTGTTAAAAGCATTTATTTATTTCAAAAATGTCATGATATTGTACTTTCAAAGATAAATGAGAATCGATGTAAACAAACACTGGCAAGTTTACCTTGATTTTGGGTGAGCAGGTAGTCTCAGTTTACAGTTATATTGAACCTACCACAGATTATTGCATATGCGCGTAACAGTGAAAAACCATGCTTTACCTGTTTATAAGAAAAGTAGAATAGCCTCATTACTATGCATCTTTGAAACTATTATACTATCAATATGTATATCTCGAAATAACTGTTTCATGTTATTAACATGAAACAATTATTTCTTACCTGTGAGAAATCGCCACACTCCAAAAGAAAGTGACATACGGTAAATGCATATAACACATTGTGGCTGCTCCTCACCTAATAGTAAGTATGAATATGTGACTCTTGTACGACCTAAACGGATTCGGGCCAAAACAACTTCTTTTCTTATTTTTCGAACAACTGATTGGTGTTCACCAAGTGTTGGTTTTATCTCAAGAAGTGAGTTACCAATGTTGTTATTTCATGAAGTTTGCCATTGATCCAAGATATACTTATTGATAAAATGTTTAAATTTGGAAACGGGAAATTTTAGAATAAGTTTGATCTAATTGCTTGTAGATCTACCTTTTCATTCCATGACTAGGAATCCAACTGAGAACAATTTCTTTATTTTGTAAAAGCTCAAGACATATTTTAAAAAGTTTTTGTCTTGAATGTGGATTCTTTGAATCGGTATGGTTCACAGCTTTCAATACTGAAAGCGAGTCAGAAAATATAATAAATTAATTGTTAGTGTCAAAAGTTCTAATTTAATCTAGATCAACTGCTTTTACTTCAGCAGTGAAAATGGCTGAACCATAGGGAATACATGCATATTGTAATGGACAGCAACCGGAAATCTTTTAATTTTAAGAGACATACACCCTTAAATTGCTATTTTTATGAAAGAATAGGTCATTCTTATTATTAACTCTATTGTTTTCGGCTTGTCGGTCCATCTGTCTGTCCGTGGTCACTCTAACTCAGTCATTTTAATCGGGTTTCTTCCAAATTTCATATATGGATTGCTTCTACAAACCTCTCGTTCAAATTTGAAAACGGATTTTGTCCGACATCCAATAACTAAGAAAACCAACAAAATGGTCGCCACCATGGTCACTCTTACTCAGTCATTTTGAACCGGATTTCTTCCAAATTTCATATATGAATTGCTTTCATCACCTTTTCGTTCAAGTTCAAATATGGGTTTTGTCCCACGTACCATAACTAAGATGGCCGACAAAATGGCCGCCGCCTATCAATGTCTGCTGTCGTGGTCACTCTAACTTAGTCATATTTTTATCGGATTTCTTTCAAATTTCATATATGGATTGCTTTCATCCATCTCTCATTCAAATTCGAATATGGGTTTTGTCTGTTGAACAATAACCAAGATGGCTGACAAAATGGCCGCCGCTTATCAGTTTCCACTGTTGTGGTGACTCTAACGTCAATTTTATCCGATTTCTTCCAAAATTCATGTATGGATTGCTTCCATCAAACTCTTGTTCAAGTTCGAATAAACGTTTAGTCCAACGAACGATAACCAAGATGGCCGACAAAATGGCCGCCGCCTATCAATTTGCTTTTGTGGACAATCTACCTTAATCATTTAATACCCGATTACCTCCAAATCACATATATGGATTACTTTTATCAAACTCTCGGTTTGTCCGATAACCAAAAGGGCCGCAACCTATCAGTTTACACTTGTGGACACTCTAACTTAGTCATTTATCACCCAATTTCTTCCAAATTGTATATATGGACTACTTTTATCAAACTATTGTTTATGTGTGAATACGAGTTTTGTCCGATGAATAATTATTAAGATTTTCGCCAAAACGGATATCCCCTTTTCGCTGATGGGCGTAAGGCGAGGCCCTTTGTGGGAGTCAGACTGTTCTAGCTCGACTAGTGGTTCAAAAAAAGATTTCTTTTAAAGACATGTCTTATCTAGAGCTCTGGCAGCCCCTTTGTTCAGCAGACCGGAACCATTTGTGCAATTTTCGTTGAAGGTATCATGAGGAAAAATTCTGTGAAATTATTTTTATTTGGACCAGTGGTTCAGGAGGAAAAGCCGTTTAAAGGTATTTCTTATCTGGATATCTGGCAGCCCTTTTGTTCAGCGGAGTGTAACCATTTGTGCAATTCTTGGTAGAGGGTATTATGAGGAACAATTCTGTGAAAATATTTTAAATTTGGGTTATAGGTTCAGTAGATGTTGTTGCAACTCTGAAAGATGGCATCAAGGGGAACATTCATGTGGAGTTATATAAAATTTGGACCAGTGGTTCAGGAGATGTCGTTTAAAGACTATAACAATCCACCATGAGCGTCCATGTAGGATAGAGATATCTCACCCGAGGGGTCGGAAGTTTAACCAGGGACGAGGCTTGCCGAGTCCCTGGTTAAATTCCGACCCCGAGGGTGAGATTTCTCTACCCTACATGGACAGGCTCATGATGGATCGTTTTTCTCCCACTTTTCGAAGGGTTTTAGTCAGAACATAAAAACTCGATGAAAACCTGAAATTTCTAACTTTTTACTCTTAGGGTTTACATTATTTCTGAGTTCACGGGTGTTTTTATCGGACATTAAAATGGGTGTAAACGTAGTTTGCACCTTGTTATTGCCAAAAAAACACCCTTGGAGCATTAGTTAAGTTGCAATATGCAAAATAAATTCCTGCTTGGCTCCCTGTGTCATTAGCGTAACATTGCCGTTTCCGTCACGCGGTGTACGTGCGGTGACGTCATTAACGTTATATGATGTCAGTAAGTAACGCTTAACCTTGCTTGGTGCCTTTGGATTACCTAGGCGCAATATATCGGTCCTTTAAGTATCCTTTTTCGGGATATAATATTTAACTCTGCCCATGTAAGAAAGCAGTCACGTGGTCATGTAAGATAGAAATTTCTTACATGAGCTGACAGCCTATCTTACATGGGCAAAGGTGGGAGAAAGTTCTTATCAAGAGCTCTGGCAGCCCCTTTATTTGGTGGACTAGACCATTTGTGCAATATTGGAAGAAGGCATAATGAGGAACAATCCAGTGAAGTTATTCTGAATTTGGACCAGTGGTTCAGGAGGAAATGCAGTTTAAAGGTACAGTGAGCCACTTTAGTTACGCACCACTTTTTAAGGGCCCACATTTTTTCACAAAAATGCTGGAATCGAACATTCTCTATGGTTATTTACTTATTGACATTTTATCTGTTTGATGACGTCGAAAGAAAATATCGGAATTACTCACGTGAATCATTCTGCTACGCCAAAGGCAATTTTGACAAATGTGCACGACTGCACGTGCAATCTGAACGTCTATGTTTTCTTTTTGCGTTTTGCGCTAGGCATTATCGATGGTGATCGTTGTGACAGAAAAACAACAAAAACAATTATTTTATTCAAGTAAAGTCCCTTTTTTTCGGTCGTTGAAATCAGTAACACTGTTACTGTTTGAAGAAATGATCGTTTTGACGTCATATTAACGTCAGTTACAATATTCAAACAGATTTTCCTTCATAAATTGTCTTGTTATGAGTCACTTGTTGACATAGAAATATCAAAACACTAAAAAATCTTATCATTAACACGTCTTATCGCCTTGGTAGTAGTGACGTCATCACTAACGTCAACACCGTGACGCCAATAAATCCTTTATTTTTTTACGAAAGTAAATGGCGGATACATGGTTGTTTAAAATGAAATTATAAAAGAAGTGTTTTGATAACTGGTTTACTAAGAATCATACGAAATTTATCTAACTTTAAAAAAGTACTAAAATCAACTTTTTTCAAAACCTTGGCCAGCTGGGAACCAAACTAGTAAAACGTTATTTTTTTTTTATAAAGTTAACAAACACATTCCAGTCTTAGATATTGCCAAGAATAAATCGGTTCTTATCTCTGGCATAGCAGAAATTCGACCCTGAAAAAAGTGCAATGTGATCTGAGTTTCATTGGTAATAATGCAATGTGAAATGGTGTTTTGAGGGTAGTGCCCTTCAAGATCCATTTTCTCATTTGTTTCTGATCTGATCACAATAAAAATTTCAATGGCTAATGCAACTATAGATGCGCTTTACGCTGGTGGTCTCAGATTAAAAATATTTTATTTCTTTTTTGAATGAATTACATTTTATAAGTGGTGCGTAACTAAAGTGGCTCACTGTATTTGTTATCTTGAGCTGTAGGCAGCCCTTTTGTTCAGCGGAGCGTAACTATTTGTGCAGTTTTGGTAGAGGGTAACAAGAGGAACTGACCGAGATTTAAAACTAGCATTCCGCAGTCAACGCAGAGTTGTGGACTGATACAGTTTCATTTGCAACATTATATTTAGTAACGGTTAGTTACTAGTCTCGTTTGGCGTATTGTTACGGAGGGTTACTTTCAAAAGCGGTTATGCATGGAGAGCTTGCGTTCCAATACTGACTGTTACATATACAGATAACTGTACATGTTCTTTAACTGAACAGAATACAACATAATATAATCTGTATTATGGTCTGATACAAATGTAAAACAAAACATGATTTTAAAAATATCAATTAGATTTTGTTAAAAAAGATTTATTTGTCTTAAAATGTCATAATACTATCAATATGTATATCTTGAAATAATTCTTTCATATCAACATGGAAGCAATTATTTCTTACTTGTGCAAAGTCGCCACATTCCAATAGGAAGTGACGTACAGTGAATGGTGCGTCGCAACCAACACATTGTGGCTGCTCTTCACCTTGTAGTAAGTACGAATGAGTGACTTTTGTATGACCTAAGCGGAGTCGAGCCAAAACAACTTCTTCTTTTCTAATGTTTCGAACAACTGATTGATATTCACCAATAGTTGGTTTGATGTCAAGAAGTTTATTTCCAATGCTGTTATTCCATGAAGTTTGCCATTCTTCCAAGGTATATTTATTGATAGATGGCTTAAAATTAGAAAATGAAATCTTAAAAGAAGTTGGTTCTAATGAAAGCGATGTTTTTGCTTGCTTATCGACCATCTCATTACCTTGGATACCGATATGACTAGGAATCCAACAGAGAACAATTTCTTTATAAGCTAAAAGCTCATGACATTTTTATAAAAGTTTCTGAATCTGTGGATTCTTTGAACTGGTATGGTTCATTGCTTTCAATACAGAAAGCGAGTCAGAAAACACAATAAATTTATTGTTAGCATTACAAGTGCTAATGAAATCTAAAGCTAGATCAATTGCTTTGGCTTCAGCAGTGAAAATTGATGAATCGTCAGGTATACATTGCATATTACTATGGTTGTCTGATATAACAGCACAACCAACCTTTGAGTCTTCCTTTGACCCATCAGTATAAATTTGTTGGTAATTCTTATAACGACTTTGCATTTTTCTGAAATCGTCTTTTAATATGTGTGGATTTGATTCAGATTTTTCTCGGAATGTAAATCAAAAAGTATTTCAGGTGGTTTCATACACCAAGCTGGAATATTTGGTGTAAATGTTTTTTTCAATATTTTGTGGTTTGATATTGGCAGATTCTAAGAGTGGTGAAATTCTGATGCCAAATGATTTAATAGCTTTAGGTTTTTGTTCATATAAATCAACATAATTTGGTGGGAATGTAACTTCATGAGCAGGATTTGACGGGTTAGCAGCAAGTCTTATAGCATATTGTAAAGAGAGTTTCTCTCTTCGTGAGTATAGTGATGGTTCATCTGCTTCTACATAGAGACTAGCAACAGGAGAAGTTCTAAAAGCTCCTAGAGCTAACCTTAGTCCTTGATTGTGTATAGGATCAAGCATTTGAAGATATGATTTTCGTGCAGAGCCATATATAATACAGCCAAAGTCTAATTTTGACCGGACAAGAGACCGATACAGCTTGAGAAGTGTAGTTCGGTCTGCACCCCAAGACGTATGGGAAAGCACTTTTAAAAGATTCAATGCTTTTAAACATTTAGCTTTGAGATATTTAATATGGGGTATAAAACTGAGTTTCCTATCATATAAAATGCCAAGGAATTTAGATTCCTCAACAACTGGAATAGGTGATCCATATAAATGTAAAACCGGATCATCATGTTGCTTTTGCAACTGACAGAAATGTACACACTGTGTTTTTGATTTGGAAAACTCTAAGCCATTGCTTGTTGCCCAATTTTCAATCTTATTCAAATTTTCTTGTAGTTGACGTTCAATTGTCGCCATGCTTTTTGAGCGATAACAGATACAGAAGTCGTCAACGTATAATGAGCAATCAGTAAGATTACCTAAACATTTCACAATATCATTAATTTTGATACTGAAAAGTGTTGTAGACAGAACACCCCCTTGAGGTACACCCTTTTCCTGGTCATAATAGTCAGAAAAAGAGGAGCCAACTCGTACTTGCATGGTGCGGTCTGCAAGGAAGTTTTCAATGAATGTAGGAAGTCTACCTCTTAATCCTAGTTTGTGGATATCTTTTAAAATGCCATATCTCCACGTGGTATCATAAGCTTTTTCCAAATCAAAAAAACACAGCAACTACATGTTCCTTTTTTATAAAGGCATCACGTATGAAGGTTTCCAATCTAACTAAATTATCAGTTGTACTGCGGTCAGATCTGAAACCAGACTGGAACCGCGATATATGATTATTGGATTCTAAAAACCAAGTAAGTCTTTTATTAATCATTCTTTCAAGTGTTTTACATAGACAACTTGTTAAAGCTATAGGTCTTTAATTATTTGGTTCCGCAGGATCTTTACCAGGTTTGGGAATAGGAATAATTGTTGCATATTGCCAACTATCTGGAAATTTACCAGTAGTCCAAATGTAATTAAATATATTTAAAAGAGTTTCAAGAGAAGTATTTGGGAGATATTTAAGCATTTGATAGTGGATCTCATCAGGACCCGTGGCTGAGTCCTGTGATAGTTGAATAGCTTCAACTAATTCATTTAAAATCTTTGTTATAAATTTCATTATTTTGTGATTTAAAATTCAAATTAACTTTCTCTTGTTCGGTTTTAATCTTTCTGAAGGATTCAGAGTAATTGAATGACGATGAATTGTGACAAAAAGTTTCTCCTAAAATGTCAGCAATGTCTGTTTTTGAAGTTGCTTTGCTGTCAGTACCCACCATGTTTAAATGTGTGTAACTGGGGGATTTGTTTTTTCCAGAGATTTTTCTTATCATATCCCAAACCTTTTTAATAGGTGTTTTATGATTGATTTTCGAAACATAAGATATCCAAGACTTGCGCTTCGAAAGTTTAATTGTTCTACGGGCTTTAGCTCTAAATATTGCTACTGCCACTTAAGTTCAATTGTCGTGCATAACTTAGTTCAAATCAGTTGTAAAGCCATGAACGAAGAACTAAGACCACTCATGCTGCGACTAAGCCAGTCCAACATAAACCTAACTGTCATCTATGCACAGCTCTTGCGCCTCTTGATGTTGTGTCGTCCGAAAAGGAGGAGGTGGGTCCACCGTTGCATCTCACTTAGGCCAGAACAAGGGGGGTATGGAAACCTCATGATGCTCTTGAGGTACTAGGATGTGGTGGCATTCTGCAACTTTACCAAACTCAGCCCTCAGATGTTCCTAGATTGGGTCGAGGTACTCACACAAAGACTACGTAAGAAAGACACGTGGTACAGAGAATCGCTGGAGGTTGGACTGAATGTGGACATAACACTCAGGCACCTGGCCACAGAGGACAATGTACCTCTTCTATGTGCCTCACAACACTATCGTCATTTTAATTGGGATCGTCTGCCAGGCCATTGGGATTGGGTAAGGCGATGAGGTGGTCACCAACCCTACGACAGCTGAAGTGTAGAAGGAGGCTGCTACAGGCTACTCCAATCGATGGAACATTAACCATGTATTAGATGCCTCAGATTGCAGACTATAATGGGCATCATTCAATTGTGCTCCTTGTCCTAGTATAAACGAATGCTACACGTTTACGTGGTTCCAACCCGGTGCCCTAGGGCAGCATCTGATGTCAAACTATGGAATGAGTCGACATTGCGTGACGCAGTCATTACCAACTACATTGGTATCCCTGAACAGGAACCTCTGCCTAGTGACGAAAATTCCATACCGTATTTCATTATCGCACTTCAGACATTTCAGAGAAATTAAAGACAAACAACTAGATAGCCCCTTATCAAATTCATACTTTGACCCAGACTTTGTCATGTACTTTTTACAGTGTTGAAAACTGGTAAAAAAAATCATTAAACATGATATCCCCAAGAAGATGGGGCCAGGCTAGTTTGTACAAATAATGGCAAGAGTCTAATAGGACGTCTCATAGCGTAAAGAATCAAATCCAAAAATCAAGGGATATCACTCACGGGTAAGATAATTCAACACAGGAAGTGTTACAAACAGAACCATAATACTGACATCAAAGCTAATATTGAAATATTATAAATCTAGTTAAAACGCCAATAGACAGCATAACCAAAAGTCCTTTAACGAAATACATTTGATCGCCTTCAATTATGAAAATGGTTTATCATAACCATAATTCGGCAGGTTGAGTTGATGTAAAATTTTAACAGGTTTTGCCATCTAGGAAGAGATATATTAATTGTTCACTACCCACTTACCTCTGCTTGGACTAGTTCTATTTTATTGAATTCTTAACTGTATATCAAAGAATTAATTTACTTTCAACATACGAAAATGTTGGTAATTATACTTTGATGTCTGCATTATTAGAGACTAGTTTTACTTAGTTTGGCTTGTGGTTTTACGTCCCAGTTAACATCCATGGTCATGCGAGACAGCCAGTTAATCTAACCACATACTTTTTCCTGGACAAGCTTGACTAGCTCTGTGCATACACCTTTGCTTGTAACTGACAGCAGCCCTTCTTGAATCAGCTGAAAGAGGAAAATGACAATAGAAAATATTTCTTGATCAATTTCCATGAAAGTATGGAATGTACTAATAAATGAGTTTTCCTTGGTAAATAAATATATATGGGTTACCACTCACTTGTTTACTATGATTATCTACTCTGGCGCGATGAAAGAGTTAAAACTACTCAAATAGTTGCAAATATGCAATTTCTGTTGCTGATAGATAAACCATTTTACTGAAGTCATCGAAAAATATTTATTTTTTAACATAACACTTCTTTTAAGCATGAGCTGACAATATGGTTCGAAATTGATCTGCTAAAATAAAGTGATAGTGCTTTCATACTGGTATAATCACGGGGAATACACGAAATATAAAACCTGTGCATACGGGTTTACTAATGTGAATTGTTAACTTTTTTGTATATACATTTAACAAGGTTGTACATTTATAAGTGACAACAAGTACAAGAGGTGTTTCATGTTTATTTGAACAAATTTGAAAATGCTGTTACTCATTTATTTCTCGTAATATTGGGTACCAATTGATTTCCATGGGTTAGTCAGATCTCCAGGAATATTCAGTCATCAAGAAAATAGTTCTTAATTTTTATTTTCTGGTTTGAAACAGTCTCTGAAGATGAGTAGTCAAATTTTAAGCGTTTAAAAATGCTGTCTGAAACGAAATGTACTAAATCTTTCTCGAACAATTTCTCTAAAAGATATGAAGTTTTTCTTTTGGAACCTTTTATATATTGTACATAGATAATTAAAGTATGTTCTGTTAGAAAATGAAGCATTCCAGTTAGATATTTACTTTTTGGAAGCGACTTGAACATCAAATTTTAGGGTTTACAGTTTGCATAGCAACACTAAATTGTATGCAAAATACTCAAATGCAATATTTGGTGATCAGTTTTATCGGTAATAGATACTTAAACTATCTAAGAAATTGAGTGGGCTGTGAGTTTTGAGAATTTGCTTTTCAAACTTCTTCAAAGACACAATTTATACATGAGATACCCATTTGGACACTTGTACGGAAGAACTTATTAAGCCCAGTTTCCAAGCAAAATAAAAGCACCGCAAGCACTGCGTAATACCCCGCCACTGCTGAGGGCACCAAAAGTTATGTTGTGAGATATGTAATGCCTAAATAGCAACAGAACTGAGACAGACATCGATATGACGTCCTAACTCTAAATAGATATAAATATAAACCACAGATACATGAGCAGTCTAGTGAAATTTCTAACAATATGGGAAATTCTGATTAGGGTAGATTTTAATCAGGGAGTAAAGCATATCTTTAAGCTAAGAGACTGTGTTCCTTATTCTATGGGTAGCTTACAATCTGCAGAAGTTTTATGAGAACAGTGAAGGCTCTGATCTGGCGGAGAGTATGCACAGGCTGATCTGAACACTCACTGGTCATACTGGGCATTCTGTAATGCTGGTTAAAATTAAGGTGTTTGTGGGGGTGACTTTCATGCATAAAAACTGTAAAGTAAGAAATTCTAATACAGGTACAGACTATCTCACCTTTTTCAAGATTTGATAGCAGCCCAGATAATCATGTGATCTGAGTAATACACAGGCAAGGTCCCAGCTCGCACTTCCATATCCTCTGGGAAGTTTGTAAAAATGAGATCTATGATTGAGCCTGTGTCACATGTTGGTGATGTAATCAACTGACGATATCCAAGATTAGTCATTTGCTGAGCAAGCTGCTTTGCACCAGGAGAGTCACTGTTCATATCTATACCAAAATCACCCATTATAACACTAAACACAGAGTTCAAATAAGTATGGTGGATGTTTGTCAGCACTTTAATTAGAGTTTTTGTTGTGGTTTTGGGGGGACTGTATATGTTGACAAGGATGATTTTAATTTCAGTTCTGTAAATTTCTGATAGCATGATTTCAATATTGTCACTAGTTAGAGAGCTGGGATCTATGTGTAACTTCTCTGAGGTATACAAGGCCATTCCATATGGTGTCCGTTGATTCTGGTTTGTATGAACTTTAGAGTCTTGTCTATATTGGTGAAAACCATTTAGAGAAGTACTTTCACTAGTGTCTCTGTCATCAAATCTGGTTTCACAAAAGCAAATTACTTCAGCTGCTTGAAAGTTAAAGTCATTTTTCACATCTAATAAATGCCTATGTAGGGACCTTGCATTTAAAAATGTTAATCTGAAAACATCAGCCATATTATACAAAAACTGCAGAGTGAAGTCAGTCTTGCATTCTCTCAAATGTTTCATTTCTGCTTTCACAGCTTTACTTATCGATATCTTGTTTGTGTTTAAGTCTGTGATATATAGGCCATCAAAGGTCTTAAGTCTGCTCAAAGCTACATAATGAATGTGATCTACTGGTGGTTTTGATTTTCAGCAAGAGAGAGATTTACAACTGCTTCACTGACAGTGTCCCCTTGGGATCTATGAACAGTCTTTGCTGCAGCAGGTCTAAGAGGATATTGAAATCTTTGTATTTCTAGTTCACCCTTATGGCCTGCAGCAAAATTCCTTGAGACTGGCATTAGAGGGGTCCAGCTACTGTTATGCCATGACTTGTACCTATGTTTGTGTAGATTACGTACGTGCTGTCCTATCGCTGGATTGTCATACTGAACCCATATCGGTCCAAGCGGGTAACATTTGACACTTTGTAGTTCAATTTTCATAATTTTACATGAAGTCCCATTTGTAAGACCATCCTGTGTATCAATATTAACAGTGATATCATAATTGAAACCTTCCGATAGTAATGGCATAGTAGGGAGTTGAGTGTCAGTTGTTTTTCTTGTCTCAAATGATTTTAAAACTTTTGCTTTCACTTCTTCTGATATGGGGTTGACAACCCTATCTCTAGCCTTAACCTGATACACAGTATTGCTCGACTGAGATAAGACCATGGCATTGTGAGCATTGACTTTTGCATTGTTTGTGAATAAGTGAACAGCTGTTCTCGGATAGTTTACACTAAATATGTCTACCACTCTGGTTGATAAACAAGCTATGTCTGCTTCTGAGTGCTGACCTTCACGAAGTCTGTTAAGTAATTCTGCAAATTTTTTGCTGTCTTTCTGTCGCATTATCTCATGTAACTCATATAGTACAAAATGCTTTTTCCATAGATTTGTAGCTAGTTGTAGGTATTTTTTATCAGGAGGTGCAAAAATGTACGAGTCCTTAACTGGCCTGAGTTGGAAGAGGTCACCGACAGCAATAATAGATATGCCACCAAAGTCTTCTTTAGATTGTGTCAGTTCTATTAAGCGTTGATGGATGCAATTAAACATTCGAAAACCAACCATAGAGATCTCATCGATTATGACAAGTGAAATGTGACCGAACTGATTTCTGAAACTGTTTAATGAATTTGTGTTTAAAGATCTATGCTCAAGCTTCTGGTTTGCCGCTATACGTAATGCAGAATGAATAGTATTACCACGTACATGGTATGCAGCCTTTCCTGTAGGAGCTAACACAAGCACTTTGATTTGCTGAAAGTCTTCTCCTTGCAACTTATTGTAATATTTCACTGCCATTTGGTAAATTGCTTTAGTCACATGGCTTTTGCCAACTCCTGCACCTCCACTAAGGAATCGATATATAGGAACTGTGCTAGTCTTCAAATGATTTATAGTATCATAAACAAATGCTATTTGGTCTTTTGTTAATGATCTCATGTGTGTCCTAAATTCTTCATCAGGAATTTCATAAACAAAATTCAGCTCATCTTCTTGTCTAGTCACATGAACACCTAAATCAGAGCCCATATCATAATTTTCTACTTCTCTATCCTCTGTCTGTGGGGGAACTTCTATATTTTCCATATGTTCAGTATTTGGAGCGATATTATCCCAGGCTTCATCAATATCACTATCAATATTTTCTATAAGAACCTCAGCTTTATCTACTGCGTCTCTGAAAGGCTGATATATTAGCCTTTCAGCTTCGATGGAATCACAAATTTGGGAATAACGCTGCTTGTATGTTTGGCTTTCTCCCAGTATATCATTTTTCTCATCTCGCCATGGATGGAACAACATTATTTGTTCTCTGTAGTATTTTTCTGGGTCTGTGTCAATATTAAAATGGACACATCGTATAATCCTTGGTGTTTTCCTTCTTTTCAGTTCCTTTGTGTGTGGATTTTTTGAACTGTCTGATACTGATGTTGAATTGATTAAATCCACATTCTCTTCATTATCTGACTGTCTACTTTCAGGTATTAAATTGTCTACTGTACTTGAAGCCAGTGAACGAGATATGAAAATTGGCTTTGTAGTGTCATAATGGGCAGCATATTCTGCCAATGTCATATCAGTTAATTTTATAGGTCGTTCGCTGTATCTGGTGAGGAGATTGGAACATTCAATATCTTCAGAGTCATCTTTCATATTTTGAATTACATTCTGTGGTTTGAGAAGAGCTACTCTTTCATCAGGTGGGCTGGTATTGATGAATAATACCTGTCGTGATGACTTTCGCATGGGAAGCCCTAAGCAAATATAAACCGCTTCTTGCGCACTAATTTCAACAGCATTCAAAAACTTGTTGCCAATAGTTCTTACTTGTTGTCGGAAATCTTGATTGCCACTTTTTGCTTCAGCACAAGCCTTTCTCAACAATTCACTCATGCCTCTTTGTGACTTAGTAACGTAAGAAGCTATATAGCTAGCACATGCATAAACGTCTAAGATGTACTGAAGGTCCATATTTGCACGCCAAGCCTTTAAACACAGTGGATTGTAATTATTCACTCTTATTTCCATAGGGGTTCTCCTCAAAAAGACAGTTGCACATCTAATGGAGGACCTAATTGCTAGGATATATTGATTTTCTGAGAGACTCAAGTTATTAAGAAACTAATCAAATGTGATGTTTTGATCTCCTGTCACGTCTTTGAGATAGGTCTGAATTTTTGACCAATTATTTTTGTGATTTTTTAACTTTGACTGATCTAGGTCAGGTTCTAAGGGTTCAAGTATCTCTGTTTTCCTTAGTGGTGGCTTAGGAAATCCAAACCGGCACTGTTTCCTGTTTTTCTTACGACATGTATGACTGTGTCTGTGTGTTTGGTACTTAACAAGCTCTGACATGTCATCACTTTCGTTATACTTTTTACATGATACATATGTGTCAATATAGTTAATAACTTCTTCAGTTGGGTCTTCTCCATACTTGGACGCATTCTCACACCAAATCATCACATGGATATGGGGCGAGCCCCTTTGTTGATATTCTACTCTATAAAAGTGGTCACGAATTTTGTCTAATGGTGAATTTGTAGATAACAGGAAGTTAGAGAAGAATTTGTTTACACAGAAGTCAAAATGCCTGGCACAAGTTACAGGGTCAGATTGAATGAGGCGTGATTTTTCTTGCCAAGATAGACGGGCAGCTTCTTCTGTGAGTTCCTTGTTATCAACAAGATGTGACAGAATTTTTAGGAGATGTGGCCATCGTGTTTCTGCTGCAGATAAACTCATGAAAAAAGTGGCAGGTCCAAGTTGACGTATCATTGCAAAGAGGTCTTTGGACACTGCTTGGAAGTAGGGTGGAGAACCACGAAGACTCTTCATAAATTTGTACGCTTTATCTGTGTGTATATAATCTTTAACATTGTCCCCTTTCACATCTTTGGCAGTAAGCGTTTTCCCCTTTGTCTTGTACTTTCTCATAACAACCTGTGTTTGATCTATGAGCTGTTTCATTTGAAGTTTTTTTGTCTTAAAAAATATATTTTCAACGCACGAAGCAGCTCTTCTATCACTGTTTCTGAGTTCAGATTTAACAATTTCAGAATATTATACAGGAACTGGTCTGTCTTTGTTTGGTACTCGAGCTGTGCCACAAAATATTCCAGGAAAAGATAATTCTTCAGAATTTTTCTCTAAGAAAACACTCATAGGAACATTTCCTTCAGCTGGAGCAAATGAAAACACATAGTCTCTCTCAGAATTTTCAACAAAATCAGGAGCTGTGAGCATTGTATCAAGAATTCCAGGATGTACTTCATTTTCATCTGTCTCACTCCACTGATCACTATCATCAGTGTCTTTTACAACACTTCCTTGTTTTCTTTTTTTATTTTTCTCAATTTCTTTTTAATTAGTTTTAGAAATTTCTGGATTTTCAACTGGCTGTTCGGAATTTTCAGCCTGGTCTTCAGAATTATGTTCTGCTGTCTGATCTTTAAAAGACTGTGGCAGTTCATCAACATTTTTGTTGAAACTTTCTGCTGTATCTATGTCTGTGTCAATATTCTGATTTACTAGCTGATCTGTTAACTCTATATCAAAAGCGATATTGTGTTCTCTATATAAACGTGAAGTTTCTGAAAGGAAGAGAAGACCTGCTCGCACTTTCTCTGGGCGAATATTTAAGCTATAAATATGGCTTTTATATCTTAGTCTTCTTTTGAGTTTTGCTTTTATTGTTCCAGTGTCATTAGGTAACCGTGGTAAAGCGTCCACTGAGTTTTTAACATCAGCTGGAACAAGTACAATATTGCCCTGTATTTTCATTTGCTGGCCTTGTGGAGCTTTGTGAATACGCATAAAGGGAAGTAAAGGTGCAAGTAATGATAATTCTAACATATTCAATTCCTTCAATGGCCCTTGATTTGGGAACTTCATCTTGTTGTATTCTGCACATGGTGGAATTTTTCCTTTCTTAATGAACGACATACAAGTTTTACAGATGTATTTCATTTCATGTCTAATAGCAAGACAGCCAATGCATTTTTTTATTACATCTTGCACTTTTTCTGGTAGATTTGAACATGACAAATGTCTTGTTGTAACTACACTATGCTTGTACCATAGCTGCTTACATGATTGACAAACATAACAGGGTCCTTTAGATACAGTTTTATGGAATGTATCAATGAGCTCTTCAGTTGATTTATTGTCTGTTCTTTCTGAATCTTGTCTTTTCTGTCTCTTTTCCATTTCTTTACTCCTCTGTGGGGCTACCTTAACTATTCTTTTAGTCTTGGACATAATATATGATGTTTTCATGTGCACCCTATGCAAATTCTGTCTTCTTTTATCTAACTTATTTGAACTCAAGGTTGCTCGTAAGCGTCGTCGGTAAGTTACGTCTCACATTTGTTCTTTTTGTTTGTAATAATAATCTGTTCTTCTTAACTTTTTCCACATAATTTCTCTTTTCTTTTCACTTAGTTTATAGGCTTCTTGTAGCCTCTTTAGCTTCCTAGCAAATGAATCTCTTAAAATTTCTGCTTGCTTATAGGTTTCAGCTTCACGTTTTTCTGTTCTTGATTTGGTTTCACGTCTGGTTTCTGCTTCTTTATAGGGCTTTGCATTACGTTTTTCTGTTCGTGACTTGGTTTCGCGAGTGATTTCTGCCTGTTTATAGGTTTTAGTTTACGTTTTGTCCTTCGAGACTTGGTTTTACGTGTGGTTTCTGCTTGTTTATAGGGTTTAGCTGTACGTTTTTCTGTTCGCAACTTAGTTTCACGTGTGGTTTCTGCTTGTTTATAGGGTTTAGCTTTACGTTTTTCCGTTCGTGACTTGGTTTCACGTGTGTTTTCTGCTTGTTTATAAGGTTCATTTTTACGTTTTTCTGTTCGTGACATAGTTTCACGTGTGGTTTCTGCTTGTTTATAAGGTTCATTTTTACGTTTTTCTGTTCGTGACTTGGTTTCACGTGTGTTTTCTGCTTGTTTATAAGGTTCATTTTTACGTTTTTCTGTTTGTGACTTGGTTTCACGTGTGGTTTCTGCTTGTTTATAAGGTTCATTTTTACGTTTTTCTGTTCGTGACTTGGTTTCACGTGTGTTTTCTGCTTGTTTATAAGGTTCATTTTTACGTTTTTCTGTTCGTGACATAGTTTCACGTGTGGTTTCTGCTTGTTTATAGGGTTCATTTTTACGTTTTTCTGTTCGTGACTTGGTTTCACGTGTGGTTTCTGCTTGTTTATAGGGTTCATTTTTACGTTTTTCTGTTCGTGACTTGGTTTCACGTGTGGTTTCTGCTTGTTTATAGGGTTTAGCTTTACGTTTTTCTGTTCGCGACTTAGTTTCACGTGTGGTTTCTGTTTGTTTATAGGGTTCAGCTTTACGTTTTTCTGTTCGTGACTTGGTTTCACGTGTGATTTTTGCTTCTTTATAAGTTTCAATTTTTCTTTTTTCTCTCCTTAACTTTGTTTCACGAGCCCTTTCTTTGTTTTTATATTCTTGGACAGTTCTTTTGTTTCTTCGCATAACTGTATGTCTTATTTTTCTTGGTAGTATACTGATATCAGCTTCTTGTTGATCATAAGCCATAGATAACTGCTTAGCAGCTTGTCTCTTTTTTTGATCAAGGAAGTAGGCTGAAATTGAGTCAGGTACAGCCTGTCCTTTCTCTAATAATTGTCTATGAGGAAATGGATCTATTTTACCTGCTATTAAGCATTCATGTAAATGTGTTCGCATCTTATCTGTTAAAAAGTGAATTTTTGATGGATCTTTCTTTTGTAATAAAGTAATGGCATTTGCAACAGCAAAAAACCCACATAGTAGAGTTGATCCTTGTGACTGAGGTGATAAAAGAACAGGTTCACAAGATGATTCATAGATTAAGTGCAACTGGCCTTTCACTGCTTGAACATGAGATCTGTTTAGAAGACTGTCATAAATATAAATTTGTTTGTTTATCTGAGCTGACACCATAAAATGGTTTTGTATAAAGTGAATTTGTACTGCGTCCATTTCACTTGGTACTCTCTGGAAATTTCCCACAGAATTTGATGTGTGTAGCTGATACACATACGACGGTGGCAACATTCCAAATTGACAGTTAAACTGAACTTTCAGAGTCTGGCTAATATAATTCATTGTCTGTATGTGCAGTTCTCCATGCAGAACATCATTGGGTTGTACATTATGGAATGAGTATTCATGAGTACCAATGATCTGAAAGTAAACAACCAAAGCACATTTTACTTGCACTGAATACACAAGAGGGAACAGTTAACTCTTAAAACACCAATAGCAACAGCAGGAGATGATATTCCAAAATATTTTGTATTATTTTTTAGACAAAATAAGACCTGACATTTTATGTGAACTGTATGCTGGGCAGACGACTCACATGAAACCTCGGGTCTTAATTTCTATAAAATATTAGTCTGCCATCTGCTAGAGTTTTTCTTGGTGCAGAGAGGCAGACACAATGACAGAGATGGAATCAAAGGACAAAAAGCAATTGAGTGTGACCTTGGCAGACCTTGGAAACAATAAGCAGCAACTTTCATCAAAACCGCTTGAAAAAATGAAGGAGGAGTTGCGCAGACAAGAATTTCTATTGAGAAAATGACTACTGACAAAGGGCCATAACTCTAGTATAAATCAGACAAAACCTGCAAGATTAAGAGACATGGCACACTGTAAAATAATAACAAAGGCCATAATTCTGGTGAAAAATCAGTTGAGCATGACCTCCTAAAATATGATCATCTTCAGGTCATGGGAATAATACCCGGGAAATTTCTTGAAAATCGCTTGATAAAAGAAGGAGGAGTTGTGGAGATAAGAATTTCTATTGACAAAATGGCTAAAGCTGACAAAGGGCGATAATTCAAGTAAAAATCTGTGATGTGTGATCTCTGAATAATATGTCCCTATTCAGGTAATGGGAAAAATAACTGGGAGGTTTCAGCAAAATCCAATGAAAACTGCAAGAGGACCTGAAGGGACAAGACAAACTGTTGAAAAAATGACAAAGGGTCATAACTGGTAAAAATCAGTCGAGCATGACCTCTGTAAAATATGATCATCTTCAGGATCAAGGTCAGATAAAGTATGCTACATTTGTTGCTATTCTTCAGTTGTACATAATGCTTAAAAGGATGCCTTTTGAGAACGAGCAACACATCTGGAAAGAGAAATAGCAGTGCTCATTTGGTGTTTGGGTAAAGCATGTAGCAATCTTGTTTGATACTGAGAAATAAATTGACCTGAAGATCAAAAGTAATCCTAGACCTAACACAAATGCATGCAGATGTACACCCAGGGTATCATATAAGCCAGGCTGATAAGCACAGTCGATAGGGCACCTGAATTATAAGTCAGAGGTCCTGGGTTCGATACCCTGTCTGGCCACATAGTTTTGTTTCTCCTCCTGATTCAAGGGCAGTTGTCAGTTACAGGCGAAAATATGTGCACTTATTACTGGTTAACAGCTTAGGAGGTCTAAGCCTGTCCAGGAGTAGTGTGGTTAGGTTAACTGACCGTCCCGACAAGACCATAGCTGTTTACTGTGGACGTATCGTCGCTTCAGTGCTATAGTGTTCTATCTACCATTGCACAAGTTTTGAGAAAAATGAGTTTGAAAATTTTAGCATCCAGATTTTTGATGCCTCCTTTATCACAGACCTTTGAAGCATACCAGAGGGTTATAATATATACATACAGTGTAAATGAACTTGCTTTGAAGAAATTTTCACTGTAATATGGAATTTATGGACATTTTACAGTTTGCAGATAGAACATTATGCCCTAAAAATCGTCTCCTGCGTTCAGTGCTATAGTGTTCTATATGTTCCTATAGCTTATTATTCCGTTTATGGAGTCAACTGTATACTATTCTGAACAGAAATCATGATTATTTGTACCTAAAAGTAGCAGATTTAGTCATTTGTTTGGCCTAACAGTAACAAACCACTCGGATTATGCCATTAAAATTTATGTAAGGGAGGTAATCTGTTTCTATAGTTAATTTTTCTGTCAATGGGGTCAATTTGTGTAATATTGTAGACTAAACTGATTATTTGGACCTAAAAATAGCAGATTTGACCATTAATTTGTACATACACTGACAAATTACTTCAATTTATGCAGTTTAAATATGTGTAAGGGAGGTAATCTGTTTCTACAGCTTATTATTGTGTCCATGGATCAATTTACATATTTTTTTTGACTAAGAGGATTATTTGGTACTAAAAGTAGCAGATATAGCCATTAGTTCGTCATCACACCGACAAACCACTTCAATTTAGGAAATTTAAATTTATGTAAGGGAGGTAACTGCAAATTTTACCAATTTCTCAAAGGGAAGTGACTTTCTGTAGATAGAACAGTATAGCACTGAACTCACCCGGTCACGTGACATAATTACCATTGGCCATTGGATGAAAATCACTTAGAACACTATAGCATTGAACGAAATTGACCTTTTGTAGATAGAACAGAAACGCACAGCGATTTAAAGCTTACTGGGAGACGATAGGCAAATGAAACCTTTACCAGTAGATAGAACATTTGATCCCCTTTCCAACGGTATGCATAACTCATTTTTGACCAAAATGTCACTTAGAACACTATAGCACTGAAGCGACGGTATAGCAGCAAATCAATGAATTAATAAGTACTTTAGCAAAGAAATATTAAAATGCAGCATACAAAAATGCATATGGATGCACAAACAGGTTATATAAGCAGTCTAATGAAGAATTTTTTAAAGAATCAGAAAAATTGCCTCTTATATGTTGAACTTTTTTTTTGTTTGTTTTTTTTTTCCTTACTTACAGTGCACAATTTATTTATGCTTATACTGTATCAATGTGTCCCAATTTAAGACTTGATGATGACCCAATTCTATATTTTTACTAGACAGCTAGCTAATCATACAAACCATATGCCAAATATATTATGTTGGCCTCAGGTGCAACAATAAAGGCCTCTGGTTAGGTGACGTGAGATAGCCCGGTTCTTTGATTGTGGATTTTCTGGAATAACTTTGTCTTAATTTTTCACAATAAGGATAAACCAAGAGATAAAAACTGGACATTAAAATATTTGCTAGAAGAATACAGGATGCTAACAATTATTACCTGGAGAACATTTCCGTTTGAAGCTGATGGCTGCTGATGATCTATCAAGGAATGGTTTACACTGATGTCAGCATCCTGTGGTGTCCCAACAATATCAGAGTATCCATGTGGGGAGTCACACTGTGTAATAGAAGATAAATTAATGTTGTACAATTTATGCAAGGTAACATCATTTAACTGTAAGTAATAAGTACAATAGTTGGATTTTGAGAAAACTAGCAAGGTCATTAAAGGTTAGCAGGTAAGGTGAGACCTTCCTTGTGTACAAAAAGCTTGTATTTATGTACTATATTTAAAGGTTTGAATATCTGCACAATTTGAAGGAAAAGTTTAACTGCAGCATTTTAACCCCGGCTTTTTAATCTGATTTTGTTTGATTTTATTTGATTCTTAATGTCCACTCAACAATCTTTCAGTTATGCGGGACGGGTCTTCCTGGGTTGAACCAGTACTAAGCTAGGATAAATGTGTCTTGCTCAAGGACCACAACGCAGTGACGCCGGTGAGGCTCGAACCCGCGGCCCTTCGGTCTCGAGTCAAGCACTCTACCACTGAGCCCCCTTTTAATCTGAAGTATACTGTATAACCTTCAAGAAGGCACCATTTTAGTATAAATTTTCTAATAATCAGAATGATCTCATTGGGGATCTGATGGCAAAACACATTTACAGGTTAATCCACAAGTGCACAAAGGCAGGGCGCTGGATGGATGGATGATTTAAGATCTCTCTATCTCAAAAGCAGCCATATAATGTGTAACTACTTATTGCAAGAACATAGTATAAAATCGGACACAGTATGGGATATGGAAAATGAATTCAAACATGTTAAACAATTGATTACTTTGGTAGAGAGTGTATGTTTCCTCTTTCTGTCAAGCCGTGATGTCTGTAAAGCTGATCTTTTTTTAAGTTTTGGCATTGTTATTTCATATGTATTTCAGTAAGTAGGTTTCTCGTCCTCAATGACCTAAAAAAAAAAAGTTTTATTTCTATAAGCATGGGATGGGAACAGATTACAATAAAACTCTGTTCCCTACAAGGCATACTGAAATATTATGATTACATCATTATTTTACCAAAAAGAAAATAAATGAGCTTCATCCTGACCATAGCCCTGGATTTTTATCTTTATATTTCCTTTAGAAAGGCTCTGGCAAGACTGTATATATCAACACAAGCTTGGCTGAACCTTCGTTTTGCTGATGGAAAGATAATTATTCAGTATACCTTTCTTAGAACATAGTGACTGGATGAGCTACACCACACACAGAGGGTCTATAGCGTATGTGCATATTGTAGGCTGTTGTCATGCAATTGTATTAATCTTTGACACATAAGAAAAACAGAATTATTTTTTTCTGTCTCAAAGCTTCCACAGACTTGGGTTTCTATATGCAAACAGCCAAGGCCTTGGGAAGATTGTATTTATTCACAAGCTCATCTCAGCCTTTGCTGTTCACATATATGCTAAGGCCTCTTTGTGTGTGACACATCAATCAGTCTAAAATAGTATACATATATTTCTTCCAGTTAAACTTGTATATTTCTATTCTGACAGTTAAAGTTACACACAAATATATGATTTTTGGAGAAACCAAAGAACATGTACATGAAAAATCATAACCAGGGAAAATCACATAAATAAAACAAAGAATAAACTTTTGATGACAATGTATCAGTACTAGCTATGGTGCACTACTATAATCTGAATTCAAGCATATTTTTAGGCTGTTTATCTGGCAGTATCAACAATGATGTCAATGGAAACCAACCACTTTGAAAAGCCATATCCTCTTAATAAGAGATTGTGAGTCAGTTATAACACTATGCAGGCCCATAAAATCTAATGTCATGGTACAACTTAACAATAGTTTGCCAAAAGTTGTGTGCAGAAAATAAACTTCTTATTGGTCAAAAGTGGTAAGGGATACAACTTCCGTTGGTAGCCAAGTACAACACATAACACAAAAAGTCAAATAACAAAATTTGGCCATCAGAAGGCTGTGGCTGGGGTGAAAGTATTTTTTTTTGTTTCTGATTAGTTAAATAATGTGCATTGGTGTTTGTGGTATTTGAACTACCACTGGAAGGTGTATTCAATAAACAACATTGAACAAGCCAGAAGCTTATTTTCTATACTGTCCTGTTATCAAATGATCTTTGAAGTTGTAACATCATAAAATGATGAATACTACTTCTGCAATACTGTAGATTATAGAAGCTACTTCAAAAAATTATATAACATCAAACACAAATACATATATGAAATATATGAAAGGAACTTAAACAATAAGAATTCATAATAGTATTGCGCCTACTGACACATGAGGAAAATGAAATATAAAATTGACCATTCTGATGATGAAGTCAAACTGTATCAGATTAGCTGTGTAAGCTTGGTTAATTCACTTACAGATGCAAACAATACCGGCACATGAATTTGGAATGACTGATGGAAAAATAAAAAAAATGGATTCATTTCAAGCCTAATATTCATTGGGATTTATACTGTATGCTTTTCAGTGTGACCCCTCACCATATGAATGCTCCACTGCATAGTAAATAAAAAAATAACGAAAATTTGACTAATCACATCAATAGGTTATCGATTACAACATATTTATGTCAACATCTTAAAAATAATCCATCATTTTCTCAACTTTCAATAACATCTAAATACTTTTAATCAGTCTATAATGTTCAAATAAAAGACCACATATTTTATGGCTACATACAAAAAGACCTATTTGCTTTCTTCTTTTATACATATCTAGATACCGCTTCATTTGAGAACCAAAAAAGATATTTGATTATGCTGTAGGTCTTTAAAAAACAAAACAAAGAAGTATTATTTTTGTTCTTAAATGAAGCTTAACATGAATGTTATTGGTCAAGTTTTTGACAGAAACTGTCAATTAAGCTGTTTGTGGAGAAGAGGGTCACGTTTGGTGTGTTCAGAAAATCAGCACTGTACAAAATGTTGAAAGAACAGCAGCATACTGGTAGAGCAATCATTTTCCTACGTTTCTACCATCCAATTTTTTTCTAAACTGCATAGTGCAAATGCAACAGACAGGGACTGACACTTTCTTCTGTTTTTGGACCCCATTGGGGCACTATTGGCAGTATTGCATTCACTAGCTTTGTGAAATCATGTCTTTAAAACTAAACCGTTGAATTTCAACTGGTAGGAATGTGGATAAATTAGTCTTCTATATGTTGATATTCTTTTTAAGATTGCAGAAACATCTTTCTGCACAGGTGTTATTTTCTAAGCATACCCCAAAATGGCAATTTTACCCCCTTTACTAAATATAGAAACAAAATTTTGCAGGCATAAAGGGATTTCCATGCCCCCGAATGGAGGTATAACTTGTACTGAATGATAAAGTATTTTACTGCTGAGTGTAATAAATAAGAGATAATATTTAATAAACTCTTGACAGCTTTATAAGTGAAAAAAATATATATATACAATTTCTGCAGTTTTTGGGAACATTGCAAGGTTAGCAAATCTTATTCCAATAAATGTAAAGATTGTCAGTACTGTCACCTGACAAAGAGAAAATGATGGGTCATTTTTGTAATTCAATACAGGTACGATCATGAGCCATGACACGACAAAACCAACAATGTGGTTGTGCGTCCTGCGCGCACTCAGATCAGCCTGGGCATCCGCCCAGTCTGATCAGGGTCTTTGCTGTCCGCATGGAGGTAGCTTAGACCCTTAACTACACTTCGAGCACTTAACAAAGAGTCTGGTCAAATTGAGCGGATGCCCAGGCTGATCTGAGTCATCGCTAGGCGCAAAACCACATTGTTGGTTTTCTCGTGTCGGGGCTCTCATGTTAATAATATTTTTAATAGATGCCAAACAAAACTTCTAACTCTATAATCCAGTGGTTTTAAATTTTAAACCAAAAACCTGTCAGCTTTGTTTTAATATATATTGAATGCTACAAATTTTAAATGAAAAAAAAAAGAGAGAGAAAAGGGTTCTTGCCACATACACAAACATCAAAGCCTCATGCAAATTTTCACATAAGAGCAGACTCACAAGAGCCACTGATGTTCATAGACAAGTTAGCAGTAAGGACCTAGAGGAAGCTTCAAGTAAAGAAATTGAAGAACTGAATATTGGTTAGTCCTAAGAACCCTTTTCTACAGTCAACTCAGCACAGCATAAATGGAAAGGGACTGAAACTGTCACCAAAAGAAAGTGTAAAATAAAACTGAAACAAAATTATAAAATATCTGTGAACATATGTACAGATGCTTCATTATGTTTATTCTACATTTTAGAAATTAGGACAGCATCTGACAAGTCCTAGTAGTAGTAGCCCATCTTCCTGAAAACTAGAATTTCTCAATGTCATCTTTGTCAGTTAGTGATGCATTTGGATCTTCTTTAATACTGGGCTCATCACAGTCTTTATCAAAACCTGGTGATGACTTAGAACTACAGGCTGTTTCCTTCTTTGGTTCCTTTGGGTCTTTTGATTCTAGTGTTTTCTTTTTGCTTTTCCTAGAGATCTTTTCTTTAGGCTCTGCATGGTCTTTGTCTGAGCCAGGTGTTGTTGAAGATTTATGTGCTGTTTTCTTCCTAGGTTCCGATGGGTCATTCTTAGAGTCTGGTGCTTGAAATTTGCAATCTGTTTCTTTCTTGACCTTGAATGGACTAACTGATACGGAGACAGATGCTGCACTAGATCCTGATACATTCAACAGACTGTCATCACTAATGGAGATCTCAGAATCCCAGTCATCTAACAGTTTTTTCAAAGAGTCTTTATCTGTCTGGAGACTGGTGATCTGACTTTCCAGCTGTTTAATGCGTTCATTTTTCTTGTATAGCTGCTGATGCAGTGACTGATTGCTCCGCCTCAATGATCTCATTTGTTCAGCTACTGAGTCACAGAGTTTATCTATCTCTGAAGTGCTCTTCAGGCTCTCTTCTAGTGCTTTTGAAGTGTTATACACATTGCCATTTAGTCTGGCAAATATGCCATTTATCTGCAGAGTTTTTTCTTTTATCACTGTTGTGTAGTCCATTGTTAATCTATTACACCAGAGGGTTTAAACTAATAATCTTGTGTCAGGAGCAATGTGTCCTTTCACTTTCTGCGAACTTTTTATTTAATAATCAGTTGAAAGAAATATCACTTTCCTGTGCTGAAATAAAAAAAAATCCACTTTGATGCTCGTGCAAACCCAGAACTTTTGTGTGTTGAACGTTACAGCCACAGTGTAGATGAATTTGACAGACATAAATATCACATTGTTTCCTGTCACTGCACATCACAAAACATCATGTTACTATGCTTTGTGATGATAAATGACAATAAACACTGCAATATTTTTCTAAGGATAGTGGGCCTTTCATTGGTTTGATATTTTTTTTGCAATTCCCTTTTCAAATGCATTAAACAGCTGTCAGAGAGACACTAATAACAAGGGTAAACTGTCTGACAAATTGAGAAAATTCAAGTTTATCTTCTTTCTATTTTGTTAATAGCATAAGTGTGAGGCTATAGATCAGATATGTGTGAAGCTATCTTATACCTATCTTATTCTTTTGATCATGACAACTAGTACTGCAAACATAAGGCTGAAAGAACATACACTATAAAATGTTCTGTCTTAGCTTGGACAAATTTTTTTTAAACTTATTGTTTGTCTGTCTGTCGGCTTATTTCAGTGCATTGATAAAGGCAGTTCAAAAAGAGAAAAACTTGTGAAGGCTCCTGACACTTTAGCTGTCAACTTCATCCAGGCGACCTAGAAAATGGGCCAAGTGAGCCCATCAATTATTTGAATATTTCAACAACTTCCTATTACAGGTGACCAAATTGTCCAAATGTTCTGAAAGAATTTAAAGTATAATAATTAGCACAGTTAGTACAAAAACTGCTAGGCAACATCATCTCTTTGCTCTTCTTAATCTCCTGGAAATAAAATGAATGGCTGTACAGGAAAATATATTCAAGAAGCAACAACAACTCTTTTGCCCAACATCAGAAATTTCCTAGGCACTACAAGTCTTTGAAGCTATTCGTCTTTCTAAAATATCATGTATATGAATCAAAATCTAGTAATCTAATAATATCCTTAGTAATCCTGGAAATAAAATAAAAACTAAATATTAGTATCTTAAACTATTAATGACCCTTTAGCCATCATGCATTCATAAAATTTTAGTATGCAGCCAAGCCCTATCTTGATAATACTGTTAGAAGATACTAAATACTAAAGCAGCAAGCACAAAGAATAAATATACACCAATGATTATATAATATATACTACGACTATATATATAGTGTGCTGATACAACACGGATGATAAATGGAATATATGACTGTGAAATATTAAAGTGCGCCAGAAGGGTAAAATGAGTTGGATTAATTACTATGTGAGGAAAGGCTACATACACAACATGAACACATCACGTTGCCCGGCACCACCACGAGGAGGTAGGTCAATATGACAAAGGGAAAATGATAGCAGCAAGCACTGAGCAACCATGCCACAGTAGATGAATGAGCCCTGCAGTAAATATATGAATTGTCTAAAGCCATTTTAGTGGTTTTTAATCTCTTTTTCTTATGGATTCACTTCTGGGCTTATTCAAAAAGATTTACATGTTCAAGATAATGAAGTACATTCGTGCCTGGAAAAGATTGTTAGGCTCTCCAAATTTAAAGAAACTTTTTAATTTTGTCATATAAAAAAGGCTCATTCAAAGCAAAGCAGCAAGCAGATAAGACAAATGAAAAAATGTACAGAATAGAGATTCTAAGTGGATCATTTTCCCTCTTCATATTTATTCAAACCATGCAAAGTCATGTCTACCAGAGACAATGATTTATACATGACCAATTTCAAATTAAATTTGATAAAGGCCTAGCTCTATTTCCAGTTTGAACATATCAATTTGACATACCAGACATATTCATACTTAGAATAGATCTACAGGATTGGAATTGAAGCAAGTTCTGTTTTTATGCTAATTTTTAAGCATATAGTATCTATATGGTCATACTTGGTGCATAGTTTGAAAGGGTGCCATAAACATCTCATGCACAAGTAACATATACATTCACCTGTTTATTTGTAACTGTAGTCCGATCCACAAGTATCATCAAACATCTGATCAGCATCAGCAAATATCTTCAAACTGTTGACTGGAGACAACACGCGGAAAGCGATATGGATCTTCATTAAGTACGCACTGACCTATGGTCACCAGAGATCAGTGAAAGAACGTTCAAGTAAACAAATTAACTGAACAGAAGCAAGATGTAGATGGAAGAGTGAATATAAATTGACTGATGGATACCAACTGCAAATCAAAAAAGTTTTCAGATACATCAAGGGGCAATAACTCAACAGGCAAGGCAAGACAAGTTCCCCCATAGGTCACAATATGCAACCTCCCTCTGAAGTTTCAATAAGATATTCCATATTGTTAACTATCAAAAGATCAAAAACTCATTGTTCAAAGGCATCAAGGGCATTTATTTCAGGAACAGGAATGGGCAGAGTAGCTGTCCCTGTCCATGATAGGTTACTTTAGTGGTCTGTATACCAGTATTCCATATAGTAAAGGAACTACAGGTCAAAAACCATTTTTCAGATTAATCAAGAGCGGATAACTTAAATACTGGAAAGGTAAGAAGGTAAGGGTGACGGTCCTTACTCAAAATATGTAACCTTTGATGTTACATATCTGTGAAGTTTCATTCAGATATTCCATATAGTAAATGAACTACACGTCAAAAAACAATCCTCAGATCAATCAAGGGTGGATAACTCACAATCTGGAAAGGTAAGAGTGACGATCCTTAGTCACATTATGTAACCTTTGTTGGTCAACATATCTGTGAAGTTTCATTCAGATATTCCATATAGTAAATGAACTACAGGTAAAAAACCATTTTTCAGATCAATCAAGGGCAGATAACTCATAAACTGGAAAGGTAAGAGTGATGGATCTTTGTCACAGTATGTAACCGTTGGTGTGAAACATATCTGTAAAGTTTCATTTAAATATTCCACATAGTAAAGGAACTACGCGTAAAAAACATTTTTAATTCAATCAAGGGCGGATAACTCACAAACGGGAAAGGTAAGAGTGACGGTTCTTAGTCACAATATGTTACCTTTGATGTGAAACATATCTTTGAAGTTATATTCAGATATTCCATATAGTAAACGAACAATAGGTCAAAAACCTTTTTTCAGACCTATCAAGAGCAGATAACTCACAAACTGGGAAGGTCAGAGTGACGGTCCTTAGTCACAATATGTAACCTTTGATGTGCAACATATCTGTGAAGTTTCATTCAGATATCATGAACAGTAAAGGAATAACAGGCCAGAAACCATTTTTCCAATACGAAAAAGGGCAGTAACTCTGTTAAAAATAGACGAATTTTGCCCATTAACAATCCCATACCACTCATCGCCGATAACAATATGTATGCAAAATTTGAAAAAATTCCGTGAATAAATACTCAAGTTATCGATCGGAAATGGTGCGGACGGACGGACGGACGGACGGACAGACGGACGGACGGACGGACAGACACCGAAAGGTATAACATAATACCTCGCCACACTTTAGTGGCGGGGTATAAAAAGGCACATATAGGCTGTTTCTCATTTTAATAATAGACTGAGTGTGCATCTAAACTTAAAAGAAAATTTCATACTTAAATACGTATTTTCTTAGAAGATACACCCGTTTTAGCTCTTAAAATCAGTTAAAAGGGGGTGGGGATGTATTTAGGTCCACCATGTTATGGCTATGCTTTAAATTGCCATCTTGTCTATTTGGCAATACCAGGGACACGTCCGTTATGCATGAAAAAGCAAAATTTGTTTGTTTTAATAATATGCAATTGCAAAAAGTGAAATTTAAATCTGTTCAAATAAACATGAAACATGTCTCGTACATGTACCAATTATCAGTAAGGGCATGATCCTATTTATAAAGTGCATCTCTATTTTTAAGACGTTTATGCTTAAAGGAAGCCGCCCCAAAGTGCTCTCAGTGTTTTGATAATGATTAATAGGTCCGTCCATTCTAAAACGATAAAAAAACAATACATGTAAGGAATATTCTAGTCGTCATAAACGGGTTAATGTCTTGTAAGGAATAATGTTGTCTCACGCGTATTTCCGCTCAATCATATACATTTACCTTCAAGGATCCTTTTAGCATCATGTAACTTATTTGAGCCGTTTTGTGGGATAACAGCAATTAGTGTTCCCTCTTGGTATTCATTAAACGTACATACGCAGCAATCCATGTCGGAATCAGGTTTTAAATCTAGTCTAGACACTCATCTTGTTTTAAATCTTGTATATGTGAATTGTGGAGTCTCTTGTGAGGCTGTGCGGAAGTATATGCTAGTATGAGCCTTTATTTGACGCCACCGTGGTAATTATCGCTTTTATATGACCTGGAACATTTTAAGTTGACAGCTTCGTTAAAGGTCTTGACGTTAACAACGCCTCCAGGAATAGTTCTGTGAGAATGCTAGACGGATTAAAAGATGGCCTTTTGCTTGAGATGCCACCTTTGACATGCTCAATAACAAAGCTCACACAGGATATGCGGCAATCGAGAACGTTAGTACTATCGACGAGCGTAGATAAAAAAATAGTTAGAAACAGTTTTGGATTGCCATTTGTCGCCGACTGGCAATCGAAAACATTGCTTCTATTGTTTTGATCCACGTTCGTCGATTGTTACGAGCGTTTTAGATTGCCACCTTTCCGGTGTGAAACTTATTGGCTTCCCACCCAGTAGGCACAAAACATTAAAACGTCGATGCGACGTATACATGCACTAAATAATATATTTTTAAATCTTCTTTTGCGGGTGAAACAATACATGTAAAACGTGTATTTTGGATACTTCAAATATTTTCACAATAGAAATATCTTTAAACGACTTATCCCACAGAATAGCAATGGATAAAAGCAATCAAACATGAGAGGTGATAAATTCATTAACAGAACATTCAAGTGTTGTGTCCTGTTTCTTCGTTTAAGCTGAAAAATAATGTTGAAAAGATCTTGTATCCTAAACATTGCAATATTTATGCAGTATAAACATAAAGTTCAAACTCGCACAATCGCAAGTATTCAGCGTTTCTCTGTTTCAAACAGTTCCAAAACTATGCTGTTAAAGAATCTGCCAACATTTATTTCAAACAAGAGGGTCAAGACGACCATTAATCGCTCTCACATATGATAGGTACAATCACCCTCACTTGATATAGGTACTTGATATAGGAGACTGCCCCCTCCCCCTAGCGGTAATTTGTTGACGAATACAATTCGTTTCAGCTATTTTAGTAGGTCATGTATTAATCATTTCTATCAATATATTTGAATTCTGACCACTGTTTTTTTCAGATGAAGGTTCTTTTAAATCGCGATAAGCCACTCCCCAAGCGGACATGTTTTGGTAATATCATTTTTTGTTAGCTCTTTCAATTCTGACCACTGGTATCAGATATAAAGATGTTGAAAGTTTCTTACATAGGTTCACAATTAAAACTAGCCTTACCACGCCCCCTGGCGGCCATGTATTTGACGGAAGCTACTTTTGTCGGAAGTCATCCAGTGATCATTTCTTTCAAATTTACTATTAATTCTGACCACTGGTTTCCTAGAAGATTTTTAAAGTTTACCTTACCGCAATAAGCCACGCCCCCCTGGCAGCCGTGATTTTGGTGGATCAAATTTCTCCTAGCTATTTTTGTAGAGGGTCATCTAATAACTATTCTGCAAAACAATTTTCAATTCTGACCCTTTTTAAAGTTTCTTACATACAACTATGGTACATAAGGGAAACTGGCCTCAACCCCATGACGGCCATGTGATTTGAGGGATCAAATTAGTTTTAGCTATTTTTGTTGAAAGTCATCAAGTGATTATTTATCTCTATTTTGACTGCCGGTTTCAGAGGATAAGATTTTTAAAGTTTGCCTTCCCACAATACGCCACGGTCATGTTTTATGACGGATCAAATTTCTATTAGTTTTATTTTGTAGAGGGTCACCTAATAACCATTTCTGCTAAAAAGGGTTTAGCAGAAATGGTTATTAGGTGACCCTCTACAAAAATAACTGATAGAAATTTACCAGGGTATAATCTCAGATATCCTTATCCGGTGTGCAAGAATACAATTTCCTAAATTTTAAGACTTTTTTAATAAATCAGATATTGTATATATGAGCCGTGACATGTGATTTCCAACCATGTGGCATTTTGAGAAGTGTAGACTCAGACGAGCCTATGCAGCCACATTTTAAACTTAGAAACTCCAAATGATGTTTGGTCAGTAGCTTAACACTCATAAAATATTCAAACGACTAAACAGGCTCTGATCAGACTGCGCTTATGCGCAGGCTGATCTGAGGCTTTGCTGGTCGCACATACCACATTGTTGGAAATCTCATGCCGCGGCTCATATCCAAAGTTGCTTCTTTGTTGGTTGGTTGGTTTTGTTGCTTTACGTCCCAAGTCAACAGCTATGGTCATTGCAGGACGATCAGTTCACCTAACCACACTTTTTCCTGGACAGGCATTGAACAAGCGGTTAACCAGTAATTTGTGCACATACTTTCGCTTGTAACTGACAACAACCCTTCTTGAATGAATCAGCGGAAGGGAGGAGAATGACCGTAGAAATTATTTCATGATCAATCTCCTGAAAATGACGATTCAATAATAGATGTACCTGTGGTGCACAGTGGCCATCTTGAATAGAGCAAAAATATGATTTAAGGACTTCATTTTTACATATTTTTTTTGCAAAATATTTCCTTCCATGCGTTCTGAGTGTCATATTTTTAACAAGCTTAGAGCTGACAGTCTGTTTGACAAACTTTGACCACCATTATTTAGCTTTTTGTTTGCGGTTTTAGGCATACGAGGGATGATCCTAAAGTTCTGATCCTGGCGGGATATCTCTGTAACCAGCAATGCAACATGCCTGGAACTTGTATCAAATAATAATATATTCTTTTTTTATGCACCGCTCTGACAAGTTTTATGTAACTTGAAGGAGCGGCCAGAAAACGACCCAAAAACAGCCATACCCTCAATGCACTGACCTATCAGCCAGACTGTGCATATAAGAGACCTCACAATTCAGACAAGAGCAGTCTCAGCAATTCATATTTATGGCTGCGTCATGTTCATCCAGAAGTCAATATGTCCTGTATATATGGTGAAGTTTCTATATGATCTCGGACTCCTAGGCCCTTAACTGTATGGCTATGCAACTGCCAGCTATAATCAAATTTTGGACCACTTGAAATTTTGACTGGCCCATACAGCAGTAAAAACAGCTGCTTTAAAGGTAAAAAAAGATTTTAGGCAATCTTAGATGAGCTGACTTATGTCTGAAGCAAATATGAATAGTCCGTATCGTCGGAGACTGATAGTAGCCCACATAAGAAAGTTAAAACGAGTCCACAAATTAGGTCAATATTCTGAGGTACACAAACTTGCATGTGTATATCTAAAACAAAAACCCAATCAATTGTCAAAATGTGCACTATATCTTAAAATGATGCAATATTGGATTAAATTAAGCACAAAACATCCGTCTGAAACCAATCACAATTTTGAAAATTCGTCTTTAAAATCAATCATTTTTTGCATAAAAATCAAACTTTTTACAATATTCAAATTAAGATTAAGATATTTCGTAATCAAAATAATATTGATGTTAAATATTTTGCCTATATTAGGTCTGGTATGTTTCAAGTCTAAATCGATAGACAAAAATCGAATATTCTCCGAAATGTAAATTATGCAATGTACTCAAAATGACGCAGTTGTCAATTTCAATGACGTCATAAGAAATGCGGATTGTGCTTTAAATATTGATTCGTCACCACTTGTCGCCATTCTAACATCTGAATTGACATTATAAGTAACAAAAACTAAAAATACATGGCAGTTTTACTTTGTAGTTTTAAAGATGCGGGGCTTTAAAGATTCACATTTAAATTCTATTATAATTATATAACATGAAAACAGTGCCAGTGGTATGGAGTGGACCATATATAATGTGCTGTAATTATTAAACGAAATATTACAGCGAGAAAATGCTAGCATTATTATAAAGGTCAACGCTTGTTCGTTTGAATGGTGCATGGTATGTCTCTCAATAATGTCTCTGGACAAATCTACAAGGTAACGATCAATACTTTTGGATCATCCCTCGTACTTTACAAATGGCATGTTTCCAAGCCACATTTCCTCCTTTGTCTATACATTTTGCAGGTTGTTAAATTTGGGCAGAAAATAGAGGTGCGGTAGAATTATCCAGTTAAGGCACAATTTGGAAATTATCAAAGAATTTCCGTTTCCATAGAAATCTGTGAAAAATGCAGATAATGTATGGTAATTCCGTTCAGGGCCATTGCACTATTTTTTCAAACAAAGCTCAAATATTCATTGGAAATACTCCGTTGTTTAATTTCATATTCTTTGGTTTCTCAAGAAAATGTTTTCTGTGGTGGGAATCAAAAGGGCAAACTTTTTATTAAGAATATTGACATTCACGTGTGGAAATTCGTATCCTCCATAGGTCAAAAACGAAATATTGTAGACTTCAATAATTCAAGCTGTGACTAGATGGTGCAATGAAATTATGCCATAAAAATGTGTATAACTCAATCAAATAGATATGCATATTCATTGTTACTACATTACTTTTATCCTTTAATAGGCCTCTAGAATACGCAATGATTTTGTTTGTATTGCTACTTGTGCCTACATGATCAAACGGAAAACTGCATACTCATGAAACCGCGTTTTGGCGTGCATTTAAAAATTTGAGCACATGACCGTTTCTTGGTTTTCACTTCGTCTTTGATTCCAACTGGGACTTCCTACCAATTTGTGTTCAAATGACAAATATAAGACGCTTAACTTCTGATGAAAAAACATGTTGGCAAGGGGGGCACAGAGTGTTGTTAATAAAAAAGGTGTCGTGAGTAATAATTAAAATAAAGAAGCTGGATGGCGAACTTAATATTAATATTAAGGACATGTTGCTGTTGTTTTGTTTTTTTTTTCAGAAAATTTGTAAAATGCTGAAAACTTCCATGTGAGATTATGAAAAGTTGAGCGCGGTGACATATCCTTTTTATATCATAATTTGACAGTCCATACATAAAACATGCTGTATGCAAAGAATTAAAAAGATTTTAATGTGGGAAGTATTACCCGCAATTGCTCTTCAGTTGTACAACCGCGTAAAATGTTCAACTATGCGAACCTGTGAAAATTTAGAAAGTTTATGCATTTCCTGTGATTGTATCCATACCGTGCAGTGTAAATCTATGAAGTTTACCTTTTAAACATATTGTCAGCGAAACCAGAATTTCTTAAAATTTTAAACGTTGTATTGTAAAAATACCTTTGCGAAGAATGACTGTTCTTTATTTTGGCACCAAGCCTAAATATATTCTATCTGTTCTATTTGCTTTTTTTTGCTGTAAAAAGCGGTCACATTCTACATATTTGATACAAGAGGCAACCAATAAGAGATTTGACCTATAAAGCAACTGTTTTCTTTGAAAAAAAAAACAGAATATTTATGCGTTGTATTGTGATGTAAGGAGGTTACCGACTTCATGACACGAATAAATAAAATCCGTAATGAGTATGCATCACTTAAATATGGAACTGGCAGCGATATGAGAATACATTGGCCAGCACATGAGGCTGGTACTTATCGCATATGCGCAAAAACCTCTCATAAACGGTCATGCCAACGTATCCAGCGTGGCTAAATATCTACATTTTTATCGCTGACTTTTCATCTCCATCTATATTTTGTGCATACAAGCAGCAAAGACTCTGGTAAGTCTGCGCTTTTGCGCAGACTCACCTGAGCTTTCGCTGCTCGAATATGCGTAAGGTACCAAATTCTCACGAGATGGCTCACATATATTCAAGTCACGCATTAACCTCTGTAAAGGTTTGGAACAAATGAGATTTCACGATGATTTAAAACACCAAGCTGGAAAAAAATCGAACGTGTATTTCTCTCTCGAACAAATCCTAAATTCAGTTTGGAGCTTATGGCACTAGACTGGCTATGCACTCTTTGTCCAATATGTTGCACACAGTTTTATAATTATTTGCACCGGAATCTCAACCCTAATATATATTTTTTTTCATATTTTTTGAAAAAAGATTTGGAATATCATGCAAATCGGCTGCTGATATTATCTGCTGACAGATGGTAGAGCGTTAGACTAGGGGTCGAACGGTTGCTAGTTCGAGCCCTCATCGCCGACTGAGTCACTGTGGTGTGTCCTTAAGCCAGCCACTTGATCCACTGCTTAGTACAGGTTCAACCCAGGAAGACCCATCCCAACATGACTGAGACATAAAAAAATCTAACCAAACAAAAAAAATATGCTGGCAGATGATTTCATTTTATTATACTGTTAAGTCCCCAACATAGAATCACTAAGGATTCTATTCTTGACACAGGAAATACATCCATCATACCTCTTAGAACCCATGTAAGTTTAATTAAAAGATTTTGATATACACAATAGACATATCTAAAATAAGTGATTCTTTACTGGAAAATAAACAGTGTCCAGTGTATACTGGCATCTGTTAAATGTCCAGGCAGATGGAAGTCATTATTCCCACGTTTTTTTAAACAAGAGGACCCTAAAGCCCTAGATCGCTCACCTTAGTCCTGGCACATGGGTAGATGATGTAATTGTCTGTGACTAAGGAGATATAATTAAAAAGATATTTCTATTTTTAGCTCTTACAGCCATGATGTTCAGCCAAGCTCATCCTTCTGATCAATTTAAGTAGAGGGAAACACGAGGACCGTTTATGTGAAATTATTTAGATTTTGGGCCAGTGGTTCAGGAGATTTTATTTGAAGATGTTTCTTATCTAGAGCTCTGCAAACCCCCTTTTGGGCGGAACAAAACCATTTGTGGAATTTTGGTAGAGGTCATCTTGAGGAAAATTTCCGTGAAATTCTTTTAAATTTGGACCATTGGTTCAGATGACATTTAAAGACATTTCTTATCTAAAGCCTTGGCGACCCCAGTATTGAGTCTAGCTAACTGTTGTGCAATTTTGGTAGAAACTATCATGAGGAACAACTCTGTGAAATTATTTTGAATTTGATTCAGTGGTTCAGGAGGAAACGTCATTTAAACCCATTTCTTATCTAGAACTCTTGACAGCCCCTTTGTTCGGTAGAGGGGAACCATTTGTAATGTGCAATTTTTGTAGAAGGCATCATGTGAAATCATTTTGAATTTAGACCAGTGGTTCAGAAGATGTGGTTTAAAGAAATTTCAGCGGAGCGGAACCATTTGTGCAATTTTGGTAGAGGGTATTATAAGGAATAATTCTGTGAAATGATTTTGAATTTAGACCTGTGGTTCAGGAGATGCTTTTTAAAGATATTTCATAGCTGGAGCTCTGTTGGATCTTTTGTTCAGCAAAGTGGAACAATTTGTGCAATTTTGGTGGAGGATATTAAGAAGAACAATTCTGTGGAATAGTTTTGAATTAAGACCAGTGGTTCAGATGTCTTTTAAAGACATTTATTATCTGGTAGTCTGGCGCGGTGCTGAAATAGTTGCGCAATTTTAGTAAAGGGCTTAAGGAGGAACAATTCTGTGAATTTATTTCGAATTTTGGCCAGTGGTTCAGGAGATGTAGTTTAAAAGATTTCTTATCTGGAGCTCTGGCGGCCCTCCTATGAGTGGAGCGAAGCAATTTTGAAAGAGGACGTCATGGGGAACAATCATGTGAAGTTATTTCAAATTCAGACCAGTGGTTCACGAGATGTCGTTTAAAGAAAAAGTTTACCGACGCCAGGCCAAGAACAATCACAATACCTCACCTTGAGCATTCAGCTCAGGTGAGCTAAACAAAGCGAAGGGAATATTGGTATCGCCTCCGTCCGTCCGTTCTGCTATCTCCTCCTAAACCATTGGACGAAATCCGACCAAATTTGGTAAGTGTGTGTATGTGAATGGGGCATGCAACAGCACATTTTTTGGCACTGGGCCCGCGGGAGGGATCAGAAGGTCAAATTTTATTTAATTTCAATGACTAAGTCAATTTCAAAGATGTTCATACCAAAATGTGTATGTGTTCTCACAAATTAAAGATATGGAACGGGAGTTTTGTTCTGTCGCCTGGATCATGCCCCATGGTGTGACTTGGGGTGTCCAGAAGGTCAAAACGATTTATTTTCTTGGGTCCCTCCGCCGCTATTGGTGAACTGTCTGTGCCCCAATTTCACGTAATGCTGATTAAAGCAGGACAATTTTTGATGCGGTCCACCGCCATGGCCACCAACAATTGCCCTTCTTTATTCACCAGTACGTGTAGTGGGGCACGGAAAGTTCACCAATAGCGGTGGAGGAACCTCGTAAAAAAGCGTTTCAGACAATTCGATCAAATCTGCGTCTATGGATATAAAGAATGAGCTGAAAAGAGCAAAATTTTACAAAATGATTAGATACGAGTTTCATACATTTAGTTTTTTTTAAAACATGGTATTTGACCAGCTGGTCGTGCATCAACAGGAGTAACCAACCAAAGGCACAAGAGAAAGAAAAAAAACTTACTTATAAACAAGGGTTGATTCAAACTCAAGCATACAGTATGATCCTCCACGAAATAAAAAAAAAATATCGAGGAGCGCACAAGCTCCATGTTGAGCGCTCTAGTACAGGTAGAAATTTTTTCAATAGTGTCCAGGTACGTTTTCTCAGATCTCGAGAATCAGATGCTATGTCAACAACCTCCTGGCGTGTACACACTGGTGTAAATGTATATGTCGATTTGCTGGTATTTAGGCGTATTGCCGGTACTTCATATACCGGAAGTGGTAGATATTGGTGTTTAATCATATATAGAAAAACATGCCATATGCCTAAAGGACTATAGAATTAGACCATGTTTAAGTATTAGGCATGCACATGGCGATTTATTTAATCATTTAGGAATAGATTCGAGTACCGATCGGTACTCGACTCTAATCCTAAATGCTTAGCCTACATAAATCACCATGCACATACTGAATACTTAAAAATGATCTTATTCTATGGTCTTTTAGTCATATACTCAACTTCAAAAGAAACCCATCAGTCACTTTTTAGGGCAATTATGGTAAAATAATTAAGAGATCAAAATATATTTTATACCATATTCTTTAACAATCAATTATGCATCAAATTATTGAATAATGTAACAGTTTTACTTAAGTCCGTTCATGCTGTATGCCTGTGTATAGACAAGGGGTCATTTCTAAAAAAGACAAGTTTCAGATAATTGGTTTTCACCCGAGTTCTAGTCTTAATCAGTTCACTTCGTCCAATAACCGGTATGTCCCTCCCTGACGAGACAATCAAGTGTGTGCAGAAGCCAAAACAAACTGCGTAGGTTTAGTAATCCCGGATCTCAATACAATAGAGCAGTTGTTGGATGAGCTCTAGCGACGCATCCTGGATCTTTCAGTGCAACCTCGGAATCTTCGACAGCTTCAGGTTGCTCTCCATTAAGAATGGACGTGGATTCCCAAAACCGTTGAGTAGCGTCACATGCTTTTGGTTCGACCTCGTTATGAGGCAGTTTTTGCTGTGGGAGAGGGTCGTGTCTGTTTTGGACGAATTGAAGTGAACTGATTAAGACGAGAACGAGATATATTATTCTCAAGTGAAAAACTTGTCATTTTTGAAAATGACCCCTTGTCTAGCATAAACAGATTTAAGTAAAAATGTTACATTATAGGAATGAAATTTTATTTTTTGGTTTTTATCGATGTGTAAACTCCGGCGAATCACTCACAAATTGAATAATGCCCGGAGGGCTTTATGTTAAATTTGTGAGTGATTCGCCGGAGTTTACACATCGATAAAAACCAAAAAATTAAATTTCATTCCTTATAATTCCATTTTTGGAACAAAACAGCATATTTGTAAAAGGTTGTTGACAAAATTTCAAATTTAAAAGCCCACTGAAGAAAAATAGTTCATAACCGCTGTCTATGAACGATCGGGCAGCCATCTTGAAAATTCTGTCAGTTCAAACTTTGATCATACCCACGTACTATTTTTGTTTTGCTAAATAATGATTAAAATTGCACCCTATTTGGGGCGAATATGTGAGTATGGGCTGATTGGGCTCAAAACAACTCCATTTAGTTTGGGAAATGTTTTCCTATGTCAAATATACGCACAGCTTGCTGGGCTCATTGAAAGGTCCTACCACGGCACGGATCGAAGCACTTACCTTCATAAGTCCTGCCTTAATCTCCGAAGTAGATCTAAGATCTTAGCGTCAATTTTAAAAGTGCGATTTGACAAGTTCAAACTGCGTTGAAACATTTCGTTGTTGATGTGAGCCTTGACATTGTTTTGATGACGATTCTCTTTAATGACGTGACCGTTTGTTAAGTGACGTCACATAACTCCCCATCCTGTTCATTTCTTAGAGTTCCCCCGTAGGAAATAGGATTTTCTAGAAGAAATCGCTGGAGAGCGCGTTTTTATTAGCCCACAGTGTTTTAAATAAAGTGGCCTTGTGTTGTTTATTGTGTTCCCAAACTAAGGGTTGAAATAAATTCTCACTGTGTTTATTTTTTGTGTTCGAATTTCGTGGCACCCTATTTTCGTGACATTGCCATATTCGAGGCATTCGGTTTGTTTTGATTAGTGTCTGATAGTTCAGAAACATGTCTGCTGTTGCAATTAACTTTGCAACTGGGTAGTTGCGCTCATGCTGGGTACCATCAGTACTACAGCTTTGAAGATGCACCACCATGTACAGTGTAAGGGCTTTTAAATAAGGTTTAAAACACGCTTAACTATATTTTAACTGGTGAAAGTGTTATAGTTTTATGTACAGTTCGTTATTATTAACACAATCTACCACTGTGATATCAAGGCAGTTATCAAATATTCCTACGCATGGGCTTTTATCGAAGTGTAAAAACAATTTAATTTTGCCAACGGACCAATCAAAATCTCCGAAAAAACGATAAAAGCATTGAGTTGGAATTATTATTCAATGAAATAATGGAGAACTGATTGCTACGGAATATGGTATAGATATATTTTCATTTCTTAATTCTGATTTCCATAATTGCCCCGAGAAGTGGCTGATGGGTTTCTTTTGAGTATATATATATATAGGGACCTGCCTGTCTCATTATAACCTTAATTCGTTCCTAATACATCAAGCGTCCTATTCAAAAGGATGCCAGGTAAGGGAGCGCAGTGGTTCAGTGGTAGAGTGCTTCACTCGAGACCGAGGGGTCGCGGGTTCGAGCCTCACCGGCGTCACTGCGTTGTGGTCCTTGAGCAAGACACATTTATCCTAGCTTAGTACTGGTTCAACTCAGGAAGACCCGTCCCTGTATAACTGGAAAGATTGTTGATGGGACGTAAAGAATCAAATCAAACAAACAAACAAAAGGATGCCAGGGATATCTTATACATAGGGAAATTTTGGGAAGCATCTGAAAAATAGAGGTCCTTTAATATTATTGAAAAAGGAAGGTCAAAAATTAAGAAACTAGCAATTTTCTTACCATTAAACACAATGTTCAAAATTGCCTTATAGGTTGCAAATATCACGAATCGATACAATCAAGTACCACACCTGACCCAGGATACCATTGGGAAAGTCACACGCTCATAGTTAGACACCACAAACGAGAGCTAAGAGGTCAGCCCTTTCCCAGCAGGTGACCACAAGGCACAAATAACAGACGCACACAAAGGCATAACAAACAGAAGACAGAAAAAAAAAAAGAACCTCGAAAGTAGTGCCGCCTTGGAACGGTCAGTAAAAAACCGGTTTCATGGCGCAGTACATTACTTTTATAGGTTTTATATAGTCTCTTATATGTCTAGCCTCATGAAGTTACATTCCCACCAAATTATGTTAATTTATATGAACAAAAACCTAAAGCTATTAAATCATTTGGCATCAGAATTTCACCACTCTTAGAATCTGCCAATATCAAACCACAAAATATTGAAAAACATTTTACACCAAATATTCCAGCTTGGTGTATGAAACCACCTGAAATACTTTTTTATTTACATCCCGGGAAAAAATCTGAATCAAATCCACTCTTATTAAAAGATGATTTCAGAAAAATGCAAAGTCGTTATAAGAATTACCAACAAATTTATACTGACGGGTCAAAGGAAGACTCAAAGGTTGGTTGTGCTGTTATATCAGACAACCATAGTAATATGCAACGTATACCTGACGATTCATCAATTTTCACTGCTGAAGCCAAAGCAATTGATCTAGCTTAGATTTCATCACCACTTTTGATGCTAACAATAAATTTATTATATTTTCTGACTCGCTTTCAGTATTGAAAGCAATGAACCATACCAGTTCAAAGAAACTTTTAGAAAAATGTCATGAACTTTTTAGCATATAAAGAAATTGCTCTCTGTTGGATTCCTAGTCATATAGGTATCCAAGGGAATGAGATGGTAGATAAGTAAGCAAAAACATCGCTTTCATTAGAACCAACTTCTTTTAAAATTCCTTTTCCCAATTTTAAGCCATCTATCAATAAATATATCTTGGAAGAATGGCAAACTTCATGGAATAACAGCATTGGTAATAAACTTCTTGACATCAAACCAACTATTGGTGAATATTAATCAGTTGTTCGAAACATTAGAAGAGAAGAAGTAGTTTTAGCTCGACTCCGCTTAGGTCATACAAGAGTCACTCATTCATACTTACTACAAGGTGAAGAGCAGCCACAATGCGTTGGTTGCGACGCACCATTGACTGTACGTCACTTCCTTTTGGAATGTGGCGATTTTGCACAAGTAAGAAATAATTGCTTCCATGTTGATAACATGAAAGAATTATTTCAAGATATACATATTGATAGTATTATGACATTTTTAAGACAAATAAATCTTTTTAACAAAATCTAATTGCTATTTTTAAAACCATGTTTTGTTTTACATTTGTATCAGACCATAATATAGATTTTTTAATGTTGTATTCTGTTCAGTTAAAGAACATGTACAGTTATCTGAATAGCTCTTTGAAACTGTCAGATATTTTACATGGTCTCTCCTGTCAACAGTCGTATTGCAACTAATTATCATTATACAAACTCATCATCATATTTCCTTTTATTTTATCTTATAAATTTTTACTTTTTCCATCTTCATCATGTTTAGTTTAATACCGTTTGACGCTAATGACCCACAAGGGTTGATGCGTCGTTAAGAACCAAACAAACAATTAAACAATCATTACGATATCACTGTAGTGATCTTTTAACAGAGCTTCAGGCGCCTTTGGACAACAATACTGTGCTTGAATTGCCTGTAGTGGCCTAATTAAATCTTTTTTTTAATGTGTCGATTGCTAAAACGGTATAAAAATTTAAAGGTTTCCTACTTGCATATTTTCCACAGTTGTACACATCTAAAATAAATGTTTGAACCCATGTAAGCCTAGCGTCTTTTTGTGGGACATAGGCAAACCGTTTAGAACCAGATCAGCCGCCACAGAAGACGGCGTCTGATCAAGGTATCTACTGTTTGCTTACAAAATTGCTTGATTAAAAAGATAATTATCGCCCAATGTTACGAAAATTGGAAATGCGGTTTAATGGGCCTGGCCTATCCATCTGATTATAAGGGTAGAAAATCCATTTGATTTGTGTTTACTAGGAGATGATACATTGATGAGTTAGGGATCTTTCATGCGATCATTTTTTGTGTCAAGATACTGCAGGTTATATTTTGGTAATTTCCCCCAAAAAGGATTTCGATTTTTAAGTAAATTATATATTAAAAATCTGACATTGAAAATCTTAATTTTTTGTCTATATTTACTATCATTTGACATTTTAGAAAAAGAGAAAACTGGGGTCACTAGACTAATTATATCTCAGGAGGGCCAAATTTAACCCCCACCCACCCACATTTTGAGGATAATTCGATATAAAACGTTAAGGAGTGTTTATATAAATCAATATTGCATGTACTTGTATGAAGTAATTTGTATTACAAGGCGAAAAAAGAAAGAAAAAAACAATTTGAAATAAATGCCATTCCGCGAATCGACTATTGGTTCCAAAGTCTGACACGCTAACCAGTAGGCCACAATGTCAAGTCGGGCTCGGCTCGAAATAACAGTACATATTGGACAGACAATCCGAGTATCGCTCATACAGGTAAAAACTTCGATTTTTTATGCCCCCAAAGGAACTTTGGGAGGCATATAGTAATCGCACTGTCCGTGTGTCCGTCCCGCTTTCGTGTCCGGTCCATATCTCCTATATTCTTTGAGGTAGGAATTCCAAATTTAGTGTGTGGATACATCTTGGGATGGGGGAGTGTCGCGTACCATTTTCGGGTCACTGTGACCTTGACCTCTGACCTAGTTTTTAGAATAATCGTGTCCGGAGCATATCTCTTATATAATTTGAGGTAGGAATCTCAAATTTGGTGTGTGGATGCATCTTGGGATGACGAAGTGTCACGTTCCATTATTGGGTCACTGCTACCTTGAACTTGACCTCTGACCTAGTTTCTAGAAAACTGCATTGAATCTGGTGCTTATCTCCTATAATCTTTAAGATAGGAATTCCTGGTCCAAATTTGTTGTGTAAATGCATCTTGGGATGACGGGGTGTCACATGCCATTTTTGGGTCACTGTGATCTTGACCTCTGACCTAGTTTTAAGAATTATTGTGTCCGGAGCACAACTCTTATATTCTTTGAGTTAGGAATTCCAAATTTGGTGTGTGGATGCATCTTGGGATAGCGGAGTGTCATGTACCATTTTCCGGTCACTGTGACCTTGACCTCTGACCTAGTTTTTAGAATAATCATGTCCGGAGCATATCTCTTATATTATTTGAGGTAGGAATCTCAAATTTGGTGTGTGGATGCATCTTGGGATGACAGTGTTGCATACCATTATTGGGTCACTGTGACCTTGAACTTGACCTCTGACCTAATTTCTCGAAATTGCATTGAGTCTGGTGCATAAGATAGGAATTCCAAATTTGGTGTGTAAATGCATCTTGGGATGATGGGGTGTCACATACCATTTTTGGGTCACTGTGACCTTGACCTCTGACCTAGTTTTAAGAATTATTGTGTCTGGAGTACAACTCTTATATTCTTTGAGTTAGGAATTCCATATTTGGTGTGTGGATGCATCTTGGAACAGCGTAGTGTCATGTACCATGTTCAGGTCACTGTGACCTTGACCTCTGACCTAGTTTTTAGAATAATCATGTCCGGAGCATATCCCTTATATTATTTGAGGTAGGAATCTCAAATTTGGTGTGTGGATGCATCTTGGGATGACGAAGTGTCGCATACCATAATTTAGTCGCTGTGACCTTGAACTTGACCTCTGACCTAGTTTCTTGAAATGGGTGCATATCTCAAATAATCTTTGAAATAGGAATTCCAAATTTGGTATGTAAATGCATCTTGGGATGCCTGAGTGTCACAAACCATTTTTGGGTCACTGTGAATATGACCTCTGACCTAGTTTTCAAGAATCATTGTGTCCAGAGCATATCTCCTATAGTATTTGATGTAGGAATCCCAAATTTGGGGTGGTGATTCCTCTTGGGATGGTGGAGTGGTGCATACCATTTTGAGTCACTTTAACCTTGACATTGACTTCTGGCCTCATTTCTAGGTTTTTCGTGCTATATTACAGCTTACTTTCTTCAAATGTGTTTTATGCTAGACCAATTCCTTTGGGGGCATTCGTCACGTGTTTGTGACATTTCTTGTTTTTACATTGTTTATGTCGCCTGTTCTATTTACGGGTGTTGTTTTTTTTAAAAAAAATGCAGCATTTTGCATTTTCAGACATTTACTGCATAGCATTAGATTAGCCAGCAATTTGCGATGTCCAAATTATGAGTTGCTATTTGACCAAAAAAAAAACTTGAAAATTTCATTGATATTGGTAGAGCGGAACCCAAGATATGATTGAAAATGTAGTGAAAAAAGGTCTAGAGTACGACGTTTTTAGTGTGATATTTCACTTCACATCATTTTTAATCGTTAAATTTGAACGCATTACAAACAGCAATTCAACAGTTTAGTCATATGTTATCATGTCTCCATTTATTCTATGATGTTTTGGAGTCTTTCATGCATTCTCGCAGTCAGATATCCCAAATCAAAAGTGATCACCCTAGTGAATTAAAAGTCACTGGAAATCTGAAGTGTTAATATTTTTGAGCTTATTGCATGCCAACCTATCGTCATCTTCTAAGGTTTACAAATCTGTTTTAAAGTTTAATTTGTTATGATAGATTAACGCAGGTCTGATTTCCTTGAACCCACCTAAATTTAATTTTATGGAAGTTTTTATTTTGGCACCCAAGTTTGTCCCGAGTGCGACATTTTGACTTTAGAGCTGCATGATTTGCATATATCCTGCATTTGCTTTTCATTTTATTTCTTTTATCAGGCAAATGGGCCCACAAAAGATAAACTGTGACAATAGAATGAATGAAATGTGACATTTGCTTTTCATACCAGCCAAAATATGATGTCCCAAGTGCGACAATTTTATTCTCCAGTCTTTTCAACTCGGTTATCTTCATTTAGGTTGAACGTAATCATTATCTATGTTTTATTATGTAAATTCATGCATAGAGCTGTAGTCTCCATATACTATTAAGCCGAAAAAAGTAACTTCAGTAGTTGAAATTGGTAAAATACGGTTTTTGGGGGGCTTATCGTATGAATAGTATTAATTTTCTTCAACATAACAGACTGATAGGGACTATTTGCCTCTGTATCATATACCTTGTAAGCCCAACTACTTATAAAAACTTAAGTTTTTTATAAATTTTATTTTGCTTGAATGAATTAATAGCTTAAAGTAATATGAGTGAGCAGTTGCACTTGGGACACATGAAATCAATTATCATTCATTCTTTACACTTAAAAGTGTTTTTCTTACAGGATTTGAAGTAAAATGTCAAAATTAGAAGTGAAATTGCCTTTTAGAAAAAAACACACACAAGGCTTATTGTTAAATCTAATGAAACAGCCAATAAAACAGCAAAAACTGCAATTTCTTCCAAAAGAATTCAAAAAATGAAAAATAAACTGAAAAATTACTAATACAATTTGCATTTTCTCATTCAAAATATTTTTGTTATGTTTTTACTTCGCATCTGAGCAACTGAAACTAATTAAATGGTTCTCTAGTTTCTAAACAGTGAAGAAGAGTTTGTTGCATGAATATGGCCTGAGTGCGACAAAATGGTCAAAGACGCAATTGCTTCGATAAAAGACAGAAATTAGTTTCCTTGTACAAAATTTCAGTTTATTTCCGCTCATTGACTTGATATCTATGTAAAAAAGCTCATTAAAAGCATTGAAATGTATCCACATTTTGTAGCTATAAAATGTTCTGAGTGCGACAAAATCTGCAAATAAGAGGCATTTTTCAGGCACCGTTTTCTCTACAACAACAAAATTTATAATATGACCAGTGTAACCCTTCAGTATTATGAATCAGTGGAAATAGACATAATTTGACACGGTTTCTAAAGGCAACAATAACTTTTGGAGGTAAAAACTGAATTTTTGTGGTCAAAATATAAGAAAAACAGTGCAAATTGTGTATGAAAGCACCCAACATGACCCATTTGTCATAAAATCATGTCTTCAGTATATGTCAAGTTGTGTAGGCAACAATAAAACTTCTGTTCATTCTCTGAGAGTTTTCTATTATCAGAGTATTATAACACTGTTCATATTGAAAAATAGCTGAAAATGGAACTTAAGTTAATTTCAAATTAAATAATAGCTTAATATTAGATAATGAATATCAACAAACTATTAAAGAAAGCATTAAGGAAATAGCAACAATTAATTAGAATGCAAACCCAAATACACTATGGGAAATTATAAAAGGGACCGTAAGAAACGAGACAATTAAATATGCGTCATTAAAAAAAGAAAACCTTAAAAATGAACTAAAATACACAAAAGACATTGAGCAACTCGAAAGAGAATTAAGTAACGCAGTTGATTCAGAGTTACATGATAGAATAAACTCAAATTTAGATAGTTCACGAAATGAATTAAACAAAATTTTGAAAAATAGATTAAATGGCTATATAACACGTTCAAAAGCACAAATAATTGAGCAAAATGAAAAAAAAATAAATACTTTGCCGGTTTAGAGAAAAAAAAGTCTGAGGCCAAAGCAATAACAAGACTGAACATTAATAACACTGTAGTCACAATTCAAAGAACCATTTTTTAGAGCAAAAGAAGTTTTATGAACAATTATATTCAAAAATAGAGCAAATAGAATCAGACATAATTTTTTTCGACAACTCATTACCTAAGTTAAATGAAAACGAACAAAAAGTTGTGAAGGGCATATAACTGATCTTGAATTCAAAACAGCTTTGAATGATTTGAAAAACCAAAAAAGTCCAGGCTCAGATGGTATAACTACAGAGTTTTATAAAATATTTTGGAATGACATTAAGGAATATTATATAAAGTCTATCAATTTTTCCTTACAAAATGGAGATCTTACAGAATTACAAAAACAAAGTATTATTACACTTTTGCGAAAAAATGGAAAAGACAACCTACTTCTAGAGAACTGGAGGCCAATAAGCTTACTAAACGTTGATTACAGAATAACAGCAAAAGCCATCGCAAATAGAATTAAAAAAAGTTTTACCAAAGTTAATACATGAAACACAAACATGATTTATGAAGGGACGCTATATTGATGAAAACATAAGGTTAATTTTAGAAACAATAGAACTGATGAAAACAACTTAGCTGGAATGGTGTTCTTTTCAGATTTTGAAAAAGCTTTCGACAGTGGCTTAGGCTGCTGTCTGTTCTAAGGCGGTGGTTCTGTTGTTGTTGACTTTTTGTTTATTGTAACCCTCATTGTGGGAGTCTGTAAATGTTCTATGTTTTGTTGTACGTTACTTTATGTCCATTCTAGTATTGCAATCATCTTGATGGGGAAGAGATAGCTGGTTGCTTTGCTTAATTTGTCTTCCTGGTGTCTCGTGATAGTTGAGCAGCTCTTCCTCGCGGTGCCACAAGGTTGTCTGCAGTTTGTGATTGTGGTATTTCCTGATCATATTCACTTACTATTTTTGATCCTGAATATGTTTAAATGTCTAAGGCATTTAAATATTAAAAATGATCTAGTAAATTGGGTCAAGTTATTGTACAAGAACGCTAATGGTCGCCATTCTGAATTTTTCCACATAAAGCGAGGTGTAAGACAGGGCTGCCCCTTGTCCCCATACTTATTTATTATTTCATTGAACTACTATCAAACCAAGTCAGAAAGAGCCCTGATATAAAAGGTATATACATAGAAGGAAAAGAAAATAACATTTCTTTTTGCAGATGATGCATCCTTTATATTGGATGGATCAAACAAATCTTTTGAAAACTTGATAAGAATACTGGATAAATTTACAAACATTTCTACGCTCAAGTTAAATGCAAAGTGCCACGATCTACGCATAGGTTCTCTAACATCAAAAACTATTAAATTATTTATGAAGCATAGAAAGTTCTCTTGGAATTCAAACAAAGCAAATTGTCTAGGAATGGTTTTAAAAACGAACAGGGAAAATTCGTTATCGTCCAACTTAGAACCAAAAATTATAGAATTTGATTTTTTTTAATGCAATGGCGTCACAGGAAACTGACACTGATGGGCAAAATTGTTGTATTAAATCATATGCACATCAAAACTCATATATCCCTTAACATCCTTGCCAAATCCGCCAAAGGAAACTATCAAACGTATAGAAAAATGATGTATGATTTTATATGGGATTGCAAACCAGATAAAATCGAAGCTGGAAATATTAACATCTGATTATGACAAAGGAGGGCTTAGAATGATTGATATAGAAAAAAATCATATTGTCACTAAAAATAAGTTGGGTAAAACGTTTACTGCAAACCGAAAGCAATAGTCTACTGAAACATCTATATGAAAACGTTTATAAACAATTTGGTGGAAACATTTTATTTGAATGCAATTTCAGAGAAGCTGACATCATTAAAGATTTCAATAAAAAACCTTTTCTTAGAGATTTACTACTAGCATAGTCAAAACTTGCCAACAAAGCAGTTATATCAAATTATCACAATGAAATCATTTGGAACAATTCCAACATTCGCGTTGGCGAAAACACGATTTTCTACAAAGAATGGTTTCAGTTAGGTATTAAGCACATAAAAGATATTTATGACAAACAAAACCAAGGATACTACTCTTTTTATAAAGGACCTCGGACAGTTTTAATGAAGGACAGATAGGAAATAGAAAATATTTTAATGAAGTGCGCTCCCCCCCCCCCCCGTGACCAAACTAATCCTTTTACATACAGTTGTGGTTTTACATTTAACACATCATATAAAAATGGCATAATTGGTCACCGGGGGGGGGGGGGGGGGAACGATGTCAAAATGCTCAAAAACAATTTCTTATAAAAACTTATTAGGAACTTATTTTGTACAAACCTGTAGGTAAATATCATTTTACAATGGCATGTATCAGGGCTTTAGTTATGAGTGACCCTGGAGTAACTCTACCACCTTGCCGTGGTCTCTGGGGCACACTTCACATTTGGGGACGATATTGATTGTAATACTTGTCCCCGTCCGGGAGTGCCAAGAGTAGAGTCCCACTTGTTCACCGTGGGTGGCTTTCTCGGTAACTCGAAGGGGATGGCCTGGAAGACTGAGAGCATGCAGAATATGGGCGTATAAAATTCTGTATGACTCAACACGTCTCTTTGGCCTCTTTGACGGGGTAGACCCGAGGGGAAACACGGCCCGGTGTTTCTAATCGGTCTTGTCATGCTAAGCCCCAGGAAGCTGAAAATGTAAAAAAAAAAAAAATATTTCTTATATCTTCGTTCTATAGTATCGTTCTGATGCCAACCACGTGTCCATTATCTTATATATTCTTTCTTTTATAAAATATTCCTGGAAGGCAGTGGCTTAACGGGTCAATTGCGCAGATTTTATTTGTGCAAGTATAACTTCTATGTAACCCTAGCACTGGAGGTCGGAAAACCACTCCATTAAAGTGCTCCCTTGTTGGACTCCACGGTGGGTGGGGAGCATGGAGGCTGAATCTTAAAACCAAACACACATGGCTACAAAATCTAGAAAACGCCACGCACCGATTACAGACACAGATTCTGATGAATCATTAACAGCTTCTCAATCTCAATCTAAGTCTTCTGTACCAAAGAAACCTTATGTACCTAGATTTCTAATCATTCATTCAGAAGTAGAGGGAAAGGATATTTCTCTTCTTTCTCCTTTTCTGATAGAAAAAGCAATCATGAGTATAGCAGGTGAGCCTAAGAGCATCAAAAACTTACGATCTGGTGATTTACTAATACAGTGTACAAAACAACCCCATGAAACAAATCTTCTGAAAATGAAAACATTTTGTGGATTGAAATGTACTGTAACACCCCATAAATCCTTGAACACATCAAAGGGTATTGTTCGCTGCCCTGCCTTAAGCAAGCAGAGCTGCGAACATATTCTTGAGTTCATGGGTGAACAAGGTGTTACAGATGTACGTAGAATTAATGTTCACCGTGATGGAGCACTCAAACCAACCAACACTTTTGTTTTTACTTTCGACTCACCAGTTCTACCAGCAAATGTCAAAATAGGCTTTATTCAGGCAAAAGTTGACGTGTATATCCCAAATCCACTTAGATGTTATAAATGTCAAGTGTTTGGCCACCACGAAAATAAGTGTGGCAGACAAGCGATATGCGTCAACTGCAGTATGCCTGAACATTGCGCATCTGGCCAGTGTCAAAGACCTGCCAAATGTGCCAACTGCTCAGGTGATCATTCTGCTAACTCAAAAGATTGCCCACAATGGGAGAAAGAGAGAAAAATCCTTAAAATAAAATGTGAAAATAACTTGTCATTTCCAGAAGCTCGTAAGCAATTCGAACAATTTTACCAAGCTAGGACATATGCAAGTGCTGTGAAACCAGGCACTTGCAACAAATCTACAGAAACTCATAACAACAGCACACAGACGGACGACAGTTTTACAGAATATTTAAAAAAACAAACACAAGAAAAACAACAAGAACCCTCTAAAGGAAAACCCCAAGAAAAGGGTAATCCATCTCGTCCAGGGCAAACCCTTAAGCCAGCAACCCTGGAGATGATTAGGAAAGATGAAGAGAAGAAGAAAAAAGAAGAGAAAGACAAACTCAAAAAACAACAAAAAGATGAAAGACGACAACAATATATCAAAGAAAAAGCACAGAAAGATAAAGAAGAAGCTGAAAAAGCAATACTAGCTCAGAAGAATCCATTTTCTGTGTTTAAAAAGGATGATGAGGAAGATGACATGGACGATGATTCTGTGGTTTTCACAGACTCTTCCTCCAGTGATCACCTCCCTAAAGGCACACTTTCACGATTACCAACAACTTAAACAATGGAAGGTGTCAATCTAACCATTATTTTAGTATCTCTTTTAATATTATTTTCAAATATGGATTTTAAACATAAAATTATTCAATGGAATTGTCGAGGTTTGAAACCTAATTTTAATGAAGTATCTCTATTGATTTCTGAACATAATCCATCTGTATTTTGTTTTCAAGAGACATTTCTTAAACCAGATGATAACATATCATTAAAAGGTTTTAATATATATAACTATGTTCATACTGATTGTCTGAGGCCCTCTGGTGGTGCCTCGGTGTTTGTAAAATCATCTTTCCCACAAAGAAAGATTGACTTACAAACAGAACTACAAGCAACTGCAGTATCTGTCACTCTTGACAAAGAAATAACCATATGTTCTGTATATATTCCCCCATCATTTTCTCTTAATTCTCAACACCTGGACAGTTTACTACAACAACTTCCTTCTCCTTATATCATATTAGGTGACTTCAATGGTCACAATATCCTCTGGGGTGGTAAAAACAATGATTCCAGAGGTGAGCTTATCGAAAATTTCTTAACAAAAAATGATATATGTATTATGAATGATAAATCATACACTTATCTTTCTACAAGTGCAAAGTCCTTTTCCTCTATTGATCTTTCCTTCTGTCACCCATCACTCTTTCTTGATTATAATTGGTCTGTGAGTAAAGACCAACATAATAGTGATCACTTCCCTATCATCATTGAACAGAACACTTTTTCCACTGAGGACCACAATCCAAAGTGGAAATTAAATAGAGCCAACTGGGATCTATTTAATACTCTATGCACTGGTAAATTAATACCAGAAAACTTCAAAGAATCTTCTGATCCCATATCTGACTTTACTTCTTCTCTTATAGAAATATCTAAAGAATGTATTCCTCAAACCTCGACAAATCCAACTAAAAGTAATCCATGGTACAACGACGACTGTAAAGAGGCAATTAAACAACGTAAACAAGCTCTATCTAAATTTAAAAAATCTCCAAATTCCAACAACTTGAATGACGTTAAAGTATTTAGAGCTAAAGCCCGCAGAACAATTAAACTTTCGAAACGTAAGTCATGGAGATCTTATGTTTCGAAAATCAATCATAAAACACCTATTAAAAAGGTTTGGGATATGATAAGAAAAATCTCTGGAAAAAACAAATCCCCCAGTTACACACATTTAAACATGGTGGGTACTGACAGCAAAGCAACTTCAAAAACAGACATTGCTGACACTTTGGGAGAAACTTTTTGTCACAATTCATCATCATTCAAGTACTCTGAATCCTTCAGAAAGATTAAAACTGAACAAGAGAAAGTTAAATTGAATTTTAAATCACAAAATAATGAAATTTATAACAAAGATTTTAATTTAGATGAATTAGTCGAAGCTATTCAACTATCACATGACTCAGCCACGGGTCCTGACGAGATCCACTATCAAATGCTTAAACATCTCCCAGATACTTCTCTTGAAACCCTTTTGAATATATTTAATTACATTTGGACTACTGGTAAATTTCCAGAAGATTGGACCTTAGCAACCATAATCCCAATTCCCAAACCTGGGAAAGATCCTGCGGAACCTAATAATTATAGACCTATAGCTTTAACAAGTTGTCTATGTAAAACACTTGAAAGAATGATAAATAAAAGACTTACTTGGTTTTTAGAATCCAATAATCATATATCGCGGTTTCAGTCTGGTTTCAGATCTGACCGCAGTACAACTGATAATTTAGTTAGATTGGAAACCTTCATACGTGATGCCTTTATTAAAAAGGAACATGTAGTTGCTGTGTTTTTTGATTTGGAAAAAGCTTATGATACCACGTGGAGATATGGCATTTTAAAAGATATCCACAAACTAGGATTAAGAGGTAGACTTCCTACATTCATTGAAAACTTCCTTGCAGACCACGCCATGCAAGTCCGAGTTGGCTCCTCTCTGTCTGACTATTATGACCAGGAGCAAGGTGTACCTCAAGGGGGTGTGCTATCTACAACACTTTTTAGTATCAAAATTAATGATATTGTGAAATGTTTAGGTAATCTTACTGATTGCTCATTATACGTTGACGACTTCTGTATCTGTTATCGCTCGAAAAGCATGGCAACAATTGAACGCCAACTACAACAAAATTTGAATAAGATTGAAAATTGGGCAACAAGCAATGGCTTTAAGTTTTCCAAATCAAAAACACAGTGTGTACATTTCTGTCAGTTGCGCAAGCAACATGATGATCCGGTTTTACATTTATATGGATCACCTATTCCAGTTGTTGAGGAATCTAAATTCCTTGGCATTTTATTTGATAGAAAACTCAGTTTTATACCCCATATTAAATATCTCAAAGCTAAATGTTTAAAAGCATTGAATCTTTTAAAAGTGCTTTCCCATACTTCTTGGGGTGCAGACCGAACTACACTTCTAAAGCTGTATCGGTCTCTAGTCCGGTCAAAATTAGACTATGGCTGTATCATATATGGCTCTGCACGAAAATCATATCTTCAAATGCTTGATCCTATACAAAACCAAGGACTTAGATTAGCTTTAGGGGCTTTTAGAACTTCTCCTGTTGCTAGTCTCTGTGTGGAAGCAGATGAACCATCACTATATTCACGAAGAGAGAAACTCTCTTTGCAATATGCTATAAGACTTGCTGCTAACCCATCAAATCCTGCTTATGAAGTTACATTCCCACCAAATTATGTTAATTTGTATGAACAAAAACCTAAAGCTAATAAATCATTTGGCATCAGAATTTCACCACTTTTAGAATCTGCCAATATCAAACCACAAAATATTGAAAAACATTTTACACCAAATATTGCAGCTTGGTGCATGAAATCACCAGAAATACTTTTTGATTTACATTCCGGGAAAAAATCTGAATCAAATCCACACATATTAAAAGATGATTTCAGAAAAATGCAAAGTCGTTATAAGAATTACCAACAAATTTATACTGATGGGTCAAAGGAAGACTCAAAGGTTGGTTGTGCTGTTATATCAGACAACCATAGTAATATGCAACGTATACCTGACGATTCATCAATTTTCACTGCTGAAGCCAAAGCAGTTGATCTAGCTTTAGATTTCATTAGCACTTGTGATGCAAACAATAAATTTATTATATTTTCTGACTCGCTCTCTGTATTGAAAGCAATGAACCATACCAGTTCAAAGAATCCACAGATTCAGAAACTTTTAGAAAAATGTCATGAGCTTTTAACTTATAAAGAAATTGTTCTCTGTTGGATTCCTAGTCAAATAGGTATCCAAGGGAATGAGATGGTAGATAAGCAAGCAAAAACATCGCTTTCATTAGAACCAACTTCTTTTAAAATTCCATTTTCCAATGTTAAGCCCTCTATCAATAAATATATCTTGGAAGAATGGCAAACTTCATGGAATAACAGCATTGGTAATAAACTTCTTGACATCAAACCAACTATTGGTGAATATCAATCGGTTGTTCGAAACATTAGAAGAGAAGAAGTAGTATTAGCTCGACTCCGCTTAGGTCATACAAGAGTCACTCATTCATACTTACTACAAGGTGAAGAGCATCCTCAATGTGTTGGTTGCGACGCACCTTTCACTGTACGTCACTTCCTTTTGGAATGTGGCGATTTTGCACAAGTAAGAAATAATTGCTTCCATGTTAATAACATGAAAGAATTATTTCAAGATATACATATTGATAGTATTATGACATTTTTAAGACAAATAAATCTTTTTAACAAAATCTAATTGCTGTTTTTAAAATCATGTTTTGTTTTACATTTGTATCAGACCATAATACAGATTATATTATGTTGTATTCTGTTCAGTTAGAGAACATGTACAGTTATCTGAATAGCCCTTTGAAACTGTCAGATATTGTACGTGATCTCTCCTGTCAACAATCGTATTGCAACTTATTTTCATAAAACAAACTCATCATCACCATTCCTTTTATTTTATCTTATAAATTTTTAACTTTTTCCATCCTCATCATGTTTAGTTAATACCGTCTGACGCTAATGACCCACAAGGGTTGATGCGTCGTTAAGCACCAAACAAACAAACAAACAAAGGTACACAGGCACAGAGTCTCCGCAGAATCTTTAGCTGCTCACATACACAAAGTATGGATGTAGATAAAGACTGACAGTCAAAATTGATGTTTCTAGCTATACTAGGTCAGTCAATATCAACGGAAGTATGGAACCGGGCCAGGATGGAACTTGCCACCCCAGGGTTGGTACGGAAATGGGGAAAACAGAATTCCAGGACTTTTTAAAGCATTTGATACGGAATAGTGATAGCCTCTAGCTGGTTGTCTATTTATATAACATACTCTTAGCATAGCGGTCGTGTGTATGGAACAAGACAGTTAAACGACAAGGGTAACGCTAAATGCGTAAAGGACCCCTTTACGTGTAAATGGCTCATTTTTAATTTTGCTTAAAGGACTTTTACTATTGTTGAACTGTTTCTTAGGTCCATGTATGTTAAATAAGCAAAAATGAAGCTTATTCTTGTACGTGTTGACATATTTGTTTTACATTGTTTGACATCTTACCTAAATCTACTGACATTTTGCAAGCATTTGAAATGGAATAGTGATACCTTCTGCGATTTTGTCTATTTATATAAACTTACCGAGGACTTGTGGGAAGAAGACGGTTAAAGAACCAATATTGATCCGGAATTAAAGTTAACTATCAAGAAGGGAAATACTGTTAGCATAACGTTGGGCGTAGACTTTTAAGAGTAAGACACGTCCCCAAGTAAACACACCATCAATTGAAAACAAGACCGCCTAAACGAGCCTCACATTATGTTATTTTTTTATTTGCATGAATTAAAACACTGTCTTATGACGGACATAATAGACAGTTTAATGCGCCCAAAGGAAGGCATATATAAGGTTCTCAGTCACTATACCAGAGCATATCTCTTGTATTATTTGAGATAGGAATCCAAAATTTGGTGTGTGTGTGTGTATCTTGCAATGGTGAAGTGCCGTGTACTATTTATGAGTCACAGTGACCTTAATCTAGACCTTTGACCTAGTTTTTAAAATAATCATGTCTCTTTTGGTGTGTGAATGGATGGAGGAGTGTCCCGTTTCATTTTCAGGTCACTGTGACCTTGACCTCTGACCTAGTTTCTAGAATCAGCATGGAGTCTGGTACACATATATATTCTTTGAGGTAGGAATCCCAAATTTGGTGTATGGGGTGATGTCGTGTACAATTTTGAGGGTCACTGTGACCGACCTAGTTTTTAGAATGGTTGTGTCCGAAGCATATCTCCTATATTATTTGAGCTATTAATCCCAAATTAGGTGTGTGGTTGCATCTTGGGATGGCAGAGTGCCATGTATTTAGTTTTGGGTCACTTTGACCTTGTCCTTTTTCTCTAGAATTATCGTGTCAGGAGCATATCTCCTATATTATTTGAGGTAGCAATCCTACATTTGGTAAATGGATGTATCTTTGGATGGTGATATATGATGGACCATTTTAGGTCACTGACCTTGACCTATGACCTTGTTTCTAGAATAATCGTGTCTGTTGCATATAGCCTATATTTAAGGTAGGAATCCAAAATTTAGTGTGCGGATTCCTCTTGGGATGGCGGAGTGGTGCATGCCATTTTGGGTACTTTCTTCTTACTTAATTTCAAGGGTTTTTCTTATCTGGAGCATATCTCCTTTATAACAAATAACTTACCTCACATGTGTCTTGTACTAAATTTGGGGGCATTCGTCACGTTACTGTGACATTTCTTGTTCTAATCTAAGGCCAAAAGGGTTTGTGACTAGTTAATTTGGTCTGTACAGCCTGAATTCTCCATGTGAGCTTAACATTTTTGTGCTTCAACAACAGCAGAATCTAGGGCGAAGATTTGGTACCAGTGCATTTAAGCCCCCCCCCCCCCCCCCAGTGACTTAGGCTGCCTTCTGTTCTAAGGGGGTGGTTCTGTTGTTGTTGATTCGTTGTTGATTGGTACTCCCATTGTGGGATCCTGTAATTGTCCCATGTTTTGCCGTGTGTTACTTTATGTCCATTCTAGTTTTGCAATAATGAAGATAGAGCTGATTGAATTGCCTAGTTTGTCTTCCTCGTGATTGTTGTGTGGCTCTTCCTTGTGGTGTCATGGGTTTGTAGGCAGTTTATGATTGTGGTATTTCCCAGATTATACTCACTTACTATTTCTGAAAACATGCATACTAAGAATAAGGAGTTTTGCACTTTTTATACCCCGCCACTTAAGTGTGGCGAGGTATAATGTTATACCCTTCGGTGTCTGTCCGTCCGTGCTCACCATTTCCGATCGATAACTTGAGTATTTATTCACGGATTTTTTTCAAATTTTGCATACATATTGTTATCGGCGATGAGTGGTATGGGATTGTTAATGGGCAAAATCCGTCCATTTTTAACGGAGTTACTGCCCTTTTTCGTATTGGAAAAATGGTTTCTGGCCTGCTATTCCTTTACTGTTCATGATATCTGAATGAAACTTCACAGATATGTTGCACATCAAAGGTTACATATTGTGACTAAGGACCGTCACTCTGACCTTCCCAGTTTGTGAGTTATCCGCCCTTGATAGGTCTGAAAAAAGGTTTTTGACCTATTGTTCCTTTACTATGTGGAATATCTGAATATAACTTCACAGATATGTTTCACATCAAAGGTAACATATTGTGACTAAGAACCGTCACTCTTACCTTTCCCGTTTGTGAGTTATCCGCCCTTGATTGAATTAAAAAATGTTTTTTACCCGTAGTTCCTTTACTATGTGGAATATTTAAATGAAACTTTACAGATATGTTTCACATCAAAGGTTACATACTGTGACAAAGAACCATCACTCTTACCTTTCCAGTTCATGAGTTATCTGCCCTTGATTGATCTGAAAAACGGTTTTTGACCTGTAGTTTATTTACTATATGGAATATCTGAATGAAACTTACAGATATGTTGATCATCAAAGGTTACATATTGTGACTAAGGATCTTCACTCTTACCTTTCCAGTTCATGAGTTATCTACCCTTGATTGATCTGAAAAATGGTTTTTGACCTGTAGTTCATTTACTATATGGAATATCTGAATGAAACTTCACAGATATGTTGAACATCAAAGGTTACATATTTTTAGTAAGGACCGTCACCCTTTTCTTTCCAGTTCATGAGTTATCCGCCCTTGATTGATCTGAAAAATGGTTTTTGACCTGTAGTTCATTTACTATATGGAGTATCTGAATGAAACTTCACAGATATGTTGACCATCAAAGGTTACATATTGTGAATAAGGACGTCATATCACTGTCTATCTCAGTTCTGTTGCTATTTAGGCATTATATATCTCACAAAATAACTTTTGGTGCCCCAGCAGTGGCGGGGTATTATGCAGTGCTTGCGGTGCTTTTATTTGGTTTATTCATTTGAAAGCAATTAACTATGCAAGCCCCTCCCCACCTTTTTAAAAAGGAAAATTTATTTCAACCGTAAACGTCAAAGTGGAAATAGAAAAATGCACACTCGTTTTCTTTGATTCTGTGCATACTTGATTCACTGTTCGATGTACACCTTCCAGTGTTCTAGCGAATCAAGTCATAGGTGCAGTGTTCGGTGCATTACACTTTCTGACCCTCCGAAATAGTAGGTGTGAATGTCCTGGAAGAAAGTACATTACACAGGGTGCATGTTCTCATACCAGCAAAAGATTCAAACAAATCTCTCACGTGCCTGTTTATAAAATAGTTATTGTTGCAGAAACACCAGTGGATGAGTTTCTCTCATGATCTGTAATTCATTTGTCAGAAGCATATTTGATTATTTGTTGGGTTAAATTTCAATTATTTTTTTCTACACCATACTTAATTGCATATTGGTTCAGGTGAACTGCTCCGAACATGATCCTATAATTTTATGCTTGATTCTTGCTGAAAAGTTCTGTTTCACAATCGTAAAAATAGAAATCTGTCAGCAAAATTATTTCACTAAAAGGAAACTTATGAATAAACTGGGTAATTTTGGGTGGTAAATAAATAAAAAAAAAAAAAATAGCAAACGCAGCTATAAATGCAAAATTACATGTTTCTTTGCTAGATTCGTGTTCTATACTTGATTCATTGTGGAACAGTGATCACAGAACGTAACAATACACTCAAAAATCACTAGATCGGTGCACACCAAACGGCCGAATCAAGCACGCCCTCTGATTCCGACGATAAAAACCGGGACTACCGCACGAATAGAATAGATTACGAGTCGCACCTTGCTCTCCGACGTGTATCTTCACTCAGTTTTTTGCGATTTTCACAGGTTTTTTTAGCTCATCCCATTAATCCGAAAGAACTCGTTGTATTTTATTTTTCAAGGACTAATTTATATTTTCAAGGATAATTTTACAAAATTCCAGGACAAATTACATTTTTCGATTTCTAGGAGTTTTCCAGGACCAAGGTCAAATTCAAGGACTTTTTCAGGTCTGTGGGAACCCTGGACCTCCCATGGATCTGCAGTCACACACATCTGTAGTCAGACATGCTACTGACTACGCTATGCGGCCTGGTAAAGCCTGCATTGTGATAAATAGTGTAACTGCCATTGGTGTCATTCATATGCTTAAAATCAGAGCCGGATTGATTGTTGAGGGGGTCATATGAAACATTTGTATCTTTTCTTGTCCTATTTGACTATTTAAAATAGTTATCAGAAGGAAAGGCATAAGTAAATGATAAGTAGTATTAAACTGCCAACCTAGTATATGTACATTTATTGGATGAGATAATACTTAGTGTCACTGCAAGCAAATATGGAATGATGATAATTATTGAGCTCACATTTAGCTTTCCCCGCTAAAGTTTATTCAAAGAAGATAGCTCAAAAGTGTAGCAAGGAGGAGCAACCATTTTTGCAAGTGACACATCCATCGTCTTGACACCTGACAAATATGTATACCAAATATCTCCAAGCGTATCAGTTATCGAGTTCACAAGCTTTCCAGTTTATTCAAGGGAGACAACTCAAAAGGGCAAGCAACCAATAGCATTACACACCCTCCTTATATATATTAATACCAATTATCATCAAACTATCTTAAAGGGTATGGGTTAGTGTGTGCACACTTGAAACCCTATATTTTGCTGTATAGTAACGATCATATATACATTGTATATATATATATAAATCCTTTGAAAGTAAGAAAGAGGACAAAGATCAGGAATCGATTCAATCAAGCACCACACATGACCCAGAAAACCAATGGGAAAGTGACAACTTCGTCAGCCTTTTCCCAGCTGGTGACCTCAGGGCATTAATAAACACACGCGCACGAAAGCATATCGAAAACAAGACAGAAATAACATAAATGATCCACTTTGGAACGGTCGGTAAAAATATTAACTGGAGGGCTTAAACCGGTTTAACGGCGCCAACCTCACCTTTAATTCAGATGTGAATCAAGACACATAGCTATTAGGTTTGCATGAAAGACCCCTAACTTATCAATGCATCATCTCCTTTAACATATAAATCAAGATATAAAAAGGAGATAAAGCAAAGATTAGGACTCAACAGTAAATAAAACTGAATACCAGAGCAAAAGAAATCCAACAGGTAAACCCCGGTAAGCATCAGGCCCCTACCATCTCATCAATAGAAGACTGGAAACCCTTAGATGATTACTTCTTCCAAACATTGAGGACCCAGATAAAATTCCACTGAACACGGAATTTAGTCAGAATCTGTACTGTTTGGTAAGACTAAATCAATTTGCAGAGTAGGAAATACAATTAAGTAGTTTTTAGAAATTACACTTATAACCTGTGGCCCAAAATAGATACAATGGGCAAACATGGCTTAGCTGGATAAAATTTATGGAACAATCCAATGGTCTACAAAGGTTTCAATGATTATGCATTATAACTGTATAGAGTTATAATTTCTCATTATAAGATTATTGATAATAACATCAATGTAATGCAACAGACTGCATGGTTGGTGGTCACGGTTGGCAACTTTGCTTTCCTCTTTAATTGCACTCAGGCGGGTCCGACCTCAGACTCTATGAAGGTTCCGACTCAAAGAATTATTTATAGATGAGCGGCTTAAGGCCTGATGTTGTGTCAGTTGTTTGGCCAACTGGGGATTAACTGTTGGATGTATTTTACTCCGGTATTCAGTTGTATATACTGTTGAGTCCTTATCTTTGTTTTATCTCCTTTTTATATCTCAATTTGTATTTACTAGATGATACATCGATAAGTTAGGGATCTTTTATGCGAACCAAACATCTTTTTGTCTAGATCAACATCAGAAGTAAGGATGAGGTTGGTACCATGAAAATAGTTAAAGCTCTCCAGTAAAAAAAATACTGACCGTTCCAAGGAGGTGCTTCTTTTGTGGATACTTTTTTATGCCCCCAATGGAACTTCGAAAGGCATTTAGTAATTGCACTGTCCGTCCATCCGTCCCGCTTCATGTCGGGTGCATATCTCCTATATTCTTTGAGGTAGGAATTCCAAATTTGGTGTGTGGATGCATCTTGGGATGGCGGAGTGTCGCGTACTGTTTTTGGGTCACTGTGACCTTGACCTCTGACTTAGTTTTTATAGTAATAAAATGTCCGTCCGTCCCGCTTCGTGTCCGGTGCATATCTCCTATACTCTTTGAGGTAGGAATTCCAAATTTGATGTGTGGATGCATCTTGGGATGGCGGAGTGTTGCGTATCATTTTTGGGTCACTGTGACCTTGACCTCTGACCTAGTTTTTAGAATAATCGTGTCGGGAGCATATCTCTTATATTATTTGAGGTAGGAATTTCAAATTTTGTGTGTGGATGCATCTTGAGATAAGAAAGTGTCGCGTACCATAATTGGGTCTCTGTGACCTTGAACTTGACTTGACCTAGTTTTAAAAATGGCATTGATTCTGGTGCATATTCCTATATTCTTTGAGATAAGAATTCCAAATTTGGTGTGTAAATGCATATTGGGATGACAGAGTGTCGCATACCATTTTCAGGTTCTTGTGACCTTGACCTCTGACCTAGTTTTTAGAATAATTGTATTCGCAGCATATCCCTAATATTATTTGAGGTAGGAATCTCAAATTTGGTGTGTGAATGTATTTTGGTATGACGAAGTGTCCCATACCATAATTGGGTCAGTGACCTTGACCTCTGACCTAGTTTCTAGAAACTGCATTGAGTCTGGCGCATATCTCTATATTCTTTGAAATAGTAATTCCAAATTTTTTGTGTAAATGCATCTTGGAATGGTGGAGTGTCACAAACCATTTTGGGTCACTGTGACCTTGACATCTGACCTAGTTTTTAGAATAATCATGTCGGGAGCATATCTCTTATATTATCTCAAATTTGGTGTGATGATGCATCTTGGGATGAGAAAGTCTAGCAAACCATAATTGGGTCACTGTGACCTTGAACTTTACCCATGACCTAGTTTTTAGAATAATAGTATTTGGAGCATATCTCTTGTGTTATTTGAGGTAGGAATCTCGAATTTGGTGTGTGGATGCATCTTGGGATGACCAAGTGTCCTGTACCATAATTGGGTAACTGTGACCTTGAACTTGACCTGACCTAGTTTCTAGAAACTGCATTGAGTCTGATGCATATCTCCTATATTCATTGAAATAGGAATTCCAAATTTTGTGTGTAAATGCATCTTGGAATGGCGGAGTGTCACATACCATTTTGGGTCACTTTGACCTCTGACCTAGTTTTTAGAATAATCATGTCGGGAGATATCTCAAATATTATTTCAGCTAGGAGTCTCAAATTAGGTGTGATGATGCATCTTGAGATGAGGAAGTGTAGCAAACCATAATTGGGTCACTGTGACCTTGAACTTTACCTAGACCTAGTTTTTAGAATAATCGTGTCCGGGCACATTTCTTATATTATTTGAGGTAGGAATCTCAAATTTGGTGTGTGAATGCATCTTGGGATGATGGAGTGTCGCATACCACAATTGGGTCGCTATAAACTTGAATTTGACCTCTGACCTAGTTTCTAGAAACTGCATTGAGTCTGATGCATATCTCCGAATTTCTTTGAGATAGGAATTCCAAATTTGGTGTTTAAATGTATCTTGAGATGAAGGAGTGTCACATACCATTTCGGGTCACTGTGACCTTGACCTCTGATCTAGTTTTAAGAATTATTGTGTACGGAGCATATCTCTTATATTCTTTGAGGTAGGAATTCCAAATTTGGTGTGTATATGCATCTTGGGATGGGGAAGTGTCACTTGCCATTTTCGGGTCACTTGACCTCTGACCTTGTTTTAATGATAATTGTGTCAGGAGCATATCTCTTATATTATTTGAGATAGGAATCCCAATTTTGGTGTATGAATGTATCTTGGGATGGTGGAGTGTCTTTTACCTTTTATGGGTCACTGTGACCTTGACCTCTGACCTAGTTTTTAGAAAAGTCGTGTCCGGAGCATTTCTTATATTATTAAAGGTAAGAATCCCAAATTTGGTGTGTGGATGCAACTTTTGATGGCGGAGTATCACGTACCATTTTTGGGTCACTCTGACCTTGTTTGTTAAAAAATTGTGTCCAGAACATATCTTTTATATTATTTGAGATGGGAATCCCAAATTTGCTGTATGGATACATCTTTGGATGCTGATGTGTAGCATACCATTTTAGGTCACTGTGATCTTGACCTATGACCTAGTTTCTAGAATAATCGTGTATGGAGCATATCTCCTATATTATTTGATGAAGGAATCCCAAATTTGGTGTGTTGATTCCTTTTGGGATGGCGGAGTGGTGCATACGTTTTGGGGTCACTTTTACCTTGACATTGACTTCTGGCCTCATTTCTAGGTTTTTCGTGTCTGGAGCATATCTCCTATGTTACAGCTAACTTTCCTCAAATGTGTCTTATGCTAGACCAATTCCTTTGGGGGCATTCGTCACGTGACTGACATTTCTTGTTGTTATTTATGTTTCATGTCTGTCATGCTGTCTTGTCTGTTCATTGCAGCCTTATGTTCACCTGCTGGGAAATGGCTAAATCTCTTGGCACTCTCGTGTGAATGTTTCTTTTTATTTTAGCTCACCTGAGCCATTGGCTCATGGTGAGCTATTGAGTCCGTTGGATGTCTGTTGTGCGCTGTCAACAATTGCTTTAAAGGACATCTCCCAAACTACTGACTCGAGTATAACCAATTTGACAGGAGTGATCATTATATGGCTTTCTTTCATATTTGTTCAAATGTTTATGGTCCGTTGCATATCTAGGTCACACAGGCTAAAAAACGATTTTCGAGATGCTCTCTTTTATAATTATTCAAATGGTTATGGTTCGTTGCATATCTAGGTCACACAGGCTAAAAAAAAAATCGGTCCCCTTAGAGGTACAGAGAAAGCCACCTCTGGAAGATTCTATGACTTATACAACAAAATCCACCAGTTTGCCATGGGTGGTTTTCTCTGTAACTCAAAGGGGATGGTCTGGAGAATGAGAGTATACAGAATATGGGTGTATCAACACGTCTCTTTGGCCTGTTTGATGGTGTAGATGGAGGGGCATGGGTCTGGTCTCTAATCGGCTTTGTCATGCTAAGCCCCAGGAAACTAAAAATGTAAAATAATACTTCTTATATCTTTGTTCTATAGTATCGTTCTGATGCCAACAACGTGTCCATTATCTTATTTATTCTATCTTTTATAAAATAAGTCCTGGAAAGCAGTAGCTAAACGGGTCAATCGGGCAGATTTTATTTGTGCGAGTATACCTTCTATGTATCTCTAGCACTGGAGGTCGGAAATCCACTCCATAAATATTTCTTCTCCCTTGTTGGCCTCCACGGTGGACGGGGAGCATGGAGGATGAATCTTACAACAAAACTAGCATGGCTTCTTGATCAGCAAAAAGACGCTCGAAACGAATATCTGACACCGATTCTGATTATGCTTTTTTAGCTTCTCAAACAAGTCAAGTTCCCTTTCTCGACCAAAAAAACCCTATGTTTCTAAATTTATTTTGATACATGCAGAAAAAGAAGATGAGAATATTTCTTCTCTTTCTACATTCCTTCTACATAAAACTATAATGAGCATGACAGGTGAACTAAAAAGCAAAAAAAGGCTAAGATCTGGTGTGCGAAGGAAAAATCCAGGACACATCTTTTTAAATTGGAGAACTTCTACAGATTAAAATTAAAATGCACGTCTACCGCGATAGTGTTCAGAGACCAACAAATACATTAGATTTTACTTTCAATACACCAATTTCACCATCAGTTGTAAAAATAGGGTTTATACAAGCAAAAGTTGACGTATTCGTTGTTATCAATGTCAAGTGTTTGGCCACCACGAAAACAAGTGTGGCAGACAAGCTATATGCGTTAACTACAGTATGCCTGAGCATTGCCCACTTGGCTAGTGTCAAAGACCTGCCAAGTTTGTAAATGCTCAGGGGAACACCCATCAACTCTAAACAGTGCACAGCTTGGGAGATGGAGAAGAAAATTCTCAAGTTAAAATGTGAACAGAACATCTCGTTCCCAGAAGCTTGAAAACAATATGAACAATTTTGTGATACTAGAACATATGCATTGCTGTTAAACCAGGCACTTGCAACAAATTAGCACAAACAGAAGACAAAAGTACACAAACAGAGGACAGTATCACACAATACACGAAGCAAACAACATCGGAAAAAGTAAAAAAAAAAAAAACTACAGGAAAAGGAAAAGCCAAAATACTTCATCTACTCTTCCAATGCCAGCTCTTAAGCCGGCAGCCCTTGAAATGATGAAGAAGGAGAGGAAGAAAAAAGAAGAAAGAAAAACAAAAAGGACAGCGACAGCAATACTTTAAAGAACAAGCACAGAAACAGAGAAAAGAGCAGGCAGAAAAGCTCGGACCAATCCATTTCCTGTGTTACATAAAGATGATGAGGTAGTTGACATTGAGGGAGATTCTGTGGTTTTTATAGACTCTTCTTCCAGTGATCATCTTACCACGATTACCAATAACTTAAATAATGGAGGGTTTTAATCTAACCATTTTTAGTACCCTTTTAATATTATTTTCAAGTATGGATTTTAAACATAAAATTATACAATGGAATTGTCGAGGTTTGAAACCTAATTATAATGAAGTATCTCTATTGTTTTCAGAATATAAACCACCTGCATTTTGTTTTCAAGAAACATTTCTTAAACCAGATGATGGCCTCTCGTTAAAAGGTTTTAATATATATATAACTATGTTCATACTGATTGTCTAAGGCCTTTTGGTGGTTCCTTAATATTTGTAAAATCATCTTTCCCACAAAGAAAGATTGATTTACAATCAGAATTACATGCAACTGCTTGTTCTGTATATATTCCATATAACCATATGTTCTGTATATATTATTTCGTCATTTTCTCTTAATTCTCAACACTTGGACAATTTACTGCAACAACTTACTTCTCCGTATAACATATTATTAGGTGACTTCAGTGGTCACAACATCCTCTGGGGCCATAGAAACAATGATTACAGGGGTGTACTTATCGAAACTTTCTTAACAAAGAATTATATATGTATTATGAATGATAAATATTACACTTAGCTTTCTTCAAGTACGAAGTATTTTTCATCTTTTGATTTTTCCTTCTGTCATCCATCGCTGTTTCTTGATTATAATTGGTCTGTATGTGAAGACCAACATCATTTTGATCACTTTTCTATAATCATTGAACAGAAAACTTTCTCCACTGAGGACCACAACTCAAAGTGGAAATTAAATAGAGCCAAATGGGATTTATTTAATACTCTATGCACTGGTAAATTTACACCAGAAAACTTCAAAGAATCCTCTGATCCTATATCTGACTTTACTTCTTCTCTTACTGAAATATCTTAAGAATGTATTCCTCAAACTTCGACAAATCCAACTAAAAGTAATCCATGGTACGACTGTAAAGAAGCTATTAAACAACATAAAAACTCTCTATCTAAATTTAAAAGGTTTCCAAATTCCAACAACGTAATTACATTAAAGTATTTAGAGCTAAAGCCCGCAGAACAATTAAAATTTTAAAACGTAAGTCATGGAGATCTTACGTTTCGAAAATCAATCCACAAGTTTATACTGATGGGTCAAAGGAAGACCTCGAGGTTGGTTGTGCTGTTATATCAGACAGCCACAGTCATATGCAACGTATACCTGATATTTCATCCATTTTCACTGCTGAGGTCTAGCTTTAGATTTCATTAGACTTTGTGACACTCACTATAAATTTATTATATTTTCTGACTCCCTTTCAGTATTGAAAGCAATGAACCATACCAGTTCAAAGATTCCACGGATTCAAAAACTTTTAGAAAAATGTCACGAGCTTCTAGCAAATAAAAACATTGTTCACTGTTGGATTCCTTGTCATATAGGCATCCCCGGGAATGAAATGGTATAGTCCTGCAGCGTTATTTTGACTATGTTGACATTGCGTATTTTCAATAATATTTACCAATAACAAAACTATTTTAAGTCACAATTTTTAGAATAATATACCTTGAAAATATTAACCTGATCCTGGCCTTTATCATTAACATAATTTCACAGCCGATTGAGCTTCTAAATATATCTTCGGCGTTCATCGTATAACTAATACGTAAATGCACGTGGTACTTTTTAACACAATAGATATATATATACCGCTATAATACTCAATTGTCTATCAGGTGCCTGCGTGGCTCAGTGGGTAGAACACGTGAATATTGCACACTTATATTTTTAAGCTTTACGTTGTTAGTTTGAATCCCGCACGCGACATTTATTATTGTACTATTGATAAGACTATTGTTTTTATGCCCCCAAAGGAACTTTGGGAGGCATATAGTAATCGCACTGTCTGTCAGTTTGTCCGTCCCGCTATGTGTCCGGTGCATATCTCCTATATTCTTTGAGGTAGGAATTCCAAATTTGGTGTGTGGATGCATCTTGGGATGAGGGAGTGTGGCGTACCACTTTCGGGTCACTGTGACCTTGACCTCTGACCTAGTTTTTATGCCCCCAAAGGAACTTTGGGAGGCATATAGTAATCGCACTGTCCGTCCGTGTGTCCGTCCTGCTTCGTGTCCGATGCATATCTCCTTTATTCTTTGGGGTAGGAATTCCAAATTTGGTGTGTGGATACATCTTGGGATGGCGGAGTGTCGCGTACCATTTTCAGGTCACTGTGACCTTGACCTCTGACCTAGTTTTAAGAATAATCGTGTCCGAAGCATATCTCTTATATTATTTGAGGTAGGAACCTCAAATTTGGTGTGTGGATGCATCTTGGGATGACAAAGTGTCGCGTACCAAAATTGGGTCACTGTGACCTTGAACTTGACCTCTGACCTAGTTTCTAGAAACTGCATTGAGTCTGGTGCATAACTCCTATATTCTTTGAGATAGGAATTCCAAATTTGGTGTGTAAATGCATCTTGAGATGACTGAGTGTCACATTTCATTTTCGGGTCACTGTGACCTTGACCTTGCACTCTGACCTAGTTTTAAGAATCATTGTGTCCAGAGCCTATCTCTTAACATTCTTTGAGGTAGGAATTCAAAATTTGGTGTGTGGATACATTTTGGGATGGCGGAGTTCCGCATACCATTTTCGGGTCACTGTGACCTTGACCTTGACCTCTGATCTAGTTTTTAGAATAATCGTGTCCGAAGCATATCTCATATTATTTGAGGTAGGAATCTCACATTTGGTGTGTGGATGCATCTTGGGATGACGAAGTGTCGCGTACCAAAATTTGGTCACTGTGACCTTGAACTTGACCTCTGACCTAGTTTCTAGAAACTGCATTGAGTCTGGTGCATGACTCCTATATTCTTTGAGATAGGAATTCCAAATTTGGTGTGTAATTGCATCTTGAGATGACTGAGTGTCATATTTCATTTTCAGGTCACTGTGACCTTGACTTTGAACTTTGACCTAGTTTTAAGAGTTATTGTGTCCAGAGCCTACCTCTTACATTCTTTGAGGTAGGAATTCCAAATTTAGTGTTTGGATGCATCTTGGGATGGTGGAGTGTCACATACCATTTTTGGGTCACTGTGACCTTGACCTCTGATCTAGTTTTTAGAATAATCATGTCTATAGCATATCTCTTAATTATTTGAGGTAGGAATCTCAAATTTGGTGTGTGGATGCATCTTGCAATGACAAAGTGTCCAGTACCATAATTGGGTCACTGTGACCTTGAACTTGACCTCTGACCTAGTTTTTAAAAACTGCATTGAGTCTGTGCATATTTTCTATATTCTTTGAGACAGGAATTCCAAATTTGGTGTGTATATGCATCTTGGGATAGGAGAGTGTCACATACCATTTTCGGGTCACTGTGACCTTGACCTCTGACATTGTTTTAATAATAATTGTGTCAGGAGCATATCTCTTATATTATTTGAGATAGGAATCCCAATTTTGGTGTGTGAATGCATCTTGGGATGGTGGAGTGTCTTGTACCATTTATGGGTCACTGTGACCTTGACCTCTGACCTAGTTTTTAGAAAAAATCGTGTCCTGAGCATATCTCTTATATTATTAAAGGTAGGAATCCCAAATTTGGTGTGTGGGTGCAACTTTGGATGGCGGAGTGCCAGGTACCATTTTTCGGTCACCTTGACCTCTGACCTAGTTTGTTGAATAATCGTGTCCAGAACATATCTCGTATTATTTGAGTTGGGAATCCCAAATTTGCTGTATGGATACATCTTTGGATGATTATTTGTGGCATACCATTTAAGGTCACTGTGATCTTGACCTTTGACCTAGTTTCTAGAATGATCGTGGTTGGAGCATATATCCTATATTATTTGATGTAGGAATCCCAAATTTGGTGTGTTGATTCCTCTTGGGATGGCAGAGTGGTGCATACTGTTTTGGGACACTTTTATCTTGACCTTGTCTTCTGGCCACATTTCGAGGTTTTTCGTGTTTGGAGCCTATCTGCTTTATTACAGCTAACTTTCCTCACATGTGTCTTATGCAAGACCAATTCCTTTGGGGGCATTTGTCACGTGACTGTGACATTTCTTGTTAGAATAATCAAAATCGTGTCCGGAGCATATCTCTTATATTATTTGAGGTAGGAATCTCAAATTTTGTGTGTGGATGCATATTGGGATGACGAAGTGTCGCATACCATGGATGCATCTTGGGATGACAAAGTGTCGCATACCATAGTTGGGTCACTATAACCTTGAACTTGACCTCTGACCTAGTTTCTAGAAACTGCATTGAGTCTGGTGCATATCTCCTATATTCTATGAGATAGGAATCTCAAATTTGGTGTGTTAATGCATCTTGGGATGGCGGAGTGTCACATACCGTTTTCGGGTCACTTTGACCTTGAACTCTGACCTATTTATAAGAATAATCATGTCCGGAGTATATCTCTAATAATATTTTAGCTATGAATCTCAAATTTGGTGTGATGATGCATCTTGAGATGACGAAGTGACGCGTACCATAATTGGGTCACTGTGACCTTGAACTTGACCTATGACCTAGTTTAAAGAATAATCGTGTCCGGAGCATATCTCATATATTTTGAGGTAGGAACCTCAAATTTGGTGTGTGAACTCATCTTGGGATGGGGAAGTGTCGCGTACCATAATTGGATCACTGTGACCTTGAACTTGACCTCAAAGGTTGGTTGTGCTGTTTTATCAGACAACCATAGTAATATGCAACGTATACCTGGCGATTCATCAATTTTCACTGCTGAAGCCAAAGCAGTCGATCTAGCTTTAGATTTCATTAGCACTTGTGATGCTAACAATAAATTTATTATATTTTCTGACTCGCTTTCTGTATTAAAAGCAATGAACCATACCAGTTCAAAGAATCCACAGATTCAGAAACTTTTAGAAAAATGTCATGAGCTTTTACCTAATAAAGAAATTGTTCTCTGTTGGATTCCTAGTCATATAGGAATACAAGGGAATGAGATGGTAGATAAGCAAGCAAAAACATCGCTTTCATTAGAACCAACTTCTTTTAAAATTCCATTTTCCAATTTTAAGCCATCTATCAATAAATATATCTTGGAAGAATGGCAAACTTCATGGAATAACAGCATTGGTAATAAACTTCTTGACATCAAACCAACTATTGGTGAATATCAATTAGTTGTTCGAAACATTAGAAGAGAAGAAGTAGTTTTAGCTCGACTCCGCTTAGGTCATACAAGAGTCACTCATTCATACTTACTACAAGGTGAAGAGCTGCCACAATGTGTTGGTTGCGACGCACCATTCACTGTACGTCACTTCCTTTTGGAGTGTGGCGATTTTGCACAAGTAAGAAATAATTGCTTCCATGTTGATAACATGAAAGAATTATTTCAAGATATACATATTGATAGTATTATGATATTTTTAAGACAAATAAATCTTTTTAACAAAATCTAATTGCTATTTTTAAAATCATGTTTTGTTTTACATTTGTATCAGACCATAATACAGATTTTTTAATGTTGTATTCTGTTCAGTTAGAGAACATGTACAGTTATCTGAATAGCTCTTTGAAACTGTCAGATATTGTGCGTGGTCTCTCCTGTCAACAATCGTATTTCAACTAATTGTCACTATACAATCTCATCAACATCATTCCTTTTATTTTATCTTATAAATTTTTACTTTTTCCATCTTCATCATGTTTAGTTTAATACCGTCTGACGCTAATGACCCACAAGGGTTGATGCGTCGTTAAGAACCAAACAAACAAACAAACAAAACTGACCTAATTTCTAGACACTGCATTGGGTGCATATCTCCTATATTCTTTTAGCTAGGAATTACAAATTGGTGTCTAAATGCATCTTGAGAAGAGAGAGTGTCACACATACCATTTCGGGTCACTGTGACCTTGACCTAGTTTTAAGATTTTTTGTGTTCGGAGCATATCTCTTATATTCTTTGAGGTAGGAATTCCAAATTTGGTGTGTATATGCATCTTGGGATGGTGGTTTCTCACATATTATATTCGGGTCACTGTGACCTTGACCTCTGACCTAGTTTTAATAATAATTGTGTCAGGAGCATATCTCCTATATTGTTTGAGGGGAATCCCAAATTTGGTGTGTGAATGCATCTTGGGATAATTGAGCGTCTTGTACCATTTACGGGTCACTGTGACCTTGACCTCTGACCTAGTTTTAATAATAATTGTGTCAGGAGCACATCTCTTTTATTATTTAAGATAGGAATCCCAAATTTGGTGTGTGAATGCATCTTGGGATGGAGGAGTGTCTTGTACCATTTACAGGTCACTGTGACCTTGACCTCTGGCCTAGTTTTTAGAAAAATCATGTCCAGAGGATATCTCTTATATTATTAAAGGTAGGAATCCCAAATTTGGTGGGTGGATGCAACTTTGGATGGTGGTGTGTCACATACCATTTTTGGGTCTCTTTGACCTTGACCTCTGACCTAGTTTGTAGAATAATCGTGTCCAGAACATATCTCTTACATTAGTTGAGATGGGAATCCCAAATTTGCTGTATGGATACATCTTTGGATGCTGATATGTCGCATACCATTTTTAGGTCACTGATCTTGACCAATGACCTAGTTTCTAGAATAATGGTGTCTGGAGCATATCTCCAATATTATTTGATGTAGGAATCCCAAATTTGGTGTGTTGATTCCTCTTGGGATAGCGAAGTGGTGCATACCATTTTGGGTCACTTTGACCTTGACATTGACTTCTGACCTCATTTCTAGGTTTATCGTGTCTGGAGCATATCTCCTATATTACAGCAAACTTTCCTCAAATGTGTCTTATGCTTGACCAATTCCTTTAGGGGCATTCGTCACGTGACTGTGACATTTCTTGTTATTTTTATTAAAAGTTCTCCTTTTGCAATATCCTTTCTCTATTTTAATTAGTTTGATCTCTTTGGTGACAACAACAATCCCTCGTCGGATCCGTAACACTGTACTTCAACTATCGCCTGTCATCTCTTCAGTTTTTGAAATATGAGCTGCGACATGAGATTTCCAACATGTGGCATTTTGACACGAATAGGCACAGATGAGCCTGTGCACCCTCCTTTTAAAATTTGAAACTAAATGCTGTTCAATCAGTAGCTTAACAGCCATAGAATATTAAAGTGACTAGCAAAGTCACTGATCAGACTGTGTGTATGCGCATGCTGGTCTGAGCCTTTGCTTGTCGCACATACCACATTGTTGGAATTCTCATGTCGTGGCTCATATATGGACCTCCTTGCTGCTCTTTAGAGAAACGCTTCGACCTGCTATAACTGATATATTTTGCTTTGGACCCAAGAGCACAGGTGTAGACATATATTCGCTAACTAAATTCTAACTCAAAGCATCAAGAAGTTGTCAGTCATTACATTTTCAAAGAAGTGTGAACTTTAATGCTTTGTGTTTATGTGCATTTCTTTGACATGAAAACAAAGAAAAATTAATAAAAAAGTTGGGTCGACCAGGATTCGAACCCACAGTTTACGTATCTGGTGCTATTCTGACTAACCACACGACTACCGTAGAAAGTACAACTTCATTGAATTATCAACGGATCTCATCGCAATTGTACCAAGACGTTTATTTCCGATATTACTCGAAACATACCGATTGCACACGATCCACCACGAAGAGCTATATATTCAGTGGTAATATTGTAATAATTTATTCATGCATAAAGGTCAGGATCAGGTTAATTTTGTAGAGGTATAAAATGTTATATGCACATACCAATCACAAGGAGAATTCGTAGCATACTGGATGAATTGCTTGTCCTCTGGCATAGAGGATGCAAGTTCGAACCCCGTCACCGTACCTTGTTTTTTTTTTCTTTTTTTTCATATTTTTATCAATTTATTTATATATGTATACATATAATTCATAATCATTTTCAAACCATTTGGGTTGCTGAATACCGCTTTAATGACAGCAAACAATGCATAACCTATTGAGTTGATGCATTCAGTGGCATCTCGCATATGCGTTTTCGTGTTTGATAATGTCTTATTTGATGAACACTTTGTATTTATGTTAAAACTGTTTTCCAATAATGCTTAAAGGATTTATGTGAAAATATGATACAATAAAAATGAAGAAAAAGAAATGAAAGCGTTGATGGGATTCAAACCTGTGCATAATGGAAAATAAATGTATTTTCTACTGCCAGCGACTCTACCTACTGAGCTATACAAGCTGATATCAAATAGTTTTCAAAACTACACCTGACTGCGGAATATGCCAGCCTTATGTTTTGACTTTTAATGTTTACAAACAAGCAAATATAAACATGGTCATTACATCTTGGCAGCACTATAGATCAACAAGCAAAAACATCTCTTTCATTAGAACCAACTTCTTTTAAGCTTCCATTTTCCAGTTTTAAACCATCTACATGTATCAATAAATATATCTTAGATGAATGGCAAACTTCATGGAATAACAGCATTGAAAATAAACTTCTTGAGATTAAACCAACTATTGGTGAGTATCAATCAGTTGTTCGAAATATAAGAAAAGAAGTTGTTTTGGCTCATGATCTTTCCTGTCAACAATCATATTGCAACCCAATGTCTTGATCCAAATTCACCATCATCACTTGCTTCATATATTACTATTGTTTTGCTTTTTCATTCCAAATCGTGTTTAATTTAATATCGTGTGACGCTAATGACCCACAAGGGTCTAACAAGCATCTAACAAACAAACACTCTACAGCGCAAAGGTGCTTGGGAAGGTTTACCAAAACATCATCCTGAGTTGCTCCCCTTTGTTTCGTATACAAACGTTTTACAAAATATAAATCATAAATGAAAAGGCATGTTTGAAGCAAATTCAGGAGATGTAGTTCCCCCAGTACAGGAGAAACCATGATCAGAAAAGCCAGCACTTCGGGAGATTATCCAAAACTATTCGGTGTATCAATAAGTGTGGGGTCTGCATTCTGGCTAACCCCTTAAACAAAATCAGGTGGTTATCCAGCAAACAAGCACAATATAATGGGAAATAAAACTATAGAAAAGAAAGATTATGCCAGAATTAATCTTCGTTGTGTATCTTTTTTTGAAGATATTTTTGGTTTGCCGTGAAACCTCTGTGACCAAATTTTTTCGGATGTTTTGTTGTAAATTTCCGACCTTTCCGTTATTTCGTGATTCCTTGAAGTCAATCTCTCTTTTCAAACAGCACAGCTATGCTTCTTTTGCCCTAGTAGTTGTAGTCAACGAATGTCGTCTAAATATTCAGTGGATAATAAAACTTCACGCCTCCCCACACTTTATATGCCAATCATGCATTTATAACTTGCATGTTACTTGAAGTTGCGTTTACGACACAATAAAGTGTACTATACATCTACATTAACAATTGATAGCCATTGAAGCTGTTCGCAATGGCGTTTGATGTTTGTTTTTTATACGAGGGAATTTATCTTTATCTTAAAATAGATGATGGCCATCCTAAGATCATTATTTAAAAAAAAAACACTTGGGGTACAGAAAGATTCAAGGTCGTCTTATTTGGGTTTCAGAGACCATCTAGGAAGAAGTTCGTCACATGAGATAGTTTCAATAGTTGCAAGCGAGCAACAAAGGTATAGACCAGCCTGTGTATCCCCATGTTCTTGTCAGCGCCATTGCAATTTCCTATTTGGAAAGATTAATAACTACATACCTTACCTATACTACAAAACTTTGTGAGCTTGAATTCCAAGGATACAATCACTAAAATAGATGTACCCATTCAGACCCAATCGAGCATATTATCTTATGGTAAATCAAAGATTAAACACGAACTACTGCCCATAGCAATAAACGTAACTCTAAATCATCAAGGGAGGAAATACTTGGTAGCGTTCGATTATGGCAAAGTGAAATTTTACGCAACTATGATATGTTTTCTACAGACAGTAATGCCGTTGGTAATCTGAAAGTGATTAATATCACGTTAAAAATGCAAACAAAATTTTAGGTATGATGAACAACAAAAGTTGGCATCCTTTACGGATACTAAACGATGGACGCTCAGCTCTGTGTGAAGAAAAACAATCAGTCAATGTAATGGAACACGCAATTTACCAGGGAAATGTCAGTCGACTGTTCGCGGTTTTTGACAGCCCACAACAACACTAATGATATAACTACATGTATATAGATCTAAATCTATATATAATTTTCTGGTTTTATTTTACCTGCATTAAAATTTCACCAAGACAGACTATTATGGCTCGTCACGTTCCCTAGCGTCTACTTTGAACCTGGCGTGCGCTAATAATGTTACTTGCTCTTATGACGTCAGTATGCGTAAATGACAAGTATTGGCGCTGACGTGGAGAGTCCTCGCTTTAATTTGCGTCCTAAACAATTTGCCTTATGTCAAATGTGTTCCAATATTTAGCTACAACGGCTATCCTGGGCTTAGGTTGACCCAGTATATTTGCGAGTCTAAATTATAGAAGGCCTGCTCTAAATTTACAAAGGTATGCGAGGAATTCTGCCGTCGGGGTCTGTGAACAGCAAAGGCGCAGACCAGCTTGTGTATCTGCGCAGTCTGATCAGCGCCTTTGCTATTCACTTATTGAATAGTATCATATTAAAACTTCCTCCAAGCGAGATTTCACTATTCTATCTATAGTCTCTGTGGCTGAGAAGGCTGGTTTTGGTATGATCTTATCGGAAACCCTGAAGGCAGGTTTTGTCTCATTGATGCTCATTTATATTCATGTAAATGCGGACCCAATCCACAAAACTGGTTCATGTGATGTGCACATAGAAAATGTCTAGCCCCTCTAGACTACTCGTGGCCAATTCCGCCCATGACCAACGCCGACGGAATCCGTACCAAAAATAATACCCCCACCCAGCCACTGAATACCCCCTTCGGTAGCGGGAAGGGTGTAGGCATAAAAAGAACCTTTTCATATAAATGTGGGTCCAACCAAAGCATAGGTAAGTTACAGGTGCTCAGTGAGACGGTTCTTTGAGCACCCAAAACAAATATAATAATAATGAGCAATAAAATATTTATAATCTTACGCTAAATTTTTTGCTAATCTCCAAGTCTACTCTACATTTGACATGTTTCAACCGAAAGATGCCCGTCAAGGGATATATAGATCTAATAGAATAAACCTCCTCTGGTCAAGTGTTAAGGTCTGGCCTTGCTTCGCGATCGGGCATTAGTATGGCGCCCTAGGTCGCAACAAAGATTTAAAAGCATTTCAAATTCTTGGATGAGTACATGTAGTATATATGCATCGATAAATTGAAGGGATGCATATCAAAACAGCACATTTTTCACCTAAAATAGACATGCAGAGTTACCCCGTGACCTTGAAAAACAATAAATGTCCCCCAAATATTACACCTCTATCCTAATGATGTATCTATGCAAATTTGGTCATAATATATCGACTAGGTGTTCAGACAAAATGCAGATAAGTTTCTCTTTACCGTGGGTGGGGTATTTTGGTATTGTTTTGGGTATGGAAAAGTCTTCTTATATACGCATATAAATGTTCCAAGTATTTGGAGTACATATTGGTGCTCGTACATATAGTGGCATTTGGAAGTTCACTGTGAGGTATTTCAATCAATAGTGTTTGGTTTGTAATATTTTAACATGCTTAGAAATAAGAAAAGCCTGCTTTAATAGTTCATTATTTTGCAGTTTAGGGGGTAGGGTAATCATTTGGTAATATCTCACTAATTAGACGGTGATTTTTTTTAAAATTATGTCATAATGCATCTTATATAATGATCACTTTCCTAAAAAAATAGAAAAAAAAACTTTTTTAAAGTGTGTTTAAATATTGAATTATCAGTCAGTAATTGCAGAAAATGAATGCATACATATCGGTGTCTGCTGGTTTGAAAGCGTGATATGAAGAAAAATACTAGTATAGCTACAAAAAAATGGTTTGAGAAGAAATTCTTAATTAACAATGGATTCGCATGTTTGTTTGAAATAACGATTTTCAAATACAAATTGAGTTACAGAATATTTTACTTGTCTTAATGAGTTTCCAAAAAGCTGCGTACGCAGACATGGCGCTTGTCATGAAAACTGTGCATTGTAAGACTACTTTTATACTTAAACTTGGATCCACAGCCCTCGCAGGTAAACGCATGAGAATAAGTGTGCGAAATCGTGTGTCTGTGCAGCCTGCTACGGGTAGCGAAAGCCGCATTACAAGACGTGCACTTGTGAACAAGCCCAGAATGCATTTTCATGTGCACGTGCAGCCCAGACCTAGAAGTAAACTTCTTTGGGCAGAAGAAAGCACGCATCAGGTGTTTTGTCCTTCTGTGTGTTGTAAGGTCATATGCCTCCACAAATTGATCATCGCAGATATCACACTTCAAACTTGGTTCACCTCTGTGAGTGTTTAGATGCCTTCTGAGCGCAAATTTTCTGGCAAAGGTTTTCTGACAAAAATTGCACCTTTCCATATCTGAAACAAATCAAAATGATACGAATGGAAATTGCGGACTTATTTTGAAACGCAACTCTTGTGTATTGATGATAGGTGGCGTTCATCAAATACTGACGGATCTCAGAGAAAATATTATTTGCGCAGATAATGCGCTTTCAGTAGCACTGGAATTAAATGGAGCATTCAGGTACCTAATACAGAGTCCAGACAGACAGCGAGACAAGTATTTCAAAATGTGATTAGATTAATACATATTTTAATAAAAAAATCCCTTCGGAATGTGATAAACCCAAGGCGCCGCTTTATTCCTAAATAATTTTATGGTTATAGGCCATATAGTGCGACCTGACAATACAAAGAAGCTGTTTTCAACACAGTCTTCCAAAGAAGTATCAAAATACAAAAAGGACCAGATGTGATTGTTTTTAGTTTTAACTCCCAGTGAAGACACTGCAAGCCTCGCGAACTAGCTGATAACGACACTTTTTGAACTATACTGAACAAAAGTGTAAACGCTAGACATGAATTGCTTGCCCTTTATATACAAAATGCTGCAAGCCAGTAAAGCAAATGAAAGATAACTGAAATGTACATAGGTACAGAGTATCACTTGAAACGCATATTCAAAGTGCCAAATATTAGAAATTCATATCAGTTTCCAAATGGCAAAGCCATGAATGGCATAATTGGAAAATTGATGATAGCTCATCAATTTTGAGTGGACTGGTGGTAAAATTGTATTACAGTAAATGATTGAAATATTGTATGATGATTATACTAGTTGCAAGGAGACAGGTGATAATAATAATTTCCACAGAAGCAGGCAACGACAAATGTTTAACATGAGTTTTAAATCGATGAGAATTAGTTTGGACCATTTCATTTATTTATTGTCTTGTATAATGGTAAAACTATCTGTTCTATTTGTGGCTCAATAATTAGCATTATATGCACACTATAAGGATATGTGTTTAAAAAATCCATTGATAACATCTGTAACAACATTCCTTGGACTTGATATTCAGAAATGCATATAATTTCTAGTGTTTTGGTACCAAAGACTTATAAATACACATTGAGTGTCCTGATCTTAGAAACCTGATGACAGATTGCAGATATACGAGAAAGACAGGCAAAGAAAATGTCCTCATGCTGCAATAGCTTTCATGTGTTTTACTTACAAGGTAATAACAAAATTCGTTTTTTGGTAAAACTGTGAGTAGGGCTGTGTATTAGCTCCTATAAGACAATGAATTTATAATAGAAAAGCAAACTTTATTTTTCCTATTCACCAATTGAGTATATGTTTGTAAAACCTAATAAAAACAGTTTGAAACCAACACGTAGCAGTTGTTTAACTAAATGACGATAGCCAAAGTTATGATTTTAAATATAATTAGGTTCATGTAACGCACATAGCACCACAGGTAGCCTTGATATTAATGTCAAACAGCTTCCATTTGTAGTAAAGATATCTAGTATGCAGACTATTAGAATGTCAATTTATTGGATAATTTTAATGTCTTCTGTCTGTAGCTAAAACATTCGAATTTCTTATTTTCAAATTGATATAGTAACATGTAACAAGCTGTTACAGGCTAACGCCCCAACTTAGAGAGTGCAAACATTTCTTGTTAGATACACCTTGAATGGTTACATAAGATGTAATATGTCTGCAGAATTACAAAGGTATTTAGGATGGAGCAGGCCCATACTCAGCTTGAAGTCAAAATACTGTTTGATGATTCTACTTATAGCAATTTATGAAAGTAAGTTTATTTATAACGCATGTAACAAATATCTATCGATTTGATAGCAAGCACTGATCATACTTTCTAAGGTTTAGGCACCAATGACAATAGATTTATAGGGAAACATGTTATATAATTTCATTCTTTCTAAAACAATATCTCTTAAGTTAAGACAATACTCTTGCTCACTAACTATGTCATGTAACATATGTAACACTCTCTGATATTTAAAATTTGGTGACAACTCGCAGATCTAAAGATCCTTATCACATCAGCCAGCTTAAAGTCTCAAAACAACGTAAGATAGCCATTAGCTGCAAGTATTTTCACAATTTTAGCTCAAACTTTCAAATTACATTTTCTTTTATTGATATAGTAATGCATGTAACAGGCTGTTTCAGACTAACGCCCTAACTTAGAGATTGCAAACATCCTTTATTCGATACAGCTTGAATTGTACTTTAAAAAGGAATATGTCTGCTAAATTCCCTCAAAGAGATAAAATCATTTTAGGCATATCTTACGTAAAGACAATGAGTTTGTCCATTTATTATGTCAGGTAACAGATGTTACAGCACTTGTATATAAGAAATTTTGCAACAAACTTGCGGATTTATAAGTCTTTTTATATAAGCAATTTAATCCCAAACAATGAGAGATATTAATCAACTGCAAATATTTTTTAACCTTTTTTACTTGAGTTTTAATACCAAACTTTTCACCTTAAAACTGGGTAGGGGTAGGGTTGTTTAATTGCTCATTCCAGACAAAATATTTAAGACAGGAAAACAAACTGTTTCTATTAGCCAATTGCATAAGCTAGTTAGACATGGTAAAAATTATTTTGCAAAACACACAGAGAGGTTGTCAATGTTAATGATGTTAGCCACACTTGCAAATTCTAATGGGTAAGCTAATTTATGTAACGCATATGACACCTTAAGATGCCGCAATTTTGATCAAAAGGCTGTCATACGTAGTTAGATATTCAGTATGCAGACTATATGAATGACTATTAAGAATAATAATTTTAATGTCTTCAATTTATAGCCTAAACTTACAATTTACTTTTTTCTCAATTCGATAAGGTAACGTATGTTACAGGCTCTTACAGACTAACGCCCCAGCGCACAGAATGCAAATATTTCTTAAAAGACTCAGTTTTCAATTTCCTACAAGATAGGATATGTCTGCAAAATTCTCTAGGGGGAACAAACCCATTCTCAGCCACTCGTCTAATATATGTATCAGCTTATATTATTTTAAATAATAACGCTTAACATTTCTGTTTTTAAAATGTTCACATCCCTCCACGGGTGGTAATGTCGTAAGGGGTGACCAAAAGTTATGCAAACCGTCGCCTTACGGGAGCTTCCGGACATGAGTAACGAGACGAAAATAAAACAAGCAAAAGAGGTAAGTTAGCGACTTCTACATTTATTACAATGTTTGCAGGTTAATATTCTGAAGTCAGGCAATGTGATTCCCAAAAGTTATCATTTTTGCATAATGGGAAGCGATCACGGAAGTGAAAACCGAGGAGTTAGTTAAAAATTTATTTCTACTGGATGAGGTTGTGTTGATTTTTTTGGTTTTGATCTTAAATAAACATGGTTTAGGGGTTTTTCAACAAGTTTCATGGCAGGTTTAGTGAGACAAATATACTTTGCATGAAATTTCTTTTGTGCCTTTATAGCGTTACGTCTAAATTGGGTTTAAAATGTTGACATAGACTAAATAGATAAAAAGATCATGACTAACGACATTGACTCCCCCTTACGGGTCAGTTTACCCTTACGAGATAGATAGACAACGGATTACTCTTATGTGTTTGCTAGAAAATTCTTTGTTTAGCGCTTGCACATTATCAATACATGATAGAGGGACTCAATGGGTACATCTGAAATCGCTTATCAGTAAATTTTGGTTCCAAAAATCGCTTATCTATAAAATAAGGCCCACAAACGCTAACTAGTAAAATTTAGCCCAAAAATCGCTAATCAGTAAATTTAAGGCCCAAAAATCAGTAATCGGTAGAAAATTTAATCCTGTCTGGAAGCATTAACGAGGTGGAATTCATCGAATTCCCTAATCGATAAAATGCGCCATTGTGCTATTCTGTAATTCTTTCGCCCCCAAATCGCTTATCATTATATTTTCATGCCAAAATTGGCTAATCACACGCTATTGGTTAAATTTACCCTAAAATTTGCTAACCATTAAATTACAGGGCCATAATTCGTTAATCAGTTAATCCCATTGACATCCTCATCATATGCATTTGAAATTAATCATCTCATCTTTTAAGCCTTTGGCATGAAATAAAATGTTTTGAGACTGTTTTTGTTGTTCTCTGCTAAAGAAGAGAAAATTAAAACAGTGGTACTGCATTGTTTGAAATAATTTCGAGAGCAGCCATGTGATCAGAATTCAAAATAATTTGGAAGAAATGATTACTAAATGATCTGGTTCCAAAATAGCGAAAACATTACACGTCAAAGACATGGCCACCAGGGTGTTTTCTTCACCCATATAAGAATCTTAAAATACTTTCTTCTTTGAAATCAATGATCAAAAAATAAAATAAAAAATGCAGAAATGATCACCAAGTCACACTCTACAAAAATAGCTAAAACGAATATGATCTGTCAAAAACATAGCCACAAGGAGGTGTGACTTATTGAAGAAAGGAGAACTTTAAATATCTTCCCTTAAACCACTTATCAAAATTAAAAACCTACCAAAAAATGCTAAAACGAACATGGTCCGTAAAACATGGCCACTAGGAGTGTTGGGTAGCTTGCCATAAGCAACTACATAAGAAACCTAAGAATTTTCTCTTCAACCAATAGACAGAATTAAAAAATGAGTATGACAAGGAAATGTCACGATCACAGACAAACACAAGGTGTCATAAGGAAGAGCTTAAGCTAAACAACAGCGAGACAACATCAGAAGGCAAAAAAGTAAATCAGCTAGCTCTTTGTCTCTTTCTCTTCCCCATCGAGTTGATTGTAAAACTGGAAAATGAAACAAAGAACTGCAAAAAAGTACCTAACACAAAACGCTCATAGACAAAAGAAGCAAAAATAAAGAATATTCAACAGCAGAACTTCCACCTTAGATCGAACAACAGCCAAATCGCTGGGAGCTTTAAGGAGTTCTACTGGTAATGTGTAAAATTTTCACTTATCGAGATGATAACAAACACCCAATTTCCAAAATTGTCCTTAGGCTAATAATATTAAAATTAACGTGGTTCGACAGTAAAATAAACAAACTGCACATCAAAACACGTCTCAAAGCAAGTTACTCATGATTTAAATAAGTCGTGAAAACTTGCATTTTCTAACCCCACCCCTTCTCAGTTTTCATCTTTAAACTGGGTACCCATTTTCGACCAAACTTTAAGTGAATGCATGGCCCATTTTCGAAGAGTAAGATGCACTGAAATATTAAGGATAGGAGTGCCCTTTAAATCCAAAAGTTAAACGACTCCTTTCTGCGCATGTGTGCGAACAATGCTAAGATACGTGGCGTTTGTCATCTGAAAGTTGAAGTTTGTTCTAGACGCACCCCCTCCTTGACCTAAATTGCCTTTTACAAATGTTGTGTATGTATGTAGCGACATTTTATTGTTCAAAAGGCATCATTGGTCAAGGGGGGGGGAAGCATTTAAAGCTAAACTGAAAGACATAAGTTTCAACTTTCCAATGGCAAACGTCACGTATCTAAGCATTATTTGTACACATGCGCAGAAAGAAGACATTACCCTTTTTTATTTAAAGAGCACTTCTATCCTCAATAATTCAGCACTTTTACACTTTGAAAAATAGCACTGCATTCCTCTATATGGTCGAAACGGCACCGAGCTTAAGGACAAAACATGAGGGATGGGGGTAGAAAATGCAAGTTTTCACAACTTTGCAAACAGTGAGTTGCTTTGAAATATATTTTGATGCTTAGTTTGTTTGTTTCAATGCCAATTTCAAAATCATTAGGTTGGTGTATCATAATTTAAATTTTCGTGAAATAGAATTTATCATTATATTTGGGATATATATACGTACGTTGAGCGAGCCCTCTGTGCTGCTAGCTATGCAAAGAGTGTTGCGACCCGGGGGGGGGGGGGGGGGGGGGTACTCTCATTTTTTTTCTGCATACGCAGGCTTGGGCCCAGCATGTACTGTTCACCCTCATATAATATAGGGAATATCAAGCACCAAGAATATATTTGAAATTTAAGCAACCCAAGTAAATATCACCCATTCTGTACCTTAACCTTAAGAAAAGACCCTAAAATGCATAGAAATGACCATTAAGCCTGTCTGACACAGAACACACAGCTTATACGGTTGGCCATCCGTGTAAACCGTACATACAACCGAACCAACCGTGGCCTTATCCTAGTTACACTCGGGCCATTCGAGAGTATCTGTGAAAGCTGTGTATGATTTTTAAAACTTTTAAAAAAACTGACACGGGTGCCATGTCCGTTTATAATCGTATTAGCGATCGTACACGACCGTGAGAGACCGTAAAAGGCCGTGAGAGACCATACGAGACCGTATACACAACCGCACATAAAATCCCACTCCACGAGTGAGCCCAACCGTGTCAATATCGTATATAAATCGTTTGGGATGGAACTCGAACAAAAATCGGCGGGACCGTATGTAAACCCTGTAAATGTCCAGTTAATCAAGTAAAAGTCGTTTTTAATCGTACTAGGCCGTAACAGACCGTACAAGACCGTACTTGGAACCATACAACAATCGTATGACAATCTTGTTCAAACCTTGCTTGATCGAGTATATCCGTGCTTTGTTCGTACATACTCGTGCTACATTCGAGTCTAAATCGTACCAACTCCTCTCAAGGCACTGTTGACGCTAAATACTCGTACCAGTCAACCCGTGTATAACCGAGTATACCGTATTGGAACCGTGTGCCCAACCGTGTTCTGTGTCAGACAGGCTTTATAGATCTAGTTCAATTTTGTATTTGCCCCAAAAATATCCACAACATATTCATATCCCAAAAAATATTTTTGCTGAACCCCCTCCCCCCCCAAAAAAAAAAATATACTGAAATTCACAATTTGATCCACCCAAAAATGACCCGAGCTTATGTATGTATGAATATATAAGAGTACCCTCCCCCCATGCCAATCGGTGCTCGTGTCGCTCATACAAGTGAATGAAAAAGAGTACATACATTACATAAACTGTGATGGAGTGATGACAACCGACAAAGCAAGTTGGAAATTCAGAACATTAACTTGTTTCACATACAGATAGATGTAGGCGTCCCAACAACAACTATGGTCATATGGAGACTGGACCGCGGCAAAAGTCTAATCCAACAGACTGCTGAAGCCGGGAATCCAACCTGTGTCCCCTGGCTACACCACCAGAGCTCCTAGAAATATGAGTGGATGTTTAAGCAGACCTGGGGAAAATATAAACGGAATTGTATCCCTAAGCAAGCACTAGGAGTTGGAATTAAGGAAAGAGTTTGGTTGTCGTGGTTTACTCAGATTTGCTGCGATTGCATTTTAGCTCTGTTCATATCCTTGCATGTTAAAACCAGGTTCTGTAGCGAAGTCGCTTGAAATACAACACCACCAGAAAATGACCTACACATCCAGTGGAAGGTGTGTGTGTGGTGGGGGGGGGGGGGGGGGGCTATATGTTCATTTTTCTGGCTAAATTTTCAGGGTCGGCTGACGACAATCTACTGATAACTTCACTTCCTCCCCTCCTCAAATGATATGTATCAAACATGCCCCTTAAAAACATTTAAAATTTGAGCATACCCCACCCAAAACTATTCCCATTCTTACCCAAACCTTAGAGTGGCCCGAACATGATCCCGCCAAAAAATAGTACTGAAAATCACCAAGTGACCACATGCCCATTGGTTGGGGCGGATAAGGGGGCTATTTTCATTTATTCTGTCTACAGTATATTTTCCTCCCTAGCATGTGCTGATTATTTCCCCCTCAAATATAGATATCTAGCATGCATCCAACCACACACACACGCGCATGCACTCACACACACGCATACGCACGCACGCAAAAAATATGGCTTACCCTCCTTACCCAAAATAGTCCTATCTTACCTGAACCATAATGAGAGCCTAAAATGACCCTAAACATCCCCAGTCAATGTCACCCCCCCCCCCCCCCACACACACACACAAACTTATTATAGTATTCAAAACTTCGTTGATCTTAAAATCTGGTTGAACCAGTATCAAGCAAATAATCAGGTATTTGTTTAAAGCTGTAATGCAGCGCCTTCTGTGAGGCTCAAACCCGCAACCCCTCGATCTCTTAAATTTGTCACCGATCAGCTCTGAATTTAGCCATACCATTTGATATGTGTCTTCGGGATTTCCAGGGCGGCCAGGTAAAATTCAAAGTGGCCTCCTCAGCCACACAAACATGCTGCACCATTGACATTCTCATTTGAGCACGATAAGGCTGGCTTTAAAATGAGTAGATATCCTATTATCAAGGAAGCGAACAAAATGATGCTGCTCAGACTGCGCAGGCAGGCTGATCTGCACCTTTTTGTCGCAGGTTTTCACTAGACGTGGCTAAATTGAAATTAAGATCAGTGACATGTCATGCATCATAACGAGAAAATTTTCTAAACTAATTTTTTTTCTACTTTTCTCTTTGAACTGTCCAAGTTTATTCGTCTTGTAAGGGGCAATCATGCTGTTAGGGGCAACCAATGTCGTAAGGGGCAATAAGAACCAAAAGCTCGTCGCCGACACAAAATGTCATTAAGAACGTTTATACTGCTTATGCTTAACAAATAAGTTGGAAAGAATATGATTTTTTACAAAACATAATGCATTTTAGAACATTTGTTGAACAGATTACGTTCATTAGCAACCACTTAAATGTTTAAATGCGTACACCTTGCTCAGGAGAAAGTATATCATTCGTTAGCTGTAAACTTTCTTACATCAGATTCTTTTGCTTCTGGTACAGAAATGAATATTTTTGGGCATAGCAATTTCTCTGTTTACTTAAATTAAGCTCCAAAACGGTGGAAACATTTAAAACAAGACTACTCAAATAGCTGCTACCATTGTTTACTGCTCCCGTAGCTCATGTCCGGATGATCTCGTAAAGATTTCATTTGCATAGCAGTTCGATCGCCCCCTACGACATTACCACCCGTGCCTATCCCTTAAAAATCAGGCAAATTTCCGGTACATTATAAAGAGGTGACATAAATGGGTTAATAGCAGGAAGATATGGTAAGTACGGCATTTGTCCTAAAAATTGACTCGCTTCAGTGGGTACCGTTTGTCCTAGATACTGACATAAGTGCAAAAGCGAGGTAAGAATTTAGTAGATCATCGACAGGAGGAAGTTATTTCCATATGTACGATGGACAATATGTGCTGTAGTAGAAAATCGAGTAAACTAGTTAGGATGCCAAACAACGAGGCATCTTATGGGTCTACTATGTTTGCTATCTTAAATCTTATATTCAGCAACCGAAATGAATTTTACATTTCAACCAGCGATTCCTTACTATTCAGCAAGATATCTTCATCTACGCATTGAAGTTGGTAACGAACAAAGAAACAAAAATTCGGTTCAGAAACTCATGTTAAGCCCCACTAGTTTTTTGGGACTTTTTTGACACCGTACAGTGGTCTCGGTTGTCAGGCCGGGCACATATACTGATACAATTTTAATACATTACAAATACTTAATCGCTGCTCACCGCTTTATAGGTAGGTTTGTCATTCTATAAACTGTGAAATAATCCAAGTGCACTTTATAATATACTGGGGGGGGGGGGGGTAGCTCAGGGGTAATTTTGGTACGGGTGTGCGAGCCAGTAATTTGAAACCAACCCCAATCAAATACATGGCATTTGAATAATAAAACCCAGCCCATTCCTATACTAGATTTCACAGAAAGTTGACTTATTCATATACTGCCCTTTGGGTTGATCTACCCTTTCATATGAAAAATATGTGCATATACATGGGTGTCAGAAAATTAGGGCCAGACTTGGGGCCAATTACTTTGAAAAAGTAATTAATTACATACAATTACATTGGAAATTGTTCAATTAAATTACAACAACATGGCTTTTGAGCAAAGTAATTAATTACATACAATTACTTTGTCAAATGGTATAAATTACATTACAATTACATTTTACTCCCAATTAGATAGCTTCATCAGATTTTAATTTCAGAGATATTCGAAACGAGTTAAAATATCTCCTTAAAAGTCTGAGTAACTTCGATATTGGTCCATTAGGTTGATTTTAATTTTTCCTCTTGTATCAAATTATTGTCAAGTGATGCAACTTAAAATTGAAATGTACAAAACCAGTTGTTGTTTTTTGTGATTGATGACATGATCACACAAGAGAAAATACACAGGGGGGATAAATTGCCAAAGTTCTCAAACTAGCTGTTAACTGCAAAACAAAGTTCAGGAATACACATTGGCTTGAAAAAAGGTCTTACAGCTGTGGACGATAAACCATGGAAATTATTTTGTAAAAATAGCTTAAATGCCATAAAATAACTGTTTTCAAAAAGTGTTGATAAAAAATCTGTGTGGCCCTATGAGTTCTGGAAGTTGGCAAAAAAGTACACTAAGGAATATCAGATAGAGACAAACTAAAATATTACTAGCCTGTTGAAATGCTGGCTTGGCAAGCAAGAGGTCGCTATTTCTGTCACCACTGGAACATCTATTTTATTGGGGTTTTTTTTCTTTTTTGTTATTATATTAACAATGATGGGCCCAAGGTTCACTGAATGAGTGATATTCAATAAAATTTTCTGAATCACATGTTATGATTAATAATTTTATGATTGTTGTGATTATTATTATTACATGTATTATTATTATTATTATTATTATTATTATTATTATTATTATTATTATTATTATTATTATTATTGAAAATGACAAATGAGCAGTTTGAGGGCCTTAAATAGTGTAGTGGACAGATTGGGTCATGCATGACCTTAGCATATGAGTGTGTTGATCCTAGGTGTGAAAATTTAACAAAATGCCTCCAAGGAGTCAATTCACTAACCAACACTATTGTCTGAGTGAATACTATTGATGAGATTTTCACACATTCTTTGTTTTTGTATTGTTTGGTAACTTAACGATCAAAGGTTTATTGCCACAAAGCCATATCTTTTATAGGCAGATGAACAAAGAATAAATAATTTGCTTAAAAATGAATAGTAGAAGTAACATACAGTCTGTGTCTGCAGTAAAATTGTAACATTTTTATGTCCATAGATACTAGCATGACTAGTCCCAATTCTCATTTGCTTCATGTTGCATTCAACTAGAACAGCAAATGATGTACATGCATTTACAAAGACCAAGTACAATTCATTTAGCAGTATTTTAAGTAAATATGATAATTTTTTTGTAACTGAAGTTCATAACTGATCTGAAAAGTAATTGAAAGTACTTGTTAAATACTCCCATTTTTGGCAAAGTAATTCAATTACTGTAATTAAAGAAATGTCTTAATTACAATTACATGCAATTGCTTTAGATAATGTTATTAAATTACAATTAATTACAATTACACTTTTAATTACCCCAACTCTGATTTGGGCCATTTATATACCAACATCGTTCATATACTTTCTTTTTAAAAAGGGGGCTTTTCATATATCTGGCGGCGCAGAATAAGGGGGCTATTCAGCACACAGAACCGTACTATGTCGTATATAGATAGTTACCCCCCCCACCCCGACCCCGAGATAATATATTTGCTTGCATGGGTTTAAGGTCACTACTGACACCTGGGCAATTTTTTTCCGAAAAAATCTTTTCTGCAACATGATAATTTGATGTTTTATTAACAATTATATAAACAATAAAAAACAATGTCACCGTTTAATTTTTGAGCTATGGCTTTTCAAAGACATGCATCTTTCTATCTTTTTCTCCGAAATTGTTCAAGGCCAAAGTAAGAGATAAACAGGTCTATGATATGGTAGCTGATGATTAAGGCATATTATGAAATATTGCATCAGACTGCATAAGTTTACTTGAAATACTAGGATGGTTAATTGAGGTGAATCTAGCCATTGTACATGTACCAACCAACTTTTTCATTAAAAAGTATAGTCAAAATTATTGCCCTTTTAGCTCACCTGAGCGGAAGGCTCAAGGTGAGCTATTGTGATCGTTCTTCCTGCGTCCGTCCGTCCGTCCGTCCGTAGACTTTTTCTTTAAACGACATCTCCTCCTAAACCACTGGTCGAAAGTTCATATTACTTCACAAGAATGTTCTTCATGATGCCCTCTTTCAAAATTGTATAAATGATTCCACTTCACCTAACAGGACGGCAGCCAAAGCTCCTGATAGGAAATCTTTTAAATTACATCTCCTCCTGAACCACTGGTCCAAATTCAAAATAATTTCACAGAATTGTTCCTCATAATAACTTCTACCAAAATTGCACAAATGCTCTTGCTCCGCTGAACAAAAGGGCCGCAAAAGCTCCAGATTATAAGTCTTTTAAATGACATCTCCTCCTGAGCCACTGGTTTAAATTCAAAATAACTTCACAGAATTGTTCCTCTTGTAACCCTCTACCAAAATTGCACAAATGTTTTGGCTCGGCTGAAAAAAGGGTGGCCAGAGCTCCAGATAAGAAAAAATCTTCAAAAGACATCTCCTCCTTAACCACTGGTCCAAATTCATTTTCTCAGATTTTCTCCTCATAAAACACTGTGCCAAAATTGCACAAATGGTAGCTTCGCCAAACAAAAAGGCCACCAGAGCTCCAGAGAAGAAACATCTTTAACAACATCTCCTTAACCACTGGTCCAATTTCAAAATAATTTCACAGAATTGTTCCTCGTGATGCCTTCTGCAAAAATTGCAAAAATGGTTTCAATCTGCCGAACAAAGCGGCTGTCATGGCTCTAGATACGAAACGTCTTTTAATGACATTCCCTCCAGAACCACTGGTCCAAATTTAAAATAATTTCACAGAATTGTTCCTGAAAAACCCTTTACCAAAACCGCAAAAATGGTTCCACTCTGCTGAACAAAAGACCCACAAGGGCTCCAGATAAGAAACATTTTTAAATGACATCTGCTGGTTCAAATACAAAATCATTTCACAGAATTGTTACTCACGATGCCTTCTACCAAAATTGCACAAATGGTTCCACTCTACTGAACAAAGGGGCTGCCAGGGCTCTAGATAAGAAATGTATTTTAATGACATTTCCTCCTGAACCACTGGTTCAAATTCAAAATAATTTCACAGAAATGTTCCTCATGATGCCCTCTAGCAAAGGTGCACAAATGGGTTTGCTCCACCAACAAAGGGATTGGCAGAGCTATAGATAAGGAGTATCTTCAAATGAAGGTAAGTAAGGGTGCAAAGATCAGGAGTCGATACAATCAAGTACCACACCCGACCCAGGATACCAATGGGAAAGTTGCAAACTCACAGTTAGACACCACAAACGAGAGCCAAGAGGTCAGCCCTTTCCCAGCAGGTGACCACAAAGCACATATAAACAGACGCGCACAAAGACATAGCAAACATAAGACATAACAAAAACATAAAAGATCCACAAAAGAAGTACCGCAATGGAACGGTCAGTAAAATATTTTACTGAAGGGCTTAAACCGGTTCTCCTGAACCACCGGTCCAAAATCAAAATAATTTCACAGAAATGATCCTCATGATGCCCTCTAGCAAAGGTGCACAAATGGGTTTACTCCGCTGCCAAAGGGGTTGGCAGAGCAATAGACAAGAAGTATCTTCAAATGAAATCTCCTGAACCACTGGTCCAAAATTAAAATAATTTCACAGAAATGGTCCCAATGTTGCCCTCTACTAAAGTTTAGCTAAGCTGAACAACATGCTACAAGAGCTAAAAATAGAGATATCTTTAAATCATATCATATTTCCTTAGGCATATGCCAATACATCATGTACCCATGTGCCTAGACAGGTGAGCGATTTAGGACCATCTTGTTTATGTTTCACAACTAAGTATTCAAATATTTTAGGCAGTTCCAAAATATAGATGTTTGTGAAACTTATAAGCAACATTACGTAAGGTGAATCATTGTGAAATTTGAGCAAATTTCACCGTCTAGAAAAAATATTTCTTGATTACTACCCCTATCCCCTGTAATGCACAATATCACTTTTTAACTGCATAACAAGGTATAAATTTACTTTCAAAAGACCAAAAGTTTTTTTACTTATGCTTTGATGCTATCTGTATGTTTAGAAACTAGATTTGAGAAGATTGACTAATAATAGAAAGTTTATCTTAAGAAATAGATATATATTTTTACCCAACCCACTTTTTTCAATGACCATCTACTCTGGCGCAATGAAAGAGATACAAATGGCTCATACAGTTTAAAAACATACAATTTTGTTGTTGACGTATAAAGACAATTGCAAAAGTCACCAAAATATATCAAAATAGTAGTGTTATTTAATATTTGTTCAATATTTTGGGATCATTGATCCATTCATTGTTGTTGGGGTTGGGTTTTTTTTACCTCAAAATGTAAAATCAAGGCAATTAACTCATGTTTGAAGCAGACTTTTTTATCATTTAAGTTAACAGATGTAAATATGTATCAAACCAAATAAATTGTATATGCTATTACTGAAATCTGATCCTTGGTAAGCAAGTTACAGGAGAAAATTTGAATTTTGACCCGTTTTCTATGTAAGAATTAGTATTAAGGGGCAATAACTGAATGAAAATTTGTCAGAAACAATTTTTTGTCTACAGTTTGACATAGTAATGATTCAGAACAGCTTTTATCCAATTTAGCTTATTAGCTTTTCAAAGTATTGAGCTTTTACTCACTTATCTGCAGTTTTTCCCATAAAACAATGATAAAATAATAAACAGGGGCAGTAGCTCTTGCTAATATATGAAGACAGTTAAATGCATTATAATTGTGTCTGTCATACCAAGTCCATTTGGCCAACTAAGTTTCAAGTAAATACGGTAACAAACATTTATGTTATAAGGCAAAGTCATGCAAGAGTTATGGTTATTGGTGTCAGTATTGACCTTAAGGCAAAGTTATGCTACCGTAGAAAAAAATCTGGCCACGACCTAGCCACGTGCATTTGTTATTGTTTTTATATAGGATTTTGAACGAAACGAAAAACTGTACTACACATTAATGTGTTTAAATATGTAATGCTGGTCAGTTTTCTTTTGTTAAGCTAACAAAATCAATAAATATTACAATAATTTCGAGAAGGATTGTTTGCATGGATTAGCAAACATAGATCGATCTTATTGTATTCGTCCAACATAACCGTTCGTAAGATTATTTTATCCGGGCTGTGTCAAGTAAACCTTTTCCATGACGCAACACAGGTTATGTTCTATATTTTATGTTCATTCATTCGCAAAAGATATCAGTTGTCAAATAACGTTCTCACGCAACGGACGAAGTAGTGGTTATCGTAAAACATTTTATGTAATAATTTATTTGTTGCACGCATAGCGAAAATGAAAGTGGTTACAGTAATTTGTAAAAACTGTTTGCTGGCACATAACAATGTGACCGGGCGGCTACAGAAAAGAACATTTCGTACACTGACGAGGTCTGTTTCCAAATTTCTCTCCAAACTCATAAAAGACGATGTGCAGAAGACGGTGCAGCTCTCAAGGTTCCTATACTCGTCAAGTGGTGGGCTCAGACAGCAGGTGAAGGAGAAGGAATGGGACTATACGTTGCCACAGGTGGAGGTGCCAGTAGAACTGTTTCGTGGAATGGACACAGATTTTCCATGTCTTTCAAGAAAGTAAGTAAGGTTTGATAGGCCCTACCCAGGAGGCACACAACCTTAAAACAACGTCATATCAACATCGATGTGACGTCGCACTGACGTTAATATGACATTGTTTTGACGCCCTGTGCCTGCTGGGTAGGTACATAGTTGGGTATGGGTTGCATACTTTGATAACTCATCCAGCATACGATTTCGGGCCACTATATGCCCACCAGCACAAATGAGATCTACCTGTTTCGCTGGTGAGTGTTTTTAACTTACTGTACTATTGCACTATTTTTTATGCTGATTTGTTTCAAAATCATTTTTTTTTTTTTTCGAAAAGTTCTTTCAGGAATAGAGTTTGGATCCAGATCAGGCCCGACATTTTGTCGGGCCTTATCTGGGTCCAAACGGTTATCAGCAGACAATACTAGGAGCAGGCTGATCTGGGGCGGTTTTGTTTGAATATTCTTTCTTAGGTCTGGCACTTTAAGGGTTTTAAAACCTTATAATGTTTGATTCTTTATTTATCAGTCCATCATAGACCAACATAGAGGTCCTGGAAGTGTGGGTCCGAGTTTCACATATCCCTTTAATTATTTTGAAAAATATACCATATCCCTAAAGAAAATTTGGTGAATATCCCCAAAATTCAGAAAGCATTGAGGCTTGTATAGGGGGGTACCAAATATCCCATATCCCTTGAAGTAAACAGACAAATATCCCCTATAAATTGGCAAATATCCCCATAATTAATTTTCCTAAATTTTCAATATCCCTGGAAGTAATGAAAATATTGAACCAAGTATCCCATATCCCTGGAAGTAAAATGGATAGTATCCTATATCCCTGGAAGTAAAATGCCAAATATCCTGTATCCCTAAAACCCCTATACAAGCCTCAGCATTGTATCCCCATATCCCTAAAATTTATCCAAGTATCCCGTATCTCTTCTAGTATTTACAAAAATATCCTGTATCCCTTTAAGTTTTTGGCCAATATCCCCGTATCCCTAAAACCCCTTCCAGGGCCTCCTCATGACATGAGGTACGTACATATAAGAAGAAAGCGATGGGTCAGCAAGTTATATCCTATACTATAGTGTTTACCGTGATCGGACCACTTCAAAGCATTTTGATTTGGGTTTGCAACTGCACAGACCATAAAGCTTAAATATTTTGGGTAAGTTATGCTGTCTTTGTGGGGTTAAATTTACCAGATATAAGTCTCACATTTATTTTATGATTGTCAGTCCTGATCCTGAATTAAGACTTGCATAATTATGCTGGTAGTTTTTCATGCTTTTCTTGGCATCTGCTGACTTTTTTCAAAATAAAACTTTTTCAAAAAATTATCTCTCCAGTCAAAAAAATATCTCGCTGGTACGTTTTCATAGTGTCAAACCATTTAGACCCAGTTCAGGACAGACATTTGTCGATCCGGATCTGGGTCCAAACTGTTTGCAAAGGTATTCAGTAGCTAGTATTCAGCAGACGACAAAAAGCACCACTACAAAGAAAAGGTTGGAAAATAACCATACTTAAAAGAACAAGTTATATGCTATGGCATACATTTGTATGTACTAATTTATTTATTAAGATGGGGAATCATCTGACATCACAAGATGCCTGGCTCTGAGCAGTCGTTTTTTATCCAGCACTTGACATTTTTGGTGCTTAAAGTAATAAAGCATATTGGCAAGCCGGGGAGCTGCAAAGGCTCAGACGAGCCTCACAAGCAAATGCACTGTCTCGTCAGAGCTTTCCCTTCTCCCATATGCGCAGTTAGTGACAGTATGGAAGAAAGATATATCCTCAAACCTAAAAAATTAGACTTGTAGCCTCACTCCATAGCTGCACATAACAGGATTTGCACGCTAAACCCTTCACCCTTGTCCTCATGCTGAACTTGGAATTATCCTTTTTTGACAACACTGTAGATCCAGATTTGCTGGCACTGTTTTCCAAGTGCTCTGAAAATACATATGCTGCAGGTTTACAGGATAAAGATAGGGAAGGAGTGTTGTGCATAAAAATATTTAGCATGATGAGGGTTGAAAAATGAATGTAGAAATGTACAGCCTCAGTAATCTTACTGGTTGTCAACTGGCCTTATTTTTTGTTTTGTTTCAAACCCCCATACCCCTTCCCCCAACCACACACACACACACACACATAATTACGGTGATAACCTGCATGTTATTTGATAAGCGCTCAGATATGCACATTGTGTACAACCAGACACTCTTTACAATTGCTTGCCAGAATTTGCGGACAACATTTTTAAGGCTTTTCTATTTTAAAACAGATCGATTTCCTTTTATAATATGAATCCAACACATAAATTAATAAAAAAGAACAACACTTGAACAGTTATTTGTATGATTTTTTTTTTAAAATATTCAATTTTTTAATGAACTTTAAAAATCTGCTGACAATCGTTATTTTTTATTGTCTGTCTGGGCTTCTGCATGCATAATTAGTCAAAGCAAGTGCACTATGAATAAATTTCTTGTCCATGAATTGATGTGTGCTTAAAATTTTCCATTCAGATTTGGGTCAATTTACAAAGACAATGAAGAGCCTACATGACATTGAATTATGGTTTTTTTCAGGTGTTATTAAAAAGTCATATATTTTCCATTTGTAGTTTGAATTTCAAGTACCAGATCATTCAAAACCCGACCCTAATTGATCCTGCAGGTAGATTATAGAGCAAAAGACTTCATTCTTTTTCACGTTGGAGCCAGGGGGAAATTATAACCGAGATACCAAGGAAACAAATGTCTTATCTGTCCTTAATTTAAATTGAGACTTTGAGTAGGGTAATATTAGCTGACATGTAGATCTTCTAGTACATTACCTGTCTATGCATGTTGGTCTGATGTTGCATTCTCACCAATAAGTACTTACATGACCCAATTGTACTAAAATATGGTTGAGATAGTCATAAATTAGGTTTCAACCTCATTCAAAAACCCTTTTGACTTGACCCATATATAGTCATGTATCTTATCTCCACCTCAAATTCCTTTACAATTCTTATCAAAATGATGGGCACATTTCCCCAGAAAAGTGTGCCCAATCAAAATTTGTTTTCTTGTTTCTCAACCAAACTATATGTTGTGGTTACTGAAAAGAACCGTCTCAACCAAAACATATGTTGTGGGTACTCAAAAGAACCGACTCAATCAGCCGATTCTTTTGAGCACCCAAAACAAATGTTTTAACTGATGGATAAGAAAATATTTACAATTTACGGCCCAAATTTTTGTTTATCAAAATGTTTGATGGGTAAGCCATTGAGATGGTTCTCTCGAAATAATTCATCATTTAGTTCTGTATTTCGATACTTCGATACACCGGTAGGTTGGCCAGATGAAATGTGACATTTCATAAGGGTCAGTACTGTTTACTAAGATACCTGGTAATATCTATCTTCAGGGACAGAAATGCATATTTACAAACTTAATTCAACCTGTGGGTCTGTGACCCCTTTAAATACAAAATGAGCACATCCATACACATTATATCAAAGTTAATGGAATAATCCATCAGCATGAAACGGGTTTACCATCTTTTAATTGATGGATTCTCTTAGCCCAGTTGGTTATTAGAATAATAAGCGAGTCTGATTAGCAATCCAACTTCTATCGACTTCATTGTGGAGTAATGGAACGTTAACTCTGATCCAGCCACATTCTTCTTTACCTAGTCTCGCAGTTGTCAGTTACTGTTACTGACAAAACTTATATACTACATACTAGTAAACTGCTTTAAAATGCAGTTTGTAATTTGAAAACAGACCAAATGGTATGTCATACGATCTGCATGGACATTTGCTGTAACACAACAGGATTAACAAAAAAATTAAAACATTTTTTGGAGGTTTGAGAATATATCTTTTATCTTATAGAGGCTATCATTACAAAATTTTCCAATCCACTATGAATAGCATCCTGTACGAAAAGGTCCAGCCGGAATCCAGGTGAATTTTAGCACATGGAATCTTAAAAAAAATACTGGTGGATTTTTTTCTCCCTCACATGAGATGGAATACAGGTGGAAAGCTATATATAGTAACAAATGAGGTGAAATATGCAAATTTTTCCACCTGGAATTTTTATCCAGGTGGAAATTTTGCCAAAAAATCTAAATGGATTTACAGCAAAATTCCACCTGAAATTTGCCTCGAAAAATTCCACCTGGAAAAAAATAATCCAGCTGGAATATATACAAACCATTGGGTCACCCATCCAACTACTAACCATGATCTTGTTGCTTAACTTCACAGATTTTCCATCAGCTTGATCCACTGCACCACACCATCAGTTATTAAAATGGTAGAGAAATAAGACTCATATTATTAGATTTTTTTTCCAAAAATTATTACTAAATGCTATGCCAAATTACTAAGTGCCAAATTCACATCCATTGTTAGGGTCAAATGTTTGAGTTTAGATATGTTTAGGTATCACAACTTATGTGCAATAAATTAAGTTAGATCGACACATTGTATTCAAGATAAATCTTTGAAATAATCAAAAACACATTTAGGAACAGTTCAAAAACATATTAAATAATGTTCATGGACTGTCTCCGAAATAACCAAGAACAAATGTAAGAACAGTTCAAGAACACATTATGTTCAAGAGAAGTCTTTGAAATAATCAAGGACAAATGTAAGAGCAGTTCAAGAACACATAATATTGAAGAAGAGTCTGAAATAATCAAGAACAAATGTAAGAACAGTTCAAGAACATATTATGTTCCAGAAAAGAAAAGTATTTGAAGTAATCAAGAACAAATGAAAGAACAGTTAAAGAGCATATCATAGTCACGTCTTTGAAAGAGTCAAATACAAATTTAAGAACAGTTCAAGAAAATATTATGTTCATGAAAAGTCATTGAAAAAATCAGGAACACATTTAAGAACAGTTCAAGAACACCAGAGTCAACACAGCATTCAAGAAAAGTCATTAAAATGTTCAAGAACAGTTTATTAAAAATTCAAGAACATCAGGAATTCTTAAAAAGTTTTGGAATTGTTCCTTATTTATGTTCTTGAACAGTTTAAGTACAAATCTTATTGAATAGTTCAAGAATTCTTGCTTAGAACTGTTCTTGAACTTCTCTCGAGTTAAGAACTCGATTTCGCAGGGGGTCACGAAGTGAAAGTCGTAAAATGCAAGGCCGAAACGAAGTGGATTGTGCAACAGGCTTGGGTTAATTTTGCCATTGCATCAATCAGGAGAAATCAAAGACAAAATATTCAGCATTCAATCATCAGATGTTTGTGGTTAGTTATTTTAAATCATCGGCTATTGTTGCTTACTACGATCCTAAAATTGGACCAATCAAATTTGAATTCGAAATCATGTGTCGGCTATATTGAAATAACTAGACTAGAATAAGCTTTCTTAAGTGTAGAGAAACATCTGTGATATGTGACTGACCTTTTGTTTCTAAATTGTCCAGCCCACTAAGCCTGACAAGATGATTAGGGTGAAGGGGGGGTATATGCTCTTTGGTCATCAGGATAGGGGGGGGGGGGTCTAGGTCCAACTGATAAGTCAATAGTTTGTAAGTCTTCAATTTATTTCAGAGCCGGTCCAAGTGTATTTCCTAGAAAGCCTAAAGCACTTTGGAAGCTAATTAGAACTTGTGATTTCCATTAGGGCCCATCTTGATCTGCACATAAACAGACAGTATAGCATATAATATGCAACAGATGACGCAAGCAGACAACTTTTTCAGATGCAATTCTTGCTGTTACTCTCAAGGGTTTATAGTTCCTGCAGATAAAATATATTGGTAACTAATGTCCCCATGTACAGATCAGATTTCAAAATTTGTTTAAAAAAAGTTCTAAGTTTGAACTGAGAAAAAAAATCTGTTTCTGTGTAACTACTAAGGAAAAAATCCAGCTGAGAAAAAATACTGGTTGAAAAAAATTTTGTAAGTCCTAAAATGCCTTGTCCTTAAGAGTTTCCAGGTGGATTTTTAAATACTATTAGGGAAGATTCCAGGTGAATAAATCCTGAGAAAGAAATTTCATGTGCTTGAGAGTTTCCAGCTGGAATCAGAAAAATCCACATGGAATCTTTCGGTAATCCCACCTGGATTTTTGCAAGTATTCCATCTCCTTGTCAATTCCAGCTGGAAAATTGAAATTCCATGTCAGTTTCGCCTGGAATCCACCTGTAATTCGGGTGGATTTTGGTTAGAATTTTCGTACAGGATGGAAATATTGTATGCCTATTTTTATGTACATCTTTACATTAAGATCAAGATAAGCAAAGATTTTGAGTATAAAAAATATGCTACCATTGTTTTCTTATAATTCCTCAGTTTACATGGGCGGATCCAGAGGGGGGACAGGGGGTCCAGACCCACCCTGAAAAATTACAAAAATATAGGGTTTCATATCAATACTGGTCCAGATCCCTTGAAAAATCACAATACTACCAAGCCAGGATTCAATGTTGGGCCATCATCGGCACGCCAGTGAAACGCCATTTAAATGGCGTTTCGCTGACGGACCGATGTATGCCCGCTTATGGTGGTATTTGGATCCTCTCTCTAAAAAAACATTGTCAAAGTTGGACACCCTCTGACAGACGTTCTGGATCCGCGCATGAAAACTAAGCATTCATTTATCATACAGTTTGGGTCTCATTGAGATGGACTGCAACTTTTTTCGATTCAAAAGTGGAAATATTAATTTATGATTTATATTGTCTCTTATCGACTGGTTAGTCTGACATTATACTTCTTAACCACAATATTCTTAATATAGTCATTTAAAGATAAAAAGGGACACGTTAATGTCATCAAAGTGAAGTCACCAGGTTAACCCTTGGCATGCTAAACCTGGATAAATCCTCTTTTGAAAACACTGTAGATCCAGATCAGCTGGCTTCTGAGAAGCCAGCTGATCATGGTCTACATTGTTTTCTATCTTGCTTGCTAAATATATGCTTATATCTAACTGAAATCATGTGAGTTAATAAAATTTAAGATAAAAATTAGGGGGTCGAGTGTACAGGGGGGATCAAGTGTACACACTACATTGTTGAAGGGCAAACATTTTGGTAGACTTTATAAATACTGTACTAAAATTTGTCCTAAAAGGGTCGAAAATAAGGACTTGTCCCTGATGATTGTCTATGTTAATTGTACATTCCCCAAGGAAACGTCAAGGCTTCAATGGGTGATCAACCCACCTTTTGTCCTGCTGAACAGGAATAATGTTAAATTCAGGACCAAGGTTATAGAAAAAAATTTCATGCTCAACTCGACTGAGCATGAAATTTCAACTGCTCATAAAAACTAGAATACGGACAAAAAAAGAAGTTTCTTTATTGCATTTAGTCTCTTAAATGTTGTATTTATCTTGCTAATAAATGTTAAAAAGTCAAAATAATGTCGGCATTTTAACATTTATGAGCAGGATAAATTTCGTGCTTAGCTGAGTTGTGCATGAAAAAAGTTTTATAACCTCGGGGCCTGGTCTGCTCATCATTTTGCATTCAGCTGTGTTGTGCGAATCGCTGGTAAGAATAGGAATCCTGCAACTAATCAAATTATTCAGTGAGACAAGGGTAACACTTGAACAAACCTACGTCATGCTAAGTAAAGTTGATAAGTTCCTCTTTTGAAAACAGCTAGTGTAGAACCAGATAAGGATCTACCCATTTGACAATGCCATGTGACATGCAACCTAAACTGGCTCGAAAACACAGTTTTGTTTGTTTGCAACCGGGCCGGGATCAAACTAGCGACCCCTGGATCTGCAGTCAGACACGCATCTGTAGCCAGACATGTTACCGACTGCGCTACGAGGCCCGAAAACAAAGTGAATTATATGTGGCATTTCATTTTACAAGGGTGATAAAGGTCAGGATTAATCAGGATTTCCTGATTGAGCACTCATGCGTTTTGCATAAGAGATCAAATTATTTATCATTGCTGTAATTTGTTATGAAAACCTATCATTATCTTTTAATTGGATATTTACTATAAGCTATAATCTGTTTCTTGTTTACTGTCGTGAGTTGGCTCCCGGTACCGTTAGTTTAACAGGTGACCGGGCCCAGGGCGATGACAGTAAACATGATTCGCGCTATAAGCATAAACTGATTGCTATCTATTGATGTTTTGTTCTTTTAAACATTTTATTGGTGAATTCTGAACATTTTTGGCCAAGTTCAGGATTGAGCTGAAAGATTTTCCTGATTGAGAACCTTTGACTGTTACCACCCCTGATTTTAAAAAGCAAACAAGGATTGATGCATTTCAAATTGATACAAACAGCCTGTCAACCAAAGTGGCCATAAGCCTTTTTGCGATCGGTCCAAATTAAGGGCTACAACATTCACCTTGTATGCGTAATTAAAATTACTCAAACGAAACATATTATATATGTTATTGGTACTCAAAAGAAATGTCTCAATAAGACGGTTCTTTTGAATTAGTGTTTAAACTGTATAAGAAAATATTCATAATTTAAGGCCCCCAATTTTTGTTATTCAGACGTATGACTTATGTGTCTTTTTCAAGTAGATTGGTAATGTAACACTGACCTAGTGTAATAGTAAACTATAGATTTTATTGTGTCATGTAGTGTGAGCTGATTGTCCACCACTCCAGATAAACGACACAGCCGCTTCGAGCTGTATCCAGGCTGCTGTTGTTGGTACTCTCAATAATTTTCATGGAAGAAATAAAAAATAATAAATATTGTCTATTTATTAGTTCTTGGAACCGGATCCACTAAGAGGGTTTAATATGTTAGGCCCATGGGTAAATGGAAAGATCACACATATGTATAAGCATTTTGTTCATTTTAATTTGTTTCCTTGACGGTCCATGATTTTTTATTTTAAATTATTTCTTAAGGCCTAAATGTGCCTTGGACTGTCCCTGGGGACTATGTTAAATAAAACAAACTTAAAATCTTTAAGGCAATGTATTTATGATTATAAAAAAACATTAAACCAAGTGGCCCAATACTTGGAAAATTATATAATTATGTTTCAAACTTTTCCATCAGAGTTGCAGCTGTTACATTTGCTTATGTCAGCTTTTATGATATAACAGCCATAATATCCCCAGCAACATTTGCTGGTGTTCCTATTATAATCCTTTTTTCCTGCCAGAAAATGTGGTCTGCTTATGATGTCTGCTGCAAATATTCCAATGCAAGCTAAACAGAAGCAAACAGTTTAACCTCTCATATCGGAATGCCCCTAAGGGAGGAGTCTGACCTAGGTGACCCAGTGTCAATATTAATTGCAATACAGTACCAGGCCACCTAGTACATGTTCATATATTAAAGCACAAGAGAGAGCAGACAGCAGCAGCTGCTGTTATTAATTATAGGTTTAGATAAACGCAAATTTTCAAAGTAAAAATTCTAAATATTTTCTTACCTATAATTTTTAGCATATGTTATGGGTGCTCAAAAGAACCGCCTCATTGAGACGGTTCTTTTGAGTACCCACAACATATGTTTTGGTTGAGAAATAAGGCAATTATTTTTCTGTTAATAGCCTGCTAATTATTGAATGGGAAAAGGGTTTTAAAAGAAAAAAGCCCCATGTTGTTCGAACTCATAGGAAGCATCTTGAGAGTGTTCCTTGAAGAATCAAATTATTGAAATAGTTTTCAAATTCAAGTAATACTAGTAATTAAATATCTACTTTTTGTTATTTGTTAAATGCAGTTAAGGCCTGAGCTGGCCTGGATTGTATTAGCATGGCAAGCGGTACATTTCTCCTGTTAAAGTTTCATAGAAAGCTGTTGCCTTAGATGACTAAGGTTGCCAGTCTGGGTCTTTTCCATAAGAGAGTGAGTCACAGGGTGACCGGGAATATCTACATGCATTTGAGGCTCATCATTTGCAGAAGCCCACAGATAATTCAAAAACTTTTGGCGTGGAAAACTGACTGGCATGTCTAAATGCATTGTAGGTCATTGTTTGGTCAGATCTTCATAGCATATTGAAAGCTTGTTTGTTTTGATACATGTACAAGCAAAGCAGCTTCCAAATTACTTAACCCTAAATATTCACATGTTTTTACTCAGCAAGATGTGCAATAGTGCATCAACAATCTATTTATGGCCCTTGGGTTTAATTTTGTGTCACAGCTTATCCCAAAAGCAGGAATTTTCTACCTTACTGAACTTGAGGAGATCAGTGTCTGTAAAATTTTGGAAATATAGCATTTGAGCCATCAAGTTATGAAAAATAGAATTAGATCACCTGGCCATTTAAAATTGTTGTTAAAACATTATATTAAGCAAACTATCAGTGTTAAGTAATAGTTATACCATGGGTTGTCCGCCTGTACGTGGAGATAATCCTGGAGCTTTAGCGAGTGGATTATCTTACATACAGGTGGACAAACATGATATAACTATTTTATACCACCTATATCAGTGTGCAAACTATCAGTGTTAAGTAATAATATACCATGGATTGTCCGTCTGTATGTGGAGATAATCCACGAGCTTTAGCCGGTGGATTATCTTGCGTACAGCTGGACAAACATGATATAACTATTTTATACCACCTATATCAGTGTAGACCTTGCACGTCACGAGATATTTCGTGCTAAAGTTGGTAAGGGTGGTATAAACTGTGGCAAGCTGCATGCTTTGGTCTTTATTACATAAAGCTTATGTTAATCACTCAGTGAATCTTTTTTTCTTTTTCAGTCAAGTTACTGGCCCTGAACCTGTCTACACAAAAGTTGTTTCTGGCTTCAAGACGTACACACATGATAGACCTTTCGCCTTGAAGTATAATGAAGCAGTCCTACCAGAGCTTACAGTGGCCTATGAGACCTGGGGAGAGTTAAATGAGGCCAAAGATAATGCTGTGATAATACATGCTGGACTGTCTGCCAGCTCCCACGCCAAGAGTCATGAGGTTTTTAATGTTAACATTTACATTTTGTCAATTTAACCTCTGAATACTAATTTAGGAGCACAGTGGCTCAGTTGGTAGAATGTTAGACTTGGGATCCTAGGGTTGTTAGTTCAAGACTCAAAGGTAGCAAACTTTATAAACAGAGCCACCGGCTCTGAAAAAAGAAATCTTATAAGGGTCTTTCCGGTTCTGTATATGGAGGCTGAAAAAATCGTCTAAAACTGTAAGTTTTCCATTGGGTGCTTTTATGGCGTAAAATAGCAAAAAAAGGAGAAAGTAGGACTCCGCTCTGGTCTTTTAACTTCTTATCTAAGCTGATACGAGCTGCAAATTGGGCACAGCTTTGTCTGAATCCTTTTTGGCATGAGTTACATGAAGGTTGTTTACCTCACGACAAAAACAATTAAAAGGTTAAAATGCCCAACTTAAAATGTGATCAGCCTCTGAAGATTGTGTTTATTTAATTAATTGATGAAAAGAGGCATTCTAAAGCATTTCATCTGGGTCTTCATTGTTTGCATTTAGGGGTTTCCATTTAAAGGGTCAAGAATAAACGTCATTTTTTTTTAGATGTTCATGAGGTATGAACACCATCGGTTCAATTCACAGTAAGTGGGGCCCCAAAGGGATCACCTCGGCTATGAAATGAAACCATGGTGTTCCTATTTACACAAACCTCAGAAGGAAAGAAATGTTGTTTATATTGTATGCGCTTTGCTCCATTTCATTTTCATATGGGGTGCGTTTAAAATGATAGGCAGGAAAATAATCACAGTTTTACGCTCAAGAAGTTTGCTTACATTTTATGGGGACCCATATCCATACCTTGTTTAACCATCTTGGAACTTCTATTATTTGAGCCAGTGCATAAGATTTCCAACAATGTGGTATGAGCGACCAGCAATGTCTCAGATCAGCCTGCGCATACGCGCAGTCTGATCAGAGCCTTTGCTAGTTGTTGGAGTATTATATGAATGTTAAGCTACTGACTGAACACCATTTGGATTTTCTAAGCTTAACAGGAGGCTGCAGAGGCTCGTCTGAGTCTACATATGTCAAAATGCCAAATTGTTGGAAATCTATTTTATTTTCAACAGGACAACTCTGCCCCTGGTTGGTGGGAGAAGTTTGTTGGACCAGGCTGTGCTGTAGACACATCCAAGTTCTTTGTGATCTGTACTAATACTTTGGGAGGATGTTATGGCTCTACGTAAGTATTTAAGGATAAAAATTATTCATATTATAACCCATGCATTGCGCAAACCTACTTGTTAAATTACCATGTTCACCCGAAATATTCAGACAGTTACCTCTCTGCAAACATCAGAGCACTCCGAAAGAAGAGTCTGATCTGGGTTAACACTGCACTACACTCATCACAAGTTGTAAAATGGACTTGCTTGAGTTTTAACTCTTTCCATGCTGAAAAGTTTTAGGTACACTTCTCCCTAGTTTCAGGCCTTTAGTGAAGAGTGTGTATTGTGCGTACCAAAAAAAATTGATTTAGATCTACAATGTTTTTTTAAAAATTGATATATCCAGGATCAGCATGGTAAAGGTTAATGAATTAAAATGAGTATCTTGAGTAGTTAAGAGGTGTGAATATTTAGGGTAAATATGTTTATGTTCTTAGAAGAACCTTTATAGCATATGCAGATACATATATGTCACAGAATTGTCCAAGACAGATTGGCCAGATAAGAAGGCTAATCAAGAACAAATTTTCTTTTTTCTCAATCAAATAATACATTTGTATGTTGTAGTTGCTAAAAAGAAGTGTCTCAATGAGGCAGTTCTTTTCAGCATTCAAAACAAATGTTTAAACTGTTGGATATGAAAATATTCAGAAGAATTATATCTTTAAGTGCAAAAACACAAACCAAAGATTCAAAATAGCTTATAAGAGTGTCACTGTAACTCCTGTCACTCTCAGTACTTCTATGAGTATGAGCAGTGCCCGGCAGGGTTATCTATCAGGACTGTTTTGTGTCTGCATTTGGTGGAAGGATTCTTTTATTTACTTTATTGTGAAAAAAACTGGTCTGATGTTTGTTACAGCTACCATCTCAGCTACATAGACTAGAGTCATGAAAATTTGGATGTATAGTATAACTATAACTATTCATCTTTCCTGACAACAAACAGTCAAGATGCGGGTTAGACTGCATGTGCAGGTGGCAGCAGTCTAAGTTGCACCTTTGTTTACACTTTTGTATGCAACAATATCAGGTTTTCTCATGATGTGGCTTTTACAATTTTGCAGGAGTTTTGATTAGCAGTTTCATGAAACACGCATTCAGTTTGTGAGCTGGGGCATGACAAAATCCAACAAAAGGATATGCCCATCCAGTGCAGAATTTGAATAGCATAGAAATCCACTAGTCTAATCAGACTTTTTTTTCTTTCTGTCTGAAGATGCTCTCAGTTCTTGGCTACTGTTGGAGGGGACAGTGAAGATTGATTTATCTTTGCATAAAAGTAACATATTGACTTAGCTTTTCTGAGTCTACATTGGAGGTATCATTTAAAAACTGGATGGTGCTTCTGAAATCCTCACTTATTCAAAACCAATCAATTTTGTTGCTATTGTGCAAAAGTTTAAAACTGTTTTATCATATGACGTTGTGTCTGGGAGTGAAATAAAGCCATGCAATAAAATCGATAAACCACTAGTGGTTTATAGATTTTTAGGAAATACTATGATGTCCATAATAACAAATGGTTATAACTTTTTTTACTCCAGAAATGAAATTTCAAAGAAATCTTAATGTCATATGATAAATAGAATCTAACATTCATGCACTTGTATTATTGAATTTATTAAATTCGTTGTGAAACCAAGATAAAATGCTTTGCAAGCCTTGCATATTATCTCTTTTCCTCAAGTCATTTTGATAAATTCAATAAAACATGAGCACTCATATAAGATCCTCTATTTAATCCTTAAGGATAGGTCTTGCTGCAGCTCATGTTTAAATGAAGGTTTACCTAAATGGTAATTGCATAAAAGATTCAACCACAGTTTTGAGTTGTCTACTGTTTGGTATGGCCCATGGTTGTTATTGGTGCCCTCTGCTTCGCATCGAATATTAATAACGAATGAGAGCTGTAACAAAGTTAAACACCGAAAACTTGTGGTTGAATGTTTTTCTTATACACTAAAAAATTAACATTTTGTCATTTGTTTTGCATATTGTTGACAACTTTAAAATAATTTACTCATTATCCTTTATAGAGACAACAGGTGTGTTACCTGTTAAAAATCAGCACAAGCGTTTAGTGTCAACTCATGTCTGTCGAATAGGAAATTCACTAAACCTTCACCTGATTCGCCAAGCGTGCTAAATCCCAATTGAAAAACACATACAGGTTATTTGCATAATTGTTAGCTAAAATAATGACTTTAGGGGATAAAAGTTAGAGCACTGTAAGGGCAACATTCAGGTGCCATTCAGTTTGCATTAATTAGTGGGGTGCCCCCTTATTAAATAAATTCATGAAGATTTTCCTCAAATTTTGTTGTTATAGCTACTGTAAATATGTGACATCTATTTAAAATAAAAAGAATCAGTTTTTAAGTAACCTATACGATGAACCATAAAATAAATGGTTGCAAACTTTTTAAGGTCATAATTATGTTAACCAACTTATCAAGATTAGTGTATGGCATAAAGTTTACAAATACATCTATGTTTGTTTTTACTTTACTTATCAAAAGAATGTGTGCAATGAGTATGATCAAGCAATGTGCCAATCACAGCTCATAACCTATAGCTACCTAATTATGGTAAATATTCTAAAATCCCGAACAAATTTCTCGATTTGTTCTCAGATATAATGTTGGTTTTCATGGTTGGATTTCACAAAGTTTTGTCAGAATAGCAAACAGAGTATACCCTGATCAGGCTGCTCCTTAGAAGTAGTCTGATCTGGGTCTGGGTTGTTTGTCAATGCCTTTTTGGAAGGCAACTATTGTTCATAACTTTAGAACAGTTGCTAAAGTCAGCAGTCAGTATAGGTCATTATTTCTCAGCCAATAAGTAAGAACCTCAAAAGAACTCTGCAGGAACCATACACTTTGAGCAATAGCAGTACTATAGTTTTTATGCCGTCTGCTTGGTTTATGACAGTCAAAGGTAAATCCTTAATAAAGTAAAAGTCAGTTCAGCTGGCAGCCTTTTTTCATTACTTGCATTACCATGTTTTTGTTTCAGTGGACCGTCATCCGTCAACCCCTTGACAGGAAAGGTGAGCCTTTCTGGCTAGTTTTGTGTTTCTAATATGGCTAAAAATGAACATTGTCTTGCATATAGTTTTCTCTGATGTGGAAACATGATCAATGGGGATACGGTTGTTTTAGTGTTGCACCATTGCTCCTGAGTGAGCTTTATTATTCATTGAATATACTACTGCCAATTGATGTTTGACAGTGAATCTTAATTAATTTAGACTTGCTGAGAATTTGTGAACTAATTTGTGAACTTGGAATTTTTTTTTATAATTTTGGGGAGGGGTTTTACCAATTTTCTGTCCCATTATTACAATTTACTGAATTACTAGGTACAGAATGTTAACAGTAAAAGAATTTGCCAAGAGTGAAGGCATATTGGTATCTAGGAGTGAATTGTATGTGACGATTCACACACTAATTGTCGTATACAATCAAGAGTACTAATTAAATTAAAATTCACTTTAAAGACTAAAGATGAATGTATTATTTTCTTGTTATGATTTTTTCATTCCAAGATTAGAATCTCTAAGATTCTGTAGATAATATTAGCCATATTAGACTTGACAACACCTAGAATCTGTCCAGTGGGTTTCAATGTAGTGACTAAATACCTCATTGTTGACCTGAGATTAACTCAATTGACTAAACAGCATAGCTATGCGAGTTGAAATTGTGTTGATTATTGCTTTTGGTATTTAGTCTATACATTGTTAGCACACTGGAAAGCTTGACTTTCTCTATTTGACATGTACTCAATCTTATTTTTGTTTATCACAGGGCGGGAGTATCTGGTGATTTACTCATTAAGGTGTATGTGTTGATGCTAAAAGGATTTGGTGCTACTAATCCAACTAGTATCATCATTATACAATGTATATGTTTATGGAGGATAAAGTTTAATATAACTAACATTTATCAGCATATACTCCTTAAATGTACAACTTTTACTGTTGTTTTGTATGTTGCCTTATGTGATATTCAGAGTATTGTATGATAACTTAGAAATATTATTTCCTTATCGCTCGATAAATTATAAATGTGAAAAAGACATGGTACTAGATTGAAACATGTAAACTGCTACTAAAATATGCTAAGTAAAACCACTGGGATTCATTTTAACATGATAAAACTTATATGTTTAATCATGATATTTTTTTTAAAAAACAAAATGCATAATATACAGTCAGACATAAGTTAAGCATCACCTGAATAGTTTCCTAGAAAACGGAGAAAGCTTTCCTGTCATGAATATTTTCTTGTTTTATTTATTAAAATAGATAAAGTGGTGACAATTTACAGCAAATTTCGATTCAATTGTCACAAAGGTTAACAAATAGGCATGGTAAATGCATACTTACCCCTAAAAATGTCCCTATTCTCTAGCCCATTATGATATTTTCAAAACGCTTAGACATGCCAAGTGTTAATGTCACATTGTTACAATATCAAAGACAAATTCTGTCCGAAAATTTCAGATTCAAATCTCTAAGAGAATAAAAGTTATGGATGTGTAAAGAATGGCTTGTTATATAGTGATAATTCAAACATTATAAACACGCAATTAACTTTCACTATGATCCTCTATAACTGACATGAAACCTAGAGTTTGGCAGAATCAGATTGACAATATTTTTAAAAAATATGTCTAGATTACTTCTGCGTTTATTTGGTTTCAAAGTAAGCATTTTGGGTTAAGCTGTGACACTTTTTAGGGGTGCACCCCTAAAATAGGGGTCGGTGTATACAGGACACCGTAGAAATTCAGCAAAATGACCAAATGACATTCTTATATGTTCAGCAGACCACATGAAGACAAGGGTAACATAATATTACAAACTGGTTGTTCTTCTGAAAAAATTTGTACACGAAAATCGTCCCTGAAATAATGTTCGGGTGATGCTTAACTTATGTCTGAGTGTATATTTGGCAAATTGAGTATCCTTTTGGAAAAATGTGAAAAAGAATACAGCCAACTCAATTTACTTGAGTGTTGTATATGTGAGTTATTAATTGAAGGAAATAACTCCTGCTCCCCTGGCAATGGCATTAGCAGCAAATTCTGCTTTCAGAGGCTTGAAGCCACCCCAATCAAAGGATCAGAAAGCCAGTAGTATCAAGGACTACATTCAGTCAATCTATATTAAAGGCTTTCTGATGTCATGGCTGTTCCTACCGAACAAGCTGTTACCTGAATGAAAAACTGTTTATATCATCTACAATCCATGTTCTTATACAAGGAAATGATATTTTTTCTAACATGATTATATAATGCACATTGAACATAATAAAACAATGCACATACATGTATCAATCAGACGTGAAATATTAGTAATTTCCCTTTGAAAGTTTATTTATTCAAGTTTAAATGCTCACATGCTACTACTCATCTTTCTTGAACCAATAAACTATAGCTTATTCAAATGCTTATAGAAATTATACATTAATAACTCTCAAAGTACAATGTATCAACGGAATTGGGTAAAATTTTCTCGGGAGTAACCGCCTTCAGGCCAATTAAGATCTACTTGTTAGAATTCTCAGTAAGCCCATATAAACTTGGAAAATTGTCGTTTCCATCATTTTTGACTTGATTTGTAATTGAAAAAAGTACTAAAAGTTGTGCTGGCTTTCAATTTCTATGTTTCGAAAAGTAGATGTTGCTTTTTAACATAATTGCAAACATTTTAAACAATAAAATACAACAATTGCATGAATATTTGAAAAGATAGACTCTTTGATAAGGCTTGTTTTACTTGATGCTATTTACATACTACATGTACTTAATTTGTTTGGCTCTTAAGTGGTCTTTTGGTGATGAAGAGTAAAACAAACTCTTACTGCTTGCTCTGCAATTACATAGATATATAGTCTATGTGTGCTAATATTTTTATTATTAGCAACTGTATCCCTATTTTAATATTAAACACTGATTCATTTTTGCCTTAGTTGTGTGGGTTATGCCATCGCAATCTACTACCTTATGGAAAAATTGAGGACCTCATTAAATAAGAGAAAAACAGTCATTTTTGCAAATGCATTCTATTTCAAACAGTTTATCTTTTTTTTCTCACTGTTTTGGACCTGAGTTACTTTGAAATACTTTATGTCATACAATTGATAGTCACTTGATTTTCTCTAACCTGTAATTCTAATGCACTTGCTATTGTAACACAACATGCGTTTTAAGCGACATTTTAGTCATGATACACTGTCCGAAATAGTTTGGCTTTATTGAATTATTTCAAATTTCATTGGATGATATGGGGATTTATGCGGCTTGCAACACTGCAATTTGAGACAAAAGAAAGATTCTTAAGGTTAACAAGCACAGAAGTCCATTAGAATGGGGATAACCATATTCAAAATTTTCATTTTGCGAGGTATGTTGTCCGATATTTATGGTCCGAAATCAAGTTTTACAGATCCGCTCATGCGTCATCGTAAAATTAAATTTCAGACAGTACATCTGACGATAGACCTCTTCAAATGAAAATTTTGAATACAGTTATCCCCTAATTAGAATTAATATATTTTCTTATAGTTTGTTATGAAAATATCTCTTCCGCTCAATATATAGCTGTTGGTATTTGTCTTTGACATTGCGTATTTTCTATTTTTCAGGCATATGCCACTACGTTTCCTGTTGTCAGTGTCAGTGATATGGTAAATGCTCAGTTTTTACTGTTGGACCACTTAGGAATAAAAAAGGTAAGGTTTTACAGTAAAACCTGTGTAAAACGGCCACTCAAAAATAGATAAAACAAAGATCTTAATAACAATTGGTAGCTTAATGAAGGTTAAAAGTATTTCAGAATGCTCCCTTTAATACTTTTGACCTGCATTAAGTGATAATTGGTCTTGAAAGCCAATTATTAGTTCTTTTGAGAGTGGCCATTTTACACAGATTTAACTGTACTACCATGAGGATACATTCAAACACTAGTATAAAACTGTAGAAAATTAATTCAAATGCACTTGCTATTGTAAAATGACATCTGATTGTATATTGTTAGAAATTTTAGACATTATATCCATGACACTGTTGGAAATAGCTTGACCTCTTTAATTTGGTCACATTTCGTGGGATGACATGCAGCTTCAATTCAATTAGAGACGGAACAAAGATTTTGGCGGTAAGCAAGCACAGAACTGCATTAGATTGGGGATATTCATATTAAAAATGTTCATTTAGGGAGGTGTATTGTCGAATATACGATCAGAAATTATGTTTTACAGCTCCACTCAGGCGTCAATGTAAAACTGAATTTGCATCCATATACCCGACGATATATCTCCCCCAAAAAAATTTTGAATACAATTATCATTGACAGAATATAAGGATAGGAACTGTTTCTTTTCATGAATAAAATTTTGCTGGATCCTGAGGTAGCTGATTTGAGAAAAATAGTTATTAAACAAATTCAAAAAGTTGACATTTGAAATATGTAAACAGTGTCATGTTTCAGCTGTGAAATAGGCATTACATACATTGAGAAGAGCATGGTGCTATGAATTGGAAGTCATTATATGTGGCATAACAATTACCATTTCAAAGAGGAGGAATTGCATCACATAAAAATGCAGAGATAAAAAATGTTTTGAGATTCAGTAAAATTGTGATTATTTTCCTATCCATCAGTTTAAACATGTGGGTGCTCTAAAAATCCATCACATTGAGCTAAAAAAATCCATCTCATTGAGATGTTTGTCTTGAGTACCCACAACATATGTTTTGGGTTAGAAATATGATTTTTCATACAATGTATTTGTATAGATAAAAACCTTAAAAATCCCTTGTTGCATAGAGTATGGTAGCCCAATTGTGCAGTAAATTACCTCTGCAGCAACTGGCAGTTTTTCAAATTCTTTAACCATTTAGCAACTTTTAGAAGTACTGAAGGATTTCAATTTCCTTGGGATACTCAAAGAACCATTTCAATGAGTAACCCAAAACACAGGTAAATAACCATCCTCAGTTACCCAGGTATGTCCTTTTCCATTACTCTGCATTCATTATGATGAATCAGGTCCCCAGATAAGAGTGCATAACTGAAAATTATTTTTCTTATTTCTCAACCAAAACATGTTGTGGGTACTCAAAAGAAACGTCTCGATGAGACAGTTCTTTTGAGAACCCAAAACACATGTTTAAACTGATGGATAAGAAAATAATCACAATTTTACGCAAATTATTTTTGCTTAACTGCCTATGATGAAGGCAGAGTAACGGTATAGGTCACACCTGGGTAATGGAATAGGTTACACCTGAATTATCGAGGATAGTAAATAACTAATCACAAATTAACTTTCAAAAAGATTGCTTATTTTGGACCCATGTCTTCTTCAGCTCCATGCTAGTGTTGGATCCAGTCTAGGTGGCATGTGCTCACTCCTAGCTACAGCTGTAAATCCAGAAAGAGTTGGAAGGTAGGTTAAACACTGAAATTGTTAAATTTCTGCTCTACACAATGATTATTAAGTAACTTTGTAATCAGAGATTCAGTTTGTTGTGGCCCTTCAACATAGTATGAATTTCCAAATGTCCTAGACTTTACTGGCCAGGTAGAACAATTTGTCTGAAATTATTTTCAAATACCAACTTATAATAATCATGTGTATATTCCAAGCAGAATATATCCATTTACAGTATGTAAGGATTAAGAATTATGTGTGATTATGAGGGTGTGTATTCTTTTTGTATTTTTATAGGCTATTTAACATGTCTAGGGCATCTATTGATTTTACTAATGTGGGGCTTCTCAGACAAAATGTCTGGACTTAATTTGAGTCAAGCTGATCTTGGTGCATATCATATTATGGTTAGATTCCAGACATTTTTTATCCCCCGCCAAAAGCGGAGGAATATTGGTTTTGCGTTGTCTATCTGTCCTTCTGACTGTCCGACTTTCCATCCTCAGCCAAAACTTGGTAACCAAATTATGGAATTTCATTTTACTTAAACTGAATATACATGGCCATAATGAGATTATGCATGTGAAGTTTTATTGGGGTGTCATGAGTAATAGCAGAGTTATTGCCCTTTGATCGCCTAAATTTCAATGATTTTTTCCATCCTCAGCCATAACTAGGTAACCTATAGATGGAATTTTATGATACTTATGCTGAATATATGTGACCATAATGAGGTTATGCAGGTGAGTTTTTTTGTGATGTCAGTTATAGCAGAGTTATTGCCCTTTGATTGCCTTAATTTCAATGATTTTTTCCATCCTCAGCCATAACTAGGTAACCTATGGATGGAATTTCATGAAACTTATACTGAATATATATGACCATAATGCACGTGAAGGTGTATTTGATGTAGTTATAGCAGAGTTATTGCCCTTTGATTACCTAAATTTCAATGATTTTTTCCATCCTCAGCCATAACTAGGTAACCAATGGATGGAATTTAATGAAACTTATACTGAATACATATGACCATGGTGTGGTTTCATCAGGATGTCATCAGTTATATAGGAGTGATTGCCCTTTAATTGCCCTAATTTCAATGATGTTTTCGATCCCCAGCCATAATTTAGTAAGCAATGGATGGAATCTCATGAAACTTATACTGAGTATATATAATACCATGATGGTGTTATACACATGAAGGTTTGTCAGGATATCCTAAGTAACAGATGAGTAATTGCTCTTTGGTTGCTTGAATTTAGATAATTTATTCCATCCCTAACCTCAATCATAACTAAATAAGCAATTGATTGAATTTCATGAATTTTATTCTGAGTACTTTGGACCCTAACATGGTAATGCACATGAAGATTGGTCAGAATATCAAGGTGATAGAGTAGTAATTGTCCTTTGGTTTTGTTTGTTTGTTTTTGTTGCTTTACGTCCCATGTCAACAGCTATGGTCATTGCGGGACGGTCAGTTCACTTAACCACACTTTTTCCTGGGCAGGCTTGAGCAAGCGGTTAACCAGTAATTTGTGCACATACTTTCGCTTGTAACTGACAACAACCCTTCTTGAATAAATCAGTGGAAGGGAGGAGAATGACCGTAGAAATTATTTCATGATCAATCTCCACGAAAGTATGGTACCGGGCCGGGATCGAACTGGCGACCCCTGGATCTGCAGTCAGACACGCATCTGTAGCCAGACACATTACCGACTGCGCTACGCGGCCCGGTCCATCCTTTGGTTTTCAAAATGTCATTGGATCGTTCTGTTCTCAACCATAAATTAGCAAGCAATAGTTCTAAGAAGGAATTTCATGAAACTGAGTATATATTACCATAGTGTGAGGGGCATGTGAAGTTTCATGAGAATGTCATCCGGTTTAGAGTAGTTATTACCCTATGATTGCCTAAATATAAATGAATTTGGGGCTATGCCCATGAATATTCATTAGAATGTCAGATATGCAGAAGTTATTGCTCTTAAATTGACTTAATTTCAAGAATAAATCTCAAATAATTTTGGCGGGGGATATCAATACATTGTCGAATTTGTTTGTTTACAGATTTATTACACTAAGAATCTTTTTATTTTCAATCCTATTCAGATGTAGCTTATTGTGTTTGGTATGATCACTTTAAATTTCTAGTTTGGATTGGAATGTAAGTTATCACATTCTCCTCACAGGTTTAGATAAACAAAAATTTTCAGCGTAAAATTGTAAATATATTCTTACCCAACAATTTTAACATATTATGGGTGCTCAAAAGAACCGTCTCATTGAGCAGGCATTTTTGAGTACCCACAACATATGTTTTGGTTGAGAAATAAGAAAATTAAATTTTTGTTATGCACTCTTAACTAAAGTCGTGTCTTCTCCTATTATCTTCAGAATGATTTCCATATCATCTTGTGCGAAGAGTCATCCATCATCTATAGCTATGAGATACCTTCAGAGGAAGTGTATTATGACAGACCCTAACTGGAACAAAGGACATTATTATGATGGACCTTACCCTAAGATGGGAATGAAACTTGCAAGGTAGGTCTCATCAAAACAGGGTGTTTTAATATGAAAGTTTAGTCAGTTTAAAAACTTTATTATTATTGCTCAAAACAAATGTCTCGGAAATCTTTCTGGTTCTCAATATGATTATAACACTTTCCAAAGAATAGCAAATACATTAAAATAACACATTTAGTGTTTGTGGCAATATTGTAGGAGACCTGTGCTAGTCTCTGTAAAGTATAAGCATACAATGAGCTAGCCAAACTCGCGATTTTAGTGCCCTCTACCAAAATTGCACAAATGGGTCTGTTCTGCTGAACAAAGGGGTCGCTGGAGATATAGATGAGAAATGTCTTTAAACCACTGGTTCAAATTCAAAATAATTTCACAGATATGTTCTCCATGTTGCCCTATACCAAAATTGATCAGAACATTCAGCTTGGCTGAACAACATGGCTACCAGAGCTAAAAATAGAAATATCTTTTTAGCCACAAGCCAATACATCATCTGCTCATGTGCCAGGACTTGGAAGAGGGATCCAGGGCCCTCTTGTTTAATAAAAGTACCATTTTCAAAAATGCTTGACCTCTTGTATCTGCTAATGGTCAAACACAAAAATCACCCAAATAAAGGCAGTAACAAACACAAAGAACTAGCAACTTAAAAACCATCCCAGCACATATTGTTTTGACCAACATGGGGTTCAAACTCTAAATATCAAGCTAAATATGCATCATCATTATACACCAAGCACCCCCCTCAAATAAGAGTGAGTAAATGAAAATTTATTCTCATATTATCCAACCCAAATATATGTTATAGGTACTCAAAAGAACAATGAGATAGTTCTTTTGAGCACCCAAAACATATGTTTAAATTGCACTGGCAATTAGGGTAAAGTCGGGTATATTCGGACAGACTGCTAAATTCAGACAGCCACCTTATTTGTTTCATAGTTCAGTTATTGGAATAAAAAATAAATTGAGTAAGCAAACAGTGAAAATCCTGATGAGACGGCTCATAAGGAGCTGTCTCATCTGGCTTTTCACTGTTTGCATATGTGTGTCCGAATTTACCTGATGTTCGAATTTACCCGACTTTACCCTATTTGTATTTATCCAGGGAGATAGCTACAATGACCTATAGAAGTGGACCAGAATGGGAAGATCGGTTTGGACTGAAAAGAATTGATCCAAATCATTGTCCAACCCTCTGTCCAACATTTGTTATAGAAAGCTACTTGGAGCATCAAGGGGAACAGTTTAGCACCAAGTACGATCCGAATTCACTGCTCTATATATCAAAGGTATGTGCAGTCAAGTGATTAACCATGTACTTAATTGATAAGCATCCTATGCAGACCTAAAGATAAGAGTATGTGATTACCGGGCCGCAAAGCGCAGTCGGTAACGCTTCTGGCAACAGATGCGAGTCTGGCTGCAGATACAGGGGTCGCGAGTTCGATCCCGGCCCGGTCCCATACTTTCGTGGAGATTGATCATGAAATAGTTTCTACGGTCATTCTCCTCCCTTCCGCTGAATCATTCAAGAAGGGTTGTTATCAGTTACAAGCGAAAGTATGTGCACGAAGTACTGGTTAACTGCTTGTTCAAGCTTGCCCAGGAAAAAGTGTGGTTAGGTGAACTGACCGTCCCGCCATGACCATAGCTGTTGACTTGGGACGTAAAGCAACAAAAAACAAAAACAAACAAGAGTATGTGATTGAAAATTTTCTTATTTTTCAACCAAAACATATGTTGTTGGTTCTTTTGAGCATGTAAGACTTTTGTGAAAACTGATATATTTAAGAATTAAATTCAATTTTTGGAATGTTCATAGAATTATGAATACTTAGGGCCTCTTGCAAAGTATATAAGGCATTTCTTTACCTCGTTTTTACTGTATCTGCACATTTCAATGCGGTTTCTAATTTCAGGATATGGCTCTCATTTACTTTCAAATGATGTTTCTCTGTCAGTTGGTTTGAACAGATTGATCCATTGTCTAAAGTACACCACTTTACTTCCGAAAAAGCATGTCCAAAATGGAAATAACTGCAATTTTTCAAGTCAATAATGCATTGGAGTTTGCATTAGGAGCCATTATTTTAGTTATTTAGTGTCTGATAAATGTCAAGAAGATGATTGTGCACTTTGATTAATTATTTCAGCAAAAGGTCTCTCCAAATAGTGTCTTCAAATTATGACCGCTCCCTAATTCTTACCTATCTGTAGACTTTATATTTGGATCTTTTGGTGTGGTATTAGTTTTCGATGTCTTGAAAATATGTCTGCATTGACCACAAATGACAAATTGCAAAAAGTAGGTACAGAGAAAACAAGCATTAAGTTTGCATGTAAATTGTTATGTTTGAGTTCAGTACATTAATAATGTGCTAATATTTTTTCAGGCAATGGACCTGTTTGACATGTCAAAGGAACATGGATCATTGGTTGAAGGGTTGTCACAGGTCACATGTCCAGTTATGGTTGTAGGAGTGAAGTCAGACATACTATTTCCCATCATGCAACAGCAAGAGTTGGCCGACACACTCCTTGAGTCAGGTATCGATCTAAATTATTGTATTCTGAAAAAGAATAGGAACTATGTTTTTAAGAGTACCACACCTTCAAACAACATTAATTATGGTCCCTCCCACACAATGAAACACAAAGAATTCTTTAAAAGTCTTTAAATCTTGGATAAACGGTCAAATGATAAACAAAATCTTACTCTAGTAGTCATTTCATATGAAATTGACTTATTAATTACATCTGAGGAAGTCATTTGATAAGGATCCACACTGTTTTCTATTTTGATTGAAAATACTTGTTTACAGCTTGCATGCTGCAGGTTAACAGAATACATATTTGCAAATAGGATATTACTTATAATACCCAGCATGACAAGGGCTGAGTTTGGCACTTAACCTATAGACCACCAGTGAAACCTCTGACAAACCTGCACATGAGTGCAGTCTTGCTAGTGCCACCCGAGCTCACATATACATACAAATTATAAAAATAAATGAAGGCTAAGACCTCTAGCCACACCTGAAAGCTGTTTATACATGTTTAACCAATAACTTTACACACACATTAACAACTGTTAACACACAAGCTGGCCCATATGATGTTTTATTAGCCCACCTGAGCCGAAGGCATGGGTGAGCTTATAGTATACCAATCACTCCATTGACCGGCGTCCATCTGTCGTCTGTCGTCCGTCAACATTTTCAAACATCTTCTCCTCTGAAACCACTGGGCCAATTAATCGCAAATTTCACATGGAGACTCCTTAGGATAGGGGAACCATGGTTTGTTCAAATGATCCTGGTCACATGACCAAGATGGCCGCCATGCCCATATATGGTAAAAACCCTTTAAAAATTTTCTCCAGAAGCAGAAGGGGGATGACCTTGGGACTTGGTATGTAACATTGGGGATGTAGGGCCCACCAAGCTTATTAAAATGATGATCCTAGGTTGACCTTGACCTTCTAAATGCCAAGGTCAAATTTGCTTCTTAATGCATTTAAATGGGATTTTTTTGAAAAGTTGATTTTTGAATACTGTTGAAACCAGTCATTTTTCTCACTTGATATGTTAAACCTAATGAGACAATGTCAATAAATAAGTTCCAAAGGTCAAGGTTGACCTTTAGCCTTTCAGCCAAATTGAATGTTGCTCATATTGGAGTCCAATCAACATATTCAAAGTTTTCTCCGAAATCACATGGCCAATTGAACTCAAATTTCATATGAAGACTCCTTATGATAGGTTAGCCAAAATTTGTACAAATTGTTTTGGTCACATGACCAAGATGGCTGCTATGCCCATATAAGGTAAAAACCCTTTAAATATCTTCTTCTCTAGAACCAGAATGCCAATGGCCTTGGTACTTGGTATGTAGCATTGGGGAAGTTTGCACAATGATGAATCTAGGTTGACCTTGAATTACTTTATGGCAAGGTCAAATTTGATTCCTTATGTATTTTTATGGGAAAAATCTTGAAATGTTAATTTAACTATAACTGTTTAAACCGAAATCATAATACTTGTGAGATATGTTTAAGTTAATGAGACAATGGTTTTATAATAGTACTAAATGTCAAGCTGACCTGTGACATTTCATCCAAGGTCACTCATTTGGACTGCCACATATGTATTTAAACATCTTTTTCCCAGTAATCACTTAGCTGTTTGAGGGAGCGCAGTGGCTCAGTGGTAGAGTGCTTGCCTCGAGACCGAAGGAACGCGGGTTCGAGCCTCATCGGCGTCACTGCATTGTGGTCCTTGAGCAAGACACATTTATCCTAGCTTAGTACTGGTTCAACCCGGGAAGACCCGTCCCTGTTTAACTGAAAGATTGTTGATGGGACGTAAAGAATCAAATCAAACAAAAAAAACTTAGCTATTTGAACTCAAATTTCATATGGAGTATTCATTAGATTATTTTAGGTCACTTGACCAAAATGGCCGCCACCCCCATATATGGTAAAACAAAAATGTTTCAGTAATAAACCTAAGTTGACCTTGACCTATTTTAACATTATTATGGAGATCAGGTGAGTGCTTCAGGACCGTCAGGTCCTCTAGTTTTATGTTTTAAAACATAAATCCAGATAGGGACATTTTTGGTGCGTAAAATTGTTAATTATATCTTGTCCATTAATTCAACATGTGTCTTGGGTGCTCAAAAGAATTGTCTCATTGAGATGGTTCTTTTGAGTACCCACGACATATGTTTTGGTTGAATATAAGAAGAAAATAACCAAATCATCAAAATTATATCAATCAAACCCATCAATTTTAACATGTGTTTTCGGTGCTCAAAAGAAGCGTCTCATAGACACATTTCTTTTGAGTAACCACAACATATGTTTTGGTTGTGAAATAAGAAAATAAATTTTCAATTACACATTTTATCAAGAGGCCTGGTTCATACAGTAAATTAAAGTTTTGTTGAAATTTGCCTGGTGAAAGCACTTTAAGGAGCTATACTGTTTCAAATGTAATATTTCAGGTAACAATGCCGTCACCTATTATGAATTAAACTCTGTCTATGGACATGATACATTTCTGCTTGACTTGAATGGTGTTGGAGCAGCAGTAAAGGTAATGAAATTCTCACAGTAAAGTTCTAAAATTTCAAGCAATTTTCTCTTTCTGTTCTTAAATAAAATCATGATTTTCAGGGCTGGAATTCACAAAGTTCTTGAAAAATAACAAACTGGGAAAACCTGATCAGACTGCTTCTTCAGAAGCAATTTTTATCTGGGTCTGCCCCGTTTGTCTAGGCCTGTTTGGCAGGCAACTAGTGTTCAAACTTTTAGAATATTTACTTTACATACAATATTACACGATAACCAATGCCTTGACCTATTATGAATTAAACTCTGTCTATGGACAGGATACATTCCTGCTGGACTTGAATGGTGTTGGAGCAGCAGTAAAGGTAATGAAATTCTTACAGTAAAGTTCTAAAATTTCAAGCAATTTTCTCTTTCTGTTCTGAAATAAAAAGATGATTTTCAGGGGTGGAATTCACAATGTGCTAGCAAAATAGCAAACAGGAAAGAACCTGATCAGACTGCTTCTTCAGAAGAAGTCTGATCTGGGTCTGCCCTGTTTGTCTCGGTCTTCTTGGCAGGCAACTAGTGTTCAAAAATTTAGAACATTTACTGTACATTCAATATTACAAGATAAATGCAATGCTGTGACCTATTATGAATTAAACTCTGCCTGTGGACATGCTAAATTCCTGCTGGACTTGAATGGTGTAAAGGTAATGAAACTGGGGACTCTGGATAGTTCAAGGAAGACCCGGCCCCATAGTGCAGTTGGTAGTGAGTCTGTCTGCAGATACTGGGGTCATGAGTTCTATCCTGGCACAGTCCCATTTTTTCGTGGAGATTGATCATGAAATAACTTGTAAGGACATTCTCCTCCTTCCGCTGATTCAAGAAGGGCTGTTGTCAGTTATAAGCGAAAGTAAGTGCACGAAGTACTGGTTAACCACTTAGTCAAGCTTGCCTAGGAAAAAATGTGTTTAGGTGAATTGACTGTCTTCACATGACCATAGCTGTTGACTGGGATGTAAAGCCTCAAACAACCATAACAAAATAGTTCAATGAAGCTACTTCAGTCACAGTTACTTTGCTTTGTGTCAGAAATTTTATGAGAGTGTGTTCATCAGTAGCAGATGATCCTTCCACACATCTAGTCAAACATTGTTGGGTTTGCCTCTGTGCTTTGAAATAAAAAAAAAATGTAGTTCTGACATGGCCCTCTTGTTTTTATTGCCACTTGATGTATTTGAAGTGTTGCTCATCACAAACCTAAACAAGTATAATCTCCAGAGTATATATGGGCCTCATCGGGACAGGGGTTCCAACAAAGTGAGACTTAAAACAGTCTCCTTGGCTACTAAGACTAGCTAGAAAATTGAAATGTTTAGATATGATACTTTCTAGTTAGCGAATAACAAAGGCACTGATCAGACTGCGTGACGTGGCCCATATATATAACACACATTCTAATGCACTTGCTATTGTAACATAACATTTAATCAGATTACTATAGAAATTGCAATATCCGCGATACACCTCCCCAATGAAAATTTTGATTACAGTTGTCCCCCCAATTATTACTGTGAAATAAGTTGGGGTGTCAATGGCAGAGAGGTTGACCAGAGATGCAGAGGTTACAGGTTGGAGCCTCAGCAGTAGCAGTTTGTTGCAAGCTTGAGCAAAACATTTCAGTCTTATTGCTTTATATTGACCGACCTGGAATTCATCTTGGATGTTAAGCAACAACCAAGAGCAAATAACTCAAATAGCAAAAGAAATAGGTTTGTAATCAGGATACATATGTCTTGATTTGTAGTAAAATAACAGGAGCATCCTACATTCTACCACATTGAAATTTTCTTTCTTGTGATTTCAGGGATTTTTGGAGACAGAGCAGAAAAACAACGGCTGGCTAACTAAACACTCACGAAGACGCATGACATACTAAAGAGAAGTTGTGTTCTATGAATAGATCTAGAGCAACTGTGCTTATCATATCATATCTCCAGATGATATATGGTGGACTTGTCAAAAATAGTGAGTATGACCCGGAAATACCACAATTACAACCTGCAGACAAACCCATGTCACAGCAAGGAGGAGCCACACAACAATAACCAGACACCAGGAAGACAAACTTGCAAAGCAACCTATCCTTATATCTATAGAATCTGCTTAAGTCAAAGTAAATTTGGGATAGGTAGGATTCAAATTAGATGATCAATTTCTGAATTGTTTTGAATAGCATGTTCTGAGTACTAAATATAACCATCTCAAAGGAGTATTTTCAGTACTCACAATGCATTTTAGGGCACAGACCTAAGAAACGCAACAATTTTCCACACTCTTATCTTTTGATGTCTGTGAGGGTTTGCTTTTAAGATGCTATATGGATAGGGCCAGCATATAAGAGTTTTGCACTGGCGAGCAGCAAAGGCTCAGATTAGCCTGTGCATATGCCTAGTGAGTTAAGACTAGAGTAGACTATGATTGAAAGGATTATCTTTATTTGTTATATTGCACCAATTGATGTCATGTGTAATGTGCACCTGAAGCTCTTGTTTTACCATATTTATTCTTAATATTTGGACAGATAAGCTTTATCAAACAGTGTAAACCCTGATCAGACTGCTTCCACAGAAGCAGTCTGATCAGGGTTTACACAGTTTGCCATCCTCACTCTACATTTCCCATACCCCAATCCCCTGGTTTGAGCCTCAACAGAGGCATTGTTTTGCATCCTTGAAAAAAACACTTTATCCTGACAGCTTAGTACTGGTTCTGACATGACTGAAAAAATGTTGACTGGGACTTAAAACAGCAACTAGAACAAAAACAAACCTACCCAGCAGGTTGTCAAATAGGTATTATGAACTTTTTGGATAAACTATTTACTTCCAATGAGCCATAATTTATGTTTTCATTGATAAAAATTGTTTGTCAATGATTCGATTCTTTACGTCCCATCAACAATCTTTCAGTTATAAAGGGACGGGTCTTCCTTGGTTGAACCAGTACTAAGCTATGATTAATGTTCTTGCTGAAGGACCCAACGCAGTGACGCCGATAAAAAGAGACTAACATTGCAATTGTTGCAATAAATAGGATATAGTAAGAGCTTATATTGTCCAGATTAATTGGGTAAATATAGTATGTTTTGAAGTGATAGAGATATCGCATTATGTAAATCATTACTGGTTGTTAATCATGTATTCCAATGGTGCTTTCTGGTATTCAACATGGTCCATGTATTGAGAAAACCCACAGGTTTAGATAAACTAAAATTTTCAGCCTAAAATTGTAATTATTTTCTTACCCATTAATTTTAACATATGTTTTGGGTGCACAAAAGAACCGTCTCATTGAGACCGTTCTTTTGAGTACCCACAACATCTGTTTTTGGTTCAGAAATAAGAAAATTAAATTTTCGTTACACACTCTTAACTAAAGTCCTGAAACCCATTTACATCATACACAAGCAACTTACGAGCAGACATTGTTGACACCCTCTTAGGTTGAGATAAACAAAAAATGAGTCTTAAATGGTGAATATTTTCTTATCCATTAATTTTAACATGTGTTTTGGTTGCTCAAAAGAACCGTTTCATCGAGATGTTTCTTATGAGTAGCCACAATATATGTTTTGGTTAAGAAAGAATAATTTTCCATTACGCATTGTTATCCTGAGACCTACGTTATTATTATTAAGCACGCTCTTTGCATGCATTTTGTTGGAAACATGAAGCATCATTGTCAAATTTAATCATTATAATATTCCCTATAGATTCAATAGGTTTTATGCTACCATCATGTTCTAATTGTATATTTGTATAAATCTACCATTTGATAATGACCATACTTCATGGCAAGATATAAAACTATACATTCAATTCAATTTGTATACATACATAGCTTATTCATATTCAATTTATATTTTCTTTACTACTATGAATACAGTAAAAACTAAATAATTTGTACTTTAAGAGGGCGAAGTATCTTCTTAGTTGTATTAAATTTGTGATACATTGGATATAGAGAATAGGGCATATTTATGAAATATTTTGATAATTTCCCTTTTAAATATATGTTTTGAGTGCATATAAAATTGTCTTCGTGAGATGAAAATAGTCAAGAGTAAAGTTAGTGTTTTAAATGTTTTATAAAATGGGCCTTGACGCGAGAAAACCTGTCTTCCGGGGTTTGCGAACAACACAGGTGCAGACCAGCCTGCGCATCCGCGCAGTCTGATCAGCGCCTTTGTTATTCGCTTTTTGCAAAGTACCATATGTAAACTTGCTACAAGTGAAATTTCAATTTTCTAGCTAGTCCCTGTAGATGAGGAGACTGGTTTGAAACTCGCTTAGTCAGAGACCCGGAAGACAGGTTTTCTCGCAAAATGGCCCAAATGGTGCCAGATTTACTGCTACCTGAGATTTACTTGAAAATCTGTAAACATAAAATTAGGACTTAAAACAAATATCACATACATGTTAATTCTTTACCTCCTAGTGCCATCTGCTGATAACCCACAATAGCCTAGAACTCTTTCTATTGGACAAAGGCTAACAGTGCAGACTCAGATTAGGTGCCACAATGGACAGTTGTGGGTCAGGTTCTTCATCATTTGCTTGTAGAGTTTCATAAAACGCCTGACTAAAATAGGGGGGAAAACTCTTCCCATTTGATTAAAATGGGAAACTATCATAGATTAATTTTGTTAAGCAATTCATATTCATGTAAATATACACATTATCCTTATGGTGATGCATTGTAAATAATTATTATTGTGGTTGAGAAACTATTTTGAATTTCTTATGTCATATACTTATTTCAAATTGATATTTATCTGATCAGTCAGTAATGCTTCACTTTGTTAAAAACTTTATTCATAGAGGATCTTACATGAGTGCTCTTGTATTGTCGGTTTTATTAAATTAGTTGGGGAAAAGAAAAATGCGAAGCTGGCCGAATATTTTATTGATTTTTCGCAACAAGTTGAAAAAATACAGGAGCACCAATGTAAATTTCTCATTTGACAAAAAAGTGCTTTGTAATGTGTTTTTGGTGGGCAAAGTTCAAGAGTTTGCCATATATATGTGATGTTGTTACGACTGTCATTACACAATGTTACTCTCTTTGTAAACCACTTATGTTTTATCTATTTAATACATGGCGTTAAATCATTCTCAGATGTGACGTCATGTGATATGTTATGTTATTACACCATGCCACATGTTTATATGTACAATAGTGAGTTTGTTAATTTATAATACATTGCTGCATAAAACAGGTGGATTAATTTAGAATGGGTTCTTATGACTAGACTTACTAGCTGCCCTTGTCTTTAGAGTCATGCTGAGTAATGCACACCTGTGTGGTGATTTCTGAGTACAGTAAAACCTGTCTTAAGCGGCCACATAAAATAGTCAAAACAAAGGTCTTAATGGAAAATGTCAGCATAATGAAGGTGAAAGCATTAAGCAATAATCTGTATTGAAAACCCATTATTTGTGTTCTTTTTGAGTGGCCCCTTAAGACAGGTTTTACTGTATGTACCAGTAATTTGGTAAAGTACTGTTCCAGTCTACATCAAAGCTACAACTTTAATTAAAAAAATGATGTGCACATAGCCCGGGCCCTCAGATAAGAGTGTGTATTTGAAAATTATTTCCTTATTTCTCAATCAAAACATGTATTGTGGGTACTCAAAAGAACCGTCTCAATGAGACGGTTCTTTTGAACACCCAAAACTTGTGCTTAAATTGATGGATAAGAAAATAACGCCCATTTTATGGTGAAAAATTTTGCTTATTTGGACCTATGTATATGTAACCTGTGATCCTATTCAAATGTTTACACTTTTATGCTTTTTAAGAAAATTGGCACGGATTATAGATGATAAATTTTTCTTCTTTGTTATTGCATCTTGTTATTTTTGATTTACAAGACTTGGAAACATCTCTACTTTACCAGTCCCTGGCTGTTCAACATAATGATATTATGTGTAACTGAATTCAAACCACTGCAGCCTGCTGTCCTTAACCCTTTACCTCATAGAGATGCCTTTTAACACGTTTGCAAACAGAGCAGACCCAGATCAGGCAGCTCTTGAATGAGCTGCCTGATCAGGATCTACCCTGTTTGCTTATGGGAATATGATTAGGTATGATCCTACACTAGTGAATCTGATCAGTAATTTCTTTGTTCTATCGACACACCTGAAAGTTTATTTATATAATTATTCATAGTGGGTGGAGGTTAGCATGAATATTCATGAAGGAAAGGCTCTGGTTAGGTTTTTGTGAAATCACTTTTTGAAAATTGGCTGAAATAGTAGTCACATTCAGCAGGGAGCTTGTAAAGTAGAATGTTTCCTAAAAAGTGCTTTATTCTTGTGGTTGATGAGTTTCTGTGATCTCTTTTTGGGCCAGTACCCAGCTAAAGGTACAAAGTGGCATGTGCATACAACAAAGACTCAAAACAATCTGCCCAGTCTGATCAAAGTCTTAGTTTTCCTCCTGAAGAAACATTGGACCCTTGACTACCCATAGAGTGTCAATCAAAGACTGACCAGACTGCTTGGATGCTAACAAATGCACTGATCAAAGACTCAGATCAGTCTGCGCATCCTCGCAGTCTGATCCGAGTCTTCAATGAGTGCACCTGCCAATTTGTATCTTTTGCAGGATACTGAATTGTTTGATTTTAAAGCTTGTTAGAAACAGTTTTGACTATTATGTATATTATGTTTTCTTTATTTATGGAAACATTTCTGTTTGAAGTTAGTAATTTAAATAGAGGGTTTCCACGAGCTCTGGAAATCAGAAAACCTGGAAAACCACGAAAAAAAAGTTCCATGCATTGAAAATCATGGAATTTGAAAAAAACTGAATAATCATGGAAAATCGTGGAATTTATGAAATAATTTGACGAAACTACCAGCAGCCAGAAAACTAGCTGTCAGACACATAATACTTGTGTGTCTGACAGCTAGTTTTCTGGCTACTGGTGGTTTCAAGTTTTAATTATTTCAAAATGCATGCATGTTCTAGAAGCATGCTTATTTAAATACATTACTGTTGCTGCATTCCGCATTTATGCTCTGCATGGTGAAGATGGCTCATAGTCATGGAAATTACATTGTTAATCATTGAAATTCATGGATAAATCATGGAATTGTGTTTTTGAATTTCTGTGGGAACCCTGTAATAATATCTTCATATAACACCATTACAATTGATACTTCTCCAAGGATACAATTAGACTGTAACATCGGAAGTGTCCTCATACGCTGCTGATAGGAACTTATAACAACTGGGCCAGTGCACAAGATTTCAGTATTTCTCCCATATGCATAAATGCCTTTAATAAATGCCCATGCTGAGGCATCTACAAGCACTAGATGTCTAATTTTTGATCCAGGTCTACATCTTCATATTTTGTGTATGCAAGCCACAAGGTCTCTGACTAGTCTGCGCATATGCAGACTTGCCTGAGCCATACTGAAATCTCTTGGTATTGCCCATATGTTTCTTGGACTATTAAAAGCTGTGTTATGTTTGTACGGAGATGTTTCCATGTAAAAACCACTGTAAAATCTGCATTGTATTTATTTCTTCAAATAAATATATTTAAAACATGTTAGTTGTGTTATATCTGATTTTGGGATAATATCCCTTATTGTGATCAAAAACAACCTTTATCTCATGATTTATTTCTCAACTACTTATTGGGAGTATTGTTAGCTCACCTGAGCCAAAGGCTCATGGGTGAGCTAATAGTATACCAATGACTCTGGCTTCTGTCGTCCATAAACATTTTCAAACATCTCCTCTGAAACCACTAGGCCAATTGAACTCAACTTACATATTGGGACTCCTTAGGATGGGAGAACTAAAGTTTGTTCAAATGGTCCTGGTCACTTAACCAAGATGGCCCCATGCCCATATATGGTAAAAACCCTTTAAAAATCTTCTTCGCCAGAACCAGAAGGTCGATGAGCTGGAGACTTGGTATGTAGCATTTGGGATGTGGGGCCTTCCAAGTTTGTTCAAATGATGATCATTAATTGACCTTGGCTTACATAACGTCAAGGTCAAATTTGTTTCCTAATGCATATAAACCGGACAATTTTGAAAAGTTAACTTTATGAAAACTGTTGTAGCCAAAGTGATTATTCTCCCTTGATATGTTAAACCTAATGAGACAATGTCTATAAATAAGGTCCAAAGGTCAATGTTGATCTTTCAGCCAAGGTCCATCATATTGGAGTCCCATTGATATATTCAGACTGCTTTCTAGGAAATCATTGGGCCAAATGAACTTTAATCTCATATGAAGACTCCTTATGATAGGTTAGTCAAAATTTATACTAATTGTTGGGGTCACATGACCAAGATGGCTGCCATGCCAATAAAAGGTCAAAACTTTAAATATTTTTTTCTCCAAAACCAAAAGTCCAATGGCCTTGAAACTTGGTATGTGACATTGGGGAAGTGGGTTCTACCAGGTCTGCACAAATGATGAATCTAGGTTGACATTGACCTACTTTATGGCAAGGTCAAATTTGATTCCTAATGTATTTATATGGGAAAAATCTTGAAATGTTCATTTAACTATTACTGTTTAAGCTGAAATCATAATACTTGTGAAAAACGTTTAACTTAATAAGACAATGGTTTTATATCAGTACCAAATGTCAAGCTGACCTGTGACATTCCATCCAAGGTCACTCATTTAGACTGCTACATACGTATCCAAACATCTTTTTCTCAGAAATCACTTGGCTGTTTGAAATTTCATATGGAGTATTTGTCAGATTGTTTAGGTCACTTAACCAAAATGACCGCCACCCCCAAACATGGTAAACAAAATATGTTTCAATAATAATCCTAAGTTGACCTTGACTTATATTAACATTATCAAGGAGATCAGGTGAGCGCTTTAGGCCATAGTTTTATTATGTAAACAACAAAGGCTGGAGCGTTTTTGTTATATGTAAGATATAGGGTTGAGTAGGATTAAATGATTTTTTGAACTCTGAAAAAGGTTTTCATATGAAAATGTCCATTTGATATTGACAACTTTAATTATCAAAAGAATCAAGAAAGGGAGCAATTTGGATTATCCTAATGATCTGGCCCTGAGATTATAAATATTTTTCATACTCAACTGAGCATGAAATACAATTGAGCATGAAATATTAATTCCTCATTAAAACGAGAATTCTGGGAAAATAAAGACCGGTTTGAAACTCTCAGATGTATCTATTATTGTTGGCATTTAACATTAATGTTCAAGTAAATTTCATGCACAGTTGAGTAGAGCATGAAAAAAGTTTTATTATCTTGGGGCCTTCAAGGATAGTCATATCAGTTATTTCAGAGATACCAGTATTTCTGACGATTGCATCGGAAAGGAAAACAAAAGCATCACTAACACTGCATGATACCCCCAAGTAAAGTTTTTTAATAACCATGGTTATCAAATTTAGTTTGAATCCATTGATTAGCTCAGATGGTATTGAAGAGAAATACATTTTGTTGAGTCTATGACAATGTTGGTAAATAACCAAAAATAGTAAAAAGAGACCTTAGCTAAGCTCTAGTCCAAGCCATGTTTTTCAAAATTGTACTGAAATCAATCAGTTGGTTGTTAGCCCATATAAGCCTGGCATCCTTTTTGTGGGACAGAGGCAAACAGTACAGACGCCACAGAACACGGTGCCTGATCATGGTCTCCACTGTTTGCTTACAGAATGTTCTATTAAAATTTGAATAAAAACGAAAATACCATACAAGCCTTAAACAGCAATGGACCAGTCAATTGATAAATGTGGGAAATTCTATTCAGCTTAAGTGGTTTAATGTATTCAGCAATACAAATTTTAACTCAAGGGGCCATTACTCCATAGATAAAGAACTAACACTACAAGACATATTAAAATTTGAATAAAAACGAAAATACCATAAAAGCCTTAAACAGCAATGGACCAGTCAATTGATAAATGTGGGAAATTCTATTCAGCTTAAGTGGTTTAATGTATTCAGCAATACAAATTTTAACTTAAGGGGCCATTACTCCATAGATAAAGAACTAAAACAACAAGACATGTGCAAAACCAAGAGAGTATGACCAGGAAATGTAGCAATCACAGATCTTGGACCAACTCACAACAGTGACACAGAACACCTGTGGTGCAACCAGAGGGGGTTTGAACCCCCTCCCCGCCACCCGTTTTCAAATGTCATATGAAAATTGAAATAATTTGGTCTCAGTGAGATCAAATTATTTCATTTTCATGGGATATTTACAGGGTTCCCACAAGCTCTGGAAATCACGGAAAACCTGGAAAATCACTAAAAAAGTTCCATGCATGGAAAATCATGGAATCTGAAAAAACCTGAATAATCATGGAAAAATCATGGAATTTTGTGAAATAATTTGACGGAACCACCAGTAGCCAGAAAATTAGCTCTTGTATGTCCGACAGCTAGTTTTCTGGCTACTTGTGGTTTCAAGTTTTAATATATATTTCAAAATGCATTAAATAGTCATGGAAATTACATTGTTGATCATGGAAAATCATGGAAAATCATGGAAAAATCATGGAATTGCGTTTTTGAATTTCTGTGGGAACCCTGATTTAAGAAAAATGAGATGAAATCAGATATAAAAAGACACCCACACGACAACACGTACACACTAAAACAAGACTGGTTGCAAGCAAGGATTTAGTATACCCCCACAATATTATATTTTTTCCTTAAATTGGCTCAAATCCATAACTGACCATAATTAAGCAATAATTGGTCTGTATGCAAGGTGCTTTCAGTATACCCCATCCCCCTGGAACATTATGTTCATTCGCTAAAAGTATTAATTGACAAAAATAAAAGGGATCAAAATAAGATTATGTTAATTAAAAGATAAGCAATGAAAAGGACCTGTTGCAATTCAAACAAAAGTCCTGCCCTCTAAACTGAAATGGAAAGCAATTGAAACAAGGTATGCAATGAAATGATTCATAACTTGGCTAAGTTAAATATTATATAAAAATAAATTTGACACCGAACTACTTCATGCACATCTTTAATATGTCTGTAACATACTCACAAAGTATTGTAATGATACATTTAAAGCTGTAAGAGGAGTTCTCTACAAATTGTGCACTATTAACCATCATGACCTAAAATGGTTAAGTTTCAAATGCTGTTAATTCAAAAAAAAAAATTCACCGATAAACTACGTCATGCTCATCTTCAATATATTTCAAAGCATTCAAAGGATATACTGAAGACTATTGGTGGGATTGATTTCACATATAATGCACTATTATCCATTGTCCAATGTGTGCAGTGGTGGAAAATTGGCTTATTCCTGATCTTTGCATCCTTACTTACTTTAATTAAAAATAATGTAAATTTATAAAAAATATTTTTTCATCACTTATCTACTTTATGCACATCTTCAATATGTCTGTAACATACATGCCAAGTATCAAAAGTATACACTGAATACACTAGGAGGAGTTGATTTCACAAAGTATGCACTATAACCCATTATCTAATAATATGTAAAGTGACCTGACCGGGGCTAACTGAAAGTTAAATATTATGTAAATTTATCAATGATTATTTTTTCATCACTAAACTTCATGCACATCTTTAATATGTTGGTAACACACCTGCAAAGTATTAAAATGATCCAAATGTCCTCATAAGACCATCTATCATAATTTCGATCGGCTGAATAAAATGGCCACCAAAATAACAATTAAAAATGACCTTTAAGTGATATCTCCTCCTGGTCTGCTAGTCCCAATTATAAACATTTTCACACAAATGTTCGTCATAAGACCTTTTACGAAAATTGTCATAATGGTTCTGCTTTGTCAATAAAATGGTTGTCAGAGCTAAAAGTAGAAAACTATTAAAACAACATCTGAACTGCTGGCCCAATTCAAAATACTTTCACATAAATATTTATCAAACGGCTTTATAGAAGGGAAAAACTGTTCCACTCAGCTGAGCAAATTGGCCACTAGAGCTAAATTTAGAAAATAAGATAACCTACATTAAATCCAGAGATGCAGGCACAAATTTGAAATAATAGCACAGAAATGTTCCTCATGACCAACTGGTTTGGCTCCACTGACCAAAATGGCTACCAGAGCTAGAAATATATAGAGAGTACTAGGTGAGTGTCTTTTGATATCAAGTTTACCAGGCAAGGCTTCGAGAACGTTTGTTGATATCGCGAGGCTTGCCGGGCGATTCAACACACGTTTTTCGAAGCCGAGCTTGGTAAACTTCATATCAAAAGACGCAAACCTGGTATTCTATTTATCAGTTTACCCATTGTTTCACACTTCAAACTAACGATTATGACGTAATTTTCGATTTTAATTGATTCAGCGCCATAGGCGACTCCATTCAAAAAGTGCAACGTCATCTTGACCTGATAAAGGCACATGCAGTGAGATAGACAACGTTTATGAGGCAACGTGCAACAACGCATTTGATATGCGAGGTAACTGATAAAATTCTTTATACAATCCATTGTATCTGATATATTGGTCCAGATTAAATATAATTACACACGATAATTTCTTAGTGATCAAATCTATAACGCTCCATTTTCTTTATATTGTCATCTATCAATTAGGTCAAATCATTCCTTTCTGCTAAACAAAACTGCCTTCGGGGCTAAGAATTCAGGTCAGCGATCCAGGGCCTTCATGTTCCACTATTATAAGAACTCATTTGTGTAGATGGTATATATGAGAAACAATCTAATCAAATTAACACACTCTGATGTAAAAAAGAAAGGGGCTTTTGAAGAAAAGAAAGCCAAGTTTGGCCACGGTGGGTCCAGCCAAAGACAATTTTTGGTGTATATTTTGTAAATTATATGCATTGAAAGTGACCAAAGAAATGTTCAATGCATGAAAATTTACTTGGCCCACTTGAAGACGTTCACTTATAACTCAGCCTCTAGACATACATGGATTAAACAGGTCTGGTCCCTTTACTGCTACTTATCTGTACATGTATTAACGGGATTAATTCCTACATACACAATATTGGCTCCGTTCCAGAATTATGAAATACGGACTGACTTTCTCTTTTTCCTGAATTAGGAATAATGTAAAAACGGAACATGGAATAATGCTTTATCATTTTTAGGAAATAAATTTAAAGACAAACATCCCAATTACTTAAAGGGGGTCTCATATGCGCCCACTCACGGATTTCAACTAGTTTTACATGGTGAATACCTTTTGACCTATCAACTATAAAAATGCATTTAGTTATTTAAAAAAAAAAGATTTTTAGAGCACCCTGAGCTACTCCAACTTACGATGACACCCGTCTAATATTTTGTCAATTTTTAACCATCGTCTTTATCGAATCTCAGCCAGTTTGACTTAGAATACTGAAATGACTCTTTATTGATTGATTTGATATTATTTTGGCATATGCAAACATGCAAACAAATTTTTTACGAAACTTTAAATTCAAAATAAAAAAAAATCAGTGAAATTCACGAGAATGTCAAATTCTGTCTACAATTTCCATATGTTTCTGAGCTTGTCAACCTATGATACTGCCTATAAAATTTGCCTCACATGTCCTCTGTATACTTACAAAGTTTCGTGATTTTTTGAAACCGATAACAGTGAGGGAAAACAGATGATATACATGTAGGTCATTTTTGACATTAATCATAATTAAATGTTTGTGGCTTGTTTTGTCCTGGAACCATGTACTTTCTCAGTTTTATTATTGGAAACATTATGAACATCGATGCATGTACAAAAGCATATCCATTTTGACATTGAAACAAATCTTAGACTTGTGTACCATTAACAATCAGTTTGAGTAACACACAAACTACCGAAACTCCAAACTTCTCAAAAGCAAGTTGAAACACATCACTTAATTTATTCAGTGTTATGATCTCCTACCAAATGCTTCTTTATGTGAAAATGTATTTTGATTTGTTTTGCATAGCATCATTCTAATTGACAGTTCATTGTCATAATAGTGCTAGACAATGTGATACATTTGATCCCTGACTTAATTTATTTTGTCCCTTTGTAAGTTTATGTACAGCCTCACTTATGTAACTGGCATTCATTTTACCATCAATGACATGTGTCTTAACCTTTTTAATTATTCTTATTTTTAACATTGCTCAGTACGATGTTAAACGCTTTTGCATGGTATCCCTCCGAAAATGTCAATATGTTTAGAAATAGGGCTAGGATGTAGCTTTTGATTTTAGTACCAGGTACCTGTTGAGACTCCTTATGTACTGTTGGCTGATCATCAATTGCTGCACATGCATTCAAGATCTTGCAACTTTGTATCACTGTTTTGAAATTATCATTTTGTCAATTCATTGAAAATCAAGATGCAAATGCAAACTTGTTGACTGAAAGCACTGTGACTTTAAATTATCTATGTAATTTTTTCTCCTTTTGGGAAAGAGTTGTCTATAGATTGATCTCCTCCCCTTGTGTTCTCCTTGTATTATGTCTATTGTAGTTTTGGTTGATTTCCAATTCCCTTTCGAGTGCAAGACTTTGATTCTCATTACTCCAGTTTCTGATCATTGTTACTTCTTTTCATACAGCCAGACCCTTTTTGCAATTTTACTTGTGTATATATTTAATAATAGGTTCTGTATTTGTAGTGTTATGCTTCGAATCTTTTGGAGCTTCCATGATGTATTTTCAAAACTGGTTCCTCAGTCAAATGTAACTTGCAAGTTGAGCTGGGAATCAGTTATCCTTTGAATGAGCTGATTGTATAAGGTAAAACTTTTAAGACATTTTTGGTATTTTGTTTTCTATCTCATTTGGTATTATGATATTGTGAAGGATGTTGAATATAATTGTAAGTCCCTATGATTGTATCAGTTCGGTACATGTTTTTCCTAATATTGCAACACATTCATGGTAAAGATACAATCAAGCAAACGATCCCATAACTACATACAATGAGTGAATAATGTAGTTTGACATTCTTTTAAAGTGAATTAAACCATATTTATGAAGATTAATGAAATCAACTACTTCATAAGGTGTTCAACACAGTGAAATATTCAATGTGATCAATATAGGAATAACTATGACAGTTTTGAAAAAAATAAAGATTCTGTCTTGTTTATACAGGTAAATATGCAAGAAACATGCTTGATATTATGACATTGTGCAGAATGTGAAATATGTTTATATGAGAATTGTCATATTAGTTATATATTGATTTTTATGACCATGTTGGTGATACAGTAATAATCAAACAAAGGAACCGGAACACATTATGACAAATGAAATGATTGAATTATGGAGAATGACTTTCTATTAGAGTGACCTTATTATAAAGATTACAAAAGTTAACTGTTTATGATAAGTAAGACAAGGTGAAATTTTCTCTATGTGATCATTATTCGACTATTCATGTAAGTATTATAATATTTTTAACAATATTTAATACTTATTCATCACTTACAATTAGTATGTATTTTACATTTCTCAGAATTTGGATTTGTAGCATTCAAAGTTCAAAGACAACATGTTACTGGTCTTCGATTTTCTTGAAAACTATAGCATATCATTTACATATATATATAGCCTTATTTAAGATTAATTTCATAGGTTGACAATGACCAGAACATGCCTAAATTTAAAAACAAAATTGTTGAAAAAATATTTTACAGCTGAAATTTGGAGACTTTTTCAAACAGAATCACAATTTTCTGAAATTTACATTACAGAAACTGATTTTTGTTTTATGTATATATAATCAGTGGTTATCATAGATGGTTTTAAAAACAAAGCGAACCAAATATATGATATTATGAGAGTTATGGGCGGCCTAAACTGAAGGTACCCCTTTAACCAGATACCCAATTACATAACATCTCATTTTTAGACTATGTAAATAGGTAAGTGGGAAACTATATCACAAATAGAAAAGTCATATGTTCCGCAATCATTCTGCATAAAATTATTAAAATCTATGTGTGGGCAGAACCCTATGTTAATTTCCTATAGGATGAGACCACCCCCTTTTTGTTATAAATGTAGCATATTAACTTTTAGAATTTAAATCTCTCGATTTCAGAAATTTTATTCCTAAATCTTTCACCCATGTTATTATCACTTAGAAATTAGGAATTATTTAATTGATTGGGACAATGCTTAAAGTCCCAGTCAATGATATGTGTGTCATGTTGGTACTCCTCCTAGAGAGAATGAGAGGGAAAAGCAGGATGGGATAGACTAAGTAAAATGCCTCAATCCTTACCCAAATTTACCTAATCCTTTTAACAAGCCACATATGACAGGGTCATCTGTGTGAAAGCTGCAATAAAGAGCATCCTACCACCCATGACATATGAGATTGATTCAGTTGGTTTATTTCAATGACCAGGATGAGGAGCATTGAATAAGGTGAGTTATGTTTTTCATTTCAAGATTTAATGTAAAATATTATATCTCACATTATGTCATTGTATTTCACTACAAGTATAATATTTTTTTTAAAAATGATCAGCTTGCGTTTTCTGCAGTTACTTTTTTAATATTGATTCAGATTGAAATAGGTTATGAATCCATGATGATAATTTAACATATCATAAAGAAAGTTTATTGTGTTTGTTTTAATAAATTATTTGCTTCTTGATGAAGGTTAAGTGGCTAAAACTTTAAATATAAACAGAGTGATGGTAAATATTTATTTTAAATGCCAGCTGGCCTCTTCATTAAAAAAATATAATTTATGATAGTCTGAGAATGACAAATAATTGTATGAATTGTATGTAAATGCATAACTCGTATATGAAAGAAAGTCATTCCTATGAGCTTAATCAAATTTGCTGTGATTCTTATCTGCTACATTATAATGCAGGAAGTGCAACTCAACACATGCTTTAATATTGAAATAAGTAAATATTGTCTAATATGTTTAAAAACATATACAAAACTATGCAGTTTTCAGTGGATATATCAAATGGATACAATACACTCTTTTAAACTGATATCAACGGGACCAAACACATAATTTAATAAACATTTTGCTGCAAAGAAAGAGGTGTATGCTTTACTTTAATTGTCTTCTTGGTGTCTTGTTATGGTTTGTGTTATGTGGCTCTTCCTCATGGTGCAGTGATTTGATCTGCAGTGAGTGATTGTGGGTATTTCTTAACCATATTCACTTTTTTAATCAAAATCTGTTAAGAAATAAAGAAGTTACATGTACATGCATTTGAATCTGCCAATAATTATCTCACAGAAGCGCCACAATTATGACTTCATGCTTTCATTATTTAATATGCAAAAATTAAATAGAATAGATTTGAAAGGTGACATTGGAATAAAGATTCTATGTACCTTTATAGTATTTTATGAACCTCATTAGCATCTCATATGTTCAAATTGGTAGCACCAATCTTTTTTTGTTTGGTTTTAGGTTTTACAGCCCAGTCAACATCTATGGTCATGTTGAGAAAGCCACTCAACCTAACCACATTTTTTCCTGGGCAAGCTTGACTAAACGTTTAACCAGTACTTCATGCACATACTTTCGCTTCTTACTGACAACAACTAATGTTGTCATGAAACGTAATTTATCAATACTTTTTTTTTTTAATTTTCGACCAATTTCGATTAAGTAGGCTGGGTTTGAAATGTTTCTCTTTTGAAATGCATTTACTCTTTGGTTGGCATTTCTCTTTAGTCTATATATTTGCTTTTATTTTATTATCATGAATAGTTACTCAAAGAAACATCCAGACTGTTTTTCATGCAACTAAATCTGTGGTACTCTCTTAAAGAACACTTTTCCACTAAATTCGGTGTAGTTGGTACATTCTTTGATTGCTGAATTGGGAACCTGCAATTATAGTATTGAAAAAAGCTAAACTAAGTATAGTTGGTACAGATTTTTGATTGCTTTGGTGTGGTATTGAAAAAGAGATTGTTGGAAATATCATTCTCAATAAGCATGATATGCTTTACATATTTTTTATTTTTGTTTGGTTAAACAGAGGATCTTACATGAGTGAGTGCTCATGTTTTATTGAAATTATCAAAGGATTTGGGGCAACTCTTATAACGAGTTCAATAATGCAGGAGCAGATATGTCAGATTCTATTTATTATATGATATTAACATTACCTTGAAATTTTAATTTTGGCATGAAAACATTAAAATTTTGTCAGTATGTACGTGTCGTTTTGTCTCTCTTCAGACGGAGTGCTTTTTTCTAAGCACAAGTGACTTTAGGTTTGGTGAGATAAAATGCAAGTCATATTCGAGAAAAAAATGGATTTTTTTATTTACAAATTAACAACCGCAAAACATCAAGGCTGTCTGCACCTTTGACATCACGAATGACGTCATTAACATATGCGATGATTTGCATAATGCTTCAGTCATTCAAAACTGAACACATCATGAAACAGAATGACGTTATAAACTGAGGGAGGAGGAAAATGCAATAAAGAGTGCGCATTACAAGTTAATTTATCTAATTTTTCACCTTCCTAGGTTTATAAATCATATATTTTAAGTTGAAAGATTCATTTAGCTGTATATTACATGCATCTACATTTCTTAACTAATTGCATAAATTTAAGACAAAATTCTATGGTATGTTATATGGCAAATGTAGCGGGATGATGTCTAATTTTACTGAAAATGAAATACATCATCTGTTCCATACTGAAAGAATTTGAAGGCCACCGTTCTTTGAGTCCACATCAGAATTTCAATCGTCTGTAACTTTCTCATTTTAAGTGAATGAAAACATAAAGTATGGGCACCCATTTTCTTAATTAGATATGGAATATTTTGGTATTAAATATATTGTGTGTTTTGTAGAATATTTCATTTTTGAACCTCAAGATATATTATACCAGCTAGATACTCTGTTATTGTTAACTGTTGCATTTACCTTTCTCAAGGGTGTATAACCTGGGTGCTTGATGGCTTCAGCAGGGTTGTTACTCGCTCGATTATAAGCTACCAATAGTGCCCTTCTCCAGGTGTCGCTTGTGTTGGCACTCGAGGTGTGTAGCAGGTTGCAGTGGAACAAAAGAGCATCCCCTTTAAAGAAAAGAGCAGGTAAATGTTTTTTGTGTCCATACATGTACATTGATTTTGGTATTTATCACATATGCGCAAAAGCCTTCTTTTAATGTCCATAATGATGTATCCAGTGGGGAAAGAGATCTAAATTTCAATCTGAGTAAATAATAGCATACAATGAGTTAAGCTTATCTAAAGAGAGGTTATGTAAAAAGTCAACTCAAAGAAAGACCATTTGCTTTCAAAACTAAAATATATCTGAAATTTAAACAGCCATTTTAAAAGAGCAAATACATGATTCCTTTGATTTAAAATGGCAGACATTTTGGATTAACACTGTGGTCATACCACTGGATCTCGTCACTTATTCTGGCGTTAAGGTAACTTTCTCATCTTGTTCAATTTCTTCATTTAATCACAGATAAACGACCAAAATGCTTGTGTTCTGATTGAATTTCGTTCATCATATTCACATTGTATCTTTTAGCTTTAAAATTATATGAAAACTTTAACGTTTGGTGTCTAGGCATGAAATAACTAATTATAGTTTTGTCATTATGGATAATTAATCAATGACAAAACCGTATAATTATGACTAAACCGTAATTGACAATCTTTTAATATAACTTAAAAAAAACAATCCGATTTTATCTCCGTTTTGGCAACACAACAAAGAGTTTGTTAACTAGACGATGCAATATCGAAGCTAACATATTCGAAAGTTCTCTTTTTTGTCATCCTTTTTTTTTTGATGATATTTTTACTATAACACCAGATTGGGTGACGAACCCCAAATTGCCGTTGTAATATGACCACAGTGTATAAACATGATAGATAAGGCTATTATTTGTTGAGTGTAAGAAACCGTTTTTCGAGCATTTCAGATTACTATTTCAAAATCCGCAGGACAAGAGTTTTTACTTCAAATAATCAGTCATGCAAATGAGAGAGAGAGTTTACAATTAAGTATTATATAACCCAACAGTTTATTATGTTAAAAATTTCTCTGCCATGATGCATTGCATGAGTAAGAAAGCCTCTACGTTTTGTGTATTAACAATAACATAATCTAGGGCGAAGAATTGGCGTTGGTAAAATGCATTAACCCCCCCCCCCCCCACCCACACACACATACACCCCAGTAGCTTAGGCTGTTTTCCGTTCTAGGGCGGTGATACAGTTGATGTTGATTTATTGTTTCTGTACACCTCAATGTTTGTGGGGGTTCTGTGTTGGTCTTTGCTTTAGTATGCATTACTTTACGTCCTTTCTAGTTTTGCAATCATCTTCACAAGGAAGAGGGAGAACTTAGTGTCTTTTGGATGCCTCGTTACTGTAAATGTCCTGTAGCTCTTCCTCACGGTGCCTCTGGTTTGTCTGCAGTTTGTTATGGCAGTATTTTCTGATCATACTCACTTACTTGCTGGTATGCCATTTTTAGATAGTTCTTAAATGCACTATATTTTCTCATTTAACATGATCCCAAATAATACAATTTAGCAGGAATTTCAAACATCGAACATTCAAAGATCGAACAATTGAACGTTTACTGTTGCAGTATCATTGATAAAAAATACTAATAAGTCATATACAAATACGCATGCATGTATCATTTATTCGTTTAGAGTAGGTTGTTGTTGTACACACGTCGCATAGTTTTAAATTGTTTACTGTCATCGTTGTGTAATTACCCTTTTCTAATTCGGCGTAAACACTTTCACATTTTTCCTTAATTCTTTCCACTCTTTCTGTATCTGCTCCAGTCTGATCACCTACGATGGTGTGGTTGATTCGACCATAAAGGTGTGAACCTCTAAGGACCTGAAATTAATACACTGCTTTTAGTCAACCCTCACATATTGATACTATAAGTATATTTGTTGATCATAATTTCTATACCATTGTGTATTTCTGTCAGTAAAGATTATCTACAACATTCAATACGATGGAAACAATACATGCCCAGAACAGCCAATCTCACCAGGGGCACTACACTGCGTCCGTGAGCAAGACACTTTATCCACTGCTTAGTACTGGTTCAACCCAGGAAGACCCGTCCAGACATGATTGAAAAAATGTTGACTGGGAGATCAAGAATAATCAAAACAAATAAACATTCATGTAGGGTGGTTCGTAATCTAACTTTTCCGCAATATCCAGTATAGTAGTATCCAGACACGTACATGTATTATATTGTTGCCACCAAACTGAATGTTACTTCAACATTGTTACCTGCAGACATCCGTTATCTTTATTGCAGTCATCTAAAGCAATGAAAACTGTCATCATATCAGGAAAGAGGCATCCATACTTGTACCAATATCTGAAATAGTATAAATAAATGCAAAACAACCCTCAACTTCATACCCACCAGTGGCCTTTTTGTTGTCTGATGATCACCTTTGCATGACTTATCAACATACAAAAATGATACTCACCATATGCACGTATGTCAGTGTTTCAAAATAATCTCTGTTGTCCTATATTTAGACCATATAAGCATAGCGTCCTTTTTGTTTGACATAGGCAAACAGTGCAGACCCAGATCAGATGCCACAGAACGCGGCTTCTGATCAGGGCCTCTACTGTTTGCTTACAGAATGCTCTATTAAATTTGAATTAAAATGAAAAATACCACCCAACGACCCTTTACATGGAAATGAACTGATCAAATTGATAATAGTGGGAAATTGCATTTAAATGGGCTAATTTTCAAGAAAAACAGCGACAGACCACTGGTGATAGACAAATGAAAATATTCCCATTTCAAAGCCTAAGGTCAATAAATGAGCCAAAACATGAGAAAATGGTAGTCATCTAATTGTCGAGCACTGAATGCTCAGGCGAAACTGCGCAAATGTGCAGTTTTTTTCCAGAGGCTTGTTACTCATAGACACAAATTATGGATGTCAATAAAGATTCAAACCCACTGGATAGCTCAGCATGGGCGTTTATTGGAGGTTTTGTGTGTACGCGATACGTCCACAAGTATACAACTATTTCATACCTTTCTGTGCAACAGTAAAAACTATCACCCCGAGGTGATGTGGATGACCCGATGGCATTGTTGCATGAGGCCGAAGGCCGAGGGCAACAGTGCATCGGGTCATCCACAGCACCGAGGGTGTGATAGTTTTGACTGTTGCACAGAAAGATATGAAATAGTTGTTTTATTACCCAACTCAGAACTTAGCCTACAAATGGTAATAATAAGCGCGATGCTGATGCCCGCACGGTTCGTTTACGACTGAGCGGCTCTTTAAACTACCAAATAACTTCGTTGTTTGTTGTTAGAAACATAAAGTGTGGGTACTCGTTTTCTTAGTTAAAATGAGCGTAACACTATGAAACCAAAATTGAACAGATTTGGCGAAATTTTCTGTTTTGCAACAAATCCGCATCTCATACAGCATAGAGAAGTAGTTGCTCAGTGGTAAAATGCTTGAGTGTTGCGGATTTGAGCCTCAACGGCGACACGGTGTTGTCACATTATTCCTTGATTAGTACTGGTTCAATCCCGGTATAACTAAAACATTGGTGACTGGGACGTAAAAGAAACTTTCCTACAGCGTGATGCTGCTAAGTAACACGTTTGACGTAATCAGTGTACAGCTTACCAGCGTATCACGTGACTGGGAAACAGTTAAAAATGTCTTCCCGGGGAAACAGTTCCTCGAAACCGGATCGAACCGGCAGAGACGGAAAAGTTGCCAAACAGTCAAAAATGATTAATAACTCTGCATATAGTATGTTGGGTAATAATATCATATGCTGGCCAAAATACTTGAAGGTTTGTTCGCTTCTATACACATGGCAGTAATGATACGGATGTAATTCCTGCAGATTCTGTATTACAATATATTAGTATCCCTAGCCTGAATGTACGTGTATGTGTGGTTACAGCAAGATCTTCTATGATTGACACATGTGATAACACATGAGATTTTTATACGTGCGCTGTTTTACCTACTTTTTTACTATTTGAAACAGAAAAATAAGTTATTGAGCTTTTATAGGTTTCGCTAGGAGGTCTGTAAAATTTATTTAATTAGATGTGGCTGAATGAAAATTGTCATTTGAAATGATTCTTGCAGACGTATTGCAAACTTAACCTGAGGCGCCATGAAGGGTAAGTTATTGACAACTTACCCATAATCCTGATGCCATTCGAATTTTCCACCAATTTTTGGTTCTTTACTGTTAAGTTTGGTATGGTAATGGTAAACTTCTCCACCTAGAAGCTAATGGTAATGTTTATTTAATCATTAGGCTGTATGCATTTAGTATATACATGTATTATATGTTGCTTTTACTTCTTTCTGCCAATTGGAGAGCTATTAGTAAACGTAATAGTTAGAAATATGTTAGTGTGGTCACTTTAAATTGGACTTTCCATATTTGTAAGTGATTTCTGTGTTTCAAGAATGTGCAGTGATATTTAAGTAAAGTACATACTAGTTTCTAACATTTGCCCATTTTGTTTTGTAGTTTGTTATTGTTAAACGACCATGATATCAATTTTGTTCTTCTGTGACACTGTTTTGCCCATGATGTTCAATGATTTGCGATTTTTGAAATTATGATTTATTTAAAATTACCCTTAAACAAGCCTATCCTACCATTTTGGCACGTTCTTTATGTTTACAGATATTTGTTGTTGAGGAATTGTGATTTATTTCAATCGACCCTGATTATATAAAGCTCTTCGGTATAGCAAAAGAAATCTACTCTGGATTAAATTTTATGAATTATGTTAGCATGGCTGGCTAATTGATTTAAGATACCTTTTCACACGTGTTTACAACTTTTTCACACCTTGCCACCATGCCAGTGACGTCATTGCCAGGATGTTGCCAGAGAATCAGTTTTGGTTCTTTTCCATCTCTGTCTGGCCTCTGTTGAGAAATTATGAATTGTTAATGTGAACTCTAAGAATGGTTAGAACATATAATGGCCACAATATTTTTTTTCCAACAATGTAGCATTTTGACAAGTATAGACTCGGATGAGCCTGTGTAGCCTCCTGTTAAGCTTAGAAACTTAAAATGCTGTTCTGTCAGTAGCTTAACAGTCATAGAACATTCTAGCAAAGGCTCTGCTCAGATTGCACATATGCTCAGGCTGATCTGAGCCTTTGCTGGTCGCACAAACCACATTGTTAGAAATCTCATGTTGCGGCTCATATAAAGAACACAAAACTGTCAATTGTTGAACAATGGTTAAAGCTTTCATTTAATTTTCTTAGCATTTCTCTAAAATATGGATATAATAAACCATAACAATTAAGTTGCACAATGTAATACTTATTTCTCGTATGCAGTCAGGTGAAAGTAGGTATGCATAGTGTAAGAACTTATGAGTGTAATGTGCTCAGTGATATGGAATTAAATAAAAATACTAGGTGTGGTTAGCCAAACCACACTTTTCTGGGGAAGTCGTATACCACATCAGTAAACCTGGCGTATGATGCAAATCTAGGTCCAGTACATTAGTGGCTATTGAAAGTTTAGGTGCACAGGCTCTTTATAGCATTTGCCATTCGCATTTGCAAAACTGGTCCACATGATTATTAGGCTCGTATCAAATGGATAGTTCATGTTGAGAACACAGTCTGAGATTTTTTCAGTAATGATATAGCCCCCTACCATCAGTTTCGTTAACTTACACCGTATTCATGTGTCCTTATATCAGATTCTTCAAGCACTTTCATTACTTTGCCCACTTCTTCATCGTCTAGAAGTTTTCTGAAATATGCGAAAAGTAAAACTCTCAGAAAGCAATCATCATGCCGAAAAATATGTATAACAATATTCCAAACTTGACATTGACATACAATCTCCATTGTTAAAAGGACATAATCACAAAGTAAGTAAGGGTGCAAAGATCAGGAATCGATACAATCAAGTACCACACCTGAACCAGGATACCAATGAGACAGTGACAACTCATATTTAGACACCACAAACGATAGCCAAGAGGTCAGACCTTTCCCAGCAGGTGACCACAAGGTACATATAAACAGACGCGCACAAAGGCATAGCATAATAAGACAGAAAAAAGATCCACAAAAGAAGAACCGCCTTGGAAACAAACCACAAACACAGTACTAAGAATGTATGGAGAAGAACTGTATAACCAGCATGTTTTCATTCTGATCATTTTCAGGTGCCTATATATCCTAAAAATGAAAAATAATGTGTTTGACTGTTAGTGTTAGCTCATATGAACTAAGTACGTGTCACAGAGGGCCAGCACAGGCTCTAGAAAAGCTTAGCACGTATAATAAAACTAGGACTTAACTGGAACACCCTGCACACAGTGGGAGTATAGAAGCACAAACAACGATGGCATTTTATAATGTGAAATAAGCCATACAAATAAAGACCATGAATTGTAATGGCGTGCAGTTTAATGTGTACCACCTTGCACATAACGTCGGGCCACCAACGGCCCACCAGCGATACGCCATTTCAATGGCGTATCGCTGGTGGGCCGTTGGCGGTCCGCTGTTTCGTGCTAGCTAGGTATCTAGACTAAGTACTGTACGTACCTAACAACAATGTAACCATCTCGTTGAAAGTCTTCCAACATATCTGGCGTCACGATTATAGTTCCATCTGTCAAATAGTAATCTGCAATATGAAATCATACATACTATTTAGCTCATTGAAGACCAGAAACTCTTCAACAGGTACTTTGGCAAACAATGAAGGCCCATATGAAATACCACATAATTCAGGGTCTGCACTGTTGGCTAAGACAAAATCATCGATCTTCTCTTTGTTATTTGGTGTTTTTATTATTCGCTTATTGGAAATTAAAATATTTAAACTGGCTAGAGGTAAAAGGGCAATAGTATACCTGGTCTATGCAGCTCAGCAGGCTGGTAAGCTCCCCAAAACAGGCCCAATATAGTTCGATTGCTGTATTGTAAAACACTAAATATTTGCGGCATCAAAATTAGGCGAATTTAAAAGTATGACACATTGGCGTAATTTAATTTTGGCAGTTTCCTTTTGATAACCTTTAAAGAAAATTTATCTTTAAAGGAAAGCATTTGCCTCCCTCCTCCCCCCCCACGGAGCAAATTCTTATCATTTTTGTTTTAAGAGTAGCCCCTTTGATGGAGGCGAGGTTACTCCACACAACATGTGCCAGTACAAATTTGTTTTATTGATACAGACAGTAAACAAAACTATAGATGAGTGTCAATATATTGCAATTCGAAACAATAATTTTGACAATTGTCGCTAAAAGCGCCAAATTTAATTTACTGCCAAAAATAAGTGTTTTAAGACAGATGTTGGTACTTGCCATTATTAATTGAACTCTCCATTTCTCTCTTCTTTCTTCAAATCTAATAATAATAATAATAATAATAATAATAATAATAATAATAATAATAATAAGTCGAGCCTGTTATGGTCAACTGAATGCTCCGACATAAAGAAATCATGCATATTACACACTCGTTAAAGCTCGTGGATTATCTTTCCGTACAGACGCTCAAATCATATATAACTTGCACTAGCTTAAATGCATTTTGATGTTGATAAAAAGCAACGATATGGGACAAAAATGCACCCTGTCTTGCAGCTCCAAAACTGACATTCTTTGAGAAGCAATATGCTGAAAATTGGTATGTAACATTAATGGCTGGTGTAACTTTAAGGTATCGTCGTGATATGACTGATTTTTGCTGACAACCAAAAGAAACATCAAGAAATAGAAGAGGTTAATCTAGTCACCATAAAGGATTTGAGAACCGTACGCACATATTCGGACCACGCTTGGACTGAAATATGATCTTGGTAAGAAAACATGGATGAAATAAAATTGAAACAATTTAAACTTCATGCACAACCCAAATTGCATTAAAATGACCCGTTATCAAGATAACAAAATTTAAGATAACAAAATTTTAGACATGCTTGTAATTGTTAATGTTGATTACAGTGCTGTACTTAACGAGGCACAGCATTTACCTTCATTTAAGCGCATGCATGTGTAAACTATTTACACAATTTTAATGTACCTTTTAGGGGACTTCTGTCGAATATTTTTAAAAGGTAAATACTTCATAAAAATCTGCTTACCTTTTTTATGTAGTTTGTTTGCTTCACAATTTTTACTCTTCAGATATGGACGATATCCTGACCTAAAATAGAAAATACCGTATTTACCCTTATGAACAAACATATATAGTACAGATCATGTTCTGAATTAGCAATCTGATCGGGGCTTACACTAATATTATTCCATGACTACCTTCGATTCACTTCAACTGTGATTAACTCTTTGTCTCCTGTGTAAATTTGGATGCTTAATTTCGTCTACTTATTTTTTTCAAAGTGATTTGTTTTCCAGAAAAATCATTTCAGGAATACCATCAAATTGTCAAACAGTTTGATCCAGATCAGGCCCAATTTTTGTCGGACCTGATCTGGGTCAAATCTATTTGCAAAGGTTATCAGCAGACGACTCTAGCAGGCAAAGAGTTAACATTTTGCATAATTTAAGCAATCTAATTGGCTGTTGGGAAAGTGAACAGACTCTAATTTTTTATCTGATTGCTAGCACAATCAATATTTTTGCAGCAGATGGCATTAAAAAGACTGTCACTGTTTTGAGAATACTTATAAGCATCGATATTTCGTGCGAAATGTCTGCTGTTTTTCGCATCGTCAAGTAACGAAGGTTCAGACGAGCCTTCGCATACGCGCAGTCTCACAAGAGCCTTCGCTTCTCGTACACACAAAGTATCACCAAACAAACATAAGGCCTCTAGTACTACTGTATATACGTCAGAATGGATGTTTAAAGGAGGCTTTTGCGCATAATGATCTCGTTTGATGATCCAAATACTTTTTCCGTTTGATTAGATCACTTGCGTTATTAAAGGCCCTTTCACACACCGACGTATAGCACCAGCGTATGCCGACGTATGAAACAATTAGCAAGTACGTTGGTATACGCTGAGCTCGTTAGAAATAAGTTTAAAACACGTTACGAATACGCTTTAATACGGTAGAATACGTTGACATACGACCAAGAGTCCCACATTCTGTGCATCCATACAAAATACAGCGTATGCGACCGTACTGCTTCTATACGCTAGGCATACGCTAGATGTACGCAGCAGGTAAGTTATGCATACGCCAAGGTACGTTAGCTTCAACGTATGCGGACTGTACGTTGGTATACGTTGTCATACGGCTAATAGATCCCAAAATTTTGTACTTGCATACAAAATCTTCAGTGTATGTCGACGTATTGCTTATACGTTAGGCATAAGATAGATGTACGCAAAGGATAAGTTATGGCTACATGTACGTTAGGGTTCGTTAGCACCAACGTATGAGGACGTATGAAAATTCACCAAATACGTTGGTGTACGCTGAATAAGCTAGAGATACGTTTTCAATACGTTACGAACATGCTGCAGTACGTTGGTATACGTTGTCATATGACAGAGTGGTCCCAAAAATTTGTACTTATTTAAACGTTTGACATAAGTTAGATGTACGCTACATGTAAGTTATGCATACGTCAACGTACGTTAAATGATCAATTCAGCATACGTTATATGTTCGTTGTGCATAAGTTTCGCATAAGTCAAGAACGCAAGTGATACGCTGGCCATACGCTTTTATACGCTGATACAAGTATAAGGTATGTTACTTCGGGAATAAGTTATGCATAAGTTACTCGTAAGTTAGACATACGTTCTATGTTCGTTTCGCTTACGCCTAGCATAAGTTCAGAGAGAGGCTTCCTCTGATTATTAATTAGATTTTAGCGTATGCCAGCGTACTAGATATTTTTCATACGTCGGCATAAGTTGGCTAAACGTTATAGTGCGACAGGGCCTTTAGGTCTTTGAATTTCTATGAATGTTGATCATAAGTGGATATTTTAGTGGCCTGTAAAAGGTCAAATTTTACCTGCTTTTTTAAATAATCAGACTGAAGTTTGCAGTGAATTACACAATTTAATTTTTATTTGTAGAAACGTAATGATGTTTACCTGCATCAAACGATGTTAACAGTCATTTTCTTAATCAATTTCAGACGTAAGGATAATATTCGATTGTTAACCCATAAAGCACCACCTATGATTTGCAGACAAAGACAATTTCAAATTGTGCCGCTTTTTCAAAAATAACAAATAAGGCATGATATTTCATGAGAATCGTCTGCTGGCAGACGATTCTCATGAAATATCATTTCTTATTTCTTTCGAAAATAAGGAAATATGTCGCAAAAATTGTCGTCTGCTGCAGTCGTGATTGGCGCTTTAAGGGTTAGTATTGGTTTTATTAATGGGAGGAGTAGCTGAAAGACAAACTCCATGTTCATAAAATGTATGACACAACAAACAAGAGCAACAGATAAATCCAGCAGAGAAATAATTATTTTATCCAGCCTTAGTTTGCAATCAAAAAGCTACGACGCATTAAGGGGCTATTTTTGCCCCCAAATGAGACTAAAAAATAAAAGTTGTTTTACACAAGAATATTATTCTGGGCCCTTTTCATAGTGCGTCTAGAAATTCTAGAAATAATGGTTACCTTTCTACGGTCCAATAAGCACATACCATTGTATGTGTTTACTAACTTAACATTTGTTTCGTGTGCGCAAACGAACCTTCTCAATGAGACGGTACGTTTGATTACTCGCAGCCTATGTTTGGTTCAGAATTAAGAAATCATACATATATATCACCCTCTTTTGTCTGGAGTCCTGGTTGTAGTAGTACACGTCACCTCATAATTTAAATTTTAATTTAAAGAATTTAAAATCATTCGCCTAATAAACTAGTGAGCAATCGACTTCGTAATTCCAAAGAGGCAACATACAATTGCAGAATTTATATAAATTAAGCGTGACGATGACAAAACTTTTACAGGTATGCACTTTTATATTTATTCCCCAAAATACGAAAAAACAAACAAACAACTTTCGAATAAATAATTTTTTATTTTCCTTGGGTGTTGAAAATACATTTATCTGATTACGTCGCGTCTGATAGTAATATAAATGTATTAAAATTGATAAATCACTAGCGGCTTACATATTTTGTAAGGTTATATAATAACGCCCAGAACAATATAGACTGGCACCAGTCCACTAAATGTATATGATTACATTTATAATTATATTTAAATAAGAAAAAAAGCATTTTATAAAAATTCTGTCCTCTCTGATAGTCAAGTGTCTGATGTTCAAGCCAAGATACTCCAAGTAAGTTTTATAAATTGCTATCTTTATGATCTTAGAGAGTATATCAGTTTTACTACAAAATGACATTAGAGACTGGGGCCAGTCTAATAACAATAATGCGAACAATAATGACACAATATTAATATTTCTGATAAAATGCTCGACAAGCCTCGCATTTTATCACATTTCCTCAACTCATTTAATAAATACAAGAGCGTTCAAGCGAGATCCTCTATATGGTATTCGTGATATATTCCTAACGCTCTTGTTCACCACTTAGTGTAGGCCGCTGTGTAATTCCGTGTGCATTTTTTGGTAAAAGTGTCAAATATGCATCTTTTGTAGAAAAATGTATCCTGTTTAAGAAAAAAGATGTTTACAATTTTTCCTTGGCGTATTAACGTCACAGTGACGTCACGAAGTGACGTACCCATTTTTAGCTTATTTAAGGCTTGGAGGTGGAGTGTTACAAATGCCAGCAGGCATAAACATAACTGTTTGATAAGTTGTTGTAATTGTACTGGCGATATGTTGATTTCGGAGCATAGACCCTGACTCTGGATTTTAAAGAGGTGACATCAACTTCAAAATGATGTGTCTGTACATGGAAAATTGACGTCAGTACCAAAATGAAAATTCTGTGATAGTGAAAACTAAAATAGCTAGACCCTCCTCTCCACACAGCAGGGAAAATATTGTTCACTATAATCTGAAATTACTTTATATAAGATGAAGAATGGCATAATGTTACCTCTCTGCCCTATACTTAGACAGGCATGTTAACTTCAATACCCTATTATAGTTTCAAATCCTATTTTGCAACTATCAAGTTATACCTAATCATTATTTATCGACACGCCGTTCGTCTTAAAACATTTTTAAAGGAAGGGAACAACCGGTATGTATTTAAACAATACACTGCTATGATGTTACAGTTATAAATGTTACTTTAAATGTATAACTATTTAATGCATTACTGTTCCTAAACATTGGACTACTGAAATACCTCCTAGGGGAGGTTTGTACACTATAGTTTTCTAAAACCACATTCTACAAGCCACACAATAAAGTATGTTTATTCTTTAGCAGTGGGGGCGATACCACGCAATAGCAAAATTTTCTTCGTTACTGTAATTTAATTAAAAATCTTATCTTATTACTCCTTATTCTTACATGCCAATAAAACAATTGAATTATAAGCAAATGGCTAGCAATATATGTAATCAAAGTAGAAGGATCTGTTATTACTGTGATATACGTTACTTTCTTTTAAATACATTTTCTAATTATAAGGGAACACTATTAAGTTTACACTGCTAGTGGGCTATTTATTGCCATTTAACTGCCATTAATTGTCATTAAAGGAAAATACCAACAACGCATGGATGAATAAAAGAATGAAATTTGAACCTTATTCACATACAACGAAATTTTAAGTCTGTGCGTTTTATCAAATATTTAAACAGCATTTTCTTTTCTTAAATGCTTATTAAATGATATCTTTTATCTCAATGACACTGATATATTTGCCTCTTTTATACGTGAAATGATATATAAAAGACGCATATTAAGTCATCAAGCATATCAGAAGAAATACTAAATGCTCCTCAGGAAAATTATTGTTGTTGTTTCACTACATTAATATGTTACTTATTTTGTAGGTTATAAGCATTGTTATTTAAAATATATTGTTTTATATTGTATCGTATTTTACATAACACAATAATATTAAGCATGGACTAGCTTAGTAAGATTTATCACATATTATTTAAACCAGCCATTAATTACAACTACTCATTCAGGAATAAAAACTTATTCAGAATCTTTAATTGTAGGTCATTTCAAGCATATGACAAAATCGAGAATTGAGAATTTAAAAAAAGTCCTTTATCCTTGTCTTTTGAAAAAATAAATTGAACTGATTTATAAACTTAACAATTTCTGCCCAATGGTATGACACACGCCAAGCCTATCCCTATGGTTATAAATGCTTTATATCAGAACGATGTCCAGTTTGGTGATAAAAGAATACCATTTAAGATGGTAAAATGCATAACAAGAGAATTTTTAGGACATATTACACTTTCTTATCATCTGTTCTGTCTGGTTCTAAACTATCGTGAAGCATTCAAACAGAACAACATTTGTTCTAATGGCTCATTTTAGTCATATTTTTGAAAGAGATATGTTTATCACTTAGAAAAGCCCCCAGGCATTGTTAGTATCACATGTATATTGTAGACATTGCTTTAATAGCCGACTCACAATAAATTATTGCTTTTAATAAATTATTTTTTTTTGCATTATTCTATCATTTAGACATATTGGTCTTACAATGGAACTTTGTTGCAGATAATATCGAATTGATATTTAGCATGTCAAATGTGAACATTATCGTTGATACAAAATTGCAGCCTAATAATTCTTTGCCTAGTTCAAATCAAACAAAATAGATTTGCTAGTAACGAAAGAACAGATCAAAGGAATAAGCCCATTTGATTTTGGTACTTGTCGCAGTGTTGAACAATGAAGGCTCAGGTGAGCCTGTGCATATGTATAGGTAGACTTTCTAGATCCTTCGCTGCTCGTATACACAAAGTAGTATGTAGGTTGAAGACCAAACTTTTGAACGCTAGCCCCTCTGCATCATCATGAGTGATTAAACAATGCATTTACTAGTCCAAATATTTATTTGTGAATTTCGGTAAAAGAGTCTAAACATATATTTCATCTATAATCAACGTGATTTATACTTGCACTAATATCAAAGAACATATCTGAAATATAGCATTCATCATTTTGTAAACTATACCGTACACACGTATTACACAATTGACAATAAGGCACTGCTAAATCAACCCCTGCGATTTATAATTATATCCTGTATATTTAAATGAAATGATTTCTTTAAGAGATAATTGAAAAAAAGTATACATGGCAAATTAGGTATGCATAAGTTCATGCACATTTTTTAAACTTTGCACGTGCGACTATCATTGGTGACAATGTTGATACTGAGAAGAGTGCCATCTTAATGCTGGACAGTTAGCACTGTGCACACTCTGTTTGAATCTATGACCTGGCAATTTCATGTGGCCTTAAAGTAAAACTCACCACTATTACCAACTTTCTCTATTTCAAGGGAAATATTTCTCATCAATTAAGCAGCTTTTTAGATATTATTGCTTGAGCAAGTGATCCAAGGTACTTACTTAATGCGATGGACAGTTTTGTTGATCGCACAACGAAAGTTTTGCTGTATATAAACTAAAGTTACTTTCAAAGCTTCTGTAATGCGTCACCATATGCATACACAGGTAAAAGTCAGGATAAAAATTGATTTCGAGACAGTAACTTAAAACCATAACTAAATACAGACACTTTAAATAACTGAATAGAAGTAGCTCAATTAAACTTAGAATTCTTCAGAAAAATATTACAAAACTCTAAACTTAACATAATATATACACTTTTATGGCTCAATTTTATATTGTCTTTGTTGACATTTTGGATAAACATATGCCAATATAATATATTTTGTACAGAAATATTATGTTATTTTAATAAATTTGACAGAAAATCGAAATGTATCCTTCTTAGAACTGTTACTTGAGTGCTATTATTTCCTTTGTTTATGAATTTTAAAATCTATGATTTAGTGCAGATCATTTCTTTGTAGATGTAAAAAAGTTCAAACATACACTATTTTGCAAATGTAAATGTGCATTGATAATTAGCTAGTAGGAACTTAACACAAACTGATAAATCCTTTTTTCAGACAGACTGGCATCTTGATATCTATTTAACAAGCACAGTCAGTTTTGAGATGAACTAAAATATAATATGACTTATAATATACGGAATAAAGCAATGTATATGCAGTCTTGAAAGTAGTAATATACGTTACATGATGCCATACAGACAAAAAAAAACTCATATTTTACACAAGAAACGAAGTTAAGCATGACTTTTTACTCTTGTTTATCAACAGAATGCTCATATATGGTATTTAAAGGTTATCAAATCGAATTTCATGCTGAATTAATGCACGGACTCTTTGTTAAGGGTCATCATTTCTAACAGTTTCTAACTCTTAAAGTATTTGTGATACAAGCAAACTGTTTGCAGCTATAAAATGGTCCGTTACTTGTCTTTTGGAAGATGTATTTAAAACCTGAAAGATAACTGGGCAGCTTATCAAAGAAAGTTATGTAACAGAATTATAGTGATTTTGACGGGAGTAGCTTAAATGTAACATAAATGACATAACAATGGGCCCATATAACTTTTATAAACATAAATATACATGTATGTATAGAATGAATGAAATGTTTTGTGTTTATTACATGGATGTTTGTCCAATTAAAATAATTCAAGTATTACCTTTACAACCTTTATAACATTTGTTTTGTTTATAAAATGTAGGTAACGTAGTTAACACGCTGTAGAAGCTAAACGCCCCAACCACCAGAGAGCTAACTTGTTTCAAAAAGCTTAGCCAGGAACATACAGTTATGCTAAGGTCGGGTTTTGGTCGCAAGGTACACGCGAATTTCCAGATTTGTTTGTACGCAATGGGTTTTTTCAGCACATTGACGTCTTATCGACGTCAATTTCACGTAAAATTGAAACCCATATTGAATCAAATTTTCATTTTCGTGTTTCTATAGACGTTTGAACCATTTTTATGCACAAACTTAAAAATAAGATTATTTTATGCGTGTAAATAACCCCACCACATATAAGCTCTTTGGTGCAACTGAACAGACGGTACCCCGTTTTGTGACGTCACTTAACTGTGACGTTAATATTGCAAGAAAAAATGTAAGCATCTATATTCTTACACTGCATAAATTTCTCTTGTTGAAAATTGATAAGAATCACTTTTACCAAAAATGCACACGGGAGTCTAAAACTTGAAGTGTGACACAGGGGCCTACACAATAAGATTTGCTGTATTCTGCAGGTTTTCTTTGTTCTTCTCTCTATCTACGCATGTGGTGCTGTCCTAAATCGTGTCTCCCAAAAGAGTTACTGGAAGCACAGATGGTTTCTTAGTCGAGGAATATGTCTACTATTTGTAAGTATACTGAAAAAAGGGGGTCATGGTGGCCCTAGAACGCTCACCTGAATTTTTAGCTTTGGAGTCACGTTTGGTAAGTATGATGGAATCATTAGAGCAATATACAGTCTCTGTAAAGAAATAGACAACATTTTTCTCAATTCCATACGATCCGCGGCCAATTGTCTCTGCAAAAGAAACGGTAAATTGTCTGAATTTCGGGTTACAATTGAGAAACGCCGTAAAAATTGAGAGTGACCGTTCCCAGCGTTTCTCAGAGAAATATTTTCCACAGTACGAGTTTTTTTTTTCAAATATGTGTTTGTGTTATTTATTTTCTTATTGCCCAGTCGACATTTTTAGTGATATCGGGCTAATTTCCTGTGTTGAACCATTTCTAAACGCGGACAAAGTTTCTTTCTCATTGAAGATTTAGCTTTCAACCTTTCGTTTCCTGTTCGATCCCTAGTCGATCCCTAGTCTAACAGTTTACCAGCTGAACCATTGCGCTCCGTTTCATAGTTATGTTCATCAACTTGACACTTGAAAGAATTTAAACTCCTACATGTTTTGCAACTCTAAACCGGTCTTTGGGGTTAGCGACTAGACCATGTTTAAACCAGCCTGCTCAGATACAGAGACTAGCTTATAGATTGAAATTTCGATTGTGGTAGGCTATGATATACTGTAATACTCTCAATCGCTGAATATGTTTAGGCCAATCAAAAAAGTTCACAGTGGGTCAATGACTCAAGTGAGCTAAAATGGGACCATATGCCAGTTCAGTAATTGCGCGACCCCTTCGAAATTCCTGCATATTCCTTAATTTCATTGGTTCTGCAACGGTATGAAGAAAAATACACTTTTGAGAGAAATTAATTAACAACATAAAACGCGTCTACATTTTTTTTATTGTATTCTAACTTAAAAAATACGAGGTTGTAATCAGAGCTATTACTTTTTTTCGTCTTCAATAATAATAATAATAATAATAATAATAATAATAATAATAATAATAATAATAATAATAATAATAATAATGAAAATAATAATAATAATAATAATTATCATTATTATTATTATTATTATTATTATTATTATTATTATTATTTTTATTATTATTGAAATAATAATTTTCTTTGACTAACTGAAAAGTTTGGTGATAAGTTTGAACTTTATTGCGTAGGTTACATTTATAAATGAGTGTGATCAACTAGTTTCCAACAATTTGGTAATGATGAGGTGACTGGACTGCGCGCAAAATGTCTCTTATCGGCTTCCGTTAGCTGATCACAAATATACTCAACTACAAATGAAACCCATCGTCACTTTTTGGTGTAATAATGATCAAAATAATTAAGAAATGAAAATATATTTTATACCATTTTCTTAAACAATCAATTATTCATCAAATTATTGAATAATGTACATTGTAACAGTTTAACGTTAACCCATTCATGCTGTGCGCCAGCGTATAGACAAGGGGTCATTTCTAAAATGACAAGTTTCAGACAATTAGTTTTCGCTAGAGTTGTTCACTAGTCCAATAACCGGTATGTCTCTCTCTAACGAGGCCATCGAATGTGTACAGAAGCCAAAACAAGCTGCGTTAGTTTAGAAAGGTCGGATCCAATTCCAACAGAGTAGCTGTGGGATGAACTCTAGCGATGCATCCGGGATCGTTCAATGCAACCTCGGAATTTTCGACAGCTTCAGGTTGCTCTCCATTAAGAATGGGCGCGGATGGAGCGTTGTGCGACGTTACGTGCTTTCGATTCGATATCGTTATGATACAGTTATTGCTGAAGGAGAGGGTCATGACCGTAATTGGACGAATTTAATTCAAGTGAACTGAATTAGACGAGAACGAGATATTCAATCTCCAATGAAAAAATGTCATTTTTGAAAATGACCCCTTGTCTAAACACTGGCGAACAGCATGAACGGATTTCAATAAAACTGTTTCATTTTTCAATGCATTGATGCAGAACTTATTGTTAAGGAATATGGATATAAATAAATCTTCATTTCTTATTTCTCTTTTTCAAGAATTGCCCCAGAAGTGACTGATGGGTTTCTTTTGTAGTTGAGTATATGATATTGATTGATTGAAATCAGATTGGCATTTATTTACAATTTGATAGATAAGCAAAGTCTGTGATTAGACTGCACTTATTTGTCTACTAGTGTCGTCTGTTGATAAACATTGCAAACAATTTGGACCCAGATCAAGCCTCACAATGTGTGGGGCTTGATCTGGGTCCAAACTGTGTGACACACTGATAGTATGTTTGAAAATATATTTCGAAATAGTTGATTTTGAATCACAAAAGCAAGAAAAAATTCCCAAACGGCAAATAGTAAATCCTTAAAGCGCTTATCTCGTCTGCTGAAATGTTTAAAAAAAACCTCTATGGCAAACAGTGTGGACCCAGATCAGATTGCTCCTAAGGGAGCAGTCTGTTCTGGGTGATGATCAGACTGCTTCTATGCTTCTATACTTAATTCGTCAGTAATGCTAGGCAATTATTTGCAGCAGACAACTTCAGCAGACGACATTTTCAGATGCATTTTTTTCTTGACGCTTTAAGGGTTAATTGAAGTATGGTTACAAAGTTACTTGAAGGTGGTACAGGACTTTTGGGCATATCTTAGACCAAAAAAATCATAACCTTACCACCATTATTAAAAAGTTATTTGATTTTAAAAGTTACAAAATTGATTTAAAAAACAAACAAACAATTTCTCATATTTTAAACATTTGAACGAGAAAATGACATTTTTTTCTCTGAGAATACCCTACTTGCTATTGGCTATTAAATAATAATAAAAAAAAAAACAAGCGAAATAGTATTCATATGCCTTATTTATTAAGCTAAAAGCTATTTTCTTAACACTATCAAGCCCTAAGAATAGTTTGTATCTTAAATGAATATGTCACATAATATAACTATAGTAACAGAAACTTATTACTTTGAAGTGAATCTTTTAAAGAAACTTATAATTACTTAAAAACATTTATTACCACGTTCGTTTTCCTGTTTTAGGTGTTTTTTCTTTCTTTTGCCTCTAAAATATAATATGTATGTCTTGTAAAACCTGTTTCATTTATATTTAAGTCAATGGACGTAGACAATCATGAAATTAGCGTTTCCTAAGAAAGCAGCAATGTTTGTTTCAGCTTAGATAACAAAAAATAAGTAATGTCGAGATGCTTACTTTATTGCTAGCCAGTACCGAACAGTAAGAGAAAAGCTCTTGCTCAAGAACACTAAACAATAACTGCGTAAGCCTGACATTTGGGACTTCTACCTCTCAAATCAAGCACTCTACCACTGAACCAACGGGTAAAGCAGGTATTATAAGTAGGGATGGTTCTTATCATATATGCGATCAATGAATGATCAGGCAAGCATGCACATGTGCACAATTGTACTAGAACAACCACAGTTCGCATTTGCAAAGATAGCGTGTAGATAAAGGTAGAGACACGAATAAAATAAAATCCCACAGGATAGCTAAAACTAGTGCAAAGGCCAACCCCAGAATTTAGTCGGTGTTTTCATGATACCCATTTGGTGGCTCTTTGGTTTCATCCAAGCTACAAAAGAAATGCGTCATATTTACAAGTGGACGTAAGAAGCACAGTAGCTCAGTTTGTGGAGCGTAAGACTGGAGTTCGAAGGGTCGCTAGTTCAAGACGCTCGCAAAGGTCCAGACAAGGATAGTTTTGCGCCTAAAATGCTATTCTTTTCTTACCCATGAATTGTACGTGTATTTTGGGTGGTCAAAAGAACCGTAAGTAATCACAACATAATCGTAAGTTTGAGATGAGAAGTAAGAAAAATCATTTTCCAGTACGAACTCTTATCTGGAGGCCTGCTTTCACCAGTCACAGTGTTGTGTCCTTGGACACGACCACTTTATCTGTTGCTTGGTAATGGTTTAATCCAAGAAGAAATCTTCCCAACATGAACAAAATTGTTGATTTGGACGTAAATCATAAACACAAGCAAACAAAACAAACGGATGTATACCAGAGCATTCGCTGATCAGACGTCAAAATACAGAGAGGCATAAACCGGAGACTTCGCTCACAAGATGATAATCCAGACAATGAAAACTTAAATTGCCTTGCTTGGCTACAAGTTTAATTAGGACTACATAATTATGTATCCACTGATTCACTTAAAATGGTGACGTTTACAGCAGCTTCTTATCTTTAGAATTTGAAACATGAAAAAAAAACAGGCAATATACGTCAGTGGTTGAAATAACAACGGTTCAATGCAGATTTTATTATAAGCATTGGCGCAGCATTAATATTGACCAGACCAAGTTTCAACCGTGCATGGCCGCTGAGGCAAATTCTGGGGGTTTGTCCTGAGATTCTCTTTACTGGAAGTTGTTTTCTTTTGTATCCATATTTATTTATTAATTGAAGCCTGACCAAGACAATTAAATAAACATCTGTTCTTCTTTCATTTCCCGCATACCAGTTTGGTTTAAAACTAGAAAACATAGACAGATTCAGTAAACACACCCCAAACTAGAACGACATACAATGTAAAAAACAGTTAGGTAAGCAGATGCATCGATAAAACTGCATGTACGTCCAGGCTCATCAATGCCTTTACTAGTCTGCAAATACATTTCACAAATAGTAAGAAAGAAGGCAAAGATCAGAAATCGATACAATCAAGCACCACACCTGACCCAGGACACCACACTGGAAAGTGACAAAAACACAATAAAACATCACATACAAGAGAGCCAAGTGGTCAGCCCGTTCCCAGCAGGTGACGAAAAGGCAACAATGAGCAGACAAGGAAACATAACAAACACTAAGCATAGATAACAAAAATGATCCACAAAAGAAGCGCCTTTGAACGGTCAGTAAAAATACTTTTACTGGAGGGCTAACCCCGTCCTTAGTTCTTAGCTTATTTTTCAAAGTAAAGAAGAAGGCAAAATTCAGGAATTGACACAACCAAGAACCACTCTCAACCTTGGACACTTAATGGGAAAGCAACAAAAACACAAACATATACAAATACACAAGAGGCCAACCCCTCCTATCAGGCGACCACAAGGCCACACGGAACAGACAAGAAAGCATAACAAAGACTAACATGAACATATAAAACAAAATGGATCTGCAAAAGAAGCACTGCCTTGGAATGGCCGGTAAACTCTGGCATGCAAAGGGTTAACTATAGACATGAGTGACAATGTCTAACTTCAATGGAGTACACATGAATATTAATTTGTATGAACAAATTATCTGACCAGGTATCACTTGAACCCATTGATAGGTTGAACTAGTACCGGCCGTCAAAATATATCTGGTTATAGGGATGTGTTGATAAACTAAGAGAACGTTTTTTGTGAACGCCAATCTTTGTACAAAAGAATTAAAAAACTCTTACTTTATAAAGCACAAGGTTATCTTTCCACATAAGCCCTGCACCACCTTACTAATCACTATTATTCTCACACATTTGTCGAACTTCATTTATCCTTTTATGCACTAGTGAGTTGACACTAACTTGTGTGACAACACATTGCACTTGCAAATGATACACATAGTTTAGTTTGTAAATTCAGTTCAGAAAATAGTTTTATCACATGTAAGGATAATAACATGATTTTTTTGCTAAACAATTTAATATCTTTAGAATAAATGCCTAAATGAATATTGCTATATTATACAAGTATATTTACAGGTGTTACTTTATTCATTCCAGTGTAAAATTAAGGGAAAAACGTGTATATATGGCACTACCAAAAGATGGAAATGCGCAGATGGTAAGTGTTTTTAGACAACCCACATTATTAAAAAAAGCTCATGTTATAGTTGTTTCTCTTTTTTCTAGTGTCTATTCCTCTAGGCACCATGATTTGGTCTATGATCTGATATTATTCACTTGCTTTTGGGCTGAAACCTAACTTGTTTGTATTGGCCATTTCTATATTTCTACATCCCCCATTTTTTTCTTCTCAATTTCATTTAAAACGCTCACGTTACTCATATCTACTATGTCTTCTGTCACTTCGCCGTATATCTTTTTTAAAGATATTTTTTGGTATTTGTTTTACAAGTCTGTCTATGTTGTGTTTCTTTTTGATAATCTTATTGTGAATTCAATATTTTAAAATTTGCATTGAAAATCACATATTTCTGTTGACTGTTCATTTATTTTCATTATTTGCTATGTCATCAAACTATATCCACTGTTTTACTCATAGTCTGATCATACCTGAGACTAAGGTTATGGATAAGCTGTTGGAGAAGGCTTTACAAACGTCAATTTACATAATAGTAAGAAAGAGGGTGAAGATCAGGAATCGATACAATCAAGCACCACACCTGACCCAGGATACCAATGGGAAAGTGGCAACTTCACAATAAGACATCACAAACGAGAGCGAAGAGGTCAGCCCTTTCCCAGTAGGTGACCACAAAAAACAGACGCGAACGAAAGCATAACAAAAACAAGACATACATAACATAAATGCTCCACAAAAGAAGCACCGCCTTGGAACAGTCAGTCACTCTTGGAGTGGAGGAAAAAGATTCGTTCAAATGTATCTAGGTACATGACCTGGATGACAATCTGAAACATTGTAAAATATTCTTATTGAGAACTTAAAGACCTATGGGCATTGTGACTTTGTGTGTAGCTTTGGGTATGTAGGTAATTTATGCCAAGTTTGATCAATTTGTGATACATGGCTGACATTGAACTTTTTACAGCAACGTCAAATTTGATTCATGGTGCATTTACATGTATATTGTCAAACTCTTCAAAGCTGATATCTTATAACTGTTGAAGCCAAAGTTCTTATATACTAACTAATTTTTTTTTTTGATATGTGTAACCTACTGAGACAATGGCTACAGCCAATTTTATACTGAGATTTCCCAACAGGTTCAGACTAGCTCCAAAAATAGTAAGTGAGTATGAACAGGAAATACCACAATCACAAACCGCAGACAGCCCCATGGCACCGCGAGGAAGAGCCACTTAACCATCACGAGACATCAGGAAGACAAATTAAGCAATCAACCAGCTCTCTCGTCCCCATCAAGATGATTGCAATACTAGAATGGACATAACGAAACGTACAACAAAACATAGAACAATTACAGACTCCCACAATGGGAGTAACAATAAACAAAAAGTCAACAACAACAGAACCACCGCCTTAGATCGGACAGCAGCCTAAGCCGGGGGGGGGGGGGGGGCTTAAATGCATTTTACTGGTACCAAGTCTTCGCCCTAGATTCTGCTGTTGTTGAAGTACAAGAAATGTTCAGCTCGCATGGAGGCCTTCTAACTAATGCAATGTATCATCATGGAGAAACACTCTAATCAAATTAACACACCATAATGAAACAAAGAAAAGGGCTCATGACTCACAGATAGTCAGAGCTAAAGCAAACCTCAAGTTGAGCCACGGTGGGTCCAGCTATAGATAAGCATCTGGCACCAAGCCACCAATTAAAGATCAGAAATGATATTACCAATCAAAGCAATTATCAATGCGTGACCTGTATTTAAATAGACATTTTTGATACCCAATGTTGACAAGTAAACAAGAGCGAGTTTGTGTATTTTTTCGGTTATGCTAGGAATGCATATTGCTAGATTGATTTGATAGCATGATGGCACAGTGCAACTGGTGTTTTTGCTGAGATTATGAGCCATTTTTAAATTGAGCCGTGGCATGAGATTTCCAACACTGTGGTATGTGCGACCAGCAAAGGCTCAGACCAGCCTGCGCATCTCAGAGCCTTTGTTGGTCGCTTAAATATTCTTTGACGGTTAAACTACTGACCGAACCTCTTTTAAGGTTTTTAAGGTTAAAAGGAGGCTGCACAGGCTCGTCTGAATCTACGCATTTCAAAATGCTACATTGTTGGAAATCACATGTCACGAAAGGTTGACATGATCATCAGCTGCATAGTGCCATGACGTTTGCCAATGCATCGTTTGCTAACGTCAGATTGTAAATAACAACAAGTGCTGTCAGAAATACCTAGACTTGGTTTTCGAGGAAACAAAAATCAAAAATTTGTTCAATAAATTCAGTTAGTTTATCTTTGATTACATTATGGTGCAATGTAGTATTCAGAGGAGAGAAATTATAGGTACATGTACACAAACTAGATACTAGGAAACTTTAAGATTTTAATTAATTTAGAATTCCACCTGATTTTTCAATAGGCCAAAAAAATGTTTACCATTCCACTCATAAACCGTTTCACAATATCTTATAGCATGGTTTTTAATCGCAGTGAGATAAGAAGTAAAAGTATAGGCAACTCAGTCGTAGTAGTACTAGTCTAGCCCCAGACCCTATCTTACTTTTTTGCATTTTCTTCTTATGAAGGGGCACAAATCTTGAATTTATATAAATATTTAACAGGCTTAAGTTCTCAGTTGAGCAGTTAGGATCCATCCTAACCATGTGAGATTGTATTAAAGAGGTATTTAAAAAAACAAGCATGTTTTGGAAGGAAAAACAAAAACGCACAATATCGTCAGTTGCTAGTTATCAAAGTACATGGTGTAGAATTAGCAATAAACTTGACTTCTTTTGTGGATCATTTGTGCTATTTATGTCTTGTGTTTGGCATGCTTTTGCGTTTGGTTATTGCTGCCTTGTGATCACCTGAAGGGAAAGGGCTGACCTCTTGACTCATGTTTGTGAAGTTGATTGTGATTTTGTTACTTTCCAATTTGGTATCCTGGGTCAGGTGTGGTACTTGATTGTATCGATTCCTGATCCTTGCTGTCTTTATTACTTTACTTTATATGCTCTTTTATGAGGTTGGGTAACCAGTATAATGTGGGAAGCTTACTATGATCCTCATCATAAAGGACACTAAACTTAGCAGTCACATAGCACCGATGCCCATCAACGACAGACCTCTCACCAAGAAAAGTATGCTAATAGGTTTTAGCATTGCTTAGGTCTTACATTATGATATGAATGTAGTACATGTCCATTTTTCAAACGACAACAACCTAGTTAGCTGCCTTATCTGCAGGCGATAAGACAAACTTCGAATGGAATTTCTGGACCCCTTTCTTCAAATTTCTTAAATTGAGTTTAGGCGGAAGAATATCTAAATCTTTGCAATAAAATAAAATTCTACTACATGTATCAATAATATCAAGAATATCTAATTTCCAAGTATTTAAGGCATAAGATTCAATATGCTCCCGCTGGAACCATATCAGAGCTCTCACTAGGATTCCGAAAACAGGAGTCACATAACCCTCTTTGCCAAAAGGTGGGTGTCCCACAATACAAAAGAATATAACCTCCTTCAAAAACCTGGAGTCCCAGCAACAAAACAGTCACTGCCAATCAGCAGTTAGTGAGAGCTCTGCATAAATTACAAAATATTTGTGCGACATCAGCAATTTTGCCACGATATTTGTGGAAGTCCGCTGGCGACCGAAACCTGTATTTAGGTCCTTTACAAATAATAGACCAAATTCTAGAATCAGTAATAATTTACAAATCCCAAGTGCCTATATGACAAGCAGATCCATAGCAATATTACGCGTCCTCACAATCCCAAGAATCAGGAATAGGGGGGGGGGGGGTGGTACAAATAAAAGACTCGATTCTAGGATCAGTAATAATTTTCAAAAATAGTAAGTGAGTATGATCAGGAAATACCACACTCACAAACCGCAGACAACCCCACGGCACCCCAGTGCCTATATGACTAGCAGATTCATAGCAATAGTATCGTCCTTACAATCCCACGAATCAGAAAAAGTAATCCTGTATTTTGGTGTTTTACAAATAATAGACCAAATTCTAGAATCAGAAATAATTTACAAATCCCAAGTGCCTATACGACCAGCAGATCCATAGCAATATTTAAAGTCCTTACAATCCCAAGAATCAGGAATAGTAAATCTTTATTTTGGTTCTTTACAAATGATAGACTGAATTCTAGAATCAGGTATAATTTACAAATCCCCAGTGCTTACCTGACCAGCAGATTCATCTCAATATTTAGAGTGCTTACAATCTTAAGAATCAGGTATAATAAAGTTTGACTCATATGTAAAATCTTGTAAACATGATTGTTTGAAAACTGTTGAAGCGAAAGTAATTTTAGGTATGTTAACCTGATGAGATAATGACTGTAAATATTTAACAAAGGTCAGAGTTTATGTTTAAAATTCTAGACAAGGTCATTGATATGGGACTGCCTTCAATATACATGTATTCAAACATATTTTCTCAGAAGCTGGTGAAAGTGCACAATAACAGTCTTCCGGTTTGGTAGTCCACGAAAATGGTTCCTTTTGAAATTAGCACTTGCAGTATCTGTGCCCTTTATGGAGTAAATGGGAGCTGCATTCGACTTTAAATGTGCATACGATTAAACATCGGTCTATTTTTGTCATGCTGATGCAGAAAAAAGCATCTTTGTGTTGACCATTTTGTCCAAGACCCCACAGCAAACTCCCCAGGTAACGTATGCCGCTAGTGGAATTTCAGCTTGAACATTTTGACTGCCCAGATGGGGGGGGGGGGGGGGGGGTACTCTGATATTTCCATACATACGTAGGCTCGGGTCATTTTTTTGGGTTCAAAATTTTGAATTTCAATATTTTTTTGGGTTTTCAGAAAAATAAATATTTTTTGCGGTATAAAAATTTTGTGGATATTTTTTTGGGTCATCACAAAATTGGATTATATTTAGGGGTCATTTCTATGCATTTTAAGCTATTTTCTTAAGGTCAAGGTACAGAATGGGGGATATTTTTGGGGGTTGCTAAAATTTCAATATTTTTTGGGGTGCTTGAAATTCCTGATATTTTTTTGGGGTGAAAGGCAGATGCTGGGCCCGAGCCTACGTATGCAGAATAAAATGAGAATACCCCTCCGTTCTTCGGTTTGACTGTCCCTCAAAGAATGGACAATGCTGAGAAAACGAGATTATCAAGGTAGGTTGTCTTTTCACTCTTCGAATTCTGCCTTTTTACATGGAGTTGAATGGGACCGATTAATTGTACACCGAACCCAGCGGAAGCGCAGTGGCTCAGTGGGCAGATCGTCTGACTGGGAATCAAAAGGTTGCTAGTTCGAGACTCACTGGAGTTAATGTGTTCTTGAACAAGACACTTTCTCCGTTGCTTCTAAAGTACTGGTTCAGTTCAGGAAGACAAGAAGGCTGAAAAATGTTGACATGGAGGTACAGCATCTAAATACAAAATCGATCTTTTCAGAAAGAAATACGATTTATTTTGGAAGCTATGGTCTGTGATCCCTCAATATATACCATGGATCATCCTGACTTTATTGTACATAGTTTTATGGAAAATTTGACTGGTCTTAAAAGGGTTAAAGGTAAAGTAGCTCGTCCAATCGATGTATACAGTAGCTTTTATCATGTCATAAGCTAAAATAGTTTGGCTTTAGTTTAAGCATCTGTTCAAGTGAAGTGATCACTATTCAAATATCACCAGAATTTAAAAAAAAAAATAATAATTAATGAGTAAATCAATTCAAAATTTCCTGGAAATTAATTGATGAATTCAATATTTCAGTGGGAAAGGACTGTGGGAGTTTAAAAAACCCAGCAAACGGCAAAGTGGTTACAACAGGAACCAAGTTAGAAAGTATCGCGAGGTACACGTGCAATGGTGACTATAGGCTCAGTGGCCCTTCTTCGAGGATATGCATGAGTAGCTGCAAATGGAGTGAGAGTGAACCTAAATGTCTACCTCCCAGTAAGCTACGTAAATCTGTTTACATAGAAGATCTTACACTAGTGCTCCTGCTTTATTGAATTTATTTAACGAGTTGGGTAAAAGCGATAAAATGCGAGGTTTGCCGAGCATTTTTATCGCTTTTTCACAACGAGTTTAATAAATTCAATAATACAGGAGCGCGAATGTTAGATTATATTTATCGCATTTTTGACGTGAAAAAAGTAAATATTTTCCCCTCTTTTATGCAACGTTATAATGGACTTCATTACTTAACGTTACGAAATCTGTAAACCATCGGTAAACCACTATACTAGCGGTTTATCGTTTTTATTGCATGCATTATATCACTCCCAGAGGCGACGCCATCTGATTAACTTGTTTATTCTTCAATCAAACTAGACCCAATACATTTTGAATTGCCTCATGTTTTGTTGAGCCACATGCTATGTGTAAATTAATGTCATGCATTTTACCCTTATGAATGTTTTTATCCTTGTAAACTGTGCAGATCCTGATGAGATGTACACTTTCAACAAAAGAAATGTTTATGGATTCCCTATCAAGATTTCTCGTTCTAATTGCATGCAATTAGACTGCATAAATTGAAAGGCTTGTCCTGGTCAGCCATGACTGATCATACTACGTTAAAATAGATCATCAGCTATAACCTGGTTCTGCTTGTTCGATTCATTGTGCTGAATCTCATGTTTTTTGCTTTGATACTCTCCGCTTATTTTACTTAGCAAAGTAACAGGCCCCGATATTATAAAACGTTTTAATGCTCAACTCAACTGAGCACGAAATTTCAACTACTCATTTAAAACTAAACTGCTAAAAAAGACTTTTCTTGCTTTCAATTTCTCAGATATTGTACTGATCATGCTAATATATCTAATTATATGTCGACTATTGTTGGAACTGGAGAAGAGCGATTTGGTTACTGACAATTATTGGAACCCTGGAAGAGCGACATGGTTGCATACCATTGTTCGAACTTGGGGAGAGCGATTTGGTTACTAACAAAAGTTGGAACCCTGGAAGAGCGACATGGTTGCATACCATTGTTCGAACTTGGGGAGAGCGATTTGGTTACTAACAAAAGTTGGAACTGTGAAAGAGCGATATGGTTGCATACCATTGTTCGAACTTGGGGAGAGCGATTTGGTTACTAACAAAAGTTGGAACCCTGGAAGAGCGACATGGTTGCATACCATTGTTCGAACTTGGGGAGAGCGATTTGGTTACTAACAAAAGTTGGAACCCTGGAAGAGCGACATGGTTGCATACCATTGTTCGAACTTGGGGAGAGCGATTTGGTTACTAACGAAAGTTGGAACTGTGGAAGAGCGATATGGTTGCATACCATTGTTCGAGCTTGGGGAGAGCGATTTGGTTACTAACAAAAGTTGGAACCCTGGAAGAGCGACATGGTTGCATACCATTGTTCGAACTTGGGAAGAGCGATTTGGTTGCTGACAATTGTTCGAACTTGGGGAGTTTTTTTGATGCCATGTGGCTGTAATTGTAATTCGCCTCTTCCTCAGGGTGCCATAGGTAGGTCTGCAGTGAATAATTGTGGCATTACCTGATCATGATTATCCTATTCAGACCAAAATTATGAATGGCAGTAAATCAGGTTCTATTTAGTCGACTCTGACTCCTTTATTGCATGTTATCTGGATCTACACTTGTTAACTCGAGCATCAATGGGACACTAGGGATGAATTGGTTAATATCATATCACAATAGATGAATGCTGTGAGTAACTTTGCATAACATACTTTTTGTCGTCTGCTGATAACTTTTGCAAATAGTTTGGGATCAAACCAAACTGTATGTCAATCTGATGGTATTCCTGAAATGTGTTTTTGAATTTTTTTTTTTTTTAAAAAAATAGCAAACGAATAAAAATCATGCAAAATTACCAAATAGGTAATTATAACTTTTTCAAACAGTTTGGTCCCAGATCAGGCCCGACAAAACATCGAACCTAATCTAGATCCAAGCTGTTTGAAAAAGTTGGCTGTTTTGAAGACTTTGTTTCGAAAAAGTTTATTTTGAAATAATTCAGCAGACGATAAAAACATGCAAAATGACCTAGTGGGTAAAGCGTTTATTGTATTTCAGTGAATTGTGGCGATCCCCCTAAACCGTCCAAAGGTTTCGTAACCACAGATGGTGGAACGACAGTTGGACATCTCGCAATGTACGCCTGTATTGATGGCTATGAAGTCAGCCACCCGTTCGCCAGGGCATGCAAACCAACTGGCTCCTGGAGCGGCACCATTCCCTCATGTCAGCCTATCGGTAAGTAAACCTTCATGACCACAGGAACTAGTCATAAAATTTAAGAAAAAACACAACATGCACTGAACGTCTATCTTTGGGCATTTATAACACTATACTTTTGCTTATATAAGTTGAGTTTCCAGTCAAAAAGGGACCCTACCAACTAGCGTTACAGTCCTTGTCTATAAAGTTTTTTTTATTCTTAGGGTTTGTGACTAGTTCCTGTGTTATTGACCATAAGCGTAGCTCCCGTTACGCATTCTCGCTCGTGCGTAATTACATGATGTGGAAATAAGCCGCTACATGCGATTTCCAACGATACGCGCAGTCTGATCAGAGCCTTCGTTAGTCGCTTAAATATTCTTTGACTGTTCAGCTAGTGACCGATCATCATTTGGAGTTTCTAAGCTTAAAAGGAGGCTGCACAGGCTCGTCTGAGTCTACACTTGTAAAAAAGCAACATTGTTGGAAATCACATGTTGCGGCTCCAATAGTGTTTTCCATCACTAATGTCATATTGAAAAGTCTGTGAATAACTTGGCATGCCGTTTGTCTGCTTTTTTTCTGCTGAAATATTTCAGAAGCCTTCCGACAAATACCATTGACATTGGTGTAGCTCCCATTACGCAGTTACGCACGTGCGTAAGAAAAAATAGTAACATTCAAGGGAGGTCCACCAAATGTGGTAGAAGTGATATTCCATACCAAAAGGAACTGCTCTTAAAGAAAAGAATTCGCTCCCTCTAGGAGCAAATTCTCGCTCCCTCTGGGAGCAAATTCTTTCCTTTAAGAGAAGATCCCATTTTGAAGAGGGACCAATTGAAGATAATCACTGCGTGTTCCAGTAGTCTCTCCTTGATGTGCGCAACTTTTTCAACTTTCTGGCTACGCCGTTGGCTGACCCAGATTACAGGAGCAATCTGATCTGTGTTCACACTATTTGTCCCTATACTTACGTTAGCAAAAATATGCAACAGACGACTTTAAGCAGACGGTATTTGCAGACGACTTTTATTGTGATTGGCATATTAAGGGTACATTGTAAATGTTTTCCAGTGGATTGTGGCGACCCCCCTGGTACATCCAACGGTTTTGTAAGCACAGATGGTGGAACGACAGAGGGACATATCGCAACTTACGACTGTAAAGATGGTTATGAAGTTAGCCACCCGTCTATCAGGGTTTGCCAAAAATCATCTGGGACCTGGAGTGGAACCACTCCTTCGTGTGAGCCTATATGTAAGTAATCTTTATTTTTTTTACCTCTAGCGCAAGTGCGTGATAAATGGACTTCGACGCGAGAAAACCTGTCTTCGGCGGTTTGCGAACAACAAATGCGCAGACCAGCCTGCGCATCCGCGCAGTCTGATCAGCGCCTTTGTTATTCGCTTATTGGAAAGAATCATATCTTAACTTGCTACAAGCAGATTTTGAAGTTTCTAGCTAGTCTCTGTAGCTGAGGAGACTGGTTTGAGTATCGCTTTATCGGAAACCCCGAAGACAGGTTTTGTCGCGTCGCGGCCAAAATGGAAAACGAAAGTACGTCACTTCATGAGAAAGCCTCTCAGATTCACATGGGATCTTGTTTGTTGATTGCTAGACAGATCAATAGTTTTTGTTTGTTTGATTTGATTCTTTACGTCCACTCAACAATCTTTCAGTTATGCGGGACGGTTCTTCCTGGGTTTAACCAGTACTAAGCTAGGACAAATGTGTCTTGCTCAAGGACCACAACGCAGTGACGCCGGTGAGGCTCGAACCCGCTACCCTTCGGTCTCGAGTCAAGCACTCTACCACTGAGCCACTGCGCTCCCAGACAGATCAATAGCTGCATCGAGGTTGACCAATACTATTTTGTAAGGCTTATGAACATAAAATCAGCAATCAAAGAATATCATTGACAATTTAGTTCTCAAAATACCCGTTCAATGACCTGTGACCTTTCTCAAAATTTTTGACCAGATCTTGGGAACTTTTGGTATGAGTACAGTGGACTTAATTGTTGTTTTTTCTGTTAGTAAACATTTACAAATATATAAAAGTTTCACAAAAACTTTGCTGCCTTGAATACCATACTCTCTCGTGCAAAGAAAGCTTATCAATATGTTTAGTTCCATGTTTTAAATGTTTATATAAAATGTGCCCTCGATTCAAATGGATGAACAATCCACATGTTCATGCAACTTGAAATTAATCTGCGCAACTCTAACCATTATCTGTATAATCAAGACGCTAGAAACCTAAAATAACTTTTTTCCTAAATATAGCTGAGTATGAACATCAAAATAAGACATAAAAGCTTTTAATTTTACCTTCTATTGGAGCAGCTACTCCATGCCTGTTTATATTGTCCGCCATTATTGCTCGAAAAAAACATTGCATATGGCCAGGGTCCTATAGCGTGTGTTCTAACTATCATACTTTTAGCGTCTATGTGAAATCATGTATAAAACTAACGAAAAAGTGCAAAAAATAAACATTTCTAACAACTGAATCGTTTTATGCGTCCTGACATCCCTAGATATGTACAATGGACTATCCCAATTTTATTTTATCAAACCAGAAGGAACACTCCATTAGTATACAATGTGTTATCTCGCTGAAGGCTAAAAGCAGTCTGCTTGGCTAATTTTATTTATATTATCCCACTTGCTAGTTTAAGTCTATCCGCTTATGCATCCAAGCCTCTTAATGAAAGTGCGTAATTATTTTTGTCATATTTCGCAAACAAAACATATTTTGTAAGTACCCAAACAAACTTTCTCAATGACCCCTTGATAAATACAATTGACCATTCCAAGTTTATTTAATTCAACCAAGAAAGAAGAATCCATTAGTACATAAAGGGTTAATACGAGAGCCTCGGGGAAGATTGGCCTCGCCAACCAGCTACACTCGTTAAATAAAGAAATTACTTACTTACTTACTTACTTTACTTACTTACTTACTTACTTACTTACTTACTTACTTACTTACTTACTTACTTACTTACTTACTTACTTACTTACTTACTTACTAACTTACTTACTTACTTACTTACTTACTTACTTACTTACTTACTTACTTACTTACTTACTTACTTACTAACTTACTTACTTACTTACTTACTAACTTACTTACTTACTTACTTACTTACTAACTTACTTACTTACTTACTTACTTACTTACTTACTTACTTACTTACTAACTTACTTACTTACTTACTTACTTACTTACTTACTTACTTACTTACTTACTTACTTACTTACTTACTTACTAACTTACTTACTTACTTACTTACTTACTTACTTACTTACTTACTTACTTACTTACTTACTTACTTACTTACTAACTTACTTACTTACTTACTTACTAACTTACTTACTTACTTACTTACTTACTTACTTACTTACTTACTTACTTACTTACTTACTTACTTACTAACTTACTTACTTACTTACTTACTTACTTACTTACTTACTTACTTACTAACTTACTTACTTACTTACTTACTTACTTACTTACTTACTTACTTACTAACTTACTTACTTACTTACTTACTTACTTACTTACTTACTTACTTACTTACTTACTTACTTACTTACATGAACATGGCCATAATGTTGCAGTAAAATGTTTTCAGGTTGTGGTTTCCTTGAAGACCCTTGCAATGGAATGGTGGATGCGCCTTCATTAGCATTGGACAGTGTAGCCACTTACAGTTGTGAGGATGGATACAGGTTGATTGGGAACCCGACCAGACAATGCCAAGCTGATAAGGAATGGGATGGGTGTAGACCGTATTGCGAGTTAGGTGAGGTTTATTTCTTTATTTGTTAGCGGCGACTTTTGCCGTCTGATGATAACCTTTGAAATGAGATAATTTTGGACCCAAATCAGGAGCGACAGATCGTGTTCTGTCGGTCCTGAACTGGATCCAAACCGTTTGACATTTTGACAGTGTTCCTGAAAAAAGATAATTTTTGAAAACAGTCACATGGAAAATGACCCATAAGGCAAACAGATAAGAATACTAAAGCCACGAGAGATCTAGTCGAACAGCCTTCTGTTGGTCAAATTCAACTCGAGCTAATTAATTGAAGAGAAGACAGTCCCTATTATCCTTTTGCAGACATAACACTAAACAAAACCAAGATCCCAAGTTACCAATGTGCTGGCGTGTCCTCTTTTGAAACACACACATAGTATATGCAAGAGTATAATGTTCGAGGTAACCGGCTCTCTTTTCCTCAGCAAGATGATTGCTTCTAGAAAGTTGGTGTCAAGGACTACATCAACATAAAACCGGGGACTAAACAAGAATTCTTGCATGGGAATTTGTTACGCGAAGCTGTTTGGAGCTGCAAAATCCATGTTCAAATAATGAGATTCACGTGTTGTTTGAACATGGCTTTTACTTAAAAAGGCCTAAACTGGGCCCCGATTTGTATGCATGACGTTACACGGGAGGGCGTTGCGGCCGTGACTGATAATTTTGCCGATGCTTTCGTTCGCGAAAACGTTGCACGCGTATATATGACGTTGTGGCGACGTAATGACGTTCGAAAGATTGACACCGACGCCATTTTGTTTTGAAAAAACAAGTGTGAGTAAAGGGATATTTAAGGTTTAAGAGACGTTTCATCGCGGTTTATGCTGAAATCAGGTAAAATATGCAAGAATAACGATCACACATGTTTGTTTCATTGCATTAACACTTGCCCGGTCCCTCGGACGATGTTTGAACACTCAACCTAACGGCCCCGTGTTCAAACAGCTTCCTCGGGGTCCGGCAAATGTTAATGCATGAAAAAACATGTATGAGTCCTATATTCTCCACACAAAAGATCAGCAACAACACACCAGGAACTAACACAACAAAAAAAACACTGGTGCGGGTTCCTGCTTTAATCTTCAAAAACGAAAGTGCAACAGTTTGAAAACGTTAAGCTGCTGGTTAACACCTTCAACGCTACAGACTGAAAAAATGTCGGGGCAAACAATGTAGATCCAGATGAGATGGCTCATCATATGAGCCATCTCATCTGGATCCACACTATTTGCGTACTCATTTTACTTTTTCCCCATTTTTAAGGATTGTCTAACATCCCTTTTAAGCTCAATGGACTCTGCTGTAAATTCAAGTGGAAGAATGTTTACCTCAGAAACTTAGGGCTGATAGGGTTAAACTTAAAACCAAAGTCTCTTCATCCTAACATCATGAGTTGGTTTACGATCTTTGATAATCACATTTTCTGGTCATATTCACTTGATATTTGATGAGTTTTGTTTTTTTAGAATTTTAGAGTTTTTTCTAATGTCTTTAAAATTGCAGTAAATTTTGTTAATCATATTTTATACACATTAAAAAGTATTCAATTACATATGAAAAACGACTGTTTATTTTTTTTTTAATTTTAATTTTGATGCTTTTATAATGTTTGAAAAAAATAAGTAATATTCCATAATTACCAAAATTATATCACGCGTATTGACGGACGATATTTCTTGCAACTTAAAGCTGCATAGTCTGTAACTTTCGATCTTTTAATTTTTGAAATAATGTTTCTATTTTTCAAGAACACAGTAAAAAGACTAAAATTCAGGTATACATTTTACCAATTTCGTAAATCTTTACAAATTATCAGTATCAAACCGACAGCATTTATGTTAGAACTTGACTGTCTATAATTATTGGAGGGACGCAAATAATTACCAACAAGAGAAAAAACACCTGTTTTTATAAGATAATTCACTTTTCCATGCAGTTTTCAGCTATAGTGAACAGAATTATTGTGAAAACTTATCTTAATTCTGCTTTTACAATGATTTAAAAAGAAAATATTTTTTTTCGAAAAATGTTCAAAGTTACAGACTATGCAGCTTTAAACCGTATTGCATTCCACAGAGAGTGATATGTCACCAAGTGATACTTCTCCAGTGAAGTCACAGACGTTGCCACAGAAACATAAAGGTAATAAAATAATAAAAATACATGAGAATATGAATAATAACGATAAAGTGGTTCTGTTGTTGTTGATGGATTGTTTTAAGTACCTCCCATTATTTGTTGGGGTTCTGTGTTGGTATGTTTTGGTATGTATTACTTCATTTCCTTTCTAGTTTTGCAATTATCACAGATCAGGAATCGATACAATCAAGCACCACACCTAACCCAGAATACCAATGGGAAAAGTGGCAACTTAACAATTAGACATCTCAAATGTGAGCCAAGAGGTCAGCCCTTTTCCCAGCAGGTGACCACAAGGCATCAATAAACAGACGTGCACGACACCATAACAAAAACAAGACAGAATTAACACAAATGGTGCGCAAAAAAAAGCACTGTCTTGGAACGGTCAGTAAATATATTTGACTGGAGGGCTTAAACCGGTTTCACGGCGTGCCAGCCTCACCCTTAGTTCAGATGTGGATCAAGACACGAAGAAGTTTGGTTTGTATGAAAGACCCCTAATTTATCAATGCATCATCTCCTCTTATTGGCTGAAGCTAGCTTTCACTGGTCGTGACAGATCTTTATGTCTACCAGTGATGAGCTAAATTTAGCTCAGGACAGGTAGACATCAGGATTTGTTTGTGCTACCAGACAGCTAAAATGGATTGAACTTAATTTAGCACAGAACAGGTAGACATCACTTTTTCTCTGTTGTCTGACTCAAGAGATAGCATGATTACTTATGTATATTTCAAATGTCAAATGTTTTGAATTAAGAATTCGTTCATTTTATGAGGACAGTAATTAAAACTGCAATTCTTTTGCATATCTTATAAGAGTTTCAGGATTTTAAAAAGTAATCGTTGAAATGATCATGATTCAGTGCACTAGTTACACCTGACTTGAATAAATTTATAAACATGAAAGTACTTTAAAGAGATGTCATGTGCTGATCCAAAGGGGGGACAGGCGGTCCAGACCCCATGGAAAATCACAAAAATATAGGGTTTCTTCGCAATTCTGGTCCAGATCCTCTGAAAATTACGTAGCTACCAAGCCAGCATTCAATGTTGGGTCATCATCAGCACGCCATTAAAATGGCGTTTCGCTGGTGTGCCGATGATGGCCCGCTTATAGTGCTATTTTGATTTACCCACCCCTCATCAACTAAAAAAACACCAAAAAAACCCCCGTCAAAGTTGGACCCCCTCTGACAAATTTTTCCGGATCTGCGCATGACAGTGTTATATAACAAAACAATTGGTGCATTCTTTTTCGGTTAACATCAGGATTCATCAATCCTCTGTTCTTGGATTGACAAATCCTGATGTTAACCTCAAAAGAATGCAATACTTGTATAATGTCGACTGAACAATGTTAATTTAAATGGGTAAACCTGCCAATATATAAATTAGTTTGACTAGGAAATGCCTTAATCACTTACTGAAGGTCCTGTAGACCAGCCCACAACATTCTGAGGAAGATACACAGAACACTAACAGCCACATAACGAACACCAAGAAGATCATAAAATTTATTTTACTTACCAAACCTTCACCCAAGAGCCTGCCGTTGTCAAACTTAAACTTTGTTCAACTCGCGTGGAGGCTTCCTAACTTATCTAGTATATCATCAATGGGAAAAATCAAAACAATTGACTGGTCCCAACGTGACTGAATTAATGTTGACTGGGGGGTAAAGAATCAAATCAAACAAACAAAACAATTGACTTTTTTGTCTACTACTAAAATATGTTCTTAAAAGGGTATCCTTTGGAAGCAAAGAATGCATCACAGAACTGAAACTTGAGTGTGCATATTTTGTGGGCCAGACTAGCTAGTTTCGGCCATTTAGGCCTCATCAGTGACCCTCCAATAGTTTTAAAGTTCCAGAATGAAACCATAAGAATGTGGTATGACATATTTTATTTTATCATATGACGTCGCGTCTGGGAGTGAAATAACGCCACGCAATAAAATCTGTAAACCACTAGTGGTTTATGGATTTACGGGAAACGTGATGACGTCCATAACAACGTTGCGCACATAATGACAAAATTATAACGTTTTTACGCCAGAAATGAGATTTCAAAGTATTTGTCATATGATAAATAGAATCTAACATTCGTGCTCTTGTATTATTGAATTTATTAAACTCGTTGCGAAAAAGAGATAAAATGCTCGGCAAGCCTCGCATTTTATCTCTTTTCCTCAACTCGTATAATAAATTCAATAAAACATGAGCACTCATGTAAGATCCTCTATTACTTTTCCAGAATCAGAAGATATGCCACCTAACCCAGAATGAAAGGCTTGTAATCTAACTTCTGAGTATCGACGAACTGCTGACTATTTACTGTGTTAACTATGTATCTCATATGAGCCAGCTCATAAGATTTTGGTACTTGTCGCATGTGCGGGCTCTGAAGGTTTAAATAAGTTTGTGCGTTCGACCAGTCTCGCCAGAACCTTCCCTGCTCCCACATACTTAAAAGGATGTAGATGAAGGTTTATACCAAAATGTAGCCGTCTAGCCCTTCTAGAAAGCTACGTATCCATGCGCGGATCCAGAAAATTTTGTCAGAGAGGGTTTAACTCTGACTTTTTTTGAGGGAAGATAGGATTCAAATACCACTATAAGCGGGCCATCATCGGCCCGCCAGCGAAACGCCATTTCATGGCGTATGGCTGGCGTGCCGTTGATGGACTTACATTGAATGCTGGCTTGGCAGGTTCGTGATTTTACAGGGGATCCTGACCAGTATTGCTATGAAAGTTTATATTTTGTGATTTTTCAGAGAGGGGGAGGGGGTCCAGACCCCCTGTACCCCCTCTGGATCCGCGCATGGTGTCAATGTTACGCATGCGTGATAAGTACCAAAATCAAACGAGCTTGCTGTAACGTAAGAACATGTACCTTACAGTTTTTGTGTTTGTGTTTAAATGCAACCTCTCTTATGAACAATTTAGCTACTAGTGTCGTCTGCTGATAACCTTTGCTGACAGTTTGAACTCGGATCAGGCCCAACAAAATGTTGTACTTGATCTGGATCCAAATTGTTTGGCATGCTTGTGGTATTCCTGAATGAATTTTCAACAAAAAGCATGCAAAATTACCAAGTAGGCAAAGAGCAGAGCATTTTCCTCGTCCATTTGAATCATAGGAATGTCAGATAAACCGATATTGGTTTAAAATTGCCGTTTAACGTCCCGAGATAACCAAGTGTCAACATGAAAATAGACCAATGTTTCAGCTGAGTTTACAATGGTGAACATGGTTTCTGGTGTAATGTAGACTTATAGCGGTCTCCTTCTTACAATGTATAATATTTTTTCAATATTACGAAGTATATATTACTTCATGTACAGTGCTATCAGATAGGCCTGAATATGTTCTTTTATCACATACTTATACTAGTATTGCCCTTGATACTAGACTTTTGGCCCAAGCGTATCAGCCCAGTCAAATAGAGCTGTCCAGCCCTGGGATTCAAAAGTCAAGTAGAGGGCTGATACGGGGGCTGATACCAGGGCTGATATTTTCCTGTCCGGCCCTCCCCAGCAGTTGATCTCGCCCTGGAAAAAAACAGGGAATATCTGCAAAACAATTGTAAAAATAAAGAAAGTGGACGTGTTCTTGCATATTTTTACCTGATTCCAACTAAAATCGCACTGAAAACACTGTTAAAACATTAAAATATCCATTTTCTTACACCGAGTATCTCCATACAAAATGGCGTCAGCGTCAAACTTTCGAACGCCATGACGTCATAACGTCATAGCCACACGCAACGTTTTCGCGAACAAAAGGATCGACGTGACGCATTTGAGCCTTTGAGGCTGATAAAGTCACTTAATTTAGTGATTGCGCCAAATAAAGAAATTGATCGATAATTTCATTAGCTCTTTTACACGCATAAGTATATGATAAAAATATTATTACACGGCTTTTTTGATCCCAGTCCTGATCTCAGCCCTTGGACAGTATCAGCCCTCGCCCTTCGGGCTCTGGCTGATACGGTCTACTCGGGCTGAGATCAGGGCTGGGATCAAAAAAGCCGTGTAATAATCTATATGTACTACATTTTATGTAGTAATGAAGACCGAATATCAATTTACTGTCCCACCAGCCAAGAGTGACAGTGACGTCGTGTTTTGTTTACAATTGTTAAGTGAAACATTAACTTGTACATACCACTTGAGCTAACGCGAATTGATAGATCACTTGTGTATTAATCCTATCCGCACTGCGGATAGGATTAAAAACACAAGTGATCAATCAATTCTAAGTACTGATAACTTTGTAAACAAACATGACGCCACTGTCACTCTTGGCTGACAGGACAGTAGGTATGATGATGAGCAGTCTATTCATATGATCGGTCTGCTGGTTTTGAAGGATAAGTATGGCACCAGTAGCAAGGACAGTGCCCTCTAGACCTTTGCATGCTGGATAATTTTTTCGTGCTTTTCAGTGTTGTCGTCAGCTGACTTTTTTCCAAGTTAACTTTTTAACAACAAAAAAACAATAATAAGAACATTATCAGAGTGTTAAACGTTATGTCGGTTCTGATCTAGGTTCAGACTTTTTGCAAATGTTATCAACAGAAGACAAAAGTCGCTGCTTACATGGAAGATAATCCTTAAAGCGCCAATCACGACTGCAACAGACAGCAAATTTTGTGACATCTTTCCCAATTTTCCAATAAAATACGGTATGTTATTTCATGAGAATCGTCTGCCATTGGCGATAGTTGAAATTGTCATTTTCTGCGAAATATAGGGGGCGCTTTAAGGGTTAAGAGCCTGAGTTTTGCTTTACCTGCCTTAATTTCTGTCCTGACTTGTACTGATTAGCCATGCCAGGTCCTTAGGTTACAAAACTTCTTCTCATGCTCAACTCACATAAATATGAAATTTGTAATCTTCATAGATATCGACCTAAATACAAATGTGGGCCCAAAATTACAGTGTCTTTTTAAAGTTAAGGAAGACTTAAGTTTTTTAGGATGCTAAAAATATTGTTTTGAACTTCTTAAATTAAAATAGTTTCATTTTTTTCTGTAGATCACAATGATATCTTTGACCATAAGAATTACATCGACCCAGGCATTTTATTAAACATTTAATGTAACATGTTGAAATTTCAATACTTAACTTAAGTTTTCCTTCACTTTAAGGGGGCATTGTAATTCTGGGTCCAGGTTTTTTCTTACATAGAGCATCACATAGTGTCATTTACTCTGGCCATTTTAACATAATCTTTTTATAACATCGGGACCTGGTACGGGAGCTGATCACCATCATGGTAATCATTGTGCACACATAATAGAAGGTACATTTTCTTGCGCTACTTTACTCTAATTGTATTTCTGCACAAACTTGAATAAAAATATCTGCATTTGAAATCATGTGTTTTTATTTTAATACATTTAACAAAAATCATTACAACCAAACCAAAACTCATCACATCCTTGTCTTTTGAAATGGACACATGACATACGTTATATATATACTGTCCACAAAAAATAGGGGATATTGGGACACACAAAAAATTAAACCCTTTATTTGTTGCGCAAATAATTTTGTCTTTTCAAAGAGCTATATGTAAGCCAGTTTTCCTGCATAGTTTGAGGGCTGAAAAGTAAGTATTGTGACCTTAAGGGACTGTCAAAGAAACTAGGGGTCAAGACCCAAATTTATCAAAAAATCAATTTTTTGACATGCTTTCGATAATGCATAATAAACAGTCATGCATTTTGAAAACCTTTGTTTTTATTTGCCTGCGCCATATAATATCACTTTCACTTGCTTATTTCAACCTATCAGGATTAAGTTTGAATTTGGATTTTAGAGTACCTGCTTAAATATGAAAACTCTCATTTGTTTATTGAGAGGTAATCAACTTTACAAGTGTAACAAACAGCTATAGGCCTACATATACAAAAACTAATTCCTAAATTGAAACGCAGCCGAATATCTTTTTAAAAGATATTTCTTGTTTAATATTCTAATGTTCCCTACTTTTTGTGAACAGTGTATATATAAATCCCCTTTATAATGGAAAATGCACGCAGTCATCATTGTTATTAATCCTAAAAGCGCGGACATAAAAATCTAAAAATGCAGTCTGCTCAAGTCGTCTGCTAAATATTTTGCTAAAATAATTTTTGACTAATATGTAACTATAGCGGCAAACGGTGTGGACCCAGTTCAGGCTGCTCCTCTGATTTGGCCCTCTGACTGTTCATTTCAGCAGACGACAGAAAAAGATGCCTTTGGTTGTCATCAAATTAGAATGAAAAGCCGCTTGTGGCGTAATCTTAAACAAATTTCTAATCGGTCACTTATCAAACTCATTATTTCTGACCAAACGCAAATAAAATAAAAATGGATTTTTGCCAATATGCGTGCATTTTAATGGGCAAACGTTTAGCGATGTTTTTGAACAGTTTTCTTTTACTTCAAAGTTTTTGAGATTAGAATGCAAAAATCGATTTTTTAAAGAAAAAAAAAAGTGTTTTGAGAGTAGAGTGACAGTAGATAGATTCGTACAGTAGACAGATTCGTACACTCGGCAGTTCTAGCCCTCTGCTGCCTTTAGTATGCAAATTAAAAGCCCATTAATTACACCAGCAATCAATCATGCATATCTGTCAATCATTTTTAGTGCCGATTCGCGCGTGCTCGGCAGTGCGAGAGCTTTGCAGACGACTTTTTCAGGCCACCGAAACAGACATTGTACTGAGTCGTAAAACGTTTGTGTACATATTCAGATTCCGCAACCAATACAAAGCTTATCTAAGCACCAGATGGTTAGAAAATAATCAGTTTTGTATTTCAGGTACTTACATTTCTGCCCCTTTGCTTATTTGTGTAATCGATCTGCTGACCTCTGTCGCAGCTGTCATTCTGAAAATTCTAGAGTGATTGTTTCCCTTTACAACAACAACAACAACAACTTAGATGGAGCCCTCATTATTTCAATTTGGTTGACTACTTGATGCGGATCTAATATATGCAATCAAATGTGTTTTTTTGTTTTCTTTTATGTTTCACATACATGACAACGTCCCCAACAAGCTAAAGTGTTATTCTGTTCTATTCTATCCCACTAACAAAAGTTGCCAGCTACTTTCAAGTTTCTAGCAAATAAATAAACATACAATTCAGCAGTTTAGAGTAAAATTGGTTGAATTTTATATATTTTGTATTATTGCATCTCTGATTTGCGTTTAAAGCCAGATAAAAGGTGTACGAATCTGCATACTGTAATGTTCAATTTTCCCCGATTTTCCGCCAGTTGAATGATGATAGCTCCCCTAGGTAACTGGAAAAGCCGAAAACGAAACTAGGTCAGCATAATAAACTAGACATGTGTATTTTCTTGGCTACAACATATGAAAAGGCTAGTTAAAAAGGTAAGAAAGTTATTATTAGTTTACTTGCAAAACTGTACGAATCTACCTGCTGCCACTCTATTATTTTTTTAAATTGACGTTTATGTGGTTACAAACTGGTCTGTCCGACTTGAAAAACTCAAACAATTGAAATTTTGCTTATGTTAGATTTTACGCATTTTTAAAAATGATGCATTTTTCAAATTTTCTTGAGATTTTTTAAATTTCCCAGTAGCACCTGGTAAAATTATTAAATGCACTTACTTTAATTTGGACACTGTAGGCGAAACACATTAGAACTTGTTGTCTGCAGTTTGTGATTGTGGTATTTCCTGATCATACTCACTTACAATTTTTGATGAGTCCATTTTTGGCGATTAAAATTTTACGACTACTGTACACTTCCAGTTTCAATGTGAGAGTTTAAAAAGGGGTACTTGCATCTGTGCCCACGCATGGATTTTCTTTGAACTTTGCATATTAATAACTCATTATATACAAACTACGAAAATGTATTTATCGAATAAGATAGTTAAGAATAAGGCTTAGGAAGCAACCCTGACGTACTCCACCTTTGAGGTGGTACCTGTCTCTAAACTTCTATGTCCTAAATCTATGGTTTTGTTTATTTCTCTGATTTATCATCTAGATTGAATCTAAAATACCATAGACATTATATTACTACCACAAAACCATTTGGATAAAGTATGGTTTACGTTTTATGAAGAAGTGATTATAAAATTTCAATACTTTTTCTCAAAAAATTACAAAACATTCAACATTCAATTCCAAGGATAGATATGTTCTAGTCTTTGTCAAGATATCATATTATCACAAAAACATGCCATATATATCCTGCTGATCTGAGCCAAATTTCATGAAAATCCAAACCCGGTAACTTTGTCATTTCCTACCTCTTAAGGGTATAGGTCAACTTTAGCAAATACAATTATTTAGTTGAAATGAATCAATAACTCGACAGAACGAGGATGATTTTAAATCAGCTTCCACTTTTCTTGAAGAAAGACATGTTTAGACAATTTCAAATGATTCAATGGCTTGAAATGTCAAAGGACTTGGCCCCATGTCATGGCACTATGGGGCTAAGACAATGTGTATCACTTTCTCAAGACCTGAATGATTTTGTTTAAGAAACATAATATCATAACAATAAACGTGTGAAAGCAAGAAGACTAAATATTTCTTTACATCCCAACTGAACTAGAGTAACCACATTTTGGTGCCGTGACCAGGATAAAGTGAAACAGAGTCTTATCAAAGGTATCATATAACAGTGTTCTACATGAATAAGTGAGGTCCAAAACGAAACTGTATGCCTAGAATATACAGCCAGCTAAAGTTTAAATGTTCCTATGCGATGGAAATCAGCATCAGTTTTACAGAACAGAATGATCAGAGAAGAATTGAGCATTAAACTAGCAATACCTTTGGGGCCAAGAGTTCTCTTTGACCAAAATGGTTAATTTTAACCAATAGGTTTGACAGGGGGCTATTCTTGTGAACCAGGTTTATTTATGAGGCTTACAATTATAAAATCATAGATATAAGGTTCTTCTCCTGTATGAACTGACTTGTCATAAGGTTTCTCTTCTGTATGAGTAAAAATTCTTAATAATGTCAGATATTACGTGTAACATTGGTCAGATGAAGTTTTAACGTTAGAAACTAGATGTGGTAAGTACAGGTGTCACCATATTGTATCATTTTGGGTAATATTATTGTGTAAGCACTTCATTAAATACGAACCGTGGCATTAATATCAAAGAATATTGTTTTTTTCTTTGCCAATCCATAATAAGGAAAAACACTGAACATATCAACTTTAACCGATAAACGTACTTGCATGGTGATTCAAACTAAGCAAGTATTCAAGTATGTTTTACACTGAAACATAATTATTGTATTTTTTTACATTTTGGTGAATTAGGGTCATGTGTATACATCAAGTTGAAAAAATATGTTACCGGTCCTTGAATTTCATGAAATTTTGTCTACCTATTCTTAACATATATGGCTAGTTTATATGTTGAAATCGTATCTTGACAAAGACTGCAACGCGTAAAAAATTTAATTCCAAATTTGACTGAATACATAATATACAGTTGAAAATTTGGGTACCATGTCATAAAAATGAATGCCCACCAACTAATCTAATAAATACAAAGCCATTTATAGAATCAACGAACGTATCAATGATATATTTATTTTATAAAACATTTCTACGCCCGTTACATGATATGTCACTTACTTTAGAAATGATTATAACTGGGTACCCTGAGGTATTGTAGTGATATCATACATGACGTCATAAATTAGCATTAGAATCGCATAAAAACTCAAATGCACCATAAATATAAAAGTCATACCCAAGTCAATTAGTAAACATAATATTATCAAATTCCAAGCGTGGGCAGACTCCCATGTTAATTTCCCATACCATGAAAGAGCCCCTTTATTTAGAAGCAATTTGTTTTTGTTTTTTTAATTCTCAAAGAAAAACGTTGACGGCTGGTGATAATGAATAATCGCTGAAAATTTCAAATGCCGTGTCGCTGATAATACAGAGCAGTGCAAATTCTCGATGTAAATTGCAAGCTTAAAACTGAAGAAGTTCTAGTAATAAGGCGTATATTTTCCCTAGTTGACATGATTACAAACACGAAATTTTCAAATTGCCCTAATGTGTTTTATAAATTGGCGTAGTTCAGCAGTAAAATATGCTCAGTACGCAACTAAATACGTTTCAAAGCGATTCACCATTTACAATATCGTGAAAACGGGCACTTTCTACTCCCACCCTTCATTTTATGTCTTTATACTGGGTGTTGCTTAGACCAGACTTCGAGTAAATGCATTGCAAGTTTTAAATTGTAAAAGTGCTAAAATGTTAAAGATAGGAGTGTTCTCCATTTCTCAAAATTTACCGTATTCCTTCTGCGTTTGCGTACGAAATGCACCTGAAATCGTGGCGATTGTCATCTGAAAGATGAAACTCGCGTTTTTCAGTTTATTTTTAGATGCTTCCCCCCAGACCCAAGATGCCCTTTGGACAACAACATGTCGCTCTAAACATTTACAGCATATGTAAAGCTTAAGGGCATTTTCGGTCTTGGGGGGGAAAGCATCTAGTGAGGCCCTCGCTGTTGTGGAAGTGTCCGGAACAGAGATCACATTTTATTTTTATTTTTGGGGAACATGGGTACAAAGCCAATTTGTTTCAAAGGAGCAAGAGAACATGTATCCTTCACAAGAAGGGACTGACTTGTTATATTTGCGATACAATCATCGATGGCAAAGCATTCAAGAATATCAATAGTTAACCCTTAAAGCGCAAATCACGACTGCAGCAGACGAAAACTTTTGCGACACCTTTCTCAATTTTTGACAAAAATAAGTTATGATATTACATGAGAATCGTCTGCCAGCAAACGATTCTCATGAAGTATCATGCCTTATTTGATATTTTTGAAAAAGCGGCAAAATTTGCAATCGTTGTCTGCTGCAAATAATAGGTGCCGCTTTAAGGGTTAAAAGCCTAAGTTTTGCTTTACCCACCTTAATTTTTGTCCTGGCTTGTACTGATTATCCATGCAAAGATCCCAAAGTTACAAAAACTCTTTTCATGCTCAACTGACGTAAGTATAAAATTTGTTATCTCTAAATACAAATGCGGGCCCAAAATTACAATGTCTCCTTAAAGTTAACTTTTAAAAAATTTGATTGTTTAGGATGCGAAAAGTAATGTTTTGAACTTCTTAAAATCAAAATAGTTTCATTTTTTTCTGCAGATCACAATAATAGTTTTGACCATAAGTATTGCGTCGATCCAGGCATTTTATTACACGTTGAAATTTGACTACTTAACTAAAGTTTTCCTTAAAATTAAGGAGGCATTGTAATTTTGGACCCAGGTAATTTTCTTACACAGAGCATCACATAGTGTCATTTATTCTGGCCATTTGAGCATTATCTTTTTATAACATCAGGTGGCCATCATGGTTCACACATGGCAGAGGGTACATTTTCTCACGCTGCGGTTTATAATCTGATAAACTCTAATTGTATTTCTGTACAAACTTGAATTAAAACCATCTGCATTTGAAAACTTTTTTTTATTTTAATACATTTAACAAAAAATCATTACCACCAAACCAAAACACAATAGGGGATATGGGGACACAAAAAATCTAGAAATTGAAACCCTGGTTTGTCGCGCAAAGAATTTTGTCTTTTCAAAGTGCATTATGTAAGCCAGTTTTCCTGCATAATTTGAAGACTGAAAAGTGAGTTATGTGAACTTAAGGGCGTGCCTAAGAAACTAAGGGTCAAGACCCAAATTTAACCCCCCCCCCAAAAAAAAAAAAACATTTTTTTTCACAAGCTTTCGATAATACGTAATAAATATGCATTTTGAAAATCTTTGTTCTTTATTTGGCTGCGCAATATGATATCACTTTCACTTTCATTTTAACAAATCAGGATTAAGTTGGAGTATACCTTGAAAATATTAACCTGATCCTGGCCTTTATCATTAACATAATCTCACAGCCGGTTGAGCTTCTAAATATATCTTCCGCGTTCATTGTATAACTAATACGGAAATGCACATGGTACTTTTTTAACACAATATATATATATATATATACCGATATGATGCTCAATTGGCTATCAGTTGCCTGTTTGGCTCAGTGAACACGTGAATATTGCACACTTATATTTTTAAGCTCTGCGTTGTTAGTTCGAATCCCATACGCGACATTTATTATTGTAACTATTGAAAATACTATGGATTTTATTTTTATTGAATTTTCTCCTTTTGCAATATCCTTTCTCTATTTTAATTAATTTGACTCTTTGGTGACAACAACATTCTCTCGTCGGATCCGTAACACTGTACTTCAACTATCGCCTGTCATCTCTTCAGTTTTTAAAATATGAGCTGCAGCATGAGATTTCCAACAATGTGGCATTTTGACACGAATAGGCACAGGTGAGCCTGTAACCCTCCTTTTAAGAATTGAAACTATATGCTGTGCATTCAGTAGCTTAACAGCCATAGAATATTCAAGTGACTAGCAAAGTCTCTGATCAGACTGTGCGTATGTTGGTCTGAGCCTTTGTTTGTCGCACATACCACATTGTTGGAAATCTCATGTCGTGGCTCATATATATACCTCCTTACTGCTGTTTAGAGAAATGCTTCGACCTGCTACAACTGATTAACTTTGCTTTGGAGCCAAGAGCATGGATGTAGACCTATATTCGCAAACTAAATTCTAACTCCAAGCATCAAGAAGTTGTCAGTCATTACATTTTCAAAGAAAGTGTGAACTTACATGTTTTGTGTTTATGTGCATTTCTTTGACATGAAAACAAAGAAAATGAAATAAAAAAAAGTTGGGTCGACCAGGATTCAAGCCCACAATTTATGTATCAGGAGCTGTTCTGACTAACCACACGACTACCGTGGAGAGTACAACTTCAATGAGTTATCAACGGATCAGATCGCAATTGTACCAAGACATTTATTTCCGTAATTGCTCGAAACATACCGATTGCACTCGATCCATCACGAAAAGCTATATATTCAGTGGTAATACCGTAATAATTTATTCATGCATATAGGTCTGGATCAGTTTAATTTTGTAGAGGTATACCTGCTAAAATATGAAAAATCTCATTTGTTAATTGAGAGGTTATCAACTTTACAAATGTAACAAACAGCTATACATATATACAAAAACGAATTCCTAAATTGAAACGCAACCGAATATCTTTTTAAAGGATATTTCTTGTTTAATATTCGAATATCCCCTTCTTTTTGTGAACAGTATATATAAATCCTTTATAATGGAAAATGTACGCAGTCATCATTGTTATTAACCCTTAAAACGCCGACATAAAAATCTGAAAATGCCGTCTGCTTAAGTATTCTGCTGAATATTTTGCTAAAATAATTTGACTAATGTACCTATAGCGGCAAACAGTGTGGACCCAGTTCAGACTTCTCCCTTTTTTATACCGGGCCGCGTAGCGCAGTCGGTAACGTGTCTGGCTACAGGTGCGTGTCTGACTGCAATTCCAGGGGTCGTGAGTTCGATCTCGGCCCGGTCCCATACTTTCGTGGAGATTGATCATGAAATAATTTCTACGGTCATTCTCCTCCCTTCCGCTGATTCATTTAAGAAGGGTTGCGAAAGTATGTGCACGAATTACTGGTTATCCGCTTGTTCAAGCCTGCCCAGGAAAAAGTGTGGTTAGGTGAACTGACCGTCCCGCAATGACCATAGCTGTTGACTTGGGACGTAAAGCAACAAAACAAACATACAATCAGACTTCTCTGATCTGGCCCTCTCATTGTTTGTCGAAAAGGCTTCTAAAGCATTTTAGCAGACGGCAAAAACAAATGCCTTTTGTTGTGATCAAATTAGAATGAAAAGCCACTCGTGGCGTATGTCCAAATACACGAAAAACTGTGATGCACATATACTAAAACCAACTGCTAATTGGTCACCTTACATTTTCACGCTAGTTTAGAGAGTGAAACACAGGGTATACAAAATCCATGTTTTTTTATTAAGTGAAGCAATACTTTGTCGAGACTCCGCAAGTTATTTCATTTGAAAATGACGTGTACTTCTTGCACGGACTAGGCTAGAGAAAAGGTACCCTCATTTCAAAAAGGCACACTTTTTCTACGATATAAACCGTAACATAAATTGAAGTTTTTGTTTGTTTAAAGATGTTACTGACTAGCGTGTTATAAGAAGAATAAACCTCAAAAGTTGTGATTCCATCGGACTCGTCGTTTTCGCTACTCAACAACATAAGACAAACACTTTTAGCAGGTTAATCATAGAAATTCAGCTTTAAGCTTGCAATTTACATATAGAGACTTTGCACTGCTCTGCACGCTTTATTATCAGCGACACGGCATTGAAATTTTCAGCGATTATTCAAAAATGGACTTATCAAGTTCTACTGTGTTTTGCCTACAGTGCTCAAATAAAATTAAGTGCATTTAACAATTTTACCAGGAAATACGGGTGAATTTCAAAAATCTCGAAAAATTTTGAAAAATACAATATTTCAAAAATGCGTTAAAAATCCACCATAAGCAAAATTTCAATTGTTTGGTGTTTTTCAAGTCGGACAGACCAGTTTGTAACCACTTTAACGTCAATTTTATAAAAACTACTCTCAAAACCATTTTCTCTTAAAAAAGTCGATTTTTGCATTTTAAACCCAAAAAACTTTACAGTAAAAGAAAACTGTTCAAAAATACTGCTAAACGTTTGCCCATTAAAATGCACATATATAGGCAAAAATTCAAGTCATTTTTTTTAGCGTTCGGTCAGAAATAATGAGTTTAAAAAAAGTGACCGATTAGACTTGGTTTTAGTATAGCTCGAACTACCCGCTAATACCAATCGAATTGATTTAGCAAGTACAAGTTGGCAAGTGCGTACATCGAATGTTCAATTCCTGTCTGCACAGTCGCACAATCAGTTCAGAGCCTTAGTTCTCCGCCTGAATAAGCGTTGGACCCCTTGTTACCCATATAGCGCCCATAAAAGACTCTGATCAGACTGCGCGGATGCGCAGGCTGATCTGAGTCTTTATTGGCGCACATGCCTCTCAGTGAGACGAATCTTATATCTACCCAAAGCGGATATTTTGGCAAGTAATGATGACTTTTGGTTCAATATATATTACCAACCCCTTTTAGCTCGAACTACTACTTACTTAAAGTGATACCCATGTTCTCGCGGACAAGAGTTAGCGACTGTCTACTGCGTGTGATGCAGAAAGTACTGTACAGGCCGCTTATAATTTTTCATGCTGAACTCAACTGAGCATACAATCTCAACTGTTCATAAAAATAATCAAAATGCTGAACATAAAGTTTTCTTGCTTTTATCCTGCTAATAAATGTTAAATGCCAACAACTATTTTAACATTTATGAGGATTAATTTCATAGTCAGTTGAGTTGAGCATAAAAAGTTCCATAATCGGGGATCTAGGAGTGCAAGAACTAAATTCTTTCGTATACTAATGAATTAACCCTGATGTCAACCTTAATCACAAAAGACAACACGATTTTTTTTCACTTTTATTTTAGGAACAAACAAGGCTTGATATCATGTACAAGTATTACACCTGTTATACAATATGATTCTTACACCACATTTGGTATTGCTCTTTGTGAAGCTATTTTCAAAGTTGCCAATATTATTTTCAATCCTTGCTTTACGTGTTTACAAATTTTAACTGATTTACATTCTGATTTTGAAAAGGAACTTTGCTGGGAACATTTTCCATTTATAGTCTGGATTGCCATCAGTTTGCCAACTTTAACAGTCAAACAATAGCTGTATTGACAAATTATCAAATAAATGTCACTTTAAGGACCGTCAGTAACAAGTTCTGAATTGATATCTCGGCTGCCGTGAAATGTTTTATTATGAACAATAGAGATTGTTGAGATATTTCTCAAGCTATTTGATATGACACACCTATGGATGTGTCTGAAAATGATACTTGCAAATGATTATGTTAAACTGTAACTGAAATTTTATATTGGGAGTAAAGGCATATACTAAAGATACAAAGCGTGAGCTTTCACGCCAGGTTCTGTAAAATCGGAATTTTTCGCGAGAATCTTATATTTGCGAATTACGTTAAAAGACACTTTTGCGATACTTAAAATTCACGCCCGAGGCACCTATTGATTTACCAATACTATGCACAATATATTGAGCAATTTTTTATGGTTTACATATTTTTTGGCTCACCTTGCTGCATCGTCGAATGATTTCAATGGCAATGACCAGAACATGATTTTAGGCAAATGAAAACACGAGTTAGCAGCTGCAATTTGTGGAGAGCAACATTTGCAAAAGAGGGTTTGTAAGCAAAATTCACATACTTTATAAATAATGCAAAAATGACAACCAAGTTAAGTAGTCTTTCATCTTTCTCATACAACCTATGCTTAAACATGTATAAACGTTATTGATTTTGTGAAAAACCAGTTGCCGTCAATGGCGTCAAAACGTAGTCATCAATTGGTTAAACTATAATAATCATTGGTGCTTCAACATAACAGAAAATCAGATTACGAAGATATCATAGTCTTACAATGTACAAATGTAGCTCATCTCATGATTGATTAAAACCTTAAGTTACTGAAAACTGGTACGGCTCGTTTTTGAGAAAACGATGACGTTAAACTTTAACTTTCGGCTCATGATCTGTAGCCGTGAACATAGTGAATTCAGCAATGTTCGAAGGCATCAAACCGCTTAATACCCCTATTCCACACAGGCCACGAATCGCCCGAATCGCCACGAATTGAATTTTTATTGATTCGGGAGGATTCGTGAGGTTTCATTTTTTTTCTCCAATCGTGATGTTCTACGAGTCAGTCCCGATTCAGATACGATTTCGATACGAATAATCGGGGGAATCGGCTCAATTCGGCTGGAATAGCGCAATAATTCTTTACAATTAGCAAAATAACATTAGATCATGCTGCACGAAAGTTAAGGAATCAATAACGAATCAGTTAAGATATGCCGAATGCAGCACGAATTGGGCACGAATTAACAGAAATCCGCGACGAATCGCCACGAATCGCGATTTTTTCTCTCACAATAGTTATAAAAAATGTGGTCCCAGAGTTATGAGCATTTTACAACCTGACAACAACCTGCCGAACTGATTCTCAGCAAAGCATCGTGCATCAAAAAGTCTGATACGCATGTCAGTGATTAGACTATGTTAACATGCATAAGTAGGCAAATTTGATCAAAATACACCATGTGGTTCAAGAGCTATGAGCATTTTCACCAGCTGCAAACGGACGGATGGACTCACACAGTGATTATAGTGCACACCTACGAGTAGTGCATTACATAGAGGATCTTACACGAGTGCTCATGTTTTCTTGACTTTATTAAACGAGTTGAGAATAAAGATAAAATGCGAGGCTTACCGAGCATTTTATCTTTTTCTCAATGAGTTTAATAAATTCAATAATACAGGAGCTCGAATGTTAGGTTCTATTTATCATATGACATTAATTAATAAAAAAATGAAATTATATTTTTTGGCGTGAAAACGTTAGAGTTTTGCCATAATATTATGCGTGACGATAAAAGTGTCATTTCATAACGTTTCCTGGAAATCTGTAAACCACTAGTGGTTTATCTGTAAACCACTAGTGGTTTATCGATTTAAATGCATGGCGTTATTTCAATCCCAGACGCGACGTAATATGATAAAACGCTGTATCAAATTAAGTGTGGATATTTGAAAAAGGCCCGCCCCTCGATCGAGCCCGTTGCAGGTTACCTTTATTTTCATCTTTGATGACTCAAAACTATTCACCAAACTTTTTGCATGTGGAGAAATTTTGCATGGAATTTGCAATCTGCTGATTTTTTTTTTCAAATTTTCTTTTTAAAAACTTCATTCAGGAATTACATTAGATTATCAAAAGAGATGAATACAGATTTAGTAAGGTCTTATCTTGGTCTAAGCTGTTTTATCAGTCACCCCTAATATTAACTGAATTGTATCAACATTACCTAATAAACAGGGAGCGCAATGGCTCAGTGGTAGAGTGCTTGACTCAAGACCGAGGGGCCGCGGGTTCGAGCCTCACCGGCGTCACTGCGTTGTGGTCCTTGAGCAAGACAGATTTATCCTAGCTTAGTACTGCTCCAACCCAGGAAGACCCGTCCCTGTTTAACTGAAAGATTGTTGATGGGACGTAAAAAATCAAATCAAACAAACAAACAAAACCTAATAAACGTTTCCTATCTCACGGCATGTTACCTTTATCAGGTCATGATGACGTTGCACTTTTTGAATGACGTCGCTAATGACGCTGAATCAACACAAAAATCAAAGATTAAATCATACTCGCTTGTATGAAGAGTGTTCAACAATGGGTAAATGATAAATAGAATACCAGGTTCGCGTCTTTTGATATCAAGTTTACAAAGGCTCGGCTTTGAGAACGCATGTTGAATCGCTCTGCAAGCCTCTTGATGTCAACAAGCGTTCTCAAAGCCTTGTCTGGTAAAATTGATATCAAAAGACACCTAGTATTCGCGTCTTTTGACATCAAGTTTACCAGGCTAGGCTTTGAGAGAACGCATGTTAAATCGCTCAGCAAGCATAACGATGTCAACAACCGTTCTCAAAGCCTTGCCTGGTAAACCTGATATAAAAAAACACTCACCTAGTATATAGAAAATACTAGGTGAGTGTCTTTTGATATCAAGTTTACCAGGCAAGGTTTTGAGAACGCTTGTTGACATCGCGAGGCTTGTCGAGCGATTCAACAAGCGTTCTCAAAGCCGAGCCTGGTAAACTTGATATCAAAAGATGCGAACCTGGTATTCTATTTATCAGTTTACCCATTGTTTCACTCTTCAAACTAGCGATTGTGACGTAACTTTTGATTTTTGTGTTAATTCAGCGTCATTAGCGACGTCACTCAAAAAGTGCAACGTCATCATGACCTGATAAAGGCAACATGCCGTGAGATAGACAACGTTTATCAGGCAACGCGCAACAATGCAGCTAAAATTAGAGGTAGCTGATAATCTCTATTTCACAGGTTAGCAGCAGACAACAGTAGTAGGCAAAGAACGATTACGATTTCTAAATGCTTGATCATACGACTAGTAGCATCATTTACGTGTACTTTGGCCAGCGCAGCACGATATTCATCTAGGCATATACGTTTCACTGATGCATTTTCACTGGTCTCGTTGCCAAACAATTGCTTAAAGCGTTTTATATCAATTTCATTATGCAAATAACCTGTCTCCGAGAGTTCAACACTGATGGAAGGGCACGCCATAGTTCGCTCTAATGTGTACCTGGGAAAGCAATAACCATATTGTTTAGCAAAAATTGTCCTACTGAAGTTTTTTAGCGCATTGCTGCTGTGTGGTTGCACCATCGTGATGTTCAAAGACATTGACTCCGAATTAGATATGGAAATGCGCATTTGTTTGTTTAAGTTTGTCGCTGTGTTCAGTAGGAGGTCAAGTTGACAGGTTGTGGTTGTGCAAACATAAAACGTTAGATGCAAATCATTTACTACAATGCTACTATCGACATCCAGTTGTCGAACATACAGAATTGTCTCCATATTCCTGCACTTAGCTTTATCTATCCCTAGGACCTTTTTCAACTTTTTTAAAAATTTCTGCCTTACTTCGACGCTATCACCATCATACAATCTGCTCAGCTGGACGTTAGACTGGCTCTCAATGAGTTTCATATCAAAACCCATTTCTAACCCGACTCCAATGATTTCTTCTGCTCTTTTCTCACATCGTCCATAGTACGTCACGGATCCCAGAGGACAAAATAGTTTACGGCAAAAAAGCTGAAAAACAAATGAAACAGAACATGCTATTTGGTATTTAGGCTTACGCAATAAATAGCATGCGCGGATCCAGAAATGTGTTTATGGTGACTTGCATTTATATTGCCAACTGAAAAACATGCATACAGATTGTGTTCGTGTGTGATGTATAATTGTGACGTTTTCACTTTCCCATTGGTATCCTGGGTCAGGTGTGGTGCTTGATTGTATCGGTTCCTGATCTTTGCCCTCTTTCAAGCTTCCAATATTCTAAATGATTATGTCAAACTAATGAAACAAGCCTTTTGTTGTCCTTTTCTTTATAAACGCTCTAAATATCTTCATTTATAGCTTACTTAGGGGATGATTTAGGAAGGTGTATCATCGGAATTTCGTTTAAGATTTTTTGTTTTACGGTGAACAGAGGTGTAAAACGTGATTTCCGACCATAAATACGACGATATACCGCCCCAAATATGGTATTCCCCATTCTAATGCACTTCATTTTTTCGTCATTTGCGACAGAACAAAACAGTACTTTATTGAAAAATAAAAATCTCATGCCACGCACAATTGGCGTAAGATATTAACGCGTGCATAATATGAAGTAAATAGACATGAGTACTAAGAAATACGATACTATTGTATTGGCAACATAACGAAATTTTACCTTTACTAACAGAGGGTATATAATTTATCTTCAAATAAGTCAGAATTATTAATATCAAGTAGGCAAAAGAGAAAGTAAATGAAAGATAATAACTTGACAAATATGTATCACCTAATTAAGATAATTTTGATTTGCATTTAACAAGCTGTGAAAAAGTTTTAGGCTATCATATAGATGACAATTTAACATGGACAAATCATTTTCAACATATTTAAAAAAAATAGTCATACCTTTGACTTTTGTTTCACATAAAAGCATACCTTCTTTTACAATACAGAGTGTTATTTGAGCCAGTGAATGAGATTTCCAACAATTTGATATTTTTACAAGTGTAGACTCAGACGAGCCTCTGCAGCCTCCTTTTAAATTTAGAAACTCCAAATGGCGTTAAGTCAGTAGCTTAACAATTATAGAATACTCAAGCGACTAGCAAAGGCTCTGATCAGACTGCGCGTATGCGCAGGCTGATCTGAGGTTTTGCTGGTTGCACATACCACATTGTTGTTGTTGGAAATTTCATGCACTGGCTCATTTTATAATGCTTATATTAAGCCTCACTCTGAATAGTGTTGTGTGATCTGGGGGAATTTATTTAATTCTAATGTACATAAAATGAAAAGTTACAGACAAGAGCGTTTAATTGATACTTGATACAGATTTTATGTCATTGGTCCATGAAAGATGCTCGAAGACAATCAAATATGTTGTCATTTGGTGAATTAGTTTTCATCAACAAAGCTAAGGTGATGTTAAAGGTAACTCAAAGCATTTCTTCTATTTGCATTCGGAAATGTTCCAAATTAAAGTATTAAAGTGCAATAGTGAAGATAGAATGACTTTGTGTTCAGATTCAGGCAAAAATTTAAAGCACCAAAGCCTAAATTAAACATGTTTAAAACAGCTTATTTATATCTTATTTAGGTGCTTGAATTTGGAATAGCATTCTCGTTGGAAAAAGAAATGCCAACACGATTGATGCTTTCATTAAGAAATGCTAACATAGATGAAGGATATTTTGTTTTTATATTCGTGTTTATATCCCTCAACCACCATACCAGTTTCGATGGTTTACAGGACCAAACTGTATTTACACATATATTATAAAAAGTTGATTTTTTTTACTTTTCATTTTGCATCGCTTTATTTCTACTCATATTCACTTGTATTTGTAATTGTTTTATTGTCATGTTTGTTATTCCATGTATGCGATGTGTTAAGAGGGCCTCATGGAAGATTGGTTATACCATCTGAGTCACCCTCAGAAAATAAATTATGTACTTACTTACATTACTTACTTTCTAGAACATTAATTTGTTTGGATCATTTAAATAGTGTTAAGTGCCATAATTCTGAGTAATTGTAGAACATATCTGAATTATTTTGAAAATCCTTCTCATCTTCTCATCATGTTCACTTAGGAGCAGTCTGATCAGTGTTCCATGTATTTGCTTCAAAGTAAATACAAACACATTGAAGTAGCATATACGCACAAACATAAAAAATCAAGCGACATTTTATGGCAAAAAAGATAAAGGTGAAAGTCACTAATTACACCTGGGCATTTATTTTTCAGAAAAAATTATTTCCTCTAATTTTCTTTTTTATTTTATCAATAATACTATAAAATACTATAAAACAGATGACAAACAGTTAAGTGTTAGAGTTATGATACTTCGAAGACATGCATCCATTTTCTCCAAAATTTTCATGGTCGAAAGAATAGAGAAACAGGTCTATGATATGAGCCGTGACATTAGATTTCCAACAGTGTGGTATGTGCGACCAGCAAAGGCTCAGACCAGCCTGTGCATCAGCGAAGTCTGATCAGAGCATTTGCTAGTCGCTTGAATATTCTAGGAGTATTTATCTATTGACCAAACATCATTTGGAGTTTCTAAGCTTAAAAGTAGGCTGCATAGGCTCGTCTGAGTATACACTTGTCAAAATGCCACATTGTTGGAAGTCACATGTCGCGGCTCATTTTAGTTTATCAAAGTTAATAGTGTAAAGTGCCATAATTCTGAGTATTTGTAGAACATATCTTAATTGTTTTGAAAATCCATATCATCTGCGACAATTGGCTCTCTCATATGCTTATTTAATTTGGTAGCCAATATTGCATTCAATGTGCATCCAGATTGGAATGCTCACTTAGGAGCAGTCTGATCAGTGTTCTATGTCTTTCCTCCCAAAGAAAAAATCACATTGAAGTAACATATACGCGCAAAAAAAAAAATCAAGCAACATGTTTTATGACAAAAAAGATTAAATTAAAATAAGAAAGAGGGCAAAGATCAGAAATTGATACAACCAAGCACCAAACCTGACCTAGGACACCAATAGGAAAGTGACAACGTCTCAATAAGACATCTCAAACGAGAGCCAAGAGGTCAGCCCTTTCCCAGCAGGTGACCACAAGGCATCAACAAACAGACGTGCATGAAAGCATAACAAAACAAGCCAGAAATAACATAAATGATCAACAAAAGAAGTACCGCCTTGGAACTGACAGTAAAAAATAGTTTACTGGAGGGCTTAAACCGGTTTAACGGTTCACCAACCTCACCCTTAGTTCAGATGTGGATCAAGACACATATATGTTTGGTTTGCATGAAAGACCCCTAACTTGTCAAAGCATCATCTCCTAGAACATAGAAATCAAGATATAAAAGGAGATAAAGCAAAGATAAGTACCCAACAGTAAGTAAAACTGAATACCAAAGCAAAGAAATCCAACAGGTAAACCCTGGAGGGCCTGACACAGCCAAAGCATCAGGCCCCTACCATCTTAATAAAAGATAAGCCTTTAAGTCGGAACCAACATAAAGCCTGAAGTCAGACCCACCAGCGTGTAATTAAAGAGGAAAGCAAAGTTGCCAGCCCTGATCGGGCTGACCACCAAGCATACAGTCTGCTGCAATACATTAATGTTATAGCCAATCTTTTTATAATGGGAAATTATTTTAATGAACTGCGCTGAAAAACTATCAGAGCAAACAATCTTCTTCAATCTATACGCCAAGGCACCATGGAATTCAGGCTCCGAAAGTCCATGGCGCAAGAAAGATTTAAGTCCTATTTGGAATTTAGATATCAAATCATAGTATCGTCTATAAAATTTAGAAAAGGTTTTGCAAAGTTTATGATACCGATAGCCTTGTTTAAGAAGTGTCTGAGTTAACACTTTATTACGAGTTTTGAAGCCAGCAACATGGCTAGATGCTCTAGCAAAACGAATGAGTTGAGAGATATAGACTCCATAGGATGTAGAGCGAGGAACATCACCATCTAAAAATAGGAAATTGACAATTTCAAAATCAAAGTCGTCACGTTTATCATAAATTTTGGTAGAGACAATATCATTAGAAAATGACAAATGCAAGTCTAAAAACGTGGCGTCAGTATCAGAAGTATTAGCGTTATTAAGTTGGAGCTCTGAATGGTATATTTGACTTACCTTAGTGTCAAAATAAAACGTATTAATGCTTAAAATATCAGCCTGCTTATCATCAGAAAGAGAATTCATAAAGTCCCTTTCATAACAAAACAGGAACAAATCTGCAACCAAGGGAGCACAATTAGTGCCCAAAGGAATCCCAACTACGTGCCTATACAACTTGGTGCCAAATCGAATACAAATGTTGTCCAACAAAAAGTTCAGCGCATCACATACATTTTGACAAGACCATGCGTGATGTTTTTTAGTTTATTTTCTGAAGCAAAAATGCGTTTCTGTGGTATTGACCATTTTTATGACATAAACAATAAAGGTGAAAATCACTATTGACACCTAGGCCTTTTTATTCGTTAAATAACAAATAAGTAATGAAGAATATGTGGGGGCGAAGCAATTAGGGAGGAATGGTATTTGGGGCGAAACGACTAGAACCACACTGGTCAATGTAAACGCACCGGTGGTTGCTACAACGAGCTGGTGGTTGCATTTTTCAGCACCGGTGGTGGCGTAAAAGGTAAAAAAAATCTATACCTGTTGACTTTATTATTTATTTATAAACTTGCATTTATTTTAGTTGTGATGACACCTGGCGCACAGACCACCGGTAACATTGCAGTTTATGGCTCTGCCAAGCAATTGGTGATTTAATTCATGGTTTGGACTGCAAATCCAACAAAGTTCTGGAGTTTTGCCGTGACAGGTGCTTTTTTCTAGTGTAACTGCCTAAATTGAGTGAAATCTGCATGTCTAAGCGCAGCTGTTGTCATATTCCCATGAAATAACATCCAAAAAAAAAGATTACTACTTTGTTTGTTTTTTCTTGGTAAACTAGCAAATGTTTTATTGAGGAATTTTTATTACAACGCACTGGGAGCATTTTTAACGTATTGATACAACGCACTGATGGTTGCACAGAATTCCTGTGGTTGCTGATGCAGACTCACCACATCATTCGCTGTTCACATAAACGTTGCAAAAATCGCCATTTCAACCAGCACATGATATTTCGATACTGTATAGAAGGCTCAGGCGAGCCTGTGGAAACGTGCATACTCCCAAGAGCCTTTGCTGTAAGCACAAGAGATCTTGATATTTATTACAGTGTCCAGTGACTGCCTGCGCAAATGTGCAGACTCACCAGAGTTTTCGCTGCTGGCGTGAATAGCACACAAATCGCCATTTAAGACAGCACAAGAGATTTTGTACAGTGACGAAGGCTAAGGTAAGCCTGTGCAAATGTGCAGACTCGCCAGATCCTTCGCTGCTCGCACAAAATGGCATTTAATCGCCATTTGAGTCACCACATGAGAATTTTAAACTGTGACGAAGGCTCAGGCTAGACAAAGCAAATGTGCAGACTCGCCAAAGCCATCACTGTTCGCATGAATGACACCCAAAAATAGTGAGTATCACAATCACAAACTGCAGACAAACCCATGGCACTGAGAGGAATAGCCACACAACAATCACGAATCACCAGGAAGACTAACTAAGCAAAGCAGCTAGCTCTATCTCTTCCCCATCAAGATGATTGTAAAACAAGAATGGACATAAAGTAACAAAATATAGAGCAATTACAGAATCCTGTAATGGGAGTAACAATCAACAACGAATCAACAACAACAGAATTCACCGCCTTAGAACAGACAGCAGCCTATATTTCTGGGGTGCTAAAATTGCATTTTACTGGTACCAAATATTCGCCCTAGAATCTGCTGTTGTTGAAGCACAAAAATTTTAAGCTCGCACGGAGGCTTCTTAACTATTGTAATGTATCATAACGGACAAACAATCTCATTAAATTAAAAGTTTTGGGATCAATCTGAAAAATAGGCAGAAACACTCTCAAAGTGCGAACAGGGCTAGCTCTGGAGCATCTCTGGTGAGGCTACACATTTGCAGAGTCACGCTTGAGCCTTCATCAGTGTACAAAAACCGCAAAATCTATGCCTATTGACTGTATGATTTCTTTATAAGCTTGCATTTATATTACTTTTGATGACCCAATGCGCACAAACCGTCAGAAACATTGCAGTTTATGGCTCTGCCATGCAATTGGCGTTTTAATTCATTGACTATGAAGGGAGTACGGGGTATTCAATGGGTTGACAAAATGTCTTTGTAAGAGATTAGCAGTTCTTGCAGACAGGACATAATTTTTACATATTAACAATGCAAATAGACAAAACATCAGTTAAAAATAAACACTGACATGCTGTTTTGACATAATTAGAAGATTAGTCGACAAGACTAAAAGAAAATGAATAACATAAGAAAGCTAAGGCGTTCCATAATTGCGGGTCTCATTTATATGTTGTATGTTAGCTTACCATAAATTCATCAAAGATTTCATCCACATCACATCTTCTCTGTGAAATGTTGTGTTCGTCTTGTAATTGGTGAATTGTTTCAAAGTTGAAAAGTGCAGTGAATGGAGGAATGGTTCCTTTCTCTGGCTCCTGGTCTATATATGGAGGGCATATCATGTGGCTCATAGTATCTGCTTTACGATTACAAATGGCACAAAATATATTTCTGTTGACTTCCGTTAATAGTACGGTGTGTCGAATAAATTGAGATTCAAACGTATGACAGGCCGTCTCAATTTCTTCTATGTAATTGTCCCATTCACCTGTGGTATTGCAGCTAGAAATCTCGGAAATATAACATCTATACTTCCCTGTGATTGATCTGAGCTTATCTGGTACTTCGTTGATTAGGTCACATGTATCTGTGAATGGGTTTCCCAATATTTGAGGCAGGTCCTTCAATCTTTTGCAGAGTGCTCGGGCGTTCCAGGCTATAACATCAGCAATCCCATGACATAAAGCACAATATTTGTTTGCAAATATTTGTCCTGAAGTTTTGTCAGATACCCATATCTTATTTTCTAAAATTGATTCATCCACCGCAGCACAGTTCTGGACAAGTGTGGCATTTGTCTCATCTATTGGACAGTCGTCTATAACGTGGTAACGCAATATGTCAATGTCTTGATCATCGCGCATTTTTATCAAAGTGTTCTTACAGGGTGGCAATGTTTGTGGCGGTCGCAGATAATACTCGCTATCTGGGCAGCAATTATTCTGTTTCCAACAAGTCTCTTTACACGAACAGACGGGGCAGCAACGTACGGCGTCTTTGTGAGGAGGAACCGTTTTCGACGCGTTTGTGTAGCAGAAATCGGTGTATGGACAAAGGTTAGATCCATACTGATTGATTATTGATCGAGTGTCAATGTCTCCGCTGACCCTTAAAGTGATCAGTGCCAGTGAATAGATAAACAATTCCACCTTCAGCATATCTGATGATGACGGCAAACCTACAATAAAGATAAATAGAGGAACTTTAATATATGAGTGCTCATGCATGCGCGGATCCAGAGAAGGTGATGTCGGCAGGGTGTCTGGACCCCTCCCTAAGAATCACAAAAAGGTAGGGCTTCTTAGCTTTTATACTGGTCCGGATCCCCTGAAAATTCAGAGAGCTACTAAGCCAGTATCCAATGTTACATGTAGGCGATTATCGGTACGCCAGCGAAACGCCATTTAAAAATTGGACCCCCTATGACAAAACTTTTTGGAATCGCGCATGTCATTTTATTGAAGTTATTGAGCGAGTTGATTTGTTTATTTGATGTGATTCTTTACGTCCCAGTCAATAACCGGTCAGCTATGTCGTCATGGGTCTTCCTGGGTCGAATCGGCACTAAGTAGGGAGCTATTGATGCGGTTAACACTACAATTAGATATTTGAGCGATATTTTAAACATTAATAATGTTTATTTTGACAAAATGGTAAGTCAAATATACCCTTCAGAGCTCCAACTTAATAAAGCCAATACCTCTGATACCGAAGCCGCATTTTAGACTTGCAATTGTCAATTTCTAATGATATCGTTTCTACCAAAATTTATGATAAACGTGACGAATTTGATTTTGAAATTGTCTTTTTTATTATTGATTTTAGTAAACTGTGTTCGCGATGAAAGTTGTAGAGAAAAAATAGCGCCAACTTCTCCAAGCGATTCCTAAATCATAGATGCTGCAATTAACTCTGCGCATAGATGCACTCTTTGAGCATTTTAAGCAAAACGCAAATAAACTAAGTCAAATATGTCAGTCAAAAATTTACATTGCACCGCCCTAATTCAATAAGAAAGACAATGGAAGGCTTGTTCAAATATATTGGAAATCGCGCCTGATTCGCCCGTGCGTTAAGCTGGTTGGGTCATCTCGAAACTGTCCGTTTATGAGCACGTGCATAAGAAGAAAATGGTGCGTAATGCGATATTACAGCTTCTGTACCTACAAATGATCATGCTCATAGTAGATTCTGAATATGCACGGTACATTCTGAGTCTACATACGGCGGGATTATGCTATTAACAGAGGTTGAATGACTGTATATACACACCTTGTGAATATTCTTTTGAGACGAACCCTTTCTGTCACGCCTCTACGAAATTTACCTGTCAATAAAAGACTTAGAAATTTTGGCTGAATTCAATTTATTGCAAAAGCTTCATATATGTACACAAAAATCTGTTTGTGCCACACACTTCAGGCCACTTGGAGAAATCGGCGCTTATTTTTCCCTACAACTTTCATCGCGAACACAATTTGCTAAAATTAATAGTTAAAAAGTTATCGCCGAAAATCAATTTGAAAAACATAAAAAATCGAGTTTATGATTTGATATCTAATAGATTCCAAGTTGGACTTAAATCTCTCTTGCGCCATGGACTTTCGGAACCTGATTTCTATGGTGACTTGGTGTATAAATTGAAGAAGATGGTTGGCTGTAATTGTTTTTCAGCGCCGTTCATTAAGATAATTTCCAACTATAAATTATTGGCTATAACATTAATGTATTGCAACAGACAGCATGCTTGGTGGTCAACCCAATCACGGTTGGCAACTTTGCTTTCCTCTTTAATTGCACGCCGGTGAGTCGGATTTCAGACTCTATGATGGTTCCGGCTTAAAGACTTGTCTATGGACGAGATGGTAGGGGCCTGATGCTTTGGCTGTTTGTCGGGCCCACCGGGGTTTACCTGTTGAATCTCTATTCAGTTTTACTTATCTTTGCTTTATCTCCTTGTTATATCTTGATTTATATGTTTTGGCAGATGATGCATTTATAAGTTAGGGGTCTTTCATGCAAACCAAATATCTATGTGTCTTGATCCACATCTGAAGTATGGGTGAGGTTGGCGCCGTCAAACCGGTTTAAGCCCTCCAGTAAATATTTTACTGACCGTTCCAAGGCGGTACTTTTGTGGATCTTTTATGTTTTTCTGTCTTGTGTTTGCCCTGTCTTTGTGCGCGTCTTTTTATATGTGCTTTGTGGTCCCCTGCTGGGAAAGGGCTGACCTCTTGGGTCTTGTTTGTGGTGTCTAACTATGAGTTTGTCACTTTCTCATTGGTATCCTGGGTCAGGTGTGGTACTTGATTGTATCGATTCCTGATCTTTGCACCCTTACTTTTCTCAAGGACACAATGCAATGGCGTCGGTGAGGCTCGAACCCGCAACCCCTAGGTCTCCAGTCAAGCATACTACCACTGAGCCACTGTGCTCCTGTTGGATGAGTTGGGAAAAAGAGATAAAATGCGAGGTTCGCCGGGCATTCTATCTCTTTTTCGCAACGAGTTTAATAAATTCAATAAGACATGTGCACTAATATTAGATTCTATTTATCACATGGCATTAAAATTACTTAAAAATCGCATTTTAGGCGTGAAACCGTCAAGATTTTGCCATCTTTTTCACAACGTTATAACGGACGCCATTACGTTACAACCACTATAGGGATTACGCATGTTTTTTATTAACATTTGCGCGGTCCCACAGGTGCTCGAATTTATGAAAATTTGCTACCTTGTCTGATACATAGGGGCCTTCTCTTTAATTCCATCAAAAAATTTCGAGAAAATAACACCCAATGAAAAAAAATGAAAATTTTGACCAAAGTGATTCACAGTGAAGCATTTTTCTTATACTCGATTTGAACATTTTTTCAAATCTTTAAAATGTCGAGCTTTCGACATTTTAAAGCATGTAGCACGCTTCCCTAGACCTAGAATCACTCAAAACCATGACTTCAAGCCCCTGTGCCTGGTCCCGAGAAAGCTGTTTGAACACGAAGCCGATAGGCCGAGTATTCAAACATCTCCCGAGGGACCCGACAAGTGTTAGTTAATGCAATGAAATAAACATGTGTGATCGTTATTCTTACATATCTTACCTTATTTTACCCAATTCGCAACGAAAACGCTGCTAAAACATTAAATTGTCCATTTTTTACACTGGATTTCTCTAAACAAAAACTTTCGAACGTCATAACGTCGTCACAACGTCATAACCGTACGCAACGTTTTCGGGAACAATATCATCGGCGAAATGATCAGTCTGGTCCACAAAGCTTTCCGTATAACGTCATGCAAATAATGCAGGGCTCATTTTAAGTATATTCAAGTTCAAACCCATGTCCACACACCGGGTAACGCTATCAACAATCGACGAACGCGGATCTAAAATCGATAGAAACAGTATTTTCAATTGCTATTTGTCGCCATTGGGGCGACAAATCGAACTCAAAAACTCCGTTTCTAATGATTTTTGATCTACGTTCCTCGATAGTATTGGCGTTTTCGATTGCCGCCTACCCGGCGTGGTTCAAAAACAGCACGTGAATCTCCTGATTTGAACATGGATTTTCGTTCATTTGACAATGGGTTTAAACAGCTATACGAATAGATATATGTATAAATAGGAGAAGTAAACATGAACATCACGTCACACGGAATAGTTGATATAAAGGGTTGTCAGCATTCAAAACATATATCAATATCGGTATTTCAAACTGAGCGTTTTCCTAAATGGGTTAAAATGATGTATTTGTTAGAAATATGAAATAATCCATCAAACTTTCCTGCACAAATAACTCCGAAATGCAAATAAAATCAATTGTTTGTTCAAGTTGAAAAGCACATTTCTATGTATAGACGTGACAGTATATAGAACGCGTGTACTATCAATAGATAAACAAGACGACGCCGTGGTCGAGTAGTAACGCTTTAATTTATTAAATTTCAGTTACAATTAATTTCACATGCCCTCTGCCTCGCCGGCAGTGTCAGTATCGGACCTGCAGTTGGAGTCTGACGCAAGATCAATCACCACTGGCTCATGATCACCCTCTGCCGCTCTACTGATAAAATATGCTCGACTATGGCATGTCAGGAGTTGCAATATAGTATGTGAAAATATATGTGTTGTGTATCGAAATATTCATGGAATAAACATATATTTATGGACAAAAAATTATATTTGTGGGCTAAAAATATATTTGTGGACTAAAAAACATATGTGTGGACTAAAAATATATTTGTGGACTAAAGAATATATTTTTGGACAAAAAAAATATTTTTGGACTAAAAAATTCATTTGTGGACTAATAAATAGTTTTATATGGATTATATATTTATGGACTAAAAATATGTATAAAAAATATTTGTTCTTTAAGAAATATGTGTTGTGTAAGAAAAATGTTCTAAAATAAATATTTGTTGTCTATAAAAAATATATGTTGGGTAAAATTAGCATTGTGGGATACTAGCTATTTCCTCAACGGTCGTGTGACTGTTTCACTGTCGATGCTTATACGGTTATCTCATGAGTCCCTCGATGTTCGCTTTTTTTTCTGCAGAAAGTGAAAGCCGCAGGTGTCAGAGATTAGAGTTATGCAAAACCAAAACAATTTGTAGATACTTGAGGTGAGAGTGCTGGAACATAAAATGGCTGTATGGCGTGGAGTACAAGACAAGGTATATCCATTAAGGATATTTGCGATCAAAAGCTTATACAAAAATAGGCTACGTCACTACTATATCGGATCAAAAATGTACAGTAGGGCGGGGCAATGTAAGGGGAGGTGTGCCTATGGGTCAGTGTGGGTAGTTTCAATGTGTAGATGCGGACCTGAGTTAGTGTAAACTATGACGGGGCAGGTATATTACAGTAAGGTTGATTTGGTGGGGATTGCAAACTAGTTAAAAGTAAATCAACAGAGCCGATAGATGCTGTAAATATTTCGTCTCCAGCTGGATTCGAATCCACGACCTCGACAACACTGCCTAGAACTAAACAAGCAGGGATTTGAGTTTAATGTATCTGTCGAATGTACGTGGGTCATCCAATAAGTTCTGACAGTGGTCTCATATCTCAGAAACTGCCATTGAAATCAGAATTCTTTTACCCATTGCATGCTGCCATGGGTGTTGCCTACTTATTTTTGAAATAATGTGTTTTTATCATAACCTGACCCGATGCTATATAAATTTGTAAACAACACCGTGAAAGCCAATGGCCATAAAAATTCACGTTTTTAACTAATTTCTGCTGCGGGTAGAGTTACTTAAAGATGCAATATGTATCCTTGGAAGGTTATATTAATGGTTGATGATGTTGTCTGAATACACAATTGACCATTAAAAGCAATTACCACAGTGACAACAACGCTCTTATTTTTAACGTTCTTGGTTGCTAGGCAACATAAAATTAGATTTCCGGCTGACTTTAAGCGCTAATTATAATATAGTATATTTTGAACACTTTTATAAGCAATTATGACAAATTTGCATATTAATAGACACATGTTTCGATAAATCTGTTCTTTAGTTTTATTAAACACATAGAAAATAATAACTTTCAATGAATAATTTACACCAAATATAATACACTATTAGTACAACCCATTTTCAAGGAAAATATTTCTTGAAAATTGGTGATATATCATAATCAAAACACTGCTGACACCACAGTTGCAACCGAAATCAGTATCCAAGACATTCAAAATCATCACACATAATGTCTTCATTCATCTATATAAAAAGCTTTAGAAAGGAGTCTGTAGGTTCTTAGAACTTTGGGCATGTATACCGCATAAAGTGTCATGTTCATGATCCTTTACCTTGTGTTCTTTAGTTGCCTAGCAACCGTTGCGATTGCGACATGGAAAAGATTTAAACTTGTAATTCAATTTCCAATGCCCTAAATTATATGTGAAGATTATTGAAACACATCCTAGAATAAAAGGGTTTGTTTTATGGGGTCATTGTCAGAGTATTTTGGATGACCCTCGTAAAATGTGAGTTTCAGTAGCGATTCAGTACTCTTTCTCAAGTGTTAATCTTACTTCACCCTGGACTTTTGGTGGGACTCTGGCGAGCATGCGCATTTGTACAGGCTCATCTGAGCCTTCATTGCACGACAACCCGACAAGTACCGTAATCTCATGTGCTGGTTCGTAAAGAATTGCAATGGAGTGAAGTATCCATAGGGCACTGCTGCACACACGACACATTCATACATGACCGTTGAGGAAATAGCTAGTATCCCACAATGCTAATTTTACCCTACATATATTTTTATAGACAACACATATATATTTTAGAACATAAATATTTTTTACACAACGCATATTTTTTTAGACAATACATATTTTTTATACACATTATATATATTTTTAGTCCACAAATATATTTTTAAGTCCATAAATATATTTTTAGTCCACAAATATATTTTTAGTCCACAAATATATTTTTAGTCTACTAAAATATTTTTAGCCCATAAATATATGTTTTAGTCCACAAATATAATTTTTAGTCCACAAATATATTTTAGGCCACAAATATATTTTAGTCCATATATATATTTTTAGTCCATAAATATTTCGATATACAACACATATATTTCCACATACAAGATTGGAACGCCTGACATGCCATACTCGACGCACTTCGCCCAGTCACCAGGCTTGATGCCTCTCATGCCCTCTTCAATCAGTTCCTTGATAGCAGTTAGGTTGAAGGCGAAATTATTCCTCGCAATGAAACGATCATAAAAACGCATTAGATGATACAATTTGCCCCAGAGTTGTCAAAATAAAATTTAACATGTTTTGAAGATAGCAGGAAAATAATATAGTAAAGTTCCAAACCGTGGGCCGCTATTTCTGCCAAACTTGTGATTTTTCTACAATAAAATTACAATGTACTAAATTGTCATATCACTGGTACCCAAAGATAGTAGAGTTACCTTTTCTACCCCCAACTCATAAACCCCTAAGAAATTTGTTTGGCCAGAATGCATACCGATGCCCAGTCCAATACTAACTTATAGCCACCTAAGATGCTTTGGAAATCGTACAGGAAATCGTAGACAAATAAATTGTACGATGTCCGTGGGCATATGGGACTAGCAAGCCAGGTGTCTTTGTAGTACCCAAAGACAAGTCAATACATGCAAGGTTTTGCAAAAAAATCTTAGAAAGTCTGTCAAATTCATCTGTGGTATTTATTTGTTACATGAAAAAGCCTCAAGCTACAAGGTAGGAAATGCGGCATCGTTATAAAAGAACAGGGGGGGGGGACTATGTTCTAGAACATCTACCCTATTCTTCGAGTCTAGCCAGATGTGACTTTTTCACTTCCGTAGTCCCAGTAAAAAACTTACTGGCAGAAAATATACCTCACACCAAAGGTAGGTGCCGCCACATTTGACCTACTTAGAGGTATACCTAAGAAAACCATTAAGGATTGGATTGAAATATTGAATTAAAGGAGAGAACAAAAATAAATCCCACCTTTAGTTGTCATTTAACTTAATTGGTTTCATTATTTTTGATTCCGTCCTAGTACTTTGGAAATTATAAAAAATCGTTATTGTGTGCTTGTTTAATTGATGCTGAAACCGGACATGGACAGCTTTCATGAAATATTAATCGTCGCAAAATAGACTGATCAAGCTTTGTTGTGTTTGCCCTACCGTGCTAAGATCAAATAAGACACATACGAGTACAACATGCACATGATGATTTTCGAAAATCTCAGAAAATGAGATTTAGAAAACTCACAAAAATTTGTCATAAGCAAAATTTCAAAAGAGTTTGGTGTTTGAAGTTGGCTAGACTAGTTTGTAGCAACCTGCAGTTCAATTCCGAATAACTGTAACAAAACCTCCTTTTCTTCAAAACGTTTATTTTGCTTGATTTGAAAACTGTTCAAAAGCACCTCTAAGTCACTTTATTTATTGACTGAAAGATTTAAAGCTGCATAGTCTGTAACTTTTTATTTTTCAATTTTAGTAATAATGTTTCTATTTTTCAAGAACATAGCGAAAAACTAAAATTCAGGTATATATTTGATCAATTTCGTAAATCTTAACATATTATCAGTATCAAAACAACAGCTTTTATGCTAAATAGTAACTGTCTTTAATTTTTAGAGGGACGCAAATAATCACCAACAAGAGAAAAAACACCTGTTTTTATAAGATATATAGGATTCTCCACCCACCTTCAAAACAAGAAATGGAGTGAAGATTGTATACTTTTAAACCTCCGTTTCAGTATTAGCATGTAACATCAAGTTTAGAATATGGTTAAACATGAAATTTACATGTACATGTATGTAAACCAAATTCCTTTAGATGTTTGTGCTGACCGATTTAGAGATATGCTGGATTGCTTATAATATGATTTATAATTGTAGTAATCTTGATATAATTTTGTTGAGTGATTATAATATGGGCCGCAACGCTACAAATCCTGTCCTCGGGGTTTCCGACGAAGCGAGATTCAAACCAGTCTCTTCAGCTGAAGAGAACCAGTCTCTTCAGCTGAAGAGACTAGCTAGAAAATTGAAATTTCACCTGTCGCAAATTTAGATATGCTTTAAAACAAAGGAGCTGATCAAACTGTGCGGATGCGCAGGCTGGTCTGCGCTTTTGTTGTTCTTAAACCCCGGAAGACAGTTTTTTTCGCATCGAGACCCAATTATGATTGAGAAATGTAGTGATCTCGATATGATTTCGTGGGGTGAGTATCATATGAGTGCTTTATAAGTAATGTGACATTGGTTTGTTTTCTCTATGTTTTACTCAGAAAATAAAGGAGTTTTCCCTATATCCTTTGTTCTCGTGAATATTTATAAGTGATTCAGAGCTTCATTTGCATGTGAAATTTAATCATATTCCAATCTTACTCAGAACATAATTTTGATATGTTCCATTCATGTGATCTATTGGCCTAACTTTTTGTATGGGTTTGTATTAAATGTAACGTAAGTAACACTGGTGAGCAAAAATACATCACAGTTTCGGCAATTGATGTTTATGTCCAGCTTAAACAGTTAATGCTTAAATCAATTCAGTAATATTGCTAAATATACCATATTAGTATTGAATAGTGTGTTGTTTTATTTTCAATGTAAGTAGGACCTAAAGTAACACTGGTTACATTCCATCTACATGATACTGACCAAAGAAAAAACTTAGTAAAGCATGGATCTCTTAAGCCTCAAGACACGTTCCTATCTAAAATTAGTAACCACGTTTTTTCCGCCTGGTCCAATAGAGCTTAAAATTTGAGATTTGGCCCCTGGACCAACGTGAGCATAACCAGAAAATGACACAATCACAAGCTAAAGCAATCGGAACTGCCTCGTCCAATGCCGCGGAATTCCGTGGAATCAGACCGCGGATGTACATCGAGGATCTTCTTTGATAATGCGGGTGATAACATGATGCTGGCGTTATATAACATGATGCTGGCGTCACGGAAACAATGTTAACACAATAACAAGTTTGATTGCAGCAAAACAAAAGGTTATAGATGAAGCTATATATGAAGCTATATTGCTATAGCGATATTTTATTGAGAAATGCATAAAACTTCATTTATTCTGCTGATTAAACTTTCGGATAATCGAAATAATCGATTTAATAGAGCTGAACCCACATGCTACAGAACTAATTTTCCATACGCCAGTTCCGGCTAACAAAATGGAGCTTTTTGGTACATAGCACTACGCGTAATGCTCCTTACATACACCCGAGCCATGATTCGATTCTCGAATTGTGGCGGACTTTCCCGAATGAAGCTAAAAGGCCAACCCATGGTTGCGTGAGGAAGAGACACAGAATACAGACAGCCAGAAAACAACAACTGGCAACAAGAAAATATCAATATTCTATCTAGTCTCTGTAGCTGAGTAGGCTAATTAAAAACTTCATTGGTCAGAAACAGCGGCCCATATATTCTTTTCTTCAGACTTTGTCTTATTTTATTCGAACAACACGCATTGCACAAGAACATAAAATCTTAAAGGTAAGGCGACTTTCACGAAGTTATTGTCCCCTAGGCATGGACTTTTTTAATTTCTTTTTTAATTTATTCATTTATTCATTTATTTTATTTTTTGCATAGGGACGATAAGGGAGGCAGACATACTCAGAGCATGTTTGAATGGCCATTTTTTCAGTATAAACTGACAAGATTATATTGGATCGATCATTCATGATAATATAAAACAAGTGAAAAGCTCTCAGCTTTCGATTTCATATTGCTCTTGTGCTAAATGTTACTTGCCTGTCTCTATATTTCTCAGTTATCTATAATTCCTGCAAAATCACACTAACTGTAAATTAAAACAGGGGAGTCATATATATACCATTTGGTAACGTCATTCGGTACCCGCTTAGTGAGCCTAAGTGGGGGAAAAAGGCCATTCGCATGGCAAGTCTGAACCACCAATAGCAAACATATTAAAGCAGACCACCATCAGGCCACCATCGAAACGCCATTCAATGGCGTTAAGTTGGTTGGCCGATTGTGGCCCGAGCTTGCATGGTGGCTTGGTCAATGCCTGATTTGAGCCATGTGGTTGGGTTTGTGCACGCATATCTGCATGTCTAATAGCTTGATAGTCGTATGACAAAGGGGTCCTGATTACTGCAGCGAGCGCCTAATATATACATTATATATATATATATATATATATATATATATATATATATATATATATATATATATATATATATATATATATATATATATATATATATATATATATATATATATATATATATATATATATATATATATAAATAAAACAAGATTAAGTCCGATTACACAATTTTTTAAACATAATTTTCTATTCCTCTACCGGTTTCACTGTTATACAGATCATCAGGAGTTTGATATATATATATATATATATATATATATATATATATATATATATATATATATATATATATATATATATATATATATATATATATATATATATATATATATATATATATATATATATATATATTTATATATATATATATATATATATATATATATATATATACCTCTCTTAGATCGGCCAAAAATAAATATTGTCTTTCTCGAAAGCTCTAAAGACTAGACCTTGTATTGCAAAAAAAAAAAAAATCACAATTCAAAAACTATTCTCTAGAGAAAAAACAAACACGCAAATGTTTTGAAATCATGCCTCTTCTGCTTTGTTCCGACAGTGCTTTTATTTACATGCATTTATATGATTTGTACAAAAACAAAATCCACATAAAATACAATTTCTCTTTAGTTCTCTTGCTCGTCATGCCACCCAGTCTGTCAATTATACCAGCCTGAAAATTTTAGAAAACCTGTTCAAAAACGCTGTATTCACATATTTCAACACTCCACGGAAATATATCCTAACTTGCCCTTGTAATATTTAAGTCTAACCGCTTCAGCACATAACAATATAACAAACCACTTTAATGTAAATACGCAAACAGCACTGAATAATATATATTGACAACACAAATTTAAGGTCCTGACGGCAAAATCTTTTATAAGCTCGTGTCTGTGCTGTATTTTTCTAATGCTGCGGACAGGCTTCTCAACCCTAACTCCACATGGGAGGGGGAGGTAGAATTTTTCCATGCCCTGTCTAGCAGGCCATTCGCACAGAGGCATGTTCGCAAACTAGAATTTTAAAAACCCACAAAAAAGTTCCCCAAAAGTACCCTAATTTCTCTGTAAATTGAAGAAAATAATTTTATAAAACCTCAACTCGGTGCTCCCTTCCCAGGAGTGTTTATTCACTCTTTTAATGTTTACTCTTGCTGTTTTGCTAAAACAAAATTAAAGTAAGATAGGCGGCAAAGATCAGGAATCGATACAATCAAGTACCACACCTGACCCAGGATACCACGTGGGAAAGTGATAAAAGCACAATTTAAAATCACAAACATGAGCCAAAAGGTCAGCCCTTTCCCAGCAGGTGACCACAAGGCAGCAATGTACAGACGGCGGAAGCATGACAAACACAAAAGATAAAACACACAAATGACTCATAAAATAAGTACCACATTGGAACGGTCGGTAACAATATTTTAGTAGCTGGCTTAAACCGGTTTTTAAGGCGCCAACATCACTTTTAGTTCAGATGCAGATCAAGACACATAGATGTTTGGTTTGCATGAAAGACCCCTAACTTATCCATGCATCATCTCCTAGAATATATTAATCAAGATATAAAAAGGAGATAAAGCAAAGATAAGGACTCAACAGTACATAAAACTGAATACCGGAGCAAAAAAGTCCAACAGGCAAACACTGGTGGGCCTGACAGCAGCCAAAGCTTCAGGACCCTACCATCTCATCAATAGATAAGTTTTTAAGTCCGAACCGTCATAGAGGCTGAAGTCCGACCCACAGGCGTGCAATTAAAGGGGAAAGTTGCCAACCGTGATTGGGTTGGACACCAAGCATACAGTCTGTTGCAATAAATTATTGTTATAGCCAATTTTTTTATAAAATAAACTGCACTGACAAATTAATAGAGCAAATAATCATCTTCAATTTATACACGAAAGCACCATAGAAATCAGGTTCTGAAAGTCCTTGGTGCAATAGAGATTTATGTCTAACTTGGATCTTAGATATCAAATCATAGTATCGTCGATAAAATTAAGAAAAGGTTTTGCGAAGTTTATAATACTGATAGCCTTGTTTAAGAAGTTTCTGAGTTAATAATTTATTGCTAGTGTTGAAGTCAGCAACATGGCAAGTTGAGAGATATAGACTCCATAGGATGTAGAGCGAGGAACATCACCATCTAAAATGGGAAATTGACAACTTTAAAATCAAAATCGTCACGTTTATCATAAATTTTGGTAGAAACAATATCATTAGAAATGGACAAATACAAGTCTAAAAACGAGGCTTCGGTATCAGAGGTGTAAGCTTTGTAAGTTGGAGTTCTGAGGGGTATATTTGACTTACCATATTGTCAAAATAGACATTATTTATGTTTAAAATATCATCCAAACGTCTGGATGCAATGTTAAAAGCGTCAATAATATTAGCCTGCTTATCATCAGAAAGAGACATCATAAAAGTAAGAAAGAGAGCAAAGATCAGGAATCGATATACCTGACCCATGATACTAATGTGAAAGTGATAACTTTACATTTAGACATCACAAACGAGAGCCAAGATAAAGTCCCTCTTATAACAAAACAAGAATATATCGGCAACCCAACCACTAGTCTAAAAAACCTGGTGACAAATAGAAAAAAAAAAATATTGTCCAACACAAAGGTCAGCGCATCACATACATTTTGAGACAATGTATGATATTTTCAAGTTTTCCCAAAGTAAAAAGTGTGTTTCTGTCGTTACATGCAAGGTAAGGAGAATCTTCACTATTGAAGGTTCTTTCAATAAGATCAATAAGTTAATTATTTTTCAAATTATGAGGTAAAGTAGTGTAAAGAGTAGAAAATAATATCTAGACAAACTTGTCGCATTGAAATCTCTAGCTTTAAGTTTATCTAAAACTTCACTTGAACGAAGGGTTGTATGTCAACCATGCCGTTCGACAACCATCCTCTCATTCAAAATAGTTTAAAGTTTATAGGCATTGGTGTCAATAAGCTCACGTTTAAGAGTATCAATATAATACAATCGTCAAACAACTACAACATTGTTAGTGGTTTTATCTGCTGGAACCAAAACATAGGTGTGGTACTTGATTGTATCGATTCCTGATCTTTGCATCCTTACTTACTTTCATATGAAAATCCTGGATACCTCGTTTAAGATGACGAAAAGAAGATAGGGGGTAAAAGATGTGTATTGAGTAAAATGAACTACAAGTATCAATAATTTTAAAAATATTGATCTTCCATTCCTTCAAAGCATCAGATTCAACATTTTCTCGTTTACACAAACGATTACTGAAGTCATTTAAAGAAGCAGCGATCCCTCCACGACATTAAGGGAAATCAATATTAGAGGGAAATCTATATATTTAGGTTTTTAAGGAATACTGCCAAGTACACCATACGTTTTGGTGATGAAGACGTCTTTTGTAAGTTTTGGTGATGAAGACGTCTGAGGCACGTGTTTCAGACGTTTATCAGCAAAATTGACGTCTGCAGGACATCTCTTAAAAATGTTTTGAAAACTAAATGCAAACGAGTTTGACGTCTTCAATTTGTAACGCTTTTGGAGTGACGCACACGTCTTGTGTAAAGAACGTCTCGGTCACGTTCAGGAATCAATAGCACACGTTATTAAAACGAGTTCACTGCATATTTATAATGTTTTGATATAGTTTCAAACACAGTTTGAACACCAAACAAAGACGTCATTGTTTTGGGATTACCATCACGTCTTAAACATGAATTAAAACGTTATAAAAACATCCTCATGCAAGGGTAGCGTTAGGTCTTCATCACGATTTGAAAACTAGATGCAAACGTGTTTGACGCACACTTTTGGAGTGACGCACACGTCTTGGATAATAAACGTCTCAGTCACGTTAGGAATCACAAGTACACTAGTACACGTTTTTAGAACGAGTCCACTACAATTGTGAACACAGTTTGAACACCAAACGAAGACGTCATTGTTTTGGGATTACCATCACGTCTTAAGTATGAATCAAAACGGTATAAAAGCGTCCTCGTCCTCGTGCAAGGGTTTCGCTTGGACTTCAACACGATTTAAAACTAAATGCGAACGTATTTGACGTCTTCAATTTGTAACGTTTGTGGTGACGAACATGTGTTATATGAAAACATCTTCAAAAGTGTTAGTGGAAACGTTTCCATCGCGTTCAGGGTACCTATATAGAAAGACAGTAAAAACTTTTGAAACGTTTTCCTTACAGATTAGCAATGTTCCACGGCAGGTATAGGGTTATAAAAACGTCTTGAACACTAAACAAAACGTTACAAAAATGTGTTCATGTAGGGTTTTTATTTAGTCTTCTACACGTTTTGAAAATGAAATTTAAATGTTCTGGACGTTTTCAAAATGTAACGCTTTTGGGGTGACGATCACGTCTTAAACACGTTTTATCTGGGAACGTCATCGTCACGTTCAGATGACGTCGAACGGTTCACTGGGTGAAGTGTTCCATACAGAATCTCACATATAACTGAATTTATCTTATTATAGAGTGCCTACACCCAATATTTGCACATGCTTAAAATATTTATGGCCTTTTAATTCCGACTGTACAGGTTCAGTTAAGGTATAACTTATCCACTATTCTTGCAACGCTTTAACCCTTAAAGCGCCACCTATAATTTGCAGCAGACGACATTTTCAAATTTTGCCGCTTTTTCAAAAATAACCGATAAGGCATGATATTTCATGAGAATCGTCTGCTGGCAGACGATTCTCATGTAATATCATATCTTATTTTTGTCGAAAATTGGGAAAGATGTTGCAAAATTTGTCGTCTGCTGCAGTTGTGATTGGCGCTTTAAGGGTTAAATAAGCAATATCATCCACTAAGGTATTCTTGAAAACAACTTAACAAGAAAAAAAACAATGAACCAAAACTTGTTTATTAAAGATGCATAATCTGTAACTTTTTATATTTTCATTTTAAAAATAATGTTTCTATTTATCAAGAACACAGTAAAAATACTAAAATTCAGGTATACATTTTACCCTTTTCGTAATAATTAACAAATTATAAGTGCCAAAACAACAGCATTTATGTTAAAGATTAACTGTCTAGAATTATTGGAGGGACGCAAATAATTACAAACAAGAGAAAATACACCTGTTTTTATGAGATAATTCACTTTTTCATGCAGTTTTTAGCTGTAGAATTTAGATTTATTGTGACAACATAACTTTATTCTACTTTTGCAAATGATTTAAAAAGAAAATATTTTTTTTTCGAAAAATGTTCATAGTTACAGAGTATGCAGCTTTAACATCTCAGTGTCTCTAAAATCTACCCACCTGCAACAAAGAAGAACAAAACCTTCACAAAGCAAGTGGACCAGATGAGATTCCACCTCCGACTTGGTTTTTGAAAGAAATGGCACCTTCCAATGCCTCAGCCCTTACCCTCATCTTTCAGACCTCATATGATCAAGTTCAAGAACCGGAAGACTGGAAGAGAGCTAGCATCACCCTGTTGTTCAAGAAAGGAGACAAGGGTAAGGCTGCCAACTACAGACCCTTATCATTGACATCAACCTACAGATAGATCATGGAGCATAATAGTCCTCATCTTCCTTATGAACTTCATGGAAAGCAACAAGATACTGAGCAACCATCAGCACAGTTTCAGGAAAAAATGATCCTGTGAGACCACAGGAGCTTGAAGTTCGGTCCATATATCACCTATATAGCCTCAAAACCAAAAGCTCACGGTGTCATTACGTAGTAATGACCAGGAGTGAAACTAAGCTCTCGGTAGCCATTCCGGCTCGAGTTTCCGGTCAATCGGCAGTGAATGTTGCGACGGCAACGTCAAAGTGTTCGATAACTTTTCTTCTACCTTATGATCAAGATGGCGAAGTTAAGACAAAACAGGACAATGTCTCAAATATACTTTAAGTCGATATAGTACCAGGAAACCTATTTGTATAGGCATACACACTGAGACAATGATGTTTTCATCTAAGGAATAAGCCCCAAGACGCTATAACTTGACGTTACGCTTTGTACGCCAAATCGTGCACGACGTCAACGTCACACGATCTTTGAAAAACAACGGTTTCAGTTTTGAATTTCCGGAAAGTATATGAAAAACAGAACTTTCCGTGATAAGTAAATGTAATGGTTTGATTTATCTAATATTCTGAAAACATTTAACTGATCGTTTCATTTCTTGGTTGAAGAGTTTGTAAGTTTTGAAATGTATTTTCTCCAAGTGTGACAAAGGCTCGGTTTCACTGCGTCAAACCGGATACTGGAGCCGGAATGGCTATCGTCATTTTTTCCTTATTTTCAAACGCTCATTATTTTGACTCAGTGATATGTCAGAAAAAGTTATCCATGCCTCGCATGACCTGTTGACATAGTTTTTATGGTTAGATGTTCAGTTTTCGCCAAAACCTCCTGGTAACGGCGATTCAAAGGTGCCTGAAATTTAGTTTCACTCCTGGTCATTACTACGTAATGACATTGTGAGATTTTGGTTTTGAGGCTATAGGAGTGCTTTAAGGATCGAACTTCAAGCTCCTGTGGTGAGACCCAACTGCTTCTTACAGTGCATGATCTGGCCGCAGGACTCGACAGATGCCAACAGATCGATATATTGTTGGACTACAGCAATGCGTTTGATAAAGTACCTCATGAACGCCTTGCTGCCAAGTCCACCATTGTGGCATAAGATTCAAGACCCTGTCATGGATGAAGAGCTTCCTCGCTGGTAGGACCCAGCAAGTTGTCCTTGAATGAAATCATCCTCACCCGCAGCAGTCACGTCCAGTGTTCCCCAGGGAACAGTGCTCGGTCCTCTCCTGTTCTTGGTGTACATGAACGACCTGCCCTCAAAAGTTAGCTCGTCAGTGCGACTATTCACCGATGACTGTCTGCTTATAGAGATATTCAAGGCAATATAGGCGCAGAGTTGTTACAGGAGGATCTAGACCAACTACAGGAATGGTAAAAGGACTGGCAAATGCTTTTTAATCCTGATAAATGTGAACGCATGATCACAAACAAGCGCAGGATTACACAGACCTCATGTACCATTCACAGCCAAACATTGAAAGAGACCTCACAAGCCAAATACCTTGGCGTCATTATCGATGACAAGCTAACCTGAAACAGCCACACAGATTTAGTGACAAAATGGGCCAACCAGACTACAGTTTTCCTATGTATAAACCTACCCACGTGCACAAAAGAAGTCAAGACAAAGTGCTGCAATTCCCCAGTACGCCCACAGTTAGAATGTGCTGCGACTATATGGGACCCACACAGCAAGGTTAATGCAACAAAAGAGGAATCTGTCCAGAGACGGGCCGCCAGATTTTGTTTCATTGACTACCGCCAAACAAGCAGTTTCACTTCAATTATGCAAGAGTTTGGATTGGAGGATCTGCAAGCATGGCGCCAACAGAATAAAGCTATAATGATGAACATAGAGGATCTTACATGAGTGCTCATGTTTTATTGAATTTATTAAACGAGTTCGGGAAAAGAGATAAAATGCGAGGCTTGCCGAGCATTTTATCTTTTTTTCGCAACGAGTTTTATAAATTAAATAATACAAGAGCACGAATGATAGATTCTATTTATCATATGACATTAAGATTACTTTGAAATCTCATTTCTTCCGTAAAAACGGTATAATTTTGTCATTATGTACGCAACGTTGTTATGGACGTCATAACGTTTCCCGTAAATCTATAAACCACTAGTGGTTTATTGATTTTATTGCATGGCGTTATTTCACTCCCAGACGCGACGTCATATGATAAAAGGTCGCCCACAACCGCGCTGAAATCCTAGTAGACCAGTGTATCAACTAGTGGCCACCAAGAACGATTTCCATAAACATTCTGATGTTTCAATGCCTGTAAAGGGCCCTTCTATCCAACAGCGATACTTCTCTGGAATGCCCTGCTAGCAAGAACTGTATCAGCACCATCACCGGAGGACTTCAATGTCCATGTCTGTGCCAATATCTCAAGATTGATTCTAAAGACATATGAGCCAGTGCATGTGATTTCCAACAATGTGGTTTTTTGACATGTGTAGACTCGGACGAGCCTCTGCAGCCTCTCTTTAAGCTTATAAACTCCTAATGGTGTTCAGTCAGTAGCTTAACAATCATAGAATACTCAAGCGACTAGCAAAGGCTCTGATCAGACTGCGCATATGCGCAGGCTGATCTGAGGCTTTGCTGGTCGCACATACCACATTGTTGGAAATCTCATGCACTGGCTCATATGTTTTTAAATTGTTTTACACCTGTAAATAAGGAGCCTTCCTTCACGGATGTATTAAAGTTTCACAGTGCGACTATGTCCGTCGGATAATGCGCTTAACTGGAAGAAGAAGAACGAACGAATATCAAAGTTTACAAATGAAACAGTGATAAGTTATGGATATTTCATGCGAACCAAACATCTGTTTGTCTTTATCCACATCAGAAATAAGGGTGGGGTTGGTACCATAAAACTAGGTTAAGCCCTCCAGTAAAAATATTTTTACTGACCTTTCCAAGGCGGTGCTTCTTTTGTGGATCCTTTTTGTCATTTATGTTTCGTGTTTGTCATGCTTTCTTGTCTGTTCATTGCAGCCTTGTAGTTACCTGCTGGGAAAAGGCTAACCATCCGGCTCTCTTGTATGTGATGTTTTCTTGTGTTTTTGTCACTTTCCCATGTGGTGTCTTGAGTCATGTTTGGTGCTTGATTGTATCGATTCTTGATCTTTGCCTTCTTACTTAATTTGTATTACAGTTAAATATTCTGAAACGGAGTCATGAATTAGAAACTTGAGCTAATATACTTGTAATACACGGGTACATTGAAAGATTTGAGAAGCAAATGCTATACACTTACCTTCTACAGTTTTTTCTCTGAATCTGACATCAATAGTACTCTTCAATTTCCTAATATAGAATCATTACTTAGCTGATTTCGCTATTAAAGAGCATATATAATTAGAAACATACTTACGAATAAACGTTTAAAACGATAACTGCTTTTGCCTAGGCCAATATTATTCACAAGTAAGAGCAACCGAAACGAAATGAATTTCTTGCGCACCAAATAATGATTTCTGCCGTTTTACCTATTTGAGAGAAATCCCGTACCAACCCATGGGAAAGATAAAAATCGAGCAGATCAGTGACGCCAGTGTTATGTTAAAGTGACGCCATTGTAATATGTCGTATTTCAGTGTACATGTATTCAGTAACTTCTTTGAGTCCTTTTTATGAAAATGTAGTGTTTACATGTAGTGGTGAGCATGAAAAATAATCTATTATTCTTTTGAGGATGGGATAAAAAAAAATCCAGTTCCTCGCAATCACCTTTTGTTATCGCTCGGTCAGCCACGTGATATCTAACGGTGATCCTTGGGACCGATTTTTCTTTTTGTCTCTCACACTCATGATAGATTATTATATCTCAAATAAAAGGATATGAGCCGTGACATGAGATTTCCAACAATGTGGTATTTGCGACCAGCAAAACCTCAGATCAGCCTGCGCATACGCGCAGTCTGATCAGAGCCTTTGCTAGTCGCTTGAGTATTATATGACTGACTGAACACCATTTGGAGTTTCTAAGCTTAAAAGGAGGCTGCACCGGCTGGTATGAGTCTACATTTGTCAAAATACCACATTGTTGGAAATCACATGTCGCGGCTCAAATGTGTGTCTTTTATTCCCTTTTGTTTATCTGTACGTCAATCACGCTATTATTAGGCCTAGGCATGCAAAACTGTATTCAGGGTTTCCGACAAAGCGAGACTCAAACCAGTCTTCTCAGCTACACAGACTGGCTAGAACATCTGAATTTCGCTTTCAGTATGTTTAGATATGTGTACAATATATGTATCACAATTTAAGCATAACAATACATATAACGATGGCACAGTATTTTATCATAACATATATTGTACATATGTAATTCTTAATAAAAAGTAAATAACAAAAGAAAAAATTCAAATATGATACTTATACTTTCAAAAAAGCGTATAACAAAAGCGCTGATCAGTCTGAGTGGATGACAGGTTTTCTCACGTCGATGCCCATATGATATAGATGTATATGCGATTCACATCAGTGTACTGGCTCCAAACGGTTGCGTGTTGAATAAAGTTTATTAAAAATGAATTTCTCGCCAAGCAAAGACTCAGACTAGGCCTGACATAAACCACGTTAAAATTTGTTACTTTGTGCTCAATGGTGACCGTACGTACATGAACTACTCAGATGAAACTAGACAGATACCTTGGATGATCCGAGTATTTCTTGGTGTATAAACCAGTTTGTTGGTTTTGTCACATACTTGTTAATAATATCGTAATTTGATAAGGACGGATAGTGAGATTCCGCTGCCTATTGTGTTTAAAGCTTAATTTAACACAATATCGTAATAGTGGTATAATACCATGGTTCTTGTCATTTCAATTGAAATGTTTTTGTAACAAATGTATCGAGTTATTCAAACCCGTCAGGGTGTGGATGCTGATATGAAAACTAGTGTGAGGTTTCACATTCAAGTAGCACATGTTTCGAATAATGATATTACATTAAAACATGTGCTGATTTTAGACCACTTTAGCTTAGGCTGGTGGATGGAAATAGGTTCCCCCCCCCCCCCTAGAGAAATCGCCGACATATCCTATCTTGAAGAACAATCCAAGCGGCATCGAATCAGATATCTTTGTCAGTATATCATGTTGAACAATTGGCATGTAAGTTTACTAAATGTATATTAACCCTTAAAGCGCCAAGAAAAAAAAAAGAATCTGAAAATGTCGTCTGCTGAAATCGTCTGCTTCAAATAATTGCCTAGTATTACTGACGGATTAAGTATAGAAGTAAACAGCGTGGACCCAGAACAGACTGCTCCTATAGGAGCAGTCTGATCTGGGTCCACACTGTTTGCCACAGAGGTTTCTTAATTATTTCAGCAGACGAGAAAGCAGACGACTTTTGTTGTGGTTGGCGCATTAAGGGTTGAACTCTACAATTGTCAGGGTAGATCATTCTATTTAGTTGGAAGGGTTGGCCTAACTGTACAGCTGCTAACTTGACGGTAGACAATAATTATACTTTGCAGTTGCTAGAGTAGTATGCGCTGTATTATCACCAGGCTAGATTTTACTGTTTAGTTGTTAGGTAATTCGTACTGTACATTTACATGACATTTGTACAGTTACAGATAAATCATACTGTACAATTGTTTGAATAAAACATAAAGTGTAGTTATCAAGGTAGATCAGTAAATAAAACTGTCAGGATAGTTGGCAGATTATGTCATACTGTACAGTTTGTCAGGGTAGTAAAAACTATACAAGGGTCTAAGTAGATCTTACTTTACAGTCGCCAGGTTAGATGATTTTGTACAGTTGCAAGGGTAAGTCAGACTTTACAGTTGTCAAGATAAATCACTGTACAATTATAGGTGTAGAACGCACTGCTTAATTGTCAGGGTATATCATTCTGTACCATTGTAATGGTACATGCATTTATATAGCTGTCAAGGGAGATCACACTAACTTAACAGCTGTTATGGTTGATTGGATATACCATACTTTACAGTTGTCAATATAGAATATACTGTTCAGCTACTAGAGTAGATGTTAAGTTAGCTCATACTTTACACGTCTCTAAATGGATTGTACTTTGCAGTTGCTAATGAGGAGTTGTCAGAAAGTACAATACTGTACAAGTGCCATTCTGCGGGCAGATACTGTTTAAGGTTGACAAAGTTGACCATACTGTACAGTTGCAAGCGTAGATAACAATGTAGAGTTGCCTCTGTAGATTTCAATGTGCAGTTACCAGGATGGATCATTGATCATACAAAAGAGTAGTCAGAGTCTGCCATAGTGTACCGTTGTCAAGTGGATCATAGTACAGAGCCTTCCAGGTAGCACATATCGTTACCTGTCATTCTTTCAAGGTGTCAGTTTAGATCATACTGTACCATTGTAAGGGAAAATAAATTTATATAGTTGTCAAGGTAGATCACATTGACTTGACAGCTGTTATGGTAGATGGGATATACCATACTTTACAGTTGTCAGGATAAATTATACTGCTCGGCTACTAGGGTATATGTCAAGTTAGCTCTTGCTGAACATGTCTCTAAATGGATTGCACTTTACAGTGAATAGGTAATACTACAATGAAGAGTTGTCAGAAAGTACAATACTGTACTTGTGCCAGCGAAGCAGTCAGAGTACACCATAGTGTAAGCTGTCGAGTGGGTCATAGTGCAGAGCCATCATGATAGCGCAAATCGTTGCCTGTCATTCTTTCAAGGTGTCAGTTTAGATCATAATGTAAGTCGCAAGGGTAGATTATACTATACGCTAGTCAGTGTAGACCAAACTATACAGTTATCACAGTCAATCATTCTGTACTACTGTCATGCAAGAACAAATTTTAAATTTTACATTAAAGATATACAGTAAAGCTACTAAGGTATATCATACTGTACAGATGCTAGTGTAGATTTACTAGGGTATATCATATTGTACTGAAGTCAGGGTAGATGATAATACACGATTAATTGAGTGTTTCGCTGGCGGGTCGATAATGGGCCGCTTTAAATGGAATGGGTCCTCTCTCTCCCTCATCAACTAAAATATCAACAAACAAAAAAACGTTGCCAGAGTTGAACCCGCTCTGAAAAAACTATCTGGATCCACACATGACCTTTTGATTATTTTTGTATTCCACTACCCTTTAAGGTTTTGTGGCAGTGGATTTAGAGGAGCTGTTTAAATGAATGTTATATGGATGCAGGACGCTCGCAAGAGTCATCCATAAATTATTTGTCTACCCATATAATCTACGAAATTTCATTCATGTTCAGAGGCATCGGTGGCATTCACAAGAATCTCAAATAATTTGTTTTGTTCTCTGTCTTCTTTAATTACGCATTCATAAGGAATATATACGAGGGGTGTTAAATATGTAATGAAAGCTCATTTCTAAGTCCATCCATAAACGCGTTAGGATTTTATATTTTATGCGATACAAAAGATGAAAACTTGACCTTTAAAATGGTGCATAAAGTAAGAAAGAGGGCAAAGATCAGGAATTAATACAATCAAGCACCACACCTGACCCAGGATACCAATGGGAGAGTGACAACTTCACAATTAGACATCACAAACGAGTGCCAAGCCAACCTTATTTTACCTTTCTAAACTATTTAGTTACAGACTTTTAAAAAATCACACTCATAAACAATGTATATATTTCCCTCTGTATTGCAACAAAGTAAGGAAAGTATGCTGCATTTTCTAAAACAAATATTTAACAAGCATAAATAACATATCCATTGTTTTGGATTCAATTTCTTTTTTCCTGCTTAAACGCTGTCAACTGCAAGCCAGTACCGATTTCTCGTGTAACGGTTTTATTACTTTAACCACTCATAGGTTGACGTGGTTTAAAACAAAAGACGTAACACTAAAATATACGCGGTTCTTGAAAATCGGCATTTTGGCTTTAGATCAGAAAAGGACATTTTTTATTGTATCGAAGTTTGAATACACACAGTGTAAAGGTGGCAGACCAGTTTTAAATTGAAACCAATAATTAGGGGCATCTCATCTGACTGGTATGCCAATTTCGTTTCTTATAATTTTTATAGTCTGAAATTGGGCAGCAAGATTATTCACGTGCCAATACGTGTCCCAATGTCCAAAAAGCACACAAATGCAAACCTCAATGAAAAGCCGTGTTTTTGTCTGATTCATTTTAGTGTAAGCCAGGATGGCATTTTTAAAAAATGATTTTCATAATTTAAATTGCGTTTTAGATGTACTTAATGAGCGAAAACAAACAGAAATTGTAAAAATGACTAAATTACTTGCAAACGAACACAATGGCGATCAGAAGAAATGTTACACGCGATTTTCGTTTACATGTTTGCCATGTAATCACTCACGCAAAAACAACTATGTAAACTGAACGCCAGAGAAAGTGGCATTAAGGTGGATTTTAACCATAATGGCCGCATCATTATAGCAATATCAAATATTATGCAGTTATTTATCACCAATATATAAATATTCACCACATTGAAAAATAGGCTGAAAATATCCTTAGTTCATGTAGTTTTCTAATTTTGAAAGCAGTGTTTCATTTCATATCGCAGTGAATTTCAGTACAGTATCCTTTCTCGAAAGGGCTTTTGTAAATTAGGAAAGAAACTGGACAACTGCAATTTTATGTTTACATAGCTAAGAAACATATCTTTTAACCATAATGCGCGCAAATATTTAATTTTTGGATACATTGGTATGTTTTCATTACATCTTGAATCCCCCTCGTATACATTTCAAAATACAAATACTACATTAATATATATTCTGCACATATTTTATTTCTAACAAATAACAAGTAATACAATATATACAATTCATAAGGAAATTGGAAAATTAGACGAGTTATTAGAGTTCTTATCCTATAATACACTATGCTATGGAAGGCGGATTGTATTAAATCAATTTGTAGTCGATATGTTCACACATTGACCTGTCAAGCAAATTTAAAAAAAATCATTCATCGTTAATATGTCCTAAAATAGTTATTGACTTCATTTTCGGTAGAGCCTTGCAGCCTCAGTGAATATCACTTTTTCAAGTAGATATATCCTCATGTCTATCTCATTGAAGTTAATAATTATATAATATTGAGTAGTTAATTAATAAATAGGATGAAAACAAGCTCAAACTAGTTTCCAGATGTTAATATTTTAACTCGTTTCTAATATCACCCTCTAGAGAGCTAAAAAAAGAGCATGGCCTGCATAAAATTGGCATACTTAGCTGTTTCACCTCTCAACAGGCAACTAAAATACTTTAAGCCCTCCAGTCAAATATTTTTACTGACCGTTCCAATGTGGTACTTCTTTTGTGGATCATTTATGTATTGTGTTTGCCATGCTTTCGCGTCTGTTCATTGCTGCCTTGTGGTCACCTGCTGGAAAAGGGTTGACCTTTTGCTTTTGTTTGTGATGTTTAATTTTATTTTTGTCACTTTCACTTGTGGTATACTGGGTCAGGTGTGGTACTTGATTGTATCAATTCCTGATCTTTGTCGCCTTCTTACTGTTGATGAATTTAAACCACAGACTGAGTTTTGATTTGTTTGTTCTCTTGTCTTTTTTTTGAATACACAAAGAGTATAAAACGTGTTTTATTATTGAATTTTACATTCCACATTCAGAGAATTTATATACATTTCAAAATACAAAACAATACATTAAGATATTTTAATAACAGCTGCTAAAGCTTGTGAGAAAGTCCTTAGGTTGAACATGACTTCAACAACAAAAGTAAAAGTCAAAAATTTTCATTCATAGATGAAGAGTTTATGATAAAACATTTATTGATTTTAATTCAGGCAGACAGAAGGATCTATCTTCCAATAAAAGGATATTCACTGAGGCCGCAAATCCCTCATGTCTATCTAATCGAAGTCAATAAGTACTGGGAGCTAGAGTCGATATAAACCACCAGTTTTTAAGGCTTGAATTCAACAGGGCATGGGCCATCAACTAAGCCCTTGGTTTTTATAGGGAATAATTGTGTATTAAATATTACAGTGTAAATATGATAAATGTGTAAGCAGTCTTATATATACTAGTATTTATCATCTAAACAATTAAACTCTTTCCTTGCTATTGACAACTTCTGTCGTCTGGTGTCAACATAGCGTCGGTTCTGAACATGATCCAAACTGTTTGGTACTCTGATAGTGCTCATGAAATAGAGAATTTTACATGAGTGAATTTATTAAACCAGTTACGGGAAAGAGTTAAATTGCGAGGCTTGCAGAGCATTTATCTCTTTTTCGCAACGAGTATAATAAATTCATTAATACCAGACCACGAATGTTAGATGCTATTAAGATTACTCTGAAATCTCATTTCTGCTTTAAAAACGTTATAATTTTGTCATTATGTACGCAACGTTGTGATAAACTTCATAACGTTTTCCGACAATCTGTAAACCACTACTTGTTTATGGTTTTTATTGCATGGTGTTATTTCACTCCCAGAGGCGACGTCATATGATAAAATTAATTTTGAAAAAAAAGTCAGCGGACAACACAAAAAGACCCAGCATGCACAAAGTTAATTTATTTTTTAACATTATATAAAGCAGGATTAGCTATGGTTTCTTCATATGATGGTGGAAGGTCATCTTGTTCTGGTCTGGCGTTTGCACCCGAAGTATAAACATGATCTGGTGCTTGTGTATTAGACACATGGTCTGGTGTTGTCGAGCTTGTATCTTTAACTCCTGCATAATTATGTGATGGCCTGTTCATACTCTCTCCATCAGCTAGTATCTGATTCGAGATATATGGATTTGGGTAATCATTATAATGTCTGGTTGTGTACTGATCTAGGCGGTTAGCTTCTGGTCCAGGAAATGTTCGTACTATGTGTGGTACTCTCGTATTGACTCTTTCAGGGGGTTGGGTATGATTATATGCCCTTTGGTTTATTCTCTCCTGTTCTGGTTCATTTAGCATGCTTTGCATTTGTCTGTCAAATACAATGAAAATAATGATAAGCAATGCAAATGGAAAAGTGTAAAAAATGTTTAAATAAATAAAATTAAATTACTTCAGAATTTATAAATCCATCTAATCCATGTCATTTAACACGTTTATATATAAGCCTATCCTATATAAGGAAAGCATTCCAAACAGTATAAAAGTTATGCCTACTGACAGAGACAGGCGGACACTAGGCTCCCTGATATTGTTAGGTGGAGTATAATAGTGTGTTCGCATTTCATGCCAAATTAAAAGAGGCTTTACTAATTCTACAACATTTTAAAGCCGTTATTTGTATTGCATGCCAATTTATAATGTCAGTGTTATCTCTACGACCCTACTGAAGTATTGTGGAGGGGGGCTTACTTGGGGGTAATTTTGGAATGGATGTGCAAGCTATTTTTGGAAACCTACCCCAATCATATACTTGGACTTCGAATAAAATGACCTTTTCATATACTTGATTGAACAAAATGATTACATATTCATATAATGTTCTTTGAATTTTATATACCCTCTTTGCTGTCTGCAAACAAAATTTACAAATAAATATTACAATATTGGTTTCTGAGCTGAATATCTTAGCAAAAATATGAGTTTTCAAACAGGGATATAAGAAAACAGGACCATTCATGTAATAATGATGAAAAACTGGGTAATTCATATAAATTTTCTTGAAAAAGCGGGGTTTATCGTATACCTGGCAGCTCTGAAAAAGGGGGCTATTCAGCACGCACATCCATACTATGTCATATAAAGGCAGTTAGCTCCCTCCCCCCCCCCTCGAGACTAAAGTGTCTTCCCAAAATGAAAATATAGCTAAAATAAAATAAAAAAAGTATTGTAAAACCTGTCTTAAGCAGTCACTCTAATGAAGGCACAAAATATGTTTTCAAGGCTGATAATATAGCTTAATGCAGGTCGAAAATATTGCAGAATGCTCCAGTGCAGCATTCTGCAATTCTTTCGATCTGCAATAAGCTACTGTCTTAAAGACATTTGTTTTATCTATTTTTGAGTGGCCGCTTTAGACAGGTTTCACTGTAAACAATTATAGTTTAATGCCGTGCTGGCCTATGTAGTCCAAATCATGATATGATCATGGTACAGTCAGGTCATATTTATTGGGTACTTATGCATGCTACATTATTAATATTATGAAACTACTCACTTCAGTCGTATGACGCACGAAACTGTGATCAAAATGGTAACAAGTATAAGCATTCCAAAAATACTTCCTACAATGACACTGACATTACTGGGAGAATCATCGACAGGGATGTCGCTAGTTTCTGAAATGTAGAAAAATTACCCTGTCATTCCATGCTTGAGATAAATAGAGGATCTTACATGAGTGCTCATGTGTTATTGAATTTTTTAAACGAGTTGCGGAAAAGAGATAAAATGCGAGGCTTGCCGAGCATTTTATCTCTTTTTCGCAACGAGTTTAGTAAATTCAATAATACAAGAGCACGAATGTTAGATTCTATTTATCATATGATAAAATCTCATTTCTGCTATAAAAACGTTATAATTTTTTCATTATGTACGCAACGTTGTTATGGACGTCATAACGTTTCCCGAAAATCGATAAACCACTAGTGGTTTACAGATTTTATTGCATGGCGTTATTTCACTCCCAGACGCGACGTCATATGATAAACAATTTTAAAGCATAAAATTGAGGATATTTACTTATCTCATAGAGACGATTTATTGAGTACCCACAACATATGCTTTGGTTGTTAAATAAGAATTTTAATTTTTAATTACACTCGTATCCAATGGCCTACATTATGTATCCATGCATTAATTGCTCAAAAATGAAAAACATTTCATTGCTCCAGAAATAGAATGCATTTCATGCTCCAAAAATAAAATGTATTTCATTACTCCAAAATTAAAAAAGTATATCAATACTCAAAACATAAAAGTATTTCATTGCTCCAAACAAAAAATGTGTTTCTAATTCAGTTTGAGTATACTCCCAGCCTAACCCACATTATTAGCATTTATCATATGACGTTGCGTCTGGGAGTGAAATAACGCCATGCAATAAAATCGATAAACCACTAGTGGTTTATAGATTTACGGGAAACGTTATGACGTCCGGAACAACCTTGCGTACATTATGACGCAATTATAACTTTTTTACGCCAGAAATTAGATTTCAAAGTAATCTTAATGTCATATGATAAATAGAATCTAACATTCGTGCTCTTGTATTATTGAATTTATTAAACTCGTTGCGAAAAAGAGATAAAATGCTCGGCAAGCCTCGCATTTTATCTCTTTTCCTCAACTCGTTTAATAAATTCAATAAAACATGAGTACTCATGTAAGATCCTCTATTTAGTTAGTCCCCTTCCAGTACAATTTTCGAACATACTAAGCCAAAAATGCTCATATATAACATATATGCAGAGCATTACGAAGTTTAGCGTAACTTTGTGCGGAAACCACGTATATTGTTGTAGATTCCTAGGAAAAGCTGCAGAAACATGCTCGTATATGAACAGATTAACATAATGTTTATTATGCTTACTATATATATATATATATATATATATATATATATATATATATATATATATATATATATATATATATATATATATATATATATATATATATATATATATATATATATACAGGAATATGTTCGTAGTTATCGCAAAACATGAGAGTCAGTACAATAAACCCCGTCCTAAGTGGCCACTCAAAAAAGACCAAAACTTGGTTTTCAAGACCATTTATCGCTCTAAGCAGGTCAAAAAGTATTGCAGAATGCTCCAAGGAGAACATTCGGCGGGGAGCTGCGCATTCTACAATACGTTCGACCTTCATTAAGCTACACTTTTCCATTGATACCTTTGTTTAGTCTTTTTTCAGTGTTCGATTACGACAGGTTTTACTGTATTTAACAATTTGGGGAAGACTGCTTTACCTTTACAGCTACAAGCGATATCTGCATTGTCCCATAGACCATCAAATCTACAGAATAGACTAGCAAACATAGTTGAGCATCCTTCACTACAATGGTACGTACACTCGGAGAAGTAGGATCGCCTACAGCCATATGTTATTATGCCACTTTTAATTAAGGCCGGGCATCCCCTTGGAGCTACAGTCATGCCTAGAAATCAAAAATACAAGTAAAGCCTGTCTAAAGCCGCCACCCAAAAATAAACAAAAATGCCTTAAAGAAATATGGTAGCTTAATAAAGATCGAAAATATTGCTGTATGCTCTCTTGGCGCTTCCTGCAATACTTTTTTACCTGCATCAAGTGATAATCGGTCTTGAAAAAAAAATAGTTTTTTTTGAGTGGCCGCTTAAAGCAGGTTTTACTGTACACAAAAGTTGGTGGCAGCTGAACTGCCATTAGTTTTGTAGTAACCTTTCATTTTCTTTAAAAGCTATGTTCAGTTCAATCGCATTGATCCTGCAAATAAATGTAGCAACAACAGGTAGAAATGGTTCAACATTACCAGTGGAAAAAATGTTGAACTAAAGCTTTAAGTAGGAATGTGAGTGTTTGTTTTCACCAAAGCGGATGAACTGAACGCCTTGGTGGGCAGCCTATGCTGAGATAAGCCTGTTTAAAAGCACAGTTTTTGTATGATTTGATTCTTTACGTCTCATCAACAATCTTTCAGTTAAACAGGGACGGGTCTTCCTGGGTTGAACCAGTACTAAGCTAGGATAAATGTGTCTTGCTCAAAGACCACAACGCAGTGACGCCGGTGAGACTCGAACCCGCGGCTTCTCGGTCTCGAGTCAAGCACTCTACCACTAAGCCACTGCGCTCCCCGGTAAACACAGTGAATCTTCTCTGCTCATATACAGAAACTAGGGACGTCCATTAAAGCTTTGAACAGAATCAAGGCGTCTAGGAGAAATAACAAGCTGTGACTTTGTCTACTGGTGTCGTCTGCTGATACAATGTAGCCTTTGCAAACAGTTTGGCCCAGATCAGATCCAAAACAACATCAGGACTGATCTTGATCCAAACTGTTTGAGATTCTTATGGTAATCTTGAAAAAAAAAAGTTGATAAGAAAAAACAAATCAGACGACAAAAAATGAAAAAACGCTGAATGCTTGTCTCGTAATTATTCAGCCCTGATAATGTGTTTACCATAGTAAAGATTAGTGTATTGTTTTATAATTGTTTTACTTTAAAGTTGAATGCTTAAATAAAACAGAGGTTGACTTTTGTTCAGTGTTTAAAACACAATGGATTTAAAGTTTTATAAAATTACATACAATTAGTGCATAATGCGTCTATGTCGTGGTCCCAAGTGGCGTTATCTCTACATGTGAGCCAAGATACAGCCCGGGTACAACCAGGGTCACAGGAGTATGTACATCTATCCCCAAGCTGACGCGCACAATGCCAATCCATTTTACCATTCCTGAACGTGGACGGACAGAGGTCCTCTTCTCCTGTAATTATCATGAGAAGCAGTTTAGGGGCGGATCCAGGATTTCTAGAAATTGAGCTCATGTGTATAAAAGGTATTAGTTCGCTTTGCTGATTTATCTCATTTTCCTAGATATTCCATGAAAACGAAATTATTTAATCTCGATAGGATATTCAAAAACGGGGACGAATAGGGGCTCAAGCGAACCCCCACACCCCCTCTGGATCTGCCACTATAGTTTGACTTTGTTTTTACCGCGTTGACATATAATGGATATATTTTGCAAAAGTTGAAAGGCTAACACTCGATTATCTTACGATAGAGGTGTACATATCGCATCCTGACCTATCTGATTTGAGCAATGTGTGTTCATCACCAAATCACGTGATTCGCCCGATTGGTTGATTGATACTTGTTATCAAACTGCGTCATTGCGTGTCACTACAATCATTTTTTTTTTTTTGACCAGGCTATGTGGGAAATGTTTTCAAAAAGTTTAGTGTAGAAAATCTTATCATTCTGTCACTAAATACTGTAATATCAATCAGTGTTATTGTTTGGATGCCAAAGGTTACTTGATGTCTCCACAAACGAAGTGTTACATAGCCATTTAGCTCTTGCTGCTTTTTAGTGTAGTGTTTTGAGTGAAGCATACTGCGTATTAACACAAAACCCATTTTCAGCAGTGATGTAACTTAGCAGACAGGTGGATCTTTCGAGTGTCGTGCCTGCGCAGACAAAGGCCATCACTTTTAGATGATTGTATTTAGGAGCATAGCCTTGGGTCTAATAGAGTGAAAGGGATCTTACACCCTCCCCATGACCCCTCTTGAACTTGCCAGTGTCAATTCTATTTTTATGCATTTTTTTGCAAACAACATACGTGGTAAATGCCCTAGTACATGTAAAAACATTTGAAAACATACTGATTAAAAAGGACGTCCAAATACCTTGTAGAGGCTTTGGTATGTTTCCGGTACAAACATGACCTATTTAAAGTTGTTCATAAATACAAGTACATATGATTCATATTCGTCTACAAATAACCTTAACCAAAATGACGATGGCAAAGGGGTAACGTGCGTCATAGCTACGTGGCATAAACATGGAAACAGACTATAATATTCAGATATTTTGTCTGGAAATGCTCCACGCCAGAAGCTGTAAGCCATTTTTTGACTGTTATCGTTGTTTACATATAAGAGTATACGGCCAGAGAAGGAAGCCTTATAATCTCTGAATTATATACAAGAGGTGTTTCATGTTTATTTGAACAAATTTGAAAATGCCGTTTCTCATTTATTTCTCGCTATATTTGATAATAGTTGATTTCCATGGGTGTCTCCAGAATAACGCAGTCATCAAGAAAACAGTTTTTAATTTTTATTTTCTGGTATGAAACAGTCTCTGAAGATAAGTTGTCAAATGTTAAGCGTTTAAAAATGCTGTTTTAAACGAAATGTACTAATACTTTCTCAAACAATGTCTAAAAAGATGTGAAGTTTTTCACTTGGGACCTTTTATATAATGTACATAAATAATTTAAGTGTGTTCTGTTAGAAAATAAAGCATTCCAGTTTGATATTTGCTTTTTGAAAGCAGCTTGAACGTCAAATTTAAGGGTTTACAGTTTCCATAGCAACACTAAATTGTATTCAAATTACTCAAATGCAATATTTGGTGATCAGTTTTATCTGCGACAGATACTTTAAATATCTAAAAAATTGATTCCGCTGTGAGTTTTGAGAATTTGTTTTTTCAAAATTCTTCCAAGACACATCTTATACATAATGCCCAGGTCACACATTCACGGATTGGACGCCGGATTAGCCACGGATACGATCCGGCATCATTCGTGGCAATCCGTATTGGTCCGTAGATTTCCGTATTGCATCCGTTATCATACGTAGTAGTACTTGAACATCCTTGACCATCCTTGACAGTTTTTGAACATGTTCAAAATTTGACCACGGATCAAACAACCGTAGCACATCCTTACTAAACCGTGTTAGAACGTACTGGTCCGCTTCAGTCCGTATTTAAACCGTACTAGTCCTTACTAATTCGTAGTCCCAAAGTCGCCAAGGATTTCTACGGTTTAATTAAGAGCTAATACGGTTACACCACGCATTAGCTAAGGTTTGCTACGAATTTGTTACAAAACGGGACGATCTCAATAAGTTGCATTACGGATAGGTAGGGATTAGCAAGATTTCTCAAGGTAGATAACGGTTTGCTACGTAATACCAAGGTAAAATACGGAATGAGTACGGTCCACGACGGTTTATATCGAAAGTAAACAGCCCAGGAGATTCAGTTTGGTCTTACCAGACAGAGCTATCCTATTTACCCTTCCCGTCTTGGGATACAATGGATAGCTGTACATGGATGTTTAACCATTTGACTCCTTAATGAGTACTTTGACAAACAGCGAAGACCCAGATACAATGTCGCAAAATGCTGCATTTCATCAGGATATGAACTGTTTGTTAAGATAAAAATAATCTTTAGGTACATAAAACACCTCAGTTTGGAAGATGTGACCTGTGATCTCATATTAAACAGATATGCAATGAACAATCCCATCTAAATTCTATCAATCTGTGTGAGATAATCCATTAGAACATAAAGGGTTAAAGAACCAAACTTCCATATGCTGACACATACGTATTACTACTCTCTGCTTTGATTTTCCCCATTCTGCAATATGTTTAAAAGTATTTTTACGAGGGCATACATCGACCTCAAGTGACGCGAGGAAACCTGATTTTTCCATTTCTGAAGACAGGTTACTCGTGAAGGGATCCATGGCATTTCGTCTAAACATATTTCGTCTAAAGGACATTTCGTCTATAAGACATTTCGTCGAATACGACATTTTATCTAAATTTCGGCAAAAAGTGTCTTAACTGGTCTAAAAATGTCTTTTTTGCGTCTAAATTTTGTTTACACATATAATGGTGAGGAAAGACAAGTGATCTACGAAGGCTGATCTTTATTTGCCAGTGACAAACAAAACCTTAACGGTTGCAAACCGAGGTATATAACCAGCACTTTCATTGGCGCTCTCATCCTGTAATTCTTGATTAATCAGACGTGATGCTGGTTCAAAGATGCAGCGTCCTTTATTCTTGCCATAGACACCAGATCTGGTTGGTTTGGCCCATGAAGATTGTGTTCAGTTTCTCTTATCACCTGATCGTTTTTTGTGGTCAAACATCCCTCGCATTTCCTATATACACACTTCCAGTATGTTCCTTATAGATACGATCTTCTAAGCATTTGTAGGCTATTTTAGGATGTCCCTGTTGTGAGTATAAAACTGAACTTCTTCCATTTTAGTGATGTAGTGAAATCAATATGGCGGACAACAGGCAGATCGTCTAAATATTGGAGGAAAAAAGTGAGGAAAAAAACAAAAATTACCAAAGGTGCGACATTACGTCTAAAATCTTTAAGTCTTTTTCGACGAAATGTCGTACCAGACTATTTTTAGACCAATTGTTGTAATAGAGGAAGTGTCTATTCGACGAAATGGGTTTAGACGAAATGTCGTGCACCCCTCGTGATGAGGCTCACTTAGTCTGAACTTGCGTTGTGCTTATTTTTTATTTTTTTCTTTTGTTTTTGCACGCTGGGTGATTTGAGTCTCTTTTTTGTTGCCTGCTGATTTTTTTTTAAAAAAAATCCACTTTTAAAACATTTTTTCAGGAATTCCACCAGTGTCAACAGTTTGGATCCAGAGCAGGCCTGATATTTTGTCAGACCTTATCTGGGTCCTATGTTACTATTTGAAAGCAATGCCAGCAGGTGACAAAAATCACCACATGCAAGGGAACGGACGAATCGGATGTATTTTCAAACCAGACAGGTTGTCAGGAACATGAATTTCTAAACATAAACATGTTATATCTAAGCCATACATAATATCTTAATGCTTTCTACTCCATTTTCCCTATTGTCCTGGTCAAGTACTTTTACAGACGACCACCACCAGTACATGTACACACACGTTTGGGGTGTACCCCGATATTTATATGTACACACAGGCTTGGCCATTATATGGGTGTCAATATTTTGAACTTGGATAATTTTGGGTTCTTTTTTTCAGAAAAATGAATTTTTTGGGGTGTGAATTTGTGTGTGGATAATGTTGGAGGTCACCGCTATTTTTGTGGGTCATATTAAGGTCTATCAAAATTCAAGATTCTGAATTGGAATAAAGTTTTAGGATATGCTAAAATAACAAATATTTTTAGGGTATGCCTGAAGGGCTTGGTATTTTTAGGGTAAACAGTAGATGCTAGAGCCTAGCCTATGCAGCAAGAAAACTAGAGAATACCCCCTGAATCAAGACTTTTTGCGGCTAAAATGGAAGGGTTCAGACGCGGCTCCGAGTGATTATATGATGCAGTCTGATCAGGTTTTTATCTGTTTACAGTTTATATTCACAATCATCTCTTAACACAATTTGTCCAACTCGCCAAAGACTTTTGAGAAGAACCTGTTTCTACATTCAGTGAAAGTTATAAAACAAGAGGGTCACGTTACCCTGGATCATTCACCTGAATTTTCAAGCCAAGAAGGCAGTTTTGTATGCACGGACTGGTTATCGGGTTAGGTCCGTGGCGGTTCGTATTAATCCGCTTTAGACCCATCTTGTCCGTACTAACCCTTACTTGCACCGTAGGTGACCGTAGCAAAACGTTCTTCATCCGCAGTGCACATGCCTTGACACGTGTCGTTCCGTATTTAACCGTGTCATTCTCTTATTAAACCGTGGCGTTCCGTACTAGACCGTAACAAACCGTATCAATCATGTCATCTAAAAGCTTCTTTTCTATCTTATCCTTGGTAGATACGTCAAACCCCGTAGGAACACCGTTGTGCATCCGTATCAGACTACGGAAAATGGCATTTCCGGGGTCATCCGTGAGATTTGATCCGTAGTGGAACCGGTGAGGTGATCCTTGAATGTGTGACCTGGGCATTAGATACCCATTTGGGCACTTATATGGAAGAACTTATTAAGCCCAGTTGCCAAGCAAAAACAGGCGCAAATAGGCCGTTTCTCATTTGAATAATAGACTGAATGTTCTTCTAAAATTAAAAGAAAATCTCAAATTTAAATACGTATTTTCTTAAAAGATACATCAATTTTAGCTCTTAAAATCAGGCAAAGGGGCGGATGATTTATTTAGGGGCCCCCGTGTTATGGCTATGCTTTAAATTGCCAACTTGTCTATTTGACAACACCAGGGACATGCCCGTTATGTATAAAAGCAACATTTGTTTGTTTCATTTATATGCAACCGCAAAAATTGAATTTCAAATTTGTGCAAATACACATAAAATAGGTCTCGTATAGCGTTATTGAGAACATTCAGGCACAAATAGATTTTTTCTGTCAGACAGCTTTACACTCCTTTATATAAATATATTATTTTGATCAATACATGTCATACTGCATTATCGAGAACTATGGCTTCACAACCCATTGTGAGATGGCTCAAAAACAAAGAAATACTGTTAAATTGGTGCCAAAAACACCTTCTTTTCGGGGTTAATCTAGACGATAGTTTTATGTTTGATACCATGTACACTCAGATTCATGGTATCTGAGTGTGTACATGGTATCAAACATAAAAACTTAACAGTATAACTTTCTATATTGAGCCCTCTCACACATGTCTTGTGACGTCTCCGATCGCGGTAATGCAGTATGCCATTTATTCATCAAAATATTAGATTTTAACAAAGGAGTTTAAAGCTATCCGGCAGTAAATAACGACACTGGATTTAGCTATAGATTATTTTGGCCTTGGCTGGCCGTATATATAACCTTTGTGCAAATCACACATCAAAGTCAGGTTTTGACCGAACCTTTATGCCCTGCTTGGGGCATTTTTATTTGCTGTCGAACAACATGTGGAGAACCAAATGACGTAGACTGGTTCTCGAATATTTCTTTTCTGTTCGAAGCAAACTGTCCAGCAAATCTATAAAACTGTTAGCATAACAGTCGTGCATAATAAATTATTATCAGTAAAACGTCCCCAGTAAAACGTACCCTTAATTGGCAAAACTTTCCAGCAGACGGAGTTTTTCGATTTTCATCCTCATCATATAAAATCAATATGACTTCAAACACTGTCTTATGGCGGTCATGTCAAGCAGAGTTTATGCCCTTAAAGGAAGGCATATAGTAACCACACTGCCTGTCCTTAGTGCCCTATGTGTTTGAGTGTTCACATCAGGTTAGAGCATATCTCCTAAAATATTTGAGGCAGTAATGCCAAAATTCGAGTGTTAATGCATCTTGGTGTCGCGGAGCGGCGTGTATCGTACTTAAATCTATGTCCTCAAGTCTAGAAAAATCGTGTCACGAGTATAAATCTTATATTATTTGACATAGGTAACCCAAAGGTTTGTGGGCGCATCCTGGGGTCACGGAGTGTCGTATACACTTTAGGAGTCGCTGTGACCTTAATTTCTGACCTCAGTTTTAGAATAATATTGTAAATATGGGTTGTCCAGTATTGTCAATCAACTTTCCATAAATGCGTCGCATGCTAGATCGATTACCATAACATATCTTGTTTACTATAGACTATAAATGGTCATGCTTTAGCTAGGCGCTTAAGATCCAGCCACATAAAAAGAGTAGACCTGTACTCACTGGAAACATGTGTTAAATGGTTAAAAATGTCACAGCTTGGACGTTAATAATCCAAGCTTAGAACAAATGTACATAGACAATTCCGAAAAGTTCAAAATGGAAGTATGCAGTTCATAAGAATCCATACGATGGTAGGGCTAAACGACCGCCAGCTTTTTTGAAAAGCTTATACATGTGCAGGGATTAGTTTCTACTTCTTTGGCCGTGAAACAAAGATAACAGTGAAAATATGACTTACAGCTTCTGAAGAGGAGAATTTCCAGCCATAATATCTGAATATTATAGTCTATTTTTAATATTATGTCACGTGACTATGACGTACGTTCATTCGCCCGCTTGATAGTTCTGAGGTGCAAATTGATTTATTCTAAATTCACAGTATGTAAATATATTTATTATAGGGTACGAATATTATCCTGAGTTCTTTGTACGGTAATAGAGATTGAAGACGTTTTCGTCTTCTATAGTATATGTACGGTACAAGTCCGTGCTGTAAGGCTATTTTAGGGTATAGAAAGTTATATAAAGGTTAGTGAATCATGCTTCATGTGAAATTGAAGCTCATCAGGTATATATAGGTTTTGAAGGGTGCGAAAGTCAATCGAGGCAAGGCAGACACTTAGAGCGCTTCCGTGATTTCTTCCCCACCCCTCCCACCCACTGGTCAGGGTAAATCGTGCACTAAATTGATTCCCTTTAGTAGGGATTTTACACATTTATGGCTGAATATTCAAACGTATCTAGACCGCAGAGTAGGCCGAAATAAGACATCGCATGGTGCTACGGTGTCTGGTCATGGTTTACAATAATTTCATGCATAAAATTAAATTTAAATTCATGAAGAACATTAAAGTAACGTTTTTAAAATAAGAGATTTTGATTAAAATCTCCCTATTATATAAATTGATTGAATCCTTCGGTTCTACTAAGAAATAAAGTAAGAGAACAGTATATCACGATGTGGTCATTTAGAAATCAGGGTAGATCAAGTTAAGGTGCCGTTCTGAGCTACGGTATCTGATCATTATCTAAACTGATGCCATATGTCACATAGTTCAATTAATTAAGTTTACTGCTATAGTACGATTATTAAAGTTTTAAAGCTGTCCTTAAAATGGAGACCTTTTGGGTTTTTCTTATTATTGTGCTATTGGGGCATGTTTTGACTTTGTTGTTTTTCAGTCTTTTTCAGACATCACTACTTATATCTAGAGAGAGTGGTTTTCTGAGTGTAATTGCGCCGTGTTAGTGATGGGTTCTGGACTGTGGACTGCTCTTGGAGCTTAATTTTTAAAGAATCCAAGTGTTTGTGTTAAGAGACAATGGACTTCCCACTTACTTCTATACAGTGGATATTAGAGAACCTCATCAGATTGGAAGATGTGAGATTGATTGTAATTATATATTTAATAAAGTTAGATACGCTCGGGTCTGCGCATGCCACTACAAACACAATATTAGATGTTGTCTTATTTATCTAAATAAATAAGTGTCGCCCTTCTAGGATATTAAGTTTAGATAATAAATAAATTATGGTTGGCTGAATAGAATGAAAGAAAACATAAGCTGAAATAAACATCCTGTACCGTTCCTCCGCTAGCTCACGCCTTATAACATGAATAACAGCACTCGTGCGTAACCAGTAGTCGGAAAATGCGTGTATTTAGGTACATGTACACGTTTCGATTTATATTGTTAGCGATACAAACAATACACATTCGAACAAGGTAAGAAAAGCCATTTTATCTATTTTATTTCGTTTTATTCCATGATTTTAACGGTTTCCTCCTTTGCATTTTACTTTGTTAAAAAACGACTTGCTCACAATCAGAGCCGTTCTGTGTCGAAAACGAGCTTAAATGCCAGATTGCACGGTTTTAGTGGAATTGGCGATCACATGTATACATGATTACATGGTTGTAACTGTAACTGTTACTCAGATCTGTGGAAAAAAATGAATTTTAATAGGTGGGCCCTCGCAATTACAGCTGTACCAACAACTCTCACATCACGATTTCCGACAACTGGTTACGCACGAATGCTGTAATTCATAATGTATAAGGCGTGAGCTAGGAGGAACGGGTACAGGATGTTTATTTCAGTTTACATACTGTGAAATTGGTAAGATCTAACTTAGCTTGTCTGTGTGACGGATGTGTGTGTGTGTGTGTGGGGGGGGGGGGTGGGGGGGTGTAACACAACGATTATCTGACACTTACGTGAACAAATAGTTTTTACACTCTCTGACCAGTCCCACATTCCAGAGGCGTTACATATTAGACTTGGACGTCCAGGGGCCTTTTTGTAGCCAGGATTACATTCGTACTCACGACCATGGCAAAACTTATTATATTCTCTCGTACATAACGATGGTATGTAGCCATTAGGTATAGTCTTTGGACACTTAATCTCTGCAATACAAAAACACGAGGCTTAGCAAGTAAGCACATAAATGCGTGTCACTATTGAGACCGCCAGCAAAAAGTCATTCCAATGGCGTTTTGCTGTAGATTGGTTCCCCTCGTTGATAAAGCTCCACTTCCGCTACTCATATAACGACTTGTAACGCCTATTTCATTACAAGTAGAGAATTCTACTCATCCGACTGCGCATGCTCCAGAAAATATTTTTTCAACACAAACTTCAGTATTTTTTCAGTTGATATAATTTGATAATTAAGAAAAAGAAAAATATATAAACTCCCAGAACAAAATAAACTTAATAAAACGGCTTGTTTAAAAAATGCACTTTATGTCAAGGGTATTTTCCAATACCACGTCACTCATGACGTCAGTGTGTATGCTATACGTAGACGCAATGGCGGCTAGTAGTTACCTGTCTTAATATGCTGACAAGCTATTAAAGGGAAAGAACCAGTCTAGTTTTGCTGGCGGAGCGATAGTGGTCCAAAATTGTATACTGGCTGGGATGACTACAAGAGAAACGTTTGTGGACTACAAGATACGTTTGCGGACTACAATACACGTTTGTGGACTACAAGATACACGCTAGAGAACCACTGTACTCGAACAACAGTCATCGCGTGGTGGTTGCAGTCGACGAGAGCATAAAATAGTTACCTAGCTGTTAAAAAGGTTAATATTTTGGTGATTTTTTACTACTGAAAATATTCATCGCAAATTAATTTCACTTATAAATCTAGCAATGTATCTGAAAGCAACTGGATGCAAGATTTATATGATACTTTCCATTGTCATATCTCAACTGAAAGTGTCATATCTTCGAACTTACTAAGTATAGTTAAAGGATTGGTCTGGTAAATAAAACGTGCTGCTGAGTGTTATGATGTGGACATTTAATTCTTAAAGCGCCTGCTGCATAATTGTTTTCTGGAAATGTCGTCTGCTTAAACCATCTGGTGCGTATATTTTGGTAACACTATTAACAAATGTAAGAATAAAGGCAGATAGTGTGGACCCAGGACAGACTGTTCCTTCTGATTTTGGTTCACATTGTTTTACGCAGAGGCTTTTGAAACAGTTCTAAGCGTATGAAAAAACGGACGACTTTTGTTGTTACTGAAGTTAAATTGATCACATGACGTCGCGCCTGGGAGTGATATAACGCCATGCAATAAAATTGATAAACAACTAGTGGTTTACAGATTTAGTAACGTTACATAATGACGGCCATTTTTAAGTTGCATAAAGATGGCAAAATCTTGACGTTTTCTCGCCAAAAGTGCGATTTTTAAGTATTTTACGTCATTAGTTAAATAGAATCTAACATTCGTGCCATTGTCTGATTAAATTTATTTAACTCGATGTGAAAAGGGGATACAATGCTCGTGAAGCCTCGCATGTTATCGCTTTTCCACAACTCGTTTAATAAATCCAATAAAACATGGGCACTCATGTAAGGTCCTCTATTTATACATGTACGCGTACTTACTGTGACAAGGAGATGACAATGGTTTGTTCCATTCATAAGATGAGGTGCATGTCACCGTTGTTGATTGAGAAGACGATGAAGGGAGATAACCTAGGTGACATGAATAATTACAAGTTTCGGTAGCAGTTCTCCTACATGAAAGGTCCAAATCACCGTGAGCTAACTCGTAAGGGCACTGTTGTTGGCCTGAAAAAATATATACACGGCGTCAAAAGTTAAGCACCACCTATATTTTTGCTGAAGTAATTTTCAAACTACCGTGAAAAAAATTTATTGAACATGAAAAATCTTTATCTGTTGTGAAGCTCTGTATAATTATTTAAATGAAAGTTAAAAAAATACATCTTATATTCGGATTTTGTGGCAAAGTCGTGAGTTTTCGCGACTAATCAAAACTTCTAACTATCATCCTTGCATATTCGAGAAGTAACCCAAAGATCTGGAAGCAAATATTCTGCCTTTATCACACAAAATTTTCAACATGTATCTGCAATGAAATTTAGTTGACCCCTCGAGGTTGACCCCTGTTATTTTTTTTTTTGTTGATTTCAAAGTCACATACTTTGACAAAACAGCATGATCATCTCACTATCTTATCGCTATATGATGCATTTATCTTTAATTATATAGTTTATAAATTACATCGCAAAAACTTGCTCTCAATATTTAACCACGAAATTCAGTGGCGCTTGACTTTTGACGCTGTGTATAGTTATACAGTCGAAAAACACAATGGTGACAACCTACTATTCCACAAATCGTTTAAGGCACTGACGTAAGGTATACCACGGAACCATTTTTGTTTTGATTAAGGTAATCAAACACCCCAAATAGTGTCCGGTTTCGATCACTCGATGATCAAAGATTAGGCGTTGAAAATCCGTGACAGAAGCATGATTCACATACACCAGTAAACGCTTAAAAGTGATTTCGCCATTTTGCGATGATTTAATTTTCGCGATCATGAAACCCTCGCGAAAATTTCTGAATTTAGAGTATACTCACTTTAGTCTGGTGTATGAAATTCAAACAGGCCCTAAATAAGGAGAAAAATACACCCATCATTAGAAAGGATGAAAACGGTCTCAAATTAAAGCTTATCATCACTACTTTCAATATCCGCCTGTTGACACTTCGAAAAAGTGTAGCGTCATAGTGTAAAATGGGCAGATAACTCTATACCATGCACGTCTGAAAGTTGCCAGATAGTCATATAAAAGATAAAATCGACACGTTTTCATTTTTATTGAACCCCAAATGTTGATATTTTTTGAAAGTTAAATCAATTTTAAGGTCACTCACAATTTAAAAAAAAAATCATTGAGGTCATCTTGACGTTAATGACGTCACGATATGTAATTCAACCCTCCAAAATCGTTTAAATATACTTTTTCACATTAATTTCCTAGCTGGATATCCAGTATTCTATTAAATATTTTTTCATAATCAAACCCCAAAATGTCTTTGCTTTGCAAATATATAAACGGTTGATTCCTACTATTTATACGCAGAAAGTTATGACGCTTTAAAGATACCGACACCTAAGCGGGAAATCCGCAATATTTGACGTGTTTTCATAAAAGACAAAACTTGGCGATGTCAACCATCCTGCATAATAACGCCAAGTATTAAATGTTTACAGTAACAGAAATGGTGTGTGCTTTTGAAACTCTCATGAGCATCTGTAAGATTATCGTTTTGACGTTTCTGACTACAAGATACGATGGAAGACTAACGTAACTTAACCGTTAGCTGTATAACGTAGCGCCAGTTCAGTAAAACACTGAACACCTGAAAACGAATTTCATAGCAGCTTTCCTGTATTTGCTTAGTGCAGAATGTGATTGGAATATACAACATATGAGGAGTGAATTCTCGTAGAAATACAACAATGCCATATAGCGAACCGCCTATACAGAGCTTACTGATAATTACCGAATATCTACATTAGATATGACGTAACGCAAAGTTAAACATCGTTTAAATTTGCTGCTCTCTTTTTGATTTAAATATGAAGGCGATATTCCATTTGGTTCATTATATACTATTGTATAATGATCTGTCCGCATATATGTCTGTCGGTAAATACACATACGCATGCGTCCGTGCATACGCATAACTGATCATGTCTCCGTATTGGGTATACTTATATCATCAGGAAGAACGTCTGTCAAAAACAGCAGTTGCTATTATACAAGCCCTTTCATATTATACTTAAGGACTTTGAAAACGCATCACCCAGGTTAAATGCTTCATTTCACAAACCCTGAGAATGTCAGCGAGATAATTATTATTGCATATCATAGCCTGACCAGCTTGTAGTGTGTCCTAGAAAAATCATGGTTGTTAAATTACTTTAAGGTATTGAAAAAGGATCAGTTTAAAGACAGGGGTGGTCGATTTTGAAGGACACCAATTCAGTTGCAAGTGAGCACGCGTTAGTTTTGATTTCTGATTCAACAGATTGCGTCCTGGGTTTCTTTCACGATTGCACATTCATCATTGAACGATTCTAATTGAATTCACAGTACGGTATGCTCAAATTCGCACCCCTTTAAAGATACCGACATACCCCACCCACCCTGATTACTATAGTCTAGTAATGAAATTCAACATCTTGGGCCTTTTAAAGTTTCGATTTGTTTACGTTTGGTTTTGTTGGGAAAGGCTAAGGGTATACAAAAATGACTGATTATGAATAAATTACGCTTGTTTCACGTGTATTTTGTAATGTGCAAGACAGTGACGTTAACGTAATTTTTAAGACGTTCTTGGTCACGTGGCAGCATATCTCCTGCCATGATATACATCAAAACGTCTTCCCCACATGATTATCAGTGTATGTAGTCTATATCAGTAATGAAAGCGTGCATAAATGTAACTTACGGAGATGTTTCTAAAAAGGAGCTGTAAATTGATGTTCAAATTTGACGTTTATTTACGAAATATTGAAGTTATCAATTACGTTTAATGAAGAAAAAAATGTCTATAAACTCTTTTAGTGGTATTCTATCATACACGCCACAGTTTTACACATAAAAATAAACAAAAAGCTTCAACTGCCTGTGCAGAAAGATGCTGGATGCTGTATGTACCCATGTGACGTCATCAGCAGCGTCGCGTGATCGTGCAGTCACATTAACGACTGATTCATACCAAATCTGGGTTGTACAAATATATGGTGATGCGTTTTCAAAGTCCTCTAGTATATATTTCCACAGAAACATAGTTAGTCTTGGAACTTATTTGACTTACCTTGCATCCCAGGACAAGTTTTTCATGGGTGCCAATTGTTTTTATCGTGACACCCTAAATGCGAAAACAAGTTGTCCTAAAAATAAACCTGTTTGGGCTATGTAAAAATGCATAGTTTCTATGTCAAACTCTAATGTGATTCTCAAGAATGGAACTGTACCTGCAAACTCATTCATATCTCAACACTTACTTAACTTGAAACCAAAGTAAAGCTTATCGCATGATCAGATATGCAAATGATCTTTTTATGTTTAATTTGCATATTCATGAATATTAATGAAACGTTAAAACAATTGTGGAAAAATCATAAAAAGCATTGAGCGATGCATTTAGTTACACAATCGATGATACAATATGACAAGTCCTTTTGCAACGGGGGTAGGGGGTAGGTAGACCTAACTTGCACACATAGGAAAATTTCTTATGGGTGTCAATTGTTCAATTGGACCAACAAAAAGAAACTCTTTATGTTGAAACACATGGTTTCCATGGTAATTAATATGGCATTCCTAAAGAATTTGGTATACCTACAAAAATACACATAGCTCACCGGCAACTCATTCTATGATACAAAACTCTCATTTTATGATACAAAACTTGGTACCAAATTAATGCTATGTCGTAGTACTTTTACCTGCAGGCTCGATTTGCAAAGTATATAAGTCGCATATAAATGAATTTAATGAACACATTAGTAATGAGAGAAAACTTTTAGAAAAATTAAAGTTTGTACGTACAAAATTACCTATATATCAGTCTACCAAACCTGGTACTAAATCAATGCAAAGGCAATGAGATCTTATCCAAATGATTTGATATGCAATATAACATAATTTGAATATCATTAATTTTAGTGAAAAAAAAACTGAAATGAGAAAAAATGCAGAACAATAAGGGGGTGTACCTATAAAATTACTCATATCTTATTTGCTAATTGAGCTAGAGTATTAAGCCTGGCACCAAATCAATGCTAAGTTATAACACTTTTATCCACTGGTTTGATATGCAAATGATCTAATTTTATATTTATTAATATTCACGAAAATATGAGAAATTAAAGAAAATTGGAGGACAGTTAAGGGGGTATGCCTACAAAATGTCTTCTATTTCAGTTGCACATTGCCGTAGAGTACCCAACTTGGTGCCAAATATATGCTTAGGTACAACCACTTTACCTAATGATAAAATATGCAAATTATCTAATTATCATATTCATGAATATTAATGAAAATATTAGAAATGAGAGAAAATCATAGAAAAAATGGTGTGCATCTACAAAACTACTCCTATCTCAACTGCCACTTATTGCAAATTTCCAAACATGGTAACTTATCAAAGCCTAGACAATTATTCCTTTATTCTGTCATTTGGTAAACAAATGATCTAATTTAAAAAGGCATGCATGTTAATGAAACCATTAGAAATGAAAGCAAAACTTGCAGAAAAATAAAGGGAGGCACCTACAAAATTTCTATTATCTTAGCTGCTAATTGCCCTAGAGTACTAAACTTGGAGCCAAATTAATGCTAAGACATAGTCAATTTACCCAAGGGACTTATATGCAAGTTATCTTATTTCAATATCCATGAATATTAATGAAAACATGAGAAATCAGAGTCAAATGGAGAAAAAAGTAGGGGTGTACCTAGAAAATTTCTCATATTTCATTTGGTAATTGCCTAAGAGAACCAAACTTGGTACCAAACAGATGCTAAGATACAAACCTTTTATCTGTTGATATGATATGCAAATTAATATTATGATATTCATGAATATTAATGAAAACATTAAGAATGAGAGAAAATCGTGGAAAACATTAATGAGGCTGTACCTACAAAACTACTGATATCTCAATAGCTATATATCATAAAGTTTGAAACTTTGTACCTAATCAAAGTCAATGTTATGTTATCTGTTATTTGATGTGCTAATTATCTGATTTAAATAATCATGTATGCTATTGAAAACGTAAGAAAAGGGAATTATTCCAAGTCATAGTAATGGGAGTGTACTTATAATATCACTAAGATCTCAATTGCTAATCATCTAATACTACTAAAAGTGAACTAAATAATTTTGTTATGTCTTAGCATTAACCTGGTACCAATTTGGTAGTATAGAACACCTCACAGCTTAGATATAGCTAATTTTGTTAGCATACCCCATTCATTTTTCTAGGTTTTTTCCCTCTTATTTCTAATGTCTTCATTAATATTCATGAATACGTAAATAAGATAACTTGCACATCGGACTATTAACTAAAGGTGTAATTTCGTAGCATTAATTTTGTACCAAGTTCAGTCATAAAGGATAATAAGCAGCAGAGATATCGGTAATTTTTCAGGTACACCCCCTTAAATTTTCTGCAATTTTCTCTCATTTCTATTGTTTTCATTAATAGTTATGAACATACAAATGGAACACTTGCGTATATGACCAATTAGGGAATGAAGTTTAACCTTTAATTTGGTACCATGTATGGTAAGTATTCAAGGATGAGATACTGCTGAGATATATGTATCTTGATATTATCATTATGAGTTGCCATGGAAACTATGCATTTTCACATAGCCCAAGCAGGTTTATTTTTAATAACAGCTTTTTTCTCATTTGGCATTTATGACAAAATGCACTAAGGGTGCAAGTTAGGTCTAATTACCAACAGTCTCTTCCCAGGCTTATATATTTTATATGATTTCCCCTCTTTTTTGATTTTATATATTCATGAATCTGCATATTAGACAATATTCAAATAGGACCACTGGATGAATGGACTAGCCAAATTGTATCACTGATGACAAAACAACATGCAACAATGATAAAATGGAGGTGAAATCAACATGTTAATGATGCTTCCTTATTTTTAACGTTTTTCTAATATTCATCAGGACTTCAGTTAAGAGTGCGTACCAAAAGTAATTTTCGTATTTCTCAACCAAAACATATGTTGTGGGTACTCAAAAGAACCGTTTCAATAAGACGGTTCTATTGAGCACTCAAAACATATGTTTAAACTGATAGATTAGAAATTATATACACTTTTATGCTCAAAAAATTTGCTTATCAAAACCTATGATTCATGAATACTCAAATTATGCAAATAAGATGATCTATATATCTGACCATGAAATGAAGGCTTGTGTGTAAGCTTATTTTTGGTACCAATTTTAGTAGTCTATGATACGTAGCAGCTGCAGTATAATCGATTTTGTAGGTACACCCCCATTATTTAATCAATATTTTAATGTTTTCATAAATATTTATGAAAACGCAAATTAGATAATTTGCATATGCGACAAAAAATATGCCCAAGCTTTAATGTGGTATGTAGTAAAGCAGTCTAGGATAAGTAGCAGCTGAGATATAAGTAATTTAGTAGGCACACCCCCATTCTTGAATCTGTTATGGGTTGCCATGGAAACCATGCATTTTCTAATAGCCCAAACAGGTTTAATTTTTGGAAAACTTTGTTTTGCGTTAAGGGGGTACTAATTAAAAAAAATGGTACCCATGTAAATTTGTCCAAGAGTGCAAGGTACGCTAAGTTGGTCCCTGGGCTATTTGTAAGGACCTCTTTCAATATAGTTTTTAAGAATACAATAGCCAATAAAATTACAGATGTTTAACTTGACCCCTTTTAAATTTTGGAATATCGGTTAAGGCAATATCCAAAAAGTATAGTTATTATTTTTTTTATTATGGAAATAAACACACAACATAACATGAGTTCTTCAATGGGTTTGCAAGATTTCATTATTATTCCTCATAGATTTCGAATATCATAGTATCGAGTTATCTCCCCATTTTACACTATGACGCTACACCTTTTCGAAGTGACAATACCTGGGTATTGAAAGAAGAGATGATACGCTTTAAACTGAGACAGTTTTCATCTTTTCGAATGAGTGGTGTATTTTTCTCATTATTTAGGGCCAATTCGAATTCCATATACTTATGAAATCATGCCAAATATGGCGAATCGCTCGCAAATGGGTTGGTATCTTTAAAGCGGTATAACTTTCTGCGTGTAAATAGTAGGAAACAACTTTTTATATATTTGCAAAGCTAAGACATTTTGGGATATGATAATGCAAAATACTTGATAGAATATTAAATATCCATCTCAGGAATCAATGTGAAAAAGTTTATTTTAGCGATTTTTTGGGATCAAGTTACGTAACGTGACGTCATTAACGTCAAAACAGCTTTAATTATATTTTTAAAAGTATGGATCTCCTTTAAATTGATTTTACTTTTGGAAAATATAAACCTTTGGAGTTCAATAAGAATGAAAACATGTCGATTTTATCTTTTAAATGACTATTTGGCATTTTTCAGATATGCATGGTACAGAGTTATCTGCCCATTTTACACTATGACGCTACACTTTTTCGAAGTGTCAACAGGCGGATATTGAAAACAGAAATGATTAGTTAAATTTTGAGACCACTTTCATCCTTTCTAACGATGGGTGTATTTTTGACTTAAAAAATCGAGTCCGTACACCAGACTACTTGTACATAAAGAATGTGGGTCTACGCTCCAGTTTGTTGATGTTTCGCACATGACTGATGATACCCCAGCCCTCGGCTTGTGCCCCGAGTGACATGTATAACCACATATAGAGCCCACTGTTCCCGGGCATGAAGACAACAGTCTACCATTAGGTATTATACCAGGACAAGATTTTGCTAAAAATAAACAAAAGTAAAGTCTTACATGTAGATTTATGGGTGCTTCGCCACATTTAACTTTCTGTCATTTCGGATAGGTTTTCATTAAAATAAACATTTTCAAAAACCTTTCAAAATACAACCAGCGTCACAAACCATATTAATTCATCCGGATCAGGATCTATCATTTGGTATGATTTGAACGGCTTGCAGAGGATACCTGCAGATACCTGCAGATTACACACGCTGTCACAAGCAGCGATAACGCTTGTATTGCTGGGCGAGGCTAAGGCTGAGATGTTTGTCGTCTGCTGATAACCGATACAAATAGTTTGAGAAAACTTTTTTTCTTGGACAGCTAGAGACCATTTTCTGAAAAGGGGGCTCTATGGCACATGCATTCAAACAGAAATTCATGGTTACTTAAAACTGTTAAATCAATAAATAAAAAACGGTCTATCTTTGTCCAGATTATCTTTGTCCAAACTGTTGTAAAAGAGAGGTCAAGAGAGGCTTGCAAAATACAACAACAGCCAGCAGACGAAACTCTTAAAACGCCAGTCACGACTGCAGCAGACAACAAATTTTGCGAAATCTTTCCCCAAATTTCGAATAAAATAAGGTATGATATTTCATGAGAATCGTCTGCCAGTAGACGATTTTCATAAAACATCATGCCTTATTTGTCATTTTGATAAAGCAGCAATTCTTTTAAGTGTCGTCTGTTGCAAATTTATGTGGCGCTTCATGCTTTAAAAAAGTAATCCTAAGGTACTTTATAACATTATTTAAAATTAAGTTAACTTTCTTTTGTACAAAAACGCTTCATTAACACCACCTCGTCTTGGTTTCGCTAAGAAGCTTACGTGTGCAAAGTGCATCAACTGTCATATAATACACTGCAGAAACGGCTCTCCAGCTTCCAGAGCTGCTGCAACTCAGCCAGGACACGTCTTTGTGTTTTCTGTACCCTTCATCACACCTAAATGGGCGTATTGTATCACCAGATATGCCATACCAAGGCGCGACCTGTCCATGAGGTATACTGTGATTACAGCGATGACACAAGCCTGAAAGGAAAAATAAGTAGAATATAGAATACTACAGCTGAGTTACTTACGTAGACATAGTGCCTCAGCAGTCAAATAATACACTGATGACAGGGTTATCCACGTTCCAGAACTGCTGCAGGTCAGCCAAGACACGTCTTCATGTTCTTTGTACCCTCTATCGCAGGAATATGGACATAGAGAACCGTCCAACACTATGCCACACCACGACGAGACTTGACCGTGAGGAATACTGTGGTTACATGGTAGTTTACCCACACCTAAAAGTACAAATAGATTAAATACTGAACTCAATCAGAGTACGACTGTATACATACTTTAGCATACGTATACTTATTTATTTTAATACTTATTTTAATAAATCCCAAGAAACCCTCCAAAGTAATATTAACTTTTATATGGGCTAGTCTTATAAGCAAGTATCTATATCAAGGGACAAAACACAACCTTGCAGAAAAAACGCACAAACTATATCAATGATACTTAAAATGGAAAAAGTCCATTTATTGCAGGTACTCTGGGTCTGCACAATAATCACTATATGAGTCTTGCACGATCATTTGGTCTGTACTATAATCTTGCACGACCATTGGGTCTGCATATAATAACTTTGTGAGTCTGTCAGTCGATCCGTCTGTGATCATTAAGTCGGGTCGTGCTAATTACTTTCAGTTGATTGCATATAATAAACTTACTTGCAGAATATCACTGCATACAATATTTGCACTGCATCATCTAACAAGACTCCTAATTATATTAGACTTACTAGCCACCTCAAACAATTAGAATAACACTACATACAATAATTGCACTGCATCATCTAACAAGACTGCCAATGACTATATTAAAACTTACTAGCTACCTCAAACAAGCAGAATAACACTTCATATAATATTTGAACTGCATCATCTAACAAGACTGCAAATGACTATATTAAAACTTACTAGCTACCTCAAACAATTAGCATAACACTACATATATTATTTGCACTGCATCATCTAACACGACTCCTAATGAATATGTTAAACTTACTAGCTACCTCAAACAATTAGAATAACACTACATACATGTACAATATTTGCACTGCATCATCTAACAAGACTGCCAATGGCTATATTAAAACTTACTAGCTACCTCAAACAAGCAGAATAACACTGCATATAATATTTGAACTGCATCATCTAACAAGACTGCCAATGACTATATTAAAATTTACTAGCTACCTCAAACAATTAGAATAAGACAACATATATTATTTGCACTGCATCATCTAACACGACTCCTAATGAATATGTTAAACTTACTAGCTACCTCAAACAATTAGAATAACACTACATACATGTACAATAATTGCACTGCATCATCTAACAAGACTGCCAATGACTATATTTAAACATACTAGCTACCTCAAACAAGCAGAATAACACTGCATATAATATTTGAACTGCATCATCTAACAAGATTGCCAATGACTATATTAAAACTTACTAGCTACCTCAAACAAGCAGAATAACACTGCATATAATATTTGAACTGCATCATCTAACAAGATTGCCAATGACTATATTAAAACTTACTAGCTACCTCAAACAAGCAGAATAACACTGCATATAATATTTGCACTGCATCATCTAACAAGACTGCCAATGACAATATTAAAACTTACTAGCTACCTCAAATAAGCAGAATAACACTGCATATAATATTTGCACTGCATAATCTAACAAGACTGCCAATGACTATATTAAAACTTACTAGCTACCTCAAACAAGCAGAATAACACTGCATATAATATTTGCACTGCATCATCTAACAAGACTGCCAATGACTATATTAAAACTTACTAGCTACCTCAAACAAGCAGAATAACACTGCATATAATATTTGAACTGCATCATCTAACAAGACTGCCAATGGCTATATTAAAACATACTAGCTACCTCAAACAATCAGAATAACACTGCATATAATATTTGAACTGCATCATCTAACAAGACTGCCAATGACTATATTAAAACTTACTAGCTACCTCAAAGAAGCAGAATAACACTGCATATAATAGTTGACCTGTATCATCTAACAAGACTGCCAATGACTATATTAAAACTTACTAGCTACCTCAAAGAAGCAGAATAACACTGCATATAATAATTGCACTGCATCATCTAACAAGACTGTCAATGAATATATTAAACTTACAAGCTACCTCAAAGAAGCAGAATAACACTGCATATAATAGTTGACCTGTATCATCTAACAAGATTGCCAATGAATATATTTAAACTTACAAGCTACCTCAAAGAAGCAGAATAACACTGCATATAATATTTGAACTGCATCATCTAACAAGACTGCCATTGACTATATTAAAACATACTAGCTACCTCAAACAATCAGAATAACACTGAATATAATATTTGCACTGCATCATCTAACAAGACTGCCAATGACTATATTTAAACTTACTAGCTACCTCAAACAAGCAGAATAACACTGCATATAATATTTGCACTGCATCATCTAACAAGACTGCCAATGAATATATTAAACTTACTAGCTACCTCAAACAAGCAGAATAACACTGCATATAATATTTGAACTGCATCATCTAACAAGACTGCCATTGACTATATTAAAACATACTAGCTACCATAAACAATCAGAATAACACTGCATATAATATTTGCACTGCATCATCTAACAAGACTGCCAATGACTATATTTAAAGTTACTAGCTACCTCAAACAATCAGAATAACACTGCATATAATATTTGCACTGCATCATCTAACAAGACTGCCAATGACTATATTAAAACATACTAGCTACCTCAAACAATCAGAATAACACTGCATATAATATTTGCACTGCATCATCTAACAAGACTGCCAATGACTATATTTAAACTTACTAGCTACCTTAAACAAGCAGAATAACACTGCATATAATATTTGAACTGCATCATCTAACAAGACTGCCAATGGCTATATTAAAACTTACTAGCTACCTCAAACAAGCAGAATAACACTGCATATAATATTTGAACTGCATCATCTAACAAGACTGCCAATGACTATATTAAAACTTACTAGCTACCTCAAACAAGCAGAATAACACTGCATATAATATTTGAACTGCATCATCTAACAAGACTGCCAATGACTATATTTAAACTTACTAGCTACCTCCAACAATAAGAATAACACTACATAAAGTATTTGCACTGCATCATCTAACAAGACTCCTAATGAATATATTAAACTTACTAGCTACCTCAAATAAGCAGAATAACACTGCATATATAATTTGCACTGCATCATCTAACAAGACTGCCAATGACTATATTTAAACTTACTAGCTACCTCAAACAAGCAGAATAACACTGCATATAATATTTGAACTGCATCATCTAACAAGACTCCCAATGAATATATTAGACTTACTAGCCACCTCAAACAAGCAGAATAATACTGCATAAAATAATTGCACTGCATCATCCAACCAGACTGCTAATGCATATGTTAAACTTACTAGCTACCTCAAACAAGCAGAATAACACTGCATATAATATTTGCACTGCATTATCCAACAATACTGTAAATGAATATATTAAACTTACTAGCTACCTCAATCAAGCAGAATAACACTGCATATAATATTTGCACCGCATCATCAAACCAGACTGCTAAAAAGGCATATAATACACCTTCTACAGAAAAAAATCTGAAACCTACTACTTTATTAAACATACAACATCTTCAAACCAGACTACTACTGCATATGACAAACTCACTACAGAAATTAATCAAAATATTACTGCAAATTGTAAGGGTATGAAGCTGGGCTCAGCATTCAATAATTCATTTTTTTATCCCACCCCTGCCACAAATTGTTAAATTCTAAAATAGGCTGCAACTAGATAAATCGAAAACCCTTATTCTACTGCTGTTGCCAATGTAAAGAAAATGTGCTGACGCTTTCCCTGTTTATATATAACTAAACTACATATTCGAATTGTCTCTTGCTTCTTGGAACTGTCTAGTCCACACGAGAGGATTCACATGTGACTGAGCAAAAGTAGTACGACATCGATCATGATAATACTGTCAGCTTTATTTGGTCAAACTTATCTTGTCTTGTATATAGCTGCATACAGGCACACAAACATGGAATACGTCCATATCAGCTTATTATAATTAGAAAATCCCCATTAGTCATTCCAGCCATAAACTCAAACAAAGTCATTTCTTTAGGTTGACTAATTCATAGCTGATAAAGTCCAAATTAACAAAAAAAAACACATGGAAAAATCTCAGCACGTTCACGGCAAAAAGCCCAGAGCAGCCTCGTAGGCGCTCTTTTATACGCAAAGAACAGCACTGGTACAGTGACTGAACCCCTTATAAGATAATGTCCAATGGACCACAGAGCAGAGCCAGCCTAGCTGAAAGGCCTGATTCATACTCTAAAGACATAACTTCTAAAAGTAGCAGAGCAAAATCTGAGCTAAATAAAGAATAAATTCATTCAGGCGAAGGGCGTATGGATTCTTTTAGAAAATATGAACAAAACAAAGTGAGGGAACAAGATCAGCAGGAATAAAGTGCTAGAGGGTCCATCAAGGCCATCTCAGACTAGCCTGCACACAGGGAGAACACGCACATGCTAACAGGACCACCCAGAGGACGAGGAGACTTAGAAGACATATGACCAATGGCCTGCCATAGGACCTTCCAGGGCGCAGGCGACTCAGGACCAGAAGGGGACCACTGGGACCACCAGCGGCCCAAAACGGCCTTTAGGACAGCCCTGGTCGAAGAGGAATCGAAGGCCAACTTACAGCAGAAATAATTTGAATACTACTGTTTTTGACAAACTTACTAGAGTAAATAATCTGAAATGCACTGCAAATAACAAAATGACTACAGAAAATAATCAGAATAGTACTGCATATAACAAACTGACTACAGTAAATCATCAGAATAGTACTGCATATAACAAACTTACTACAGAAAATAATCAGAATAGTACTGCATATAACAAACTTACTACAGAAAATATTCAGAAAAAGAATTGCATTTTTCAAACTCACTACAAAAAATATCCAGAACCTTACTACTGCATATAAAAACCTAATACAGAAAATAATACGACTGCATATAACAAACTCACTACAGAAAATAATTAAAATATTATTGCATATAAAATACATACTACAGAAAAGATTAAGAAAATTACTGCAAATAACAAAGTTACTTCAGAAAATAATCAGATTATTACTGTATACGACAACAAACATACTACAGATAATAATCTGAACACTACAGCACGTAAAAATATTACGAATATAACAAACTCACTGCTGACAATAATCAGAATACTATTGCATATGACAAACTTACTATGGAAAATAATCAGAATACTACTGCTTATTACAAACTTACTACAGAAAATAATCAGAATGTTACTACACAACAAACTCATTACAGCCACTAAACAGAACACTACTGCATCTAACAAACTTAGTTCAGAGAATAATGAGAATAAATGTATATGTTTATGGTAAAGCATAAATCGTAGGTAATTTGTGCCAAAATTGACAGGTAAGCAAAGATACAGTCGCCATATTAGTCTTGGATATGATGCCTTTTAAATTTCTCAAACTTTCAGAAACTCGGTTTGCTTTTTCTAAGAATCAACGTATCACCCTGTAGTTGAGACTGCGATAGCCCCATCTTTTTCCCTTTCCATGTTATATTCAAACAAGCACATAGGTCCAGATAAGGATACTTTTTGCACCTAAAATTGCATTTATTTCCTTACCTATCAATTTTAACATGTGTTTTGGATGCTCAAAAGAACCGTCTGGTTGAGAAATAAGAAAAATAATATTCCAGTATGCACTCTTATCTGCAGTGAAGGCTCTGGTGAAGGTTGTGATAAGTTTATTTTGAAAATCTCCTGAGCCGGCTCAATTGTTTTCTAGAACTTCTCTAGTTTAGTAAAACACGTTTTGTGGCAGCTAGTACTGAGCCTGGTGGTTTCATTATTTGCTGGTTTTAACATGTACACTTCTATAGTAAGCCACGGTTTTCAACATCCTCCCACGGTTTAATCACTTCCCATTGACATTAATATGTTATTTTATCATGAAAGCCAATTTGCCTAAAATCATTTTACCATATGCCGTCGAGTCTGGGAGTGAAATATCGCCATGCATTAAATTCGATAAACCACTAGTGGTTTACAGATTTTCGGGAAACAATATGACATCTATAACACGTTTCGTACATAATGACAAAATCATAACGTATTTACGGCAGAAATGAGATTTCTAAGTAATCTTAGTGTCCTATGATAAATAGAGTCTTACATTCGTGCTCTTGTATAATAGAATTTATCAAACAGATAAAATGCTCGACAAAGTAAGTACGGGTGCAAAGATCAGGAAACGATACAATCAAGTACGGAAAGTGACAAACTCACAGTTAGACACCAGAAACGAGAGACAAGAGGTCAGCCCTTTTTCTCGCATTTTATCACGTTTCTTCAACTCGTTAAATAAATTCACTTAAACATGAGCATTCATGTAAGATCTATTTATCAAGTGAAATTTGGCAGCAATACAATGTACATATAGCACGTAATCTACAGAGCCGATGCATTATAAAACCATCAACACAGCATGTGCGCCAAGGAAATACTCAGATCAGCCTGGGCATCTACCCGGTCATCACTGAGAAGACTGGTTAGTCTTAGCAGATGTACAGGCTGACTCGAGTCTTAGCTGGACACAAGTACACCAAATTGCAAGTTTTGCATTGCATGTTTTATTCCAATTTCATTGTTGCAGGCGTTGCATAGCAGTTATAATATTAGAACTGTTGAATTATGCAGTTCATTTAAGTACGTGACATTAGATTTTCCTTCAGTCTTCAGTCTTTTCTATTAACACTGCCTACAAGTGCCGTCTGCTGAAAAGATAAAGCTGGAGCCATATCAGTTCTAAAATTATCAACAAACAGGTGTTTCTGTCCTGCCAGCCAACAGTAACAGTGACGTCATGTTCTGTTTACAAAGTTATCAGGGACTTATGATCGATAGATCACTTGTTTATTAATCCTATCCGCAGGATAGGATTAATACACAAGTGATCTATCGATTCGCGTTAGCCCAAGTGGTTTTTGCAATTTACGTTTTCCTTAACAATTGTAAACAAACACGACATCACTGTCACTCATGGCTGGCACGACAGTAATTCACCTAGAATTGTTATTAATGCTTTCTGTCAGGACATGGCTAACACTTGGGGTGTGTATATCCAGGAGTACCTGGAAGTTCACCAGCATGGTTCAGTAAAAATTCTCACTGGAGACGGATCCGACGTACTTGGGCATCCTGTATCGAGCTACAGACCTAGATTGACAGCTGTCTACCCGCCCGGAAACAGTGTATATGTAGCGGGCGGTCTAACCCTCATCAAATGACTGAAGAATTATACAACAACATCAAAACGTATACTCACATAATTTCAGCAAGAAATAGAGAAATACTAAAAGATGTGTATCCATTTAACCATTTGTAAACAATGTCAATAACCTGTTTTTCAGCAGGATTCAGCGCAGTATATTGATTATCTTATTATTGGGAAATAGCGGAATGGTCTTGTTACAGGACTCCTGATGCTTTTTAACCGCAACAAAAGTCGTCTGCTTTTCTCGTCTGCTGAAATGTTTAAGAAGCCTCTATGGCAAACAGCGTGGACCCAGATCAGACTGCTCCTATGGGAGCAGTCTGATCTGGGTCCACGCTGTTTGCTTATATACTTAATTCGTCGGTAATGTAAGGCAACTATTTGCGGCAGACGACTTCAGCAGACGACATTTTCAGATGCATTTTTTTCTTGGCGCTTTAAGGGTTAACTCTTCGGCTTATCAAAACTGTTATTCGCGACTAAATGTCGTCTCCTACAGGTATATGTCGTCTGCTGATCATTTTAAACAGTCTCTGAAGTAAACAGTTAGGACCCAGATCAATCTACTTCTCTTGGAGCAGTCTGATCAAGGTCCTTAGTGTTTGGTCGTATGCTGCAATTAGTCCTAGATGTAGCAGACGACTTTGGAAGACGACACTTTTATATGCATTGTTTCGCAGAAATCGATGGGTTAACTTTTGCATGCAAGGAATTTATCATCATCATTATTGTTTTTTTATATTTCCTTTTTAATGAACTTTTTCGAAAATTTATTTCAGGAATTATTCCATCAGAGCGTTGCTAAACAATAAACAATTTGGATCCAGTTTCAATCTTTGCTTTGAATCACAAATCTCTATACTGATCATCAACTTTTGATTACTTAACCGTCACGACAAATTAATTTGCTATTCTGTGAAAAGCGTTATACTGGGAACACATGCTTTTCAACTCCACTTTTTGAGAGAAAAAAATCAGAAATACCATCAGAGTGTCAAACAGTTTGGATCCAGATCAGGCCCGACCGGCCCGTCGGGCCTGATCTGGATCCAAATTGTTTGTAAAGGTTATCAGCAGATAACATTAGAATGAATAAAAATATAAGTCCAATAATTTTGACAGGAAATAATGATGAAGTGGGTAATAAACGCTTTTCCTGCCAGTCAGTGTACTCGTGTCTTCTGTTCAGGACCAAGGGTATTATTCACATGCAGTGATAATACGGTTAATCGTGCCAATTGCATACTCAGAATTTATCGTGTGCAGTCAGTAGCCATATACGTTTCATCAAGTTGAAACAAATCTGGTAAATGTATACGTCGATTTGGTGGTATTTACGCATATTGCCGGTACCTTAAAGACCGGAAGTGGTAGATATTGGCCTTAATACTATGTAGAAAAACATGCCATGTGCCTAAAGGACAATAGAATAAGATCATTTTTAAGTATTCGGCATGCAGATGGCGATTTATGTAAGCATTTAGGAATAGATTCGAGTCACTGTGACTGATCTGGATGATCGGTACTCGAATCTATTCCTAAATGCTTATATAAATCGCCATGCACATACTGGATACTTAAAAATGAAATAATTCCATAGTCCTTTAGGCATATGGCATGTTTATCTACACAGTATTAACACCAATATCTACAACTTCCGGTCTATGAAGTACCGGTAATACGCGTAAATACCACCAAATCGACGTATACATTTACCAGTGGGAGTTTTAAACATAAATTGAGCATTTTAGTGACTAGTGTCTCCACTTAAGTCAGTTCAACAAATTGAAACAAATAGCAAAGGCGGTTCTTCTTTTGTGGATCTTTTATGTGTTTTTTTCTGTCTTGTGTTTGCTATGCCTTGTGGTCACTTGCTGGGATTGGCTCTCGTTTGTGGTGTCTTACTGTGAGTTTGCCACTTTCCCATTGGTATCCTGGGTCTGGTGTGGTACTTGAATGTATCGATTCCTTATCTTTGCACCCTTACTTACTTTGTTTATGCAATATTATGATTAACAGAGTGAATCAATCCGCTTATCTGCCAGTTTTCTCTCTTTCCTTCTTTCTTTCTTTCTTTCTTTCTTTCTCTCTCTCTCTCTTTCTCTCTCTCTCTCTCTCACGCACCCGCGATATCTTCTCAAAACTGGTGATTTTTGACAGTCCAAAATGCAGCTTAAATAGGCTATAACAGTTGACTTACGTATAAAAAAATCGAAGTGGCTATTTACAGTCAACTGTAAATAGCCAAAAAACGTTAAAATGGCTATTTACAGTCAACTGTCAATAGCAAAAAAAAACAACGTTAAAATGGCTATTTACAGTTGACTGTCAATAGCCATTTTAACGTTTTTGGCTAATGACAGTCAGTATCATTATTTATTTGGGATACAGGGGGAAATTATTGGTTATATCGGATTTATGGGTGGGGACAGGCCAAAATTAAACTTTTTCGGAATATGGTCATGTTGCATATAAAATTAAAGGGACCAACAGGGGTCAACACATTTTTCACCATAAAAGAAGTCATTTCTATCAAATTAAACAGAGCGTAGAGCACCTTGATTGCAGACCGAAAGAAATAACTGTAATTCTATGTTAAATGTTTGCTTTTCGCAGTTGACACTATCCTAACACATCCGTTTTCATTACCTTTTGCTAAATAAATAGACTACGAGCCCCCAGATATTGGCGCAATCAGAGAAGCCTTATCAGCATGTTTTTTCACAAAATATGTCTTAAGAATGTGTCATTTGCATATTCATGATTGTACATGAAAACTTAAAAAAAATGAGGGAACATCATGTAAAAAGACTATAAGCGTAGGGGAGGGGTTGAGGTACGATCTATCCTGCAATCCTAGGCCTTTGAAATTCATTCCAAATAGTTCAGTGGGACCCTCTGAATGCGAAACGAAGTTCTCCTCAAAACATTGTGGTATCGGCTATGTGAAAATGCATGGTTTCCATGGCAACCCCTTATATGATTCTCGAGTTCGGGGGTTAGGCCTACAAATTCATTCATATCTAGGGTTCTATTTTTCCTAGAGCACTAAAATTGGTGTCAAATGAAAGCTTAGACACATATTTGTCTTCCTGTGGTCAGATATGTAAATATATACTAATTTTTATATTTTTATGAATATTAATGAAAACCTTAAAAATGCAATAAAATCATAAAAAAAAAACATAAATAAGCATATTTCAGCCCAAGAACATCTTCATACGACCATTGTTGTCAGTTTTTATATAATCAGTGATACAATTTGATCAGTTCTGTCATCCAGTGGTCCTATATGAAAAATATTTCATTTGCATATTCATGAATACTAATGAAATCTTAAAAATGAGGGAAAAAACATGGGTAAACTATAGTATGCAAGGGGTAATCAGGCCTAAATTGAACGCATAGGACATTTCATTATGGTTGTAAATTTGTTCAATGAGACCACTTAAAGGCAAAAAATATTGCTCTAAACAATAAATGCTCTTTGGTTATATGAAATTTCATGGTTTCCATGGCAACTCCATATGCGACTTTAAAGAATGGGGGTAAACGTGCTAAAATAAACATATCTCAACAGCATCTCATCCTAGATTACTAAATGTGGTACCAAACTAATTCCTGGACATAGCAGTTTAATTTGGTAGTTAGATATGCAAAGGACCTCGGACAGTCTCCTATTCAATCTGCTAAAATTTTGACAGCCTGTCGTTAGGATAATGCATAATTGACAACTAAATTTTTGTGCTTAAATCAAACACTAACATTTAGTGCACCTAGAAACTAAAAGTATTTTGAAAATATTGCATAATTATGCCAGGTCATCAAGGTTAAGGGGTGAGGGTATTTTTTGTGACCAAATTTTATTTCACAGAAATTCAAAGTTTCGCCTTGTATTCGCCTAAAGACATGGAAATATAATGTTTTGGCGGTATAAAACTTGAGATGAAAGTGATGCGTTTGCATTAAATACATGCTGAGTAGATTTTATCGTTTCTTCTAAATAAGTATGGTGTCCATCACTTTTGACGATTACCTGTTACACAGTATGTAAACTGAAATAAACATCCTGTACCGTTCCTCCGCTAGCTCACGCCTTATAAACATGAATAACAGCACTCGTGCGTAACCAGTAGTCGGAAAATGCGTGTATTTAGGTACATGTACATAATTTGATTTATATTGTTAGCGATACAGACAATACACATTCGAACAAGGTAAGAAAAGCCATTTTATCTATTTTATTCCGTTTTATTCCATGATTTCAACAGTTTCCTCCTTTGCATTTTGCTTTGTTAAAAACGACTTGCTCACAATCAGAGCCGTTCTGTGTCGAAAACGAGCTTAAATGCCAGATTGCACGGTTTTAGTGGAATTGGCAATCACATGTATACATGATTACATGGTTGTAACTGTAACAGTTACTTAGATCTATGGAAAAATGAATTTTAATAGGTGGGCCCTCGCAATTGCAGCTGTACCAACAACTCTCACATCACGATTTCCGACAACTGGTTACGCACGAGTGCTGTAATTCATAATGTATAAGGCGTGAGCTAGGAGGAATGGGTACAGGATGTTTATTTCAGTTAACATACTGTGTGTTATGTTTCTTATTCAGCCAGTTGGACTTGTTCACTGAGGTGTATCATACCTACATACTGTACACGTCAGAGTCTAGATAAACACAGTTTTTGAGTGTAAAATAGTAAATATTTTCTTACTCATCATATTTAATCTATAATTTGGAGCTAAAAAGAACCGTCTCATTGCGGCGGTTCTTTTGAGTACCCACAACATAATGTTTTGGTTGAGAAATAAGACAGTTAATTACTTGGTACACAATCATAACAAAAGCCCTGATACATGCCATTGTAAATTGATATTTACCTACAGGTTTGTACAAAATTAGTTCCTAATAAGATTTGACGAAGGTCATTTGGAAAGTTCTTAGCATGGCATCATATCTCCACGATGCGTTGATAAAATGCTATCAAATAATACATTTTTGGAAACTAGAATTCAACGGCTTCTTGATGGTTTAATTTTTGTCGAAAAAGGACTTGGCGTGCACGTGCAGCGCATGCTCAAAATGAGTAGGGGTTTATATACTGGCGTAAGTTTTAAGCAAAATACTTGGAAAAAAGCAAAGGAAAATTGGGGACCTTATTTGCGATCTTCATTTGACAAATTAACGATTTTGTGCCAACTTATGTTTTATTTAATTACTTTATGCGATCACTGCTTGCACGACTACCACCTTTAAATTCCGAAAATGTTGACTAATAGAGAAATGGTAAACTTTCAAAAATGGGACTTTTTTCGATTTTTCTTTATACTTTTACTATAAAGTGTGTCACTACAGGAGCACGAAAAATGCCTATTGAGTATATGTTTTGCTTTATTTGTAGCGAACAATGCATAAAAATCATTTCGTCGCGCAAAAAGTGTGGCTTGTTTAGTTCTGAATTCAAGAAACTTATTCCTATTAACACTACCCCTACTTTTCAAGAAGTGGGTGAGGTAACTTATCCCCTCACATTTTGTCGATGGCATAAGAACTTCTCATGGTATCGCATTGACTATCACAAAATTGATTGATTTCTACTCTCAAGGTATTTTTACTTTTTTGTTTGCCACTGTTTGTAATTAAAATGAAGTAGAACGTCTGCGCATAGCTAAACTTGCTCTGCCCCATGGTAAGATTATAATAGTTATCTTCCCTTTGTTCTGGATTACAAAATTTATTTTGGTTTTAATACAAGCGCATAAAGTGTACTTGACAAAAAAAATGCCAACGCAAGGCATTTTTAAACTACTGTCGGTTATATATTTTCAAAATATGTGCATTGTGACATGCGATTTTTAGTCGAAAAAATTAGCGCATTGCTTTGCTTTCTAGACGGTTTTGGTATTGCTGTTACAGTATTTAGTTATTAGCAACATCCAACTCGGTCATCAATTGTATAAAAACTGTACCAGATTGTGGCCTACTAAATGGTACAAAAGTAGCTAATTTCATGGGCTATTGTTAATGTTCTGCACACTTTTCAAAAGGTAAAATGTTACATTTTTCACTGAAATTTTGCGTTTTCCAGTATACAAACAGTACATGTATTCACAACAATAGTTTTCGTGTCTGCATTATAATATCCTCGTGAAATTTGTGCCACAGCAAAGAAGAAAGATAGCTCTTTAAAATGATACCAAACATGTTAAGGTTTGTAAATCGGTTACTGAGATAAAAGACCATGCTAAGAACTTTCCAAATGCCCCTCGTATGATATTTTGTTTTTGAGCATTTTGACAGCGTCCCCTCCTGTGACCAATCATGTCATTTATATATGATGTGTGAAATGTAAAACTACAACTGTATGCAAAAGGATTAGTTCGGTCACGGGGGGGGGGGGGCACTTCAGTAAAACTTGGTTTCTGTTTTCTATGTGTTTGATAGCAAAAAACGGAGTTTTCAACCCATGCTTTTAATTGGTACTTGTCCTCTGAGAAAAAACACTTTTGTAGATAATTTGAGGCTAGAACCTACTATCCGTTTCATGGAAAAATACCGTTTTCTTTGAAACTTTTCTCTGGCCATTTTTATGGGCAATCGTTCATTAAGACTGTCCGAGGTCTTTATCTTATATCCATATTCATGAATAATAATAAAAACTTAAGAAATGAGAGATAAAATCTCAGAAAAAGTAAGGGGTGTACGTATAAATTACCAATATCACAGTTGCTATGCGTTCTAGTGTATCAAACTTGGTGCCAAACCAATGCTTAGACATAATACTTTTACCTTAAGGTCAGCTATGAAAAATAATTTTAAAACATGAATAACTATGATTTTTACTTAAAACAGAAGAAAGAAATGAAAAAGCGCGGAAAATCAAGGGGGTGTACTTACAAATCCAATAATGTCTCAATTAAGTGCCCTAGAGTACCAAACTTGGTTTTGAATTAATGCCAAGAAACTAGTATGTTTAACAAATGATCAAATTTTTAAATGATCATATTATTTTATTCATAAATATTGATGAAACTATGAGCATTTTGAGAGAAATACTTTAAAATTAAGGGGATATACCTTCAAAATTACTCATATCTCAGCAGCTTTTAGCCATTAAGTAGCAAACATGGTGCCAACGTATTGCTATGACACATTCCTTTATCTCAACGGTAATATTTGCCTGTTGTCTATGGACCTCGGACAGTCTTAACGGAGAATTGCCCATAAAGATGGCCAGATAAAAGTTTCAAAGATAACGACAGTTTTTCCATCAACATGATAGTTGGTTCAACTCTCGAATTGTCTGCAAAAGTGTTTTCCTCATTGGACAAGTACCAATTTAAAAATATGGGTTGAAAACCCTGTTTTGCTATTCAACATATAGAAAATAGAAAAAAGTTTTAAAAGTTTAAAAGTTTTAGTAGCTGTACTACGAACTCTGAGTGTTGCCATATGGATCATTCTACATGTACGAGGGACGTTTTTTATGTTCGTAGAGAGGTAGATTTAATCAAAACGGCGAAAGTAAATTCATACATCATGCGTATATTTGGAAAGAATGGGCTTTTATCTATACATGCAATCTAAAATTATTTCAAAATGCATTACTTTAATGTCTTCTAAGAGGCAAAGACATACCTATATATCGCACACTGGAAATATGGTAGAAAAATGACATTTATGGACATAGTCTCTGACAGAACGTTAGTAACAATTGCATTAAAATGGGTTCATAGCCATACGCAGCTTCTGAAAATTTGGCTGCAGATCAAGGACACCACGTGCTATAATATTATATAAACATTATAGCAAATACGCAGCAATTATTGGATATAGGAGATTTGTTTTGAACCTTAGCAAATTGAACAGCAGGCATATAAATTTTTATTGTAAAAAGTTGACACAAGTGGAAGTTGGATACGGGCTTTTGAATGTGGCTTAATACGCTAGCTGTAAAGTATAATTATAATTTTTCTTGTTTATATGGTAGATGGAAGTGTTATGGTTACTTTCATCTCAAAGCAAAGTTAATGTTTTTGTTTTATTAAAAATTAACGACAAAATAAATAGCCTAGGGGGTGCTTAAATCCCTTATTTTGTACATAAATGACGTCATGGAGCGTTATCATATTTAGAAAATACATAAAAACTGTTTTTGTGCCTCTTAACAGGTGTTGAAATCACTGCAATAAGAAATTTATGTAGATCCGATTGTTATTGTGTTTTCTACGCGGGGTTGATTTACCCCACCCACTTTTTATAACATGGGGGTATGCCAGTACCGGAAGTTGCCAGTTACACACTTAAATCGATACATAAATATAACTGCTGACGAATGATTGATTATATCATGTGCTATGCAAAACCAGAAGAAATTTTAAAATTTGCTCATAATCGTAATTTTAACAGATATCATAACTAGCACTTGACTGCGATGATTTTGGTGTATTGATGGGTGTTTTAAAATTGTCATAGAAGAGCAAACAACATGCTTATAGTTTTGCTGCACTTGTCTACGATTAGCGTTTGAATAATTAATTTTGATGGTGCAAAAGAAAAAATGGATTGAAAAATGCTTATACCACCATAGCGAATGGAACTTAATAGCGTCTAATTTCTTGCTTGCTGCGTGGTTAAAATGGCATGGATTTTGACCAGTGTCCTTTGCTATGTCTATTCAAAGCTGTATATCTTGGCCGTTCTAAGCGCAAATGATGTGAAATTTACATCAGTTGATAGACAAAAGCTAGACCTTTCAAAATATATATACTTATGCTACCGTAAATTCTATATTTGTAGAGATACAGCCCGATTCTACGAACAGAAAAATGACCCTCGTATGTCAAAGAAATCACCCTTTTGAAATATAATGATGCAAAGGACATTACTCAGAGGCCGTGGTACATCTAAAATAAATGAACTTAAAGGAATCAAACAAAGGTGAAATAAAAAAAACGAGAACATACGTAAACTCGAACTCACGACCTTTTGTTTGTAAACTGAGTACCATAACCAATTGACTAGCCAGTAGGACAGATCAAAACGTTTCATTATCTGCAATTTAGTACTTGCAAAATTCAAGTAAAACTTACGGTATAACGGAAGGCGTCCGAAGGTAAAAATACCTAGTGCATTAACCGTGAAATTATGCACCTGTGTCAGGCTAATGAAATCATAGATAATCGATAGGATAATGCCAGAGATGAGATACTTAACAGTATTATTACACCCGCTTTTTTCTTTGAAAGAAAATGTAATACATTAATTTTGTACAGTCTGCCTGTTCATCTCTGTGCCCGTCACGTTTCTTGTAAATGTACCTCCTCCTAAACCGTTATACCTAGCAACTTCAAACTTTGTAGCTGCGTAGGTCACATAATGTAGAGGGTAATGGGCAACATTTTATGTGACCTTGACAGGAAGGTCAAAGTCAAAGGTCAAATAATATAGTTTCTTGTAATTGCATCTCCTCCATAACTATATGACGTAGCAGCTTCAAATTTTGCAGTTGCATAGGTCACATAATGTAGAGGGTACTAGACAACAATTCCTGAGACCGTGACCCAAGGTCAAGGTCAAAGGTCAAATGATGTATTTTCTTGTAAATGTTTATCCTCTTAAACCGTTAGAGGTAGCAACTTCTAACTTTGTAGCTGCACAGGTAACATGATGTATAGGGTAATGGGCTACATTTTGTGTGACCTTGACTCCAAGGTCAAAGGTCAAACAGTGTATTTTCTTGTAAATGCATATTCTCCCAAACCGTTGAACGTAGCAACTTCAAACTTTGCATGTTTATAGGTCACATGATGTAGAGGGTGCTGGGCAACATCATGTGTGGCCTTGACCCAATGTCAAGGTCAAATACTGTATTTTCTTGAAATTCATCTGCTCCACAACTGTTGGGCGAGGCAACTTCAAACGATGCAGGTGCATAGGTCTCATGATGTAGATGGTACTGAGCAATATTTCATGTGACCTTGATGCCATGGTCAAATGTCAATTAATGTATTTTTCTTGTACATTTATCTCCTCCTAAAATGTTAGACATAGAAACTTTAAAATTTGCCTGTGCATATGTCACATGGTGAAGAGGATACTGGAAAATAGTTTGTGTAACCTTGACCACAAGGTCAATGTCAAATATAAAAAGTGGGTATATGCGATGGTGTACTACCGACTGCCGTCTAGTTATATATTCAAACGTGACAGTTGACATGCTACTATTTTAAAACACGGAGCTTCCATTTCATGTAAATGAAGAAATGTCCAAAGCTGCAGATACTTATATTCGTAAAACAAAAGGTTCATGTGATAAATCCCATAACTATTTTGCTTATAGCACTCAGTCTGAATTTAATAATACTGGATTTCTCGTGATGAGGTGTCTAAGTTTGTCAAAAATCATGATGCCTTAAGGTGGTGTCTTAATGTGTAAAATATTAACTTTATGCCGGACTGCAATGGTAGACCTTAACTTGCTAGTGTGATCTGCTGATAGCCTTGGCAAACAATTTGAACCCAGATCAGGTCCGACAAAATGTCGGAAATGATCTGGATCCTAATTGTTTGACACACTCATTGTATTTTTGAAAATAATAAATATGAAGAAAAAAGCAACAGGTGATAAAATAGCATGCATAATTTCCAGCATGCAAATGGTTAAGGTGACCACTGCACTTGTACATACTTAACTATTCGAAACGGACATGTAATTTTTAGCAAACACAAGCTAGAATACAACCATTCTTTATGGTTTACAATGTTTGTCGTGTCATTAAATTTGTGTGGAATTCAGGCCCCTGCTGCTTCGGATATTTAACGTTTTTTTTCGTGGAATGAATATTTCGGGGATATTTTTGGAATATATTTGCTTGTTTTAGACAGCTTTGAAGTTGTGGATTTTCAATAACTGACTTTCTGATTCGGTTCTTTCGAGGACACATCATATACGTTGTGATCATGCGCACTAGCATATTCGACTGAACATAGCTTTATTCATATACAATCGCAAAATGTTGCTGAAGGAATGCTGTACCGAAATCAATATGTTTGTGTCATCTTGGTCGTGCTTAATACCCTTTGAATCACCCTCGTAAATCCAATTCTGACTAGTAGTGTTTAGAGGTTGTCACAACCCTCCCCTTGTTTAATATTTAGCACACCCCTCTCTTTGTTATATAACGCACGACCTACATGCATGTAGTACGGCGACACTGCATATTCGCAAAAACTTCTTTTAAACGCCCTAGCTGGCTTTCTCTACTATAATACTTTATGTATGCGAGAAGCGAATTCTCTGACGAGACTGTACGTATGTGCAGGATCGTCTGAGCCTTCACTGATCTCCAGTAAGGTAAACGTGTAAGGAAATACTTTGCGGACATCCATATCTTAAACTCTAAACAGGCAAACTTGAAGGCTTACGTGTAGGCGAGCCTTTACCCCCTACATGTATGAATAACCCTTTTTATTTTGGATACCTGTAAACAAATACTTTGGCAAAGTGTGAAGACGCAGATCAAATACGACATTTTATCAGGGTTTGCACTGTTTGCAAGGATATAATAAGTCTTCAAGACAGAACTACATATAAAGATATAGTCTGTTTTATCTTTCATTTGATCCCTTAAAATGCAAAAGTGGCAACTCCCTACTGATTCTATCAATACGCCTTGGAAAATCCATCAGAATGAATAGGCATAAGGTATGGAAGCAGATCAAGGCACAGACCAAACACTAGACAATCTATAGACAACATACGCGGATCCAGAGGGGGGCAGGGGGTCCGGACCCCCCCCCCCCGCCCTGGAAAATCACAAAAATAGAGGGCTTCTTAGCAATACTGATCCCGATCTTCTAAAAATCACAAAGCTACCACCAAGCCAGCATTCAATGTTGGGCCATCACCGGCACGCCAACGAAACGCCATTTAAATGGCGTCTCGTTTGCGGGCCGATGATGGCCCGCTTATAGTCGTATTTGGATCCTTCCTCCTTCATCATACTTAAAACGTTATCAAAGTTAGATCCGCCTGGATCCGCGCATGGACAATCTAGATATACAAAAGCATGCTGAAAGAATTGAGTTACGTATTGAATGCTAGTGCCATTTTATCACATCCTGCTGATCCATAAAAAGAAAGAAGACAATTATAGTTTTGTAAGACTTTTTTAAAACCAGAGAAAAAGATTGTTAAGACTGTTAACCGAGAGTCTAGCGTATTCAAAATGAAAATCGCTTCCCTTCTGATCCTAGTTGTAGCTACAATTACACATGGTGAGTAGTAATATTTAATGTTAATTAATGCAGAGCCTAGTCTAGGGGTAGTGGTTTCGAAATAGAAGATTTTTATTGTGTACCTGTTCCTTTTGGTTGCCTCTGCATAAAATTAAAATAATCGATTAACTTTGAAAGGGATGTTGGCTATCCAAGCATCATTCCTGTGAAGTTTGGTGAAATTCCAACGGTAATTTAGGAGGACATGTTGTTTCAAGGACGGATGGAGTCCGACAACTAATAGATAGTCGACGTACGATGGACATCAGAAATCATCAGAGGATAGCAGAAGCTCGCTTAGGTGAGCTGAAAACATATGTTTTGTTAGACGTTTCTTTTACGCACATGAAATATATGTTGGATAGGAAAAACTGATAGTAATCATTTTGGGGGACTATAAACGTTAATGTCTGCCTTGCTTATATTCGAGCTACCGATAATTCGAAATGAATTCTCTAGTCCTTAAGACTTCGAATCTACAAGATTCTACTGTTACTGTACATGAAAATGCAGTAATATAGAACATGTCTGACTTTGATATGCATGAATCCTTGAACTAATTTTATTTTTTTCCCTTCGGGTCAATGCTAAGGCGCTTGATTATGATAAAGACGGACGTCGGAATTATGCAACTGTATATCTGGGTCAATGTCTGGTTGTACAGGCAGTTGTAATGTCTGTTAGAGGAATGTCTGAATAAACCTGGAGCAGCACAGTGAATGAGTTAACCCTTCACTCATAGAGATGCCTTTTAACTTTTGCAACCATAGCAGACCCAGATCAGGCAGCTCTTGTAAGAGCTGCCTGATCAAGGTCTACTCTGTTTATATATGGAATTATGATTAGATATGATCTTACACTATAGTGTTTCCAGGACTTACGTGACCCCCGTTTTTTGCTAATTATTCTTTAATGGTGATTTTTATTGAAAAATAAATTAGAGAAATGAATTTAGATATAGACCGCGTAATTGAATAATTTTTTTCCACATAAATGTGAGTTTTTGTATAGGCTGGGATAAGATGGAATTTTGGTGTTTTTTTGCCGCTCCTCTTTGAATTAGTCCCCAAGTGAACCTAACGATATAAATAAAACATGGCTTATACGGGTCAGTGGAGGTAATTCGTCAGTCCTACAGATAAGAGTGCGTAACAGAAAATTATTTTTCCTATTTCTCAACCAAAAAATATTTGCAAAAAATATTTGGTGTGTACTCAAAACAACCGTCTCGATGATACGGGTCTTTTGAGCACCCAAAACACATGTCTTAACTGATGAAGACAGTCGCAGCTTCACGTTTAAGTTGCTTAACTAGACCATTCTTCGCGCATTAGGCTATGATTCACTGCTTATATTGACTTATAAACTCCACCGATGCATTGAAATGGCCTGTGTTAAAAAGCGAGTCATGTAATAGTATTGTCTAAACCTTAAATGCTGGGTTGTTGTCCTCTGCTGAATTTTCTTTCGAGAGAATTATTTTCTAAATATGTCTTTCAGGAATACAAGTAGGTTTTCAAACAGTATGGATCCAGATAATGCCCAACATTTTAGCTTGAACTTGGCTTCAGTTTATCAGCGAAATATCTTAAGCAGGCAAATATTTGATGCTCTTGAAGTTTAATGTATCCCGATTCGCTATTTCTCGTCAACCCTCTAATTTGCTTGAATTGTCGTCATAAACTCTTTACTTACTAGTGTCCTCTGCTGATAATCTTTGCAAACATTTTAGACCCAGATCAGACCCGACGGGCATGATCTGGATCCAAACTGCTTGACACTCTACTGATATTACCGAAAAAAATAGAAAAAAAACAACAACCCAAAAAACTGATTTTGAAAAATAAATCAGCAGAACTCATGACAAATTACCTTGTAGGCAAAAAGAGTCGATGAATTGAAATGGAAGGTGCTACATGTACATGCAGGTTTCATGCTTAAGCCTTATATTTGCCTGCTTTCAATACCGCACGGTCTAGGACCCATATAGACTTTTACAACTGCGTGTGTGCGTGCGTGTGTGTGTCAAAACGATGACGAGTGAGGCTTGCGAAATAGATTTTCGTTGAATCAGCGGATATAGATATTCCTATAGACTAGTATGTATCATCATAGCAATGCAAATTTACCACGTGTATCTATAGGGGTACACATGGGTACATTCATAGGGAAAAACAACTAAGTTATTCTTTTGTACAGGGGATTGGGGCCTCATTTACAAATAAGGGCATCTCTCAAAAATAAGTTTTAGTTACGCGGTGTGCATTTAAATCCACATGCCAAGTGCCTTTCTTCTAGGTTCAATTTAAAGCTGTTTAAAAAAAGAAAAACGGGCGTCACTTAAACTCTGGAAACATATTAGTGGACCTGACAAGTAATTTCTTTGTTCTATATACAAACGTGAAAGTTTATATACACTGAAACGAATTTCTAAGTGGCCACTTTTCAATTTCATTTTCTGACTTAGCGCTTATGTTATTGAAATGAATTTTTGCCCAAATATGTGCATTTTAATGGACTAATGTTAAGTGGTGCTTTGAAGAGTTTTCTTTCACTTCACAATTTTGGGTTCAAAAATGCAAAAATCATTTTTTTTAAGAAAATAAGAGTTTTGAGAGTTTTTTTTTCGAATTGAAGTACAGGTGATTTCAAACCCGTCTAGCCGACTTGAAAAATCACCAAACCCCTGAAATTTTGCTAATGAACGTTTTTTATGAAATATGTTCTAGGAGATGATGCTTTGATAAGTCAGGGGTCTTTCATGCAAACCAAACATCTATGTGTCTAGATCCACATCTGATCTAAGGGTGAGGTTGGTGCAACGTTAAACCGGTTAGGGCCCTCCAGTAAAATATTTTTTACTGACCGTTCCAAGGCTCATTTATGTTATTTCTGTCTTGTTTTGTTATGGTTTCATGCACGTCTGTTTGTTGATGTCTTGTGGTCACCTGCTGTGAAAGGGCTGATCTCTTGGCTCTCGTTTGTGATGTCTAATTGTGACGCTGTCACTTTCCCATTGGTCTCCTGGGTCAGGTGTGGTGCTTGATTGTATCGATTCCTGACTTTTGCCCTCTTTCTTACTTCTTAAAAAGCACATTTTCCACATTTTCCCTATATTTTCGAAAATAAGCAACCGCACATACTAATATCATTGTATGTGTTTTATTTTGTGTAAACATGTAAGACCAAACACAATACAGCTTAAATGGCCCATTTTTACAGTTATTCTTTCTAGACTGGTGTTCACTTCCGGTTTTATCATGGAATTTTAAAGGTCATTTAAATGGCATATGCCACTTATATTTTTGATTTTTTAAATAAAACTTTGAAGCCTATTCATAACATGTAATCGCTGAAAGTTTCAATGCCGTGCCACAGATAATAAAGCGTACAGAGCAATGCAAAGTTGATATGCAAATTACATGGTAAAAGCTAAAACTCTTTGATAAAGCCGCTGATAGTAGCTGCCTTCATGTTAACGTAGAGGAGAACGGAGAGTTCAATTGTCACAAAACTTTTGATTCTTTTTTATCTTATATCTTAGCTCTTATTATTAGCTCTAAACTAATTAAAATATAAATGGATAACAATATCTGAGGAATATTAAAAAGTGTGACTTTTTGAAATGAAGGTACCTTTTTTCTGAATTCGCCTGTGCAAGATCTACCAGTCATTTTGAAATGGCATAATTTTCAGAGTCTCGAAAAGGCCTTGATTTTTTATGGAATTCAAATTTTTTGTAGGAGCGATGTTTACTTTCTGAACATGCGCAAAAATGTGTAGGTGGCCACTTGTAGCCGGTTCAGTGTAATTCGTCGTGCAATTTATTTTCAGTCGAACTGCTAAGGAATTCTTTACTACAGTTTGGTTGGACGAATACTAACGTTGAGCCAACGAACCGTTGTCGTACTGCGAACTAACAAAGTAAGTAAGGGTGCAAAGATCAGGAATCGATACAATCAAGTACCACACCTGACCCAGGATACCAAAAAAACCGTTCGAATTACGTTCAGTAACGAGCCGTTAACGTTCTGTCGACACACAACCCGTTCGCATTGCGTTACAGTGAACGAACGCTCTGCGTATTGACAGTTCGTTAGCGAAGGCTGAAGTTTTTGTGCATGCACAAAAATCTTCGACGCACTGTGCGAACAACAACGTTCGGAACGAACTGAAAATGACCTTAAATCGTTGATCACCGTTGAGCTAACGACATTCATCGCACACCAGCGTGTGTCAACGAATGTCAAAATATCTCCACACGCAGAATGAACGCTGAGCCGATTCGCTTTAGTGTAAAAGGCGGCTAAGGGACTTTTTCACTGGGTGGGAGCGAAAGTACATGTGACCCTTTGTGTTGATCTGTATAGTGGACAAATCCTTGTGTTTTCTATTACCTTGATGACGGTGTGTGTGTTGTCATCTGTGTAATAAAGTTTTGGACATAGACAACTTGGTGAGCGTGTTTTATTTATTCTCGTTTACCTTATTGAAAAGCTTTCGGTACAAAAAAGATGTCGTTTTCTATGGTATAAATTGTTTTTTTCTTCCGCAAATCACTATTGCTTGCGAGAATTACAAATCACCTGTGAACAGAAAATCGACCGATTGAGCGCTTTGATTGAAACAAAATATCGGTCAATGCCTTTTAAAGATAGAGTAATGATCTATGATGACATTCACTTAAGATAAATGTCGTTAGAAATGCATTTGAAAGCACACGAGGAGCATGAGTGACCATTCCCAAAATTTTCAGGCTGCATGGCATGTCGCAGAACTAGTGTATAGTTTTTGTTATGACACTTCGATTTGTCTGTATCGTTTGTCGATTTTAATATGCAGTAGTTTATAAGTTTAATTGAAAAATATTTTTCTTTGAAACAAAAAAATATGCTGAAGTATGAAAAGCAAAGCTATGTTAACCGTTTACCTCAATGAGAGACGTCTTTAACACTTTTTCAATCAGGGCAGACACAGATCAGCAGCTCTTGTCAGAGCTGCCTGATCAGGGTTTACTCTGTTTGATAATAAAAAAAAGTTACAATATAGTGGATATGGCAAGTAATTTTAGGTAAATGTACAAACGTGAAATTTTATATAGCCACAAATTTAGAAAAGTTGAAGAGGCATATTGGAATAAGCTTGTCCGTACGTCAGTCGGTTCAAAATTTAAGATAGGGTTTTGAAATTTTATAGATTGATTTCTCATCAAAATATAAGTGACCCATAATTTATTAAGTCTGGATTATCTCCCTTTGCAGATAAATGCTCTTTTTAGGGGCCATTATGAACTTTTGTAATTAAGATATCTCAAAAACTATTACAGCTAGGAGCTCCAACTTGGTCAGCTGATAGAAGAAATGAGTAGATTACCTGGTGAAAATTAAAAAAAATCCTTTGCAAATTTGAACATAGAAAACTTGATATCTCAAATACTCTTACAGCTAGGAGTTTTGAACAAACTTGAAAAGCTGATAGAGGATAATGAGAAGATAACCTAGTGGAGATTAAAAAAAATGTTATTTTATTTTTTTTCGATTATTGCCCTTGGCATTTTCCGAGTTATTTCCCTTTGCAAATTTGACATAAATAAAGATATCTTGTAATAAAGATATCTTGAAACTTATAAAGCTAGTAGCCTCGTGTATAGACCTGGGGTAATGGTTTAAGAGCTGGCCTATGATAGCACTAAAATAATCTCTTAAGACACACATTGTTTCCTCCCCAAATTTAAGTTAAATACGAGGGTAACTCAAAAATAAATGAGAGTTGATACACATCTTTTAATTAAGTTGATGTACGACAGTCAAATTTGGCATATTTGAACTATCATGCCTCAGAATGTGCAAAAACATGATCATACAAAGTTAAGGCGAATGTTGCTAAGCAAACAAAGAGCGCGATCTTTTGCCATGCGTTCATGCTGGAATAAAGCGTAGCTGTTGAAACACATTACAAAAGTGAGCGGCATCAATTTGTGCATTTGTTGCAAATAAAATGCATACATCCATTTTTACAAAATGCAACAACTTTAATTTAGGCATTTGAATTTTATTCCACAGAAACAGTGAGGATAAGGCAATTTTCCCAAAACAAAAATCACCAACAAAAGTATAATGGTTCATTCCAGAATTGAAACTATCGCATAAGTATCATATTTATGAGTGCTCCATTGTGTTTAGTAATTGCTTTTAATATCTAAATGCATATTTGACTATTTTCTGGAATAAACTGTTGCTATACCATAACACGATCTGTCAATGATTGTCAAAAATAGAATTTCCATCGAGCTTCGTTGCTAGACAATGAAATATAATACGTATCGAAATACTTTCTGCAAACCATCTTTAAAACATTGCTTACACATTGTTTGATACAAGTGGAGACAGTCGTTTATATATTTTGCGTTTCAGAAACTCCCTCAAAAATACGAACGTTTCAATATTCAGGAGCTCTTAAAATAACTAAAATCTTCTTCAAAATCTTTATATCTGCCAAAAATTACCATCACTTAGGCCAAGGAAGATAATTCCTGGTAGGTATTGTGTAGACTAGTATTTCATGTAGTACTCGCTGCTCCGCTATACGAAAAGTCTTACATTGTATCATGTTCACATGAGGTAAGCGATCCAGTTCATTAAATATCAGTCTCATGAACAGGCTAAATTGTGAACTTTGGCCAACTCGGCATGCTCAATTTGCAATGTAGCTAATCACGTGCGGATTCAGGAATTTTTGTCAGAGGGGCAATGGGTCCTGAAAATCTTAAGTTGTATGTGTTTCTATAGAAATAAGCATTTGGAACCCCCCCCCCCCCCGGAAAAATTGGGCCCCCTCTGAATCAAGTTCCGACGGCTAGAATTCAGCCTTGATTGCGTTTTTTGAGTCCTCAACTTATCATTATTCGGTTATTGTGTCGGTGGTCCTCAACTTATCTATATGCTTTTCTAAGGATTCAGAGGGGGTCCCATTTTTCCAGGGGGGGGGGGGGTCCAAATGCTTTTTTGTATAGAAACACATTTAACTTAAGATGTTCCGGAGGGAGGGGGGTCCGGACCCCCTATCCCCGCTCTAGATCCGCGCATGCTAATCTAGTGAAATAAGCATGTTTATGCTTAACTACTCATTTAGACCTTCGGGAATTTGTGTGACCAAGTTGGTATATCCAGGACAAGTAATACATCAAAACAATGACTTCGTCGAGTGAAAGACTAATAGACTTTCCCGCCTTAAAGGAGGCAATTCGGCCTATTTGAGCGTGCTAGAGACGCATCCGTATCCGTAGCCGGCCATCAAGTTGAGATAACCAGGATCAGCCATGCACCTACATGATGATGATATAAGATACAATGACTTCCTACGGCCGGGCCGCGTAGCGCAGTCGGTAACGTGTCTGGCTACAGATGCGTGTCTGACTGCAGATCCAGGGGTCGCGAGTTCGATCCCGGTCCGGTCCCATACTTTCGTGGAGATTGATCATGAAATGATTTCTACGGTCATTCTCCCCCTTCCGCTGATTCATTCAAGAAGGGTTGTTGTCAGTTACAAGCGAAAGTATGTGCACGAATTACTGGTTAACCGCTTGTTCCACGCTTAGGGATGTCAGTTACAACGCAAGGTGGTTCTGGACGACAGTACGTTACGGGTTCCTGACGAAATATTTCTAAATATAGGTGTGTGCTATTGAATGTGTATCGTTTTCGGGAGACTTAAGACACAATAAACCGCAAGCATCTTATTTTGTCTTTGTGTATTTGTCCACGACCCTTATCTAAACTTAATCAATCCTGTAGAGCATGGCAACTGTATCCAGTTAACGCGTATATGATACATTATTATTCTTGAAACTGTATTTTACTACTACACATGTCCATATATCCTTATAAAGTAGTTTCACTTTCGTGTTCTTTGAACAATTTATGACCTGGTGTGATTAGACATTGTATTGTCCATCACACAGACCAAGAAAGAACTTTCTTATAAATCTGCTTACTTTAGACGAGCACGTTTTTAAAACCAAAACGAATGTACTGCAATCATTTTTCCATGTTACAGATGAGTAACGACTGCAAATATTTTGTTACAGGTTATTGTCGACAGCGTAGCAGGTGGAGACGACAGTGATGGATTTATTAAATATATCTTACACCGAAGAATCTTCTTTTTTGACAGAGGGTGAAATATCATTTACCCTGTATGAGAATACGAATATGTCCAATATTCAGATTATGTACTGTTATTTCGAGACGCGCACGACTTGACAAGGTGGCCTTGTGCTAAGCGTGTCACCCTTTGGAAACAGATGACCAGGGTCGATTCCAGGGTGGGCACTTAAAACAAATTGTTGTTTTTTCTTTTTCTTTTTTCCTCTTGTAATGCAAAATTACTTCATACAAGAAATATGGAATTATATAAATGACAAAAACTACTCCTTAAATTTTTAAATTGAGTTATCCTCGAAATTTGTGGGGGTGGGGATAACTTTGGCCCTCCTGCAAGATAATTAGTCTGGTGGCCCCATTTTTTTTTTTATTTTTTTTAAAGTGTCAAATGATAGTCCATGAAATAATAACAAAAAAAAATATTTTTAATGTCAGATTTTTTTATTTAGAATTTACTGCAAAAATCGAAATCGTTTTATGGGGGAATAAACAAAATATATCATGCAGTATCTTGACATGGCTTGGGAAAACAAATATTTTTTACGTTTTCTAGAAAGCTTGAGGTCATGAGCAATAATTAAAATTAAAATAAAGAAGCTGGATGGCGATTACACATATTTTTGCTTAATATTAAGGACTTGGATTTTTTTCAGAAAATTTGTAAAATGCTGAAAACTTCCATGTGAGATTATGAAAAATTGTGTGTGGTGACATATCCTTTTTATTTCATATATTGACAGTTCATACATATAACCAACTGTATGCAAACAATTAAAAAGATTTTAATGTGGGAAGTATTACCTGCAATTGCCCTTAATAAGCTCCAGGTCTGACAAAGTGCAAGTCACATATCATACACGGTCGAATAAAATAACGTTTTAAGCGTACCAAAGCTGAAGGATCCGAGGTGAGGTAATAGTTTACAAATGACTCCAGCCTCCATCCATCTGTCTGTTCGTCAACATTTTCAAACATCTCCTTTGAAACCACAATGTCAATCGAATTTCATATGGAGACTCCTTAGGATGGAGGGACGAAAGTTATTCGAATGATCTTAATAAAAGTAAGTAAGGTTGCAAAGATCAGGAATCGATACAATCAAGTACCACACCTGACCCAGGATACCAATGGGAAAGTGACAAACTCACAGAAGACACCACAAACGAGAGCCAAGAGGTCAGCCCTTTCCCAGCAGGTGACCAAAAAGCACATATAAACAGACGCGCACAAAACATAGCAAACACAAGACAGAACAAAAACATAAAAGATCCACAAAAGAAGTACCGCCTTGGAACGGTCAGTAAAATATTTTACTGGAGGGCTTAAACCGGTTTAACGGCGCCAACCTCACCCTTAATTCAGATGTGGATCAAGACGCATAGATATTTGGTTTGCATGAAAGACCCCTAACTTATCAATGCATCATCTCCTAAAACATATAAATCAAGATTTAACAAGGAGATAAAGCAAGGATAAGGACTCAACAGTAAATTAAACTGAATACCGGAGCAAAAGAAATCCAACAGGTAAACCCCGGTGGGCCCGACAAACAGCCAAAGCATCAGGCCCCTACCATCTCATCAATAGATAAGTCTTTGAGTCGGAACCATCATAGAGTCTGAAGTCCGACCCACCGGCGTGCAATTAAAGAGGAAAGCAAAGTTGCCAACTGTGATTGGGTTGACTACCAAGCATGCAGTCTGTTGCAATACATTAATGTTATAGCCAATCTTTTTATAATGGGAAATTATTTTAATGAACTGCGCTGAAAAATTATAAGAGCCAACAATCTTCTTCAACTAATACACCAAGTCACCATAGAAATCAGGTTCCGAAAGTCCTTGGCGCAAGAGAGATTTAAGTCCAACTTGGAATTTAGAAATCAAATCAAAGTATCGTCTATAAAATTTTGAAAATGTTTTGCGAAGTTTATGATACCGATAGCCCTGTTTAAGAAGTTTCTGAGTTAACAATTTATTGCGAGTGTTGAAGTCAGTAACATAGCTAGATGCTCTAGCAAAACGAATGAGTTGAGAGATATAGACTCCATAGGATGTAGAACGAGGAACATCACCATCTAAAAATGGGAAATTGACAATTTCAAAATCAAAGTCGTCACGTTTATCATGAATTTTGGTAGAAACAATACCATTAGAAATCGACAAATGCAAGTCTAAAATGCGGCTTCGGTATCAGAGGCATTGGCTTTATTAAGTTGGAGCATTTAAGCCCCCACCCCCGTTGCTTAGGCTGCTGTCCATTCTGAGGCGGTGATTCTCTTGTTGTTGACCTATTGTTTAATGTACATCTCATTATGGGGGTTCTGTGTTTGTCATTGTTTTGGCATGCATAACTTTGCGCCCTTCCTAGTTTTGCAGTCATCTTGAAGAGGAAGAGATAGCTGGTATCTTTGCTTTTATTGCCTAACGGATATCTTGTTACTGTTAATGTTCAGTGACGTTTCCTCATGATGTAGTGGGTTGGTCTGGAGTTTATGATTGTTGTATTTCCAGATCATACTCACTAACTTCTTGGTCTTGTGACCAAGATGCTGCCATGCTCAAATAAGTAAAACCCCGTTTAAATATTCTCTGGAACCAGGAGACTAAAATGCCACCAATCCCATATATGGTATTAACCTTTAAATTCTTCTGATTACCTGGGGCTTGGTATGCACATTCAATGGTAGGTCGCACAATGCTGAACTACTTCTTCAGGCGTTGAATAGGCTTCAGAGCAGAATTTACATCTCTCAAGTGTTTATGAAAGAAAGAAAAATGTCGTCTCACATCTGTTACAGAAAAACTGACGTCGTCTATTGCCTGTTACACAGTCGTCTCTAACCAGTAACATCAGAAAAATGAAATTTTGAGGTTTTCAGTTTTCTTTTAAGAAGGACAGGTTAAAATTGACTGAAAAATCATGTGAGATCTAGTGACTGACCATTTATGCTTAGTTCATGATGAGAACGCAAGTAATTAATCACAAATTACACATTTCTGAAGTTTCTTTTCCAGACCAGAGTTTTACAATTTAACTACAAATATCTATGGTGTTTGCACTTCTAATGTCAAACTTACAAACACTTATATGACAGGAATTATTTAAAATAGCCAAACACACTATATTGTCATTTTCTGCCACGTCTGTGTGTGTTGCCCCTTTCCACTGTTGTCCAAAACCCTAAATCTGTCATCTTAAACCCGTTACCTGTCGTCCAGCACAAGTAAGCAGTCGTCATAGGCCCGTAACGAGTTGTCGTCCAGAACCACCTTGCGTTGTAACTGACATCCCTAAGCGTGTGTTCAAGCCTGCCCAGGAAAAAGTGTGGTTAGGTGAACTGACCGTCCCGCAATGACCATAGCTGTTGACTTGGGACGTAAAGCAACACACCAAACAAACAAACAAACAAACAATGACTTCCTGGAGTAAAGGGCTTTTAGACTTTCCCATCTAGATGGAGACATTTCTGAATCGTATTTCTTAGTTATGATCAGGATTATCAAACTGTGCCTCTAGCCTGGTCATTTGAAGCATCCTAATGCCGAGCCCTCCATACAAGGCTAGAGTAGAAGCATAAATCTGTACCCAAAGACACCCCAGGGGGCACTCTCATTTTTTCTTCATACATAGGCTTGGACCCAGCATTTACTGTTTACCCCCCCCCCCCCCAAAAAAAAAAAAAATCAAAAAAAAAATCAGGAATATCAGGTATACCCAAAAATATTTGAAATTTTGCGGCCCAAAAAAATATTCCCATTCTGTATCTTGACCTTAAAACGCCCTGTCATGTATAGAAATGACACCGCCCCCCCCCCCCAAAAAAAAATAAAATAAAAAAATAGTCCGATTTCGTAATGACCCCCCACCCCCCAAAAAAAAAAAAAAAAAAAAATCTCCACAAATCTTCATACTCCCAGAAGTATTACTTTTCTGAAATTTTCAACCAAAAATAATGCTCCAAACCTAAATATATATGAAAATATCGGAGTACCTCCCCCCACCCCGGATAGTCACTGCCTAAGGACCCCCACGACTGGAAGAGTGTCACTTTGTACTATTAGTATTTAACAAACAATGTGTGCATCTGCCAAATTTTCTCACTTTAGAAAAAGAATTTCAAACATATTTAAATGTTATCCTACAAAAAACATCGAAACCGCTTTATAATATTATCATAACATACTATACAGCATGCCTGCAACACGACGTCCAGTGCTGATAGTCAACTTTGCAACACGCGATGCAGAACAATTTTTGACCCCTCTATGATTTCGTTGCAATTAATTGCAATTACGTAGCAAGGTATTTAGAAATATTAATATAATCTGAAACAAAATACATCATGAAATGATCATAATGCAACATCAGTCATTTCAAATAACGTTTTTGGCAAATAATTATGAAAAAGTACCGGTGTTACTTTTAAAATCGAAAGTAGAATGATGAATTTCTAAGAATAAACGTGTAAATAACCGAAATCACGGCAATAAACAAAAAAAGCGGAGTAATACGTCGAAAAGACTTTGACTTATGCTTCTTGTACTACTGGTATGAAGCTGAAATTCTTAAGGTAAATAATATTATATCACAAAAATAAACACTCTGAAACTTACCGGACATGCTTCACACAAGGATTTGTCCACTATACAGATCAACAGTATGGGTCACGTGTACTTTTCGCTCCCACCCAGTGTTTTTGATGCGTTCAAAAGACTACAATTTGTTTTCATACTCAACAAAATTACTTACTCTAGTTACTGTGGCTGATAAGCTAGTTCTTGTAAATCTATTTGGGTGAAATAACCATTTGTTCATTGTTTAATGTGCTGTTTATTCGCTGTTTCAAGTTGATTTGTACAGCGCGCGTCATTGACTGTAAACATCAACCTCAGTGACGTCACCAACAGATATTATACTGAACCGTACCGTAAGGTCTGGTATATGAGAAAAAGAATCTATCATTGGTGTTCAGTGGTTCCAGATAATTTCCCAACCCTCGGGTCCACCGTTCAGTGGGAAAATCGGCAAGCCTCTTATCCCACTGGAACGGTGGGCCCTCAGGTTGGGATTTTTCTGTCCCCACTGGATACCAATGATGGATTCTATTTATCTTACATGGGTGCTTATGTTTTATTGAATTTATAAAACGAGTTTAGGAATAGAGATAAAATGCGAGGCTTGTCGAGCATTTTATCTCTTTTTCGCAACGAGTTTAATAAATTAAGTAATACAAGAGCACAAATGTTAGATTATTATTATTATTATTATTATTATATTGTGTCCCACTTTAAATAATACTAATTAAATGGGGCAAAAGAAGGTCTTGCCCGAACTTTTTTTTCATTTTTTTTTCTTACGTTATAGCAAGGCAGCGACCCTTAATTTGAGAAGAGAGAGAAGCAGACTAGAAAGTTCGACTGAGTAGTAACGAATTAATATTCTAACAGACCTCGCCTATATAGCCAAAGGTTAAACTCAGTGATTAATTGGTAGATAAATCACTGCACGGACTGGGCACGGACTGGCGTGACGTTATTCGGTCGCCATTTTGATTTCATGACGTCATCTATCACATACGTCATAGTAACGTTGACAATAGACGGCGTAGCGTCGTTTTTACATCTATTGGACGTTCAAAATGTACGTAAAAATAGGCGTTTCAGTCTAAACAAGAGTTGCGGGAAATCCTGACAGTCTGTTCAAGATGGCGGAATCGTTATAGACTATGAAGGATTCGTTCTTTTTAAATCTTTTTGTGTGTTAGAATCGAAATAAATTCGCACTGGCAGTGATTTGTTGCTGAATATATCACTGTCTGTCGGTCAGTCGTAAGTGGATAAATCATTCGCGCTTCTCGCTCATGATTTATTCACTTTTACGACTGACCTCCAGCCAGTGATATATTAAGCAACAAATCACTGCAAGCGCGAATCTATTTCTTTAGCTTTCAAAGCGGAATGCAATTCAATATCAAATTGATAATTGAATAAATTCCCTATTAACAATGCATTCCGGATAACCGAGACTTCATTTATGCACATAGATGCTTCTAAATGCTCAAAGGATTCTGGTTCCAGCAAGAAAATGTAGACTTACTGTAATGCTTACTATAATACACTGTTATATTATGCTAATACTGTTAGAGGTTTTTAGCATAAATGATGTAAAAGGAACGCCAGCTAAGTTTACTTAAGAAATAGATTCCCACTCGCAGTGATTTGTTGCTTAATATATCACTGGCTGGAGGTAAGTCGTTAAAGTGAATAAATCATGAGCGAGAAGAGCGAATGATTTATCCACTTACGACTGACCGAGAGGCAGTGATATATTAAGCAACAAATCACTGCCAGGGCGAATTTATTTCGATTCTAACACACAAAAAGATTAAAAATATGAACGAATATTTCATAGTCTATAACGATTCCGCCATCTTGAACAGACTGTCAGAATTTCCCACAAGTCTTGTTTAGACTGTAACGCGTATTTTTGCGTATATTTTGAACGTCCAATAGCTGTAAAAACAGCGTTACGCCGTCTATTGTTACAATGCCCTTTGTGGTTGCACTTCACTATTAAATTTCCATAGACGACAATGTTAACGTTTCGCCACTTTATTAAAAAAACTGTACATACAAAGCTTAACAAACCTGTCTTATTTTAAACAGCCATTCTATCCGATCAATTTCATTTAAAAACAATCATATGTTTCCCTGGTCAGGGGGCTGCCATATTGGATGGAGTCTGACAACCACCAATTCGTACCTGAAAATTTGGCATATTTTCTACCTTGGGGTCAGTTAATGAAACCAACCCTATCTCCCTATAATAAAATCATTTCAAAATTAAATATGCCTATTAGTAACTGACATTGGTTGGTCTGTTTTTATACTACAAAATAATGAACATGCATGATTGACAGATGACGTCATCCATCTTATAATGTTAGCATAATGCTCTCCCCTCAAAAGGCGGGGCCAAGCTTTGGCTATATTTTGTGGTGTGTACCCTTGTGATAGAAGACGTCTTGGAAATCAATGTCGCGACCGAACGACGTCACGCCGGTCTGTGCCCAGTAGTCGGGGAACCAAGGTAGAAAAAATGCTAACCCTTGCACCCGAGAGGTATACAGCTGGATGTTATATGGTTGCAAAGGTAATTTTATGGTGTATCTGAAACCACTGTATAGCAGACTCGATCGACTTGCATAACGCCAGAGCAGTCAACTTTCTACGGAAGCCCAGCAAGAACATATCAAAATATTATTTTTCAAAATGTTATATATTTTTATCAAAAAAGTTCAGAATTGAAAAATATTGAGTTTATATTATAATACAACATCGGCGTAGACCTCAGAAGCAGTGGTGGTCATCTAAGAATACTGCTTATTGATTTTTAAAGCATGTGTATTAGGGCACCCCCATTTTGAAATTAAATTTATAGATTTCTTTTCTTCAAATCTCATTAAAACTGCATTTATTGTCCCAAAATGTATTTGATAATTATTCATATATCGTTTGGAAGCATATCTCGTAAAGAATTGTGTGCTTACTTATTCACTTTTGTCCTCCCGCTGAAGTGGTTTGAATTGCATATTTTTTACATAAATAAATAAATTTCAAATTGAATGTATTTAAACACTGCATACAGTTAGACAGACGTTTGGGACATAATTTAAGACAATTTATTTTATTTTATATGACAGATTAGAAAAGGTAGCTGAAAAGTAAAAAAAATGAAACCACGATAATTTGATACTTAGTAATTTAGTTTATGCCAGCGGGTGCGTAGTTAAATACCAGGGCAACTTAAGAGCAGTTTAACACATAAATAAAATTAATCAAGGTTTAAAGGACGTTTATCTTCCATATTTACAGCAGCTTTGAAACAGAAGGTCATTGTAGGGACCAAGGGGATTTTTTATCTACTGAAATCAATTATTTCATTTAACAGTGGTAAAATAAATATGAAAAAACTCGTATAACTATTATCATATCACCATGGAAAACCTGTCTCTCCCCGTCTGAGATGCAGAAATGTAACCGCATAGTACTTGTACAGACAAAAATGTCCCTAAAGAAGAGTATTTTGGTGCACAAATTACTGCTCATACTTTTAAATGCATTTGATAGTGTATTATTGTAGTATCGAATAGTGAAACGGCTTCTCATACCAATCCTCCAGATAAGAGTGCGTAATGGAAAATTAGCTTTGTTATTTCTCAACCAAAACATATATTGTGGGTACTTAAATGGGCCTATTAAATGAGACGGTTCTTTTGAAGACCAAAAGCATGCTCTTTAACTTATTGATAAGGGAAACATCACAATTTCTATGCTATGAAAGATTGCTTAACACGGCCTATGTGGCATACAAAAAATGCATTTTTCCGCGAAATGCAATTCTGGTCGCATTGCTATACAGTGGTTTCATATCAAGCACTATTTAGACTATCGGTATACAAAATTCCAGCCGTATACCTTTCGGGTGCAAAAAAATGTGTGTTTTTGCACGATACGCGACTTTGGTTCCCCGACTACAGTCCGTGTAGTGATTTAATCAACCAATAAATCACTGAGTTTGACCGTTGGCTATACGAGGCGAGGTGTGTTACAATATCTTATTCAAAAAAACGTGCTGTGCCAGCAAGATCATTTGTAATTTGCGTATAGTTTTTATTGGGGTTGTAGTTGTTGTTGTTGTTGTTGTTGTTGTTGTTGTTGTTGTTGTTGTTGTTGTAGGATGTTCTTTTTCTGTACCGATCTGATGCACAATTTAATTCCTTTTTTCAAACATACTTTTCTATTTTTAAATAAATTTTGATAAAAAAAACGTGTGTTTTTTCTGAGTATCCATTTGGCATAGGACTTGCAGTGGTCAACCCGAAACATTACTTGATGTAATGCATGTAGAGGAAATGCGTGGGGGAAGGGTATAGTTATTATTATTATTATTATTATTATTATTATTATTATTATTATTATTACCAACACATTGAAAATGCACTACTAGACAAACACATCGGAAAGTACCCTTATATCATTTTAACCCTTAAAGCGCTAATCACAAATGCAGCAGACGACAAATTTTGCAGCATCTTTCCTAGTTTTCGACAAAAATAAGGTATGATATTTCTTGAGAATCGTCTGCCAGCAGACGATTCTTATGAAATATCATGCCTTATTTGTTATTTTTGAAAAAGCGGCTAAATTTGAAATTGTCGTCTGCTGAAAATTATAGGAGGCGCTTTAAGGGTTAATTACTTCCAGTATCAGCAGAATCTAGCTTAAAGGTATGGGTGACCTAAGTTTAATTAGTACTGTTGCAGCTGTATCGATATTGGTTAAATCTTTCAAAAGGATGAACTTTGTCCAGATCATAAGATTTGGGCACATACAAGGGTCAGTTGGAAAGTACGTACTCATTCGGGAAAGTCCGGCACAATACGAGAATCGAATGAAGCCTCGGGTGTACGTAAGGCGCAGTACGTGCATTCTCGCGAGACCTGATACCTCATATAGATCTCTCGCATTTTGCCCTTTGCATTATGGGTAGCTAGCGATCAACTTGATTGCATGAAATGATCGCCATGCCATTTTAATTGCAGTATAATATTGCACTATTGTTAATGATAAAACAAAAGTGTATTTGAATGCATAGCAGCTGCCCCAATGTATAGTGACAGGTGCATGGCCATCTTATCCAAACGGGCGAAAAATAAAACTGACGTTTCGATATTTAGAACACACGTAGCGTTTATTCTCAACTAGTTAGTAATGTTGCAGCCCTGTCACTCGTTGGCTGACTGTATGCGTTTAAACGCCCGATATATGCGTGTTTAATTGCCAATGCTGACATATTACTTGACTTTTCACTTACTGTAAAGGCGGCAACTTTAATATTCATATCTGGGCGTGGTTCGGCTATTTCATCTGCTAAGGAAGGGAAATCAGGTTTTATTTATAATTTGGTAAAGAGTTAATAAGCTTTTTGTGCCGAGCAAACGTGCGTGCATTTCATGAAACTCCTAACCGTATACACACTGAACTCACATTTATCAACCCTTAAAGCGCATAATCACAAAATGTATGTTTTTGTCGTCCACTAAAATATTTGAAGCCTCATAGACAAACAGTGTGGACCCAGATCAGACTGCTCCTGTAGGAGCAGTCTGATCTGGGTCCACAATGTTTGCCTCTTTGCCTATGTTACATAGACATTTTCAGATGCAGTTATTTTGCTGGCGTTTTAAGGACTAAGTAATGTATTTTGCGTCTATATTGAGGTAATAACGCAAGATGATACAGTTATTTTTGAATAAAACCACGCCTCAATTTCAGCTTTCACCTATGGCTAAGGTTGACCAGTCCTAATTACGAATTTATGAGGCACCGCCTTTACAGTAAGTGAAAAGTCAAGTAATACCTACATGAAGTGACGCTAGGTATCTAAATTTTGGTGTGAAACGCTATCTACCACGATAATACGTGCTTGTTTGATTTGATTTCTTACGTCCAAGTCAACAATTTTTCAGCTATGTCGGGAAGGGTTTTCATGGGTTGAACCAGTACTAAGCAAGAATTTATGTGTCTTTCTCTTACACCGTAGTGACGCCGGTGAGGCTCTCGATCTCGAGCCAAGCACTCTACCACTGAGCCACTGCGCTCCCACCACGATAATATAAATTGACAACAGAACTTCGTGTATGTTAACATTAAAAGAGGCGGCAGCTCAGCTGCCACACTTTTGGTGTAAACTTATACTCCTAAAATAACTTGAGATTTCTACCTGTTATTCTTGAAGTTATAAATCGAAAAAAAATAGTTTTTCAAAAAAGCAGCTGAAAGGTTGAATGAACAATGGCATTTGAGCAGTCACTATCCCAGCATGCACATAACGTCAAAACAACATCGTATCGACGTCGATGCGACGTCATTACGTCGCATCGACGTTGATTTGACGTTGTGTTAAGGCTGTGTGCCTGCTGGGTAAATTTGATGCTTTGCTCATAATTTTACAGTGATGTGTGTGCGAGCAAGGTGCAGCTGTATTAGCATTGGTCACATATTGTATCTAATCAGTTTTGCCAATGTTTTTATGGCAATAAACCACATGAGATGTGCCATGTGCGATGTCATTTAAGGCAATAGACAGATATAGACGTGAAAAAACGTTTTTTTATAGGGCCACCAACTTATATTTGACAATCTTTAAAATGGACTAAAACATGATATTGGGTACATAACTGTTAATATAGACGTTTAAAACTAATCATGCTCATCAACACTGTTTGGAAATTCTACCGCGAATCCACGGATCATGTTTATATTAGAATCAAATAAATTTGAATGTATCCTATCGGAGGCGGCCGTTGTCAAGGAATAAACCTCTGCCGTGAATCCAAGCAAGGTTCGCACGTTCGATCATCCGCCAAGAGAGTCGGGTAAGACTTAAAGATTTTGACACTATTCCTGGTATTCCATGTAGAGGGGCAGTAAAATTCTTGTGAACCTTCAAAAACATTTTTAAAACTCCTCATGATTTAAATGACATTGATGAGAAAACCAAAATACTGAAAATCCCATCTTAAAATTCCAAACGAGTCAAAAGTTATGCAAGTTTTAAAATTATGCAAATTAGCATATAAGCCCCGCCAACATTATTGTTTCAAGATGATTTTTTCAAAATGTCATATTTTATTTAGTGTGATTTCTAAGTAACTGAAAACAGCATAATTAAGCTTTTACATGCAAACGTTGTATTTTATCATATTAAATCATTTTCAGCAAATGAAATATTAAATAGTGTTAAAATAAATGCATTATACTAGATTTAATCTTTCAAAAAGCTCAAATGACGTTATATGAGTTCTTTATTACAAATGGATGTTACATCATTTGGCGTCATTTTATCTCTTACATTTAACTCACGGGCGAACAGCGAAGGCTAGGAAAAGCCTACGCTTCCACCGTCTAGCCCTGAGCATTTTCTCATTACTCTTGCATATACGTATAAAGTAAGGACGAGCCAACTCTAGGCCTCAAGTCCATGCAGGAAGCTTGCAACTAAGCGGTACCTCGCTCGTGTCTCTTTCTGATACTTTACATCCCAGTCAACAAATTTTCAGTCATTTCGGAATGGGTTATTGCAGAACTAAGTATATAGTTGATAAAGTGTCTTGCTCAATGACTGCACCGGAGGTGAGGCTAGAACAAACAACCTATTGATCCCCAGTTTAACGGCTACCAACTCAGCCACCGTATTACCCCATGTATTAGAGCCCATGCATATGAAAACTATTACGTGAACAACAAAGGAACAGATCGGCATGCGCGTGTATGTGCTACTAGTTACAATATACAACTATAAGTCAATTTATAGGACGTGTCTGCACTTGCTACATGTACCACCAAGCTTCTACTGGTAATGTGCCACTCACTCTACTGCAATCATGTCGATTCACGCTTCTAAACATCAAGCCTATTTAGCTCTTTGTTTACTTGTGTCGTCTGCTGATAACTTTTTCTGTTCCGACCCAGATCAGGCCACTCTGGTGGCATTCCTGAATGGTATTTTCGAAAAAGATGATTGCGAAAAGATTTAGCAGACAACAAAACGCATGAAAAATTACCCAGCATACAAAGAGTTAGCGGGTATATGTATGCATCCATCCGTAATAGAACTACACGTGCTATTTCGTTAGTGGGACTATCCCAGCAGGTATATGACGTCAAAACAACGTCGTATCGACGTCGATGCGACGTCATGACGTCGCATCGACGTCGATTTGACGTTGTTTTAATGTGTGCCTGCTCGGGTGCCATATGCTAAGCTGTCGTTGCATAGGTCAGCAATACACTATCAGGGGACTTTTGAGTGACATTCTGGGCGTGGTTTGTCTATATTGAACCGCGGAAATGAGGAATTTCTTCCTAATGGCACGGATCGTAAACGAAATAAATGGCGGCCAATGTTGCATTTGGGCTTCGTGAATTTAAACAAAGCTGGTTTGGGTTAATATATGATTCACCTAAATGTTTGAATTACAGGATTTTTAAGACATCTCATGGCTTTGAGAGTTACTTAAGTTATTTACCCGATGATCTCAGAATTGCACTTAGTAAATTCAGATGTGTTAATCATAAATTACCAATAGAAAGAGGGAGATTTTGGGGGATTGCAAGAGATGACAGAGTATGTGAACTTTGTAATTCAGCTAAATTGGGTGATGAATACCATTACATCTTTGAGTGTACCTACTTAAGAACTGAAAAACATAAATTTATACCTAAGAATTTCAGAAAAAAGGCCTAATGTTCACATGTTTTTTGAACTTTTTACATCTGCTGATAAGCAGGTTATTTTTAGGTTAGCAAAATTTTGTAAAATTATTTTAGCACTGTTCTCATAATATTATCACAGGTTTAGATAAACAAAAAATTTTCAGAGTAAAATTGTATATATTTTCTTACCCATCAGTGTTGACATGTGTTTTGGTTTCTCAAAGGAGCCATCTCATTGAGACGGTTCTTTTGAGTACCCACAACATATTTTGGCACTGTTCTCATAGAGTATTATCACAGGTTTAGATAAACAAAAATTTTCAGCGTAAAATTGTATATATTTTCTTGCCCATTACTTTTGGCGTGTGTTTTGGGTGCTCTGGGGAACCATCTCATTGAGACTGTTCTTTTGAGTACCCACAACGTATATTTTGATTGAGAAATAGGAAAATTAAATTTTAGTTACACACTCTTGACTAATGCCCTGATTATAGTTTAGTCAGTTGATCTTCCTTTCAATATTTTAGTATAAACAATTCTTACCCATAAATTTAGACTTGTGTTTTGGGTTCTCGAGGGAGGCGTCTCATTTGGACGGTTCTTTCGAGCACCCTCAATATAGGTTTGTTTTGAGTGTCCAAGGGAGTCGTCTCATTGAGACGTTTCTTTCTTTTGGGCACCCAGGACTTATGTTATTAGTGTGAGATGGAAGAAAAATTTTAAGTTTTGTGTGTTGGAGGGGGCCGTCTCATTGAGACGGTTCTGTTGGGAATTTTTTATATCTTCTGATAAGCAGGTTTACATTCTAGTTAATTGACATTCCTTTCAATATTTTAATATAACAATTTGCTTTATTATGTAAAAGCATAAACTCTAATTATGCAGTAAAGACATAGGTCTGGGGTTAGTTTGTTTATCTGAAATTGCATTTTATTTTCTTAACCATCATTTTAAGCTTGTGTTTAGAGTGCTCAGGGGAGGCGTCTCATTGAGACGGTTCTTTTGGGCACCCTCAAGATGGGTTTGTTCTGGATGCCCAAGGGTGTCGTCTCATTGAGGCGGTTCTTTTGAGTACCCAGGACTTATGTTATTATTGAGAGATGGGAAAAATAATTTTAAATACAAACTTGTGTGTTAGGTGTTAGAGAGAGCGGTCTCATTGAGACGGTTCTGTTGGGAACATTTTACATCTTCTAAGAAGCAGGTTATTTTTAGGTTAGAAAAATTGTGAACTTGTTTTGGCACTGTTCTCATAAAATATTACATTGTAGTCAGTTGACCTTCCTTTCAATATCTTATTATAACAATTTGCTCTATTTTGTTGAAACATAAAATCAAATTCCGCAGTAATGACATTGGTCTAGGACAAGGGTTCGTTTATTTATCTGAAATTGCATTCGTTTTCTTACCCATCAGTGTAAACTTGTGTTTTGGATGTTCGGGGGAGGCGTCTCATTGGGACGGTTCTTTTGAGCACCCTCAATATAGGTTTGTTTTGAGTGTCCAAAGGAGTCGTCTCATTGAAGCGGTTCTTTTGGGCACCCAAGACGTATGTTGTATTTGAGAGATGGGAAAAATAAGACATTGAGACAGGTCTGTTGGAAAAATTTCACATCTTCTGATAAGCAGGCTATTTTTAGGTTAGAAAAATTGTGTAAACTTATTTTGGCACTGTTCTCATAGAATATTACATTTTAGCCAGTTGACCTTCCTTTCAATATTTTAATATAAAAACTTGCTTTATTATGTTAAAGCATAAAACCAATTTATGCCGTAATGACATTTGGTCTAGGGTTCGTTTATTTATCTGAAATTGCATTTATTTTCTTACCCATCAATTTAAGCTTGTGTTATGGGTGTTCGAGGGAGGCGTCTCATTGAGACAGTTCTTTTAAGCACCCTCAATAGTAGCTTTTGAACCATTACGGTATTTGCTTTGGATCTGAAACATTTAAATGCTTACTATATGTTTTACTTTCAACTCATTTCTTTTGCTGTTATATATGTTTTGTTCATTTTATTGTATGTTGTATTCTCATACCCCGGTTAGGGGTCCAGAATAAAATTTTGACTTGACTTGACTTGCGACAAAAGCATTGATTGTATATGCGTTAATGGCGTTTTAAGCTTGGGCTCGTAGCCATACAGGGAATGGACGTCTAATTTTTGTTCTGAGTCTCTATTTACAGATGTACCCTGTGCGACTAGCGGGGGCTTTGTTAAGATTGTACGTATACGTTCACCGCACCAAAGGGATCTTTTCTAAAGCCATGGCGAAACTAATATATAAATCAAGATTGTACAGAGTTTCAGATAAAGTTAAAATTTCCAATTATCCCAGACAGACATCTGGGTAGCATATATATTAGCAATATTATCCTATAAAACAAGTAGGATTAGGACAGTAGTCGGACTACAAAGATAGTCCCAGGATGAAACTGCAAAGTATCCTATTTTTGGTTCTAGGGCTTGCTGCAACCATAAACGGTAAGAAAGTGGATATTATTCTATTACTTCTCTATATACATTGCACTTGGTTTATAAAGACGCACTATTTCGATTTATAGGTGACTTTAAGGAAATAAAATGCACCCAATTCATTCTTATATAATTATTGACTTCATTGAGATAGACATGAGGATTTGCCTACCAGAAAAAGTGATACTCACTGAAGCCGCGCCGAGGTGAATATCACTTTATTTTAAGGATAGAAATGTCTACCAAAAATTGAAATAAATGAAGGTAAGAAGCGACATAAGTCTTCCGGTTTGGAACATGGCAGGAATATGAAGTCAGAGTGCTGGTCTCCTGTTGCTTATTGGTTATTTTTGTCTCATTATAAAGATTTAACAAATATAAGGTATTCACATGCATTATCTATGTTACATATATATAATGTAAATGCAAAATTAATGAACGTGATTGAATTTATACCTTTTTACAAATGTCAAAAAAGGCTAAAACACTCTTCACGATGTGTCCTTGTAGGTGTTATGTTATAATTGTTGCCATGGCAACGTCACTTATACAAAACTAAAAATTTAATCAGAAATGTGAACTACTTTGGTGACACCAAGCTATAGAAACGTTTTCATTGTTATATAAACGCATGTGAAATTTTTGCAATTTTAGATTCTTATGTACGAGTAATAATTGCTCGAATGTCTAAAGGACCCCTTTCACCGATCCACGCTCAACAGTATAAAACGTTGTTCTTGAAATGAGGAAATATTGCACGAAACTACCAGACAAGAACCAGTGCAAATTTTGTTTGTTTGATTTGATTCTTTACGTCCCATCAACAATCTTTCAGTTAAACAGGGACGGGTCTTTCTGGATTGGACCAGTACTAGGCTAGGATAAAAGTGTCTTGCTAAAGGACCACAACGCAGTGACGCCGGAGAGGCTCGAACCCGGAACCAGTGCAAATAAAAATGACTGCTGAAAAGTTGAGGGCGACTTTAATGTTCTGTTTTATCATTTTATTTTGGCAACCAGTTTAGCGTAGATCATATGGGTCTCGTCGCAAGAAGCCCTATCTTCGGGGTTTCTGAAAAAGCAAGACAAAAACAAGTATCCTCAGCTACAGAGACTAGCTAGAAAATTGATATTTCCGTCGTAGAGAGCCTAGATATGGTACTTTGCAAAAAGCGAATAACATAGGCGCTGAGCAGTCTGCGCGGATGTGCAGGCTGGTCTGTGCCATTGAAGTTCGCAAACCCCCGAAGACAGATTTTCACAAGACGTGGCCCATATTACATGTATGTCATTGATTGTGTCTTTTATTCCAGCCCACCTGCGTGTGTGTTACTACTCAAATTGGTCTCAGTACCGGCCTGGCATTGGAAAGTTCTTCCCAGAAGATATTGAACCAAACCTCTGTACACACTTAGTCTACTCCTTTGCGGACCTGAAAAATAATCAACTTAGTACATATGAGTGGAACGATGTCGACCTGTAAGTAGCATATAGCGGAATTGTTTTTGTTTTGTTTGTTTGATTTGATTCTTTACGTCCCATCAACAATCTTTTAGTTAAACAGGGACGGATCTTCCTTGGTTGAACCAGAACTAAGCTAGGATAAAAGTGTCTTGCTCAAGGACCACAACGCAGTGACGCCGGTGAGGCTCTCGGTCTCGAGTCAAGCACTCTACCACTGAGCCACTGCGCTCCCTAGATAGCGGAATTGTGAAAAGTCAAATTTTATTGATTCGAAGTTCAAGAGACAAGAGTTTTACAGCTAACAAATGGGAGTTTCACACTAAATTATTTTCTAGCCCTAAATGATTATGTCAAATGATATGTTCTTGGCGTTTAAAACAAATTTCTCATCCAAATATTGCGTAAAAAGTTCCCCTTTGAAAGGGTAGTTTGCTCGGTGTGCTATTGCCGTTTTTCCTCATAATTAGCGATGAAACCGACCTGGGCGCGATTGATACAGATTTCACGAGTACCTCGTAGGTAATCTTTGCCCAAAACTCTACCCAGAATGAACAACATGGATTATAATACGGGTGAAATCGAAGTAACTAAATCATTTAAAAGTAAATCCAAAATGCATATAATACATGATCAGCTGAATTAAGGGTGAGGTTGGCGCCGTTAAACCGGTTTAAGCCCTCCAGTAAAATATTTTACTGACCGTTCCAAGGCGGTACTTCTTTTGTGGATCTTTTATGTTTTTGTTCTGTCTTGTGTTTGCTATGTTTTGTGCGCATCTGTTTATATGTGCTTTGTGGTCACCTGCTGGGAAAGGGCTGACCTCTTGGCTCTCGTTTGTGGTGTCTTCTGTGAGTTTGTCACTTTCCCATTGGTACCCTGGGTCAGGTGTGGTACTTGATTGTATCGATTCCTGATCTTTGCAACCTTATTACTTTGGTGCTACAATAAAATAAAATGTAAAGGCTCCTATAGGTATTATACAGCTATTCGGTCACTGTATGCAATGTCTCGGTCGCTTGTAAATCTTACGGAGATAGGAACCAGTTGTGGGCATGCTAGACAGTGACCCATACCCAGGTCAAAAACCATATGCAACGTTACATTTGACAACGTTTGTAAAGTATGCGGACTCTTTTTTGTTTATTAACATGAACTAGCTTACATTGACACATGGACTGACACACTTCTTTGCAGGTATGCTCGATTTAATAACTTGAAAGTTAAAAATTCCAATTTGAAGACTCTGTTAGCCGTTGGTGGTTGGAATGCTGGAAGTGAGCGATTCTCCAGGCTGTGTGCGAGTTCAGCGCTCCGCAAGAATTTTGCCACAACCTCTGTCCAGTTTTTACGAGATTACAGATTTGATGGGCTAGACATGGACTGGGAGTACCCGGCCCTCAGAGGTGGTCAAAAGGAAGATAAAGACAATTTTATCTTGCTGCTAAAGGTGAGATTATTATAACACTGTTAACCTCCCTTCACACTTAGAGGAAGACCATGAAAACTGCACTGCGTCCTGTAAAATTCGAAAAGCTCAGGTAAAATGTATTATGTTACATGTAATGTTCTTGGTACGTTTCTACTACGTCGCTGCCAGTCTAACACGGTCTTAAAGGCTCTTACTACTCGCCCATTACGCACACACCAGGTCCAATAAGTTCTTACCACGTTCTAGCTCCGCCAAAGCAGATCTCATCACGCCTAGTGCTTATCACGTTCTCATTGCGTCCCTCCGGTCCTTACTATAGTGCGTACAGGAATTCAGCGATTATCGCTTTTTGCGTTTATTTTTATTTGTGCAGACTAATCGCAGAATAAACATCAGAATTTAATACATCTATACACCGCCTAATTTGTGATACTTTTTTCGTTACAAAAGGTATTGCCATATTGGCTGTGATATGATGGAATGTGTCCTCATTTGAGCATCTGCATTTACTAATTTACCCTAAACGCACCTTTGTACGTATCAATGCCTTTAGTTGACCATCGATGAATAATTACAGTTTTGTAAGACGAAGTATCGTGTTAGGAGAAGGGTTTCTTATCATATCAAAATAGTTCCATCAAATGCAAATTATGGCCATAGTTTGTGCTCATTGAATTTTGGCATACAAGAAAATATTGAGGCCTTCCCAGTGGGTACCCATCCGCTAGTTCCTATGAAAGTAATCATTGTGTTCTGTTGTTCCTCAATTCAAAATCTTGATTTTCTGTGTGTCCTGCTCTTTGAAAGTTTTATCCCTCTGATCATCAGATTTTAAACACTTTTCCAACTAGTTTTATTAAATTAGTTGAGCTTTCTATCTGTTTATTCCAAATACTGATTTGTTGACACCAGGCAATGCAAATATGCATCATAATTCCAGACAATTATAATTTATAAGAGAAAAAGATCACAGTGCTCACCCGGTAGGCGTCACCCAGTGAAAATAGACTCATCCAATAAAAAATAATGCTCGTTCAGCCCTTTAACAGTTGAGGTCAGAAAGAGAAACTAGTGATGGGGTTGGAATGTACTTCGAAATAGGTTGAAAAATATATCAGCGGATGTCATATTTTGTGTTTCGGGTCAATATATCTTGGGGGGCTGAAAACTAAATTTTCATGTGAAGTGCATCATAAGCTATAAATTATGCTCCAGCCATTTGTAACCACAGCTTCACACAAGCCCTTGAGCAATACGGGGATAGCCTGGCAAATGTATTTTTGATTTTACTTTTACATTGTTTCCATAAAGCGGAGTAAATGTAGGTGTTAGATAGACATAGGCAACCATGGCAATACAGTATAATAACAGACTGCGGAGGAGAACTGTCATGGTTTTTGCCATATAGCTGTCCCCACAGTGTGGTGGTTATTATGGGGAACTGCAAAATCAAAGTCCTCGACATTCCCCAAGGCTGGGTAGGGGGAAATGGTCACAAATGAGTAGTGCAAAATAAATAATGCCCATCAGTTATTTGTAACGACGCCCTGGCAAATGAGCTGTTAGTACAGGGTCATACCAGGGACCTGCAACCAGAAAATCAAAGTCCCCGGCGTTCCCCCACTTTGTGGGCTGTAGTTACGAATGACTTGTGTATTAGACGATGTAGAGCACAGCCAAATGATGTGACTCCCTTTAACATAATCTGATGAATAGCTTCCTCATTATTTTTTTAATAGTATTATCCGTTGCACTTGTAATATTTGTGCTAGAGCTGTCGAGCAAGCAACAGAAATATACGAGGCCAAGAAAGCCTTTCTTCTGGGTTTCTGACAAAGCGAGTCTCAAACCAGTCTCCGCTGCGTAACAGGCTAGCAAGAAAATTGAAGTTTCGCTCGGAGCGAGTCTAGAAATGACTTCCCAAAAGCAGATAACAATGTCGCTGATGAGATTGTGCAGATGTGCAGGCTGATCTGTGCCTTTGTTGTTACAAATCACCGAAGACAGTTTATCTCAGTCGTAGTCCAATTGCTATATGTCATTTTACCATGAACGCTAAGAAAGCAAGATGCGAAATTTGATTTTCGTGAAATAGGATATTACTCAGACTGAATTGTTATTTGCGCAGTCTCTTCAAAGTATGTTACACTCTGCTGAACAACTTGGCAGCTAGAGCTGTAGATAAGAAATATCTTTAAATGAACCACTGGCTCAAACTGAAAAAAATATAAACAGAAATGTTCCTCATAATGTTCTCGGCTAGCACTTTCTAGGTGAAAGGTGAGTTTTGTGACGGATCTTTTATACGGCCCAGGGCGTCCGTAAAAAAATCTTTAACCAACATTTCCTCCTCAACCACCTGTAACGTCACAGAAATGTTCCTCATAATGCATTCTACCTTAATTCCATAAACGGTTCTGCTCTGCCAAACAAGATGGCCACCAGAGCTGTAGATAAGAAATGTTTCAAACAATATCTCCTTAACCACTGGGACAGGTTAAAAATTATTTCCCTTAAAATGTTTGTTATAATGCCTTCTACCAAAATTGCCCAAATGGTTCCACTCCGCCGAGCTAAAAATAGAAAAACTAACTACGATACTCCAAGTTTCTCAAGTTTCTTATATTGCTCAAATGATTCCACGTTGCTTAACTAAAGTGCATTCAGAGCTAAGAATTCAAGCGTTGTCCTTTTGTTTACAGCATTTGCTCATTGTCCCTTTTTCTATTTCAAACGAAAATGGGTAGAACTTACACTGAAGCATAAAACTATTCTATTTGGTCTTTTCTACAGGCCACCCAATTCTAACGCTCTATACTTCTCGTCGATAGAGGACTCAATACACTTGGCAGTTGACACTGGCATTCAATATATCATTGTAATTGGTGATTTTAACTATAACATGCTCAACTCGCAAACATCATCGAAAATAAATCTATCTGTGAGCAATTCTCTTTCACTCAAACTATCAATGCCCCCACTCATTTCACAGAACATTCATCCTCTCTAATTGATATTATACTTACTATGAATAAAAATAATTTGCTATATACCAAAATAAGAGATCCTTTCTTGAATTAAGAAGTTCGCTACCACTGTCTCGTCTTTGGCATTCTCAACTTTACTAAACCTAAACACAAATCATATCTCCGCCATACCTGGTCATACGAACGTGGTGATTATAACCTTCTTAGAAAAAAGGCATCAATGACAAATTGGAAATAAATATACAATCAAGACGTTTAAAAACACACAAAGAACATCACAGAACATATCATTGATATATCAAAGGCTTGCATCCCTAATGGTAGAGTGCTGGACTCGAGACCAAGGGGCCTAGGGTTCGAGCCTCACTGGCGTCACTGCGTTGTGTCCTTGAGCAAGAACATTATTCCTAGCTTAGTACTGGTTCAACCCATTAAGACCTGTCCCATTAAAACTGAAAGATTGTTGATGGGACGTAAAGAATCAAATAAAAAAAAACCTTGCATCCCTAACAGACTAACACAAACTCGACCAGATGAACCACCATGGATGAATACAAGTATCAAGCATTATATACGATCACGCAAAAGGGCATATAGAAAAGCCAAGCCGACAAACACCTCACATCAATGGACTAAATTTAGAGCACTTAGAAATAAGAATATTAGTATGATCAGAGATTAAAAAGCAAATCAATTGAAAATGTTGCAACAAACTTTAAGTCTGGCACGTTATCAGCAAAAGACTGGTGGTGGACGCTAAAAACTGTCATATCACCAAAAACTCTAATTCTTTTCCCCCTCTTGACAATGATGGTCAGATAATTACTGATGATGTTGACATAGCTAATGCTTAAAGCAATTATTTCGAGACCAGACAAAATTAATGACACTGATGTGGGAGTTCCTGATGTCATTCAGCATAATGTGATACAGGAGCTGTGATCTTTGATTCTTACACCGGCTGAAATAGAAGTTATATAAAAGTCACTTCCCATCAGCAAAGCTGCTGTTCCAGATGGTTTAAGCAATCAAATTCTTCGTGAAATGGCGACTGAACTTTATATCCTCTCTGTTCTGTTTTAATCAGTCTCTACAAAAAGGAACTTTCCCTGATTCTAGGAAACTATCAAAAGTGTGTCTTATCCATAAAACAAGCGATTGTTCATCTGTATCCAATTTTCGCCCTGTGTCTCTTTTATGCAAGTCTGAAAAAGTCTTTGAAGGAGCGATTTTCAAAAATGTTTTAATCACTTCAGAGAAAATAGTATACTTACTTCGCTACAGTCTGGTTTTATTCCAGGTGACTCAACTGTCAACCAGTTGACCTATTTATACAATGTTTTTCTCAAGTTATTGATTTTGGAAAAGACGTACGTGTGGTCTTCTGTGACATAAGCAAGGCTTTCAATCGTGTTTGGCATGAAGGTCTTTTAAAATGGCTTGCCCGTTCTTATTTATCTGATAGACTTCAGAGAGTTGTTCTTCCTGGTAATGAGTCGGCATGGAAATTTATACTAGCTGGTGTTCCTCAGAGTTCTATCCTTGATCCTCTTCTTTTTCTACTTTTTATTAACGACATTGTAACAGTTATTTGGTCAAATATTCGTCTTTTTGCTGATGATACCAACTTCTTTATAATAATTGAAAACCCAGATACTGCTGCTGAACTTCTCAATCTGGATCTTGAAAAAAATATGGGCAAAAACTTGGCTTGTCTCTTATAATCTTTCTTTTTATTTCTTGTAAACTGAATAAACCTGTACAGCCACCTCTCCTAATGGACAATCAGGTTATTATAGAAGTAGACTCTCATAAACACTGGGCCGCAAGTGCAGTCGGTAACGTGTCTGGTAATAGATGCAAATCTGACTGCAGCTCCAGGGGTCGCGAGTTCGATCCCGGCCCTGTCACATACTTTCATGGAGATTAATCATGAAATAATTTCTATGGTCATTCTCCACCCTTCCACTGAATCATTCAAGAAGGGTTGTTGTCAGTTACAAACGAAACGAAAGTATGTGCACGAAGTACTGGTTAACTGCTTCTTAAAGTTTGCCTAGGAAAAAAGTGTGGTTAGGTGAACTGACTGTCCCGCCATGACCAAGGCTGTTGATGGGACATAAAGCAACAAAACAAACAAACTCTCATATTCATCTAGGTGTATTTTTTCCAATGATTGTACTTGGCATAAGAATATCGATTATGTCATGAAAAAGCCTTGGGTAGAATGAATATCATGAGAAGGTTGAAGTTTTGTCCTGATAGAAAATCTCTTGAAACTATTTATCTTACCTTCATAGGACAAATACTGGAATATGCTGCTGTTATCTGAGACAACTGCACAAACTATGAGAAAATCCTTGAGGATTCAAGATTGACAAAATACAGACAGAGGCTGCTAGGATTGTGACTGGGGCAACTAAACTTGTATCTTTACATGCGCTTTTTGATGAAATTAACTGGGAACCCATTGAAGCTAGGTGCATGAAGCAGAACTTTAACTTCTTTATAACATATTTAACAATCTCTCTCCAGAATATCTTTCTTAGCTTATTTCCCCTACTGTCAACAATATATGAAGGTACAATCTGCATAATGCACAGAACGTCCAGACTAAATACTCTAGAACTTCTCAATATTTCAATTTCTTTTTGCCGTCTTCTATTACAGAATGGAATAACTTGTCGCTTGATGAGAGAAACAGCGATTCTATTATCATTTTTAAATGCAAATTTAACTCTGACATTAAATCCATCCCCAGATATTTCTATGCAGGTAATAGACGTGCTCAGGTACTTCACACCAGATAACGTACAAAGTGTAGCTCTATTAAAGATGACCTATTTCAGAAACATATCAATGACTCACCTCTCTGTCTCTGTGGTAAAGTGGAAAATACTGATCACTACTTCTGGGTTGTCGATTTTACCATGCACAGTGAGCATAGCTTATTCATGAAATCTCCCAGCACACTCCAGTTACACTACAAAATATCTTATTTGGAAATCTTTAACTATCTTCGCCCACAAAATACACTCATTTTTGAAGCAGTTCACAAATATATCACTGACATGAAGCGTTTCTTATCCTAACCCTTAAGTACACTTTGTTCAAAAAATGCTTGATTTGCCATATTTAAAACATGACTCCAATTCCAGTCTTCAGCCTGCTTGCTAATCCCCTCTCTCTCTCTCTCTCTCTCTCTCTCTCTCTCTCTCTCTCTCTCTCTCTCTTGATCATTGTTGTCATTACATTATAAATTACCTTTAGTTTAACTTTACAACGCTTGACACTATATCGAAATGCACATTCTTTTGAAGTTATTGTTTTGCTCTTCTTTAATTCTTTTTCTACATGACAACACGCCTTTGTAATAATGCCAAGATTAAATGATTCAGAAATCTGTAGTAATTTATGATCATTACACTTCATTAGTTGTTGATAATCAGATACAGTATACAATGTATATTTCACTTGAACAGATAGAGGCGGAGTTGTCACAGTGTACTCTATTTGATAGGTTTCTTTGATGTCTGCTTTTTGCACTTTAACATTTGAAACTGAATATGCGACATTTCATTTGTGTAACTGAATATTGTTAGAAGAAGAACTAGATAAGCTTTTAGCTTCCGTTCTAATCCTTTTGTGTTGTGTTAATATTTATGTATGTGTGTCATGAATTGAACTAAAATATGTTAAAACTAAACGAAAATCCACAATGTTTACTACATGTAGTTCGTTATGAAACCATATGTAATTGTGCACTTTTGGCACATCTTCCCTTTAAATAAGTATCATCTAAAACTACATCTGTGATGAAAAAATCTCTGCATAAATAAACCCCTCAATATGTCTTATGGAACTAGCTGTGTTATTTTTTCAGAGATGTTACTCCATCAATGTCGATTTAAGGCTTGTCTGCGCCTGTGTTGTTCGTAAACCCCGAAGACAGTTTTTCCCTCGTCAGGGCCCCATTAAATTGGTAACTGTTTTACTTGTCAGGACCTGAAAGAAGAATTTGAGCGGGATGCGCAGACTACTAACAGACCTAGACTTTTGCTTACTGCTGCTGTGGCTGCTGGGAAGGCAACTATTGATGCTGCTTATGATATACCTAAAATGAACTTGTGAGTGCATGAAGGAAACGTTATGTTTGAATAACGTAGAAAATTCTGTTCTCTTCTACGGATTCCCATAAGGGATATTTTCCTTTCCTTGATTTATCGGAATAGAAATTGAAACAAGCAATTAGATAAGGATTATAAAGCAAACAAACATAATGGGGTTTAAACCAGAATTGAAACAACAAGGGGTCTCGTTTAACATGTTTAAATCACATTTTATGCCATTTGTTTAAGTTAAAGTTTCGTTTTGTTTGTTTGTCTGATTTGATTCTTTACGTCCCATCAACCGTCTTTCAGTTAAACAGGGACGGGTCTTCTAGGGTTAGAACGAAATCAATAACAGACAGCCGATACCTTTGATGTGTTATCTTTTTATTAACTTAATTTTTATGATGATAAGCATATGAAATATAGACAAAAACATATTGACGACTGGACCAAGGCTACGGCAAGAGTCTCAGATGTCGTGAGTCAATCGCTCAAAATCAGTCGCTTGAATTCAGGAATGATCCTGATTGAAAACTTTCACCCATGTGTATATTACTTCGTCATTAAACACCAACAATCCAACCTAAAAGTAAGTGAGTATGATCAGGAAATACCACAATAACACACTGCAGACCAACCCACTGCACCGCAAGGAAGAGCCACATAACATTTACAGTAACAAGACATCTGAAATACCCCTATTTCACATAGGCCACGAATCCCACGAGTTGCAACGAATTGGCAAATATTTGGATTTGTGGCTGAAACGTACTTAGTTCGTGAAAATCTAAACTGAATCGTACAGTCCGTAATTAGTTCTTGCAATTCGTAGGTCTACCGGGGATTCGGCTCAAAAGTTTTGAACTGTTCAAAACTTTGGCCACGAATTCCCCAATTCATAAAATAATGCTTGATTTGTCCCAAATTCCTAATGCATTCTTTGATATGGTAACCGAATCGTAATCGATTCGGAGGCGTTCTTAGGCATTCGTAGCTACCCTTAGCTCATTCGTGGGGAATCAGGAATAAAACCAAGGAAGAGATCATAGAAGGATTTTCCCTAAGAGTAGCTACCTCGTCATGTTCATGTGAGCCAGTCCTAGAAGTGGAAATAAATTTGGCAGATTCTGAAGTACAATTAAGATCAGCCAGTAACTCCTGCCTGGTGATTTTGCCAATGGCGAATTACCATATTTTTCCAAGTCAAGGAGTCTGGGCCAGGGACTCTCGACTTTAACGTAGTTGTTTTATTCTAGCTATATATATAGCTGTTTTCAACACTCAAGTTGCAGGATCAATTCTACTGCTTCTTTACGAGGAACATTCATTTTGGAACTGATGACCCAGAAGCATGGATGGGCCTTTTTTATAACAATCGTAAGAGAAAATTTCGCGAATCGTCGCGGATTTCTGTTAATTTTAACATGCACTGTTGCAGCACGTTTTGTAATAATGTAATAATTATTACATTTTGATTTTTTTATTACATTTTGCGTCGCGAATGTCGACGCAAAATGTAATAATCTACATTTTTTTATTTCATTTTGCGTCAATCATGTGCAGTTGGTTCAAAATGTTATAATTGTTACATTATGCGTTGATAGTAGGCATACTTTTTTTTATTACATTTTGCGTAAATGGCATTAGATCGGTTTCAAATGATAAACACTTTGTTTCATGATATGATAGATGGTATAATTATTCAATTGTTTTGATTTTCGATGAACTGTTGATTTTTTTATCAAGATTGCCGTTGGATTTCGCCTGTTTGTTATCCACCGACGAAGTCAGAGGGATATATTTTTGCGTCGTCCGTGCATCCGTCCGTCCACTCCGTCCGTCCGTCCGCACTTTTGTCCGTCCAGAACCATATCTCAGTACTTATTTGTCATATTAGAATCATTCTTTGTACAAATGATATGTACCATGTACTCTCGATATCCTATAAGTTTCGTCAAAACCGACCCTTAAGCACTTGAGTTATAGCCCTTGTTTTAGTAAAGGCATTTATAATGCAAAACCTATATCAGCTTTTTTGTATGATGATCTTCACATTTCACCAAAGCTATTATATCTAACAACTTCTCACTATAGACCATAAGAGCTCAGTGCATGTGGCTTAGAATGGCAGTGTCCAAATTGTACCCCACCCCCTTTGACCCCACCTTAGGGGTCAAAGGTCAAATATTTAAATTTCGTAATAACTAAGGCAGTTGTCAATATTTTTGCTGAAATTTTGCACGCAGGCAGAGCAGCAATATTTATGAAACATTAGGGATTTTAGTTTGAATGCCTGGGCCCGATCCCCTAGGGTGTACTTAGTGGGTGGGACCGAGGCAAAAGTGAATCTTTTTTCGGAATATGGTCATGTTGCATATTAATTTAAGCTGACCATGGGAGCAAATATTTTGCCTACAGACACACCCTTGACCCTGGGATTTGGTCAAAAGGTCAAACCATGTCTTAGTCTAAAAGTAGTCATGTTGCATATCAAATTAAAGGGAATTGAGCACAGAGCACCATGAAAGTAAATATGCTGTCATAACACACACCCTCGACCACATGTGGTGGGGTCAAAAGGTCTTTTTTTTCTATTCTGAAAGTGATCATGTTGCATATCAAATTAAAGTGGAAGCATTGTAGACCTACATGCAAGGTAACACTTTGAATTTACACACACCGTTGACCCCTGGGGTTGGATTTAATGGTCAGTTATTGAAATGTGTAGATGTAAGTATACTTATTCATTAAACAAAGCACTAAAACATACTAAAAAGGCGGTTGTTATGATCTGAATGATACCGAATGTGAACTTCAGGTTAAGATAATTGAGATTTATGTTTTGTGATGTACATCGTACATGCTTTTCTAAAATAACCCTTCGTCGGTGGATATAGATTCGTCGAATTTGTATTGTTAATTCTGTCGGCTAGAACTTTGAAAAAAGCAGATAAGGAACATATTAATAGAAACCCTGCCTGGATGCATGTATAAAGGTACACGCAGTCGGATCAAAGGTTCAGATCAGTCTGCGCATCATCAATGTCTTAATTAACCAAAATTTTCTCAATGCAACGCTTCCTTAAATGTAAAGACCTAAAATGGCAATTGTTCAGTGCAGCCTGGATTCATAAAATGGTTTATTCACGTACAAAATGCCTATTTGAATATGTCTGTAAATGAATCCCGTGAACATAATTTATATTGTGTTATATTTGAATAGTATTCAGCCATCTCACGTTAAGCAAACTATAAAAACAGTATATTTCCTTCATATTATTACATTATTACATTTTGCGTTGTCCTAGCCTAACGCGTTATGAAATAATGTAATAATTTTAACAAGAAGGAACAACTGATTTATTTTTTCTTACAGCAATTTTTACAATGGTTTATTCACGTTCAAAACGCCCTTATTACTTTAAATATGCTCTTAAATAATGAGAAATAAATTCCATGAACAGAATTGATATAGAGTTATATTTGAATAGTATTCAGCCATCTCATGTTAAGCAAACTATAAAAAACAATATATTTACTTCATATTATTACATTATTACATTTTGCGTTGTCCTAGCATAACGCGTTATGAAATAATGTAATAATTTTAACAAGAAGGAACAACTGATTGATTTTTTTCTTACAGCATTTTTACAATGGTTTATTCACGTTCAAAACGCCCTTATTACTTTATATAAATAATGAGAAATAAATCCCATGAACACAATTGATATAGTGTTATATTTACAAAGTATACAGCCATCTAATGCAAATATACTTTAAAAATCCAAAAGCTTTATTTCATATTACTACATTATTTCATTTTGCGGTTTCATAGCAAAACTGAGAAAGTGACAAAACACAACACACACACTATAGCCAAGAGGTCAGCCCTTTCCCAGCAGGTGACCACAAGACTACAAAGATCAGACACGACGTTACAACACACACCAACATGAAGCATAACTAACAAGACAAATTCGACGAATTTATCTCCCCCGAAGAAGGGTTATTTGTGAGAAACATGTAAATCACAAAACATAAATCCCATTAATCTAACCCTTAGTTCACCTTCAGTATCATTCAGATCATAACAAACACCTGTCAAGTATGCTTTAGTGCTTAGTTTAATAAAAAATATACTTTCATCTGCACAATTTCAATATCTGACCTTTAAACCCAACCCCAGAGGTCAAGGGTGTGTGTAAATTCAAAGTGTGACCCTGCATGTAGGTCTACACTTCTTCCACTTTCATTTGATATGCAACATGACCACTTTTAGAAAAAAAAAGAAAATGACCTTTTGACCCCACCCCAGGGGTCGTTGGTGTGTATAATGACAGCTTATTTGCTTTCATGGTGCTCTGTGCTCTATTCCCTTTAATTTGATATGCAACATGACTACTTTCAGAAAAAGATATAGTTTGACCTTTTGACCCCACCCCCTGGGTCGAGGGTGTGTCTGTGTGCAAAATATTTGCTACCATGTTGCTGCCAGCGTCGTCAGCTTTAATTTGATATGCAACATGACTACTTTCAGAAAAATATATAGTTTGACCTTTTGACCCCACCCCCTGGGTCGAGGGTGTTTGTGGGCAAAATATTTGCTACCATGTTGCTGCCAGCGTCGTCAGCTTTAATTTGACATGCAACATGACCATATTCTGAAAAAGTTTAATTTTGACCTCGGCCCCACCCCCTAAGTCCACCAACAGGCTCGGACCTAGGCCTTCAAACTAAAACCCGTTTGATATGTTTCATATCTATTGCTGCTCTGCCTGTGTGCAAAATTTCAGCAAAAAATATTAACAATTGCCTTAGTTATTGCGAAATTTAAATATTTGACCTTTGGCCCCTTAGGTGGGGTCAAAGGGGGTGGGGTAAAACTTTGACACTGCCATGCTTATCTACAGGCACTTGGCAATCATGGTCTAATAGTGAGAAGTTGTTAAATATAATAGCTTTGATGAAATGTGAAGATCATCACACAAAAAAGCTAATATAGGTTTTGCCTTATAATTGCCTATACTAAAACAAGGGCAATAACTCAAGTGTTAAGGGGTCGATTTTGACCAAACTTATAGGATATCGAGAGTCCATGGTCCTTATCATTTGTACTAATAATTAATCAAATCTGACCAATAGGTACTGAGATATGGTTCCGGACGGACGGACGGAAGAAAGGACGGACGCATGGACGAGGCCAAAACTATATCCCTCCGACTTTGTCGGGGGGGGATAACAAAAACGATCCACAAAAGAAGCACCGCCTTGGAAAGTATATGCATGAAGTAATGGTTAGTCGCTGCGTGAAGGTTCCCCATTTAAAAGGTGTGGTAAGGTGAAATATGAGTGAAAGTTCAAAATTTCCAAAATCCTGAATGGTCCTGAACTTTAAAAAAATGCAGTATGCCTACACAAACTTAAAAAACCAAGTTCAAATGTTCAATTGTCTTTCGATAAACTAATAATAAATCAGAGAAGTTATCATAATCTGCTTAAGTTAGCATTTTGGTCTGACTTTCTATGGTAAGTCAGCCTAAAAATCTTGAATTCAGGATTCTGAATTCATATTTATTACATGTTTTACTGAAAATAGTAACAAAATGCTTAGTTACCCGAGCTGATGCTGCTCGTGATTTCAAACCCACAACAAGCCACTCACGGGAACCCATATTGTCCCTCGTGGGCCCTCCCACGCATCCATATCGACCCATGCATGCACCATCAGCGTCATATATAACGTCATTCACGTCGCCGCGATTTTCAGGCCAGCGTGTAAACATGTAATAATTGTATGGACGGCTGCTGCATTAGCAGGCATATCAGTCTGTAATCTCTGTAATTGCACTCGGGACTATTTAACCTCTGGCATGCAAATGAGACACTGGTCTGATATACTGTATCACTGGTAATGCGATGGTGACCATTGTGCGAAATTGTGCTCCTCTCACTGTCTATATCTAAGGGGCCGTTTCATCCTGGCTTTGTGATCAGGGATGAACTGTTGTTAAACCATGTCACAATAGAGGACAACCTTGGCGAACCAGGATGAACAGTGTTGAACCGGCTCATTCCCTGGTTGTTCTAAGTTGTTGAAAACAACTGGGAGTCAACGCTAGTCACCAGGAATGCTGTCAAATACCGTGGTAAGCCGGGACGACACCCGCAACGTCCGTGTCTCCACCGTTATTAGCCGAGCACTTTGAAGACACCCCCCACGGTTTGCCCCTGTGATAGGACGGTAGACGCGGCCCCAAATTAAGAACGGTAGCGTCACGGTTCGCACCGGTTGTGACAGGTATTGTCATGGTTTGAGCCGGTAAAGCCCCATTTTTACCCGAAAACTCGTTGCTACTTCGGTTGGGCACGGTAGAGGCCCGGTCTGCCCAGTTTAACAAATTCTGCACATGTATATATAACAATATGTAAAGTCTAGAAAAAACCAGGGCTATACCGGGGTAACATCGTTAAGGTGAGAATGCAATTCAATTTTTATGAAATGTGTCCCAGTGCATTACGGTATCGGGATGTACTGTGGCTACATAGGTATAGTCAGAACGAGGCTTAAACGTTCATAGGCTTAAAATGAGAGCATAAGATTCAAAATGTCAAGGAAAGAAGAAAAAAATAGGTCATTTCAATTTCAAACTTATTTTATGAAATTTCAAGATTCTATCTCTAATCTAACTCAAACGAGTGAAATAAGCTAGCTTCTTCCAACATTATTTCATTTTGCGTTGATATGCACCTTATCGACGCAAAATGTAATAATCGTATTATTACATCTTTATTACATTTTGTGTCGACGTTGGCGACGCAAAATGTAATAAAAAAAATCAAAATGTAATAATTATTACATTATTACAAAACGTGCTGCAACAATGCACTTTAATCCAATAAACCTAATGGATGCATACAATGTTCTTCGTTTTTTTTCAATCTAGGTATCTCGACTTTATTAATCTGATGTCCTATGATCTCCATGGCGGTTGGGAAAATGCCACAGGACATAATTCTCCTCTGTACAGCCGGGCAAGTGAGAAGGGAGAAGCGGTGTACCTTAATCTGGTAGGATAGTGTTTTTTTCATTTTGTCACAAAAGGAATCTAGTTAACCCTTAAAGCGCCAAACACGACTGCAGCAGACGACAGATTTTGCGACATTTTCCCAATTTTTGACAAAAAAAGGTATGATATTATATGAGAATCGTCTGCCAGCAGACGATTCTCATGAAATATCATGCCTTATTGGTTATTTTTGAAAAAGCGGCAAAATTTGAAATTGTCGTCTGCTGCAAATTATAGGTGGCGCTTTAAGAGTTAAAAATCAAGTATTGTGTAGTGATCAGTAAAAACCACAATAACACACTGCAGACCAATCCACGGCACCGTGAGTGAAGAGCCACAGAAAACCGACCGTCATAAAACACCAGGAAGACAATTAAAGTAAAGCAACCAGTTCTCTCTTCCCCGTCAAGTTGAATGCAAAACTAGATGGACATAAAGTACTGAATAACAAAACAAGAACCAAACACAGAACCCTCGCAATATTAGTCTATGTTTTTTTAATGTTTTTGTTGTTGCAAAAAGTAATCAGAGGTTTAAATTTCCACAGACGCTTGCAGTCTTGATTCGCACATTACATCTGTAGGTGAAAAAAAATTCTCAAGTTAAAGATTTGGGACATTTTGGACTGTGCCCTTATTCCTACAATACAATGAAGTAAACCACTAGACAACTTTTACATGTAACCTCCCACGTAGTCGGAGGGATATAGTTTAGGCGTTGTTAGTCCATCTGTCCATAGGTAGGTCCGTACGGAACCATACCTCAGTACCTATTGTTCAGTTTTGATACATTATTTAGTCGATATCCTTTTACCGCCCTTGTTCATGAATTTGTCAAAATTGACAATCATAGTGTACAAGCTGCAGTAAAACTCTAGAGATAATCCTGTCTCCTGATTGGCTCATTTTGTCTTTAAATATCTCTATGTCTACCTTAAAACCGATCTGCACTGGCCTACAAGTTAATATTGCATGAAAACGAGCTTAAAATAGTTTCCAGAAGTTAAAATGTTTGACACTTTTGCAATATAACCCTGTACAGAGCTAAAAAAAAAAAAGCATGATGAGTATGAAACTAGCATGGACTGCATGAAATTGACATGATTTGCTGTTCCACCTCAAACAGGTAAATTAAAGACTCATGAATGTTAACAACAGTTTTGTTTTGTTTGTTTATTTATCTTTGGCTAAATAAACAAAATGTAAACAGGTGTTTTATGATTTAATTTTATATTCCACATTCAGAGAATTTATATACATTTTAAATTACAAAATACTACATTGAAATATTTTAATAATAGTTGCTAAAACTTCTGAGAAAGTCCTTCAGTTGAACATGGCTTCAGCAACAAAAGTAAAGGTAGATTTTTTTTCAATCTTAGTTAAATAGACATAAAACAAAACAGTTATTGACTTCAATTTCAGTAGACATGAGGATTTATCTGCCCTTGAAAGTGATATTCACCTTGGCCTTGCGGTGAATTATCACTTTTTGGGTAGATAAATCCTCATGCCTACCTCATGGAAGTCAATAATTGTATAATATTTTAATCATGTCCCCTGTTAACTAGAACCTAGATGTGTGAAAATTATTTCCAAAATGTCTCAAAGTAATGTGTGTTTTCCTCCATTTTAGGATTGGGCAGCCAAATATTGGGTGGATAAAGGTACTCCGCCAAGCAAACTCATCATTGGTTTGGCTACATATGGACGCACGTTTGAGCTAGCCAACCCAAATAACAATGGTATGGGAGCCCCTGCTATAGGAAGTGGTGGAGCCGCAGGACAGTTTACAAGAGCAAAGGGATTTTTGTCTTACTATGAGGTGACACTGTTATCAATGAATTAAACGTCACTGTTACATGAATTGAAATCAATTTGCTTTCTGCTCGGTTCAGAAAACTTAGGCTAAAATTATTCTTCAGGATTCTTATGAATAAAACGCAACTCTACGTATTTCAAAAGAAGGTTCACTTGCAAAAAAGTAAGAGAGTATGTTCAGGAAATACTACAATCACAAACTGCAGACAAACCAAAAGGCACCGCGAGGAAGAGCCACACAGCAATCACGAGACACAAGGAAGACAAACTAAGCAAAGCAACCAGCTCTCTCTACCCCATCAAGATGATTGCAAAGCTAGAAATAAAGTAACGTACAACAAAAAATAGAACAATTACAGACTCCCACAATGGGAGTAACAATAAACAACAAGTCAACAACAACAGAGCCATCGTCTTAGAACAAACAGCAGCCTAAGCCGCAGGATGACTTGAATGCATTTTACTGGTACCAAACCTTCGCCCTAGATTCTACTGTTGTTGAAGTACAAGAAATGTTCAGCTCGCGTGAAAGCCTTCTAACTATTGCAATGTATCATCATGGAGAAACACTCTGATCAAATTAAAACACTGGGATGAAACAAAGAAAATGGCTCATGACTCACAGATAGTCAGAGCTGAAGAAAATCTCAAGTTGAGCCACAGTGGGCCAAGCTACAGATAAACGTCAGGCACCAACCCACCTATCAAAACTTTACGTTAAAGTTGCAAATTTAAGGAATAGTCAATAAGAAATTGACATCGTATGCCTGTCAAATCCCTTTTATTAGCAACACAGTATTACTTGACTTTTCGCTTACTGTAAAGGCCGCGCCTCATGAATGCGTAATTATGACTAGTCAACCTTAGGCATAGGTAAAAGCTGAAAAGGAGGCGTGGTTTTATTCAAAAGTCACCGTATCATCTTGTGACATCACATCAGTCATTATTTAGTCCTTAAAACGCCAGCAAAATAGCTGCATCTGAAAATGTCTATTTAACATAAGCAGAGAGGCAAACATTGTGGACCCAGATCAGACTGCTCCTCTGATCTGGGTCAACAGTTCAACTGGATATTTCTGACTTACAATTTGTTCGAATAAGGATTATCATTATTCAGTAAGTTATTACTTGACTTTTCGCTTACTGTAAAGGCGGCAACTTTAATATTCATATCTGGGCGTGGTTGGGCTTTTTTATCTGCTAAGTAAGGGAAATCAGGTTTTATTTATAATTTGGTAAAGAGTAAATAAGCTTTTTGTGCCGAGCAAACGTGCGTGCATTTCATGAAACTCCTAACCGTATACACACTAAACTCACATTTATTAACCCTTAAAGCGCACAATCACAAAATTTGTTTTTGTCGTCCACTTAAATATTTGAAGCCTCATAGACAAACAGTGTGGATCCAGATCAGACATAGACATTTTCAGATGCAGTTATTTTGCTGGCGTTTTAAGGACTAAATAATGTATTTTGCGTCTATATTGAGGTAATGACGCAAGATGATACAGTTACCTTTGAATCAAACCACGCCTCATTTTCAGCTTTCACCTATGTCTAAGGTTGACCAGTCCTAATTACGCATTCATGAGGCGCCGCCTTTACAGCAAGCGAAAAGTCAAGTAATATCTGTATATATTTGAAGTAGAGTGAAACGCTTCAGTAACGACAGCCTGATACTTGTCAGAAAGAGATAACATGACAAAGCAAATCTTCAACTCGTGGGACACAATTAGTACCCAAGAAAAAACAAATAATTTGTCTAAAAAGTTTAGATCCTAACCTAATAAATATACTCAGCGTCAATGAAAAGTTACCAGCATTAAAAGTTTGATATTTTAGAAAATATATAATACAGCTCCTTGGGTGCTGTTACGTTCATGTTTCTGGTCAACGACAAGCTGGTTTGGAGAGATAAAACAGTTCCAAGAGCCCTGGAACTATGGTGCACGTAATGCACGTGCATTTAATGTTTTTCGCAGTTTTAAAGAATTTGAAATCATCATTTTCAGAAGACAACGTGCCAGAACATGCCCTAAACATTTTCCTTGAAAACGCCACCAAAATGGTTTGGGTTATCCCATTAAATGCAAAAAATGGAGATCAAACTTTAAGGTAGCACCAAAACTTTGCATTTTCCTATGCAATGCAATGGAAACTATAGAGGTCCGTCAAGGAATGAGTATAATGCATTCGGGTGCGATGGATACCGTTTTCCATAGTTGTGATGCATTGGACTCTATGCCACAAAATTGAGTGTTGAAGTGTCCGCAGTTCTTCGTACAGAATGAACTAAATATTGTCCTATGTTAAGTGTATGTGATTTACTGGTAACTTTTCACTGACGTTGAGTATATGTTATACACAAACATCGCAAACCCTCTGTTATGACCACAAAAACACAAACGTTTCTGAACTTTTCATCGACTCTATATAATGCAATTACTTCTTTTCTTACAGATTTGTGCTTTATTAACGGTCAGTAATGCAAAATACACCTGGGACCCGGAACATAAGGTACCATATCTCGTGGTTGGCAACCAATGGATAGGATACGATGATGAACGCAGCATCAAACTTAAGGTAACAGCATCCATTAGAAAGCAATTAAGAATGGAGTGGCATATTACGTCGTTGAAATTCTCGTTATGCGTATTGATAAGTGCCTATTTATTTCTGGGGACCAAGGTGTCCAAATAAGTTATGTCACACACGTCGTTTGTTATACCCCCCGCAAACTTTGTTTGTGGTGGGTATACTGTTTTCACGTTGTCCGTGCGTGTGTGCGTGCGTGCGTGCGTCCGTAACGTTTTGTTTTTTTAATACCTTGAAGAGTCATTGCTGGATTTTCATCAAACCTTGCAAACATGTTCATATATGCAAGACAAATACTTTAGACAAAAAAGTAAGGGCTAGGGGTCAGTTCTATTAGAGTTATTTCCCTTTGTAGTTCTAAATGGCTTTTAATATAGGGTTTTATGCTTATGCTATTATAGGCCATACACGGGCCGATCAACTCCTACCACAGCTTTTGATGGAACACTTTGATACTTTGCCTATACAATGTAGACACATTGAACATATGCATGAAGGAGTTAACTTCAGAAAAATATTTTTTGACAAAATGACAGCTATGAGAACTTAGACAATTTTTCCCTAATAAGGCTTTTGTATATGCATATACGGTGCCTTCATGGGCCGATCAACTCCTACCACAGCTTTTCATGGAGCAATTTGATACTTTGCCTATACAATGCAGACACATTGAACATATGCATGTAGGAGTTTGGTTTAGAAAAAATAATTTTTGACAAAATGACAGCTGTGAGAACTTAGACAATTTTTCCCTAATAGGGCTTTTGTATACACTGAAGGACTTTAAAAACGCAAAAATCGAAATTCATAAAATTAACAACTTTTTAATGTATCAATTTTATTGAGATTTTGCAAAAATTAACATCAATATGTCAAGCAAAAATGATTTAAATTTCATATCAAAATGATAAATACTTTTTGAGCATCAAGTTATTAAAAGACAATACCCTTAGATTCTAAAAATGCAATTTGAAATTTGTCTAGAAATTGGACGTGATTTTAAGTAATTATATTAAAATATTTTTATTAAAAATCTGGATACAAATTACCCTTGGAGCCCCAGTTGTTGGCTGGCACTAATGGTAGCCAGCTGGAATGGATATCGTTGATGTAAATATCGTCGGTACACTCGACTTCTAGAAACGTCGAGTTGCCGTCTTGACGTCAGGTCATCATTTTGGTTAAACAGACCTGCGTCTGATATTGCCTGATACCAAAGTCGGAGGCGCTGTACAGTTAATGGAAAGCAATTATAATTTCACGTGACATCAGAAACACGCACCCCAGCTTTTAACATTCCAATTGCGCCAGGTCGTTCATGTTCAGACAAACGTGGCACGAATAATACCGCTACAAAACTAAAGCTACTGTGTTTTTTATACATGTATACTTACAAGCTATATGTGAAACGATCAAATATGTTGCTTCATTGATTCGTGGGGACGCCACGTGCAAAAAATAGAAAATCACGGATGCGTAGCTGGTGGTGGCCATTGTCTATAAAAACACCGGTTTTAGGTATAGATAGAGGCAGAGTGTCGTTTCCAGCCGATTTAACTTGTTAAAGAAGACTAAAAATGTTCTGGGTTCAAAAAATAATAATTTTCATTTTTTGCGTTTTTAAAGTCCTTCAGTGTATGCATATATGACTTTTGATGGAACAGTTTGATACTTTGCCTATACAATGTAGACACATTGAACATATGCATGAAGGAGTTTGGCTCAGAAAAAATAATTTTTGACAATATGACAGCTGTGAGAACTTAGACAATTTTTCCCTAATAAGGCTTCTGTATTATGCATAGATGGTGCCTTCATGGTCCGATCAAGTCCTACCACAGCTTTTAATGTAGCAATTTGATACTTTTGCTATACAATATAGACGCATTGAACATATGCATGAAGGAGTCTGGTTGAAAAAAAAATAATTTTTGACAAAATGACAGCTATTAGAACTTAGACAATTATTACCTGATATGACTTTTGTAACAGAATCTAGGGCGAAGATTTGGTGCCAGTAAAATGCATTTAAGCTCCAGGTAGCTTAGGCTGCTATATGTTCTAAGGCGGTGGTTCTGTTGTTGTTGATTTATTGTTTTATGTACCATGCTTCTGTGTTGGTCTTTATTTTGGTATGCATTACTTTATGTCCTTTCTAGTTAATAAGGCTTTTGTATTATGCATAGATGGTGCCTTCATGGGCCGATCAAGTCCTACCACAGCTTTTAATGTAGCAATTTGATACTTTTCCTATACAATATAGACACATTGAACATATGCATGAAGGAGTCTGGTTGGAAAAAAAATATTTTTTTACAAAATGACAGCTATTAGAACTTAGACAATTATTACCTTATATGACTTTTGTATATGCATGGATAGTGCCTTTATGGGCCGCTCAACTCCTACCACAGCTTTTGATGGAGCAATTTGATACTTTGCAGATACAATGTAGACACATTGAACATATGCATGAAGGAGTTTATAATTTTTGTTTGCACAGATTCTGCTGAAATCTTCTTTTCAAAACTTAGGTCTGCTGGTTTGAACTATAACTTGCCAAGTTTTTTCACTGAATCTTACTGTGCGGGGGTATCTAATAAGCATTGCTTACTGACTTTTTTCATTGCCATTGACTTCTTATGAAAGTAAGAAAGAGGGCCAAGATCAGGAATCGATACAATCAAGCACCGCACCTGACCCAGGATACCAATGGGAAAGTGACAACTATACAATTAGACATTACAAATGAGAGTCAAGAGGCCAGCCCCCTCCCAGTTGGCCACCACAAGGCATCAACAAACAGACGCACATGAAAGCAGAACAGGAACAAGACAGAAACAACACAACTGACCCACAAAAGAAGCACCGCCCCAGAACGGTCTGTAAAAATATTCCACTGGAGGGCCCAACCTGGTTTCACGGTGCGCCAACCTCACCCTTAGTTCATATGTGGATGAAAAACTACTGAAATATTTGAGCCGTGGCATGGGATTTCCAACAATGTGGTATGTGCGATCAGCAAAGCCTCAGATCAGCCTGCGCATACGCGCAGACTGATCAGAGCCTTTGCTAGTCGCTTAAATATTATATGAGTGTAAAGTTACTGACTGAACATCATTTGGAGTTTCTAAGCTTAAAAGGAGGCCGTACAGGTTTGTCTGTGTCTACACTCGCCAAAATGCCACATTTTTGGAAATCACATGACATGGCTCATTTTTTCTGAATCATAAACACAGCCATTTCAGTGCCCCCTTTCAAAAATCCTACCAAACGTGAACACGGGGTCCAAATTGACCATGCACATAAGGCCTTCCGCTCCATAGACTTCTAATGTAAACACTTAGACTCAAAATCAACAAACATATGCTCAAGCGAACGTATCAAGCGCAAAATTATATTTAAATGAGGTAAATGTGATAACAAGTCAGTTTAACATGACAAACGTCTTTGAATGTAGCAATGTTTTGTGATCCTCTAACATAAATCCTGCCAATAATGCTCCAAAAGTCCACATTGACCAAGCAAAACCTGGTGGTCATTTGTTCCCAATACAATGAGTAAAAATCGTCTCTGAATAATAAGGCCAACAGCTTTTATACGTGATATGTGTAGATTATGTTTTGTTGACTGTCATATCAAATCGTCGCATATTTGATTAAAACTAATCATCACAGAGGAAATGGAAAACCACCGACCTAAGGGCAAATTATTAGTAGTTACAAACCGCCAACCAAGTATATTTTGTGGTCCCAGTCAACAGCTATTGTCATGTCTAGATGGTCAGTTAACCTAACCACACATTTTTCCTGAGCAGTAAACCAGTATTTCGTGTACATACTTTCGCTTGTAACTGACAGCAACCTTTCTTGAACGAATCAGAGTAAGGCAGGAGAATGACTGTATAAATTATTTTATGATCAATCTCCACGAAAGTATGGCCAAACAAAACCTGGTAGTCATTTGTTCCCAATACAATGAGTAAAAATCGTTTCCGAATAATAAGGCCAACAGTTTTTATACGTGATATGTGTAGATTATGTTTTGTTGACTGTCATATCAAATCATCGCATATTTGATTAAAAATAATCGTCAGAGGAGATGGAAAACCATCGACCTAAAGGTAAATGATATTAAAGCTGCATAGTCTGTAACTTTTGATCTTCTAATTTTAAAAATAATGTTTTTATTTTTCAAGAACACAGTAAAAATACTCAAATTCAGGTAAACATTTTACCATTTTCGTAAATCTTAACAAGTTATCACTATCAAAACAACTGCATTTATGTTAAAATCCAACGGTCTATAATTATTGGAGGGACGCAAATAATTACAAACAAGAGAAAAACACACCTATTTGATAAGATAATTCACTTTTCCAAGCAGTTTTCAGCTGTACTGAACATTTTTATTGTGAAAACATAGCTTAATTCTACTTTTACAAATGATTTATTTTTCGAAAAATGTTCATAGTTACAGAGTATGCAGCTTTAGGTAATTACAAACCGCCAACAGCTATGGTCGTGTCTGGATGATTAGTTCACCTAACTGGACATTTTTCCTGGACAAGCTTGAATAAGCCGTTAACCAGTATTTCGTGCACATACAAATGATCATACTCAAATACAACACCATTTGTTACTGATCTTCCAAAAGCTTTGAAGCGTGACTCTATTTACAATATCATGTGTTGTTCTAGGAAAAAAGGTTTCAGGCATTTATTTCCATTTATTATAAAAGCTTTGACATACACATATGTTCCAACCAGACTGGCTCATTTGACGCATTCTGCATCAATCGTTTGAAATAGAAAGACCAAAAGGTCATTGGTCAGAGGTCGTGGTACATCTATAGCCTTACAGTTTATATGTCGTATATGCAATGTCGATGCTATAACGCCATGTACCCGCTGGGTATTATTTGTAATTGTCCCAAAAATGGTAAGCTAGGCACAAATCATTCAATAATATGATTATGACTATTACTTTTAGCTCAATTACATAAAAGATAAAGGTTATGGTGGTGCTATGGTTTGGAATGTGGCCCTGGACGACTTCAGGCCGTCTTGCTCTTCATCGAAGGTCAAGTACCCCTTGATGAGCTTAATGAAAGATATCCTAGAGAATTATAGACCTACAACCAATATACCTGATACCACTTCTCCAACCACTGGCGCGCCAACAACGGAAAGGTCTGGAGGACCTCCAACCCCGACACCCATAACTGACGCAAGCACAACCCAAGAGCCCTCTACTGAAGCACCCACAACTCAAGCACCCACAACTCAAGCACCAACGACAGGAATAACTGACAAACCTGATACAGGTACTGGCCTGCCAGTCAAGAGTGGCAGTGACGTCATGTTTGTTTACAACGTATTAGGGACTTGGAATCGATAGATCACTTGTGTATTAATCCTATCCCCAGGATAGGATTAATACACAAGTGATTTATCGATTTGCATTAGCTCAAATGAAGTGTACACGTTAGTGTTTTACTTAGCAATTGTAAACAAAGTATTACGTTACTGTCACTCTTGGTTGGCATGACAGTAAAATATCGTCCCTTTTAGTGGCAACTTTTGTCGTCTGCTGATAACATTTGAAAACAGTTTGGACCAAGGTCAGGACAGACAGAACACTGGTCCTGATTTGGATCCATTCAAACCGATTGACACTCTGATGGTGTAAGATATTTTGAAAATTTATTTTGAAAAAGTCAGCAGACGACAAGAGAAATCTGAAAAAAAAATACCCAGCATGTAAAGAGGCAAAACTCTTACCTAAAATGAGATGCCTTGTTATATTAAGGCCTGAAATCTCCCTACAAATCAATTGTCAAATTTTCACTGTGATTTTTGCAAAAAATTTAGTATAGTTATATCTTATTCAAAAACATATTTAATGATGTTCAAAACGAGGGTAAAGGGAAGATAAATCCAACTTAACATAACTACTCTGAAAATTGTATTTTGATACAATATCAATTGAAGCGATTAGAAACATTTTTTCCTTATTTCCACAACATTTAACAGTGCTCAACATCAAAAATGTAAAGTAGATTTATCTAACAGTATCTGATTCAATCTGTCTGATCAGTAATCCTGCGCACTATTTAAGTGGCAAAATGCAAAATACTTCTGGTTGCAAATAGGCAAACAGGGACGCTTCGATGTTTTTCGTATAAAAGTATGTTCCCCACCTTGACCCACCTTACCACTAACATATGTTGTTTAAATGCATTAAAGACGTTTACCTTTTAAAGGATTTGCTGGGTCAAGGAAGGGAACATACTTTTATACGAAAAATGAAGCATCCCACTTTGTCTATTGAGTCGGGAGTATTAACTACATTATGCATGCTTAAATCATGCGCAAGCATACCGATCAGACACTCCGAATCAGACATTGTTAGATGAATCTATTTTACATTCTTTGATGATAAAGCTCAGTTGTAGAATTAAAAAAAAACTTACTTTTTCGCCATTCAACTGATTAACATGTATCAAAATACAATTTTTGGAGTAGTTAAGTTAAACCATATTTATCTCTCCTTTGCCATCAGTAAGAAAATAATTAAATATGTTTTTGAATAATTGATATGTATTTCCATTCATAGTCACAAAAATTATTGCAAAAAAGCACAGTAGGAACATTAGTAGTAATAGATGGCACTCTGGGCCATTTTTTAAGCCTGAAAAGAACTTAGAATTTTCCTGAAAAATTCTAAGTTCTTTTCAGGCTTAAAAAAATGGCCCTGAGTGCCACCCATTACTACTAACATTTGACTTTTCACAAATGACTTTTAGGGAGATTTAACGCCTTAAAGGGACATCTCTTTTGTAGCAGTCAACATTTTTGAACGTTGTTTTTTTCTTGACGAAACAAAAATTGCTGTCTCACTATATGGGCCTCGTTATAGGAAAATGTTTTCTGTGGGATTTTTGAGGTTTCGTGTCCCAGTGAACTGCTATAGTCATGTTGAATTGGTCAGTTTACCTAAATGGCACTTTTTCCTGGGCAAGCTTGAATAAGTGGTTAACCAGTACTATGTGCACATAGTTTTGTTTTGTAACTGACAACTGGCCTCGAGGTGATAAAATTTTTTCATTCTCAACTCAGCTGAGCACGAAATTTATCCTGTTCATAAATGTTAAAATGCAAACAATTGTTGCATTTTTACATTTATTAGCATGATAAATACAACATCTGAGAGACTTAAAGCAAGAAACTTCTTGATTTGTCGGTATTTTATTTTATGAGCAGTTGAAATTTCATGCTCAGTTGAGTTGAGCATGAAAAAAGTTTTATAACCTCGGGGCCAGGCACTTATATGAACATAAAAATTGCAGACCAGCCTGCGCATTCTCAAAGTATGTTGCATGCCGTAAGTTATCATATGAGGTCGCGTCTGAGAGTGAAATAACACTATGCAATAAAATCTGTAAACCACTAGTGGTTTATCGATTTACGGGAAACGTTATGACGTCCATAACAACGTTGCGTACATAATGACAAAAGTATAACGTTTTTACGCCAGAAATGAGATTTCAAAGTATTTGTCATTAGATAAATAGAATCTAACATTCGTGCTCCTGTATTATTGAATTTATTAAACTCGTTGCGAAAAAGTAATAAAATGCTCGGCAAGCCTCGCATTTTATCACTTTTCCCCAACTCGTTTAATAAATTCAACAAAACATGAGCACTCATGTAAGATCCTCTATTTACAGGACAAAGATAGAGATAAAATTATGAAACTCAAGATAGTCGTTGACGCTAAAATACATAGTCACATATTGAAACTCCTAAAGTAAGTAAGGGTGCAAAGATCAGGAATCGATACAATCAAGTACCACACCTAAGACAGTATACCAATGGGAAAGTGACAAACTGACAGTTAGAAACCACAAACGACAGCCAAGAGGTCATCCCTACCCCAGCAGGTGGCCACAAGGCACAAATAAACAGACGTGCACAAAGGCATAACAAACGCAAGACGCAAAAAACATAAAAGATCCACATAAGAAGTACCGCCTTAGAACGGTCAGTAAAATATTTTACTGGAGGGCTTAAACCAGTTTCACAGCGCAAACTTCCCCCTTAATTCTGATGTGGACTGGGACACATAAGGGAAAGTGACAAATCACAACAAGCACGGCAGCCAAGAGATCAGCACTTTCCCAGCAGGTGACCACAAGGCTACAAGGAACAGACAATTAAGCACAACACATACCAAAATGAAGCATAACTAACAATAACGATCGACAAAAGAAGCACCGCCTTGGAACGGTCAGTAAAAATACTTTTACTGGAGGGCTTAAACCAGTTTCACGGCGCCAACCTCACCCTTAATTACAACAGTAACTAAGACAGCTATTGTGATGAGTCGTATTACTTGACTTTTCGCTTACTGTAAAGGTGGCGCCTCATGAATGCGTAATTAGGACTAGACAACCTTTGGCATATGTAACAGCTGAAAAGGAGGCGTGGCTTTATTCAAAAGTAACTGTATCATCTTGCGCCATTATCTCAGTATAGACGCAAAACACATTATTTAGTCCTTAAAACGCCAGTAAAACTAACTGAATCTGAAAATGTATAATTAATATAAGCATAGAGGCAAACATTGTGTACCCAGATCAGACTGCTCCTACAGGAGCAGTCTGATCTGGGTCCTAACTGTTTGTCTATGAGGCTTCAAATATTTTAGTGGACGACGAAAATACATACATTTTGTGATTATGCGTTTTTAGGGTTAATAAATGTGAGTTCAGTGTGTATACGGTTAGGATTTTCACGAAATGCACGCAAGTTTGCTCGGCTCAAAAAGCTTATTAACTCTTTACCGAATTATAAATAAAACCTGATTTCTCTTCCTTAGCAGATGAAATAGCCGAACCACACATATTAAAGTTGCCACCCTTACAGTGAGCGAAAAGTCAAGTAATACATAATAGTCTTAATCAGATTAGCTTTTAAATATGAGCCTCGCGCAAGAAACCCTACCTTCTGCTCAGCAACAGAAACTGGCTAGACTGTGAAAGTTTAGCTTGAAGCAGATTTTATTTTCGTGAAACTTAAAGCTGCATAGTCTGTAACTTTTGATCTTTTAATTTTAGAACTAATGTTTCGACTTTTCAAGAACACAGTAAAAAATACTAAAATTCAGGTATACGTTTTGCCAATTTCGTAAGTCGTAACAAATTATCAGTATCAAAACAACATCATTTATGTTAAAATTAACTGTCTATAATTATTGGAGGGACGCAAATAATTACCAACAAGAGAAAACACACCTGTTTTATAAGATAATTCACTTTTCCGTGCATTTTTAAGCTATAGTGAACAGATTTATTGTGAAAACATAACTTAATTCTACTTTTGCAAATGATTTAAAACGAAAATAAAAAAAAATCGAAAAATGTTCATAGTTGCAGACTTAGTCTCTTTAAAGGAAAAGTTTACGGATGGATGACAGACAACGGACAAAGACAGTTCACAAAAGCTCTCACATTTAGCGGTTATCTCTGGTGAAATCAAATGCATTTTTCTTTAGATCATTTATTTGTGTAAACAGTGTAGACCCTGATTTCGTCTGGATCATCACTGTTTGCTAAACTTTGCATTTAGGAGTTATAGGCGCGTTGCTGAATTTCATATAAGTCTTACTTTTTGAGAAAACTTATCTTATCGTCATAAAGGATGAAACCGGTCTCAAATCAAAGCTAACTGCCCCTACTTTAATTTTGATTGGGTCGTACGTTCGAAAATTGGTAGTGTCATATTAAAAAAGGGGGAGGTAACTCTATCCTTGCAAAAAAGGGAATTGTGAAGTACGAATTTCAAAAAGATTTCTTGCAGTTTAAAAACATTATTTTCTCGTAAATTATTTTATTTTCTAAAATTAATTTCACATTTGTTTATTTTTAAATCAAGCTTGACTTTTTTTCTGCATTTGCAAATATAACTAATGAGAAATAATTCTTACTACCCTATAAAATAGAACATTTCCTCGATATCGTTTCTAATAATACCGTTATTTTAGTACAAAAACGTACAACTTGATCAATTCTAAGAAAAACATAATTTTGCTTTTCAAAAACATTATTAACTCTGTTTTCGTGCATTTCACCAATTCATTTGATATACTTTTAGGAGCAGTTTCTGAATGCTTTTGAGAAAATTTAGCTCATCGTCCTTAAGGATGAAACTAGTCTTCAATTAAAGATAAAAGTCTATATTTAATTTTTGATTGGGTCGCTCGCTCAGAAGTGAGCATCGTCATTTTGAAAAAAGGGGAGATAACTCTATATACACAGAAAACGAAGTACGAATTTTAAAAGTATCGGGTATGGACTTTTTTCTGAAGACATAGGGTCTGACACCTTTTTATGGTAATTTGCTATGCTTAATCCGAAAACCAATGTTTGCAAGCTGAGAAATGGCGTCTTATTGAGCTTAGTTGCATGTTTTTAAGATCACCGCCAGAATCATACAGAATCTTACAATTGTTAATGATTCATTGTTTAATGGTGGGAATCCTCGGAATTTTTGTGAGGTTCTGTGTTGGTCTTTGTTTTGTTATGCATCTCTTTGTGTTCTTTCTAATTTTGTTAACACCTGGACAAGGAAGAGAATAATTTTTGCTTTGCTTAAATTGTCTTCCTGTTGTTTATTGACTGTAAGTGTTCTGTTACTCTTTCTCGCCATAACGTGGGTTTATCTGCAGCAGTGACTTTGGTATTTCCTGTTTTTGCTCACTTACATTTTGCTTATCTAGTGTCCAGCTATTATAATGAATGTTTCATTCATAGCACTGACTAGTTTCAAGCTTTTCAAGTGATAAACGAGAAATGAGTTTTTTAGAATCGGCATGTTGCTTTGATTTTACTGTCGTCATGATGTCCATTCTTTCTAGCATTACCAACAAAATGTGTTACATTATCTATTTATCAAAAGTAAAAGCATTTAAATTCCTTAGTACCCCAGTGCTGATTTAGACCAGCCTTGCGTCTCCAGAACAACTTCTGATGGGCGTCAAATCGTTTTCTGGGACCACCTTCAATAGGTAAAAGTATTGTCCTGAAAATAACCACATTTGTGCTATGTGAAACTGTGTGGTTTCCATGGCAACCAATAACGTGCTTCAAAACAGTTGTGTATATCCGTACAAATTACTTATATCTCAGCAGAAACTCATTCTAAAGTACTAACTCGATAAAAAATAAAGGTAAGACATAGCAGCTTCATCCAGCGGTAATGTATGCTAATTATAAAATTTGCATATTCAGGAACATTAATGAATAGAAAAATCATAAAAAATAAGAGGGTGTACGCACAAAGATACTTGCGTCTCACCTCCGAATTATTATAGGCAACCATACTTGGTACCAAATAATTGCCAAAGCTCTGCACTTTTACCAAATGGTCCAATGGCATTATACAAATTTTCTAACATTCCAATTCATAAATATTAACTTAAATATTAGAAATAAGAGAAAATTATGGGGAAAAAACTTACAAAATTACGCATATGTCTGCTGCTAGTTATCCTACTCTTCTAAGCTTGTTCTCAAATTAAAGCCTAGAACTAATTTTTATCTTTCTGTGCTCTTCTTTCTTTTTAATGTTTTCTTATATATTCATGAGTATGAGCAGTTGTATATTCATCATTGAGCCAACTAGCTATATCTCAACTTTTATTTGGTATCATGTTTGGTAGTCCAGGATATATAGCAGCTTAACACTTTCGCTGCCAAACGCTACTGTAGTCGAATTTACCGTTCACTGCCAAACTCCACTACAGTCGAAATTTAAAGGCACAGTTGATAGCTGTCTATTTTTAACCGTTGTAAGTGACGCAAATCTGTGATCTTTATTTCAAAATGTTCAGGGGGCATAATAATATCGTATTATGGATTTTTTTTACAAGAATGGACTTTAAAAAATGTTCATAATGTCATTAGATTTCGCGGAAATCAAAAGTATAGAAAACATGTCCATGGGGATGACATACAGGACGCATTAAGCCCTTTAACTGCTATATTTTGATTCATTTCTGATGACAAATATATCGGAATAAATCCTTATGTTTGATACTTGATGTAGATGGATGTTTTATCTATTTTTTGCATAAAATAGTTGTTTATAGGCATTTTTCATATTTCAATATGGCTTCCAAAATTGCCGCGAAAGGTCACGTGACTATATTTTTATTATTGGTTCAAACATATCTTTTATATATTAGCAACATTCTGTGAAAGTTTCGCAGTGATAGGTTGAATGGTTCTGGAGATTCTCTGTGTTGAACCCATATACCGTCAATATTCAGGAGTCATTGAAGCATGTGTGGCACTGAGGTATTGGTTTTTGGAGGTGCTTGGCAGCAAAGTGTTAAATATAGGTTATTTTGTTGGTCAAACCACTCTAATGTTCTACTGTTATTGACTTATTCTTATGTGTTTTTTAATATTCGTGAATATTAAAATTAGATATTTCGAAAATATATAATCATAGGGTCACATACCTTTATCTCAACTTTTATTTGGTACCAATACAAGTTTTGTAGTCTATGACAGTAAGCAGCTGACGTAGAGGTAATTTTGTAGGGATACCACCTTATTTATACGACCAATTTTGTCTTATTTCTTATGTTTTCATTAATATTTATGGATATTCAAACTAGATTATTTGTATATTTAATCATTTTCGACAAATGAAAATGTTTCAACTTTAATTTGGTACCTAGGTTTGAAGTTAATCATAGTTAGCAGCTGACTTAGAGGTTATTTTGAACGTATACCACCTCTATTTTCTACAATTTCCTCTTATTTCTTAAGTGTCCATTAATATTCATGAATATTCAAATTAGACAATTCGGACATTTAATCATTTAGGTCAAAATGCAATGTCCTAACTTCGATTTGGTACCAAGTTTTGCAGTCTACGATAGTTGGCAGTAGACATATAAGTAACTTTGTAGGTATACCCTCTTATTTTTTCGACCAATTTTCTCTTATTTCTCATGCTTTCATTAATATTCCTGAATATTTTAATCAGTAATTCGTATATTTTATCATTTTGATCAAATGGTCTCAACTTTTATTTGGTACCAAGTTTTGAAAGATAGAATCTTTAGCAGCTAGCGTCGTGGTGATTTTGTAGGTATTCCACCTTAATCTTTCTACCAATTTCCTCTTTTTTCTTATGTTTTCATTAATATTCATGAATATTCGAATTAGATAATTAGTATATTTTATCCTTTTGGTCAAATGGTTATGTTTCAATTTTTATTTTGTACCAAGTCATGTAGTATTAGATAGCTAGCAGCTGATGTAGAGGTAATTTTGTAGGTATACCCCCTTCGACCAATTTTCTCTTATTGTGTATGTTCTCATTAAATTCATGAATATGCAAATTAGATAATCCGTATATCTATTCAGTTGTTTATTTTGCCAATGTCTCAACTATAATTTGGTACCAAGTTTCGTAGTCTGGAATGATAAGCAGCGACATATAGGTAATTTTGTAGGTGACATCCCTTAATTTATTCTGCAATTTTTTGTCTCATTTCTTATGTTTTCATTAATATTCTTGAATACGCAAATTAGATAATATCAATATCAAATGATTGCGTCCTAATGCTGTGTCTGAAATTCTATTTTATCCATTCAAGAACTCGTACTTTTGTGCGAGTAAAATAAAAGATAAAAGTAGAGAAGCAATATTTCAAGGGGGTACTTAACGACACTCATCTATGCTGGTTTTAAATAATTTCTAGTACCAGAGTTACCTCCCCATTTTATAAATGACGATACTCGATTTTAACGTACGATCCTCACAAATTGATAGTACAGATACATTTATCTTTAATAGAGGCATGTATCATCATTTAGGACGATAATGTATGTTTTTCTCCAAAAGTAAGCCTTATAATCTCCTATGCTCGGATCAAGTGTATTGGAAAAATGCATTAAAACGCTGTTTTTTTCCACACAGGGTGGCAACTTTAGAAACAAATTTCTGAGACGTGAGGCATATCACGATGCCGCAAATACTGTTTTTGAAAAGCGAAAAGATTATTGTTTTATAAATTATGAAGATTTACGGGTTTTAATTAATTATAACGGTATTATAAGGAACAATATATAGGCAAATATTCAATTTTATAGGGTTGTAAGAGTTATCCCTCAAAAAATACTATGTCCAAATTTTTAAAAAAATCAATAAAATTCATACAAATATAAATGACAGTAAACTGCCTTATAGAAAATAAAATAATTTGCTAAAAAAGAATGATTTTAGTCTATAATAAATCAGTTTAAAGCCCATACTTCACGTTTCCGCATTTTTAGAAACATTGAGTTACCTCCCCATTCTTTAATATGATGCTATCAACTTTTTGAGCGAACGACCCAATCAGAAATAAGGTAAAGACATTTATCTTGAATTTAAGACCTGTTTCATTCTTTAGCACGATGAGGTAAGTTTTTTATTTCGAAAATCTGAATTTCAGAAACGCGCCTTTCTCTAGTATACAGACTAAATAAAAGACTTTCTCCATATGCAGACCTTTAGTTAAAAGTGTGTAACAGAAAAATAAGTTTCTCATTTCTCCACCAAAACATATGCTGTGGGAGCTCAAAAGAACCGTCCCAATGGGACGGTTCTTTTGAGCACGCAAAACATATGCTAAAAACTAAAGGTGAGAAAAAAAAACAATTTTACCTTGAAAAAAAAATGTTTATATCTCTGCATATGAGACAAGTACCTAAATTTCCTCAACCCAGGGGGGGAGGGGGGGTACTCCCCAGGGGGGGGGGGTACTCTAATTTTTTCCGCATACGTAGGCTCGGACCCAGCATCTACCATTCACCCCAAAAAAATATCAGGAATTTCAGGCACCCCAAAAAAATATTTGAAATTTTAGCAACCCAAAAAAAATATCCCAATTTTGTACCATAACCTTAAAAAAAGACCCTAAATTGCATAGAAATGACCCCAAACTAGCCCAATTTTGTGATGACCCCCAAAAAATATCCACAAAATCTTCATACCCCCAAAAAATATTCGTTTTTCTGAAAACCCCAAAAAATATTGAAATTCAGAAATTTGAACCCAAAAAATGGACCCAGCCTACGTATGTGTGAAAATATCAGAGTAACCCCCTGGGCTCCTCAACTGCTTCAATTCTTGCTGTACCTGTCTTGCAGAGTTTTGTAGCAACAAGCCAGATGGTCTATACAGCAATCCACATGATTGTAACCTATTCTATAGTTGCTCCGGTGGTGTAACTCATGATATGAGCTGTCCAGGTAGTCAGTACTTTAATCCAGAATACAAATATTGTGATTGGCCGGGAAATGTCGACTGCAAGTAAGTAAACATTACTCAATATTTCTTTACTGTCCCGCCAGCCAAAAGTGACAGTGACGTCATGTTTTGTTTACAATGTTATCAGACCTTAGGATCGATATATCACTTGTGTATTAATCCTATCCGCAGGATAGGATTAATACACAAGGGATATATCGATTCGCATTTGTTCATTTGGAGTGTACCCGTTAATGTTTTACTCACAATTATAAACAAAATATGATGTCACTGTCACTCTTGGTTGGCACGACAGTAATTACCAATATTTATCACGTCGCGTCTGTGATTTATATATACACCTTATTATAATAGTAATTGGGTCTGGTGTACTGTATCACGTCAAGTGGATGAGGTCATACCATCGGATTCGCGTCTTGGGTGATCCGATGGTATGACCTCATCCACGAGACGTGATACTGCACGTCAGATCAAGTTACTGCCATAATAATATGTTAATTATACACCTTTTTCTGACATTATTTTGATTTTATAAATTTTTTTGGTCTTTAATCCAGAAAAAATGTGGAAATGTTTGCCTTTAGGTTTCGTCACATCATATTATCCTCGAGCATCCTAATATCGTGGCAATAACGCGTGACGGCTTCACGTGATGTAAACAATGAACGGGCCTTATCAAATCTGTCGTAGAAATCTTTATCTGTCATTGCACAATGTACCTAGGATAATCAAAAACAAAAATATATGGAATAATGATAAATAATTTACCTTTTTATTGCATCGCTATCCTTCAGCATCAAAAAGCATCCGTATTGTAAGTTCGTGGTAAAGTTTCCATGTCAAATTACTCCAACTTCCGGTTTTTGAAGCGACACTTTTTTTAGGCCAATGAAACAAAATTATTGTTTAATGTAACTTATTAACTCAACTTTGGCAAATTGAAAACCTTTTAAAGATTTAAAAATATAAAAACTTTGAAACTCTTAAAATATCATAAACACTATTTACATGGCTCAATTATATAGAAGTTACTCTTCTGAACCAGGGGAACAATGAATGCAGTAAAATGGATCTCCACTCCTTACAGATCTCTTATCACTGCAGTATACAAGGTGAACCCAGTGGGAGCACAATGTACACTGAGCCCACTTCGTAAAAACAAGTGACACACATTGAACTAATTCTTTTGGCTGGTAACGTTTACACACACAGCACTTTTCTGACTCAGGCATATTTTCCTCCTCCTCGCTTTGTGAACTTTCACTATCGATATATACATAAGATGTTCCAGGCTTTGGGGATGCTTGCACTATTCTTGATTTATTTATTTTTTTCTGACCTTTTTCGGTGCTTGACTTGGATTTTTTGCTTGACTTAAGAGTTTTACCCTTATTAAAGACACTACTTGCATGCTTTCTTTTGACATTTTGTTTCTTCAAAGTTGATGTTGATTGTTCTCTGTAGCTAGCCAAATTAGACTGAATTGGACTTTCTGTTATAGGTTTTCCTGCCACAACTTCACTAACATTTCTCCTTTTCTTAATGTTTTCATCCTTCTGCCTTTTAGTATCCAATAGTTGTTTCAGTTTGGAGTCAAAAATATCATCATCATAAACTGCATCATTTTCATTTAGCTGCTTATCTACAGTAGTATTCAAGTCAACTACATCAGAAGATACATCTGCTTGTGAGCTATCACTATGTAATTCATTATTTTCAATATTTAAACCTTGTTTGTCACTTTCACTTGCAATGCAAAATACTTCAGCTGGTATTAAACTTTCTTTATTGATGGCTGTGCTGTCTAGCGGATATATACCAGTTCTCATGAAGGCTGAGTGCAAATTGTCTGCTGATAATGCTTTGGAATAGACTTTACAAGATAATTCACAAATATTGTACCTGGTTATACTAGCTGATGTTTCTCGCATAAATTTATGACAGGTTGAATTATACATTCTCTGAAAAGGTCCATAGCAACCGACATCAAGAGGTTGGAGAATGTGTGAGCAATGAGCTGGTAAAATGAAGAGTATGATGTTTTGCTGCTTTGCCCATTCTACAAGATCCAGAGATATATGGGATTTATGACCATCCAAAATGATAAGAAGGTGTTGTTCACTATCTCGCTGGGGTAAGAACTTTGTAAGATGATGCTGCATGTAATATCTAAAAACATCTGTATTCACCCATCCTGAATCAGACATCATGCCATCAGCTCCCGGTGATGAATTCTTCATGAGGTCAGGAACAAATCGTTTTCCCGCGAAGACAAAGAAAGGAGGAACAGCTACACCACTTGCCGAGCCACACCCAATTATTGTAGTCGTTTGTCCTTTCTGTGAAACTACTGATGGCGGATGAAAATCAGTGCCAGCAACAACAGAAGGTGGGGTATGATTTTGCATAACACCTTTCTCATCTATGTTATAGATCAAGTGGGGTTTGTCCCTAAGGTTGTATTCACATACTACAGATGCTGAAGCTGATTTAGCTCTAACTTTTTCCAATCCTCTTGGTTTCAATACCCGAAGCTGTGGCCAACGCTTAATAAACTTATTGAACCAGTTCAAAGTGAAGGGATTCTCCTTTGTCCGTTTCCCAAGTTGGATAGCATAATCTGTGGCAATGTCACACACCTCCTGTCTGATATACCCATAACCATATTTGGCCATGACTTGTAAATGAGATGCTAACTTTTCTTCTTCTGAAAGGGAAAGGACAGGAATGCGGCCAGTAGTCGCAGTATCAATATTGATTCTGCCGATCACACGATCACGAAGAGTTTGCTCTGGAACTCTGTAAACTTTAGATGCTTTATAGACACTCAGATTGTCTTCTTTAACAGCTAAGTATGCCTTTGTAAGGGATGTTGGTGAATACTGCCTCCTTGAAACATCATGCTGAGGTATGGGCTGAAATGAAAAGAGAGGACTCATAACTTACCCTGGAAAAAAGGGAAACAGTATACTCACCTTAAATCTGTGTAACCAATCAAAACAAAGAAACTTTCTATGGTAAGTACAATGTATATCAATAATAGTGAAAAGGGTGTCCTTTAAATGGGCCTATATAGCATACCACACTCAGAATATGGTTGCTTGAGCTGTCTTTACACATTTAACTAGGTGATATTCGATTGCAAACTAATTGAAATTATTTAGAAAACTGCTAAAATATCTAGTCAATTAAAACGAAAAATTAAATTTGCTTGGCCTTAAAATTACAGCCTCGCTTTCATATCCGGCCTTGGAAAGGTCACATCGTCTGCTCTGTAAACAAACAAACCTGGTGCAATACTTTGGAGCTTTATAGCGGGAATTTTTCACGCGCTATTAAAAGGGAATAGTAAATTATCATTATTTTAGAGAGGTGAGTAGTAAATTTAATCTGGCTTACCTGTTTGAAGCGCATTTTGATTGAACCTTCTTGATTTCAACGTAAACAAACCGCTGTCACTTTTTGACGTAGCTGGCACGCGCAAAAGTAACACGCGAGGCGAGAGGTCACGAGAATAATGGAAGCCACGAACTTGGAATTCCCACGATGTTAGGATGCTCGACGATACGTGACGTTACGTCATTATGTTTTCTGTCTCTGGTTCCATGCTTACCTTATGTAACGACGCAGCAAAAGCAGGTAACCGACGTTAGCCTCTCTTTTAAGGATATTGATATGGAATCAGAAAACCTCAGTGTGTAGATCAGGCTTTCTGTATCGGATGGCCAGAAAATAGACAGTTCAAAAGTCGTATCATTTATAGGTTTATAATAAAACGCTATGCAATAAAATCGATAAACCACAAGTGGTTACCAGATTTTCGGGAATCGTTATGACGTCCATTATAATGTTGCGTAAAAGATGGCAAAATATTGACGTTTCCACGCCAAAATGCGATTTTAATTAATTTTAATGACATTTGATAAATAAAATCTATCATTCTTGCTCCTGTATTATTGAATTTATTAAACTCGTTAGGTAAAAGCGATAAAGTGCTCGGCAAGCCTCGCATTTGCTCTCTTTTCCTCAACTCTTTTAATAAATTCAAAAAACAAACATGAGTACTCATGTAAGATCCTCTATCCTATATTTATTTTATACATGTTAACTCTTTCCCTGCAAGTGGTATTTTTTATCTGCTGAAAACCTTTGCGAACAGTTTGGAGCCAGATCAGGACAGACAGAATGCCATTTGACACGCTTTTGTTTGATTTGATTATTTACATCCAAGTTATCATTTTTTCGGTCGTGCCAGGACAGGTCGACTTCCTGTGTTAAACCAGTATTAAGCAGGGATAAATGTCTTGCTCATGGAAACAATAATGTGCCATGGGTGAGCCACGCACCTGTAAACCTTCAATCTCAAGTCAAGCTCTCTACCCCTGAACCACTGCGTTCCCCATTTGACACTGATAGTCTAATATTGTTCCTGAATGAATAGTTTTGAATAAAACAAAATCATTTTGGAACTAGAAATGTGTCCATTGGACATGGATGCCACCGCTGTTGCTAAATTTGCATGTTCTCAGAATGAGAAAAATGACTTTTTTGATGCACAAACGGCAATAACTCTTGAAGGCATGGTGCTATTAGGCCCGTTATCTAACTTGAAGAAGACATTGTTAAACTAAACAATGTGACCAAGTTTCATAAAATTCGAATCTAACTATTCTAGTAAGAGAGTAGACGTTGTTGGTCTGACGAACGGAGGGACATACAGACGGACTGGGTTAACACTAAAGTGTAATGCCCCAGCTATTGTCAAAGCAGAGGCTTAAAAACATCAGCAGACAACAATAAAAGCATGAAAATTTACACAGTATACAAATATTAGAATCAAATTTACGACCGATACCCTAGTTGACCTGTTAAGCTTCTTGTGAAATAAACAGATCTGAACCCACACTTTTCAATACAGGTAAATGGCCATATACATGGTAAATAGCGTGCTCCATAACGATGATCATAGTAGCATTTGGCCACAGGTGTTTGTAGTTATGTCCAAAAACATGTTATTGAAGCTCTAGAAGGCTGGAGGAGCCTTCTAGAGCTTCAATAATATGTTTTGGATATAACTATAAACACCTGTGGATTGGCTATGCAACTCTATGAATTCTTAACTCTTCGTCTGCTAGCAGTGAATTTGGTTGTCGTGTTGGGTCAACAATACTGTTCAACAACCTGGTGTTATTGACACCCGTGTTATTCCTGAAAAAGTATTTTGAAAAGAAATGTTGACAAGTATCTTCAGATGACAAAAATTACAAATTTAATCTTAACGGTTACTTAACCTTTTGGGTGCTGTTAAATAGAATTTTGGCAAAAAGTGAACACCCAATTGAAATGTCATATAAGGCAGCATTTCATCGGGGTCTGTACTGCTTGCTTTGATAAAAACAATCTACATGAGCAGAAAAAAATCACGTCATAGAAAATGTGACTGGCAACCTCTTAAAATACAAAATGGACATTTCCATACCTATTGGGATTAAATCCATCAAAATGAAAATGGTTCACCGATAGTTTTACCTTTATAAAGTGATGTGAATAGAGACTTCCTCAAATCCAGCTCTAGCTTGCTGTTGATAAAAGCCTGTGCGTTCATTTGCAGAATTGGGACTACACAGAATCCTAAGACTACAGAAAAACCCCAGACTACAGAATCCCAGACTACAGAAGAACCCCAGACTACAGAGCCCCAGACTACAGAACCCCAAACTACAGAAGAACCCGAATTAACTAATAAACCAACCACTGAATCCCTTCCATCTACCACTGGACTACCTGATGCAGGTTATTCTCTAATATTAATGTTTGTCTACTATAGTTGCTTTGAATTTCGTCTCCTGTAGATGATCTTTGCAAACAGTTTGGAACAAGATCAGGCTCGATAGAACCTTAGGCGTAACATGATTTCAAGTCTTTTGACACGTTTATGTTATTCCAGAAAGAATATTTTGAGAAAAACTGCCACCGGAATTTTTTTGCCAAACCAGTTTTTGGCAAAATGACCTAGTACTTTTAGTTGACATAGAAAGCTAAAGTGACTTATTTCCAGTAGAATAGACCCTACTGAGGAAATTCTATAGGTTTTTGGCTTAAAATCTGTAATGACCTAGAAAATATTCCACAACAAAGGTCAAAATCCCCGCGGGGATTTGCAAATCCCGGCGGGGAAAATATTTCCCCGCGGGGATTTTTCACCATCCCCGCGGGGATTTTTCCCCCATGCGAAAAATTTCCCCGCGGGGATTTTCGAAAATTCTAAAACTCATCTTTTTATTCAAATATGACAAGATCTCATGTTAATGGTGTGTAAAAATGAATGTCCACCAGTAATAACAATTTTTCATTTTTCCCCGCGGGGATTTTTCCCCGCAGGGATTTTTGGAGAAAAAATCCCCGCGGGGATTTTTAAAAATCTGTTTAAGGGTGTAAAATCAAGCTTAGGTTCACTCTTGCAATCTGTTTGACACATTTGAGTATGTTACAAGTATATATTAACATTTTTATTTTCCCCATGGGGAAAAATCCCCGCGGGGATATTTCCCCGCAGGAATTTTTCCCCGCAGGGATTTTTCCCCATGGGGATTTTTTTCTGCACAGTATTCATCCTTAGAGGATTTTATTCAATGGCAAAGTATTTTTCCTGCATTTATTCACATTTATATTGTATATGGTATGGATCCAGCTCAGTTGCTGCATGTTGTAGTGAAGCAAGCGGGTAAACTGTATTTTAGATTTACTTGGTCACAAACCCAAAGACAGTTTTTCACATTATGCTGCCCATATACCTGTATTCACAGTAAAGCTGCACCTGTTAGGGCCACCTGCTTGTTCCATCTCTTTATTCACTTTGCAAAGAGTTTAGATCCAGAACAGGCCCTACATCTCAGGTACAGATTACAGGATCAGGATCCAAGCTGTTTGATATTGTGGTGTTTTTTCTGAATTAGCTTGGGCATAGTAATAAAACTAATACTGTTAATATCAGCTAATAAAAATAAAACATTTGTCCTCTTTAACAGTTTTTGTTAAATAGTTGAGAGGAATATGATTTTAGCATTTGTGTTGTCTGCTGATTCTTCATTATTTTAACTTCTTCAAAACAAATTCAGTCAATATCAATAGAATGACAAACAGTTGGATTCCGACTTTGTCTTAAGGGATAATTAGTAGGTTTGTTTTGACATGCACAGTCAAACAAACCGTGCCTCCTTTAGGCAATAACTGTTTGAATCCAGATAAGGCCCAACAATGTGTTAGACCAGATCTTCGTCCAAACTGTTTGCTTAATATTTTGTTTATCAGCAGACAACATTAGCGGATAAAAGGTCGGAGAGGCGATATGCATATGACTTATTTACTGACAATAGTACAGTGTACTGGGCCCACTGGATTTAGTGGATTAGTACTCTATGTGCCAGAACAACCACCTAAAACAAGAAAACTGGACACTTTGGAGTACTCCACAATAAATCAAGTTATACAAATATTTACACACATGTAGGCAGTGCTCCACCATCTTGCTTTGGAACTAAAAATCACCACCTGACCACCCCCACCCCCCTCTCTTTTTTCTTTAGACACTTGCTCAATCGATACTGATCATTACGCAAATCTTAGAATTTTGAGAAAAAAAGAATCTGTTGGCTGTGCTTTTTACTGATTTAGGAGTGCCCTAATCTCCTCAGTGGTCTGGGAATTGACCACAGAAGGAGAAAAACTATTCCACTGTGGAATAGTCCACGGAAGAAAAAATCTTCACTGAATCACTGTATGTCTTGTATCTACAATATTGGGCACTGTTTGATGACCTGGTAGATTTCAAAATGTGAGCAGGGTCAGGTACTTGTCTTTTTCTATAGACACAGCACCACAATGTATCTTATGAAAGAGGAGAAGGGAGAACCGATCCCTACAAGCCTCAAGAGATGGCACTCACGCACATCGAGCATCTCACTGACACTACCTGTGTTTCACCATCTCCGGCATGTCCAGCGAGCTGCTGTCCTCTGAACTTTCTCTACCTGATTAATCTGAAGCTTTGAGTAAGGGCTCCAAAAAGGTGCTGCATACTCTAGTTTAGGCCTAATCAAAGTTTTGTATGCAACTTCCTTAGTACTCGTAGTTGCAAAAGCCAATTTCCTGCGAAGGAAACCGAGTGCCTTAGTTGCTTTGGAAGAAATTTCTGAAATGTGTTAAATTGACCCCAATCCATATTATCAGAGATGGTTATATCAAGGTATTTGGCTGACTGAACTTTTCCAAAGTTTTCTTGTGAAGGGAATAATCAAAGAGAATTTGTTTGTAATGCTGATGCCGAGTCACTCTATGACCGAGTCACTCTCATAGAGTGACATTTGGCCACATTGAACTTCATTTGCCAATGATTGGCCACAGATCGAAGACCTTATGTTATCCGGCAGGTCATTTATAAAAGTAAGGAACAGGATCGGTCCTACATACCTTTCCACACACACACTTCCAGACTTAAATTACTTAAACTCTAGAGTTCCTGGATCCATGCCTACGTTTGGTATGATAACAATTTAATTAATCTTTCTGGATCCGGACAGGGAACAATTTTATATAATGTTTTATTTTGCTCTTACTCACATTCTGTAAAGAGATTTTATTTAAGCCCTCCAATTAAGATATTTTACTGTTCGTTCCAAGGGGGTGCTTCTTTTGTGGATCATTTATGTTATTTCTGTCTTGTATTTGTTATGCATTTGTGCACCTCTGTTTATTGATGCCTTGTGGTCACTGCTGGGACCTCTTGGCTCTCGTTTGTGATGTCTAATTATGAATTTGTCACTTTCCCATTGGTATCCTGGGTCAGGTGTGGTGCTTGATTATGTATCGATTCCTGATCTTTCCCTTATTTGTTACTTTTAGTAAAAGCCTATACTTGGTTGGGCCGTGACTTAGCAAAATGCATTCTCGCGAGACCTGACGATACCTCATCTAACGAGCTTCCGGTGGTGTTAGTACACAATTACAGTCTTCCGGTTTGGTAGCCCACGAAAATAGTACCTTTAGAAATTTAGCACTTGCCGTTTCTGGGCCCTTTATGGCGTAAATGGGTGCTTTATTCGACTTTAAATGTACATGTGATTCAAGATTGGTCTATATTTGTCAGGCTGATGCAGAAAAATGCATCTTTGTGTGGACTATTTTGTCACAGACTCCCCGGCGCACTCCCCAGGTAACGTCTGACGCGGGTCGGATTTCAGCCCGGATTTTTTGACTGTTCCCCAAAGAACGGAGAATGCTGAGAAAACGAGATTATCAAGGTAGGTTGTCTTTTCACTTTTTTGATAGGTGAATGACAGATCTTTCCACTCACAGACAGAAAAAAGTCCAAGCAATGTCCTGGAAAAATTTGCAGGTGCTCGAATTCTGCCTTTTTACATGGAGTTGAATGGGACCGATTAATTGTGCACCGAACCCTATAAGAGAGAAGGTGAAAAAAACGAAAATCTTTGTAAAACAGTCATTTTTCAATGAATTCGGATGAAATTTCGCACACAGATCAGGAATCAAAATAGAAATAATTTGACATTGTTTTTGGAAGAAATTTAAATTTAAATTTTAAAATTTTATTGAATTTTAGTTTAAATTTTAAATTTTTCTTAAAATCATTTTTAAAGCCTGGTTCTCTCGAGGAAAGACTCAAATTGCATAATATACCAGAAAATGCAATTAAATGGCCATACACAAACAGTTTTGACCAGGATTTTACTAATCAATCCGAGCAGGCTGACCGTGATACTCCGTTTTTGCAGACTGGCTAGCACTGCTGTGCAAGTTGATTTATGTGATTGTATTCCCTTTTCTACTGAAATGTGCTATGAGTGCTTACTCACTTTAACTGTACCAGTATGGTGACTAAGCATATGGTATTTATTAAAACACTCTTAGGATACTTACACTCATTAGAACCGCCTCATAGAGATGTCACTTAAAGGCATAATGATGAGGATCCGCAGGGACTGGTCAGGACCATTCCCCCAAGCAGGAACCCTGGCCTGGTTGCTTAGACCAATAAAATTCAATTGTATTTGGCTGTTCAACTCACCGGGTGGAGGCTGTACTAATTTGAACTCAAACTTAAATTTTTTCAGCTAAACAAATCAACTGCAGCCCCCCCCCCCCCCCAGCTTCACCCGAGATCAAATTTTGTTCTTATTTCGACCACGCAAGCAGTAGTATTGTTTGGTACTCATTAGAGTCGCCTCACACTCAAAATTGTTTTTGAAGCTACTCATTAGAACCGCCTCACATAGATAATGATATAACACAGTTATTAAAGCTCATTTAGTTACCTAACCCCCAATGAAGCACTTTCATGCAGATACTCGTATTATGTGCTTAAGTGGGTTGTGATATTTCTCGTTCGACGAGGCCGTTCTAATGAGTAATCTTTACTTACAGTCTTTTCAGAAATTTCAAATTTGGGATATAGTTTCATCAAAAAAAGAGGATGAGCAATTTCTATTATGATATGGGCATTAAATCTAGACCTAGGTCTCAAATCTTTCCCACTCTGGCCGTTTTGGTAGCATGTAAATTACGGAATATTTCACATTCAGAACTAGCAGTGTAGATCATGATTAGAATGAAATGATGTGTTTCGTCCAGCATCAGGCACTCATCAGTGAAGCTGCTCTACTTCAGACACAAAGTAAGTAGTATAAATTGCTGTTTTCAGCATGCTTGGGCGCAACGTAGCTTGGTTTTGGGGGCAAATTTGAATGTGATTCAAAACTGTTCGCGATTTTGCTTAAAATCACCTTAAAATTTGATTTTTTAGCTTCAGTTTTTAAATTTTGTAACTAAAGTTTATGTGAGATTATCGTTTAATGACTCTTACAGATGCCTAAACTTTCTTTTTTGCTTTTGGGTTATTGAGATTCATTGAAATAATTGACACTATGAACTTTTTCATCAGACTAGTTTGAATAATTGAACTTTTGCTTGTGTCAGCTTGTGAGGGGGGACACATATGAAATCCTGGATTTGTATCGCTTTTTGGTGACTGAGTTAGTCTTTTTGGACGATTATTTGCTTAACTATATGAGTTTGATATGTCACAGAGACAAAATTTAAAAATTCGAAAATTTGCAGATTCTTGAAGGTGTTAGTACACAATTACAGTCTTCCGGTTTGGTAGCCCACGAAAATAGTACCTTTAGAAATTTAGCACTTGCCGTTTCTGGGCCCTTTATGGCGTAAATGGGTGCTTTATTCGACTTTAAATGTACATGTGATTCAAGATTGGTCTATATTTGTCAGGCTGATGCAGAAAAATGCATCTTTGTGTGGACTATTTTGTCACAGACTCCCCGGCGCACTCCCCAGGTAACGTCTGACGCGGGTCGGATTTCAGCCCGGATTTTTTGACTGTTCCCCAAAGAACGGAGAATGCTGAGAAAACGAGATTATCAAGGTAGGTTGTCTTTTCACTTTTTTGATAGGTGAATGACAGATCTTTCCACTCACAGACAGAAAAAAGTCCAAGCAATGTCCTGGAAAAATTTGCAGGTGCTCGAATTCTGCCTTTTTACATGGAGTTGAATGGGACCGATTAATTGTGCACCGAACCCCGGTGCGACAATGAGCAAAATGTGTATACGAACAAATGTGCCACAGAATTTTTTTTTCTTTTGTTTAAATAACTAGTCATCTGTATTCAATGGCAGAAAAAGAGAGAAAGAATGTTTTGGAGGTAAGAAATCATACAGATCGCGTTGTTTCATTCCTAATTCGTCTGTTGAAGCGAAAAAAATGTTGCGTTTCGTCCCCAAAGCAGTTCGTACTCAGTCCAAAAATAGGCTTTATTCATTCTGATTGTCGTTTCCGCTAAATGTCTGCTGTAAAGGGTGGCGGCACTCAAGGCCTCTGTCCTGTCAAGATTAAAATTTGAAAAGAAAGTTTCTACCAAGATACAAGAAACTTTATTTAAAGTCGGCATTCAATTTTAACATATCAAACATTAGCCAGCAAGGCTATTTTACCGACACACAAAGTGAAAGACTGTACAAGTATATTTTCTATTGTTAAAATATATATTATGAGCATATAAATAAGAGATCCTTCTTTGCGATCTATCGAGGGGAAGGAATTGATGAAATTCGAAAAGTGGGATAAAAGGGGCTCAAGAGACCCTGATCACCATGAAGGCTGCATGGTTTCAAGGCTCTTAGGCGAAAGACGAAACCTAGATAGGGCGCAGATAGACCAAAAGATAAGGTCGATCAGAGGAGAGCAGACCTTATCAGCTGTATATAATACACCTATAATTTATTCAGGCTTCCAGATAAGAGCGCCCGTTGGAAAACCATTTTCTCCATTTAATTCTCATCCAAAACATATGTTGTGGGTACTCAAAAGAACCGTCTCAATGAGACGGTCCTTTCGAGCACCCAAAACACATTTTTAATATTGGTGAGAAAAAAAATATGTTGTGGGTACAAAAAAGAACCATTTCATTGAGACGGTTCTTTTGAGCACCTAAGAAGACACATGCTTGATATTGGCAAGAAAAATCATACCAAATTTACGCTTATAAAATTATAAGAACTATGGATTATAGTGGCACTTTGGAAGCTTAGCAAAAAGCTTAAATTAGATTAGGCATTTAATTAATTAAAATAACTTAAAATGTCCACCCCTTTAATTTTCATCTTTTGACAGATAGATCTACACTAAAATGATTTCAAAGATTCAAAATCAGTAAGCTTGATGTTTTATATGTTAATTACATTTGTGGAAACTTTCCATTTTAGTCACTCAACCTACTGTCGTGCAGTGACCGGGAAAGAATTTTTTTCTATGCCACAATGGCCCTTCATAATCCAAAATCAATGTGACATTTTGAAAACCAATGTGACATTTTCAAACTCTAATGATTTAGTGTTTTCTTATGTTTGTTTAAGTGTTATAATTATGTCAATGATAAGTGGACATACAGTAACTGTGACTGTTAACCAGTCAGACTCATAGTTCTGTATCAGTATGTCCTCTTACCATGTTTGATTAGAAGTGTTTTAATTATCATGTTAGGAATGATAAGAGGACATACTGATACAGAATTATGACTGGTTAACTTAGTCCTACATTGACTACTTGACAAGTTGATAGTTGTCTTAATTTTTAATTTTTATTGTTTGTTTTTTGTTTAAAACTAGTCTATAGACTTAAATAAAGTCACTTGAACTATAATTGTGTGCAAATTCTAGTAATTTTTTTTTAGGTGGCATGGTCAAAACAAAAGTAAATAACTCTTGATCCGCGATCGTTACAGCACAGACGATGTTTACTATTTGCAGCGTTCGCACAGAACAATGACGTCATTAAAACATGTGTAGTTACTCGGGCGCTTTATTGTAAATGAAAAGCGTGAATCACAGCGTCTGTATTTTTTTTATTCGTACCCACCTATTTCGTACTCACCTATTTCGTACCGAAAATGATCGTAAAAATCGGAAAGAGACCTGGGCGCATCCATTGCAAAAAACGATGTGACATTTCCGTTTTTAATGGGACTATGGCGCATGGCGCATGCTTTTCCCGGTCACTGGTTGTGCCAGCCAAGAGTGACAGTGACGTTGTGTTTTGTTTACAATTGTTAAGTAAAACATTAACTTTTATACTCCACTTGGGCTAATGCGAATCGACAGATAACGTGTGTATTAATCCTATCCTGTTCCAATGGTCTATCGATTCTAAGTCCCTGATAACTTTGTAAACAAAACGTGGCATCACTGTCACTCTTGGCTGGCTGGATAGTACATCGTGAGACGTTTACATTGGAGAAGATAGTGCCACAAGGCCTGATACTGAATTTCACATCGATAACTTTTTATTTTTAATAGACCCCTTTCACATTGTTATCTCCCTTAGCAATCGCTCTTCAATTGAAAAATCGATAAAGCTGTTTTTGAAAATGAAGGGGCAGATTGCTTATTAGTGATCATTAGTTACATTGGCAAAACACATAGTGATGCTTTATAAGCCGATTGTTTTGGCCTTTCACCGATAGAATAAGATATCTTTTTCTAGGAATTAGATAAATTAGTGTTTTCATTTACATATTTTATAAATTTTCAGTATTTATAGCTTTATTTAGTGCAAAAATCGCAAAAACTTTTTGAAACACATGCCAACTAATAAGACACCTGAGTCTGTTATGCGACTATCAACAACTCAGACGAGCCTGGGCAAATGCACAGTCTCACCAGGGCATTTGCTGCTCACACACATAGGATCCAATGTTGTGTCTGAGTGCACATAAAGAAAGACGGTGCATGTGGTAAACAGAGGCTCAGACAAAAAACAGACCTTAGGGTTCCAGCCCCACTAGATAAGCAGGCAGTAGCGCAGGCATGGTACTGCATGCTACCAAATAAACGTGCGTGTATGGCCATAATGACTAAGCATATGCGATAAGTGTGGAAATCGAACAGTAATTACCTCCAATCATATACCCATTAAATGACATCATTTCTACACAATGTCCGCTTATGTGCAGGCTAGTGAGAACCATCGCTGCTCGCACACACAAATTATGGATGTAGATGAAGACTCATATCTATGTTTTTAAAACACCAGTCCACTGGTTAAGACTGTGTGGCGCCTTTTACGTATATGTGATAATAAGTACAAATTAGAGAATCACTTCATAAATCAATCATACCCGTGCCAGGCACGTGTGCTTTTATTGCTTTTAAAGGGCCCCAGGCATAGGATTAAAGGATAGGATGCACAGTGGGAGATATTAAAATGGGCCTCGATTGCGACGCGAGAAAGCCTGATTTTTGTGCATGCGAACAATAAAGGCGCAGGCCTGTCTTTGTATCCATGCAGTCTGATCAGCGCCTTTATTGTTCACTTGTTGCAAAGTATAATATCTGAACTTGCTTACGGCAAAATTTCATTTTTAGCTTGTCTCTGTAGCTGAACAGACTGGTTTGAGACTTACTCAGTCAGAAACCAGCAAGACAGCTTTCTTGCGGGATGGCCTTTAAAATGTATCTTACCACTTATTTTAACCAGAAAGACCCTGTTTAGAGGCCAAGTGTGTGGAATGTAATCATAGACCATGTATACATTGAATAAACATGAAGCTAACCAGACTCTTCACTGCTCGCAAACACATAGTATGGAAGGAAATAATTGATACAGTGTATGTTATAATGTATGACCAACACAGTAATGCACCCGCTCATTTGGAAAAAATGCAGTCCTGGATATGCTTAAAGATATCTTTCTGATCTCAAATATTCAGAATATTGGAATCAATCGCTTATTTTTGTAACATTTATCATTTAATTTTGCTATTTGTCAAATCTTTATTTGCGATTTTTTTAAAAATTGTTTTCCATATTCCATTGTGTATTGTAAGGCAGCCGTATAAAGGTTGCCCCTTAAAGTGTTTTCTCGTGGAGATAACGCGGAACGAGACACTTTGGCACATGCGCACTAACAATGTGAAAAGAGTCTATTAAAGCAGACTACTGTATCCTTAAAACAGGAGCTTTCCTATGTGTCATTGTATCCATTTAAACAATTCTCAGGACCGCACTTCCAGTTAGCAGCGGTTATCAAGTACTGCCGAATATGAAAACCACATGTTTTATCGATATTTTGATTTTTGTGTTTCCCTCAAGATAACCTTCAAAAAATGGAAAATCATAGTTTGTGGTAGGCTGCAACAATCATAACACGATGAAAGACGAGAAAATACAGGTCTTTAGCTGAATTTAGCTCCAAATTATTATGTCAAACGCTTAGAAATATCGATCTTTGCAGTCACATTGGTGTTGCATGAATTCGTATATAGACACTAAATGTCAACAGTTAAGCAACAACAATTTTAAAAGACCATTTCAGTACAGATATGTTTGTCGCAGTGCACATAGATAGATAGATAGATAGATAGATAGATAGATAGATAGATAGATAGATAGATAGATAGATAGATAGATAGATAGATAGATAGATAGATAGATAGATAGATTAGTCACTGAAATATCCTGAACTTTCAATGAAAAGTGAGTACAGTATGGGTTGTTATACACTATGGATTTTTTATGTCAATTTCTTTGGGTAGCTCAATTTCATAAATGTGGTCTTCACAAGGAGTGTAGATATTCATTACTGCAAAGCCATCTATCATGTCACATCTCAGCAGACTGCCTTCTGTTTGTTTGTATTGTTGCTTTACGTCCCAGTCAACAGCTATGGTCATTGTTGGATGGTCAGTTCACCTAACCATGCACACTTTTTCCTGGGCTTGAACAAGCGGTTAACCAGTACTTCGTGCACATACTTTCGCTTGTAGCTGACCACAACCCTTCTTAAATGATTCAGCGGAAGGGAAAATGATGGTAAAAATTGTTTCAGGATCAATCTCCACAAAAGTATGGGACCGGGTCATGATCGAACTCATGACCCCTGCAAGCACATTATCGACTGTGCTACTCTGCCCCGTAGACTGCCCTCTGTAGTTGTATCATGTTTCACCTCAACAGACTGCCCTCTGTGGATACTACAGTTGCAAAAATAATTTAAATATTAAATCACAAACTGGTGTATCATGTTTCAACTTGGCAGACTGCTTTCAGTTGGTAGAGTTGCAAATCAGTGTAGCAGGTTTCATCTCGGCACATTGCACTCTGTTGGTAGAATCGCAATCTGTGTATCATGTTTCAGCTCAGCAGACCGCACTCTGTAGATAGAGTTGCAAACTGTTATATTATGTTTAATCTCAGCAGACTGCCCTCTGTAAATCTGGTTGTAAACCGGTTTCTCATATTAATTCTCAGCAGATTACTCTCTGTAGATATGGCTGGAAACCGATGTATCACACTATACTCAGCAGACTGCCCTCTGTAGATAGATTTGCAAACCTGTTTATCATGTTTCATCTCAGCAGGCTGCTCTCTGTTGATAAGAGCTACAAACTTTGTGTATCATGTTTCTTCTCAGCAGAATGTCCTCTGTAGATAGAGTTTCTGTTGTGAGCTGGTCTATGATGTTACATCTCAGCAGACTGTTCTATGTACTGATGTATCATGTTTACAAAGGTTAAAGGCAGATGACAATTTCAGGTAAAGCTTCTATGCAGAGAGGAAATACACAGGACAGAATGTCGGGCCTGATCTGAGTCCAAATTGTTTGAAATGGATATCGGCAGATAACAATGTCACATGAAAATTTAACGGAAAGTTAAAATACAGGTTCAACTTCAACTTGTCGTAACCTCTAAAGTGCCAAACATTCTGAACCTCGATAAGGCCTGGACAAGAAATCGGGCCTGATCTGGGTCCAAATTGTTTGAAAGGGTTATCAGCAGATGACAATGTCATGTACAGATGTAACGCAAAGTTAAAAAACATCGGTTTAACTCCAACTTGTCATATCCTTTCATATGCCAAACATTCTGAACCCCGATAAGTCTGGACAAAATGTCGGCCTGATCTGGGTCCAAATTATTTGAAAGGGTTATAAGCAGATGACAATGTCATGTAAATGTTTTTTGCTAAGTTAAAATACATAGGTTCAACTTCAACTTGTCATAAGCTCAAAAGTGTCAAACAGTCTAGAACCTGATAAGGCCCAGACAGAATGCCGGACCTGATCTGGGTCGAAACTGTTGTAAACATTACAGATTTAATGCAAAGGGTAAACTGCAATGGGTTGACCTAAAGTTGTCAGAACCATAAGGGTTAGGCCAACCTTAGAAATATTGTTGTTTCCCCTTGGAGCATTCTGCAATACTTTTGACCTGCATTAAGTGATGATTTGTCATGAAAGCAATTTTTACTCTTCTTGAGAGTGGTTGTTTTAGGCAGGTTTTTCTGCACACAAACAATTTGTTTGACTCGAGACCGAAGGGCCGCGGGTTCGAGCCTCACCTGCGTTGTAGTCCTTGAGCAAGACACATTTATCCTAGCTTAGTACTGGCTCAACCCAGGAAGACCCTTCCCTTTATAACTGAAAGATTGTTGATGGGACATAAAGAATCAAATCAAACAAACAAAACAAACAATTTGCTAAGAATATATTTTAAAGATAACTGTTTACAATTGACAATTCTCTAAGTTTGCAATGAAATTAAAAAAAAATCTTAACAAAAGATTGTTATAGAATTTTTTGTGTAGGGACTTTATACAGGGTCAGTCGGGTAAGGAGAAAAAAAAAATTAATTTAGGCCAATATCAGGCCTCTATGGCTGTTTTCCCAGACACCCTGTATTTAGGGAGGTTCAAAATTGATAACTTTTTCAAATATCTAACTTTTGTCACAGCATCCAGATAATCCAAGTATTGCATGCTTGGATCCAGAGGGGAGACCAGACCCCTTTGAAAAACACAAGTTATATGGGCTTAGATAGGGAATAATTAAGCACCTGGATACCCACCCCCCCTCTGGAAAAAGTTGGACACCATCCTTACCACTGGAAGAATTGATGGACCCCCTCTGGAACCATGGAAAATTAAACTTCTATAAAATAAGTTGAGGACAAAAAATTTTTTATGGCAGATACGCCTTGAATCCACCCTCCCGGACGAGAATTCTTGGACCCCTGCATGTATTGATATTGTTGCTTCATATGGAAATCCATATAAAAATTGCTGAGAACATTTTTTGAAAAGGATAGCTTTTATGACAGGTTGCATTGTACCAAAGGTGTTGAGTGTCAAACTTGGAGGTGTGAGAATGTCAGAATTCACATTCAAAATAGTCATCTATCTATCTAGAGCTTGATAATGTCTCGGGATATATAGAATTTCAAGTCTGTTCTTTTGTTGTTAAAGCACCTCCATTTTTTGGCCATACATTAATTTATTTATTTTTTTTAATTTTAACCTGTGACCTTTTAATATATATACAATGCACAATCCCAACTTCATTTTATAAAAATCTATGGGATGTTCTATTGGTCTAAAAAGAGTTAAGGGGATCATTTGTGTGGAATTATTTACAATTGGCGCAGGAATTCAGCTCAATTCATTTGGAAACAACAGGGGGAATTCTTATTTTGGTCAAAATTAGACATTTCAAAGTGCCGATCTGACCTTGAAATTAAGGTTAATGAATTGAACTCAAACCTAATACCCCTCCCCCTACCCTCCTAACTATCAAAGGCCCTGATAAACAAAAATGTGAGCCTTTTCAGAATAATTATGTGTTTTGTGTTTCAGAAGAGCCGGCTCATTGAGACGCTTCTTTTGAGTACCCACGTTGGCACAACATATGTTTTATTTTTAGAAAAATGAAATATGATTTTCAAATATGCTCACTTATCTGGAGGCTTGAACAATGTTTCTATCATTGGTTTTGCAGAAAATGTGCGGAACAGAAGCTACACCCTCTAAGCTACACAGATGGTGACATGGACTCACAACGCCAACAGGATCAGCACAAAAGCCGATATGTACCCCACATAATTTGTGACAGTGGTTTTGGAGCAAAGATGTCTGTTTTGTTTGCTTGCTTAATAAAAAGGGTAAGTAAATTACCCCTATATCAGCTAGTGATAATTTTGTCATCTGCTGATGTTCTATGCAAACATTTTGGAAGGCCTCCAGTAAAATATTTTACTGATTGTCCCAAGGCGGTACTTCTTTTGTGGATCTTTTATGTTTTTTCTGTCTTTCGTTTGCTATGCCTTTGTGCACGTCTGTTTATGTGTGCCTTGTGGTTACCTGCTGAGAAAGGGCTGACCTCTTGGCTCTCGTTTGTGGTGTCAGGCTGTGAGTTTGTCACTTTCCCATTGGTATCCTGGGTCAGGTGTGGTACTTGATTGTATCGATTCCTGATCTTTGCACCCATACTTACTTTAATACAGGGGTTGCCAGAGCTCATGATGAGAAATGTCTTTAAATGACATCTTCTCCTGAGCCAATGGTCCAAATTTTAAATAATTTCACAGAAATGTTCCGCATGATGCCCTCTACCAGAATTGCACAAACAGTTTTGCTCCACCAAAAAAGGGGTTGGCATACAGTTTGGACCCAGCTCAGACTGGACACATAATGTTATCATTAGTGTAAAACTTCGATGTTTTTTCCCTTTAAACAAATTATTATTCATTCATTACAAGTTAAAACTTTTGTAAAATGCTTGCGATCTTTCAGCATTTTTTTGTGTGAGTAACACCACAGAAGAATAAAAACATGACAGTCTTTTAAAGTATGAAAGAACATAAGGGGTATAGATTAACTTAAGGGTGAGCAGCTTACAGACAACAGCAAAAGCATGAACAAAATTATCAATCATGCTAAGAGTTAAAGCATTCATAGTTAAAGCATAAAGAAAAATCACAAAAAGTCCAATTTTTGAAGGTTTACCATTGCCCTGTTTAATACACAGGCAATGAAGGTCTAGGTCAAGTCCATTTTATCAGACAATGTCATTTGTTAATCACCTTGCAGACAGTTAGGACCTAGATCAGCACTTATTGAAATTCAGTCCTGGTCTGCGTCCAAAATGTTACACATTCTAATAACTAGTGTTTGAAAAAAGTTAATTTTGAAAAAAAGTCAGCAGACTACATAAAGAGTGAAAAGCATTCAACAACTTAAAAAAGATCTTTCTGGTTAAAATGATCAAGCAGTGGCGGACCCAGAGGAGTTTCAGGGATTCCCCCCCCCCCATTTTTAAATGTCCTATGAAAATGAAATAATTGGGTCTCAGTGAGACCAAATTATTTCTTTTCATAGAATACTTAGGAAAAATGAGATAAAATCAGCAAAGGGAACCCCCACACCTTAATATATTATGAACCCCCTTTGTGTGATGTACATTATATATCTATATATATCTTGTAATGTTCTATGTTTATAGTTATTGTTTGTCAAAATTGACCCGAGACATATGAATTTTCATTGTCCTTTCATCCAATCTTCGGGAATCATCGTAAAAAGTGCGCTTTAGATTGTGGTACAATTACTTGTCTGAATGAAAGAATTCTACAATTTCTCGATAGCTTAATGGGTACATTTAACAGGATGTGTTTAGCATTCAAAAGATGTGGGTTCAAATCTGGTTCTATTTAATTTTTTTTTTTTTTTAGTCTGTTTTCATTATTTTGTTTGTTAAAGGTGCATAGTCTGTAACTTTTATCTTTTAATTTTAGAAATAATGTTTCTAATTTTCAAGAACACCGTAAAAAAACTAAAATTCAGGTATACATTTAACCAATTTTGTAAATCTTAACAAATTATCAGTATCGATCAAAACAACAGCATTTATGTTAAAAATTAACTGCCTATAATTATTGGAGGTACGCAAATAATTACCAATAAGGGAAAAAACAGCTGTTTTAATAAGATAATTCACTTTATCATGCAGTTTGTGAAAATATAACTTAATTTTACTTTTACAAATGATTTAAAAAGAAAAGATTTTTTTTTTCGAAAAACGTTCATAGTTGCAGACTTAGTCTCTTTAAGTCTTTTTTTTTTTAATTTTGTGCACAAATGGATAATATATAATAACTATAAAAATCTTATCAACTAGCACAGTGCATGATTTCAATATAAGCTCACATGTAATTAACACTGTATGCTGGGTCATTTTAATACTTTTATGTCATCAGCAGACTTTTTTCCAAAGTCAACTTTTTCAATAAACTTTTACAGAAACCCTATCAGATGATGGCAAACGGTCTGTATCCAGTTCAGGACCAATGTTTTGTCGGTACTGACCAGGGTCCAAACTGTTTGCAAAGACTATCAGCAGGCAACAAAAGTAGCCGCTGGCAAAGAAAGAGTGAATAAAACCGAGAGAATTAATACTGAATATCCAAATGAAAAGATGTAAAGATAATCAGATGGTGGCATAAAATATATGAACAACTTTGACTTAAAAAGAATGCATACATTGGACAGTCATAAAAATGTCTCCCACCCAAAGATTTGATCCAGGTTTGGGTGATCTTTTTCAAATTGTGAACTAACCACTAGGCTATCAGACCATATAGATTTAAGAATTGACATTATCTTAATAATCTTAAGTAAGTAAGTAAAGTCTTTATTTAAAGAGGGTGACAACATTTAGTAGTACAACTAATCTTCCATGAGGCCCTCAAAATAACTAATATGTACACACATAAAAAACAACAGTTCTACACAAACTATCAAATTAAATTGTTTAACCCTGTACTGCTGAGCACTATCTACAATCAAAAAATCACAAACAGGTAAATATACAGATGTCTGCAAATTATAGCTCAATATGGCCATGTGACTTATTATATGTCCACTTTCAAATTTTATCATACTGTCTCTGATCAAGTATTAGCTGTAGTCCACCCTATAAGTGCACTTTGTCTATAGTCTAACTCTTCAATGCTAACTATAATAATAATAATAATAATAATAATAATAATAATAATAAAATAATGGAAATGTCCAGAGTTATCTATTTTTCATATATATACAGGGCTTTAGATAAGCTTTATTTTCAAAAAAGTACTGTACTTGTCTATTTTTTAAAAAAAGGTGTAACGAGAAATTTTTATGAGTACTGACTGTTCGTCTTAAAAAAACACACAAAGTAATTATTTCAATTGAGCCTGGGCTTGCTGCGTGTTTTCTTAGGCTATTCATTAACAAAAAAGTAAACAGTAAGATATTTAATTTCTCTTTGGCATAGTAGGTTTTGGTTATACAACTAAGCCGCAAGGGGGATGGGGGTAGGATGCGGGAGATGAAGAATTTTTGGAAAAAATAGTGCCAATTGGAGCATTATGAGTCCCCTTTAGGTAGCTTAAATTGTATGCTTTGGGAGGGGGTTGTGTGGAATTTAAAATAGCTAAATTTTGGCAAGACTGTAAACTGAATGCAAAACTGTGGATCCTGATCAGCTGATCAGTATCCACACTGTTAGTGTTTCTAAAAACGGGATATATCTAGGTTCAGCAGGACAAGGGTTAATTTGATATTTACACAAGTGCATTTTTTATTATATAGTAACCATATTTATCTTGACAAGCATCCATTTCTATTTTACTCTGCTTGCTGGAATTTTTTTTATATTTTTGTCATCTGCTGTCTTTTTTTAAAACTGATTTACTATATTGTTCTCAGAGAGTCAAACAGATTGGATTAAGATCTGGCCGAATATTTTGTCGGTCCTGATCTGGTTCCAAAACTGTTTGCAAAGGTTATCAGCAGACAACAATTGCAGGCAAAGAGTAACTTCAGCAGTGTATATCTTACCAACTGGCAGGGTTCCACTTATTAGTATGCATTTACAAGCAGAGTAGAAAACAATATACATCTGATTAGCTGGCTTCAGGACCAGGTATTTTGTCATCTGCTGTCTTTTCTAAATTCATGTACTATATAGTTCCTTCATGATCACCATCAGAGAGTCAAACAGTTTGGATCCAGATCAGGTCTGACATTTTGTCAGTCCTGATCTGGTTCTAAAACTGTTTGCAAAGGTTATCAGCAGACAACAATTTCAGGCAAAGAGTAACTTCAGCAGTGTATATCTGACCAACTTGCAGGGTTCCACTTATAAGTATGCATTTACAAGAAAACAATATACATCCTGATCAGCTGGCTTCAGGACCAGGAAAATTTTAAGGTATTTTGTCATCTGCTGTCTTTTCTAAATTCATGTACTATATAGTTCCTTCATGATCACCATCAGAGAGTCAAACAGTTTGGATCCAGATCAGGTCTGACATTTTGTCAGTCCTGATCTGGTTCTAAAACTGTTTGCAAAGGTTATCAGCAGACAACAATTTCAGGCAAAGAGTAACTTCAGCAGTGTATATCTGACCAACTTGCAGGGTTCCACTAATAAGTATGCATTTACAAGAAAACAATATACATCCTGATCAGCTGGCTTCAGGACCAGGAAAATTTTAAGGTATTTTGTCATCTGCTGTCTTTTCTAAATTCATGTACTATATAGTTCCTTCATGATCACCATCAGAGAGTCAAACAGTTTGGATCCAGATCAGGTCTGACATTTTGTCAGTCCTGATCTGGTTCTAAAACTGTTTGCAAAGGTTATCAGCAGACAACAATTTCAGGCAAAGAGTAACTTCAGCAGTGTATATCTGACCAACTTGCAGGGTTCCACTTATAAGTATGCATTTACAAGAAAACAATATACATCCTGATCAGCTGGCTTCAGGACCAGGAAAATTTTAAGGTATTTTGTCATCTGCTGTCTTTTCTAAATTAATTTGCTATATAGTTCCTTCATGATCACCATCAGAGAGTCATACAGTTTGGATCCAGATCAGGTCTGACATTTTGTCGGTCCTGATCTCAGGTTCTAAAACTGTTTGCAAAGGTTATCAGCAGACAACAATTTCAGGCAAAGAGTAACTTCAGCAGTGTATATCTAACCAACTTGCTGGGTTCCACTTATTAGTATGCATTTACAAGCAGGGTAGAAAACAATATGCATCCTGATCAGCTGGTTTCAGGAACCAGCTGATTCGGATCTATACTGTTTATGATCAGGTCGGAGTATAAGGTCGGAGTATTTCAAGAAAAAGCACGAATATCACCAAGATTTTGAAAATTAATCAGTCTCATGTCAATTTGGGCAGTTTGAAATAAGAACTATATAAAGAATAGAATAGGATGGACAGTTTGTTTCTTTCTGGATCTAAAAATAACAACTGGTATCATTTTACCTATTCTTGTTAGTGCTTAGCCACCTCTGTCATCTGCTGATAACCTTTGTGAACAATTATATAGGAGGCAGACTGTTGGTCCTGATCTGGGTCCAAACCGTTTGACTCTCTTATAGTGTTCCTGAAAGAAATTTTGTTAAAAAGTTAATTTTGAATGCTAAAAGTCAGCAGACAACAAAAAAGCATGAAAAAAGCTTGAAAATAAATGATAGAAAAAGATCTTTCTGTCTTCTGTCTTCTGTCTTAATAATCTACTATAGAACAGATTGTCATTCTAAAAGTGTTACTGAAAAATATTTTTGAGAAAGTCAATTTCTAAAAAGTCAGCAGACCGCAAAACATTAATGTGGGCATGACCAGATTGGTCTGGAAATTTATTGTTCATCTAAATTGAAGGATGTTTTTGTTGTTACCATGACAACAAATAGTAGGTTTTGACCACATGGTGAGTTGCTATCACCTAGTGACTTAATAAACACAGAATTTTCAGGTTTATTACTGAAATGCACATACTAGCTTTAACTAAATGGGGTAGATACAGATGAGAAGCCACTAACAGTTAAATCTTCAAGTCATGTCCTTTAAGAAAAAAGTGTCCTGAAATTACCTTTTGAATATATTATTTTGTTCAGAGAACCAAATAAAAATAGTCCTTGATCAGACTGCTCTTTTTTGAAGTATGCTGATCTGAGACTATTTTTTTAATAAATGCTTATTTACTGATCTCCGATGTTTAATTCTTTGTTGCAAATAGTTTGGATCCAGATCAAGCCTGGAAGTTATAAATTTTTTTAAAAAATGGGCCTGTTTCGACAAAATATTTTTTTACGGTATGTCAATTTTTTTTATATAGCTTCAGCCTAGTGCCTTAATACAATGCAAGAATAAACAACAATGAGATCTAGCAGGAAAAGTTTATTATCATAATTATTACACATGCATACCTTGAAACATTCAACTCATAATATGGGCCAGTACATGGGGTTTTGGTACATATAACATATCACAGGTTTATATAAACACAAATTTGCAGCGTAAAATTGTAAATATCACCTTACCCATAATTCTTAGCATATGATTTGGGTGTCAAAAGAACCGTCTCATTGAGACGATTCTTTTGAGTACCCACAACATATGTTTTGGTTTTAAAATAAGAAAAGTATTTTTTTTTTGGTACACACTCTTAACTAAAGGCCTGACATATGCTGCCAGTGAAGGCTCAGACAAGCCTGCACATGTACAGTACTCCACATTGTGCACTGTAAACATGACCAGTGACCTATATAAGAGTGACTAGAAACTCCAATAAATACCAATACTCAACTCAAATAACACTGTCGTGTATCTTACACAGGTAAATGAGGGAAACTCGATATCATTTATCTACACGATTGGCTTTTACCGCTGTTTTGGAATACACAGCGTAATTTCTCTATGTTTACCTAAACTTTTAACACCTTTATAAACACTGAAATTATATAATAACGATAATTATGAATCATTGGACATCTTAGTTAATGAATATTGATAAATTGAGACACAGATATAGCCATGTTTGAAGCTTTATTCGTCAGAGTGAAAGAGGTATTTTTGAAGCCATTTTTTGCAGATTTCCGCAACTTTCTTAAAATTGGCCGTTATTTACACGGTCATAACTCAATCGGATTAGTTTTTACATTGCAGAAATATATATTTCATATATGTTTTTTCGATTGTTATTAACAATATTTATCAATAAGCGATATTAAAGACGAAGTACGCTCTTTAAAGTACCTATGAATTTTTATGCTGCGGTCTCACAAGCTGCATTGCCATTTTGAGTGTGTACAATAAAAAGCGCACCAGGCGTTAGTCACGTGACACATGCCACGACATACCTATATGGCTGAAAAATGAAGTGTCAAGTCACTATAATATAGGTCACTGACATGACCTATAACCTCAAAAAATCAATAAACCTATAGGAGTCTGTATGTATCTGCCTTTGTTTACATCCATGGCGTGGAAGTTTATCTGCACAGTGTGTAGTACTGTGTACGCAGTCTTGCTACAGCCTCCAGTATTTTGAGGCTAACTTTCTATTTATCCTGAAAACTTTTTCCCATGTACTACACAGTAGATTTGATTCTGATTAAAATGAACTCTTTGCATGCTGGTTTTTTTTCATGCTTTTTTGTGTTCTGCTGACATTTTTCAAAATTTCACTTTTTCAAATAATTATTTCAGTGTCAAACAGTTTGGATCCAGATCAGGCCCAATGTTCTAGCGGGCCTGATTTAGGTCCAAACTGCAAAGATCATCAGCAGATGACAAAATTCGCTGCTGGCAGTCTCTCACTAGGATTTTGACAATAGGAGTAAAATTGCTGGTTGCCAGAAAAATTTAGAGTTTTACCAATCTTTTCTATTGGCACTTTAGAAAAAGTTGGAGTCAGAATCAAAAAGTTGGAGTAAAATAATCCAAATTTGGAGTTAGTGAGAACTGCGCTGGCAAGCAAAGTGTTAATATTGTTGTTTCAAAGATGCATAGTAATGAGGCAATTCTATTTTTCTTATAAATAGGTAAAACATGACCATTCACTCTCACGCGCATATGCATTAATCTGTGGTAGGTTCAATATAACTGTAAACTGAGACTACCTGCACGCCCAAAATAAAGGTAAACTCGCCACTGTTTGTTTACAACGATTCTCATCTATCTTTGAAAGTACAATACTACCCATGAAAGGCCAAAACAACATGCATTGAGTTCATTTCATGTGCAATAGGTTAATGGATACCCCTATCTTTCACTTGTATCTTTTTATACAGTCAACACAGACATACAAGAGTACACACACACAATAAGAAGGTTAAACAAAAATGGCCTTAACCATTTTCTGCCATTCTCTACAAATGCCGTCTGCTTGCTCAACTATCTCAACTGCTATTATGTACTTTGGTAGACTTGATTCTTCCTAGAGAACAATGGATCAGAATCTCAGGCCTTATGTAAAGAGTAACACAAAATTGGATATTCAAAAGAACCCTCTCAATGAGACGGTTCTTTTGAGCACCCAAAACATTCGCAAAAATATGGGTAAGAAAATATTTACAATTTTACGCTGAAAATTTTTGTGTATCTAAACATGTTATCTATATGTCTTTGCTTTCTTCAGCAAATTATTTATTGATAACAAGACAGATTACTTCAGATCATCATTTGGAAGATTCAATTTCATAAATACAGCACTAAAAGAGTTGGGTCCCTTTTTGTTTGATATGCTTATACGGGGCATACACATTAAATGGAATACAAGGAGCAAGGCTACCTAATACTACATAATAAAATAATCAATGAAATGATGGACGGACAACGGAAAATTTCTAATCATTTGAACATGATAAAATTAAAAGATCAATGGTCAGTTGTTTGAAATAATACAAAGCTAACCCTTTTCCTGCTATTTATGATAAATGAGCCGGGACACGATTTCCAACAATGTGGCATTTTGAATAGTGTAGACTCAGACGAGCCTGTCCAGTCTCCTTTTAAGCTTAGAAACTCCAAAGGCTATTCAGTCAGTAGCTTAACACTCATAGAATAATCAAGCGACTAGCAAAGGCTCTGATCAGACTGTGCATATGGGCAGGCTAGTCTGAGCCTTCCCTGGTTTCACATACCACATTTTTGGAAATATCATGTAGCGGCTCAAATATTGGCTGATTTTTTATCTGCTGATGTACTTTGGTGGCTTCTATTACAATATGAACCCATTTCAGACGGCTTCTCTGATCAGGGTTCATAGTGTTTGCTTCCATTATAAAACTTGTCTTAAATGCATATGAATCAATGCAGCAGACATAATAAGCAGGCAGCATTTTCAGAATTTAAATACAACTTTATAGCATTTCAACAAAATATAGCGAAAAAAAAATGTGCTTTACTTTTAAACTCTCAGATGTTGTTATTATTGTGCTAATAAATATAATGCCAACAATGTTGGCATTTTAACACTATGAGCATGATAAATTACATGCTCAGTTGATTTGAGCATGGATCAGGACTAGCCTGGACACTAATATGTCTAATTTAAACTGCTTACAAGGTGAAAAAGTGGTAATGGTAAATTATAGGGTCGTGGATTTCATTTAAAACTGAAATGTGTGATCACTAAGGTGGTATTCAGTGGCGGATCCAGAGTGTATTGTTTGAACCCCCTCCGCTACACCCACTTTAAAATATGCTATGAAATAATTTGGTCTCAGTGAGACCAAATTGTTTCATTTTCACAGGATATTTAATAAAAATGAAATAAATCGGCAAAGCGAACCCCCTCCCCCACATCTTTATATATTTGCGAGTGTCAAGTCTTGTAAAGTCTGACCAGACTTCTCTGACCTTGGTAAACATAATATGCTAGTGCTCAGCAAGGAACTAAAATTGCTGGACAGAACACAAAAGAGGAGAAAAAGTAAGCATTTTTTTTTTATGTATATCTTTACATGCTGCATACTGTTTTGCGATTTTGTTGCCGTCTGCTGACTTCTTTCATTCAATATATCTTTGGGGAACAAAATCAAGTTGTCAAACTGTTTGGATCAAGATAATTCTGTTGGTCCTGATCTGGATCCAAACTGTTTTCCAATATTATCAGCAGATGACAAAAGCTGCTGCTAGCAAGGAAATTGTTAAAGTCATGCCATGGTTTACCCTTGTCCTGCTGAGAAATCTACTTACTACACAGACTTGATTTCAAGATATTTTTCAACCTTTTCATGTTGTTAATTAACAGAACCTATTTATACAGGGGAAAAAAATTGGTTGTTTGAAACTTGTCCTTCATATTGAGTATATAGTCTTATATTAATCTAAGTATATAAGTAGCTTCTTATCTATACTTTTACAGTATCTGCAATCAAAAAATTACAGATAGGTAAATACACAGATGTCGCAAATTATATCTCATTATGGCCAGGTATACTTCTACCACGACCTAAGGCATGACCCTCGATTATTTCAATGCATTTACCGTTACAGTCACGCCTCAAAGCGTTTGGTGGAAGTGTAACTTATTATATGTCCACTTTCAAATTTTATCATACTGATCAAGTATTGGCTCTATTCCACCCTAAAAGTGCACTGTGCCCTTAGAGCTAACTATGATTAATAATAAAAATAATAATGATAATAATAATAATAATAATGTCCAGTGTTATTTATTTTTCATATATGAACAGGGCTTTAGATAAGTTTATTTTCAAAAGAGTACTGTACTTGTCCATTTTTAAGAAAAAAGTGTAACTAGAAATTTTTATGAGTACTGACTGTGTGTCTTAAAAACATACACCAAGAAAGACAAAGTAATTATTTCAATTGAGCCTGGGCTTACTGCTTGTTTTCCTAGGCTATTCATTAACAAGAAAGTAAACAGTATGGAATTTAATTTCTCTTTGGCATAGTAGGTTTTGGGTTTTGCAGGAATACAACTAAGCCGCAATGGGGTAGGGTGTGAGAGATGAAGAATTTTTGGAAAAATAGTGCCAATTGGAGCATTTTGAGTCCCCTTTAGGTGGCTTAAATTGTATGCTTTGGGTGGGGGTGGATGGGTGAGGGTTGTGTGGAAATCATCAAAATGTAGAATCTTCAGGAACTAGATGCTACTTAAAACCTCAAGAAAAAGAAATCAGCAGATGACAACAAAAGAAAAAGAATAAACAATTACATGTACCCAGAATGCAAAGAGTTTATAGAAATTCCAACCTGCAACTACTTCAAATACAATATGTGCAAATCCATGTTTATTGTAATCAGGATTTATGCAGCATCTGAAAACTTATAAACAGACCATTAACAAGCATATGACAGCGAAAACAAAATTACTCCACCCCTCACTTCTCCACCCCCTGCATGCAAAGAATCAGTTTATAGTCTTGTAGGTCAATGTGGTTAAAACAGAGCATAAACTAATCAGCATGCTGAGTAATTTTTCATGATTTTTTGTCATCCGTTGACTTATTTAAAATGAAATTTTCTAAAAATCTTTCAGCAGGAACATGCAGTGTAAAACATTTTGGATCTAGATCAGGTCCAATGTTTTGTCTGGCTTGATCTGGGTTGAAACTGTATGAAAAGATCAGCAGCAGACGACTATTTGCCGCTGGTGAGCTAATAGTATACAAGTCACTCCGGTGTCCGTCCACAATTTTTTAGAAATTTTAACATACAAAATAGACAATCAATTTGTGTGCGATAATCCATCACAGATGATGTGGGTCAATTAAAAGCATTTTTAAATGGTTTGGTAATTCAATTTTGGTAGTAAAAACTGATGACAAGACCCAGACTATAAGGGAGCATAATTATATCAGAATTAACACTTTCATTTTTATTCTTGCAGGTAACAAGGACAACCATAAAATCTCTTGTTGGTTTGAAATTCGCCAAGATCCAACCATTAGGACCTTGAGCTTTGGAAAAATCCCCATAGACTTATTATGGGAGACATGTTGTGACCCGTATTTACTTACATAGAGCGGATGTGGTAGGTATTTCCATTTTTGTTGGTGTTAATACTACATGTACATAGAAAAACACACTGTATGCCAAAGGGACTATAGAATTCAATTGTTGTGGAATGTTCAGCATGTATATGGTGATTTATGTAAGCATTTAGGAATAGATTAGAGTACCGATCAAGAGGGTCTGTCAGGGTTTATTTATTTCTTGTAAATACCAACTTTTAAGTGCTAGAATTTTGATCTGGGGTAGGTAAATTTCTTTCACTTCATCCATGCATATAATCTGGTCGCATAGCATCATAAAGTTTTAACAGCTGGAAAAAGAAAATTGTTTAATGAGAAAAAATAAGAATAAAAGTGAATTGCACCAAAGTTGTGATTTTGTATTTAATATGTGTCCATTTTGTACTCTGGGTAATTTTGCTTGCTTTTTTGTCATCGGCTGATTTTTTTTACAAACATTCTTTCAGAAATACTATCAGAGTGTCAAACAGTTTCGGTCCAGATCAGTCGAGCCTGATCAGGATGCACACTGTTTGCATTTTTTAGGTTATCAGCAGATGGCACTAGATGCCAAAGTGTTAAAAACCCTTGCAAATGTTAAACTATGAGTATTGTCATATATTTTTGACCCTGTAGTTCAAAGGGCGTGGCATATGCTAATTTTATCTCCGATCTGTTATCGGTAGTTTTCGCCGAATATACACAACTAATTTGTTTTTTTTGAAATGGACGATCTGATATAAGTAGCAGTTCAATATGATCGTCCGCAGTGGTGTAGTGGATTAGGAGCAGGACTCCTAGCACATAGCAGGTAAGTACGAATATCACAAGGAGCGTTTCTTTAATTTTTTCCTGTTAGGAACGGTTTGCGCTAAAAACAGGAAAGCGAGAAAATGATGATGGTATGCGCTAAACACAGGAAAGCGAGAAAATGATGTTGTTTTTGTTTTTGTTTTTTTTAATGTACACAGGATAACACTTCAGTTGCTAGTAAATCAAGAATGTCGGTCAACCAATCTCGATTTCACTAGCCACTACACGTGTAACCACGTGTACATATACACAATTGCACAAAAATTAAGCATGTTCACGCTTTTCTAGAGTTTTGCGTTATGTCGGTTCATAGAAAGTAATTTACTGGAAAAAACCTCCTTGCTATATTCGAACTTGCCTTCTCTATAATAAGAGTCCAAGGCTTAGGCCACTACACCACAGCGGACAATATTGTCAAATTCCTACTGTTATGATACATTGAATTTTAGAAAACCTAATTTATTCCAGTATATTTGGCGAAAACTTTCAATAACAGGTCCTAGATAAAATTAGCATAGGTCACTACCTTTGAACTTCAGGGTCAAAAAAATACGACAATAATGAAATGGGAGTAGTTCAAAGAAACCAGCAGGCGGCTGAGCAGAGAATACATGGTGTACTCCAAGCACCTTACTCTGAAGTCATCAAACCTAATCCACTCTACAGGGCTCCAGATAAGAGGGGGTAAAGGGTATTTCAGCATTGATTTTTTGGAATTCAGCATTGAAAATTAAATTGAAGGGTGAAAATACCCTTTGCATTTTGAGGTTTCAGTGCTGATATTTAATTTATGTGGTGATTTTTTAATTCTGAGTAAGAAAATAAACTAATATATATACACCAATTCACGGATGTATACTACCTGGATATGAAACAGCAATAGATTTTCTAATAATTGTTTCCCGATGATTGCCGCGTCGAAATACAGGTAAATCCGATAATTTGAATGACCACTTTACAAATGTTGAGATCCATACGTGTTAGGATACTTTTTCCCTAATGTTCCAGCAACTTGGGGGAAACGGTAGTACAGTGAATTTGATGCCAATAAACTAAGAATTCTCCCAGCTACAATTTGATACCAAGCAAGCTAGTGTTCTCGAGAAAAAATACCCAAGAAAAAAATAAAACGCACCAGGCTTTCCTACACTACGCAGACATGGAAAACAAAGTAAGGAAGAAGACAAAAACTTTTCATATAAGTCTAGCGTCCTTTTTGTGAGGCATAGGCAAACCGTGCAGACCCAGATCAGACACAACAGAACACAGCGTCTGATCAGGGTATCCACTGTTTGCTTTCAGAATGTTCTATTGAAATTTGAATAAAAATGAAAAATGCCACCCAACACCCCTTAAAACGAAAATGGACTGGTCCAATTGACTGGAGTGGGAAATTCTATCCGGCGTAAATGGGTTTAATAGTGTGATTTAAATAGAAATTTGGTATCTTGTGTTAAATTCTTGTGACATAAATCTGTTAATTGGCTATTAATTTATTGTCTCACTTAAAAATTAGACAGTTTGGTTGAAGAGCTATTTTAACGCAGTCGCGGAAATAATTACTGCTCATAGACACCCTACCAAGTTAACCAACTCCCTAGTTAATTGTTAAACAAACGCTTAGGGAATTAAATGTAAGTGTATCTATGGTTGACAAAGCATCGTTTATTATTAAAGATGTTTTCACGCTTTTAAACTCTGCAATGTGTTTAAATTCTAGGGGCAATGTTTAGGTTTCTGACATTAATTTTTCTGCCATTTTGTTATGTGAAAATACGAAAAAAAGACAATTTTGCCAGCATCTTAACTGCGTGGTTTGATTTTGTTTTTGCTAAAAAATTCGATATTCCAGTTAGGAAATATGCGTACTTTATGTATCAAGTGTCAAGTATATCCAAATTACTCACATTAATTAGCTTTAGAACCGACAATTTCGGTGGCAAAATCGGAAGTTTATCATTTTACCTCTTTTTCATAATAGTTGGCCATCCAGAGCCTGAAAAAAAAGTGTATCTTGATGAGTTTTAAGAAGGATAGGGGTGGATGCCAAGTCTGGAAATGCCCCAAAGTTCCATAATTAGGTCAAAGGTCAACTGAGTGCAAATTCTTGTTTATACGTCAGATTTTAGTGTTTTTATCATTTAGCTATCCAAAATTATGATTCAAAGTAATGTAAAATCTCTTTTGGATAATGCAACCATGCTATATAAACAAACAGCATCATCAAGGCATGATGTGTGTTTGAACCAAAGGTCATTTAAGTGCAAAATCGGTGAAAATTGTAGCAATATTTTATGTATATAGGGGCAAAATTCAAATTTTAAATTCCCCTCTATCCTAATGGAAATTTTTTTTATTGCTTTCCTGCTAGGTGTGTTTCTATCATGTTTGGAAAGCAATGATTTACCAAGTTTCCAGCGGTCAAATATTCATAATAGGCATGTAAAGTACGTTACTGTATAAAGTCAATTAATATGTAATACAACTAAGAATAACCATTTCACGTTAAAGAAATATTTTTTGCTTAATGCTTTGTATGAATACTCCATTTTATGCAATAATCTATCCTTTTATACATAAGATGTGTTTAAGGTGTTACTTACGTTACATTTTACCATCTGAAACGGAGTCATTTCTCAAAGGTATATGTTCCTAGCTACAGCTTTTATTAAAGACTTGACCATGATCTCATGCTTATAGGAATAATTTATATTTCTTTTTTCTCATTTCACACATTTGTTGTGTTTGTTTCCATCAATGAGTAATTGTAAAACAGCTTTTACAAGGGCCACTACCTGCTAATTGCATATAACAAGCATAGCTTCATGAAAACACAAAGAGCAAGCCCCCTTTCATAAAACATCTGGTGTGTTGAAACTATGATAGAATATTGTAAATACCAAATACTGCAAGGAATATATCCTCAAACTGGTCTTCACATCAGCCTGTTAGCAGATGGTAACATACATAACTTAAAGCTAATATACAGGTACATTGCTATCAATGATCATCCAGTGAAAACATTGTTAACGTTTTGTGGGGTATATCATGGATATAGCCCTGACATTAAGGGTAATGTTCCATATAACTTTAAACATTTAATTGTAGGGGTGTCCTTTCATTTGCACATATTAATGAAATGATGTGGATTCAAAAGCACTATTTCTTTGAAATCAGGCTGCTTGTGTAAACGTTTTCATCCATGTATAGAAGCATATATAGAAGCAGTATAAATATGATATAAAAGGTAACCTCTAATTTTAACTGTAAAATGCCAATGAAAGTTTTATTCCAAATTGAATTTCACAGGCATTTACCATATAATTTGATTGTGTTCATAGTTTTCCACCAGTTTGGGGTCTTTTCTTAGTATTTTGAGTAAATGTGTCCTGAAATGGTTATCTAATATGTACATTTACTAGCATAATCCATTGGTTTAACATCTCCGGTTTGCTTGATGTATATAAGATCCTAAGGTAGTTAACTCGCCTGTTCTAGTGTAGAATCTATCTATTAACCATGACAATTTCCTAAGACAGGGATTGATTGCATATAGGGTAGGTGACCTACATTAATGTATACATCTACTGCTCGAAGATACAAGTGCAATATATCAGACTGGATAGCACTTGTAACTGGTAACATACTCGAAATATGAAGTTTTAATATGGCTTTACTCTTGAAATAAAACTGGACTACTTTCCTTTCACTATATACTAGACAATCCTCAAACTGTGTTAGTCTTCACAAATATCTGCAAGGATATAGGTACAAGAGTGAGCAAGTTTATGCTTAAAATACTTTCTGCAAGCTGTTGTCAGTTATGTTGTTTACATTTTCGATGATTTTGCATATATATTTAAGACTATCACAATAAGCCAAATTTAGTAAACCTTTTGAAACCAACAAACCGACCATAACTCACTTTTCATAGGACATATATAAAACATCTACTAGTGTTACAAATAGCTCAACACAATCAAATAGTGCATAAACAAAACTAAAAAACAAACTACCTTGTGAATAAGAAAAGCAAAGAAATCCGCTGCGTGTGACATAACTTTTTCAACATTCAGTTTGATCTGTGAGTTTTAGAGATGCAAACCATACTAGTGAATTTTGGGAGTCATGTTTTTGTTTTATGCTTAAGAATAAAACAGTTAACTGATCTTTAAAACAAAGTATCACTAACGTTCGAATGATTTGTTGTTTATGTTACCATAAAATATGTTCAGATGTTTGACAAGACTGCTACATGGCTCATATAACCTTACCTCAACCAACCTTATTCTAAGATAATTAACAAGCTGAGTAGTTTCTATCAGAATTGCTACAGAATATAATAAGATAATCATCATTACAATATGATACGAAATCTAGTTCAACAAAACATAGAAGATTTTAATGGGGACAGATGATAAATTAATTTTATAATGTAAATGTCAACAGTGAAAAGTGAAAATTAAAAGAATTCAGCATACAAATAAAATCTTAAAATACTAGATCTATGTAACTTGCTATATTTGGACATAAACCATGCTGGTTCTGTACTACGATGTTATATTTGCAATCTTCAAAAACCTATACCTGCTATAGAAGACACTCAGCGCTACCCCTGCCTTAATTCCTGCCTTGCCACTAGATGTATAAAATATTGCTATGCTATTTTAAGTAAATTATTGAGATTAAATCAATATTTAAATCATGATGTAGATTGCACGTTTATCCTTATGTACCATTGGTAGAAATCTGAAAACTGCAAAATGAATGTAAAAGAGCCAAGCAAATTACAAAAAGTAATTGAGTAAGACCAGGAAATGCCACATTCGCATATTGCAGACCAACCCATAGCTCTCTTTTGAAAAAAAGTCTTATATAGAATAAATGTATGTAGTATATGTAAGCGAATTGTGGAGAGCAGAACCAAATTTTATATAAGCCTAACAACAATTTACTACCTTTATCCATTTATGTAAGGCACCTTTTGTTACCTACGTTACCGCATTAATATATGTGCAGCAATTTAAGATTCATTATTGTTAATAAAGTTATAATTTGACTTCATTATGAAAGGTATTTTGCCAATTCTAATGCAATGTAAATAATAGAAAAATGAATCTCCAGCTATGCGTTACATGCTGGAGCCAGTACAAATTACATACTAATTAGCATATTTAGATATTTACTTGATTTCACTTCATTGCAAGTTAAAAGTTATAAACAACTTCAAATATATGAAAATGAACATATTCAAATAAAATATAGATCAATATCAGGTATATTTCAGGTCAGGTATCATGGTTTATTCTAATACATGTAATTTGTAAAGTCATTATCTGCATTTTTGTATAAAGTGTAACATATGTATCGCTGACGAGCAGAAATACATATCACAGATGTATGCAATTGATTTTTATGTCTAGTTTAAACATTTAATGCTTAAACTATTTCACTTATACTATTAAAATAAATTAACATTAGCCTTGTACTGTGTGTACTGTTATTTTCAATGCCAGTAGGGTAACGTTGATTACAGGTGCAAAATAGCAAAATGACCACAGAAAAGTTATTAAATAATGGGTTTCTAAGGCCCCAAGACATGTCACAAACTGAAAATAGTTTTACTTTCTGAGAGGTGCAGCAAACGCTCAAAGTAGCCCATACATCTCAGTTTAGCCCAATTGAGGGAGAATTTCTGTCAGAATTGCCAGGACAACTAACGATGTTTGTCTTTGTAAAATCCATAAAAGGATGCTTCTAAAGGGGTTCCTTTAATGATAAACATGTTAATTTAAGCCTTCTGAAAGACTTCTACCCTTTTTAGAGTTTAAAAAGCATCTTGTTGTTGGACCAGAGAAAAATAAGAAACACAGTTTGTAAAATGCTCTGATTATTGCACTTGATGACCTTTGACCCCATTTTAAAGTCGACATATGAACATTTAGTTATAAAAAAAAATTTCTAAATGTATTTCAGACTTATAACTATTAGCACACAAACTATGGCTTGAAATGAAATATGTTTACATATAAAAAGATAAAGTTGTTTTACAGTAGTACATATTTTCTCATTTTTGCACTCAATGACCTTTGACCTAATTTCTGGCCTTCATATGCAAATTCAGACTTGGCATCCACCCCTATGGCTTTGTACAAGTGCTAAATATTATGTTAAAAGTGGTCTAACAAATGTACTAAAAAATGCCAACAAAACCAAAAATATGCATCTTTTTTCGATTCGGACTGCCAACTATAACATCTCTGCAACCTAAGTTCGCAATATAACGATATTCTACAAAGAACCAATTAAGGACAACTATATAAACGTTCAGGAAATTAAAGAATTACACTCATTGAACTCTTTACATTGTCACAATTAAAGTGACAAATGCCTCTGTAAAATTCTGATTTCCACCATTTTCAAGATGGCGGATTGTACCCGATTTACGCGTAGGCAATAATATTGGTGAAAAATGATATGTGCCCAATCCAGGTAGTATACATCTGTGACCAATTGTATAAATCTTGGAAGTTTTCCTAAAAATGCAACATGCATTTGATACAAGCAACTTTTCTTCAAAATATGTTAAGCAAATAATTGGGTCTGTTTACAAGGCTTTGCATTTTCTGCAATTTGATATTTCAAATATGGAGTAAAATACTCATTAAATTAAAAAGTAGGGGGTGAAATACCCTTTGGTCCAAATCCTTATCTAGACCACTGCACTCTAGTTTAAAAAAACTTCTGTTGGGGCTTTGAACATATTAGCTATGTGATTTATGTTATACACATGATCAAGTCAGTATACAGCTCATTACAAGTGGTCAATAACCAGGCACAACTAGATTTGATTTTATGACAAATTAATGACATTTAATGTGTTGGGCCTGATCTGGATCCAAACTGTTTGACACTCTCATGGTTTTCCCGAATGATTTATGTAAAACACCTGGCTAAGTCAGTATACAGTATACAAGTGTCAATAACCAGGCACCTTTTCTGACTATTTTATGACATTTAATGTGTTGGGCCTGATCTGGATCCAAACTGTTTGACACTCTCAGGGTGTTCCTGAAGAAATTTTTCGAAAGAGATGGTTTTGAAAAAGTCAGCAGATGACAAAATGTATGCAACAAAGTAAAACAGGTATCTCAATATATAAAAGATGTAGGTTTTTTTTCTCAAAGAACTCCTTAAAACTATCTGTCTATTGTAATTTTGCATGCTTTTTTGTCGTCTCCTGATTTTTTCCAAAGTCATCTTTTGCGAAGATTTCTTTAGAGCGTCCAAGAGATTGGATCCAGATCAGACCAATTGTTTTGTCTTGTCTGATCTAATCCATCAAAGATGACATTAGTGTAGAAGGCAAAGAGTTAACAAAATGTGAGCCTGATATCCTTTTTGTTGAGCGTAGACCAGATCAGATACCACAGAATGCGTTGTCTCCACCTTCAGTTCGCAAAAAGTTTGGATCAAGATCATAGGTCCAATCTGTTTGTTTAGTCAGGCCTGATCTGGTTCCAACTGATATATGCAAACAGTGTAGCCCCAGATCAGAAATACACAATGTGGGGTTTGATGAAGGTCTCTACCATTAGAATGTCCACTGGTTTGGATCCAGATCTGGCCCGACATTTTGCTTGGCCTGATCTTGGTTCAACCTTTTTGCAAAGATTATAAGCAGAAAACACTAGTAGACAGCCATAACCAACATAATCGGGAGCTCAGTGGTAGAGTGCTTGACTTGAGACTGAGTGGCCAAGGGTTAAGCCTCACCGGCGTCACTGCGTTGTGTCCTTGAGCAAGACACATTAATTCTTACTTTAGTACTGGTTCAACCAAGGAAGACCGGTCCCTACATAACTGAAAGATTGTTGATGGGACGTAAATAACCAAATCAAACAAACAGACAAATCAACCCAGGAAGGCCCGTCCCTTTATAACTGAAAGGTTGTTTATGGGATGTAAAGAATCAAATCAAACAAACAAAATAACCAAAGTAAGCCTAATATCCTTTTTGAGGGTTAAAGCCAAACAGTGCAGACCCAGATCAGACACCTATTGGGTAATTTGGCATGCCTTTTGGTTGTCTGCTTTTTTTTCTTTCAAAGTCATCTTTTTCAAAAAGATCTTGAGATTATCAAACATATTGGGTCCAAATCTGGCCCAAGGCTTTGTTGGGCGTGATCTGGGTCCATCCTATTTGCAAAGGTCATCAGCTGGAATTAAAATAGTAGGAAAAGTCTTAAAGTTTACTTTTTTTGTGGGAAATAGGCAAATAGTGTAGATAAGATCAGAGGACACAGAGCATGTGGTCTACACCAACAAAGTGCAACAGACTTTGGTTAATTGTAATCTGAAATCATGATTACTTGTAATTTATTAAATTTTTCAGTAATCATTAAGTAATCTGTAATTATGGATTTTTATGAATACAACTACTAATAGTAATATAATTGATTACATTGCTAAATAGCATGCAATCATGGTTACTTAGTGATTACTTTATGATTACTTTTTACAAAAAAATAAATAAAAACTCGCTTAAAAACTGAATGTAAATTGTACAGAGTACATTGATACAATAAGTATGGAATTGTTTTCAAGGGGTTACTGGTCACAATTTTACTTAAATAATGTATTTTTGTTTTTATCTAAACAAACATTGTAGACCCTTATTTAATGCCACTTTATTTCCATGTTAATAGTTATAAATTGTGTTTGTGTACACTGTGAAATGTTTCTTTTCTGGTAGGGGTTAAAGACAGATTACAGGAGCAATTGAAAAATATATCATATATCTAAATCTGTTGCCATGATTACCGCCAAGTTTAAGCCATCCATTTATGTTTACCTAGTCTTCTTTTAAATGTTGCTTAGCAACACAAACTGAAGATATTCATCACCTGGAAAATTAGCATATGAACAAAGGAACATGCTAGATATGTATGAGATTTCATAAGTCTAGCATGTAAATTCTCCTCACTATAGAAAGTCTCATTCTGAATTGGATGACCTCAGTTTCACACTCATTCTGCTCTTACTTCTCTGCTTATAAGTACTTTGTGGCATAATATACATGTATTGCAACAATAACCTTAATCAGACTGCTCCCTTTGAAGCAGTCTGATCTGGATTCATAGAATTGCGTCTATGATACATTGATATAAGCAGCAGATGTACTAAGCAGATGACTTTAGAATTTCTAGACCCCAAAAATGTTAGCAAGAAAATGGTGAAGAAAATCAAAATTCTTTTGTTTTTGTGTCATATTCAGCATTTCAAAACCTATGGTTCTCTAGTTGTGAATTGTTAGATGTTTTAACTCTCTGGTTAATCAATTAACCAATCATTAATGGTGAAGCCAGAAGGGCTTTAAGTTTGCAAGTGATTGGCGAGAGTTTATACATCGATGATAAAGTCAATATAATATTCCTAAATAATGTTTATTATTTTATTCTTTTTCAGAAATCTTTGGTAGCTCTGAAGAAATTATTTAGACAGAAGACCTGCTCTAATTTTTGGAATGACTTTAGGAAGATATACGGTAGACTCTTAAAGACAAGGAAGATAGTGTCATACAATACAAATAGACAATATTTAAGTCAGTTATGCCTCTCCTACCATGCCTACCCCTTTGGTGAATGTTTTCCAGACATGGGGCGAATTACTTTGGAAAGTAACGCATTGAATTAGCATTACTTGCCAAAAATGTGCATTGAATTAGCATTAGCATTACTTGATTTTGAAAAAGGAATGCATTGAATTAGCATTATTTAAGAAACTTTCAATTACATGAAACAGAATCCTACAATACTGTTAACTCTGAAGCCCAGGCCGCGCACATTTTTAATACACTGAACAAAATATGTGCATACCTTAAACATGTAAATTTCGCATATAGATATTTTATATATATATAAATATTTCAAATGAGCCACACTGGCTACAATATGTACACGTTTTGTAGTGAATTTCATAATCTTATCAGTAACATTTGTTGGAATTTCATAATTTTTTTGAAAATTGGAGGGAGTATCACTGAGATGTAGCAACCATAGTGATCATATTTCATTGTATATTATTATTATACCACTGCGAAGCTTTCCAAAATAGTTTCTTAATTGGAAGTATATTTTATGGGAAGAAAATAAACAACTTGAGTATCTTGACTGGATAGTCCAATCAACAAAGTGGAGGCTGTATCTTAATCCCTAATCTCTTATTTTTTTGACCCCAATATATTTATTCCTGCCGCAAAACTGACCTAAAAGACACACTGTTAGTGTCAGTGGTCAAGTGTCAAAATGTATGAACAGAACAATCAAGTGTGATCAAAACATTTCACACTTGTTTCTTTGATATCGGATTGTAACATATTCACACCATTTAAACTCATTTAATTAGTTTTAAAATGATTTATAGATTTTAAAAACATTTGACTTTTATAAAATGGGATAAAATACCTTACATTTCAACACTTCCTAACTACATTTTCACTATTCTTGGTTCATGTGGGATTGCCAGTAACTGTAAGCTGTTTCACATTATTGATATAAAATCAAACCTTTACTTGCAAGTTTCACAGATCAGTTTGCATATTCCTTAGTCAAATAGAAGTCTTTACAAGCAAGTTGAACAAAAGGAAACTGTGATTGGAAATAACTTATGGAAACACATCCTTTTGTTGTGTATCTCATTTCTCTATTGTGCAGTCTGTATACGACAAGGCTTATGTTAAACAGTAATTCAAAGTAATGCAAGTAATGCAGTGAATTTTGACTAAAGAAATGCATTGAATTAGCATTAAAGTAATTAAAAAACTGGTGAATTAATCATTACCTTGAATTACTGGAAAAAAAGTAATGCATTAATAATGCATTAGCATTAACGATTAATTCGCTTATGTCTGATGTTTTCAGGATTATTCCTGAATTTAGGATTTTGAGGCTGACTTTCTATTCTATGGAAAGTCAGCCTCAAAATTCTGAATTCCTAGATTATTATTGCTTTTGATTTGTTTTCAGACTAAATCTAAAGATAACTGACCTTTAAAGCTTTAATTTATTAATACTTTGTCATAAGCATACGGCATGTTTTAAAATTTTATTATATGAATTTTGAAAATCAGGATTTTGGAAAATTTCAAATTTCACTCCTGCTATATATATATGTATTTCATTATAACATGTCTTTGCTGTTATATTAAAAAAATTAGAAGATCGAAATACATGTTGTTATCTGTTTTTGGAATGTTTATACTTTATCAGTCTGACAGTGATATCATCATTTTATTGCATGGTTCAATGTTGTCCCCATATCTCCATTCAAAATTTTGAGGACTTTTGTCTGTAATCCGTGCATCACTGCAATAGGTTTGTTTAAATACCTATCTAAAACAAAAGAACTGGTACAGTAGAAACTGCTCTTAGTCTACCTACAAACCTGGCTCTGAGGTTATCAAGCTTTTTTCATGCTCAACTCAATTGAGCATGAAATTAATCATTCTCATAAATGTTACAAATTCATTGTATCATTTATTAGCATGATAATTACAACATCTAAGAGTTTGGAAAATACTTTATTATCAGCATTTCATTTAGCATTTGAAATTTCAATATTAGTTGATTGAGCATGAAAAAATAACCAAAAAAGAAACAACCTCAGGCTTGGCTGTTGAGATGCTGAACAATAAAGAAGTTCATACAGGAGGCCTGGATTCTTGTATGATTATTACACAAAATTAGTCATATAAGATTTATAAGTCAACTAATACATGTGGTATTCATGTGTGGTGAATTAAGTTTTGTAAACATTTTTATGTAAGTTTCATATACTGTGCATTACACATCATTCACATGTGATTGCCTTTTTATGTAAATTTATATAAAGGCACATATATAATATTTATATAAAAGGGCAATGATATGATTTTCATATAATTTTTTTATAATTATTATGTGAAAATGATTATCAGTATCATCTGATTATCATGTGTATTTCAATTTACGTAAAATTATATCATTCTCATATAAGAATTATATAATCTGTTTTATAAGATCCACATGCGGCTGCCTTTTTTAACAAGTATTATATGAAAGTTTTTATATAAGAATCATATAATTATTATATGACTTCTACGCGTGGCGAAGTTTGTAGTATAGCATATGGCCAAAAAGTCATCAAAATTATGAATACATATTTCATTTGGGCCTGATCCGGATCAAAACTGTTTCGCTTTCTGTTGGTATTACTGAATTTTTGAAAAGTAATTTTATAAAGAATCAGCAGACAACACAAATGCTAAAATTATGTTACCTCTCAACTATTTAACAAAAACTGTTAAAGTGGAATTTTTTATGTATACTTAGCTGATATTAATATTAGTTTTATTACTATGTTGAAGCAAATTCAGGAATACCACCACAATGTCAAACAGTTTGGATTCTGATCAGGTCTGAGATGTAGGGCCTGATCTGGATCTAAACTCTTTGCAAAGTGAATAAAGAGATGGCACAAGCAGGTGGTCCTAACAGGTGCAGCTTTACAGTAAATACAGTTATTAGGCAGCATAATGTAAAAATCTGAAGGGGGGCGGGGGTGGTCAGGTGGTAGAGGGTGGTGATTTTTTAGTTCCAAAACAAGATGGTGGAGCACTGCCTACATGGGTTTAAATGTTTGTATAACTTGATTTATTGTGGAGTACTCTAAAGTGTCCAGTTTTTCTTGTTTTAGGTGGTTGTTCTGGCACATAGAGAACTAATCCAGTCGGCCCAGTACACTGTACTATTGCCAGTAATTAAGTCATATGCATATCGCCTCTCCGACCTTTTATCCGCTAATGTTGTCTGCTGATAAACAAATATTAAGCAAACAGTTTGGACAAAAATTCCGGTCTAACACATTGTTGGGCCTGATCTGGATTCAAACAGTTATTGCTTAAAGGAGGCACGGTTTGTTTGACTGTGCATGTCAAAACAAACCTACTAATTATCCCTTAAGACAAAGTCGGAATCCAACTGTTTGTCATTCTATTGATATTGACTGAATTTGTTTTGAAGAAGTTAAATCATGAAGAATCAGCAGACAACACAAATGCTAAAATCATATTACCTCTCAACTATTTAACATAAACTGTTAAAGAAGACAAATGATTTATTTTTATTAGCTGATATTAACAATAATAGTTTTATTACTATGCCCAAGCAAATTCAGAAAAAAACACCACATTATCAAACAGCTTGGATCCTGATCCTGTAATCTGTACCTGAGATGTAGGGCCTGCTCTGGATCTAAACTCTTTGCAAAGTGAATAAAGAGATGGAACAAGCAGGTGGCCCTAACAGGTGCAGCTTTACTGTGAATACAGGTATATGGGCAGCTTGATGTGAAAAACTGTCTTTGGGTTTGTGATCAAGTAAATCTAAAATACAGTTTACCTGCTTGCTTCACTACAACATGCAGCAACTGAGCTGGATCCATACCATATACAATATAAATGTGAATAAATGCAGAAAAAAATACTTTGCCATTGAATAAAATCCTCTAAGGATGAATACTGTGCAGAAAAAAATCCCCATGGGGAAAAATCCCTGCGGGGAAATATCCCCGCGGGGATTTTTCCCCATGGGGAAAATAAAAATGTTAATATATACTTGAAACATACTCAAATGTGTCAAACAGATTGCAAGAGTGAACCTGAGCTTGATTTTAGACCCTTAAACAGATTTTTAAAAATCCCCGCGGGGATTTTTTCTCCAAAAATCCCTGCGGGGAAAAATCCCCGCGGGGAAAAATGAAAAATTGTTATTACTGGTGGACATTCATTTTTACACACCATTAACATGAGATCTTGTCATATTTGAATAAAAAGATGAGTTTTAGAATTTTCGAAAATCCCCGCGGGGAAATTTTTTGCACAGGGAAAAAATCCCCGCGGGGATGGTGAAAAATCCCCGCGGGGAAATGTTTTCCCCGCGGGGATTTGCAAATCCCCGCGGGGATTTTGACCTTTGTCGTGGAATATTTTCTAGGTCATTACAGATTTTAAGCCAAAAACCTATAGAATTTCCTCAGTAGGGTCTATTCTACTGGAAATAAGTCACTTTAGCTTTCTATGTCAACTAAAAGTACTAGGTCATTTTGCCAAAAACTGGTTTGGCAAAAAAATTCCGGTGGCAGTTGAAAACAAATACGTTGAAAAACTTGATGCCTGCAGACAACTAAAAATCATGACAAATTACCCACTATGCATTGAGATCATTCACTCCTTATCTCCTAGTGTTTTCTGCTGATAACTTTTGCAAACAGATTGAACCAGACCAGGCCCGACAAAATGTCTGGCCTGGTCTAGATTCAATCTGTTTGACACTCATATGATATTTCTGAAAGATATTTTCATAAAGGGACATCTGTACAAAAATATCAAAGAAAATCAGCAGACAAAAAACATATTCCAGGGGGCAAAGTGTTAAATAAATAAGCCTCACCATGTGAATGTTCCAAAAAAAGTAAGTAAGTATCATCAGGAAAACCCACAATCACAAACAGCAGACAACCCCATTGCACCGTGAGGAAGAGCCACTCAACCATCACGAGGCACCAGGAAGACAGATAAAGCAAAGCATGCAGCCCTTCTCCCCATCAAGATGATTGCAATACTAGAATGGACATAAAGTAACGTACAACAAAACATAGAACAATTATAGACTCCCACAATGGGAGTAACAATAAACAAAAAGTCAACAACAACAGAACCAAAACCTGTTTTTATTTTCCCTAGGAAGCCAACAACAAAGACACTGATCAGACTCAACATGAAAACAGAAGTATCGATTGTTCTTAAATTGTTTTTTTTTCCAACATATTGCCAGCTCAATCCTGATAGTATTGGAAAGTGCATCTGAATTATGATTGCACAAATATAATGGTAACGACTTGCATATCTACCTATAACATAAAACGGTGGTATGGGATATTTATATCCCAATATAAATATGAAGGTCACTATTTTCTTAGCCATTCTTTATATATTTTTACAGAGTGGTGTCGTAATAAGCCTGATGGACTTTACAGCAAAAAAGATGACTGCACCGTATTCTATCAGTGTTATAATAGTGGCAGCACCAATATTGTAGACTGTCAATCTGGTCTGTACTTCAATCCTGATAGAAATTATTGTGACTGGCCAGAAAATGTTACTGATTGTCCTTAATGGTGAGTGTAGGAATTAATCCGTGTCATGCTGAATATTTTATGTATAACACTCCTCCCCAATTTGTACCCTGTTAACCTGAAGCATTCTAGTTGTAGGCATGTATCTTTAACCCATTTATGCCGAATGTATTTCCCATTCTTATCAATTGGACGAGCCCATTTCCAATTTTTTGGGTTGTTGGGTGGTATTTTTCATATTTATTCAAATTTTAAAAGGATCTTCTGTAAGAAAACAGTAGAGAAACTGATCTGACGCCGCGTTTTGCGGCGTCTGATCAGATTTTGCACTGTTTGGTGATGTCTCACAAAAAGGACGCTAAGCGTATAAGGGTAAACGAGAGTGGAAAACAGTCTAGATCTTTATCTGTTGGCTACATCAGAAATCAGCTGATCTGGATCTACAGCCTATTCAAACAAGGATAAATCCAGTCTTAACAGTACAAGGAATAAAATGCTTTAGCTGGTAATGTATCCCATCAGAGAAAAACTTTTGCCCTGCAAAATCTCATATATGAGCATAAACCGGGGCTTGTGGCCTGACTTAGATATTATATAATTGTCAGAGTATTAAAAAATAACTTCAGATCTTTTTTTTCTATTACTTAGTCAAAAATGTATTTTGTGAGTGCCTATAAGAACCATCTCATTGAGATGGCTCTTTTACGTCCCCATAAAATATAAATTAGCTACTAAGAAATAATATGGATGATTCAGATATATACCTATATACATCCCAGGATCTACATGGGTCCTGTTTTATTGTTTCTAATATATCCCATGTAAATCCACAGGGGCTTGAAGTTATGATTTTTGAGTCATTTAGGCCTTGGGAAACGTGATATTTGCTTTAAAAGGTCGAAAGTTTGATTATTTAAATATTTGAAAAAATGTTCAAACCGAGTATAAGAAAAATGACCTTTGCTATTTCTATGAATCACTTTGGTTAAAATTTTCATTTTTTCATTGGCTTTTTTTTCTCAATTTTTCGGATGGAGGTAAAGAGAAGGTCCCAAATCATCAGACAAGGTAGCAAATATTCATTAATTCAAGCACCTGTGTGTAAATCATGCAAGCCTACATTTCATTGTCGAACTGTTAAGATTTATAATACTAATACCATATTCTATCTAATAACTGCACACACTTCTACAAGCACACATTTTGTACTTTATGGGCTTTTTACATATAGGAACAGACTTCCAGTTACATGCGAAAGTATGTGCACAAATTACTGGTTAACCTCTTGTTCAAGCCTGCCCAGGAAAAAGTGTGGTAAGGTGAACTGACCGTTCCGCAATGACCATAGCTGTTGACTTGGGACGTAAAGCAACAAAACCAACCAACCAAAGACTTCCAGTCAACCCAAAAGTGCTATTTCACTATCAATATAGAAACATCATGGGGATGGAAAACAGCGTGGATCCTGATCAGCTGGCTTCATCAAATGATTAAGCCAGCTGATCTGGATCTACACTGTTTTAAAAGAGGATATATACTATAGAGTGCACTTATTAGGTTGAACATGATGAATGAACTTGTATATTTTTTTGGTGGGGGGGATTGGTTCTTTACGTCCCAGCCAACAGCTATGGCCATGCTGGGACGGTCAGTTCACCTATCCACACTTTTTTCCTGGGCATGCTTGAATAAGCAGTTAACCACTACTTCGTGAACACACTTTCACTTGTAATTGACAACAAGTCGTCTTGAATCAGCCGAAGGGAGGAGAATGGTCGTAGAAATTATTTCATGACAAATCTCCGCGTAAGTATAGGACAGGGCAGGGATGGAACTTGTGACCCCTGGATCTGCAGTCAGACATGTATCTGCAGTCAGAAACGTTACCGACTGCGCTATGCGACCTAGTAACATTTTTTGTGAGACGGTGCACATTCGTTCGCAGATATATCATGGCATTATTTTACTCCATAAATGGCATAGTCAAAAGAAAGATTACTGAACCGGCGCGTAGCCAGTCGGAGGCCATGAAGCCTGAGCTTCAACATCATATGCGAGTAGACATGAGAAACCCTGACTTTTGTTGATTGCTAATAACAAAGGCGCAGACCAGCCTGTGCGTCCACACAGTCTGATCAGTGCCTTTATCATTCGACTAGTTCTTTAATATATTTTTGGTGGGCTTCAATACGATAAAGCCTCTGGCAACGCCCCTGCTGAAATAAGAAGTGATTCTTTGACTACATACCTTTTCTAAATGGGACAACTATGAAAGGAAGTAGTAATAGCACAATTTTGTCCAGTGACGTCATGGCCCATTTTTTATAGCATTTTTTGTTCAATTTCTAAGAAAGATTGTTACCCTTATATACATCAGTCACATAATTTGTTTACCCCCTTTTTATTAGCAAAATATTGTCTATTTTAATACACTTGCAAACGTAACGTGTCGTCCGATTCATAACGTCTATAATTGCGACAGTATATCCGGCGTTATACTGTTGCTAACTCAACATCCTTTCATTGGTTGACAAGTGAATATATGCAGCTAGTGAGCGGTTTTATGCAGCTGGCGGCCGCTGGTTGTAGGGGCAAAATAGTATATTTCACTGTCTTTTTGAAGGAAAAGTGTTGATAGTGCATTAGAATGGGGATACCCATATTCAAAAGTTTAATTTGAAGAGGTATACCATGGGATAAACATTTGTAAATTACGTTTTACCGCTCCGCTTACGCGTCAACGTAAAACTAAATTTTTGACCATATATCCAACAATATACCTTCCCAAATGAAAACACTAAATACGGTTATCCCCTAAATCTGTAAGAAGCCATTTATTCAAATTGTATCACTTTCAAAGTTATCTAATTCAAATGCTAATATTGACCACCTATATAGCCAATGGTTAAATTCAGTGATTTATTGGTTGACAAATCACTGCAGGGCTAATTTGACGTCATTTATCAGAGTTTTGCCGCCAGTTTGGTGTTTCTGATCAATGTTAACAATCCCATAAAGTCTTGTAGACTGGTGAACTTATAAACGCATGTAAAATATGTATTTCAGTCCAAATAGTATTTAATAGAAATGATTACATTTTGTTCAAGATGCCTGAATCTTTATAGAATCTGAATAATTCATTCTTATTTTTAATTTTCTGAGAGTTAGAATCGAAATAAATTTGTGCTGGTAGTGATTTGCTGCTTAATATGTGCCGCGACATGAGATTTCCAACAATGTGGTATGTGCGACCAGCAATTGCAAAGGCTCAGACCAGCCTGCGCATACGCGCAGTCTGGTCAGAGCCTTTGCTAGTCGCTTGAATATTCTATGAATATTATGTTACTGACCGAACATCATTTGGAGTTGCTAAGTTTAAAAGGAGGCTGCACATGCTAAGCTGAGTCTACACTTGTCAAAAAGCCTCACTGTTGGAAAACACATGCTGCGGCTCATATTACTGTCTGTCAGTCATACGTCATAAGTGTAAAAATCATTCGCACTTAACACTCGGCCTCACCAGTGTCACTGCGTTGTGTCTTTGAGCAAGACACATTAAGCCTTGCTAAGTCCTGGTTCAACCCAGGAAGACCTGCGCCGACATAACTGAAAGATTATTGGCTTGGACGTATAGAATCAAATCAAACAAACAAAGAGCACTTCACACTCGAGATTTATCCACTTCTAAGAACTGACCTCCAGCCAGTGATATATTAAGCAACAAATCACTTCCAGGTGAACCATTTTCTTAGACCACACAAGGCTTTTAACAATTGTCAAGCTAGATCAGAGTTTATATTTTTGTAAACGGTGTAGATCCAAATCAGCTAGCTTCAAAACCACTCTAATAGAAAATTCATGTTAACAACTAAGAATACAGCAGGTTAACAGAATAAATATTGGGGAGGAATGTAGTACATCAAAATATCCAGCATGTCAAGGGTTAACTAGGGTAAAGTCAGGTAACTTCAGACAACAGATAAATTCAGACAGCGACCTTGTTTGTTTCATTTTTGAATTTTTGGAATAAAAAAATAGAGGTACGAAGCAAACAGTGAAAATCCTGATGAGACGGCTCACAAAGAGCCGTCTCATCAGGATTTCCACTGTTTGCAAATGAATGGCAGAATCTGCCTGACGCCAAGTTACCTGACTTTACCTTATATATTTTACCATATTATGGTAAAATATATAGTTAACCCTTGACATGCTGGATATTATGATGGGGTTATGTTTCTTTCGAAACATCCCAAGAAATTGAGACATGGCTCACAAGACAGATTATCATTTTGAAATTGTTTTGGAAGATAAAAACTAGAAATGTGTCAGTGTGACACAGATGCCCCGGCCTGGGCCAGTGTATGAGAGAAAAAGTCTCCCAGATATGACTGATTCACAAATATTGACAAAATCTAGGCAGATATTGGAACGTGTCAATATGCAGACATTTACAACAGAATTTGTCAAGTTCCATCATTCATTCTTGTAATAAGGAGCAGAAACAAAATTCTAACATGATTTTAAGACCATAACTCTGTTAAAATTTGCACCAATTGATTGATAACAATACCAATCCATTACTTGCCAATATCTATGCATACGCAAAAAAAAATATCAAATTTCTTTCATTCAGTCTTAAAATATTAAGCTGATATGAAATTCTGACATGAGTCAAGGGCCATACCTTTTTATAAATTTGCACATACGATGCAAAACAATCCCAACTTAGATCTTGTCAATATCAAAGTGTAAACAAAATCTTGTTAAATTCCATCCATTTATTGTTAAGATATTGAGCGGAAACAAAATTCTGACTTAAGCTATGGGCCATAACTCTGATAATAATCAGGGGATTTTATCTTTAATCGAACTTGACCTGTATTTCATGATTATATACTTGTTTATGAAATATGAATTCAATACACCAATGTTTTCAAAAGATATCTCCCGGAAACCATTTTTCTTACAGAGATCAAGAACCATAACCCTGATAATAATCTGTGAATTTTGTCCTTAATTAAACATGGCCTGTATTTTATGAGTATACGCCTGTGTATGAACTATGAATCCAATACACACTGTTTTCAAAATATATCACCCGGAAACCATTTTTCTTACCGAGATCAGGGGCCATAACTGAGGGTCTGGATGGGGGGGTCTGGTATTCACTATTCATTAAAAATTTAGCCGATTATTTATCTCATTAAAATTTTGGGTTATTCATTAAAATAAGACCAATTATTCATTAAAATACCAATCTTTCAAACAATGCTTAAAAATATAGTAATGTTTTAAGATACGAGCGAGCGAAGCGACCGAGTAAAATTTTATGTATTTTTATGTGTAAATGACATTTTAGAGTGAATAAGTAGGGACAGTAGAACAATTTCAAGAAAAAGTAGGGAAATGTAGGAACACAATAAAAAGTAGGGCCTATCTAAAAGCCCGATTAATAAATTACTACCCCAATCTGATTAGCAAGTACACTGAGATTTTGCAAGGGCGGTCGGGGGGGGGGGGGGGGGGGCTTCCCCCCAGAAGCCGAAGATTTTTTTTAAAAAAATCAAACGAAATGAAGGCTTTTCCTTTAAGGTGAGATTGTTTAAATTAAATTTCTTACTTTTTTGCAGGGCTCACTAAATCCCCAAAACTATGAACTTGCTCCCCAAATCCCTGAAAATAATTACCAGTGCTTCCCAGCTCCCTGAAAATAAATAGCCATTCTCCCCAGATCCCCAAAACCAATGGGGGCCCAATAATATGCCTGCAAAAACTAATTACATTTTCATGTTCTTTGGAATTTATACACACTCTGGACCTATATATGCTTCTTTCTTTCACAGTTTTGCGATTAGTATTATAGAACGCTAGCATAACAGGAACCACGTGATTACTCCCTGTGTCTTTTTCTTGAGTTTTTGGGACTTTTCTGTTTCGTTCTCTTTTTCAGATGCCATTTTGTACTGATGTCCCTTAGTTGACTGGGTTTTATAAATTGTATAATTACCTATCATTTGTGGTTGTTATAGTGTAGTTATTTGATAACCAGTCAATAACAAAGGGGGTCATTCTTTTACAAGCATAGGCAAAAATGCATTGATGATTTTTTTTAGCATTATTCATTATTCATTAAAATCTGATTATTCACTATTCATTAATTTTTTCTTCTATTCATTAAAAAAATAGGATTATTCATTATTTTTAGGCCCCCATTATTCACTATTCATTATTTTTTGGCTCATTATTCACTATTCATTATAAAATAAGGCCATTATTCACTAATTATTATACCCCATCTAGACCCTCATAACTCTGCTTATTTAAGGTGGATTTTATCCTTAATTGAACTTGGCCAATATTTGATGATAATATACCTGTGTACGAAATATGAATCCAACATACCAATGTATTCAAAAGATATGGCCCGGACACTATTTTGTACGAGATCAAGGGCCACAACTCTAACAATAATTGGTGGATTTTATCCTAAATCCAACTTGACCTGTATTTTATGATTAAATACCTATGTATTAAATATGAAGTCAATACACCAATGTTCTCAAAAGGTATCACCATGACACCATTTTCCTAACCAAGATCAGGGGTCATAACGCTAATAATAATCGGTGGATTTTATTCTTAATCGGACTTGACCTGTATTTCATGATTATATACCTGTGTATGAAATATGAATCCAATATACCAAATTGAATGTATTCAAAAGACATGGCCAGGAAACCATTTTTATCTGATTTCATCCTCAATCGAGCTTGACCAGTATTTCATAATAATATTACTCTGTATGAAACAATAATCCAATAGATCAATGGTTTCAAAAGATATCACACAAAAATCATTTTTCCTACGTACGTATATACGGACGTATGGACAAGGGTGATGCTATTTGCCCCCCCCCCCTCCCCATAAAAAATGGCGGGGGGCATAAAAATACGATTTTACAGCAATTCATAAGGAACTGATTTATTTATCTATGTGATGTAATTAGATGACATTATCCTTCTTATATTTGCAGATACAGTATTGCAAGTGACAACATCATTCAAGTGGAAAATAAATTTGCGATGTATAAAAGAACTTATTAAAAAAGAAAACCGAATGTAATTGTCTTTCTACTGAAGTTAAATATATCCTCTTATCACAAAGTATATCAAAAATAGCTAGTGAGTATGATCAGGAAATACCACAATCACAAACTGCATACAAACCCATGGCACCGCGAGGAAGAGCCACACAACAACCACGACACACCAGAAAGACGAAATAAGCAGAGCAACCAGCTCTCTCTTTCCCATCAAGATGATTGCAAAAATAGAAGGGACATAAAGTAACGTACAACAAAACATAAAACAATTACAGAGTCCAATAATGAGAGCAACAATAAACAACAAGTCAACAGCAACAGAACCACCGCGTTAGAACGGACGGCAGCCTAAGCCACCGGGGGGGGGGGGGGCTTAAATGCATTTTACTTGTACCAAATCTAGCCCTGGATTCTGCTGTTGTTGAAGTACAAGAAATGTTCAGCTGGCAAGGAAGCCTTCTAACTATTGCAATGTATCATCATCGAGAAACACTTTAATCAAATTAACACCCTATGATAAAACAAAGAAAAGGCCTCACAACTCACAGATAGTCAGAGCTAAAGAAAACCTCAAGTTGAGCCATGGTGGGTCAAGCTACAGATAAGCATCAGGCACCAACCCACCGATTAAAGCTTTACGTCAGAGCCGTCATAGAGTCTGAGGTCTGACCCACCGTCGTGCAATTAAAGAGAAAACCATAGCTATTAACTGTGATTGGGTTTAAAACCAGGCATGCAGACTGTCGCATGACACCCAAGTTATATTCAACTTTTATATAACGTTTGATAATCTTTTTAAATTGATCACTAAAATTAGGTTTTCCAACGATTCGTTTGAATGTTTAAACTAAATCACCATAAAATATAGGTTCTGATATGCATTGTTGCAGAAGAGTTTTTAACCCAATGTTGTATTTAAAAATTAACTCCGAGTGTCTGTGGTAGAATTTACAAAAATGCTTTTCGAATTTTATGATATCTATAATATGTTCTTAAAAGGGTATCCTTTGGAACCAAAGATGGCACCAAAGAAATGAAACTTGTATGTGCATATTTCCTGGGCCAGACTAGCTAGTTTCTGCCATTTAGGCTTCATCAGTGACCATCTAATAGTTTATAAAATCTACACTATAGTGAAGGGCAGAGAGACGTTCAACCGCTGCAACACAGTCCCAGTCACCAGCTGTAGTGAAGTCAAATATGTTCTTAAAAGGGTATTCTTTGGAAGCAAAGACTGCACCAAAGAAATGAAACTAGAGTGTGCATATTTCCATGACCTTGTTTTAATTACTTAGCAGTTAAAAAATAAGTTTCTGCTGTTGAAGTCATCAACATTAAAACATACTCTTGCAAAACGAATAAGCTGAGAAATATATAAGCCATAGGAAGGGGAGCGAAGAACATCTCCATCAAGAAATGGGAAATTTAGAATTTAAAAATTAAAATCATCCCGTTTATCATAAATTTTGGAAGAAACTATGCCATTCGTTATGGACAAGTTCAAGTCCCAAAACTGAGCTTCAGTATAAGTTGAATTCGCCTCATTTAACTGAAGTTCAGTAGGATTTATTTGACCTACCATTTGTTCAAAATAAGGATTATCAATATCAATAAGTCATCTAAATATCTGGAGGTTGAGTTAAAAGCTTCAATAGTATCAGTTTGAGTCTGACAGAGACAACAGGAAGTCTCTCTCATAACAAAACAAAAACATATCTGCAACAAGAGGAGTACAATAAGTACCCATTGGAATACCCACAATATGTTTATATAATTTCGAGTCAAATCTTATCAATAAATTGTTTCAAAGATAATTGAGAGCATCACACATTTTCTGACGTGACCAATATTTATATCGTTTAGGTTGTTCAGAAGTAAGAAGGTATTTTATCATTACAAGCCAAATAAAGCGAGCCCTCTCTGTTAAATGTTTGTTCAATCAATTCTGTTAGTTTTTGTTTGATTAGATCATGAGGCAATGTAGTATAGAGCGTAGAGAAATCATATGTAGACAAACTAGATGCTAGAAAATCTCTAGACTTTAATTTATTAAGAATTTCACCTGAATTTTTAATAGACCAAAATAAATTGTTACCATTCCTTTCATAAACTGTTGTGTAATATTTAATGACATGTTTTTTAATCGCAGTGAGGCAAGAAGTCAAAAGGTTTAATTCCGAAATTAGGCATAACATACGACTTTGCGATAAACTAAGGAAACGCTTTTTTATAACACAGCGCAAAAGTGACCATGTTTCATTTAAACAATAAAGGAACAAAGTGAACAACATGATAAAATATGCAAAAGAAAATTTTATTCATAAAATCGATGATATTCTTGGGAATCCAGAAATAGGAAATTCAAGTAAAACATTTTGGCAAGTCATGGGACGATTTATGGGGAAAACTGGCGCGTCAATTAATATACCACCACTACATGAACAAGATAATACTCTGGCATTTTCTGACTATGAAAAAGCCCAAGAAATAGAGTAAACAACATAACTGCTTATAACCTGAGAAATAGTAATGATTTTGAGATTCCATTTTCTAGACTTTGCTCATATGAAAATTGCTACTTCCCTTTCACTTTAAAGCTATGGAACGAATTAAACTCCGTTCAGAAATTGTGTGGCACCGGTTTTTCGCAGTTCCCGCTTTTATGTGTAATTTTAGGTCCTACATCGCTGTGAGAAAGTTACTCTTGGAAACCTCCCCTAATTTGTCCAGCAGGTTCCGTGGCAGTGCATGCTTCTGGCAAAGCCCTGATATCTTGAGAAAAATCAGAAATTTCATAACTGCGCCCACAGACTAATTCCAGTTGACGATGATTGCCACATAAAATATATCAATATTCATTGATATGCTTCACGTCTCTTTAATATCTTTTTAAATTGTTCAAATGCAACACACCCTGTACTCGAATATTAGATGTTTTGATAACAAGTTAGAATAAAAAACGATTCTTTATTCCTAACGTTTTACCAGTCCTAGTACACGTGAAAGTAAGGATCGGCAGGGGTTGGTAAGGGGGTTGGGGGTCCTGCAATAGTGGAAATTAGTTATTAGTTCTAGGACCGTCCTTCCAAGGCAATGGTCAATCAAGCCCATGTCCACGTTGTGTCAATAGTGCATGGATGTGGCTAGCACGACGTAAAGCCATTTGACTGGGATGCCCCATCACAAATTCATCAATCTTCACAAAAGTATGACTATGCTCACAAAAAGACACAGTAAAGGTAATACCTTCAAATTGCGAACAAGCATTTCTTCAACCATTTATAATCGTTTGGTTTAATCGACAATACATCTTCAATTGTGGTTTATGATTTCATACCCCCGTATAAAGTATAAATCCAATCTTTTCTACCTATAACGATATCGGCAACGAACATTTTTGTCAAATAGGTACACCATGAAAATTAGTTTAATTTTTATTCAAATTTAATAGCAGCTGAACTGTCATTGATCTTGGTGAGCATCTAACTGCTTTAAAGCTATATTCTGTTCAGTGTTTTTGATCCGCAGAGTAATTTCAGTCAATAACAGGTAGAAATGTTTAAGATGTATACTGGAGAAATGTTAGCCTCAGTGTGTAATAAGAGGAAATGTTATTATGTGCGTAAAGCGCCAGATCTATGTTAAATTTTCCAGATATACGGTGTGTAGTCACGCTTTATAATTTCCCACGACTTTCTCGCCAATTGAAATAACCACTCCCAAATATTATAATGAAAATATTGTCATTTCCATATAAGTTCATGGAGGGCGTTTCAAACGTGTCAAATTGTCTTAGTCTGCTGGCGGTTTTCTTAATTTCTTGATTTTTTCCAAGATATCAGGGCTTTGCCAGAAGCTCGCACAGGCACAGAACCTGCTGGAGAAATTAGGGGAGGTCTACACGAGTAACTTTCTCACAGTGATGTAAGACCTAAAATGACGTATAAAAGTAGGAACTGCGAAAAACCGGTGCCACACAATTTCTGAACGGAGTTTAGATCAACAAATTCGTACACTTCCAACAATATCACGATTCAAATCAAATATCAAGACAATACCAGATAAAATACCTGATTATACAAACGTAGGAGAACGTAAATACAACATAATGCTGACTCGCATCAGACATAGAAGCAGTAGGTTAAAAGCTGATCTTTATGGTGGATATCATTCCAACTCCTGTATGTAGTTGTGGAGCTCCTATCAAAAACGCAGACCACTATTTTTCGAATGTCCTCTATATATTAACCAAAGAAACAATCCTTTTATTAATTTTAATAGACTGCAAATTAATGATGCTGACGTTGTTGTACTGACTACAGGATCTCATACTTATGATGAGAATATAAACAGATCAATAATTCATTTCGCTATCAAATTCATTGAAGACTCACAAAGGTTTGAATGATTGACATGCCTATCCACACGCCTTCTTTGCAATATTGTTTCGGCAGCAGTGGTGCCACGGTATGGGAGGATGATAGTATATGTGATTGTATATGTATGCTGTAAACATTATTGTATCAACCATTGTAACTGATATAATCTGTTGTTATATTTTAGAAAAGACTATCTAATGTTGTAGTAACTTGTGTCCAATCCCTTTGTTTGCTTATGCAATAAAATATGTTTAATCTAAAAAATGTCAAAAGAATAGACAACTCAGTAGTTGTGTATGAACTAGAATTAGCAATAAAACGCGACTTATAGGGCTGTTTATGTAGTTTAGGTAACCAGTATATCGTTGGAAGCTTGCTGTGATCCTCATCAACAAACAACCCAAACTTAGCTGCCATATAGCATCGATGTCTATCAACTATAGACGTCTCATACAGTCTGTTATGCTCATATGTTTTTGCAGTGCTAAATTCTTGCTTTAGGGTGTTAATATAGTCCATTTTCAAACGACCACAACATTGTTAGCAGCCTTATTTGTCACAAAACTTTTGATTCTTTTTCATCTTATATCACAGTTGTTATCACAGCTTCAAACTAACTAAAATATGTAACGATAACGTATTTGAGAAGTATTTTATATCACAGTAAAGTGTGACTTTTTGAAATGAAGGTACCTTTACTCTGACTTCGACGGTGCGAGATCTACCAGTCATTTTGATATTGAATAATTTTTAGAGTCTCGAAAACGCCTTGAATTGTTTTATGGAATTAAAATTTTGTAATAGCGATGTTTAGTTTCTGAACAGGCGCAAGAAATGTGTAGGTGGCCACTTATAACTTAGGTTCAGTGTATATTTATCCCTATAAAATTTAGTTCCAATGGTAACAGTAAATTAGGAGACTCAAAGCTTCTCTAACCACATTCATGCACGTGCTCTTATCCCAAAATAACTGGTTCCGCTACATAAAGTGGGTTGAAGGCACACATTCTGTGAACAGGATTTGTGAGGATATTCTGATCAAAATTGTTAAAGGTGGGTGCTTAAGAATGGGATAGGCGCAATGCAATTAGGTCTCGAAATATGTCCCAGTAAAACAACCAGAAACATCCAGACGTTGCTGATAGCTATTAGGACAATTTACTTCCAATTTTGAAAGTGGTTTTAAAGACATTTAAACAATTGCTGTTCTTCACATGATATATTTGTCATTTGAGCGGTGACATGTGATTTCCAACAATGTGGCATTTTGACAAGTGTAGACTAAGACCAGCATGTGCAGCCTCCTTTTAAGCTTAGAAATTCCAAATACTGTTCAGTCAGTAGCTTAACACTCATAGAATATTTAAGCGACTGGCAAAGGCTCTGATCAGACTGCGCGTATGCGCAGGCTGATCTGAGGCTTTGCTGGTCGCACGTACCACATTGTTGGAAATCTCATGCCGCGGCTCATTTGTACTTGGTTTAAAATTCTCAGGTATTAAACAACAAGACATAGTATGAACTTTTCTATTTACTTGAAGCATACAGAACTATTTTACACAAAGTTTATAATATACAAGAAAACGCATGGAAAAGTACAAATAAGATTTCACCATACAAGCATAATTATAATCAAATACAATATTATGGTTTCTTAGCTAGAACATCAACATTGTATACATAACTGTATTAAGATATTGTCCAATTCCACCTATATATTCATCAATATCAGAAAATTTAGGTCGCCACGAAATGGAACAGATAAAATGGAGTTTGCGTGAAATTTGATGAGTACGCAGTTATGAAGAATGTGATTCCAACTAGGGTAAAGTTCGGACAGTCGGCTAAATTCGGACAGCGACCTTGTTTGTTTCACATTTTGATTATTGGAATAAAAAATAAATTAACAAAGCAAACAGTGAAAATCCTGATGAGACGGCTCACAAGGAGCCGTCTCATCTGGATTTCCTCTGTTTGCAAATGTATGTCCGAATTTACCTGATGTCCGAAGTTACCCGACTTTACCCTATCTCGTCAATGTTACCAGAACATCGGGTTGGTAAGAAGAACAAGCCTATTTTGACAAAAAAACTCTTATCCTCAGAAACTAAAATAATGACAGTTAAAGAAAATCCGAAAGTTAATGCGATAAACAACAATTTAACCAGCTGCAATTTCTGCACCCTCCTCGAGGAAAAGTTTTCGTCATTTAGGTCGAATCCTGCACCGCTTAAAGCATTGCTCTAATTCGAGGATTGCTAAAGTTTCCTTTGTCTTTTAATTTCCAAAGCCAACAAATCTGCCTTAAGTTTTTTCAGTTGTCGCATGTGATGTTCAATCATCAAAGCTCTCGAATGAACTAGACAAGGATCCATTAGTCACTCTATAAAATTCTCTACAAAACACACAAAATGAAACTTACTTGATTTCTTTTTAAAGATACAAGTGATGGGAAACCTCTATTATGCGTCAGCTTTAAATAGTACATCAAAGCGTCTTCATGATCGGTGATCCTAGAAGGTCTCTAGGGAGTTGATCATATGAGGGCTAACTGAGATCGATCCTAAAGTGGTTGATCCTAACGCGGTCGATCCTAATGAGGTCTATCCTAACGAGGTCGATCCGTAAGAGCTAGGGCTCGAAATTGACCATGAGCCCTCATATGATGAACTCTCTGAGGACCTTCTAGGATCACTGAGGTGATCTTGATCATTTAAAATGTCAATGGAATAGATCAATTATTTGAAGGATTTGAGGATACCTCTTTTGAGTGTCTCATTGCATGATTTCCATCATTACAGTAACCCTTAAAGCGCCACCTATAACTTGCAGCAGACGACAATTTCAAATTTTGCCGCTTTTTCAAAAATATCAAATAAGGCATGATATTTCATGAGAATCGTCTGCTGGCAGACGATTCTCAAGAAATATAATACCTTATTTTTACTGAAAATTAGGGAAGATGTTACAAAACTTATCGTCTGCTGCAGTCGTGCTTGGCGCTTTAAGGGTTAATGACTAAGAATGACTCCTTACTTTAACCAAAAGCTCTTTAAACCTTCGTCTCATCTCGCTGTGCACGTGACCAAATCTAAGAACGTGCTTATGCGCAGTTACCCATTCAATCAAGTGGGCTTTCAGATGAGAGGATTGTTCTATAGAACTTTTCACCAAAGTATGCATACACCTACATAACATTTTCTTAAACAAAACATGTAAAGTGATCACACACACACACACACACACACACACACACACACACACTAACACACTAACACACAGTGATTTTATCGGGATATTGGTTACCTTTAAAAGAAAAATAGAACAACAAAAATAGTAAGCATGATCGGAAAAATACCACAATCACAAATTGCAGACAAGTTGATGGCACGGCGAGAAAGTGGCACACAACAATCGCGAGACAACAGAAAGGACAGCTGGTGATCGATGAGAAACACAAGCCCATGACACCTTGAGGAAGAGGCACACAACAATCGCGAGACAACAGAAAGGACAGCTGGTGATCTATGAGAAACACAAGACCATGACACCTTGAGGAAGAGGCACACAACAATCGCGAGACAACAGAAAGGACAGCTGGTGATCGATGAGAAACACAAGCCCATGACACATTGAGGAAGAGGCACACAACAATCGCGAGACAACAGAAAGAGCAGATGGTGATCTACGAGAAATACAAGCCCATGGCACCGCGAGGAAAAGACACACAACAATCGTGAGGCACCAGAAAGAACAGCTGGTGATCTATGAAAAACATAAGCCCATGGCACCGCGAGGAAGAGACACACAACAATCGCAAGAAAGACAAACTAAGTAGAGTAACCAACTCTACCCCACCCCAACCCCCTATCAACTAGAATGGACATAAAGTATCGTAGAAGAAATCATACAACAATTACAGATTCCCATTATGGGAGTAACAATGAACAACGAAACAACAACAACAGAACCATCAGCAACCTAAGACACTGGGGCGCTCCAATATGAATACTGCTTTCAGAATGTCAATAAAATACCCTTTCAGTCGCGCATGGTGTTTGAAAGAGGAATTCGCTAAAGAAAGAATTGTTTATAACTCGGTCTGGACTACTTGAGCTCGTTGTCATCTCTTTGCCGGTTTCAGCACTAAGTCTAAATTTTTTGTGCTGACTCCGTCATGAAGAACCTTACGTTTCACGTAGAAATAAGTGAAGACATTTTTGCCTGTCTGTAGGTAAACATTGGGTTACATTTCGAATTGATGCCGAAGTTTTCACACATTTGGGGGCGCTTTTGTTGTAAAACTTTTTCGAATTTCTCTTTTGGGTTCTTAACGCGTTTTTATTAGCCTCTTTGCAACTTAATTTTGAAATCTGCAGTTCTCCATTTTCCACGAAATAGGTCTTGCTACAGAGCCCTATTATTTCATCACCAATGAATTCCATTTCAAACACATCCTGCTCTCGCTTATCGTGCAGGGCGTGTTTCGAGCAACACTATTTCGGAAGGTACTCGAGTGACAAGGTCGAGCCATCTTTGCACTGGCCTTTCACGGTTTTCAGGTATTCGTCTTTCAAATGCGGTTTCTGACAACCTCATCGAGTGTGGGCTTGCTCAAAACCATGTACATGTACAAACTGTCGGTATCCGTCCCTAAAAGCACTGTAAATTCGGAAATTTTCGCGAGGGTTTTATTTTCACGAAACTTCGCATATGCGAAGTTTCGTGAAAATAAAATCCTCGCGAAATGGCGAAATCACTCTTTCGTTTACTGATATAAGTAAACCATGCCCTAGTCGCGATGTTTTTACATCGCAAGTATGTCTTTTAACGTTATTCGCGAAAATAAAATCCTCGCGAAAAGTTCCGAATTTACAGTAATCGCTACCATCCAACCTATCTATTTCATCGAACGTGAATGACAGTAGTCTGAGCTTGGCCAAGTTTAATATGAAAACTGCCAGTTGAATCGGAACGGCCATTATAATCCTATCTTTTGCCGAATGTACTGCATAAAATTGCCTATCTTCGGCCAGGCACGTCAGTTTTCTTAATTGTGGCTCGTTCACGGCTTGCGAGGCGTTCATATGTCCTTTATAAAAATCACGTTGGTGTGCTTACTTTTGTCCATAAAGCGCGTCGTAGAGTCTTTTTGGTTTCTGCCATGATTTTCAAGTCCGGATGGGTTTCCCCCATCTCTTCTCGCCACGGTTACATCCCGTGCTAGGCCCTTAAAGCAGCGTTTTTGCAGGCATTCGATCAACTGATGAATTTTTGTTAAGACAATGCCGTGCTGCAATTACCAACGTAGTAGGGGCGTCGCTATAAGTATTTCTTGGGCGCTCATACCACCCACCAACAAGACCCTTGGAGTTTTTCCATACCCATTTCCTCTACATAACGTTGCATGTGCTCGCCAAAAGATTCGAATGGCACTTCATTTTTGCAAAAGATGTGGGACATCTCTTTACAGTATTCGTACATTTAGGGGGTTAGGCCTGTAAGTTTTCAAAACCTGTTCCCCCCACCTCTCCGGGGCCCTGGAGTTTCTCTGCACGAACCCAAAATGTTTTCCACTAAGAACACCATCTAATACTTGTTTTTCTGTGACTATCATTTGAGCCGCGACATGTGATTTCCAACAATTTGACATTTGACAAGTGTAGACTCTGACGAACCTCTGTTACTAACTTTTGAGCTTAGACACTCCAAATGATGTTCAGTCAGTAGTTTAACAATCATAGAACACTCAAGCGACTAGCAAAGGCTCTGATCAGACTGCGCGTATGCGCAGGCTGATCTGAGGCTTTGCTGGTCGCACATACCACATTGTTGGAAATCTCATGTACTGGATCATTTTATACATGTAGTCGTGCTCCCGGAAAAAATCAGGCATCTGGATGTCTTAATTGCCAGACAGGCTCAGATTCCGCCGTAATAAACGATTGAACTTGCATTCCCACATTTCAACTACATGAAACGCCTCGCTTTCTATATACTGGGTGATGGACTGGGTACGTTCGAGGCACTTCTGTCTTCCCGTATGCCGGACATCATTTTTAATATTCTTGGTCAATTCACACAAATGTCCATGTATATAACAACCGTGATACTGGTATATTGACCCATCTTCCCTTTTATAGCCATCCACTGGGTAAGGGCCAACCCTTTTCTCATACCCCATATTTCTAAGATGAAGGGGCCTCTAGGTTTTGGAGAAAATCCTTTGTCGAGTGCCAAGCATCTGAATGCAAAAGTTATCGTTAAAGAGCTTACCGGTACGCTTATCGGACACCAAGGAGTAAGTAGCCTTATGTTCTTTGATGTGCTTTGATACAGCATTGCGCGGGTTTCCTAGTAAAAACTTAGTTTTGTAAACAGTAAAGCGAAAGTTGGTAAGGAGTTCGATGACCCACTTTGTGTCTGGTCTCTACATCATGAGTGATTCAAGCAAGTTTAGATTTCGTAGCCAGTCTGCCAGTCTGAGAAGATCTCGACTACTAGATATATAAATAGGAAGGTCGAGGAGATTCTCGTGTTCAAAAGGGCTTGAAATAGCGCGCCGAACCGTTGTCCCTGTGTCTCAAGAGGTATCCGAAGTTTAGATTTAATTTAAAAGCTTTGGACTGTCTTTCATACACCTCATTGACAAAACCCATCAGCTGCTCGACGGTCACCGTTTTGTTGGCCGGAAAATTGTAGACAGCTTCCATGCTACCTTCCCTATACCTTTCCAGAATAAGAGATCTATTAGATAGATAAACGTGCCTATCTTGTTCATCTATACCTCCCGGTTTGACCCACGGAGCATTTCGATCATTTTTGTAAGGGTCTGGGTGTAGACCCCCTTGTCCGATTTGATGATGGTTTAAATGGTGGACGTTTAGCAAAGATCTATTCGCGATTCGCGTATCACACTGATGACAGCGATATCCTAATGGCGGGTGAGGTGAGCTGGTCTGTTGGTTTACCGAATCGGGTAAACTGTAGAGAGGATGAGGGTCAGGCACCGTTCGGAACCCCCAGGTCAACCGCCAAGGCTTGGCGGTTGACCTGGGGCTTCCGGACGGGACTGACTTATCGGAATGGTCTCCAGATATTCATCTGTTACCGAGGACCAGGGCTTTGTGATGACAGAGCTCGCTTCGGTTTGCAAAATGTTGACCACAGTGAGGAACTCTACAATGAACTTTCCTAGTGATGACTTTATTGCAGGCTGAGGTGTGTCTTCTCAATCCGCTTGTAGAGTTGAAAATTCGACCGCATTTTAAGCATTGATACCCAGCCGCGTTTAGTCTTTCTTAACAGTGATTAAAGTTTTTGTGTCTGTTCAAATTTGAACGGTTTAGAAACGTCTTCAGACACACATGACATACCGAGGATGTCTGTTTTGGATGACTGTTTTTGGTATGACGTTGGAGACCCAAACTATTCACGAATGTGCTCCCGCAAAGGGGACACTTGAAAAGGGACACATCCCTACTGCTCGCGCCCGCATTCAAGATGGCCAATCACGTGGTCTGCCTGATTAGGTTTTACACAGACTTTACGAACCAGTATTCAGACATCACAGGTAAGGAAAATCGTTCGTAACTTTCGTAAAACTAAGTCGAATTTCATGCGGTAGAGTGCAAAAACCCTCTCATATTTTTCTGCTCAAAACTGTGTAAAGTTTTCTGGGTTCGCTTACCTCTTGTCGAAAATCGCAGTGAAAACCAATTAGTTTGTATCATTAAAAAGCTGTTAATAAAAGGCTTTTAAACATTTTGGTATAAACAAAGGGAGAAAAAATATTAACGCAGGAAAACTTCAGTATTAAAAAGGAATTCATTGCTGAAACTTGTTTGATGTTAGAACATTTTTGTATGAGAAAGGCTATCTGTAAACTAAGGCTCAGTGCTCAAAATCTTTTAATAGAAACTGGTAGATATGTGAATGCAAAAAGTATGCGTCGCTCAGAAAGAATTTGTAAGCATTGTAATCTAAATCTAATAGAAAATGAGTTTCACTTTCTTTCACAGTGTTCTCTATATGAACCAGAAAGACAAAAACTATACGATCATATACATCCTATAAACAGTAATTTCATGTCATTATGCGTTAATGATACAGCCCTATGGTTATTATCACAAGAAGACAATAATATTTTATCAGCACTAGGTACTTATATAAATGTGACATAACTTCAAATAAGAATAAAAGAATAAAAACCTTAAGGCCGCCAGCGCCCTCATACATTCCATCATTATCTTCATCATCATTGATCATATCTCATTGTTTGGTACGCATTGCATTGACATTTGTTTATAATGATATTACCTGTTATGTATAATACGTGTATTTGTTTGTTAATGTGGTATGAAGTATGTTTGTGTCTCTTTATTGTGACTGTCTATATATGTATTATGCTTTGTCAACACCAATGAATATTGTATGTATTTTGTGTAATGCCCGCAAGAGTCCTTAATTGGAAAATAAAACATATTCTATTCTATTCTATTGTCCGTGACGTCATTCGTACACTCGATGTTGTAAGCCTGGGCAATGTCCAAGAGCTTTTCCTTTACTAATCGGTCGTTGGCGTTTGCAAATTCGCTAAAAGTTTGCATATCGTTCAAACCCAGCAAGATCGCGTCCGTATCGCCTAAGTCTGCAAGGGCTCTAAGAATCCTAGGCTACATTCCATTCGTCAGACCATTGACGCAGCTGGGACACACTGCGCAAGTGCTTTAAGGCCAATTGGACATCTTCCTGCATATACTTTTGCGAAATGGGAACAGGACTAGGTTGCGTAGGTGTGAGTAAGTTAGATAAGGCATTTGAACAGATGGTATCCTCCTGGCTGGAGTTCCACTCGAGTTGAAGACTAGCAGCAACGACAGCGTTGCGCAAAATAAGCCGCGACACGTGATTTCCAACAATGTGGCATTTTGACATGTGTAGACTCGGACGAGCATGTGCAGCCTCCTGTTAAGATTAGAAACATCAACTTGTGTTCAGTCAGAAGCTTAACATTCTCACGCGACTAGCAAAGGCTCTGATCAAACTGCGCATATGCGTAGGCTGATCTGAGGCTTTGCTGATCGCACATACCACATTGTTGGAAATCTCATGTCACGGCTCAAATATTTGCTTCGGAATAAGGGGGGAGACCACCATGTCTTGTGGCAGCGAATGAAGTCTTGGTCTGGTACTGGGTCAGTCCTAGGAGGGCGTTCATGCTCGTTTTGTCCTGCTCAAGACTAACTGGTGCGTTGAAGAAATCGTCAAACTCGCTGTCGGTCAACAAGGGTTTGCCGTCTGGTAAAATCACTGTCTTGTCGCTTCCTTCAAGAACGTGGGGGGGGGCTTCTCTTTGTCTTCAAACCCAGTCATAAAGGTGACGGGCTTGAGCGTTGGGCTTCGATGCGTTCATCGGTTGCCGTTTCGACATTACTTATCCCTTCATGAGCTCTGGGTGACGCGAGCGGGGTCTGTGCGAGGGTGGGTTGGTCGATGACTATCTTTGAACTGGGCACGAACTTTTGGGGAGACGGGTGGCGTGGGTCCTTGCTGTTCCTGGGACTGAGCGTGGTAGAATTCATCTTCGTCGGATTCAAAGTCACTGGTTCCTTAGTAAAAGACTTCACATGGTACATGATCGATTCGTCCACTGAGGTCATTTGAGTAGACCGAATTTCACTCAGCCTAGTCTGGACGAGGGGATGGAGCAGTTGATCGTGCCTGCTAGCCCAGAGAAGTAGGGCTACCTCGGAGTGGACGCCCGAGAGACCGCGCATCATCACAGCCTCTTCAGTGAGTTGCAGTTGTTCTTGCGAAGACATCGTGTTGCTAAAAAAGGAAAAAGAGTCAGTGCATAAGATTTCAAACAATGTGGCATTTTCACATGTGTACACTCAGATGAGCCTGTGCAGCCTCCTTTTAAGCTTAGAAACTCCAAATGGTGTTCAGTCTGTAGGTTAATTAGACTGGCTCCAGTCCTTAAAACAATTTTTCATCAATGTGTCATATCATATACCTGTATCCAGTCTAACTCTGATGGCTCTGTTTTAAAAAAAAGCCATCGGAGTTAGACTGGCTACAAGTTTATGATATGACACGTTGATGAAAAATTGTTTTAAGGACTGGAGCCAGTCTATAGGTTAATATTCATAGAATACTCAAGCGACTAGCACTGGCTCTGATCAGACTGCGCGTATGCGCAGGCTGATCTGAGGCTTTGCTGGTCGCACATACAACATTGTTGGAAATTTCATGCACTGGCTCAAATATAAAGACTCGTCAAAGATTGAAATTGGCGACAATACAGTCTCCCTTACAATAAAGCTATTAATGGTGTAATACTTTTCTGTTCATAAATACACCCCCCCTTCCGGTTCGAGAGAGCCGTTCTTCGTGGGTTTCCAAACAACAAAGGTGCAGGCTTGTCTGCGCATCAGCGCAGACTAATTAGCACCTATGTATTGCGCTCTTTATTTATTGATTTTATTTTATTTTGTATTTTTTTTAGAAATCACCACATCTAGACTCGCTACAAGCGACATATCAATTGTCAATCTAGTCTCTGTAGCTGAGGAGACTGTTTTGAGTCTCACATTTTCAGAAACCCAGAAGATAGGCTTCGTTGCATCGAGGCCCATATTTGTTTGACTTTATGTGAAAACAGAATTTCGACATGTATTGTGAGTGTATACAGAACCTGTTTAAATAGTTACATATAAATGTCGTCTGCTGATAACCATTGGAACCAGTTTGGGTCCTGGTCACGCTGAACTTTTTGTCGGGCCTGGCCTGGGTCCAAACTGTTTGTGAATGTATACAAAAATGTTACCTTTAATTCTTTGATTAGTACTTGTATTACGATAACAACAACAACAACAACAACAACAACAACAAGACGACTTCATCATCATGTTCCTATTTTTTTCATGTGAACGTGTGAAGTTGCTAAGCCCCAGTCGGTTGTCTCCGTAAGTTTACAGACTTTTACGAGCGGTGTGTCTCTTTTGATGCTGCTGTGGTGTCGTCTTTTGGTAATAATATGTTTTCGCGAGGGACTATGTGCACGCAATATTTTCAGATTCGATTTTCGGAATGACGATCTATGTTTCTTTGTGTAGATATATGAAATGGAACAATTTAAACTGAAGGTAGAAAGGTGTTTTCTCTTTGATTTCCAACCAATGTGGGATTTGATTTGTTTGTTACTGGGCGCAGCCATTATTTTTATTGAGCGAGCGCTCGCTATCGTTCACACTGACAAGCGCTCGTTGGAACGCTCGCATTATTGAACTCGCCTCTGCAGTGCTTACCAATCATTGGGAACGAACGTTCGGATTATTGTTGGCTAATTCCACTAAAATTAAGCTTCAAGGTTAAAAAAACCTATTTCATGTTCAACTCAGCTGAGCACGATACTTATTCTGCTCTAAAATGTGTCAACAATTTTTGGTATTTTAACATTCATTAGCGTGATACACGGGACATTTCAGAGACTTAAAGTCAGAAACTTCTTCAGTTGTTGAGCATGAAAAAAGTTTTATAACCCTGACAATGTGCTTGTGCTTTTAAACTACATAAGGACTATAATTGAGCCAGTGCATGTGCTTTCCAACAATGTGGCATTTTGACATGTGTACACTCGGACGAGCCTCTGCAGCCTCCTTTTAGGCTGAGAATCTCCAAATGCTGTTCAGTTAGCTTAACAATCATAGAATACTCTAGCGACTAGCAAAGGCTCTGATCAGACTGCGCGTGTGCGCAGGCTGATCTGAGGCTTTGCTGGTCGCACATACCACATTATTGGAAATCTCATGCACTGGCTCATATTTGAATATTCAGGTAAAATACGCAAAATTTCGAGACGAGAAATTCAGGCCATTTTTGTTTTGTTTTTTTATGCTCAACTCATCTAAGCACGAAACTTATTCTGCTCATAAATGGTAAAAGGCCAAGAATTGTTGGTATTTCTAGCATTTATTAACATGATAAATCCCATATTTGCAAGACTCAAAGCAAGAAGAGTCTTCAGTTGTTGGTATTTCAATTTTATGATCAGTTGAAAGTTCGTGCTCAGTTGAGTTGAGCATGCGAAAAGTTTCATAACCGCACGTTTTTGACCTGACACGGATCAAAGAACGGGTGGCTACCCTTCAGTAGCGCAATTCGTTGAGCTAGTCCTTATAGAGTGTCAAGATACATGTACACCTTTGACGCGCTACTAAGCGGAGCCAATCTTTTAACCCTTCTCAGCATGAAATTATCCTAAAAATATTAAAGATCAAAATCTTTGAATGTTTCTTTGTTTATGTTTTATATAGAAACACTATAAAGTTTTTTTCCGATTATATTGTGCGTATTTGCGCAAAAGCTGGTAGAGTTGAATAGATATGCCGCGGCATGTGATTTCCAACAATTTGGTATTTTGAGTGAAGACTCAGACGAGTGCTAAGCTTAGCAATTCCAAAAGCTGTTAGCTTTACAGTCATAGAATATTAAATCTACCAAGAATGGCTCTGATCAGACTGCGCGTATTGTTGGAAATCTCATGGAGCGGCTCAAATACAATTAGAAATGTAAATAATACTCACGTAAAATTATTCTAAGTCCGATTCCAAAAAAATAAATGAATAAGAATAAAATTATTCTAAGTCTGACTCCAAGGAATGAATGAACAAGAATGACGAAATAGGGGGGACGTGGAATACAAAGCGCTCAAAGGTTAAAATGCCTAGAGGTACTAATTTCATTTAAATCAACTGTCGTCAACTTTTATTATGAGCGATTAGTGGAAGACATCTACATTACATAGATAATATCATAGATAGCCGAGTACCATTGATCGTGGTCAAGGAATGTCCATTCACTCCTTGATACGATCAGGTGTCCCTCAAGGCTCGATCTTAGGGCCAATACTATTCTTATTACCACTGCTGTTGAATAACTGCCATGTTGACTTCTTTGCTGACGATGCGACCGCTCATACTAGTAACAAAAATATTGAAATCATAAATGCTGAACTACAATCTGATTTTTCGATTGCAGTATCTTGGAGTAAGCGAAATAAATTGCCAATTGATTACGTTAAGACCACATATATGGTACTAGGAGCAAAGAAGCGCATTAACAATGAACACCACCTTGTTCCAAAAGCCGACAATCACACCATTGACAAAGTGACAAAACAAAGTAATAAGGTTGCAAAGATCAGGAATCGATACAATCAAGTACCACACCTGACCCAGGATACCAATGGGAAAGTGACAAACTCACAGAAGACACCACAAACGAGAGCCAAGAGGTCAGCCCTTTCCCAGCAGGTGACCACAAAGCACATATAAACAGACGCGCACAAAACATAGCAAACACAAGACAGAACAAAAACATAAAAGATCCACAAAAGAAGTACCGCCTTGGAACGGTCAGTAAAATATTTTACTGGAGGGCTTAAACCAGTTTTACGGCGCCAACCTCACCCTTAATTCTGATGTGGACCAGGACACATTTGGGAAAGTGACAAAACACAACAATTATGACAGCCAAGAGGTCAGCCCCTTCCCAGCAGGTTAGAGGATATCCAGGGACAGGAATAATGGAAGGAGATTGTACACACAATCCTGAGGATTGGAAAAATAAGAGCATTAAATGAAAGTGCGGGGAGACTTTTTAGGGCCGCCACGCAGCACAGACAAAACAACTCTGATAATCAAAGTAATAAGGTTGACTTCTAGGCATCATCATTGACGACCATCTTACATGGACCGCACACACAGACTACCTTTGCTCAACGCTATTCAACGCTATCTACTAAAATCTCGCTTCTTAGACAATTATCCGCATACGTGCCCAAGAGCTATCAAAGCTATATTTTGCCTCCACTTGACTCACCCCCTATACCCGATGATACAACCGAATTTTTACATCGAAGAGCTGATACAAAACACAACGTCACGTGCGAGGATGGACTAGGGTAAAATGACGATGTTTTGATGTTTACAGGCAATACCAGGAGGAGTTGTGAGCCGAGACTTTGCGAAGAAATAAAGTGTACCTACCTCTATTTTTCGCCATAAGTAGTCTTTTATAAAGTGTCCCCTTGCGATAGATATTCTGTATTTATCGACAGAATTTTCCACCACAGACACGAAAATTGATTACACTCGCTAATTGCTCGAATACTTCTTCACCAATTGCCCGTCCCAAAAGTTCTGGATAAACCAGAAGCATTCTTTGTTAAATATCAGCAGAGGAAAATAATGAAATCCAACCGCATTCTACAAAAATCATTGCTAAACACACACAGGGTTGTTTGATTAGGATACTTTCTACATCGATGAGTCTATGTCCGTGATACAACACACTTCGAAGAGGTATTTTTGAAAAATGGTACAACAGACATCGAAGAGTTCGACCAAAAATGATATTTGTTGCTTCGGATACTTCTGAATATTAAAAAGCATATGGAATAGCGAGCAAAAACGAGTCAGACCAGATATATTTGGCATTTGTTCACAGACTCTTGAAGTTTGACTCAATGTGAGCTTAAATTGCTTACTTATTACCTATAAAGCCCTAAATAACCTGACCCCTGCATACATAACTAATTTGTTGACACCTATATCTAACATGCATTCGTTTTCCCCTAGGTCATAAGAAAACGGAGCCTTGTGTATACCGAGGTCACGTTCTGCGCTATATGATCGCTCTTTTTCACACTCTGCATCCAAATTATGGAATTCCCTACCACAGAGCATAAATACCTTAGCTAGTTTTAAAACTGGCTTGAGAAATTAATTTTGAATATATATCTACTGGTATTCTTGTTTGCAGCTGATAAATGTTATATAGGGGAAGGGTCGTAACTAATGCTGTGAGAACTTGTGACCCAACCCCTTTGGCAATGAAATATGTTTAAACTAGTTGTTTAAATGTATTATTTGACTTTTCGCTTACTGTAAAGGCGGCAACTTTAATATTCATATCTGGGCGTGGTTCGGCTATTTCATCTGCTATGGAAGATACATCAGATTTTATTTATAATCTGGCAGAGAGTTAATAAGCTTTTCGGGCCGCAAACGTGCGTGCATTTCATGAAAATCCTAACCGTATGCACACTGAACTCATTTTTATTAACCCTTAAAGCGCATAATCACAAAATGTATGGCCTTTTGTCGTCCACTAAAATATTTGAAGCCTCATAGACAAACAGTGTGGACCCAGATCAGACTGCTCCTATAGGAGCAGTCTGGTCTGGGTCCACACCGTTTGCCCCTTTGCTTATGTTAAATAGACATTTTCAGATGCAGTTATTTTGCTGGCATTTTAAGGACTAAATAATGTGTTTTGCGTCTATTCTGAGATAATAACGCAAGATGATACAGTTACTTTTGAATAAAACCACGCCTCCTCTTCAGCTTTTACCTATGTCTAAGGTTGACCAGTCCTAATTACGCATTCATGAGGTGCCGCCTTTACAGAAAGTGAAAAGTCAAGTAATATCTAACATTCATTCGTTTTCCCTTAGGTCACAAGAAAACGGAGCCTCATGTATACCAAGGTCACGTTCTGCGCTATATGATCGCTCTTTCTCACACTCTGCATCCAAATTATGGAATTCCCTACCACAGAGCATACGTACAATAAATACCTTAGCTAGTTTTAAAACTGGCTTGAGAAATTATATTTGAATATACATCTACTGATATTCTTGTTTGCAGCTGATAGTTGTTTAAATGTATTTATCATATGACGTCGCGTCTGGGAGTGAAATAACGCCATGCAATAAAATCTGTAAACCACTAGTGGTTTATCGATTTTCGGGAAACGTTATGACGTCCATAACAACGTTGCGTACATTATGACAAAATTATAACGTTTTTAAGGCAGAAATGAGATTTCAAAGTATTTGTCATATGATAAATAGAATCTGACATTCGTGCTCTTGTATTATATAATTTATCAAACTCGTTGCGAAAAAGAGTTAAAATGCTCGGCAAGCCTCGCATTTTATCTCTTTTCCCCAACTCGTTTAATAAATTCAATAAAACATGAGCACTCATGCAAGATCCTCTATATCCAAATAATAATTCGCTATATGCTGACTTTGACCACTAGCGGAGTGCACTGTGAAACGAAAATCTGGATGAAATGCCATCTTTCGATACAACTCGGTAGCGCAGGCAGTGAACTCGTGGTTTGAAGATGGTTGCAATATAGCCTGCTTGACTGAATAAACTCGCCCGGTCTCTAGTGCGGCTAGGTTCGAAATCGGGCTATATTTTCGTTTCATAGCACTACCTCAGAGACCAGTTCGGTCTAAGGCACACAGTCAAAGCGAAAGTTCTGTTTTCTAATGTATGTTGTCAAATACTATTGGTGAATTTCGACCTCAGGAGGATCAAAGATCAGACGATTCGAATTTACAGTTACTGAAACAAACATGATTCTGTACTTGCATTCCTAACATAACTGGGGACTACTGTGGAAATGTTCTGTAGATAAAAAAAAAACAAACAAAAAAAAAAATTCCAGCTAATTATATATGCAGGAATGATTTGTATGTAAAGCAATTTGATGTCATTATCTTTCTTATATACTGAACAAAAGTGAAAACGCTACACGTGAATTATTTGTCATCTATTTACATAATTATGCAAGCCAAGAATGCAATGAAAAGTGTATCTTAATGTTCAAATATTTGGTAATGCATGACAGTAAAAGTTTTACGGATGTTGTCACGAGGAAACACATGAAAGCCATTTAAATGTGACAGGGGTCCATTTTTTCAGGTTGCCAATTTGAACGGAAATCTAACACAATTTAGGCCTTCTGAAATCTACTACCTACGAGATCTGACTGCACGAAATGGTAGTCTAGACATGTGACAACCAGAAATGTGAAGGACTTATCTCAAGTGTGTTTTGATCGTTTAGAAAAGCAATCTTAAAAAGCGGATTTTCACTCAAATTGCCAAGCTTAAAAATTTAACACTGAAATCTACATAGGAAAATCAATGTGTTGTTGCATCTTAGTATGAGGACATTACTAGTCGAGAAATGGTAGAAATAATGGGCTGAGAGGTCTAACTGATGTGACAAAAGAAAATTATCGAAAATCATGATAAATCGAAGATTACCGAACATTTAATATTCCTATTGGTTTTTGTCAAAGGGAGATAATTTCAATATTTTACAAATTCGCTAAATTCGAAATTGATTTCTGAGCTTGTTTCAAGTGATTAAGCAGTTTTCTTGTGTCTTTTTGCAACACAATTAAGACCAATTTTGATAAGCATAATAATTTTAATTTGCGCATGCGCAATAACAAATTTCAGTGAATAAAGCTTTAAACACTTAAAGGAGCATAACTCATAGATCAAACGAGACAAATTGGTGGAGTTTCGACGAATCGTTTGCTGAATGTCTGGGCAACATTATTAAGCTTTAGAAAATACTTTTCGCTCAATACTTTCTCATGCAATATAGATAATTGTAGTGTAGCGTTTTCACTTTTGTTCAGTATATTTGCAGATACAGTACTACAAGAGTACTTATATCATTCAAGTGGGAAATGGATTTGTGATGTACAGTACTAAGAACTTTCACTAACAAAAAAAAAACAATGTAATTGCCTTCCTACTGCAGTTAACCATTATCTTGCTAATATTTTTTTGCCCTAAAACTGTTGTCTGCTTTTTACGTCAGCTGCAAATATTTGAATGCACTTCAGACTATTTTTGATAATGGAAGCAAATACTTTGGAGCATGATCAGACTGCTTCTAAGGAAGCGGTCATTCTGGTTCCAGATTGTTCATAATATAGACTTCTAAAGTGAATATAGCAAGAAGTGAACAAAGCTCACATACCCCCCGGCGGTAGCCATCAGAGGCTGTAACACTTTCAGAGAAAAGACAAAATTGTTAGAGATTTCATAATCCTAAATCAAATAGTTGCTGAGAAAACTGATGAAAAATGTCCATATATGTGTTATATAGGAGACTGGAAAGACAGAAGGAAAAATTAAAAATTTGAAAAAAGAAGGCAAAATTTTCATTTACACATTACACTTTGCCTACCTGAAGGTGTACACAAAATTTAATAATCCTAAGTCAAGTAGTTGCTGAGAAAACTCTGACAAAAAAAATACATATGTGTTATATAGAAGTGCAGAAGGAAAAATTGAAAAAGGCAAAATGAGCTTTAGCATCTTCATTTTCGTTTACAGAATACACTTAGGTAGGCGGACACAAAATTTGAAAACACTGGCTCCAGTAGGAGCTGAGAAATCTGCGACAAAAATTATCACAGGAGAGAAAGAAAAATGAACAAATAAAGGGACTGACATGCAATATGTAGCTGTTTTTGTTACACAATACAACTCATCATTATCAAGCTTTGTACCAAATTTCAGAATCCTAACTCAAGTAGTTGCTGAGAAATCTTTGACGGAAAAAATATCCATATGTATTATATAAAAGTGACAGAAGGAAAAAATGAAAAATTGAAAAAAAGAAGGCAAAATGAGAATTAGCACCTTCATTATCATTTACACAACACACTTTTCCTACCTGAAGGTGAACACAAAATTTGAAAACACTGGCTCCAATAGGAACCAAGAAATCTGCGACAAAAATTTTCATTGAAGAGAAAGAAAAATGAACAAATAAAGGGACTGACATGCAATATGTGACTGTTTTTTTGTTACACAATACAACTCATCACTATCAAGCTTTGTACCAAATTTCAGAATCCTAACTCAAGTAGTTGCTGAGAAACCTTTGACGGAAAAAATATCCATATGTATTATATAAGAGTGACAGAAGGAAAAATGAAAAGTTGAAAAAAAGGCAAAATGAGAATAAGTACCTTTATTTTCATTTACACAATACACTTTGCCTACCTGAAAGTGAACACAAAATTTGAAAACACTGGCTCAAATAGGAGCTGAGAAATCTGCGACAGAAATTTTCATTGAAGAGAAAGAAAAATGAACAAATAAAGGGACTGACATGCAATATGTGACTGTTTTTTTGTTACACAATACAACTCATCACTATCAAGCTTTGTACCAAATTTCAGAATCCTAACTCAAGTAGTTGCTGAGAAACCTTTGACGGAAAAAATATCCATATGTATTATATAAGAGTGACAGAAGGAAAAATGAAAAGTTGAAAAAAAGGCAAAATGAGAATTAGTACCTTTATTTTCATTTACACAATACACTTTGCCTACCTGAAAGTGAACACAAAATTTGAAAACACTGGCTCAAATAGGAGCTGAGAAATCTGCGACAGAAATTTTCATTGAAGAGAAAGAAAAATGAACAAAAAAAGGGACTGACATGCAATATGTGACTGTTTTTTGTTACACAATACAACTCATCACTATCAAGCTTTGTACCAAATTTCAGAATCCTAATTCAAGTAGTTGCTGAGAAATTTTTGACGAAAAAAAAAGTTTACAGACAGACAGACAACCAGACAAACATAGTTACAGAAAAGGCAAAAACTATATACCCCTACTATATACTTCGTCACTATATACCTCCTATATACTTCGCACCGGGGGTATGAATATACAGAAAAGTGAGCAGACAACAATGGTGCAATCCGAACTGCCTTGGCCAATTCGGCGGAATTCCGTGGAATCAGACCACAGATGTACATCAAGAATCCACTTTGATAACGCAGGTGATAACGTGACACTGACATTATATAACTTGACGCTGATGTCACAGAAACCAATAACAAGGGTGATTGCAGCAAAACAAACGGCTTATATGAAGTTTATGTTTTTTTCAATTAAAATATCGCTATAGCGATATTTTTTTGAAAAAACATAAGCTTCATTTATTCTGCTGATTAAACTTTTCGGATAATCAGAATGATCGATTTCAATAGAGCTGAACCCACATGCTACAGAACTAGTTTTCCATACTCCAGTTCCGGCTAACAAAATGGAGCTTTTTGGTACATAGTACTACCCATAATGCTCCTTATATACACCTGAGCCATGATTCGATTCTCGAATTGTGGCAGACTTTCCCGAATGATACAGATAAATGAGCAGATGACAATTGTGGACAATTGTGATGAATAGCTGAAAAAGGGTTAACTTTATTATCTCATCACAGTATAACTAGGCCTTCTAATTAGGGCATTATTAACCCTTTGTTTACCATTGACGGAATTTCCCATAAATCTACATAAGATTAAGTCAGGAATTGTCCATTGTGTATAATGAGGGATTTAAAGTGATAATTTCCCCAAAATATTGTATTTCTTTCTCTGTAGATTGATTTTGGCTTAGCAAACAGTGCAGACCCTGATTGTGCAACTTTTCATCTAGATCTACAATGTTTGCCAAAGGGGTTTCCTGTACATAAAAGGTTAAAAACTTATTTTCTTATTTCTCAACCGATGCTTGTTGTTGCTGCTCAAAAGAACGGTCCCCAATGGGATGGTTCTTTTGATCAACCAAACATATGTTTTACTGATTGATAAACCAGTTTTCTCATCTGCACTTATAAGTGCCCTGCCTCATGTTAATTGTGTCGTACAAAGAAATCGTAGATCAAAATTTTAGAATTTCTAGCTAGTTTATGTAGCTGTTCAGTAAAGTGTGGGCCAAAATCCATAGAATGCAGCATTTTATCTGGGTCTGCACTGTTTGCCAAAGAACTCTTTTACTGGTTTCCACTATATAACAGGTTAACACATAAAAAAACATTTAAGACACATTCTTACACACACTTAAGCATGTTTTAACACTTTCGCTGCCAAGCCCTTCAAAAAACCAATACCTCATTCAAGGACTCCTGAATATTATGGCTAATATGGGTTCAAGATAGAGTATCTCTAGAACCATTAAACATATTGCTGTAAAACTTTCACAGAAATTTGCTAATATATTTAACTTTCATTCGAACCAATAATAATAAAAAAAATCACCTGACCTTTGGCGGCCATTTTGGAAGCAATACTGAAAATAAGAAAAATGCTTATAAATGACTATATTTATGCAAAAATAGGTGAAACATCCATCCACACAGAGTATTAAACGTCAGGATTAATTCAGATATATTGTTTCATCAGAAATAAAGCAAAATAGAGCAATTAACAGGTTGAATGTGCTAATCCGAGGGGTGTTTGATAACAAATGATTGCGCAATCTTTATATAATGTGGTTTCTGAAAAATTGGTCGCTTTCAGGGTTAAAGGGATCCTCAAAACTATAATGTTACAATTCAAAGCCCCCCTCAGCACCTTAACCATAATTGTTTTTATCTAAATTACTAGGGGTTGGTGGGGGGGGGGGGCATTTGGTCTTTTTGTTGCATTTGTACATGCTGTCTAATACTTTCCAGCCCTTTTCTGGTGTGTGTGTGGGGGGGGGGGGGGGGGGGAGGGGTGCCTGATTGTCATAATCACATGCAACTGGCCTGTCTGACACCATATATCATCTTCACTTTCATATTCTGATAATAAATCATCTTTGTTTTGTTTTGTTTGTTTTGTTGCTTTATGTCCCAAGTCAACAGCTATGGTCATTGTGGGACGGTCAGTTCACCTAACCACACTTTTTCCTGGGCAGGCTTCATCAAGCAGTTAACCAGTAATTCGTGCACATACTTTCGCTTGAAACTGACAACAACCCTTCTTGAATAAATCAGCGGAAGGGAGGAGAATGACCGCAGAAATTATTTCATGATCAATCTCCACGAAAGTATGGGACTGGACCTGGATCTTTATCTGAATTAAAATCATTAAATATCCCATCGAAAATCTCTTCCGTATTGTTTTGAATTCCCCTGCACATGTTTTTCGTTATTGTTGGCGTCCTCTAAATCCGATGGCATTACATCCATTTTTATAAGGTCCAGTTTTGAATGGAAATATCCTTAGACTTTTGCATATTATATTATTATGTCCCCTGAACATTTTGAGATAAAGATCAAAGAGTTGCATCCCATATAAGGGTCAAAAACAGACCACTATCAACCGTGCCTGTAAATTCGACTGTAGCCGCGTTTGGCAGTGAACGGTAAATTTGACTACAGTCACATTTGGCAGTGAAAGTGTTAATTGAAATTCAGCAGTTAAGAAATGTCCATTAACCCTTTGTATACTTATGGATTCTTTCTTCTGTTTGATACAAAAACATCGGAATAGTTCATTGTACATATCTAGGGATTTCAGGTGATCATTTTCAAAAAATATAGTGTTTTTTATCTAACAATCTTTTTTACTCTTACAAACAAAGTAGACCCTGATGAAATGCAGCATATTGCTGCATTTCATCTGGGGCTTCACTGTTTGTAAAAGTACCCATTTGAAGTTTCAAGTATATTTTTGTTTGTTTGATTTGATTCTTTACCTCCCATCAACAATCTTTCAGTTATTTGTTTGTTTGTTTTTGTTGCTTTACGTCCCATGTCAACAGCTATGGTCATTGTGGGACGGTCAGTTCACTTAACCACACTTTTTCCTGGGCAGGCTTGAGCAAGCGGTTAACCAGTAATTTGTGCACATACTTTCGCTTGTAACTGACAACAACCCTTCTTGAATAAATCAGCGGAAGGAGGAGAATGACCGTAGAAATTATTTCATGATCAATCTCCACGAAAGTATGGTACCGGGCCGGGATCGAACTTGCGACCCCTGGATCTGCAGTCAGACACGCATCTGTAGCCAGACACGTTACCGACTGCGCTACGCGGCCCGGTCTTTCAGTTATGAAGGGATGGGTCTTCCTGGGTTGAACCAGTACTAAGCTAGAATTAATGCGTCTTGCTCAAGGACACAATGCAGTGACGCCGGTGAGGCTCAAACGCGGGGCCCCTCGGTCTCCAGTCAACCACTCTACCCCTGAGAAATTCTGTGCATTGAGCTAAACCATCTCCAGTCAAGTTTTAAATTCCTGATGCTGCCCACTTTTATCTTCCAAATTCATTTCTTTATCTCTTCAGGCCTTTTGTTAAGAGTGCGCAGCGCAAATTTAATTTTCTAATATCTCAACCAAAACGTATGTTGTGGGTACTCAAAAGAACCCTCTCAATGAGACGGTTCTTTTGAGCATCCGAAATATATGTTAAAATCGATGGGTAAGAAATATTTACAATTTTACGCTGGAATTTTTTGTTAATCTAAACCTGTGTCTCTTATAATCAGGCCAAATAAAAAAACACCTGTGTATAGGGTAACCTGACCCTACCTAAATTTACTGATGAAACCTAGATTTATTAAAAATAATTAAAAAAAAAATATGTGTGCCTACCCTACCTAAAGTTTTCAGAACCGTTACCCGGAACACTTTTTTATTTGGCCTCAGACAAATAATCATTTTATGTCTGCACTTATTCTTTATTTGATTAAGAGCAGTGTAAAGCATGCAGGGGCTGAGCACATTTCTTACTTGACAGATATGAGTGGACAAGAAACGCTCGAGGTGATATTTTCAACAAGTAACATACCTGTCCCCCTGTTTAAGGATGAGAAAAATAGAAATAATTGTAGAATTGTCAAAAAGAAGCAAAACAAACGTTGAAATGTAAATTTTGAGTATATTGTTTTTACTCCCCTCTACTCATCATGGGGCATTATCACTGACCTTGTGCTGTTACAAACGTATAAACACCTGAAACTTGATGTGAAAGTTCAAATACATAATATATCAGGGCTCTAGATACGAAGTATTGGAAAACTAATTTCTTTATTTCTCATCCAAAACATATGTTGTGGGTACTCAAAAGAACCATCTAAATGAGACGGTTCTTTTGCGCACACAAAAACAAATGTTTAAATTGATGGGTAGGAAAATAATCACAATTTCATTCCTTATCTGGACCTATGTATATGGAAGCACAAAATATAAAACTTTAGTCATGCCATAACTGTAACTAGCTAGTCATGACATTTCACTTCAATGGACAGCATGTTGGAAGAAGAGAAAGCAGTCATGACATCAGGACAGCGCTCAATAATATCACAGATATACACTCTCTCTTTTATCTCTTTACCATAACTACAATGGATAGGCGGCTATAGAAAACGCTCTTTACAATTAACAAACGCGGATCAAAATCGCTAGCAACAGTGTTTTCAATTGCCATTTGTCGCCGGTTGGGCGACAAATGGCAATCTAAAATACTGTTTCTAACCAATTTTGATCTACGTTTGTCGATAGTATTAACCTTTTTCAATTGCCGCCTACATGCGTCTATATATATGGATCTAGATCAGGACCAACATTCTGTCAGTCCTGATCTGGATCTGGATCCAAGCTGTTTGACACTTTGATAGTGTTCCTGAAAGAATTACTTGAAAAGTTAATTTCGAAAACAGTCAACATAGGACAACAAAAACATGAAAAATTACCCAGCATGGAAAGAGTTAAGCAGAGCCCTGGATTAGAGAGCTAGTTTTCTTAATTCTCAACAAAAACAATTATGTTGTGGGTACTCATTGGAAGGTCTCAATGAGGTGCTTCCAATGAGCATCGCAACAGATGTAAGAAAATTATCGCCATTTTTTTTGGCTGAAAACCCATAATCTTAAGGTAGTAGGGGACTCACCGGCATATGTCCAAAAGTGTTTTATCTTTTAATATATTATAATATAGACTTATACTTATAATCTAAGACAAAAAAAACAATACCTCACCGTTCTTTTTTAAAAGTTATTTGATGTCAAAAACTGCAAAATCGCAGGTTTTTGAAATAAACAAATACAGATTTTGTTAACAAATTAACAAGAAACGCAATACAGTTTTTTTCAGAACAAATACTACTCACACCAGAGATATAAATAAAAACAAAAAATAGTGAAATAACATGTATTTACACAATTTATTAAGCAAAATCCTAATTAAGTCAAACGAATTAATGCCCCAAAAAACATTAATATTCAAAATAAACATATCAGAGAATGTAACTGGAACAACAAAAAACATATTTTTACAAAGATATTTTCATGAAGAATCTAATGATTGAATAAAAAATATGTGTCACCGTGCTCGTTTTTTTGTTTTGGTCACTTTTCTGAAAAATCGTGAAAAAAATAAAGACTACAATAAGTGTTGTCTCCCCTTTCCACCAATTTTTTTGTTTGTCTACGCCCTATTGTATATCACTGGGCGGAGACATAGCTATTATTGATTAAGCACTGACAAATGGGCGTAGAAAGTGACAAAAAAGATTTTGACCTAGCATAGGTTTTGTTTGATTTGATTCTTAACGTCCACTCAACAATCTTTCAGGTATGCGGGACGGGTCTTCCTGGGTTGAACCAGTACTAAGCTAGGATACCTAGCAAATGTGACCAAGCACATTACATTATGATTCTCATTAAAGCTTGGCTATAGCATGTCTTGATACTTTGATGCTTTCTTACACGTAGGATTTATGTAGATAAAAGCTAAAAATTATAGCTTTCTTCTTGATGCATAGATCTAAATGTCATTTAAAGAATAGACTTACAAATATGCAATAAGAGGATAAAACATTCTTTTCCTTGTATTAATGTTTGGCAAGCCTGAATGTGATGTGTTGCAACCAGAACCACACAGCGGTGAGGCCTGCAACACATTATCGCACAAGGGCTTGACAAACGTTAATATACAGAAAGGAATTTTATATTGTCATTGTAATATATTATAGGACTTTTTGGGTACTGTAAAGGTGGCAACTTTGATTTTCATATCTGGGCGTGGTTCGGTTATTTCAACTACTCAAGAATGGAAATCAGGTTCTATCCATTGGTTAAGCGTTTAAAAGTTGCTTAAGCCGCGCAGGTCTGCGTGCATTTCATGAAAGTCCTGTCCGTTAATGCACTGAACCCACTTTTATTAACCCTTAAAGCGTATATTACAACACAATTGTATGTTTTTATCGTCTATTGAAATATTATGAAGCCTCTTAAACAAACAGTGTAGATCTAGAGCAGACTGCTCATCTAGAGCAGTCTGATCTGGGTCCACACTGTTTGTCTCTATACTAATGTTAAACAATAAACAAACACTTTCGAATGTAGTTATAACGCCTCATTTTCAGATTTTACCTATGTCTAAAGTAGACTAATAAGGCAGTCATGAGGTGCCGCCTTTACAGTATCCAAAAAGTTCTAGAATACTTTCCTTTCAAGCAAAAGCATTTAAAAAAAATGTCCACTTTAACATAGTGAAGCATACAACAAAACCACACCTTATAGGCGCAATCGAAAACATCAATACTATCGACGATTATAGACCAAAAATAGTTAGAATCATAGTTTTTTTTATTACCATCACTCATCGAACAGGCGACACTTTGCAATCAAAACACTGTTTCTAGCGAGTTTTGATCCGCGTTCGTCAATGGTTAAGAGTGTTTTCGATTGCTCACTATCCGGTGTGGAAACAAACTTTTTTTTCAACAGAAACATGACTGAAAAATGTAGATTACTCCTAGCTCTTGTTTCAGATTGTTTTGGTTACGTATTCATTGTATCAATACACATACCTGATAGGTGGCAATCGAAAACGTTGATGCTATCGACGAACGTAGATCAAATACCGTCAGAAACAGACTTTTTGGATTGCAGTTTGTTTGCCTGACTGGCGACAAATGGAAAATTCTAGCGATTTGCGATCCACGTTCATCGATCTCGATTGTCGCCTATCCGATGTAATAAAGTAGCGTATCTTATGATAATTGAATATTTTGGTCATTTCTCAATAAAGCATAAGCGACGGTATCTTAACTCGCAGAGGATATCCGTGAGCAGGTTGAAATGGCAATTAAGGTTTTATCGGAAATAAAGCCCGCGGTCAGTGATTGGTCAAGGATCAACCAAAATATAACACATTATTAAATAAAATGTACAATTGTCAGCGATTGAAACACCTCAAGTTTCTATAGTAAACACTTATTATAAGGTATATAACAATAAAAGGATGATACATTCTTCTGTCTATTAACGTTTGCCAAGCCCAAATGAGATAATGTATAGTAGCCTTAACCATGAAGCTGTGAGGGCTGCACCAAGTGGGGATCCAGAGGGGGGGGGGGGGGCAGGGGGTCCGGACTCCCTCTGTAAAATCACAAATTAAATGGGTTTCTATAGGGAATAAACAATTGGACACCCCCTGGAAAAAGTTGGACCCCCTGGAAAAAAATTGGACCCCATCTGGAGCCTTGAAAAACGATAGATTTCTTTGAAATTGACCATTTGACTTCTGTAGAATAAGCTGAGGACTAAAAAAATCGTTGTCAGGGCTTTTTTGTCAGACTGACCTGGACCCTCCCCCCTCCCTGATGAAAATTCCTGGATCCGCGCATCTGTACCATGCTTGCCAACCATTTATATACAGAAAAGAATGTTATATTGTCATATATCTTCCTTTCAGGCACATGCAGTTCCTATTAATTTTATTAAAATGTATGCAGAAATGTCCATTTTATTATCATGAAACATGCAACGAAACAAAATAATTTTTTCAACAGAAACATGAAATAACTCCTAGCCCTTGTATCAGATTGTTTTGGCTACGTCTTCAGTATATCAAAACACACTAGATAGGCGGCAATCGAAAACGTTAATGCTATCGACGAACGTAGTTAAATATTGTAACATAATTTTGGATTGTTGTTTGTAGTCTGATAGGCAACAAATGGCAATCACAAACACTGTTTCTAGCAATTTGTTATCAGCATTCATCGATTGTTTAGACTGTTTTTTATTGCTGCCTATCCGGTGTGATAAGGTAATTGAAACAGTTACGTCATTTCTCCATAAAACATTAGTGACCATGTACCTCCATGGGACCTAAAACATGAGAATGTCACATACAAGGCATGTGCACGTCTACAACCCCCCCCCCCTTTTTGGGGTGGGGGTGGGTCTTAGGTTAGTGGCAGCATGCAGAAATAGCAACCGAAACATGTATATAGTATGTATATTTATACGGTCCGCAACTAATACTGAATGACTTCATACTCTGGGTGATGTTTTTAAAAGCTAATACTTGCATTCCTTCTTTTTGTGAAAGCAAAATACTTACAGAATTACGTTTCAAGCATCAAAGAGTTGTCAGGGGAGAATAATATCTACCGTCTTAGAAAATAAGTATTCTCTTTTAAAAACAAGATTCAGGAACGATAACTCTTACACTCTTACTTTTAAGTAAAAGTAAGGTTATCTTTTGACATGGGTCCCGCACTACCTTAATCTCTACTAATATCTCCTTGTTTTTCTATCATCTTTTGTAAGGTTTTGTTTTAGGCACCGTTTATGACAATTCTCTTTCCGTCATGTTCTTCTAACATTTTAGCAATAAATCTCATGTTTTCATAAAGATGTAAGAAAAATATTACCATTTTACGCTGAAAAATCACCGTATCAAAATAAATTATTTGTTTTTCCTATCATCTTCCGTAAGGTTTTGTTTTATGCACTGCTTGTGACATTCCTCTCACTTTCTTTTTGTCCCGGACCTAATTAACCCTTATTGCGCCAATTGCAACAAAAGTCGTCTGCTTTTCTCGTCTGCTGAAATGTTTAAACCCTCTGTAGCAAACAGTGTGGACCCAGATCAGACTGCTCCTATAGGAGCAGTCTGTTCTGGGTCCACGCTGTTTGCTTCTATACTTAATTCGTTGGTAATGTAAGGCAATTATTTACCAGCAGACGACTTCAGCAGACGACATTTTCAGATGCACTTGTTTTCTTGGCGCTTTGAGGGTAATTTAAGTTATGCTAATGTTTCTTTGATTTTCTATCATCTTCTGTAAGGTTTTGTTTTAGGCACTGCTTGCGACATTCCTCTCACTTTCTTTCTGTCCTGTTCCTCTAACATTTTAGCAATATATCTCTGTTGTTGTTTCTCTATTTCCGCCTCTCCCATCTCTTTCTTATAGAGACTCTCCTGCTGTCTCAACTTGCTCTCTAGTGTCTGTATCTCCTGTGTCTTAGCATTCAGTATCTCTTCCTGCTTCTCACACTGTCTAACTATTTCTGAAAACCAAATCAAGAATAGAAATCACTTAAAATGTCATGGGCATACCCAGAAAGCTGTAATATACTCCTCAAAATAATTGAAAGACCAAGACTTTTGAATGTGGGTATAATTAGCTAAAACATTTAAATTCTGCAAAACAAGGCTCAAGTCTGTCTACTGTTTATGCCAATAAATCAAGAATCATTATTGATTTCCATGCCTTATTCTGCCATAACTGTGTCTCAAATGCACATACTCCCAAAAACACTCTTTCAAAACGCATTGGGTGGGGTATAGAAATTCCTCTGTAGTCATTCCAGCAGAATGAAAGTGATATCAAATTAAAATTTGTTTTAAACAGTTCTACTTACATGCAAAAGATTTCTTCAAACAGTTTCATTAAACTGGAAAGCAAACATTTTTACCTCTGATAATGGAGTTTTGGTATTATTTTGTTTTTTTGAAAACAATGTTTGTACTGAGCCATAAAGAATCAGATTTTTAATAGTCATTCTATGCTTTTGAGTGTTAACATGAAATGTCACAAACACGTGACGAATGCCCCCAAAGGAATTGGTCTAGCATAAGACACATTTGAGGAAAGTTAGCTGTAATATAGCATGAAAAACCTAGAAATGAGGCCAGAAGTCAATGTCAAGGTAAAAAAAACTCAAAATGGTATGCACCACTCCGCCATCCCAAGAGGTATCACCACCCCAAATTTGGGAATCCTACATCAAATAATATAGGAGATATGCGCTGGACACAATAATTCTTGAAAACTAGGTCAGAGGTCAAGGTCACAGTGACCCAAAAATGGTTTGTGACACTCCGGCATCCAAAGATGAATTTACATACCAAATTTGGAATTCTTATTTCAAAGAATATAGGAGATATGCACCAGTTTCTAGAAACTAGGTCAGAGGTCAAGTTCAAGGTCACAGTGACTTATTTATTGTACGTGACACTTCGTCATCCCAAGATGCATCCACACAAAAAATTTGAGATTCCTACCTTAAATAATATAAGAGATATGCTCTGGACATGATTATTCTAAAAACTAGGTCAGAGGTCAAGGTCACAGTGACCCGAAAATGGTACATGACACTCCGCTATCTCAAGATGCATCCACATACCAAATTTGGAATCCCTAACTCAAAGAATATAAGAGATATGCTCCGGACACAATAATTCTTAAAACTAGGTCAGAGGTCAAGGTCACAGTGACCCAAAAATAGCATGTGACACCCCGTCATCCCAAGATGCATTTACACACCAAAATTGGAATGCCTATCTCAAAGAATATAGGAGATATGCACCAGACTCAATACAGTTTCTAGAAACTAGGTCAGAGGTCGTTCAAGGTCACAGTGACCCAATTTTGGTACGCGACACTTTGTCATCCCAAGATGCATCCATATACCAAATTTGATATTCCTACCTCAAATAATATAAGAGATATGCTCCGGACACGATTATTCTAAAATCTAGGTCAGAGGTCAAGGACAAGGTCACAGTGACCAAAAAATGGTATGCGACACTCCGCCATCTCAAGATGTATCCACTAACCAAATTTGGAATTCCTACCTCAAAGAATATAGGAGATATGGACCGGACACGAAAGCGGGACGGACGGACTGACGGACGGACGGACGGACGGACTGACGGACAGACGGACGGACAGTGCGATTACTATATGACTCCCAAAGATGCCCTGATGAATTGTACAATGATTGTCACAGACAAATGCCAAGATAAACTGTCTGAACCCATAGGCTGGTCATTGCTTCACGGTCAAAACAGGCTATTTTCTCTCACAGGAAGAGGTGGGTAGAATCGTCAGGGTTAAATCACCATGAAATCATGCCAAAACAGAGATATCAGCATCTTAAAGTATTATACATTCATTTCAAGCAAGTCTATGGCCCTTGTTTCAGACACAAAGAATGGTAATTCAATACAGTTGCTGTCAAGTTTTAAAAAGACACAAACTTCATGTTAGTAACATTTTCAAACTTTTCTTTCTGCTGTTTGACTTGGCAGTAGGGCCTAAAAGATGTCCGAAAAATTTAGACTAGATCTTAAAATTGATTTTGAAAATACCTTCTACACAAAAAGCATCAATATTATAATAATTGAGCCAGTGCATGAGGTTTCCAACAATGTGGTGTGTGGGACCAGCAAAGCCTCAGATCAGCCTGCGCATATGTGCAGTCTGATCAGAGCCTTTGCTTGTCGCTTGAGTATTATATGATTGTTAAGCGACTGACTGAACACCATTTGGAGTTTGTAAGCTTAAAAGGAGGCTGCACAGGAGGCTCGACTGAGTCTACACATGTCAAAATGCCACATTGTTGGAAATCTCATGCACTGGCTCAATTATTGATAGTAATGGCCCTTCAATTTATTTGAGGAGTATAGTTATGCACATCAAATAGAGACTACTGAAACTAACAGTTGTTCTCATTAATTGCATTTAACATATGATTATCTTTTTGAATTGATCAGTAGAAACAGGCATTCAAACAATTTAATAAACAGAATCGCCATAGAACACTGCCTCTGAATACTGTTGCAGAAGAGTTGTATTTTATTTAATAATCAACTTGAGTGTCTGTGGTATAATTTAGAAAATACTTTACGAAGTTCAAGTCTTTTCTGGCTTCTAAAAAGGTAGTATCTGTAAACCATCTTCCTTATTCACCTGAACTGAGTCCCAGTGATTTTTTTTTTATTTCCAAGGCACAAGAAAATGCTTTCTTGAAGGAAAAATAAGTCCATAGGTTCTCTTGACAGTGCCATAAATCAGTGACTCTAACAATGGCGTAGCCAGAACGCTGAAAAAGTTACACACATCAAAGGGAGACTACTGTATCAAGCAATATTTCTCTACAATTACACCCCTTTTCAAAATGGGACTTCTCTTAAAGGAAAGAATTTGCTCCCAGAGGAAGCGAATTCTTTCCTTTAAGAGCAGTTCCTTAAGGTATGGAAAATCACTTTTACCACATTAGGTGAGCATCCTTGAGTGTTACTATTTTTATTACGCACATGCATATACTGCGTAGCGGGCACTACTCCAATGCCTAACGTTTACACGGATGGCTAAGAATATAATCATTTATTTTTACCCTCAAAAACTTTGCTTAACTGGACCTATGTATATACTTAGAGTAAACAAACCTGAGCATTTTGACTGTAGCTTCATAGACTTGGATGTCTCCTGCATATTCTTGCTCCTCAAACTGCCAAATCTACAATCATAAAGTAATGGTGCAGGCAATGTTATAATGGTACAGCCTGTGTTATAATGGTCCAACCCATGTTATAATTGTACAACAAAAGTCATGATAACCGTTCCACCCATGTAATAATGGTACCACCCATGTTATAATGGTATATCCAATATTATAATGATACCATCAATATCATAATGATAAAGTCCATGTTATAATGGTATCATCCATGTTATAATGGTTCAACCCATGTTACAATGGTACTTATAACATATCCAACAATAAGACTGTGCCTAGCAAAGGCTAAGATCAGTTTGCTTCTGCACAGTCTGAGCTGAGTCTTTGCTGTGTACATAATGGGTAGCCAAGGACTCTCCATGCACACAATCTCACATTCTTTTGGACAGGCATTCAAACTGCTCTGTCATATCTGCGAGGGGAAATCAAACAGCTGGTTTAGTCATGCACAGGCTTGTGTTTTATGTCATACTCTTAATATGCATGCTCAACTACCTAGTGTGGCTAGACTAGTTGTCTAGATTTTGAACTTAACTTATGACATATGCACAAAAGCCTCTTTTAAACCCTGAGCAGGGCTGGAGGTTAAGGCTTTTGTCTGAGTCTTCATCTACGTCCATACTTTGTGCATGTAAGCAGCCAAGGTTCTGGCAAGACTGCATGTACATGCTTGTCAAAAATCTTGTGTGCTGTTTTGAAGTGGTCACAGGAATGATTTCACCAAATATATATATAGAGGATGTTTATTTTTTTTAGATGAATACTAAATATATTTCATCGAGTGTGTTGAAAACATCAGAATTTTCATGAGTGCGAAGCACGAATGACAATTTCGATGTTTTCAACTCATGAGATGAAATATATTTGGTATTTACCAAAAAAAAAGTAAATTTTCTTTTTATTTTATACTTTTTTTAGAAGAGTTACAGTTAATCAATTTGTTTACCATGCTTCAAGCCGAATCACAATAATGTAAATGAAGACAAAGGAGTATTTGTGACAGAATACCTGGATCAATCTACATGATCTAGATCTATAGTCATCAAGACTTGCAGATTAAAAGAAATTTATTCAGCGTCAAAGTGCGAGACAAGTGACGTCATAACGGACGTCATAATTTGTTGATGACGTTGCGTAGCATAGGTTACATGCATTGCCTCACTCACTGAAGCGGGAGGTGTTGAAAATTCAAAATCGAACAATTTCAGCAAATCTGAATTATTTTGGTACCAAAATGTTCCTTATGTTCTAACTAAGAAAATGCCTACCCACACTTGATGTTTTTGTTCACAAATAAGAAAGTTATAGGCGTTTGAACTTTCGAAGTGAGCTGCATTAAGCCAATGGAAAAGTCAGAGGTGATCCAAAAAACGCTACAGTGAAAATATAGGCTGATATCAATCACTAGTGACTGATATCATATCATTTCACTAGTGATTGATATCACTTTTATTTGTTTTTGATATGCATTGATTTCACTGATTAGTATAAAATAAAACACTATTTTCTATGGCTACATCAATGCTTAAAGATTCAAACAAAAAATACAGGCCCCTAGATAAGAGTGTGTAATCCAAATTATTTATTTCTTTTTTCTCAACCAAAACATATGTTGTGAGTACTGAAAAGCACCATCTTTTGAGCACACACAACAAATGTATAAACTGATAGATAAGAATATATTCTTTATTTTACGCTGAAATATTTTGGTTATCTAGACCTATGAAAAATACTTACGCCTTGTCATACGCTGCTTTTTCTTGTTCTAACTGCTTGCTTAGCTGTTGTAGTCTTGACATTGCTGATTCTAACTTATCCGTCACTTCGGACAAACGTATCCTTGTCTCAGCATGCTCCACTTTCTCCTCCTGTCAATATACCAGTAACCAGTTCAGTGTTCTGCCAAGAAATTTTATAGGAGACAAATATGCCATGTCCTCAAAATATTGTGGGATCACCCCACCCCCCTCCACTTCAATTACGGGATAATGGTTGAAAAATTAGACAGATACAAATTTCTTGGGACGATGTCACTCTGAAGTCAAGCTAAGAGGGTCATTAGAAAATGTCAAATGGCCCAAAAATGCAGCCTTGGCAGAACACCGTCAGTTGGATGGGTAAGAAAATAATGACAATTTTACACTCAAAACATTCTTTCTGGCTTTATGTTCAAAGTTAAGTAAGAAACATTCTAACCTCTAATTCTTTTACAGCAATATCATACTGTTCCTTTGGTACATAGTCTGTTCTTAGGCTCTCCTGCAACAAACATTTATCTTCAGAAATTTCAGGAATAACATCTTAGTACCTAACAATTTGGATCCAGATCAGGTCAGATGTTTGGTCAAGCCTGCTTTGGGCAACTGTTTGGTGTGCCTTTTGCCTCAATGGATATCCCAGCATGCATAAATAACTCTGTTTTTGTCATCCGCTATTTTTTTTTTTTATGTTTTCAAATAATTCTTTCAGCAATACCGTCAGAGTGTCAAACTGGACCCATATCAGGCCCAGAGGTTATAAAAACTTTTTCATGCTCAACTCAACTGGGCATGAAATGCATCATGCTCATAAATGTTAAAATGCCAACAATTGTTGGCATTTTGACATTTATAAGCATGATAAATAAAATTTCTGAGAGTTTAAAAGCAAGAAAAAACAATATTTTTCAGCATTTCATTTATTATGAGCAGTTGAAATTTCATACTCCGTTGGGTTGAGCATGAAAAAAATTTATAACCTTGGGGCCATGCCCTACATTTTGTTGAGCCTGATCTGGGTTCAAACTGCTTGCAAAGGCTATCAGCAGAATACACTAGCAGGTTATAGCTGGGTTAAAAAACGGTGATTTTATGTGTGACATGTTTACCTGTATGTGACAAGTGACATTATCATTAGCATTGCCAGAACGCTGAAAAAATTACGCACACCAAAGGGAGACTACTGATCAAGCAATGATTCTCTTCCATTGCATCCCTTTTCAAATTGTAACTTCTCTTAAAGGAAAGAATTTGCTCCCAGAGGGAGCGAATTCTTTCCTCTATGAGCAGCTCCTTAAAGTATGGAAAATCACTTTTATCACATTAAGTGACCTCCCTTGAATGCTACTGTTTTTATTATGCACATGCATAGCCTGCGTGATGGGCGTTACCCCAATGATTATCATGAATTTACTAGAAAATATGTTCATTTGTCCATGTGATACTGACAAGTTGCTTTCAAGCACACATCACTAAAGACAAGCACATAAGCTCTATCAAGCTAAAATTAGAAAAAATCTATATTGCATTTTTCACCCATTTTGATAACATGGTGTGATAGTGGGTCACTTGAGAAATACTTTTTCTTTGCCCGAGCAAAAAAGCTGTATCACTATTACATACATATTGTAATAGGAAATGACTTAAATATAAGCTCCAGCTTACTGTAAAATCCTGTACCACTATACTGTACATTTGTATATATTGTATTATGCTTTTAAATTCAGAAATAAAATATTGTTTAAACTAAGTTGTATCACTACATCAGAGCACTCGGTCATCATGCATGTTTTGTGTCCACTCATGTCTGTCAACTTAGAACTTGGTTCAACCTTCTGCCTGCTTCCCATTGCTGTTAGTTAAAAAATAATAAACAAGAAGGCCCTGGATTGCTCACTCGAGTCCTGACTCATGATGAGATAATGTTTAAACCAAATCTATTTTTAACTTTTAGGTAGAGGGCATTACGAGAAACATTTCTGTGAAATTATTTTGAATTTGGACCAGTGGTTCAGGAGGAGATGTTGTTTAAAGATATTTCTTATCTACAGTTCTGGCGGTCATTTTGTTTGACACAGTGGGACCTTTTGTGCAATTTTGGTAAAGGGCATTATGAGGAACATTTCTGTGAAAAGATTTTCAAATTTAACACAGTGGTTCAAGAGGAGATGTTGTTTAAAGATAATTCTTAGCTACAGCTCTGTCAGCCCTTTTGTTTGGCAGAGTGGAACCATTTGTGCAATTTTGCTAGAGGGCAATTTTGGTAAAGGGCATTATGAGGAACATTTCTGTGAAATTATTTTGCATTTGGACCAGTGGTTCAGGAGATATGGTTTAATGATATTTCTTATCTACAGCTTTGGTGGCAATTTTGTTCAGTGGAGTGGAATCGTTTGTGCAATTTTGGGAGCGGGCATTATGAGAAACATTTCAGTGAATTTATTTTGAATTTGGACAAGTGGTTCAGGAGATGTCATTCAAAGATATTTCTTAACTACAGCTCTGGGGCCATTTTGTTTGACAGAGTTGGACCATTTGTTAAATTTTGGTTGAGGGCATTATGAGGAGCAGTTCTACGAAATTATTTTTGAATTGGGACCAGTGGTTCAGGAGATGTTGTTTAAAATATTTCTTATCCACAGCTCTGGCAGCCCTTTTATTTGGCAGAATGGAACCATTTGTGCAACTTCGTTAGAAAGCATTATGGGGAATAATCCTGTGAAATTATTATTAATTTGGACCAGTGGTTCAGGAGGAGATGTCATTTAAAGAAAAAGCTTATTGACGACATATGGACAAAGCAAGACAGATGAACATTGATCACAATACCTCAGGTGAGCCAAAAAACATGCAATTTTGGGAGCGGGCATTATGAGAAACATTTCAGTGAATTTATTTTGAATTTGGACAAATTTAGATGGATTATTTGTCCGATAACTAACTACTGTCACGCCAGCCAAGAGTGACAGTGACTTCATGCTTTGTTTACAATGTTATCTGGGGCGTAGAATTGATAAATCACTTGTGTATTAATCCTATCTGCAGGCTAGGATTAATACACAAGTGATCTATCAATTCGCATTAGGTCAAATGGAGTGTACAAGTTAAAATTTTACTTAACAATTGTAAACAAAACATGAGGTCACTGTCACTCTTGGTTGGCTCGACAGTACATACATGTAGAATAAATAGTTTAGAGGACTAAAGATATCCGGCAGATATGGGTTTTTCAGGTTGGTATAGAAAATCGCCATATAATAATCTCTATAATATGGACTGACTGCTATAAATATGACTTAATGGACTTACCTGCAGCCTGCTAAATTCAGTTTGGTATTGTTCTTTTGGCACATAATTCTCTCTCAGAGTGGTGTTTTGACTAGTTATCTGAAAAGAAAACCATTATACCATTTAGGGTGAAGGCCCCTAACATTGCATACTTAAGCCATTTAATCTCTGTTGGATATATAAAAAGAAAGAAAGAAAATTGAAAAATTGTGCACAGCCAAATACACTAAGTAATCGCTATAATTTATTTACACAGAGTTCAAAATGGAAAATATTTTCCCAGTCTACATGTATAGCAACTTTGATTTGAAGTGCACAACTCCCGCTTTAGGATAACGAAAATAGTCCCCTAACATTGCGCACTTTCTGAAAAATCTTCAATAACTTCTCTTTAATTAATTACTTTTACAAAATAAGCCAGGGACAATAAACTTGATTCAAAGTAAATACTTTGAATTTTATCGATTAAATGTGGCATAGTCACTTGGGCTAGTGCGCAATTTTAGGGGCTGCGCAATGTTAGGGTACATGATGACTGTACTGTCCATTTCTTACCATAAGATTTGAACAAGTTTATTTGACTGCATGCCTGATGACAAGTGAAAGTCCACCAATACATAGTGTTTCCCCCAGCCCAAAAAAGGGCATGGTAAAGTTTCCAGGAAAAGGGCACTTTAAGCGCGCGACAACAGGCTAAGAGGGCACTTTTGAACACGCGGGGACAGGCTAAGAGGGCACTTTTAAGTTCAAGTTCGAAATTGTCATATGTAAATTTATGTCCCTTAGCATAATGCAGCAGTTATCTGTCCTTTTGAAATGCAAAATATGCTACTTATTCAATTATTATTTAAAATTTTCAAACCAGCTTTGGAACTCCTATTTGAGCACACACTCATTTAATATTATTTATATTTTAAATTCCTAAAATTTATCAGAATCACTTTATAAATATGGGAATCTTTTTATTTCAATTGCCAAGATCACTTCCTAAGTTTTTAACAAGACTGCCTTTCTTTCCAGTACTTGTTTTGACAATCTTACTTGTACCTGGTTCAGATTCACACTTCATTTTGATATTATCGCTAATTGGGGTAATGTCATCAAAGTGATCAGCCAAAATTGCCTCAGGTAATTAGTTACCATTGTAAAAGGATTAACACCCAATAAAATATTGTAACAGCAGGTGTCTTCACTGCTACTTCAGGCTTCAAACTGAAAAGACTGTAACTTCCTTAGTTTTTGTCAGATTTTCATGATTTTTTACCAAAATGTAGGGCATTTTATGTAGTTTTAGAAAAGGGGCATGGCGCTGGGAAAAGGGGCATGGTGCTAGAGAAAAGGGGCATGGCGCGACACCATGCTAAAACTGGCTAGGGGAAACACTAATACATGTACATACTATTACCAGTATTCTCACATCATCATCTTTTGAACAGCCTGTTTCAGTGGCTGATCAGTAAGTGGTTGCCAATATCAGCAAAAAGAGTACCCCAACCACTTCAACAGTCCAACCAATTGTTCATTCACAATGTCAAATAAAAAGCCAGCTTATCAAACAAGCTGAAGCTAGTTACCATCCTAAATGGGTGCAGAATTACCCTTGGCTTCAATATAATAATGAAATAAAAAAAATGTGATTTGATTTGCACAGATAGGGGGAGAAAAAATGCATTCTCAACACATTGGGTTTTTAAGATTATATTCCTCCTTTGCTTCAAAGTTATTAATCAAGTTTTTTGTGTCAGTTTGCATGACTGGTTGTAAACCCAATCATGGTTTTTAGCTATACATTTGTATATTGTATTCCTCTTTAATTACACAACTGTGGGTCAGGCCTCAGACCCAATGAATCCCAGTACGCAACCATAAAGTTTTCATCGATATGTTGGTGCCTGATACTTGTCTTTGGCTGAGACTACCATGGCTCAAGTTGAGGTTTTCTTTACATGTTGCTCTGACTATCTGTGAGTCAAGAGCTCTTTTATTTGTTTCAGCATAGTGTGTTAATTAATTTGATTAGAATATCTGTGGTGATGCACTGCATAAGATAGGAAACCTCCATGTGAGCTAAATATTTTTGTGTTATAACAACTGTTACAGCAGAATCTAGGGCAAGGATTTCATGCTATATATATAGTTAAATACATTTAATACCCCAGCTTCTTCAGCCCCCAATGACTTCAGCTGCTGTTCGTTCTAAGGTGTTGGTTCTACTATTGCTGATACATAGTTTATCAAATTGTTTGTGGGATTATATGTTTCGTCATTGTTTTGTTATGCAGTAAAAAGTATCCTTTCTACTATCGATGTCTGCCTAGCGGATTTGGATAAGTATCCTCATTGAAGTTGAAGTCAAACAAATTTTGCAATCGTTTTTGATAAGGAAGAAAGATTGCCTTATTTTGTCTTCACTTCATCATCTTGTGACTCTAAGTATTTTGTGCGTCTTCCTAAAATGGGTTGGTCTCCAGCCTTAAGTATGTTATTGTGGTAATTCCTGGTCATACTAACTTACTTTTGGATTCTAGAATTTGGCCTTTCTGGAAAGCTCAAACTTGTACAAAATCTGTTTTTTGCACGTTTCGACACGAATTAAGAGGTATTTTTGCGCCTTATGCTGTTTACTCGCCGATTCGTGCACGTTAAATTTCTAGTTTAGCGCATGCGCATTTAGGGAGAAGTATCAGCAAGGAATATTTTTGCAAACAAAACACTAAGATGTGAAATATCAACTAACAAACTCAAAAGTTTTCCAACTCGTTCAACATTGTAAACAATTTACCTTAAAATGAGTCACCATGCCTGCTCCGAGTCATCTAGAAGCTTCTCAATGGGTTCGTGCATTTTGATTGGTCGATGCTAAATAGAGGCTCTATGGAGGGAATAATTTTTTTCTATACCGCAGCAAAAAGTTAATGCACTTATCTATCTGGTTTAGTGTTAAAATGGATTTTTTGTGCATGCTGTTACAAAATTCACAGGAAATCATTAACCTACCATCATTTTAGTTACACCAACGATTTTTCAACATCACAAAATTGACTTACTCAGAATATCAACTTATGCAAAAATAACTTGTGAAATTATAACATATGTACACTTTAGGGTGATTTAGATGTATTGGTGACAGTGTGGACTGAGGAAAATGTCATTTCTACTCACCACAGCAAATTTACATGTGACTCTCAGACATCCATAATAAATCATCACAGTCATTTAATTGGATTTTAATTGGAAGTGACTTGACATGGTCTCAACTTTTTGCTGAAGTATACTTGTCTAGACAGCCTCTTTAAAATCATGATAAGGTCACCTGATCTTGCAAGATGGCTGAAATTTGACAGACGAGCTGAATTTGCACTGGAATAATTGGAATTAAAGAATTTTCTCGCGTGCAAGTAAGATTTTTAATGTTAAATACCATGTGCTTAACAAGTTTACATAATATTCAGCAAGATTTAATCAATTTATACCGTTTTTTTCCTCATTGTTGATGCAGATGATTTTCTTTTTGCTTTTGAAACAAACTGTACCGAATTCCGACACGCGCTATTTCCGCGCGAGCGTGATTTATATATACACGAATCCAATGGTAATGTACGAACTTATGAGAATCAGGCATATAGCATACTAATATATAACAAAGATTATTACATCTTCTTCCAGCCTTGAACATCTCGCTTTCTGTATTGCAATAAGGTCCTGTAGCTGCTTCTGAACCAATATATGACTAGGAATGTTCGGATTTTCGACACTAAATTCGTTACTGTCGTCCATCTTGTAAACACTTACCTCCCTTGTAGAAAAACCATTGAATAGAATAGAATAAGTTTGTTGGACTGCCGTCGAGCAAGAGATTCCTTCCTATACACCATTGGGTTTAGGACAGTGATAGTAATAGCTGATTCATTCACTGTAATCAACTGCTTCATAAATACAATCTCCCGAATATATACATTCTGAAACAACGCGCAAATTCAAAAGAAACACTAAGGAAGAGAAAATTGACACTTATGTCCACCAGTCTTGAATTGAAGAAGAGAGCAGCAAATCTTCCCTTGCATATCTTAATCGACATGACTGTTCTGTTTGGTAGGGTCCACTGGTGTTGGATATCTACTGACCACAATTCCCGCGACGTCCATCGTGCTATGAACATCTTGACAGGTGTTTATACATGTATCTTATAGTGTAACAGAGCCACATTTAACCAACATTTGCTATCTTTGTGTAGCAGCTGTGGAGGATAGGGTACACGTTATACTGGAGTGTTCACGGCTGGATCCTGTCAGGCGAAATCAACTAATGGAAATACAGTCAATCTTGTCTCGCATAGATGCTGGTGTCAGCATTGAGATCATATCAAATCTAGAACTGCTGATGCAGCTGTCGATGGCAGTGGCGGATCCAGGATGTCTTGATACGGGATTCAAATTTACAAGGGGATTCGATTTGTTAATTGTACCTGCTTATATGCTATATTTTACTGATTTTTCTGCAACATCTCCATGAAAATTGAATAATTTTGTCACAAAGGGGAGCTCGAGCGAACCCCCTGAAGCCCCACTGGACCCGCCACTGGATTGACTCGACCAGTCTTGGGGTGTTAAGGGATCGTCAGGTCGACGATAATACCTATGTAGAATTAGAGTCAGCTATCAGGAATATGTGCTTTGCTCTACATTCAAAAAGGGTACAACTCTTGAGTGCGAACTAGCAGATTTAACTTCCTTTCAAATGTCCTGATGTAATAATTTCAAGGGTGAAAGAAAGTATTGAAACAGCTTAATATAAACATTTAGGAATTCTGTATAAGGTAAATATGTATTATTATTGCACTTTAATTATTACAGGGCCCATGTGTTTTTTGTTGTTGTTTTTTTTTCGTATTTTTCATACATGCATTTTTGTAATCTCGATATTTTAAAGGGACTCTGGCTCTAACTATCCAATATACAGTAATACTCTATTTTTGAGTATTGAAGGCTGCACACAGCTTTTTAAATTGATCCAAGGTTCCTACAAATGTACTGGTGGTAATGTGCGCTATGTGGAATATATGAGAAGATGATTAATTGATTGTCTTGGTCTTTAAAGAAATTTGATTAATATAAAAGTATAGGTGCTCAACCGGATAGAGTAGGAGAGTCAACCCCGGGAGTTAACCTTTTGCATAGCCCTAGCGCCTTTCCACCCTTATGTAAAGTAGTCAAATAGTTATGAATTAACTCATGAAGATACATATGGTGGTCCCAATGTGGATTGAATTACTTACAACAGAACAGAACTAAGCTTTGTGTGTCCGTGTTATAAAGAACCAGTATATTGACAGTTATTACGAGGCTATCCGCCCCACACAAAACAAAAGCGATCTGGTAAACCAGTATTTTTAGAGACGTAAGCTGCAAATAGAGACATTCCTAATTTATAAATAGAGTGGTGGAGCTTACTGTCCTGCCAGTCAAGAGTGACAGCGACGCCGTATTTTGTTTACAAAGTTATCAGGAACTTAGAATCGATCTATCGATTCGCATCACAGGAGCTTGAAGTTCGATCCTTAAATCACCCCTATAGCCTTAAAACCAAAAGCTCACAATGTCATTACGTAATGACATTGTGAGCTTTTGGTTTTGAGGCTATAGGGGTGATTTAAGGATCGAACTTCAAGCTCCTGTGTTCGCATTAGCTTAAGTGAAGTGTACACGTTAGTGTTTTACTAAGCAATTGTAAACAAAAAATTACGTCACTGTCACTCATGGTTGGCACGACAATAGCAAATGATACTGGGAGTTCTTGTGTGTCCAGCCTTTTTCAGTAATAATATCCAGAGTTGTGTCCAGTCATCTCAAAGATAGAACAGAGACTATTTTTATAAAAATACACGTAAAGAGACTAAGGTTATAGTCCAGCAGAACTTCAGCGAATTTTAGGACCTGGAACTTAATTTTGAACTTTTTTCTTTGTTGATTCTGGTAGTGTACATATTGTCCTTGAAAAATCCGAGTGATGCCACTCTTTCATCATTGAGCATTTCGATATATCAAAGATGGCGTTCAAGATGGAGGCCAATTATAAATGAAAAACATGTGTGGTATGGAAAAATGTCTCAAACCCATTTTTTTCCTTAAATTGTTAGCTATGAAGTTGGAATCTAGTTGAAGACACTTAGCTTCTAGCAAAAATACAAAAATGAAATAAGAATACAGACAAAATGGCCGCCAAAAGGGCAGTATATTACAAAAATATAAGACAATTTTCCCCGAGACAGACAAACTCCAGGGATTTGCATGCACATTTCTGATTTTACTGATTATTGAGTTACAGACATCATCCTTGTAACATCGCAGTGATGCAGCTGATGCATCACTCAGAATTTGAAAAATTCAAGATGGCGCCCAGGCTGGTAGCTGATAAGTTTTACAAACCCGTGGGAGCCGCACCTTAACTGTAGGCATGTCTGGTGGATTTTTAACATACAAGATTTTTTCCCTGATGGAGAAGCAGTTTACAAACACGTGTATCTGAATAAATGAGCCCAGAATGCATGTCTGATAGAGTTACCTGAGAGTGGCACTGGATAAGCAGACATGTCTGATGTAATGACACCTGTGTAAGAGTAGCGCCAGACTTGTAGCCATCCCTCTACCATCTGCACTCAACTAGTCAAAATGTCGGTTGAAGTGCAAAACGGACCAGCAGGCATGGCCTATAGTGAGGTACCACACCAATAGGCATAGCCTATAGTGAGGCACCACTCAAGAAGACATGGCCAATAGTGGGGCACCACACCAAAAGGCATGGCTGTTAGTGAGGTACCAAACCAAAAAGCAAGACCTATAAAAAGCACCACGCCAGCAGGCACGGATGATAGTGAGACACCATACCAGCAGGCACAGCTGATAGTGAGACATCATACCAGCAGGTAAAGCAGATAGAAAAGCACAACGCCACCAGGCATGCAATATTGAGTGACAAAAGGTCAGCAGGCATGCTGATTGAGTGGCCACAAGCCAGCAAGCATCCATCTTGCAGCAGCACTCAACCAGTAGGCATGTTTGAGCAGCAGCCGTGTTGGTGACAGTAACACTAGGCCAGCAGGCATATATGTTGCAGCTGGAGTGACATAACAACTCTCTACACGGCATGTATGTTGTATTGGCAATGATGTAGTCTTGGTTGGTAAAGTTTCACATTGTTAGTTGGCATGTCTGATGGAGGGGCATCGGTCAAGTAGCTTTTCTCTTTCATTTCCAATGGACTAGGAGGCATCTTTGATTGAATAGTACCAAGTCCGCAGGCATATCTGTTGAAGTTTCACTAAATGGCGGCCACGTAATGCCACTAGCTCATCATATCCAACATCCTTAACACCACGGGTGTTTAATAATGTGGTACTGTACCAGCACAAATGCCATTTAACGAGACTCTTGGCCAGCAGTCATGCATGTTAGTTACTTCGCACCAGCAATAATGTATGTTGGAATTGCACCCAACTAACAGGAATGCTGGGTAATGCTGCACTGGATCAGCAGGCATGTCTGTTCAAATTACATCCTGCCAGTGTGTATGTCTGTTCTACTTTCTCCCGACCAGGCATCATTGCCACAGGATCAGCAGACATATTTACCTTTATGCATGTTTGACCAGCATACATGTCTGAAACCAAGCAGTTATGTCTGTAACAGCTTCACGAGACTAGCAGGCATGTTGCAATACCCATGTTTTAAACGTTGTTTTGAACCAACAAGCATGTTTGTTGCAGTTGCACCCGGCCACCTAGCACGTCGGTTGCAATTAAACTGGACCAGCAGCATATCTGTTAGCATCTACCAGCAGATATGTTTGAACCAGTTGCAATTGACTAACAAGCACATCTGTAGTTGTGTGGCTGAACCAGCAGGTATATATGTTACACTTGCCTCAGACCCATAGATATGTCCCTATGCTCGTACCCAACTAACAGGCTGGTGAGCACAATTGCACCAGACAATCATGCATGTATTTTACAGATGCACCTGACTTAAGCAGATATGTCTTTATGAGGCGCATACTATCAGCAAGCATATCTGTTACAGTTTCATCTTATCAGCATCCATGTATATTACATTTGCACCCGACCATCAGCTATGTCTGTAACAATTACACCCGGCCATTTCCCATTCCTTTATCAGTTGCATATAACCAGCAGTCATATCATTCTGTAAATTGTGCCTACAAGCATGTCTGATACCCTAGCACCGGACCAGCATACATATTTGTTATTGCAATATCCAACCATCTGGCCTGTCTGTTGCACTTGCAACAGACCAGAAAAGTAGTAATGGTTGTTACAATTGCACCGGGCAAGCAGGTCTGTACCAACCAGCAGTCAAGATGGTAACGAACATCTGCAGCATGCAGATACCTTACTCAGGGGTTCAACAGTTGTTTTTTGTGTTGATACACTACACTCCATAAGTATTTTTTTTGTAGATTTTATCCATCCATTCAGCTGACTTTTTCAGCACATTGATTCAAAAAAGATTTGTACTTTAATCAAACACTCTGTCACAAAGTTATCAGTGAAATAGTCCATTCAGTATACTCTGGCATTTGTCACTTCATATTTTGAAGGAATGTTTTCCCACAGAAGATTTTTTTATGAGAATAATATGATAATATGGTTTTATCAGATCCGGCCAAAAGTGGTCTGGAAAGTGCATGGTGCATGGATTGATGGATACCTAGAACAAAGACAAAAACATTATTATTACGAAAAATAAGAGTCTTTTATTTTTTCTGTGCAGTATATCGTAGCAAAAACATGTGATTCCCCACCCTGTTATTGATGCCATCTTGAACGTCATCTTAAATATTTTACAACGCTGAAAAACAACAATAACATGCCAGTCAAATTCTCCAAATACAACTGAAAACTATCAGAAATAGTTACTAACTGCAAATTTGATTTCAGGTTGAATTTTGCTTTAAATGGCGGCCATCTTGGACACCATCTTCACTATTTCAACCTTGTGAATCAAACCTGTGAATGCTTCATTTTAATCGTTTTTATTATTAGGACTCTTAACATCGATAAAAAATAAAAATTAAAATCATGCTTTATATCGAGTTTTTTAGTGAATTATGTCTAAGGAACCTAACTGACGGCCATCTTGGACGCCATCTTAAAATATCAACCTTCTGAATCAAAACCATGTTCTAATTTAATCGTATGTATCATTTAGCCTCTAAACATCCATAAAAATCAAAATTAAAGTGTTTTTATCGATTATGTCGGTCATATAGGACTTAGAAGCCTAACTGACGGCCATCTTGGACGCCATCTTTAATATTTCAACCTTCTGAATCAAAATTATGGTCCATTTTAATTGGTTGTAACATTTAGCCTCTGAAACATCCATAAAAGTAAAAAATAATATGCTTTTGATCGAGTATGTTGGTCATATAGGTCTTAGGGGCCTAACTGACGGCCATCTTGGACGCCATCTGGAATATTTCAAAACGCTCAATGATGCCAGAGTGGCATCAATGGGATTCATCAAGTACAATGCCTCAACAACAAGAATCAACAAAGAAAAAAAAAACCTTTAAAATCAAGTTCCAGGTCATTCTGGTTTTCTACCGGACTATTACAACAGAAGAGCAAATAATGTCTGCCGTCTCCTACCAGATACTTTTAAAGTTTTGGTGATGGTCATATATCATCAGTAATCTGGATAGTGTGATGAATCGTGGGAACAAGCAGACAGATTTGATCATCATGGGCTTCGCAAAGGACTTCGAAAAGGTCCCACACAGGAGGCTATTACATAAACTCAATTACTATGGGATAAGAGGGTCCACCCATAACAGGGTCAGCTCCTAGCTCTATCCGAGCAGTCAACAAGTAGTTTTAGATGAGTCCAGTCCCTATTTTATCCAGTGTACCCAAGGGGTCCGTCATAGGACCGATGCTTTTTTTAATCTTCATAAATGACTTACCGGATTATATCAAGACTTCAGTTCGCCTGTTCGCGGACGATTGTGTCCTGGATAGGAACATTTTTTCTTTGCAAGACGGTCAGATTTTAGGAAGATCTTGACAGTCTTGCGCTGAGAGAGGTCTATTGGCAAATGAAGTTTTTCCCTAGAGAGCAGTCTGATCAAGCTCCATAATGTTTGCAATATATGCTATAAAACACACGAACATAAGCAGACTAAAGAGCAAACGAAAAAAAAGTCGTTACTTGCGAGAAAGGGTTTATCATTTTATATGCAGGCTAATATTGTTTTTAAAAACTGTTCGATACTTAACGTTTCATCTAGAAAATATTCGATGAACGTTGCCTACTAGTTAATTTTTTGCAAGCTTTTTTTATCGTCTGCTGTTTTTTTTTTGTTTTTTTTTTCAAAATCAACTTTATCGAAAAGTCTTTCAGGAATACCATAAGAGTGCCAAATATTTTGGATCCAGATCAGGCCCGACATGTTGTCGGGCCTGATCTGGGTCAAACTGTTTGCAAACTTCAGCAGACGACACTAATGAGCATGTAAGAGTTTTAAAAGTCTGCCAATTACTATTATTGCAATAAAGATATTTCCAGTGAACGGTTTCTGTGATCAGTTTACTTGAGAAAGATAAAGATGCCACTTCATTGATGACTTGATATAGAAGTTCAATATGTGACAGTCCATTTGATATAGGCCCTGTTGTACCGAATACGGCAACATGATAAACTGTGTAGCTGTATCCGTATAGCTACCCAAACGGACAATAGCTTTATTCGAAGCATGACGCAGAATATTTGTTTGGTAATCCTGGATTAACTTTGGGTGCGTTCGGAGTTACGCCAATAGCACCATTGGACTGCCAATGCCGTTCGGAGTTCAACCATTTGTAACATTGGCTTATCATTGGTACCATTGGCTGTCAACGAGTTTTACCATTTGCAGCAAATTTTGCAGACGCTCTAGAGCATGGGTAAAAAGATTCACGCGGGAAAATTACGTCATCAAGATGGAGGACTTGAAAAACTTAGCTGCAGATACCAGTGGGATAACAACCATCTTACCTATCCAAATGACTATTAACAACAAAATTACAAATGTTTGATTACAGGGAAGTCGATGAAATATATTTCAGACAGCAAGATGTTATGTTATTCTTGTTTTTCATTTTAATCCCCGTTGTGGGGATAGAATCTGGACCTCGAAGCTAGTGATTGCACTGAACCGAGTTTGAGCATTTAGGGGAGGGTCTGAGCTTTACTGTGATACCAGAAAAATAATTTTTGAGGCTGTGATCAGCCTGCTATGACCGTTTCACTTTTACAGACAAAACATTTGTAAAATTGTGCGAGAACGGGCTGTAACAGGCTGATCAGTCGTCCAAAATTTCTGGTTCTGGTATTAAAATAAAGCCAAGACCCTGCTGTAAGAGCTCATACTAGATTTAAACGAATCACTTGCTCCTAGATCCAGACACATGGTTATATAAATGTCCCGAAAATCGAAATTTAGCCTGTCTATGCCAAGGGTAGCCAATGACTGCCATCTGTTGCAAATGTTAGCCAATGGTAAGCAATGGCTAACGGTGGTTGCAAATGACACCCATTGGTTGCCATAGGCAGAAAGACCAACCGCTGGCTGCCAGTAACCCGTTCGGAGTATTAAGCTTACGATTGGTACCAATGGTAACCAATGGTACTAATGGTAAATTTTACAATGGTACCATTGAAAAAAACTCCGAACGCAACCTTTATAATGTGCGGCGGCTATTTTCGATATAGCTACTCCAAACCGGGTAGGCGGCAATCGAAAACGTTCTAACGCACATCAAAAATCGCTAGAAGCAGTCGGGCGAAAAATGGCAATCGAAAACTCTTTTCCTAACGATTTTTATCTACGTTCGTCGATAGTATTAACGTTTTCGATTGCCGCGTACCCGGTGTGTACTCGGTTATAGCTCTATATTCGTACTACTTTTTAGTAATATAGCTACTGTATTCGACCGAATTAAGGGACTGCTTTAAAGAGCTGTATTCGAAGAAAAACATACGTCACCATACGAATAAAGCTGCTGCTATATAAAGAAGAAGCCATAATTGTGTTTACCTAATTTGTGAACCTATTGTGAAAGAGGGTGATTTAAAAAAAATGCAGCCATTTCTTAAATCAATGTTTATAGACTATTTAAAGCAGATTTATAGTTAAAAATAATTTTAATATATGTATTTAATGTTTTTCTTGCATCACGCCAATTTTCACGGCTCTAGAATGTTCCGTTCCTTTCAAAAATTACATGGAAAAAGGTTGTCAAAATTGTAACAAGGGCAGCACTTTTTTGTGACATTTTTTCCCTTACCTTCGATTCAATTTAAAAGTGTATTAAACACCATTCATGTATTGTCAAACGGTAAATTGCAGTTGAAATATAGCATAAAAGCTGTAGGAAAATAACGTTTTCATCTTTTTCAAACCTGATTAATCGGAAATTTGTGCACTTTTATAAACACACCCTTTCAAATTTTGATCATACAGAATTTCATAAGATTGGAGTTAAGTGAATTGCCCCTTAAAATATACAAAGCTTTATTCATAAGGAATGTTGTTTTTATGCCTAGTAGTCTATTAGCTATTTAAAGGAACCAACTTGCCTATAAAACAACAAGTATGATTTTAAGTAGCCAGTATTGAATAAAACCACCCAGATATGTCACAAGTGTAACATTTAAGGTTTCAATCATCAGCATTTCAATTTGTTTTGCATTTCATAGCTTTTTTGCTGTTTTTCTGGTCAAGGGAGCCCAAAAAAACATAATGAGGAATTATGGTGAAAACCTTGAGCTGCTGACTTTGTGGCATGATTTTAACAGATGTCACAAGTGTAACACATTTTAGGAATATATGATAAATGCGTATACATGGCAAATTTTAAATAAAATATCACTTCTTTGGTCTTTTTAATAATTCTCGAATGCATAAATATAATTTAAACACAGCAAGAAGTCAACATCTTCACCAAATGTGTAGTCAATACTAGTTAAGGTCCAGCAGGAATGACACTTCCTCAAGCCCATATACTAATTTCATAATAAAGCTGACCATCCTTGAGCTACATTCTGAGAAAGGAACCATGCTAAATTCAACACTGAAGAAATCAGACAGTCTAAAACCAGGCTATAGCTTGATTTAGACAGGTAGACTTAAAATGTGATTTGTGTCACAAGTGTAACACATATTATGAATTGAATACATCTCACTTTTTCTAGTGTTTAGTCAAAGGATAACCCATTCAACAATTATTTTGTTACTTTTTGGCATTTTAGGGTATAGTTAAAGTTATCGACACAAAGAAAACACAAAATGGTGTAAACAAAAAGGATAAAATTATGCACTCACAAAGAGGGAAAGGTATTTTTTCACAATTCAAAAAAAATATTTACAGGAATTTATTGAAGAAAACCAAAAAAGACGCTCAGTTGTACATACTATAGTATATTATATGAAGTGTAAGTGATAAAAAAGACAAAAGTGACATCATCAGTTCCCTTGTTTTTTGTCACAAGTGTAACACAATTATTTCTTTCTATTTAAGCCTTAAATTTGTTACAGATTCTTTAGAATTGCAAGAAATGGTAACATTCTAATCATTCAATTGATAACTTATCCCTCAATGAGTGCTGTCAAATGTTTTCTGATCATTAACATTTTATAACTTAACTTACTATGCTTAATAAACAAATCTGAATAGATCATTTTTTAAAGTGTTGTGCTAAAAATGGAACTGATTTATATTTTGATACATTCTAATCAATTTTCATGAAGCCGATTCACTTCATCCTATATAAAATCTATAAGAGATAAAAAATTCAAAGGTGAAACTCCCTCTTCTGATTTTGTCACAAGTGCAACACATTCTATTACCAACATACGTTATTATGTTTAATATGTTTTATATCTTATATATTCAAATGAAATTTGTTCTATGTTTTTCATATACCCTACTTGTTATCTAAAAACAATTTTTAACAAAAAATCATGCTTATTATTTTAATTAGAAAAACTTTTGCCTCTACACAGTGAAAAACCAGGGGGATATTTTCACATAAAATCTTATTACAAGTGCAAATTTTGAGCAAAAGAATAAATTTTACTTTGAAAATGTGTATACGTAAGTACTTCCTCAGTTCATGAGAAAATATTTATAATTCTGCATACCTGTGCTGTTTATAATCAAGCTGAAAGTAGATTATAGAATTGTAAAAAAATAATGAAAAAATGATTAAGGCAATAAATTTAAAGCATTGTTCTAAATTTTATTCTTAACCCAGTGTTATTTCTAAAATTTTGATGTTCCCTGGTTAGGATGATGTAAAAAAAGACAATGATAAAGCAATTTTGAATTTGACCCCCAATGTCACACTTTTGCTGCATTTTTTTTTAATCACCCAAGAAGCGAACAACTAACGTGTCGACCAGACTGCACAGATACACGGTCTGATCGACACCTTTATTGTTTGCATAGGACAAGAACATTGCAAGGAAACACATCCTTGGTAACACAGATGTGTTCCATGTGTTCCACTGCGTTAACGATCATCCAATGTAATATACTGGTCACACGAGGGTTTACCGAGGATACCTGGAGTGTCACAATCGCGGATCACAGACCATTCTATGAGACATACAAAGACACATACATATCAACGAGAACGCAATGGGCGAAATAACCAGACTTTCCCCATTTGTAGATACTGTCAAACTAGAAAGGTTACGTCCCTCATAATACTGAACATGCATCTATAGGGGGAGTGACAAGAGCCCCCCCCCCCCCCCCCACGCCCCACATACACATCAACGAGAACACAATGATCGAAATAACCAGACTTTTCCCCACGTGTAGATACTGTCAAACTAGAAAGGATACAAATACGTACCTTATAATACTGAACATGTATCTATAGGGGGAGTGTCTAGAGGCCCGGTCCCCCCGCCCCAACAGAACCTCCTGAAAAATCACAAGCTATAGGTAGGTTTCCTCAGGAATACTGTACGGACAGACCCCCTGGAAATCAGAAAGCGTTCAATGTTGGTCAACCATCGACCCGCCAGTGAAACGCCATTTAAATGGCGTTTTGCTGGCAGACTGATGATGTCCCTCTTTTAATTGTGTACTGAATTTTCATAGGAATACTGTATACCCCCTTGAGCAATTAGACCCTCCCTCCCGTCTATAAAATAAGTAGATGACTTATAAAAATCTTGTTAGAGCTGGGCCAACCTCCCCTGATGAAACTATTTGGATCCGTGCATGCTGAACATAAAACCTCACACACAATAAGAGCCAAAGAAACACTACTACAGTCTTTCAAACTATTTTCATAGAAGATCTTATTTTGGCTATATTCTACAATTTTCTTATCCTTGGACCATTTCTTGTAAACGATCTGTTTCCCGTCTTGAAGAATGGTGCTGTTGCACGCCGGTGGGTCGGACTTCAGACCCTATGACGGTTCCGACTTAAAGACTTATCTATTGATGAGATGGTAGGGGCCTGATGCTTTGACTGTTTGTCGGGCACATCAGGGGTTTACCTGTTGGATTTCTTTTACTCTGGTATTCAGTTTTATTTACTGTTGAGTCCTTATCTTTGCTTTATCTCCTTTTAATATCTTGATTAATATGTTCTAGGAGATGATGCATTGATAAGTTAGGGTTTTTTTCTTGCAAATCAAACATCTTAGTGTCTTGATCCACATCTGAACTAAGGGTGAGGTTGGTGCACCGTTACACCGGTTTAAGCTCTCCAGTAAATTATTTTACTAACCGTTCCAAGGCGGTACTTCTTTTGTGTATCTTTTATGTTTTTCTGTCTTGTGTTTGCTATGCATTTGTGCGCGTCTGTTTATACAGGGGAAATAACAAGAATGTCAAAAAGAGGATTTAGACAGGTAACTTTTCTGATTACGTCCCATTGCTGACTGAGGGAAATAGTTCCAGTTGTGTGCCTTGTGGTCACCTGCTGGGAAAGGGCTGACCCCTTGGCTCTCGTTTGTGGTGTCTAACTGTGAGCTGGTCACTTTCCCATTGGTATCCTGGGTCAGGTGTGGTACTTGATAGTATTGATTCCTGATCTTTGCACCCCTACTTACTTTAAAGTTCATGTTTGTTTCAAGACAATTACCCATTTATGGTATATCTTGACAGTAAATGGGTCAACCATATTTAGTATATTATTTGCTTGTGATAAGAACTTGATTGGTTGCCAACCCTTGTTCGTTCATTTACCAAGGCGTTATGGTCCTCGTTTAACATCATCATACCATTTCCGTAAAAATGCATGTGGGGTAATTTTACTCAAACAACAAGTTTTATATACTTTATTTAGCATCAATTTAGCATCAATTTGAATGCCGAAAACCTACATGCTTATCTTGAATATAAATGAGTCTCGATGCAAGAATGCCTGACTTTGTTGCATGCGAACAACAACATTTAGGCACATGCCAGACTGTGCATAAATATAGTCTGATCAGCGCCTATGCTGTTAGCTCCCTGGAAAGTGTTAGATATCCAATTGCTACACAAAATTTAGATATTCTAGCTAGGGTCGTTGGTTTAAGTCCTACCAGATAGCAAACATGAAGACAGGTTTTCTTGCGATGAGGTCAAAATATACCTAGACCAAGTTCTCCTCGGTCACCTTACATTTTTATGCTAGTTCATAAAATAAAGAAGGGCATACAAAAATTATGCTTTTATGAATAAAGCAATACTTTGCCAAGACTCTGCATTTTTTTTTTCATTTAAAAATGAATTGTACTTCTTGCACAGACGAAGTGTTCCCTCATTTCAAAAAGACACACTTTTTCTACGATATGACATAATCCATAGAGACGTTATCAATTTACATTTTTGTCTGTTTGAAGATGTCACTGACTACCGTGAATTTAGAAGAATAAAACTCAAAAGTTTTCTTTTGATAGGCCTCTTCGTTTTTTCTACATTATAACAAAAGACTAAGCTTGCAATTTACATACAAATTTGCACTGCTCTGTAGGCTTTATTATCAGCGACACGGCATTGAATTTTTCAGGGATTATCCATTATCACTAGACGTCACCGTTCTTCCTTGAGAATTGAAAAAATAAAACATAATGTCATCAAATTGATTTTTAAACTTTCACATTGAAACTTGTAGTGTGAAGGAGTCATAAAACTTTTATTGTCAAAAATGGACTAATGGAGTTCTATTGCGTTTGGCGTACAGTGTTTAGATGAAATAAAGTGCATTATAGCATTACATACTGATGAATTTCAAATATCTTGAAAATTGTTATGTTTTTAAAAATGCGTAAAAATCTACCCTAAGCAGAATTTCAATTGTTTGGGGTTTTTCAAGTCAGGTAGACCAGTTTGTAACCACCTACACTTCAATTTCATAAAAAAAAAACACAACAACCCTTTTTTCTTAAAAATCATATCAATTTTATTAGCGCTTGGTCAGAAATAATGAGTTTGAAAAGTGACCGATAGAAACTTGATTTCAGTTTTCTTACATACAAACATTAACATTCTCCATTATCTTTTAGTGCAAAAGACTAAATTCTGAACATGAAATATTGCGCCTCATTTTCCAGTTAAAATTGTGCATGTTGAAATGACTTGATGTTTTTGCTTATTAAAGTGTGTTCTAGTGACTATTTGGTTAATAAATAGGAACAATTTAAAAACATTGAGGGAACTGGATTTCTTTACACATTTTTAGAAATAGTAAGCTTTTGGAGATCTTTTTTGTCATACTTTCTGGATAGATATATTTATAATTAAGGAACCTACAAAGCATACATTTGACATCAAGTGGATATGAATTCTGCAGTAGATTCCAAAATTCATTCAGATCTATTATGTTAATGCAGTGATTATAAAAATAGAAAACATGTTTACACATTTACAGTTCATTCGTGTTTATCATACGACGTCGAATCTGGGAGTGAAATAACGCCATGCATTGAAATCGATAAACCACTATAGGGACCATACATGTTTTTTTCATGCATTAATATTTACCGGGTCCTGAGGAAGGTGTTTGAAGACGAGGCCTATAGGCCAAGTGCTCAAACATCTCCTGGTAGACCTGGTAAGTGTTAATGCAATGAAACAAACACCGGTGATGGTTATTCTTGCATATTTTACTTTATTCCAACCTAATTCGCACTGAAAACGCTGTTAAAACATTAAAATATCCATTTTATTACACTGAATTTCTCTAAACAAAATGGTGACGACTGTAAACTTACGAACTTTATTAATTTGATTAGAGTGTTTTCCATGATGATACATTGCATTAGTTAGATGGCCTCCATGCGAGCTGAATACTTCAACAACAGCAGAATCTAGGGCGAAGATTTGGTACCAGTAAAATGCATTTAAGCCCCCCAGTGGCTTAGGCTGCTGTCCGTTCTAAGGCGGTGGTTCTGTTGTTGTTGACTTTTTGTTTATTGTTACTCCCATTGTGGGAGTCTGTAATTGTTCTATGTATTGTGGTACGTTGCTTTATGTCCATTCTAGTATTGCAATCATCTTGATGGGGAAGAGAGAGCTGATTGCTTTGCTTAATTTGTCTTCCTGGTGTCTCGTGGTGGTTGAGCGGCTCTTCCTCGTGGTTCCTCGGGGTTGTCTGCAGTTTGTGATTGTGGTACTTCCTGATCATACTCACTTACTATTTTTTATAACGTCATCACAACTTCGCAATGCCCTCTGCATAAAACGTCACATAAATAACTCAGCGCTTATTTTAAGTATTTTAAAGTTCAAACCCATGTTCAAACAACACGCAAATCTTCTGATTTGAACATGGATTTTCGTTCATTTGACAATGGGTTTTAAAAGCTATACGAATAGTTTTCTATCAATCTGATTAAAACCAGATCTAGTCATAGCTTTCGGCTGACATAGTAAGTGTAGACCAGGCTTTAATTAGATTGGGTTTCTATGCAAGAATAGTGGTCTCCAGATTTTCTGCTAACGTTATGAAATGACGCTTTTTACAACCCCACCTATATATGGCAAACCTCTAACATTTTCACGCCAAAAAATAAGATTTTAATGATTGTACAGTAATTTTAATGTCGTGATAAATAGAATCGAACATTCATACTCTTGTATTATTGAATTTATTAAACTTGTTGCGAAATAGCCATAAAATACTCGACAAGCCTCGCATTCTATCGGTTTTCCCCAACTTGGTAAATAAATTCAATAATCCATGAGCACTCATGTACATGTAAGATCCTCCGTTTCACCTAAGCATATTATAATCGTATCATTAGTTAATTTGTATACTGTATTTCACTGACGTATTGTTAAAGCATATTGGATGAATCTTGACTTATTTCTTTCTTATATGGGTATCATTCAAAGGCTACTCTCCATTGACCTGACATAAAAATAAAAAAATACCTACATTGACAAATCCCATAGCAATGACTAAAACCACTACAAAATCATGAGTTGCATTTCAAAGAACAGTGGCCACAGGCGCTATATTTTCAGAAGAATCACTGGAACCGTGAAACATAGTTGTCATGTTATCTGTGTCACTAATACCGGTCGATGATGAACCACTAGGATCTTCTTCTGATGCTCCAACAGGCTGTTTAATGTTGTTATAAATTGCACTCAAAGCCTTAAAAATTGCACGAAAAATGTGTTGTAAGTCATGAAATATTCGTGACATATCTATCAGGACAACTACTCCTAACACTGAAAATATAATAGCCCCTGCTACCGCTCCAATTCCAACAGCAGATCGCCTATTGTCAGTTGCACTTGTGTATTTTCTTCTATTTATAGTCGTATTTTTCTTGTCAACTGTTAACTCCAACACAAGTTTTTCAATTTTTTCTTCCACCGTGAGATTAACTTCATCTGGCGGGGGTTCTCTCAGAAATGACGACAACGTGTCACAACAACAATAGCCAGGGGGTAAAGAGGTGAGTGACCTTGTAGGTGTTGGTGGAGAGGCCGTCCTTTGTGAAAAACATCTAGTATCTGTTACCGTACTATTCCCATCAGGTTGAGCAAAATAGTGATCTGTAGATTCTGCAAAAAAGTAACCTTAAAGAGAAGGTGGATACATGACATAACTTACTCTCATGAAAAGTATAGGTTTTATTCCACTTAAGTTTGTAAATTTGAAAGAATCATTGAAAAACCTTAGTTTCCTGATCAATTGAAAATGAGCCAGCGCATGATATTTCCAACAATGTGGCGTTTTGACATGTGTAGTATAGGATCAGCCTCTGCAGCCTCCTTTAAAGCTTAGAAACTCCAAATGGTGTTCAATCAGTAGCTTAACAATCATAGAATGCTCTAGCGACTAGCAAAGGCTCTGATCAGACTGCGCGAATGCGCAGGCTGATCTGAGGCTTTGCTAGTCGCACATACAAATTGTTGGAAATCTCATGCACTGGCTCATTAATGATAATCAAACGTTATCAATGAGTGAACTGTAATAAGGATATTATGCGACATTCTGCATGCCTGACTATAAACCCAATCACAGTTTAAGCCATGATTTCCTCATTATTGCACAATGGCAAGTCAATGACCATCCTTACCTAGTCTACACTTGTCAAAATGACACATTGTTGGAAATCACATGTCGCTGCTCAAATTAAAATCCTTATGGTATCCAATGGAAACTTCCATTCAAGAGTCCCAGCGCCTTTAAAATAGCTTGCAGGATTATTTTATTTCCTTATACTCAGAGCAACAATTTACTGAAACACTTTTGTCACTTTTCATAAGGTGTTCTGTGCCAGGTTGGTACTAATTGTATCGATTCCTGATATTTGCCTTCTTCCTTACTTTTATACTCACACAAGTACCAACTCACAAGAAATACCGTATACTGTGCTATCCTCTCAGATCAAATAGTGGTTGGTTGTCCATTAGGTGTGCCTATTTCATATTATTAAATCCCCCCCCCCCATTAGCGGCGGATGTTGTCTGTTCGGAGGCAGTGATTCTGTTATTGTCAGTTCATTGTTTGTCGATGCATTTGTGTGGAGGTTTTGTGTTTGGTCATGGTTTGGTGATATGATTCTAGTTTGAGAGATAGTTAGTAGTTTTACGTGAATCGCATCGTTGCCATTGTTAGGTGTGTGACTTCTGATTGCGGCTTTTCCTGATCATATTCATTTTTTTTGAAAAAAATAATTTTATTCACTGAAACTCTCTTAATCTTCTATGCATCAGCTTAATTCTAATAATAGTCAGAGATTTTCCAATTGCCTTTTTGTGTAAGAATGGAATATATATTCTACCAGCAGTGATTTGTTGCTTAGCATATAACGGCCTGTCAGTCAGTCATTAGGTGGATAAATCACTTGCACTTTGCGCTTGTGATTTATCCAAATTAACGGCTGACCGCCAGCCAGTGATATATTAAGGTCACTACTGCCACCAATAACAATAACTCTTTCATGCCTAAACACATTTTGCCTTATCACTGTCATATTTGTTACCGTATTTACCTGAAACTTAGTGGGATAAATTGATTTGGTATGTCAGATTGACCTATTATGGAGTAAACTAATTACATATATCAGTAATGATGATGATTTTTCAGTTATTGTGACGGTGTGCCGCGGTCCCTGCGCACTAAGCATATATAGCACACACGGCACACCCCATATATCAGTAAGAGCTACTGCCCCTGTTAATATAAGTATTTTGCCATTGTTTGTATGTGAAAGCTGCATTAAAGTAAGTAAAAGCTCACTACCTTGAAAAACGTATTAGTTAGTTGGAAGGAAGCTGTTCTGAACTATAACTATGTCAAACTGCAGGTCAAAAGTTGTTTCTGCCTTATTTTTATTTTTTCAAAATGAGTTATTGGCCCTGAATGCTAATATTTACATAGAAAATGGGTTCAAATCAAATTTTCTCTCATAGCTTGCTTACCAAGGATCAGATTTCAGTAAAAGCAAATACAAGATATTTGGATTGATACATCTTTACATATATTAACTTAAATAATATAAAAGTTTGCATCAAACATGAGTTATGCCCTTGATTTTGCATTTTGATGTGGAAACATCATCAAAATAGGCCTCATGAATGCATCAATGACCCTAAAATATTGAACAAATATTGAATAACCCTACTATTATGGTATATTTCGATAACTTCTGCAATTGTCTTTGTATACTAACAACAGAATTGTATGTTCACAACTGTTTGGGCCATTTTTATCTCTTTCATTGCACCAGATTAGATAATCATTAAAAATGTGGGTGGGATGACAATATATATTAATTTCTAAAGATAAAATTTCTTTCATTAGTCAATCTTCCCAAAACTAGTTTCCACGCATGCAGATAGCATCAAAGCATTATTTAAAAGAACTTTTGGTCTGTTGAAAGTGAATTTATTCCTTGTTATTAAGTTAAAAAGTTACAAAATTTAAATTGTTCAATTGCAGGGGGTAGGGGTAGTAATCAAGAAATATCTCTTTTTCTATACGGCGAAATATGTTCTTAAAAGGGTATCCCTTGGAAGCAAAGAATGCACCAAAGAACTGAAACTAGAGTGTGCACATTTCCTGGGCCAGACAAGCTAGTTTCTGCCATTTAGGCGTCATCAGTGACCCTCAAATAGTTTCAAAGTTTCACAATGAAACCCATGATCCCAAAGGACAAGAAAATAAAATCTACACTATAGTGAAGGGCAGGGAGACGTTCTACTGCCGCCACACAACCCCAGACACTAGCTGTAGTGAAGTCAAATATGTTCTTAAAAGGGTATCCTTTGGAAGCAAAGAATGCACCAAAGGACTGAAACTAGAGTGTGCATATTTCCTGGGCCAGACTGGCTAGTTTCTGCCATTTAGGCGTCATCAGTGACCCTCAAAATTGCTTAAATATCACACTGATTCACCTTACGTATTGATGTTAATGATATACAAGTTTGACAAAAATCTATTTTTGGAATTGCCTAAAAATACTTTTTAATAAAAAACTTGGTCAGTAAATATACAATGGCTAGATTCAGACCAATTAACCATCCTAGTATTTCAAGTAAACTTCGGCTGTTCTGCAGCAATAATTCACAATATGCCATAATCATCAGCAACCCTATCATAGACCTGTTTATCTTGTACTTTAGCCATGAACATTTTTGAGAAAAATGGCATATTATGCATGTCTTTGAAGAGCCATAGCTCAAATACTATTCAGTGACATTGATAATTTTTGTTTTTTAACATTATAATAAAATGAAACAGAAAATAACAGAAAATGAAGAAAATTCATTTTTCAGAAAAATGCTCAGGTGTCATTAGTGACCTTAAGCAACAAATCACTACCAGCGTTAATCCATTTCTTTAACATCTGTTCAACTTACCTGTTGAATTCGTTTCACATTTATCAGTAGTGTTAGATGAAGTCAAACAAATGGCAGAGTGATTTCCATTTGAGCTTCTTTGAATATGGCACATGTTTATCTGAAAGATCAATAATGGCCCCAGCGCATGAGATTTGGAACTTGGAAAAAGAATTGTACATCGCTTACTGGATACAAACGTCTGCTAAAAGCCAGTATATATTAACTTAAGTTAGAACACTACAATTTCTGGCATGATAGCTGGCCCTGGTGTAAATGCATTTGATCCTTTGAACTTAAGTTTTGTCAGGTTGCATTCCAATTAGGTAAGCAGAACCAATACGCACAAATTAAAGAAAACTTCCACAACATATGATAGCTATTTTCTACATACAATGTCACAATAAATGTAATGAAGCACAATACATACTGATTTCAAAGCTAACGAAACACGTAAAAATTAATACAGTTTGGGTGGGGAAGAAAAGTACAGGCTTTACCCAAACGTTGATATTAAGAATAGTTGTTAACATTAATATAACCCCGCCAATGCAACAATAAATCTAATTATTGATTCCATCAAACAGAAAAAGTTTACTGTACAGTAATGTTCTTTTGCGAAATTATCCTTGTGAGAAAATGATAGCATTAACCCTATGCTATTTAGACCGATGAGATTTTCCTTACGGCTACATACAATAAAGTCAGGATGATTTATTGTATCTATTGAAGGGCCAAAGCTTATGAATTAAAAAAATTGTGTATTCATTTCTCTAACTATTGAATTTGTTATTAACAAACAGTGCAGACCCTGATGAATGCAGCATTGTGCCGAATTTCATCTGGGTCTTCATTGTTTGCCAAATACATCGTTTGGGCGTTCTGGTCTACAAATGATAATGCTTAACCTTTTTAGATAAACTAACCTGAAAATCATAGGAAACACTGCAGCTTTTACCCAACGGGCACAATGAAATATCGCACTGTGTTTTATTGAGTATAATCAGCTGCTCATCACATGGCGTAGAGACGCAGGGTATCTCTGAAATAAGTGTCTACATTAACCCTGTTCGTTCTGATGGATTTCTTTTACATAGTGATACAATTAGCATGGATTTGTCTTTTGAACTTTTAAGGAGTTATATTTCAGAAATTCTGAATAACAAATATATTTCTGTCCCTGATGAATGTTTTATCTCAACAAACAGTGCAGACCCTGATGAAATGCTGGGATATCATCTGGGTATACACTGTTTGCTGATGTTTTATTAATGTGACGTTATGTTTACAGACTTATATGTAATTTGGGTTGTTCTTTGATCTGATAATCAGACTTGTAATTCATGAATCTACAAAATGAGACCCTCTTCATTAGCATATAAACTTTTTTGTTATTGCAAATAAATACACCATTTTTCTAGTTTTTGCTTGTTTATGGCTAGATGAAAAAGTTCTGAAAATTTCAGCAAGATGTGATTATTAGCTAGGTTATTCAACTTTCAATTTACTATATATTTTAATCATTTTCAACCTAGGCGTCGGATACTCCGACAAACTGACAGTTCCTTATCTTAGCTCTGGCAGTTATTGCCCATGTGGTCAGCAAAAGCAACATTATAACAGGCTGCAGCAGTAATCTCAAGAGCTAATTAGTATTTAATTACTTTGAATGACAGTTGTGGATCCATGAATATCACAACGAATCTAATAATATGAATTCTTAGAAACAACCACCACTTGCATTATGATCTTCTTGATTTGACCAAATATTTTAAAAGGAAAACTGATAAATGAGGGTCTGGATGGGGTAGAATGATTAGTGAATAATGGCCCTTTTTTATTATGAATAGTGAATAATGAACCAAAATAATAATGAATAGTGAATAGTGAGGGCCTAAAAATAATGAATAATCCTATTTCTTTTAATGAATTGAAGAAAAAAATAATGAATAGTGAATAATCAGATTTCTTTGCTACCTTTTTTACTGTTAATGAATAATTGGTCTTATTTTAATGAATAACCCAAAATTTTAATGAGATGAATAATGGGCTAAACTTTTAATGAATAGTAAATACCGGACCCCCCCCCCCCCCCATCCAGACCCTCATAAACATTTTACACGTACATGCCAATGTAGAAAAAAGACGAGAAATGTTATCAAAATGCTTCATATGTGCGCAAACGAAACAAATCAGTAATAACAAAACAGCTTAAGTTACAACAGTAGATGAATCTGGGGTTTAATATATTTTCCAAGCCACTTTTTCTTTCAATATGTCCTACCTTCTGCTGATGTTACATGGAGGTAAATAACAATTAGATTATTATTGGTGTCATCTCTGAATTTTATCTCTGAATAGCTCATCAAAAGGTCATAAGCATAGGTACCTTCATAGTAAGCATACCATCTTAGACCACTATTGGCCCACGAAATCGTGGGCCAATAGTGGTCCAAAATGGTATATTGGTATAGTTTAGTACATGGGTAATCTCAATCGACAAGATGATTACCTGTCTTGTTGAATTCACAGATGAATGGATATGTTTCGTTGCAAGGGGTTGGTATCCAACCATCTACAGTTACTCGTACACAGGTTGCATTAAGTGCTCCTCCTTCTACTGTAAATGTAGCATTGGTGCAATCGTCCCAGACAAGGTGATGGTTTCGAGTAGGTGATGGAGCATGAAGACCCACCCATGGTTCTTTATCTTGCATTACTGTTTCTCTGGAAAGATTATTCAGTTATATTTAAATGCTTATCAGCGCATAATGACAGAAACATGAGTAAATAATCATTGACTTTTAACACGCAGAGAAGTCACCTAAATCCAGGCTCAAATCCCGCTTAATTTCAAGTTCTAAAATCAATTGAGCCAGGAGTTTTTTCCTCAGCATATAACTTATATGAAGCCCTTCTAGCAAATTGAAGTTAACTGGCAATTCAGAGTGGCTCCAGCCATGAAACAATAATATATATCTAAAAAAAATCTATGCAATTTTTCTTTCTAAAAGTTTATATTCTGATATCTGAAACATATATGGCTATCAGAAGGTACTGCTGTGGGAAAATAGCTTGAAAAGAATATGATGATTTTCTGATATATCAATATTTCATGATTGTACCCAGACTCGCGATGTCAACAAGCGTTCTCAAAGCCTTGCCTGGTAAACTTGATATCAAAAGACACTCACCTAGTATTCTCTATTAATCTGCCAGTTCAAATTAATCGTTAAACATGTGCATGTAATGTATAGCATAGGATGCCTAGGTGGATAAGAGATTATTTGGATCATTTACAAATTGTTTTAACATTCAATTATCATGTACATATATAAGGAAAAATATCAAATTGAACATTTACTAATCCAGCATTTTTTTTTTTTTTTTCAAAAATGCTTGATTCACCTCTGAAACGCAGGGCTTATTGCACAAACTAACACATGGAGATGCTATTTACAGTAGGAACTGAAAGTTTTTTGTTCATTTATTGAGGTATACCTCTTCCCTCAATTTCATACTCATGCCTAGTCATTATGTTACTTTTATAGTGAAACTTACAAGAGAACTTCCCAGTTGTGCCACTGATCTATATCAGGAATTGTAAGCAGCTGTCCGCCATGAATTTCACATACTTCACGTGCTGAGTTCCAAGATGTTACACTTTCGAAGTACATGTAGTGCTTTGTAGTGAACAGATCTAAGCAAGATAAATTACATCTGTATATGAGTTTCAAACGCTCAATGAAAAGAAAAAAAATAGCTGGAACATGAAATAGTATTTATCTGTATCTGTTTCGTACGAGACTGCATTCACTCTTGAATAATATGTCTCTGGTGACGGATTAAAAAAAGAGAAAAGATGGGAAATATATAGGACAGACAGAAAGATAGTTAACAAGAAAGAAAGAATAGAAAGAAGGGAAAGATTGCAACCAGAGTTGTTTTGTCTGTGCTGCGTGGCGGCCCTAAAAAGTCTCCCCGCACTTTCATTTAATGCTCTTATTTTTCCAATCCTCAGGATTGTGTGTACAATCTCCTTCCATTACTGTTGAGTCCTTATCCTTGCTTTATCTCCTTGTTATATCTTGATTTATATGTTTTAGGAGATGATGCATTGATAAGTTAGGGGTGTTTTATGCAAACCAAATATCTATGTGTCTTGATCCACATCTGAATTAAGGGTGAGGTTGGCGCCGTTAAACCGGTTTAAGCCCTCCAGTAAAATATTTTACTGACCGTTCCAAGGCGGTACTTCTTTTGTGGATCTTTTATGTTTTTGTTCTGTCTTGTGTTTGCTATGTTTTGTGCGCGTCTGTTTATATGTGCTTTGTGGTCACCTGCTGGGAAAGGGCTGACCTCTTGGCTCTCGTTTGTGGTGTCTTCTGTGAGTTTGTCACTTTCCCATTGGTATCCTGGGTCAGGTGTGGTACTTGATTGTATCGATTCCTGATCTTTGCACCATTACTTACTTTCAGATCTTCATTGGGTTGAGCATCGCATATATTGGAACGCTCAGGCAAGCCTATGCTTATGTACAGGCTATCAAGAGCCTTGTTTCTTGCATACACGATGTATGGATGTTCATTTTGATGAAATATACACTGAACCGAAGTTATAAGTAGCCAGCATACAATTTTTGCCCCCATTCAGAAAGTAAAAATCGCTCTTACAAAATTTAAATTCTATAAAAAGGTCCAAGGCTTTGTCGAGACTCTGCAAATATGTCATTTTCAAAATGACTGGTAGACCTTGCACAGACGAGGTCCGAGTAAAGGTACCTTTATTTCAAAAAGTCACACTTTTTAGTGTGTTATAAACTATTCATCAGATACGTTATCCATTTATATTTTAACTAGTTTGAAGATGTTTATAACAGCTGTGATATAAGATGAAAAAAATCAAAAGTTTTTTTGACAATTGAACACTCCATTTCTCTTCTACGTTAACATGAAGACAGCCACGGTCAACAACTTCATCAAAGGATTTTAGCTTAACCATGTAGTTTGCATACACACTTTGCATTGCTCTGTACGCTTTAATATCTGCGGGACAGCAGTGCAATTTTCAGGGGTTCTTCATTATGAATTGGCTTCACTGTACTGCTTAAAAATTAAAAGAAATCTTTAACAAATGCCATTTAAATGACATTTAAAGTTTCACGTTAAAATCGGAAGTGGATACCAAATTAGTAAAAAATATCGTTAGAAAATGGGCTAATCAAGTTGCATGGTGTTTTGTCAAACATATTAACATAAACTAAAACACATACAATGATTTTAGTTTGTGCAGCTGTTGATTTCCGAAAATTTCGGAAAATTCGGAAAATTATCAGTTTTTAAAAATTCATAAAAAATCTGTCATGAGCAAAATGTCAAATGTTTGGTGTTTTTTCAAGTCGACAAGGCAGGTTTGCAATCACCTGTACTTGAATTTGATAAAAAAAACCGCACTAGAAACGCTTATTTTCTTCAAAAAGTTGATTTTCGCATTTTTGAACCCAAAAATCGTGAAGTGATAGGAAACTCTTCCAAAACACCGCTTAACTTTAGTCCATTACAATGCACATACTTGGGCAAAAATTCATTTCAATATCACTAGGGCTTAGTCAGAAAAAAAGAAATTGAAAAGTGGCTACTTAGAACTTCGGTTCAGTGTATATGGCCACTGACTGTACATGAAGTTGAAATCTCAGATCAAAATTTAGACATAAAGCCCCACTTTATGCGTCAGCATGGGTATTTATCGGAGGCTTTTATGCATAAATGATAAGTACGAAATTTCATGCGTCAGCATGGGTATTTATTGGAGGCTTATGCATAAATGATAAGTACGAAATTTCATGCGTCAGCATGGGTATTTATTGGAGGATTTTATGCATAAACGATAAGTACGAAATTTCTTGCGTCAGCATGAGTATTTCTTGGAGGCTTTTATGCATAAACGATATGTACGAAAGTCTCATTAGCTGGTCGAAATGTCACTGATATATAGAGGGTCTTACATGAGTGCTCACGTTTTATTGAATTTATTAAACGAGTTGGGAATAAAATGCGAGGCATGACAAGCATTTTTTTTCTTTTTCGCAGCGAGTTAAATAAACTCAATAACACAAGAGCACGAATGTTAGATTCTATTTATCATAGAATCTTGTTAATAAAAAGGGGTCTGAACTAGATTTGGCAGTAGTTCTATTTATATAGAGATATCCATAAAAATGTTGGGTTTTAGTATTTCCCACCAAAAGTTGTGTTATGTGTGCTTTAAAAGGTTTAAGCTCATGTGCCTTCGAGCAGTCTGGTATATGCCTTTGTGGTTTACATGCGACAAAATTCGGGTTTTTTGTAATGAGACCCATATGAATGTTTTACAGTTTAAATACTTACTACTAATGTCTGGTGGCACAGGACAAGAACCATTTACTTGTGTCGCATCTATAGCGTAGTTTACTGGGACTGTTAAGAGAAATCCATTGAAAATATCACCTTTAGTCATTAATTTAGTCGCTTTTGTTATCGTGAGATTGTTATTGCCTCCTACTAGCTGTTCAAATTCCCTTCTGATGATCATAAGGGGCGTGTTTTTGTTTCATCCGTTTTAACTTATCATAAATATCAAGTTATTGAAAACTTACACAATATATTATGTAAGAAATTGCATGATGAACATTCAAGAGGTTCACATTTGAACCAGAATTTAATTTTTATTGATGGCTTGTGGTCACCTGCTGGGAAAGGGCCGACCTCTTGGCTCTGGTCTGTGATGTCTAATTGTGAAGTTGTCACTTTCACATTGCTAACATGGGTCAGGTGTGGTGCTTGCTTGTATCGATTCCTGATTTTTGTCCCCTTTCTTACTTTAAAATACCTAAAGCTTAATGAACTTTTGAATGAAATCAATTTAGATAATATCGTTAAAGTTCAAAACATAATGCCAGAAATGCCACTGTTTAGTGATTGGTATGTGATTTCACAATGCTTGTGGCTTCCAGCTATGAGTGCAACATAGTACAACGCCACTGTTCTTTTGAATGGAATTTGATGCTTTAATAATCGGATGTATAGTCATAAATCACATATCCCTAAGTCTAAGATCTGTTTATAATAATGGCAAGAAAATTCAAAATGGTGCTATAACCCTAGTCAGCATGCCCATAGCAGGCAACTGTTGTCAGATATTTAGATAAGCCACAAGGTGATCCACTGTTGGTCATCCAGCAGGCTGCTGTAAAATGTTTGTAGATATATACCAAGGTTGCTTTTATATATATTTATCATATATTGCTTTCATAGCTGCTCATATACTGTTCATTTAGTATAACCTTGCTGCATACTAGCCTCTCCCATCTCCTTCGTCTAACCTCTGGATAAAGCCTAATCCATCAAACCATTATTCAAAGTAAGTATACGTGTGTCAAAACTTAAAATAAAAAGAAACGAAATACATAGTTACCATCAATTTCTTGACAGTATGAAACTGGTTCCAGTTGACTTGGAAGAAAACAAATGGTTCTTGTTATATTGTCACTGGTATTGGTCCACAAATGGCAGAATGGATCCTAGAGAACAAACAAATAGAAAGCACAATTTATGATTAAGCCTTAATTTCGTGAATGCCCATGCTTCAAGAGTCTTCCTATTATACAACTATTTAGGTCACCATATCGCCAAGTGGTATGCAATGTTTTGGTCTCTTGTAAAGCTACTGTAGATAGGAACCGGTTTGGGGCATGATTAGATATTGACCTAGAAGTTGAATGATACAATAAATAATAATCATATAAATTTACTCTACTAAATAAAAGACATAAAATGAGGAATTTGTTGCTACAATAGATTATGCCAACTCTAACCTTTAATATTTCTGCATGTAAAAAGAAAGATCTGATAAGGCAGCTCCCAGATGAGCTGATGAGCTGCCTTATCAGAGTTTGCTCTGTTTTTCTTAGGCTTGAAAAGAGCGTTATATGAGATCAATAATTAATTGGGTGGGTTTGATTTCCATGTAGTAAATATATTTTCAAGATAATCTGGGCTGTGCATTTCACTACACTATTCGTAATGCGAGAGTATGTAAAGTATGTAGACAAAAAACGCCAGTATGGGCAATTAAAGGAGGCCTTTGCGCATATCTATAAGTTCCAAAATCTTATGAGCCGACTGTCTTGACACTTACTCGTCCTATATAAGTGTAGTAACATGTAGTGTTGTAGCCAAATAAGCCACAGAGATCTCCAGTACAATCTGCTAAATTTGTTTGGACGATTATGCCATCACAGGTCCTTGAGAAACAGCCATGCTCTGAAGAAAAAATGAAAAAAAGTACTACATAATAGTGTATTATAAAGGCTCGGTTCAGCAGTCTAGCCATACCAAGCCTTCTTGCAGTTTATCAACAAAATTCTTTTCGTTGCTTAACTGATTTTTAATCAATTTTGAGCATCAATATTTGGACATGTTTATATCATGTTATTAGATTCTTTTTGCTTCTTTCTTGTAAGCTTCGTCATGTTCCGTATCCATTTAGTTTAAATATATTTTATTTCAACTTGGTAAGATACTAGCATATACAAGTTACAGAATGTAAGAGGATTATAACAAAAGCACGAAGCTTTTGCTATTCTTCCATACTAAATTCCTTTCTCAATAATTATTATTTATAATATAATTATATAACATAATAAAATACATATTTTCTGTTGTTCACTATAATGTTCAAAGTGGATCTCCAGAAACTTGGCTAACACATACTATTTGATATGCTGATATCAACATAAATTAGTCTCAGTCACCTTTTCAGATCGACCAGACAAAAATACAATGGACTTATAAATTTTAAACTTGTGACCCCTAACACTGCTTAAACAATGTGATTTCCAGGTGATGCAGGTGATTGGCTCCGTGTGAAAATTCTATAGTTGCTTATCAATCATTGAAATATAGGTGTTCACCCATCTTGTAGACCAGCGTGTTGTCTTAGGCTATGTGATAGCCTCAACAATCGACGAACACAACTGTCAAAAGATTTGAAAGACTTAGAACATTTGTGTGATAAGTGGTTAAATTTGGGGTGTCGCTCCTCGCTTCGCCAAGAAAGCCAATAAATTCGAACGTTTTTGTTGCTATGCAAGTTTGAAAAGATTCCTACTGCATAGAGTTGCGTTCCTAGTGAGCTACTGTCCTGCCATCCAAGAGTGACAATGACGCCGTGTTTTGATTACATGGGCTTAGAATCGATAGATCACGTGTATTTATCCTATCCGCAGGATAGGGTTGGATTAAAACACAAGTGATCTGTCGATTCGCATTAGCTCAAGTGGATTGTACAAGTATATGTTTTAGTTATCATTGTAAACAAAACACGACGTCACTGTCACCCTTGGCTGGCAGGATAGTAAGACTTCGATTCTTCATGAAGTGGTTAAATTTAAAAAGGAACTTTTCTAGGAACATTTTTCTACCTCTTCAAATATTAGCAAACAATATGCTGGATGTTTATTGCCATTTTGTATCAGCTACAAAATCCAGACATTGGTGCTACTGTCAAATAATCGCATTATTATTAAAGAAACGGCTTCTTAAAATGAATTCCCATTTTCCCAACTTTGATAATTGAAGATGCATTTTTAAATGATTTGATCTGATTTTAACTGCTTTTTGGATTTGTAGAGGAAACTTGCAATTAGTATTACTCTCTACAAAGAATGAGGCGTCTGATTAGGATCTCCACTGCCGGTTGGCTTACAGAATGTTATATAAAATTTGTTTAAAAACACCACCCAACAACCCAATGGAAATGGAATAGTCCAATAGGTAAGAATTGGAATTCAAGTTCATTAGATATAAATTGGTTAACGTAGGAGCGTTATTGTGGAATAGGTGTTAATATACTTTTCACTTACTGTAAAGGCAGAAACTTTAATATTCATACCTGGGCGTGGTTCAGCTATTTCATCTGCCAAACAGGGGAAATCAGGTTCTATTTATAATTTGATGAAGAATTTTAAAATAAGTTGTTTGGGCCGCGCAAACGTGTGTGCATTTCATGAAAATCCTAACCGTATACACACTGAACTCACATTTATAAGCCCTTAAGGCGCATAATCACAAAACGTATGTTTTTGTCGTCCACTAAACTATTTGAAGCCTTATATACCAGCAGTGTGGACCCTAATCAGACTGCTTCTGTAGGAGCAGTCTGATCTCGGTTCACAATGCTTTCCTCTATCCTTATGTTAATAGGCATTTTCAGATGAAGATATTTTGCTGGCGTTTAAAGGACTAGATAATGTATTTCGCGTCTATACTGAGGTAATGGCGCAAGATGATACAGTTACTTTTAAACAAAATCACACCTCATTCTCAGCTTTTACCTATGTCTAAGGTTGACCAGTCCTAATTGCGCATTCATGAGGTGCCGCCTTTACAGTAACCAAAAAGTCATATAATAACATTTATCATGGACCGTTCAAACTTTATTGAATCAAACTAAACCTGGCGTGCATGGTATATATTATATTTCTTACCTGGTACCATCAAAGAACATATGAACGGTACTTTGTCCGAACAATTTTGTCCATAAAACCACCTATCCTGAAATGTATTGACAAACACCTCCCGCTCGATCCACAGAAAAACGCATTCTCCCTTGTAAGTGAAGTCTGGCACTAGCGGTGTATCGTAGGTAGTCTCCTCGCACCCTGTCCAGAAAAACAGACTGGAAGAATTGTCCACAGCACGAAACCCAAACCAGTATCTGCCTGTGTAGTCACGAACATTATGGTTAAATGGTCCACTGAAATGAACCAGCAAATGAGATTTTGGTACTGTAAATCACTTATTTTTGGCGGGAGTTTTTATTTGGCGCTTTTGGCGGTATGAACAAAAATCGCCAAAATATGATACCACGAAATACAGTTTCTTATTATTCAGTTGCACAATTAGCAATATATCAACACATCGTTAGTATATATGGCATATATACTATGTACAATATATTTAGTATTTTCTTTTGTTTTACATCTTATTTTGCTCATCTTGATGTATCATAGAATAATTTAATTTCAATGACAAAAGTCAGAACAAGATTTTAGGCAAATGGAACCACGAATAAACATCCTCCATACATTGAATCATCATTTGGGGAGAGCAACTATTGCAAAGGGGGTCAGTAAGCAAAATTCACACCAGTCGTAAGAAATGCTAAAATGATAACCATGTGGATTTTCGCTTGGTGATCTTTCATCTTCCTCATGCACCATGCGCCTATAAAAGCTATTGGTTATGTGACATATGTGATGGAGATTTAATGTTGAAAACATCAGCTGCCGTCAATGACGTCAGAACGTAGTCATTATTTAATTAAACTTCTAATTGCAATTGGCGTTTTAATTCAACAGAGAATCAGTTTACAAAGGTATCATAGGCTTACAATGTAACTTATCTTGTGCTTAATGACAGCCTTAAGTTTCTCAAAAATGATGCGACGCGTTTGTAAGATAACAGGGGCGTTAGATTTTATCTTTCGGCTCGTGCTATGTAGCCGTGAAGATGTTTCCTTCAACATGACTTGCCTGTGTTAGAAGACATCAAACAGTTATACTCGTTGATGTGTTTCAAGAATGACCACCGACTAGAAACACCGTTTAAGGGCGATAACATACAAGCATTAACAAAAACGTCAAATTGTGAAAATCTCAAAGAAAGTTCAGCAAATAGCAGCATTTACTGTGCTTCTTTGGTTTTCAGTGCCCAAACAATCGATTGAAAATGGGTTTGGCTTCCGCCAATGATCAAAAATGCCCACGTTACCCGCTAATCTTAAAATCTAACGTCATTTTTGCACGGTCACTGCGTTTGGTAATTCTATATTTTAATGGAAATTCTTGTCAGATGATCGGCACTCGAATCTTCATGACAAAAAAATGAAACTTGAGATCAGATGTGGATGGGCTCATCCATACAAAATAATTGCTAAATGGTATCTGTATCAATAAACCAACGTTTCAACGGTATAGGGTCTGTTTCCCAGTTGAAAAAGCCACGCCTTAAAGGGGCTATGGTTAAAACAAAGAATGTACTCCGGTACATTTTTTTCTTTTAAGACTGTACATAGCGCCATTGGAAATAGAAAATAACTTTAAACAGCGTTAACTTGAGAATCGACCCCATCTCAAAACGTTTGCATTTTCAATGCGTTAAATTCATTTAAATTGGACATTTTATGTGTTACTTACAAATGAACACTCTTTAACATACAGCCAAAATAAACGTGTTGCCCTCTTTTTTTGGACATAAATTAAAGCTGCTATCCAAGTTTTGGGTTTTTAAGTCCGTCAGTATATTTATTTATTTGTTTATCGAGACTTATTCCAGAACTCAAAGTTTAACTTACAGTAAGTGTATCCACAAATTCCATGCTGTCTGGTCGTGCACTGTCAGTAACGACACTCCTGGCCCAGAAGATATACAGAGCGCCTCCGCTTTATCCCATGTCGTGGTAACGTTGTGGACGGTGTACTGATACCGCCGATCGTCCCACAGACCTTGACCTGTTATATTTGAACAAACGTATGAGATTTTGATTTGCGCAAAAGACTCGAGGGGCTAGAGGTCTAAAGTTTAGTCCAAGTCTTCATATGGGCCTCGACGCGACAAAGCCTGACTTCAGGGTTTCCGGAAAAGCGAGACTCAAACCAGTTTCCTTAGCTACCGAGACTAGCTAGAAAAATTAAATTTCGCTTGGAGAAAGTCGAGATGTGCTACTTTCCAAAAAGCGAATAACAAAGGCGCTGATCAGTCTACGCATCTGCGCAGACTGATCTTCGCCTTTGTTGTTCGCAGGTTTCCTCGCGTCGAGGCCCATCTATAGTCATACTTTGTGTAGTCATGCAGCATAGCTCGAACGAGTTATCTGATCCTTCAACTACATTCATACATGTACTTTATGTGAGCCCGAGCCCGTTTCCGCAGGCACGCCTGAGCTTTCGTCCCTCAACAATGCGATAAGTACCAGAATCGAACAAAATAATTGCTAACATTATTGACTACTGTGTTTCCAAGCTTAACGTGACCCCCGTTTTTTGCCGTTTATTCCTTAATGGTTATTTAATTGAAAAATAAATTACAGAAATGAATTTTGATACAGACCGCGTAATTAGAATATTTTTCTCACTTAAGTATGAGCTTTTATATAGGCTGGATTAGATGGAATTTCCGCGTGTTTTTGTTCCTCCACTTTGAATCAATCCCCAAGTGTACCTTATCGATATATAAATAAACTACCGATCAGTAGTTTAAAATTCGTGCATTATGCTTAGAGGCGGAAATGGGTATATATCTCGAGGAAATATACTAAGTTACTCTGAATTACAGGGCATTCGGGCCTTAGTTCAAAATAAGGGATGCTCCCCAGAATAAGTTTTAGTTACGCGGTATACATTTAACGTCGATCGCATCGGTAAAGATTAAAGTCGTCAAATAAAACAACAACGGTGGTCACTTCAAGCCTGGAAACACAGTAGTGTAAGTAAATAAGCAAACATTGTGAATTAAGATCTGCTACTTCTGATCTGAGTCTAAATTTTTTGAGGAGGCATCTAAAACATTTCAACAGACGACAAAGCTGGGAGCTTTTGTTTTGGTAGGGGCTTTAGGATTACCATTGACTTGATCAAAAAAAGAAATTGATTGATAAACTGTTTAGTTTTAGTTTCTAGTTTCAGTAGGTTCTGAACGTTTGTGTTGTCATATAAAATACAAAACTTTGGCATGCGCGGATCCAGAAGGGTCCATTTTTTCTTGTTTTTTTTAATTGATGATAGAGAGAGGAGGATCCTAATACCACTTCAAGCGGGCCATCATCGGCCCGCCAGCGAAACGCCATTTCAATGGCGTTTCGCTAGACTGGTATACACAGGCTAGCGTTTCGCTAGCGAGCCGATGACTGCCCAACTTTGAATGCTGGCTTGGCAGCTTTGTGATTTTTCAGAGGATCCGGACAAGTATTGCTAAGAAATCCTACAATTTTGTAATTTTCAGTGGGTGAACCCCCTGTCCCCCCACCTCTGAAACGGCACATGCTGAATATAAGCATGCACTCTTTCTCGTCTACACGTTGTGTTCTTGTGATTTTGCAGGGGATCCAGGCCAGTATTGCTCAGAAATCATATAGTTTTGTGATTTTTCAGGGGGATTAACCCCCCCCCCCCACTCCCTCTAGATCCGCACATGCTAAACATTAGCATGCACTCTTTCTCGTCCACACGTTGTTCTGTATGGACGTTCTCATGAGATATAGGTACTTATAATTATCGAGTAACTGAGAAAAAAAACTCTTGTAAATGTCTATGATTATGTATCCAGCAGTGCTAGATGTCCAAATTTTAGTCCGAGTCATTATCTACATCCATATTGTGTGTATGAGAGCAGCTAAGGCTCTGGCGAGTCTGCGCATATGGGCGCAGACTCGCCTGTGCCTTCGATGCTCGACGATGCGATAAGTACCAAAATTCCATGTCCTGGCTTAAATTATAATCTAAATAAATATGTTTTTAATGTTCTCCCGCTATAATGCATCCTATTTGTATTCATTATTCGCGTGACAATCGTTACATGATAAAACAATTACGCATAAAATCGGAATAAATGAGCGTGCTGGCAACTGAACAAAGCAGCCCTTTGACCGACCGGTAAAAGCATACCACTTATTCAACCAAATACAATAATCGACATAAATGATTTGCAGCGGATACGCCTCTCTTTTTTAGGAAGCAAAGATATCAAATGAACAAACTGAGTTCAGTAAAACCTTGTTCAAATACATCTAGTAGTAAAATCGAAATCAAGCAAGCTTTTCCTGTAAAATTCATGCCATGAGTACGGGGAACCCAAATCAACGAGCTGACAATCACTCTAAGAAAAGCCAGAGACATCGGATTTTTTAAAAAAAACATGCATAATTTCTTAACTAAATTACCACATGCATTAAGTACAGCCGACCAAACTCTGTATACATACATCTATGTCAGTCTCTCGCATATATGAGGGTCAGTGCACGATATTTCGGTACTTATCGCATCGGCGAGCATAGAGCCTTCGCTGCTCGCATACATAAAGTAATGAGATTTGACAACGGCTCAGACCAAACTATAGAACCTCTGGTTTCGCTGAATACATCAGGTGTGTGTGTGTGTGTGTGTGTGTGTGTGTGTGTGTGTGTGTGTGTGTGTGTGTGTGTGTGTGTGTGTGTGTGTGTGTGTGTGTGTGTGTGTGTGTGTGTGTGTCCAAGCGCTGTTGGGATAAATATGATTTAGATGGAAAATGTAAAATATGTGTAGTGTGGCATTAAATTATTAAATTATTCCCATGAAAGATAATGTTTGAACATGATAATCGTTGATTTATACCATTACCACATTAAGCACAAAATATCTCGTTATGTGCAAGGTCTATACGGGTCATTATCAAAAAATGGAGGAATCTGTGTCCTTGCTGATTTTCTCACATCCTCGACCTCCTCTCTGTTGCTTTTCTGTCAATAACACTTAATGACGGGATGTGCCACAAGAATAAAATACTTTGTCAGGTTCTGGACGACGCTGTTTGAAAACTAAAGCTGACGTAATTGCAATTTCTCCGAATTTTCCGGTGTCCCAACTTGAGGGTGGTTGGTAACCGCTGCCGTTAATTGTTACAGAAACAAATATTTAGTTGTTTATTATTTAATTGGTTAATACATCTAGCTGTATAGAAGTAGTTTCCATAAGGTATGCCAGTATTTATAAACTATTTCAGTGCGATAGCATGTGTTTACGGCCGTCCCTTGAGAACCTGTCAGTGCAGTTGCAGTTATAGAAAATGGGGTTTGGTGGAGCAACCCATTATTCTGAAAGGTTAAAAATGACGATATTTCGTTGACAACGACCCCTGGAGGGGACACATAGGACCACTTTTTGGCTTATTTACATCCTACATATTTTATGTCACACAAGTGTGTCAAAAATTGAGTGTCATTTTCACACCTGTCAGTGCAATCACGAATATATTGACACGTTTCGTGACGCTGAGTACATTTCCACGGCCACGTTTCAATTGGCGTTGAGGTCGAGTTGAAACAGACATATGATTTGGTTAACTTCGAAGAAATCCTTTCTTTCAAGAATCGAATAAATGTGTGAATGTCAGTGCAGTCACGGTCAGTGCAATCACGTTCCCTATTGTGACAGCACTGACATGTTGTGTGACAGCACTGACCATTACTCACTTTGACTTCAAAACTGTGAGTACTGTTGCTAATATTAAGGACTATGTAGAATTATCAATGTCCCACCCCATCCCTGCCTGTTTCTTCGGGGCAACTGAGACGCTTTACAAGATGGCCACGACAATAACCTTGTGGTGAAAATAGGTACATCTTGGCCTATTTTAAAGCATGTATAGATTTTATCTCTAGGAGAAATGTGTGATCTTTGAGTCTTGCATAGCTGGGTGACAGTGATTTCTGTTGACATTGAAAGAATTGTACCTATTCGTTCGTCTGCCACTGCCATTGGGCAAATATACGCTTATATAAGCATTCAAATACGATCCACTATGGCCAGATGTCAGTTGAGCATTTTCAGGGTTATTGGATCTCTGGTTACTATCCTTCCAGCCTCTCGATTTTGAAGCCAGAATTGAGATGTTTGATAGTCGCAGAAAGTGGTTAAGTGAGAAAAGGTATCTGTGTCGATATGACAGTGCACAGGTACCAGCCAAACTAATCTCCAAGCCATACAACTGTAGCAGATTCAAGTATTTCATACTTTTTTCACTTTCCAGTCGACTGACTAAAGTATATCCCCTCCACCTCCGTGCCTCCGCCCCATACCCATCTATTATTCTCGTTAAATTACCATAATATCACCTGATTTAGACAGCATAAAAACATAAAAACACATCATTAGATTAAGCAAAGAATCTGGTACAAATTGTACAGATACACAGTTCTTGTACGATGTGCATTTGGAAAGTTCGTAGCATGGCATCATAACTCCACAATGCGCTGATAACATTCTTTAGTAAACTGGAATTCAATGGCTATTGGATGGCTTATTTTTGTCGAAAAAATTATAGCTTGCAAGTGCTGCGCATGCTCATAATGCGTAGAGGTTTATATACTGGCGAAATTTTAAGCAAATTATTAGGGGAAAAAACGAAGGAAAATAGGGGAACTTAATTACGATAATGATTTGACGAATTAACGATTTGGTGCCAGCTTTTTTTATTAAAATATATTATGCGACCACTGCTTGCATAAGGTACATCTTTACATTCGGAAAATGTTGACTAATAGAGAAATGGTAAACTTTCAAAAATTATGGGACTTTGTATGCACTCAAAGGAACTTTGGGAGGCATATAGTAATCACAGTGTTCGCCCGCCCGTCCGTCTGTCCCGCTTCGTGTCCGGTGCATATCTCTTATATTATGTGAGGCAGGAATCCAAATGTTAGTATCTTTATGAATATTGGGATTGCAAAGTGTCGCGTACCATTTTCGGGTCACTGTGACCTTGACCTTGACCCCTGACCTATTTTTTAAAATATTCGTGTCTGGAGTAACTCTCTCGTATTATTTGAGGTAGGAATCCCAAATTTGGCAAGAGCGTGCAGCTTGGAATGATAAAGTGTCGCGTACCATCCTTGGGTCACTGTGACCTTGACCTTGATCTCTGTCATAGTTTCTAGAATCGGCATTAAGTCTGGTGCATATCTCCTATAGTCTTTGAGATAGGAATTCCAAATTTAATTTGTGAATGTATCTTTGGATGGCAGAGTGTCACAAACCATTTCCGGGGCACTGTGACCTTGACCTCTGACATAGTTTTTTGAATAATCATGTCCGGCGCATATCTCTTGTATCATTTCAGATAGGTGATGTGTGGGTTCATCTTGGGATGGAGTAGTATCGTGTACTATTTATGGGTCAATTTGACCTTTAACCTGATCTCTGAGGGAGCGCAGTGGCTCAGTGGTAGAGCGCTTGACTCGAGACCGAAGGGCCGCGGGTTCGAGCCTCACCGGCGTCACTGCGTTGTGGTCCTTGAGCAAGACACATTTATCCTAGCTTAGTACTGGTTCAACCCAGGAAGACCCGTCCCGCATAACTGAAAGATCGTTGAGTGAACGTAAAGAATCAAATCAAACAAACAAACAAATTAACCTGATCTCTGGCCTAGTTTTTAGAATGATCATGACAGGAGCATATCTCTTATATTATTTGCGGTAGGAATCCCAAATTTTGTGGGTGAATGCATCTTGGGATGGAAGAGTGTCCCGTCCCATTTTCGGGTCACTGTGACATTGACCTCCTACCTAGTTGCTAGAATTTGCCTCGAGTCTAGCGCATATCATTTATATTTTTTTGAAGTAGGAATCCCAAACTTGGTGTTTTGATGCATCTCTGGATGGTTATATACTGAACTACTAAAGAAACTTGACACTTTTTACTTGCTTCAAACTCGTAAATAACAAATTATAGACCTAAGCCTTTATGCTTATTTTAATAACAAGACATTAGAAAGAATTCTTTGAAAAAATATATTTATTAACTATAGAACATGACGTCACGACGTCCAAAATACCGTTCATATCACTTTTTTGCCTCGGTAATGTATGTCTAGATATTTTTTTGAAAACTTTTTTTCATGTATGCAAGGCCAATACCAGTACAGACAAAAGTGCATTTTAAAAGTTTGCAATTTTTTACTATGACGTATGATATGGAGGTTTTAATTTGTGCTTTTGACGTTATTTAAACGGAAGTGTTTTTCCCTCTGTGTCCGTGGTTTAAAATCTTTATCTTTGTATCGGGGCAAGCAGTGCAGGCCCTGAATAGGTGTTCTGAATGTGTGTTTCCAGTAACAACCTTCTTCTGAAAATAAGTTCTTATTACCCTTTTATTGATATTCCAATGTTTATCTGAAATATCTCACAATGCACGGTTATCGCATTTTCAAGCAAAGAAGGCTCAGTCAAGCTTATGCCAATGCACAGACTCGCCTTGCGTTAAACAAGAGAAAAAAATGGGAAATTTGGTATTTGTCACGAAGGCTCAGTCGAATTTTTGCCAATGCACAGACTCTCCTGAGCTTTAGCTGCTTGCATCAATGAAAAAAAATCTGGAAATTTGAAATTTGTCGCATTTTAAAGCAACGAATGCACAGACTCGCCTGTGTTTTCGCTGCTGGCATCAATGAGAAAAAATAAGAAAATTGCATATTCTAAAAGGTTCCTGTAGACTCCTAAAAAGTAACGTAGCAATGCAAGTGCTTACAACTCATGAATGCATGCGGGGACACAGCTGTCTAGTTGAGGCATCGAAGAGTATAAAGCTAATCTAATATGCAGCTTGAGGAACGAGCCCTGTTAAGAGGAGGAAGTATAAAGACCTTGAAAATAGACTCAACACTCTGAAACTGCGACTTCAAGCGTGAGAGATCACCGTAGTACAGTCCTCTGATGCTGCATCCTATCTTCTGCATATTTGAATGATTATGAACTGAAGAATTTATATCGCATAATCGAGCAATGATGTCTTAGGCAAGTCTGTACACATGTTCAGACTCGCCAGAGCCATCTGAGAGGGTTGAATTAGATACACTGTTCAAAATATTTAAAAGAACACTGCGTGTTTTACCATTGATCACAATACAAATGCACTCTTAGTCCGACTAATAGCAAGAGTTGGATTAATAAGGCGAAAATTTGTTTGTCCTGTGGTTAGTTTGGTTACCGATCAAGGATGATGTTTCTTGATAAAAATGAAGTCATCCCTTTCCAGAAATGTCCATGGAACGCTTTATGTAAAAATGGAATTTTGTTAAAAATACCCCTTTTCAAAACCAAATTTAAAGACATTTTTTTTATTCAAACACCATAGCACTATCATTTGTGTGCGCTCAAAAGCCTTTTAATGTTATAGAAATTATTAGGTTAGGCACATGCAAGTTTGATATAGATTGGATAAGTATATTATTAAAAATAAGCAAAATCAATGCAAATTTTGATATCATCGCCGCCTGCTCCTCCTCTCCCAGCCTCCTTCTCCTGCCCTTCGCCTCTTGCTCCTAAAGAAATTTGGCTCTAAATCACTCAATTATCATTGAAATATCTCGAAAAATTGCATTTGGGACAACATGGGTGTGGAGGGGCCTCGGTAGTATGAATAAGGGTCCAAACGCTACTATTTGTTTGGTTAGAAGGCAAAACCATGCGGGAACCACCGTTTCTTGGACAACTGTGCAACGGGAGAAAAGCTCTCACGCTTACAAACTAAGTTCAAATGTGCAAACAGCATGCTCTAGGGATAGCTTGAACAATTGCCCGAAGCATAGCATTCTTAGATTTTCGAGTTTTGCGCTGAAAATTTACTTATGATTGAAAATGTGTCAACACAACTTACCGTGTTCCATTGTTTATGCCCACTGCCTGCTTCCCGGAAGGGCCTTCGCCTCCCCTTACGTTCTGCTCTTTTTGGAGAAGGAGGCAGAGATTGGAGGCCGTGTATAAGCAGTGATGTTTGTTATCAGATCCTGTCATGTGCTCATGTATAATAATGTATTATTTACTCATGCTATGTAATTTCGAAATAAAATATTGTTTAAACTAAAAAAAAATATTAAGTCTGGTTTGATACAATGATAAGTGTTTTATCTCAACAAATGCCACATATTGCAACATTTTATTTTGGTCTTCCCCGTTTGTCTGAATTTGATTATTATAGCAAAACCTAAGTATATACATTTAATCTGATGTGCTCAATTATTATCACTTTCAGTGCCTTTTACCTGTTTTATGTTTACCTTTACTGAAATAAACTATATGTCCCCAGGTTATGGATTAAAAATTTACCTAAAAATCAAAAAGTGGGAGAAACAGGAATACACCATAATAATCATTTCGTCGCGCAAAAGTTGCACGGCTTTTTTAGCTCTGCCTTTAAGAAAATTATTCGTAATAGTACTACCCCTACTTTTCAAGAAGTGGGTAAGGTTACTCGACCCTTCATATTTTGTAGATGACATAATAACTTCTCATGGTATCGCTTTAACCATACCGAATTGATAGATTTCTAGTCCCAAGGGGTATTTTTACTTTTATTAAATGAACCAGAACGTCAACTCATAGCTAAACTCATGCTGTCCCATGGGAAGATTTTAAGAGTTACCTTTCCTTTGTTATGGTTCACACAGTTTTTTGGTTTCAATACAAAGAGATTAAAGTGTGTAAATAAAGTGTACGACAAAAATACCAACACATGGCAATTTTAAACTACCGTCGGTTATATATTTTCAAAATATGTGCAATGTGACATGCGATTTTATTCGTAACAATACTGAAGCGCATTGCTTTGCTTTCTAAACGGTTTTGGTAATGCCATTTCCATATTTAGTTACATGAAACATCCAACTCATTCATCAATGGTATAAATACTGAACCAGATTGTGGCCTACCATATTGTACAATATGTCTAATTTCACTTATAATGTTCTGCACTCATTAATGTTGAAAATGTTCTGCACTCTTTTCAAAAGGTAAAATGTTATATTTTCCACTGAAATTTTGCGTTTACATTCAGGACATGTATTTACAATAATATTTTTTCGTGTCTACACCATAACATCCTCATGAAACTTGTGCCATAACATAAAGAAAATGTAGCTTTTTAAAATGATACCAAACATGCTAGGGTTTGTAATTCGGTTACTGAAATAAAAGCCCATGCTACCAACTTTCCAGAGGACAATCGTACGTCCTGGTAAGTGTCCATTTCCGAAAACGGAAATCATTCTCGATGGCGCCATTGAGACTGCATTGGTGTACGGACTGATCTTAGTTTGCACTGTGTATCATGCTATATTATGCAATGTATCATGCTTTTATTCAATTCTATTATTTCGCAAGGTGGAGCACGTTAAGTCAGTGCAGTCACAAACGTGTCAGTGCAGTCACATTCATGTCAGTGCAGTCACGTTCAAGTATAATTCAAATTACATAGAGTCCATCGCTATTATGTACTTACTTTTTATATCTGACTATGCAATAATGAAATACCAAACTTTTGACAGAACTCATTTAGAATATAAATCTTCACAATTTTGTACATAAAAACACCACACTTTGAAAATACAATTTTTTCGTGTAAGTTTACTTTAAACAATTCTCTCTCACATAGATTCCAACGAAATTGAATAAAACTCGAGTCTTATAAGGTTTATGATCAGTGTTGTAGATCACCTTATTAAGATAATGAACATCTCGACAGAGACTGATTTAATGATAAAAAGTTTGTTTGTGACTGCACTGACATTTTAGCGTAGTAGCAGGCATAAAATTATCAACTGACCCATTATTCGTCGAGTTAAACTTCGCATATTTTCAATATTAGTTCCCCCGTGTATGTTTAATATAAATGTTGCAGAAAGATTGAAAATCTTGACACTTATTTTTTATGATTTAGTCTTTCTGGATTCCTCCATTTTTTGATAATGACCCATATAGACAGATGTAAGTGGTATAAAATAGTTATACCATGATTGTCCGCCTGTGCGGGAGATAATTCACTCGCTAAAGCTTGTGGATTAGTTCACCATACATGGCGACAAACCACGGTATAACTATCAAATAACTGCTAAAACAATAACATATCTATTTATTAAAGGCATTTGCGCTCATGCGGCTGGTATATATGCTTGCTCATGTGATTGTGATGAAATGTTGGTGTCCGATGAAAATGTTATCCAAGTCAACCGCCCATTTTCTTTCGTAACTCAATCAACAAATCGAATGTCGAGGTGGCTTGGGACATCAAACATATCATGCACATGTTTTCATGAAAATGAACTTCTGCTTCGCAGCCAGCAGTCGGCCACTATCGGCCCACAAGAGAAACGCCATTCATCCAAATGGCGTTTCTCTTGTGGGTCGATAGGGGACAGCTTAGTTACGGTTGCTTACAGGGTACTTACCTATTGCTGTGCATAGTGCCGAGCACATACCAAAAACCATGCATATCAGTTCAAACTGTGTCCTCTGAAACATAAATTAGAGTGTGTGGGGGATCAGCCTTTATCCGGACTTTAGCAATTTGTGTTTTAACCCTTATTTATTCTGATGGTTTATCCTATACATGCTGATACAATAAGTACGGAATTGTCAGCTATGTGGTCCAAAATTTCTATAAAAATATGTTTGGAGATCACACTAAGCGGGAACCACATGCTAAATCTATACAAGAGGGCCCTTGGGCCCTGGGTCGCTCACCTGAGAATGACTGATCAGTGGAGTGGAACCATTTGTGAAATTTTGGTAAAGTGCATCATGAGGAACAATTCTGTGAAATTATTTTTTGAATTTGTGTCAGTGGTTCAGGAGGATTTGTTGTTTAAAAGATTTCTAATCTGGTGCTCTGGCAGTCCTCCTGTTTGGTGCAGTGGAACCATTTATGCAATTTTGAAAGAGGGCATCATGGGGAATATTCGTGTGAAGTTATATGGAATTTGGACAGGTGGTTCTCAAAATGTCGTTTAAAGACATTTCTTTTCTAAAGCTCTGGCAGCCCCTTTTTCAGCAGACCAGAGTTATTTGCTAAATTTTGGTAGAAGGTATCATGAGGAAAAATTCTGTGAAATTATTTTGAATTTGGACCGGTGGTTCAGGAGAAAATGCCGTTTAAAGGTATTTCTTATCTGGATATCTGGCAGCCTTTTTGTTCAGCGGAGTGTAACCATTTGTGAAATTTTGGTAAAGTGCATCATGAGGAACAATTATGTGAAATTATTTTTTGAATTTGGGTTAGTGGTTCAGGAGGAGATGTTGTTTGAAAGATTTCTTATCTGGGGCTCTGGCGGCCCTCCTGTTCGGTGGAGCGCAACTATTCATGCAATTTTGAAAGAGGACATCATGGGAAGCATTCATGTGAAGTTATATGTAATTTGGACCAGTGGTTCAGGAGAAGCTGGTGCTTAAAGACATTTCTTATCTAGATCTCTGGCAGCCCCTTTGTTCAGTGGACTGGAGCCGTTTGTGCAATATTGGAGGAAGGCATCATGAGGAACAATCCTGTGAATTTTTTTGAATTCGGACCAGTGGTTCAGGAGGAAATGCCGTTTAAAGGTATTTCTTATCTGGATATCTGGCAGCCCTCGTGTTCAGCGGAGCATAACCATTTGTGCAATTTTGGTAGAGGGTATCAAGAGGAACAATTCTGTGAAATAATTTTTAATTTGGGTCAGTGGTTCAGGAGGAGATGTCGTTTAAAAGATTGCTTATCTGGAGCTCTGACGGCCCTCTTGTTCAGTGGAGCAGAACGATTTATGCAATTTTGAAAGAGGGCATCAAGGGAAGCATTAATGTGAAGTTATATGTAATTTGGACCAGTGGTTTAGGAGGAGATGTCGTGTAAAGAAAAAGTTTACGGACGCACGAAGGACGGACGGACGACGGACGAAGACCGATCACAATAGCTCACCTTGAGCCTTCGGCTCGGGTGAGCTAATAAACGGGTGAAAGAGTGCATAGCTTCAAAAGTCAATACAATATCTATATACTCTTTTTATTTTCTTTTTATCAATTTCTATGAAACCTGCTTTCTATATATCATATATTCTTTGCTAAGCAGAATCATGTTCTTCAAGAAAAGTATCTAGAATCAGCAATATATTGGGGACGTGATGGTTGGATGTATAGATGGGGACGTATATGCCGATTCGGAGATGTTTTGCCTCAAGTTACTACAACAAAACAATGAAACTCATGACAAAAACTAAAAACGAGTGACATAAGCAAAAGAAAAACTTGCAATGTTGTTATGTAACTATAATGCGCTATGTGATGGTTTTAACGACTTCTTTTTTCAAAAGGCAACCCTTGTCGTTTACATTAAGTTTATAGAAGATCCTGTCTTTAATGCCAAATGGGTAGATTCTGAATAGAAGAAACTTTTGTCAGAGGGGGTCCAACTTTGACAAAGTTTGTCAACGTTCTTTTTTGTTTTTGGTTGTTGTTTTTTGTTCACACATTGACTTGTCGAGCAAAGTTGATATTAATATTGAAACATAAGGAAAGAAAAACGACTTAATACTATCATGAATATGGGAACTATAAAGTTGATAAAAAAATACAAGTAAGGGAAGACGGGATCATTTGGGTATGAGTTTTGCAGTTGGAGATCAGACATATCAGTATCGCATCTGACACGCCTTGACTTTAATATATACGAGTGTTCATGGTCAAATATTCTCGCGTCTTTCTTCATGCAAAAATAAAGTAAAAGATGTAGGGAAGGGTTTTAAATTAAATATATAGTGTTTAAAAGTGCATGTCTGTTTGCTTGATAGTTTCTACAGTGAAAGAAGTAATGTTGAGAGTCTTCAGTGCTACCACAGCGACAGCCAAGGACCAAATGTAATTACACAAAAATAATTTCCCATAGACTTTAATGCATTTCTTGTTTATTTGGTGATATCAAGATTAAATACCAATAACTTTATAATTATTGTAAAGCTTTTAGATGAATTTCCAATTTTTACTTTTCATAATACAACAATTCGAACTTTTACAATACTTTGAAAATACCACTTTTCCACTGACGTCAATGGTAACATCGTCAAAATATTGCATAACATTCTTGCAAATTGTTCAAGTATTTGCAAGTGTACAATTCATGGATGGAATTTAATGAAAATTAAATGTATATTACCTTACTCATTTAACTTTCAATTGACACCAAAAGCATAATAATACGTTGGTTAAACTAAGTGCACTACAGGCCGTTTGTAAATTCGAGTGAAGTACATTTTTTTGTATTTGAGCTTTTTGATTTCCATGATAGTAATATCTAGGAAAATGGATAGGATATCGCTTTTAAAAAAGAGAATCATTTTTGAAAAGTTTAAAGTATTGGATTGCCTAGCTTCTGGTGGTAAATTGTTCCAAATAAAAAGATGAAGAGTTGATGGTAATAATGAGTCCCTGTATTTGGTTGGTTCTTGCTCGTATTGTTTGATAATAATGTGTATTTCCATATTTTGAAGAAGTTGCTTCGTCTTTGTGGGAGCGTTTCCCAGCCTATTTCTTTGTATAAATAAGTCAGAGATACACATTCTGTAGCTCCTGTGGCAATCTGAGCTGCTTCATTTTGTATATATAGTATATTGTATTGTCAAGTATCCCAGATAGCGTCACCGTCTTATTAAAGCTATGTATATGGATTCAAGTGAATTACGATCAAGCTTATACTTTAATCTCCTCATTATGTTAATTATAGTCCAATTTAATACTTGGGTTGGCAATCACGGTTGGCAACTTTACTTTCCTCTTTAATTGCACGCCGGTGGGTCGGACTTCAGACTCTATGATAGTTCCGACTTAAAGACTTATCTATTGATGAGATGGTAGGGGCCTGATGCTTTGGCTGTTTGTCGGGCCCACCGGGGTTTACCTGTTGGATTTCTTTTGCTCTGGTATTCAGTTTAATTTACTGTTGAGTCCTTATCTTTGCTTTATCTCCTTGTTATATCTTGATTTATATGTTTTAGGAGATGATGCATTGATAAGTTAGGGGTCTTTCATGCAAACCAAATATTTATGTGTCTTGATCCACATCTGAAGTATGGGTGAGGTTGGCGCCGTTAAACCGGTTTAAGCCCTCCAGTAAAATATTTTACTGACCGTTCCAAGGCGGTACTTCTTTTGTGGATCTTTTATGTTTTTGTTCTGTCTTGTGTTTGCTATGTTTTGTGCGCGTCTGTTTATATGTGCTTTGTGGTCACCTGCTGGGAAAGGGCTGACCTCTTGGCTCTCGTTTGTGGTGTCTTCTGTGAGTTTGTCACTTTCCCATTGGTATCCTGGGTCAGGTGTGGTACTTGATTGTATCGATTCCTGATCTTTGCAACCTTATTACTTTGTGCAAACTACAGGTATTAGAGAGAGATATATAAGCCAAGATGCGTGTGAGCTTCAACTTCATCCATGAGAAGTGGTAGATAAAGTAGCTGGTTGGCTTTGTGAGAAAGTATTTGTATTAACCATGGTCATTTGATGTTCGAACCCTGATACTGCGCATATTGTGCCCATGATTGATGATATCGAACAAAGAATTATTTCAAAAATACAGAAACTTAAAAGTTAAATTGAAAAATAGATTTTAATATGAACGCGACAAACAAAATCCATAGCAATTACCTTCGACCCTCAAAAAGATCTGTTTAACAAATTGATAGCACAGCAACTATAAACATAAACCTGTAGTTATATTACTGGTATATTGCACCTTAAATGGAACACAGTTTTTCGTTTTTAAAATTTTACATAAGGGTTTCTTCACCCTGAAAATTTGCATGCGCATAGATATAGCAAAACCCCAACTAGATTTAAATTTTGGTTGAGAATGATATCAATGTTACTGCTCTGATATCTTGTAAACATAAATAACTTAGTTTTTGTTGAAATGAAAATACCCGTTTAGTACCCATTTTTGTACTGTCAGTGCAATGCACCTTGGATATATATCGTAGTATTTGCTCTGCTATAAAATGGTCATTAGAGATTACAGCGGACGGTTATTTTGTAACATCAAATGGTGCGTTTTACGATGCAATCCAAGCTGCTTATATAGTTCTTAGTCGGGGAACCAAGGTAGAAAAAATGCTAACCCTTGCACCTGAAAGATATACAGCTGGATTTTGTATGGTTGCAAAGATAATTCTATGGTGTATCTGAAACCACTGTATAGCAGACTCGATCGACTTGCATAACGCCAGAGGAGTCAACTTTCTACGGAAGCCCAGCAAGAACATGTCAAAATATTATTTTTCAAAATGTTATATTTTTTATCAAAAAAGTTCAGGACTAAAAAATATTGAGTTTATATAATAATACAACATCGGAGTAGACCTCAGAAGCAGTGGTGGTCATCTAAGAATACCGCTTATTGATTTTTAAAGCATGTAGATTAGGGCACCCCCATTTTGATATTAAATTTATAGTTTTCTTTTCGTAAAATCTCATTAAAACTGCATTTATTGCCCAAAAATGTATTTGATAATTGTTTATATATTGCTTGGAAGCATACTTTGAAAAAAAGTGTGTGCTTACTTATTCACTTTTGTATTCCCGCTGAAGTGAATTGAATTGCATATTTTTTACATAAATACATAAATTTTAAATTGAATGTGTTTAAACATTCCATACAGCAAGACAGACGTTTGGGACAAAAATTAAGACAATTTGTTTTATTTTCTATGGCAAACTAGAAAAGGTAGCTGAAAAGTAAAAATATGAAACCACGATAATTTGATATTTAGTAATTTAGTCCATGCCAGCTGGTGCGTAGTTAAATACCAGGACAACTTATGAGCAGTTTAACATAGAGATGAAAGGATTAGTGTCTATAAGGCCTGTTTCACGGCCACTATGAGTTTTCTTTAAAGTTTGTATAATAAAAGTAGTATGTCTTAGCTGTAAAATCATGAAATGTTGGATCAATAGATGAAGTTTTCTGAGAAGTATATTCATTTGAAGTGGGTGGGGTAATTCCACCCAAACAGGGTTATGCTACGAAAACGACTATATTTTTATAACCATATGTAGCTGGGAATCAGCCTTTTCAAGATTATTTATGGGATATCAGATATAAAAACTGACACTTATGCTATTTTAAAATAATTATAAATGATAAGTATATACTCACTTGAAAGTCATACCAAAATTTTAGTATTTTTTCTTCTCCAACTTTGCGAAAAACCACAACATCTTTTCATGCTTAAACTAATTCAATTAATATTTAGAGGTTACATAGTATATAAGATGGTTATTATAAAATTATGAAGAATTGTTTCCATGGTTATTATTTTAAGAGTTATCTGCCCACAAAACCAGGCATTTTTTTTTCAAAATTTTAGAGTGGGTTTACATGCATTAGAGATTTTAGATACAGCAATGCTTCTAGGTTACACCATGATTGCTCATAGTGTGCAGAATAAAACAAAGGTTTTACATCGCTGTTATGATCTGAAAGTCAAAGGTCAAGGTCACTAATACTTAAAACTTGTCTACGGCTCAAAACGCAAACACTTCTTTCATTTTTCGACCTTGCATATTTATATTTGCTACAATAATTGCATATCATGTGAAGATTACAACAAAAGTCTCAGAATATGGATATGACCCTGAAATGAAGGTTCAAAGTCAAATCTATTCTTAAAATCTATCATACTGCTCATAATACAAACTCCTCTTTCGTGCATTGATGAGGTGTGTTATATTTAGCACAATAGTTGCTTATAATGTGTTGATTAAAATGAAGGCTTAAGATAGCTGATATGACCTTTAGGACAAAGGGCAATGCCACACATACTTAAAACTTGTCAATTGCTCTAAATGCAAATATTTTGACCTTGACCTTTGAATAATATGTCATAACAGCGACTTGAAACCATTGATGATATCTACACATTAAGGCAATTAGTGTGCAAAATATATATTATCTTAATCAAAACTAGTAAAGGATGCTCACTTTTCAAGCCATTGAACCAGAATTTAAATATTTTTGAATATTTTTAAGATTTGAATATTTGACATTTGACTGGAACACAGAGAGTTTCTTGTCATCTACATACCTCAGACAAACACTGTTGCAAATATGAATATCCTCTATCGAAAAAGTAAGAGGAGTGGCACTAGAAGCCAAACAACCTGATTACATATATAGGTCATTTGCATTCATAGCACCTCTGTCAAAGAATACAGCAGTTCATGTTGCGAGCCGTAGGACTGATTCTAAATACATTGACCTTTGATCACAATGTCATATTGTTTTGTTTGTTTGTTTGATTTGATTCTTTAGGTCCCATCAACAATCTTTCAGTTAAACAGGGACGGGTCTTCCTGGGTAACCAGTACTAAGCTAGGATAAATGTGTCTTGCTCAAGGACCACAATGCAGTGACGCCGGTGAGGCTCGAACCCGCGGCCCTTCAGTCAAGCACTCTACCACTGAGCTCCCTACAAGGTCATATTGTTGCTCTGAAACCTTCATTTTAATGAACCCACCTTAAGAAATCATTTTGGTATATATGGACATCCTCTAACAAAAATGAGAAAGGAATTTACGTCAACATTTGTAAGATATATTTTACCTAGAACTTTTACTCCAAGGTCATAGCAATAATCTGAACATTTCTTTGTAATCACCACACACTGTGCGAGTGCAGTACCCAGTGGTAGAGTGTTTGAGTCGATATAGAGGGGCTGCGGGTCTGAGTCTCACAGGTGGAACTGCATATTTTCCGTGAGCAAAGTAAAGAAGAAGGCAAAAGTCAGGAATCGATACAATCAAGTACCACACATGACCCAGGACACGGTATGGTATGGGAAGGTGACACAAATGCAAGAAAACATCACATAGAAGGGAGCAAAGAGGTCAGCCCTTTCCCAACAGGTGACCACAAGGCTGCAATAAATAGACATGTCATGGAAGACACATTAAATCCTGCTTAGTACCAGTTCAACCCAAGACAGAGCCATCCTGACATGACTTGACTGAAAAAATATTGACTGGGATGAAAAGGATCAAATCAAACAAACAAACCACCGTAGGCAATCATTCTGCCAAATATGAACACTCTCACTCAAGAAATGAGAGAGGAGCTCACTGTATGAGATGTATATCGGTTTTATGCAAGTTCGACCTTGATGTTGACTTCAAGGTCACATCAGCAATTTGAAACCTTCGTTTTAAACTACGCTTCATAAGCAATCATTGCGCTTAATATGAAGGCACTCCATTAATGCATGAACGAGGAGTTTGTGTTATGAGCCGTAAGACAGATTTTAAGAAATATTTGACTTTGACCCTTAACTTGAAGGTCATAAATATAATCCGAGACATTTGTTGCAATTAACATATGATATGCAAACATTATGGCGAATATGAACACCCTTGGTCAAAATAAATGAAGATATTTGTATTTCGAGCAATTTTACAGATTTTAAGTATGTATGACCTTCACCTATGTCCACAAGGTCATATCAGCTATATGAAATCTTCGTTTTTGTCTACACATCATAAGCAATTGTTGTGGAAACAGTTAGGAAATTTGTACTTAGGTCTTTAAATTATGGATACATGAAGGGTGAACTGTCTGTCACACAGAAGCAAGGCTTAATCACCTGCATACCAAAAGATAGTAAGCCAAAGCAATTTTTGAAAAACTGGCGGCAACTTACATTACTTGATACTGTCTATAAAACAGCATCTGGAGCAATTGCAAATAGAATGAAAACTACACTAGACCATATCATAAATAAAGACCAAACAGGATTTATTAAAGGTCGATCTATTGTGGAAAATCTGAGGGTTATATATGACGTTATGAAATTCACAGAAGAACAGAAAATACCAGGTCTGATCATGCTCATTGATTTTGAAAAAGCCTTTGATTCTTTGTCTTGGAATTTCTTATACAAATGCCTGAAATATCTCAATTTTGGCGAATCATATAGGCAATGGATAAAGGTTTTCTACAAAGATATATCTTCTGCTGTTATTCAGTCAGGTAAAATATCGTCCTTTTTTAAAATTGGACGAGGATGCCGCCAAGGTGACCCTCTCTCCCCTTACTTATTTATCATTTGTGTAGAGTTCCTTGCAGTAAAAATTAGAAACAACAAAAACATTAAGGGCATAAAAGTGAATAATATAGAATTTAGAATATCACAATATGCAGATGATACCTCTATAATCCTTGATGGGTCAGAAAGTTCTCTTAATCAGACAATATCGGAACTAGAAAGGTTCTCAAGAATATCGGGTTTACATGTTAACTTTGAAAAAACTCAATTAGTATGGATTGGCTCAGAGAAATACAGTACAAACTCAATTAAAACAAAATGGAAACTCTCCTGGGTTAAAAGCTCATTCAAAGTATTAGGAATAATATTTAACATTGATTTGGAAAAAATGATTAAGGTAAATTATGTTTCAAAAATTCAACAAGTAGAAAAACGCATAAAGCAATGGGAAAAGAGAAGCTTATCACCCATAGGTAAAATAACAGTAATTAAAACTCTACTCCTACCAACTTTTAATAATCTTTTGCTGTCCTTACCAAACCCTAACAATGCAGTTTTAAATTTGTCTTTCACAAGAGGAAACTATGACACACTTGTTTTGGCATTGCAAGAAGGTACAACAATTCTTAAAAAACCTGGAAAATTGGCTCAAACTACAAAATATAGAATGTGATATAAATGAAGAGAGTTTCATACTAAGGATAAATAAAAATAAAGCATTTCCTGAAATACTCAGCTTCATCCTGCTATATGCAAAATACTACATATATACTACTCGGTGCAACAAGCAAAATTTGTTTTTGGGCGTATTCAAGAAAAAATTACTTTTAATGTACAAAATACACCTGGAAATTTCTACATCTAACGACAAATTGAATAAATTTGTTGAAAAGTGGACCCCCTTTCAAAATCTCATAAACAGTATTAGTTCATAACAAATCAAAGTTTTCTTCTTCTTTTACAAGCTACATGTAACACCCCATCTAATGCCCCATCAGCTTAATTACCATTATAACAGAAAAGATAGATAAATGTGTTGCCAGGCCAATGTCAGAGGGATTTTTTTTCTTTTCCTACAAAGTCCAAATCTTGTCTGCAATTAAAACTTTTTGCTAGAAACATTTTTTTATAGATTCATCTGTAATTGTATCATGCAAATCATCATATGATCGCATAGTGTAAACTGGTGAGAGAGTTTTTTGATGTATGAAAGATATATTGATTTTCTTCTTGAACTGCACAATTGCATATAAACCCCAGAGAATGCCTGGGTCTCTGAGGGGAAAATTGTAACGGGCAAACAAAGGAAAAATAAATTTAACAAGATTGGAAAAAAAGCAATTGTTGTGCTAAATATGAACACATCTCATCAATACACCAAAGAGGAGTTTGTATTATGAGCAGTGTGACTGTTCTTAAGAATATTTGACCTTGACCCTTAATTTCAAGGTCATATCAATATTCTGAAACTTTTGTTGTAATCTACACATGATAGACAATCATTGTGGCAAATATGTGCACACTAGGTCAAAAAATGAAAGAGGAATTTGCGTTTTGAGCCATAGACAAGTTCTAAGTATGTGTGACCTTGGCCTTTGACCTTAAGGTCATATCAGTTATCTGAAACCTTCGTTTTAATCTGCACATCATACGCAATTGTTGTGCTAATTAGGAAAACATCCCATCAATACACCAAAGAGGAGTTTGCATTATGAGCAGTGTGACAGTTTTTAAGAATATTTGACTTTGACCTTTGATTTCAAGGTCATATCCATATTCTGAGACTTTTGTTTTAATCTACACATGATAGGCAATCATTTTGGCGAATGTGTTCACACTAGGTCAAAAAATGAAAGAGGTAATTGGGTTTAAAGCCGTGGAAAAGTTCTAAGTACTAGTGACCTTGACCTTTGACCACAAGGTCGTATCAGCTATCTGAAACCTTTGTTTTATTTTACACACCGTGACGATCATTGTTAAATTTAGATTCAATTCTGTATCTAGAATCTCTAATGCATGTATACCCACTCTAAAGAAAATGAAAAAAAAATCCCAGGCTTTGCGGGCAGATAACTTTTAAAGCAATCACCATGGAAGCAATTCTTCATAATCTTATAATTACCATCTTATATACTATGTAACCACCGAACATCAAATGAATCCATTCAAGCATGAAAAGATGTTGTGGTTTTTCGCAAATTTGGAGAAGAAAAAATACTAAAATTTAGGTATGAATTTCAAGTGAGTATATACTTATCATTTATAAATATTTTGAAATGTCATAAGTGTCAGTCTTTATATCTGATATCCCATAAATAATCTTGAAATGGCTGATTCCCAGATACATATGGTTATAAAAATATAGTCGTTTTCATAGCATAACCCTGTATGGGGTGGAATTACCCCACCCACTTCAAATGAATATACTTCTCAGAAAACTTCATTTATTGATCCAACATTTCATGAGTTTACAGCTAAGACATACTACTTTTATTACACAAAGTTTAAAGGAAATTTATAGTGGCCGTGAAACAGGCCTTATAGATCAAGGTTTTAAAGGATGTTTATCTTCCATATTTATAGCAGCTTTGAAACAGAGGGTCGTTGTATGGACCAAGGGGATTTTTATCTACTTAAAATACTAATTTCATTTAACTGTGGTAAAACTAATATGTAAAAACTCGAAAAACTATACTGACGGACTTTAAAAACGCAACATTTTGATAACAGCTTTAATTTATGACTCGAAAAAGAAGGCAGAGCAATAATTTTGATTGTATGTTAAAGAGCTTTCATTTGTAAGTAAAACATGGAAAACTTGTCCAACTAAGATGAATTTAATGCGTTAAAATGTAAACTTTTTGAGATAGAGGTCAACTGTTTCATGTGACCAAATGTTATGAATGAAAGATTCCCTACTTCTTTAAATCAAGAAACACTAGAAGCATCAAATTTGTATCATGGACTTCGTTAGTCATCGAGGAATCACTCTCATATTGATTGGCAGGTCTGCGATACAGCTTATTTGCGTATTTGACGTTTATCTGAGTGTACCCTTTCATTCAATAGCTTAAAATCTGCTCAAATTAAGAAATGTTTAAATGGCTAAATTCATACGGAGCAAATAACGTCGTCCAGTCTAGTTGACAATTAAAACTAAAGTATTTGCTGAAGAAGCAAACTTATGATGGCATTATCGAAGCAAAGGAAGTTTACATTCAACAGTCTTTTGGAAGGTATAAGGGGAAGTCAGTGTTGCGTAATTAAAGTCTTTCAGTATATTATCATATCACGATGAAAAACCTGTCTGTTCCCGTCTGAGATGCAGAAATGTAACCGCTTAGTATTTGTAAAGACAAAAAAGTCCCTAAGAAGATTATTATGGTGCACAAATGACTGCCCATACTTTTAAATGCATTTGATAGTGTATTATTGTATTATCGAACAGTCAAACGGCTTCTCATGCCCATCCTCCAGATAAGAGTGCGTAATCGAAAATTAGTTTTGTTATTTCTCAAGCAAAACATATGTTGTGGGTACTCAAATGGACCTATTAAATGAGACGGTTCTTTAGGAGACCAAAAACACGCTCTTTAACTTATTGATTAGGGAAACATCACCATTTTTATGCTATGAAAGATAGCTTAACATGACCTATGTGACATACAAAAATGCTTTTTTTCGCGAAATGCAATTCTGGTCGCATTGCTATACAGTGGTTTCATATCAAGCACTATTTCGACTATCAGTATACAAAATTCCAGCCGTATACCTCTCGGGTGCAAAAAATGTGTGTTTTTGCGCGATACGCGACTTTGGTTCCCCGACTATACTACGCATAAAGGGTTATTAACGCGTTTCATGCCTACCAAGTACCATCATTTTGCCTGCATCCGTCTGACTACCTAATTGTATGTTTTGTTCATGTGTCTGTATGTGCGAGCGTACAACTAGAAATGCACAGGCCTGAAAATACGTATAAGATCACAGATGTATGGGCACTTACATGTACTACATTTCATTTTATATTTAACTTTTACTGCTTCTTTATATGATGGAAAATATGCATGTTTTCATATGGGAGTGGTGGGATCAATAAGCAGAATCATTCATGGAATAGCTTGGCAAATGGGCGCTTCCAGGCTAAGAGAACGTTTTGGGTAGTAGAATTCATAGTAGTAGCCTTTCGTTTGTGCCACCGTCTTTGTGACATGGTTAGATAACTGAAATATTGTTGACTATGCTGATAAACAGCAACGCAAGCCAATATACAGCTACATTTAAAACCCAGTGATGCATTGTAAATTGTCTTATATTAGTATATACATGGTTTTATATTCAACTGATAGTCATTGATCCATATCGCCCAAGGTACAAGAAGGGAATGTTATTTGGCATAAAACATTAAGAATGTTAAAATTCCATCATATCCCAGCATAATACATGAAAACGTATACAAACTTTGAAAAAATATTTTTGGTTAGGGTTTTTGATTAAAATATATTTTTCGAATTTAATTTAAATTTCCCATTTTGGATTTAATGTTATTGCCAAATAACAGTGTTCCATTTGAAGGGCTATACTCCAGTAATATGCAAGTTAATGTAAAAAAATACTTTCAACCCTTATAAGTCTAGTGTCCTTTTTGTGGGACGTAGGCAAACAGTGCAGACCCAGAACAGACGCCGCAAAACACGGCATCTGATCAGGGTCTCTGCTAATTGCTGAGAAAATGCTCTATTAGAATTTGAACTCAAATGAAAAATACCACCCAACAACTCTTAAAACGAAATTGAACTGTTCGAAATGATAAGAGTTGGAAATTCCATTCGGCTTAAATGGGTTAATGTAAAGAAACTTACACTTAAAATCATCCTGATTGTAAAAAATCGCCAGTTTGATGATCTTGGTATAATCACAGAGTGTTAATAAGAGTATTATTTGAAGGGATGTCCCATCATTTTAATAGCACCACTGACATCACAGAATGTCCATAAATATCAAATGATGACGTTTTGATAGCAGCACTTGATATGAAAATGAAACTACAGTAAAACCTCGAAAATTCTAACTCCAATTTTTCGAAATACTCACTAACTCGAAATAAAGTTCGGACACAATGGATTAAGGGAATAGGAGAGTTTTATGAACTAATTAGATAACAGTCTATAAAAACATATGTTTTGGGTGCGAAAAAGAAACGTCTCTCTGAGACGTTTCTTTTATGCACACAAAACACGTGCTAAATAGTGGAAAACTGATGATAATCATTTTTGTGAGTTACATGTTTTCATGTCTACCTCCCTATGATTTCGAAATTTCGATACTTCGAAATGATATCTCTAGTCTCTAGGACTTCGAATTAACGAGATTCTACTGTAATAAAGAATTAGCCCATTTAAATTAATCACACAGTTTGCAACACTCTTGCCATGGAAATTATAATATGAAATCGGTAATCGTAATTCTAAAACAATTGTAACTTTTGGATAAATTGTATCACATTTCACACCCGTGGTCATTTCATATGATACTTACGAAACTCGCTAAACTTTGTTTCATAGATATAATAAGGACCTCGACACGACAAACCATGTCTTCGGGGTTTCCGACAAAGCGATGCTCAAACCAATCTCCTCAGCTGCAGAGACTAGCTAGAAACTTGAAATTTCATCTGTATGAAGTTAGATAAAGCTTATAACAAAGGTGCTGATTAATCTTCGCCGATGCGCAGGTTGGTCTGCGCCTTTGTTTTTCGTAAACCACCGAAGACAGGTTACCATATTAAAAGACCACTCGTGCAAGATTCTCGCATGTTAACGATCTTAAGTCGAATAACGTAAAGGTAGAATTTAAAGATACATGTATGTTCGATTGTTTCAATTTAATCACAAAATGTTCATAAAGGATGATTTTGGCAAAACGTCCATCCAGATGTAAGTTTCTTTCCTCTGCAAAAACAAACAAACAAAAAAACTCCGAATAAACAATTAAGGAACAACAAAACTGTTTTGCCAATTCTGAAACCGATAAATATAATTTAACAAAGCATGTTCCGTCTACACTTCTCTGGCAGCAATTGTTTTTGCAAGGATCAATGGCACAAAGTGATTGCAATCAAATTGTAAAATTTGAACCACTGCTTTGCAAAACAACGGAATGACTTGTGCGTCTGGAGATGATCAGACTCGTTATTCGCCCAGTAAGACCAGAATCTTTACTGTTCATAAAAGGCAGTCTAGGACTTGAGTACCCGAATCCTATTTCCCATACTTTACAGAATCATAGGCTGACCAGAGTCTTGACTGAGCTCATTCGTCACTCTACTTATTTTGTCATGACGTGGCTTAAAATTGAGCCGCGACATGTGATTTCCAACAATGTGGCATTTTGACAAATGTAGACTCAGACAAGCCTGTGCAGCCTCCCTTTAAGCTTAGATACTCCGAATGATGTTCGGTCAGTAGCTTAACAGTCAAAGGACATTTAAGCGACTAGCAAAGGCTCTGATCAGTCTGCGCGTATGCGCAGTCTGGTCTGAGCCTTTGCTGGTCGCACATGCCACATTGTTGGAAATCTCATGTCACGGCTCTTATAAATGTGTTTTTCTGACAATAAACAGCGCCGCTACCGGTAGTGATTATTGTTTTATCCTTTGCAAAGGAAATGAACGGTTGTCACATAATGTTTAGCCTTTATTCCATCTAATCTGCTACTTGGTACTATCTGTTGGTAGACAAATAAGACTTTGAGCAGCTCTGTCCGTGCGCACAGGCCCTTCACTACCCTATTAGCACCATAAGTGTTTCTACTTTATCTATTTCAATTAATTATTTTAGCTAACGTTAAAGACCAAGTCCAGCATATCCATTTTTACTGATAACAAGATATATTCACAATCGAAAATTTAGACCGTGGCCAATCGAAATTAATTTGACCCGTAAAGCGCTGGCAAAAAAATCTATATCTAAAGACTAAAGTGGTATCTGCTTAAGTTGTTTGTTATTTTTAACATTGTTTTTAAGTAAGTATAGAAGCAAATAATGTGGACTCATATCAGACTGCTCATACAGGATCAGTCTGTCAGATCTGGTTCTACACTGCTTGTCACAGAGGTTTAAACACATTTCAGCAGACGACAGTCCAGACAACATTTGTTGTGTTGGCGCTTTAAGAGTTAAGTATGGAATCCGACAGGGGACATTTAGACTTGTGACTTGCTACTTATGATTTGTGACGTACGTGTGACTTATGACTTGTGGCATTGTGGTTTTTTTTTGTTGCAAACCTGAAGCACTGGCGGATGGCGATTTTGTTTCTTCTCTATTCGATATAATCATTTTGAGACTGATTTATGTAATTTGTATTTAATTTAGGGTGGCATTTTGTCTTGGGATTTTAGACCTTTTTTGCGCAAACTGAAGTAATGGTGTTGTGAATAAAAGAAAAAATCACGGACGGACGTACGGACTAACATAGTGATTATAGTGCAGACCCAAGGGACGTGCAATCAATATAAAAAAAAAACATTTATAAGCTTTCCGAGTGGTACTGGCCCTACTTACTCAGTTAACCCTGATCTTATTTTTAGCCCTCCTTTACTTCAGCTTAGCGCCTAAAAGTGGTCATAAGTCACAACTCACAAGTCAAAAGTCACAACTCACAAGTCAAAAGTCACAACTCACAAGTCATAAGTCACAGCTCAAAAGTCAAAATTCACAACTCACAAGTCATAAGTCACAACTTGCAAGTCATAATTCACAACTCACCAGTCATAAGTCACAACTCACAAGTCAAAAGTCACAACTCACAAGTCATAAGTCACAGCTCACAAGTCAAAATTCACAACTCACAAGTCATGAGTCACAACTCACAAGTCATAAGTCACAACTCACAAGTCATAAGTCACAAATCAAATGCCACCTCGAAATATAAATAAATCACATAAATCAGTCTCGTCTTATTGTTATTTCTCTAACAATATAATACAGATGGAGCAAATCGCTTATCTCTTTGTTTACCATTCGCCCAAAAAATAACCCCAAACAACAAGTCATAAGTTGCAAGTCGCAAGTCATAAGTCACACAAGTCATAAGTCACAATTAATTGACCAGGGGACATCGTTGGATCAATATTCATTGATTTTAGAAAAGCATTCGACTTGGTTGACCATAAAACCTTAATAAGGAAGCTCTCAACATATAAATGTAGCCAATCATCTCTCCAATGGTTTATCTCTTATCTTGAGTCACGCCAGCAAACCATTGATTATGGCCATGGATCGTCCCGTCTGTCTTTTATTAAGTCTGGTGTGCCACAAGTCACAACTCACAAGTTATAAGTCACAACTCACAAGTCATAAGTCAAAACTCACAAGTCACAACTTGTGCGTTCTGACTTGTGAGTTGTGACTTATGACTTGTGAGTTGTGACTTATGACTTGTGAGTTATGTGCACTCAAATTTCCGCAGAAACTAATCACCTATTACTGTAATCTGTATGTATATATTATTTTGTCAACAGATAACTGTTATGGTTCGCGCTCAATAAGAGTATGGTGACGAAATAGATTTACAGCTAGAAGTATGAATGAAACCCCTATATTTGCCCAATCAGGTGAATAAAGTACCATAACGTGACCAACTACGTAACTGTACTCTTATGGAGCACAGACTCTACTGATGCGCGGTATAAACAAAGTGTCCTGCGTAAGCAATTATGTTTGAAATTGTGCTTTCAAAGACGTTTTGAAACTTTTAAGGAGGGTTCTGTTCGGATTGACTGTGGTAGTGCGTTCCACTATTTTGAGGCAGAGTATGAGAAAGAGTGGTCATATAACTCAGTACGTGATCTAGGTACGGAGAGAAGTCCATTTTCAGATGACCTTAAAGAACGAGTATGGGTTTCGGACACCGGTTTAAGCAGGCCAGATATATATGCTGGTGCTAAATTGTTTAGTGCTTTATATGTTAATATAGCCTTAATGTACATTAAGCGTTTAGGTACGGAAAGCCATTCAAGTCTATCAAACATGATAGTTGAAGGAGTCATAAAATCGGCCCTTAAAATGATTCGCGCAGCCCGTTTTTGTAACTTGGAGAGACGTTCAATATTTGCGGCCGTCGTGTTCCCCCAAGTGTTGCAGCCATAATCAAGTAGCGGCTGTATATAACTTTGATATAATATCTTTTGAATATTCTGGGGTACGTATATCGAGGTGTGTCTGAGAAGCGAGATTTTGGATGATATTGTTCAACATAAGTAGTCTATGTGGGGAGCCCATGAGAGATGGTCATCAATAACAATGCCAAGAAGTTTTTGTTTTGGAACTTTTTCAATTTGTTACCATCAGCACTTAAGTCGAGTAGGTATGTGTCATGCCCATTTGGTTTAGTCCCCAATACCATATAAGTAGATTTATCATAATTGATTGGTAATTTATTTTGCTTACTCCAGGCCTCAGCTATTTCAAGATCAGCCTGCAATTCCTTGTTAACTTTAGCAATGCTAGGTGCACTTGAATGAATGAATAGTCGAATCGTCTGCAAAGAAATCAGAGAAGCAGTGTTTTAATAATAGTGGCAGGTCATTTATGAACAAAAGGAACAATTGGTCTGGGCCTTGCCTTCTGCTATTTGCACTTTTGAGTGATCAGCGGGGCCTTTGTTGTTCTGTGCGAAGGCTCAGACACGATTGAGTCTCCGCCGATCGGACGGTATTAAATTCGATATTTGTGACATGAGTTCGGTGATTGTTGTGATTGGCTCGTTATTATTATAAATCAGATAATTTTCAATGAATGTGCTATTCCAAGCTTTAAAAATGTATTTGAACTGTTTAATGCATCCATGCACCCTTTTAAAACATGTGCAATTTGTAAATAATGTTTTGATGTATATAGTTTTGTTATAGAGGGCCACTTGGTAGAATGGCTATTTCAGCTAAAAGTGTACACCTCTTTAAATATTGTATGAATAGATAAATAAATAAATCACAAGTCACAAGTCAAAATTCACAAATCAAAATGTCATTCTTAATTATATAATCACATTTCTCCAAATTGCTTATCTTTTTCCATACAGGGTCTGAGTCTTGTTGTTCGCCATGCCAGATATTGGGTGCGTTTCTTTGGCTTCGCTGGGCGTAAGCCGGTTGTAGTATATAACCGGCGGGGCACTCGATTGATTTGGATCACGTGGCGGCTCACCCAATAGGCGCACTACCGGCGTACGCTGATCTCGCCGAATTTTAGCCTAGGCGTGGAAGCGGCGATACCTTTTTCGCCTCTTAACGGTTCGTACCACAAAGTAAGTACTGTTGCGCCGTTTTTGCTCGATTGCAGCGGCTTACTGCCCATACCCGGTCATGTGATCGGTGTAAGCCGGACGCGCAGGCGAGGCAGCGACGTACACCATTTAGGTGCCAAAGAGACACAGCAATAGCTTCAGATTTGCACCCTAAATAGCCCCAACCAATAATTTACACGTCACACGTCACAAGTCTTAATTCAAAATGACCCCTATTGGCTCCCATAGTTAAGGACTGTTTACGTTTTTGAATAAATGTAATTTTCTTCGTTTGAGTTTATGAATTAGAAGATAATTAATTTCTTCGGCCTCGTGCAATAGTGCATCAGGTCGTCCACGGTATACAGAGGGGTAATAGTTTGACCATACTATAAACAGGCATGAAATAACTGTTTTATTACCCGACCCAATTGATGAAATACTTAGGCATCAGGGGACAGTTTCGGATTTGGCAGTGGACGATTTTTAAGATATTCTGGTATAGGGGTCAAAAAGGCTGTGTTTGAAGATTAAAAGTGTGATATTTGAATATACTTGACAAAACACTTGTAGGGTGTGTGCTTCTACAAGTTGGAATTAAATACGAATACATTGCTTCCAACTTTATAGGTTTGAATCAGGTTTTGTCCCTTACGTCAGCTGAAGCTCTCTGCTGGTTGAACGAGCTTAAAAAAGGTCCTGTTTTCACAGAGATTTCGCGTAAAATGTAATTGGTTATTGATATATCTCCAATAAATTTTGGATATTGTGCAGTGTTGATCTAGAGACTGAAACTGAGTGACAGTGCCCACTACGTGCAGGTAATTCATGGTTTCCAGCTAACTTGTGATGGGGTCAGTGTATTTTCACTATGGAAAAATAGTGGGTGGGGAAATAATAAACACTCTACTGGCATCTAATGTTGGGGCTTTATTTTTATAATGCCAGGTTATGACTCCTGTGAGAAGCAACACAAGGTAGGAATTGAGTTGATGTGCCCTTTTGTTGAGAAGTTATTAAAATTTAAAAAAGTATGCGGCAGCGGGCCGAAAAGTGCTCAAAAGAACTGTCCCGTGATGCCTTAGCAGCGTTCTTTGCATGGAGCTGCTGTAGACGATGCGGTTTTTTTTTTGCAAAACAAAAAATCTGCTCAAATTTGATCTCAAAATGTTCCGCTCGTTCTAACTTAAAAACGAGAACCCACACTTTATGTATCTGACCATAAACAACGGAGTTGTTGGAGTTTAAAGTTGCCAAACCATGCCTTATTTTCACCATTGTTGCATAACGTCTCCTTTAATCAACGAACCATACGCGCATCGTTGTCGCGCAGGTCAATATGCGCATGTGTGTTTTAACAGGGAAGCGGGTAACCAGACAGTCAATAGTCAAAAATTTTGACTGGTCAATAGTTCAGTGACTCATGGTATAGCAAAAAATAGACAATTACTCCGTATATAGTCGGTTAGGTAATAAATTAAATTAGTCCAGGTGTTAACCAATACATCAACCGGCCAGTAAATACTTTATTAACTACCAAGGATCTACCTGATGACTATCCAGGCTCCAGTTACAGCAGTTAGGCGTATATAAATGACTTTATGCCTTATGTTGAGTTTCCATAACTGAACACCATCTGGGCCTCGATGCGACAAACCCTGTCTTTGGGGTTTCCAACAAATTGAGATTCAAACCAGCCTGCTCAGCTACAGAGACTAGCTAGAAAATTGAAATTTTGCTCGAAGCAAGTCTAGATATAATACTTTCCAATCAACCAATAACAAAGGCGCTGATGAGACTGCGGGGATGCGCAGGCTGGTCTGCGCCTTTGTTGTTCACAAACCTCCGAAGACAGGTTTTCTCAAGTTGCGGCCCATCTTATATCTGCACACACAAAATTCTAAAAAGCAAGTGAGTATGATCAGGAAATACCACAATCACACACTGAGTGGCAACCCACGCCACCGTGAAGAAGAGCCACAAAACAATAGCAATCAAAAAGACACTAGGAAGACAAACACAGTAAAGCAACCAGCTCGCTCTTCCATACCATTGACCTCAAGATTAGGGCTTCCACGTTTACACATGTGAACGGCAACGTTTCGTGTTTATGCAATAAACGTTTACAAAAATGGCCTACTGTTTAGACGAACTTTAGCACGTGACGAGCTTCGTGGTTTATTAGTCAAGATGATGATGAGATAAGTTGGCCATAATGGTAAGATAAGTTAAACTACGGTTCGTGCGCTTGTATGTTGCTCGTATATTATCGCTATGAACACACACACACACACACACACACACACACACACACACACACACACACACACACAGCCATGATCCAACTAATATAAGACTTTTATCCAGTTGCAATAATAAATCAATGTCGTCAACATGCACGAACCATATACCCGTTAGGCTGCAAGTGTTTCCGACATCTATGCCGTTACATCGATCCCGTCATAAGTGTGACCGACATCATATATGCCAAAATAAGAGCGCTCCTTTGATTTTCCATCAGCACAAATAATGGTTATGAATGATAGTTAAGGACAACTGCTAATTACAATCACTCACATATTGGTAAGATTGGTGATTATACATATAGCTGTAAAATATGTTATTATTATAAACGTGTACACTACATATCTGCTAAAACTATGCTTCTGTCTTCCGCCTCGATATTTGTGGGTGAATGATTACAAAGACCACGGTATTTCTGGGCGTTGCCATTAATATATATTCTGTCCAAGTGTGATGTTAGGCACCGCCAGCACTGCTTAGTTTTGACAGACACTTACGTGTATTTGTAAAAATTTTACGACAGGAAAAACTTACCTTGTACCAATCTACGTGTTTGCAACATTCATGCTATGACGTAGGTTTTTTATCTATATTGTGTAAAATTCATGCCTGCTCGTTCCCTTCGCTATTTCAATGTATTAACCCTTAAAGCGCCAAGAAAAAATGCATCTGAAAATGTCATCTGCTGAATTTGTCTGCTGCAAATAATTGCCTAACATTACTGACAAATTAAGTATAGAAGCAAACAGCGTGGACCCAGAACAGACTGCTCCTATAGGAGCAGGCTGATCTGGGTCCACACTGTTTGTCATAGAGGCTTCTTAAACATTTCAGCAGACGAGAAAAGCAGACGACTTCTGCTGTAATTGGCGCTTTAAGGGTTAACCTTTCCTTAGACTACAAGGTGTACATAAATGACAGAAAGACTGACGCGCATGGAGGTGTCGTGATTGCCGTTCGTTCTGAATTCGAGTTTGTCAATGTTAAGTCTAGCTCAACGATCGAACTCACCTCTGGAGCAGTAAAATTATCCAAGAATAAAAAAAAGTGTTGTTGCTTCATTCTACAGACTACCGAATATGGTGAATGAGCAGTACCGCATCGCAGCTTTTACTGAATTTACTGACTAGCGCAAACAGTTCAAGAACTCTATGAATATACTGGCTGGAGATTTCAACCTACCAGCCATAGACTGGAATGCTCTCAACATTAAGAATGACAACCAGTACCCCAACACGAGTCAGCCAGATATTTTTAGATATTGCCCTGGATATGTCCTTAGAACAGATTGTGGATTTCCCAACAAGAGGGGGCAATCTGCTTGACCTCGGCTTCACAAGTCATCTCCCACACAAGGTCCGTTTCAAAACACTACCACCAGTAGGACTAAAAAGTGGCCATAATGTGGTCTTATTGGGCGCTTCTCTTCAAGCAGTTCGCGCAACACCCGTCAAACGCAAGATGTACCTGTGGAAGAAGGCAGATAGTGATAGCATAAAAATTACTCTCTCCGACTACAGCAAGTTGTTTAGAGCAGATAAATTCTCTTCAGTAGAAGACATGTGGCAAAACTTTAGGACTGCAAAAATGACTACCATGGAGAAGCGTGTCCCATCTAAGATGTCTTCATCCAAGCATACACACCCATGAATCAACACCAAGATACGCCGTGCTACACGCAGGCAAATAGCCCACAGGAAAGCAAAATCAACTAAACAGGAAAAGGATTGGGACCGATACAGGAAAATCCAGACATCAGCCCAAAAGGAAATTAGACATGCACCACCAGATAAAGTGAAGAGTCCATACCCAACCGTGAAGCAGATCCAAGTTAACAAGGATGTAAAAATTCTGAAACCACATAAAGCTGCTGGCCCAGATGGCATTCCTACTCGCATTCTGAGTCTTGCTGCTGACCAATTAGCCCCAGTACTGACAGCTGTTTTCCAGCCATCACCTGATATTGACAGGGAGCGCAGTGGCTCAGTGGTAGAGTGCTTGACTCGAGACCGAAAGGCCGCGTGTTCGAGCCTCACCGGCGTCACTGCGTTGTGGTCCTTGAGCAAGACACATTTATCCTAGCTTAGTACTGGTTCAACCCAGGAAGACCCGTCCCTGTTTAACTGAAAGATTGCTGATGGGACGTAAAGAATAAAATCAAACAAACAAACTTGATATTGGCGAACTACCTATGGACTGGAAGGATGCTCTTATCTCGCCTATTTACAAGAAAGGAGACAGAAAATCAGCCGCAAACTACAAATCAGTGTCCCTTACTTGTGCTGTGTGCAAGCTATTAGAACACATCATCAACAGCTCTGGACAAGTCATGACATAATCACGGACAAACAACATGGATTCAGGCACAGACGCTCATGTGAACACACAGCTCATCGCCACTATAGATGGTATAACCAGCATATTACTGACAGGCAAAGATCAGGTTGACATTAATCTTCTCGACTTTGCTAAAGCATTCGCCAGAGTCTCCCATGTGCGTCTACCTTAGGCTACAAACTGAATTAATATGGTATCCGTGGTGGAACTTTTACACCTAGATCAAAGAATTCCAGAGTGAACAGTCTCAGCAAGAAGGTCAAAAATCTACCCAGAACGAAGTACTCTTTGGCGTCCCCCAGGGGACTGTTTTATGTCCACTGCTCTTTCTAGTCTTTATCAATGACTTCCCAGATGTAATAAAGACATCAGTTAGTTTAAACATATTTTATTCAATAAATACAAATAATATACAACATACGTACATTGTAAACATACAAAGGATTAGAACGAAAGACATCAGTTGCAAGTGTATTTGCTGATGACTGTCTCCTTTACCGCCACATTAGAAATGAAAAAGACTCAGCTGACCTCCAGACTGACCTTTCTGCACTTGAGGACTGGGAAACCAAGTGGCAGATGCGTTTCTTCTTCTTCTCCTCCTTCTTCCATAGAAAGGTCAGGATTCTTCGAAAATAATGTACAATTGACCAGCAAGGGGGAAAGAGACAGCCATCTCCTTCCAAGATTAAAACAATTAAAAGCTTGTTAAAAACAGACTGCGTAGAACATTAGGACTACAGGGCCGGTAGGGCTAGACCTAGACCGGCGCGGAATTCCTCCAAGGTGTCGGCATCTGTGACAGAGGTGGGTAAAGTGTTCCACTCTTGGATGGTCCTTGGGAAGAAGGAATACTTGTAGACTGACACAGTTGCAGCTGGTTGATATAGTCGTTGTTGACCTCTGGTGCGCTTGTCGCTGGGACGAATTATGTCATCAGTGTCCGTTTCGACCAAACCTTGCTGAATTTTGTATTATGTCGATAGTCTCTCTACCCTTCTCCGATGTTGAAGTGGCTCCCATCCAAGATCACTGACCATCTTTGTGACGCATCCTGATGCTCTGTCTTGAAAGTTTGCTGTGAGCAAACCTTGCTGCCTGTCGTTGAACCTTCTCCAGATTTGTTATGTCTTCAGTGGATGAAGGGTCCCATGCTGCTGAGGCATATTCTAGGGTTGGACGCACTAGAGAGGTGTATGCTGCACTCTTCAGTTGTTTGGTGCACTCACTGAGATTACGCCTTAGGAAGCCAAGTGTCTTTGATGCTTTTGCCGTTGTCGCGTCTATATGGGTATGCCATGATAAGTCGCTGCTCATATTCACGCCGAGACACTTCCCACTGTCCACTACTTCCAGTGTGTGTCCGTGGAGCTTGTAGTTAGACTGTCTCTTAAAGCGTTTGTTGGTATTGATTCTAATGACCTGGCATTTCTCAGGGTGGAACTTCATCTGCCACATCTTTTCCCACTTTTCTAGTGCCTCTAGGTCTTCTTGCAGTCTCTTTGCATCAGCATCCGGTCTGATAAGTCTATAGGAGACAGTCATCCGCAAAGACGCGGGAGTCAGAGTGGTTGACAGCTTCAGGCAGATCGTTGATGAAGGCCAAGAAGAGTAAAGGGTCCAACACTGTGCCCTGTGGTACACCAGAGATCACATCTGCTTGGGAAGATCTGCACCCATCCAATAGCACGCGCTGTTTTCTATAGGCAAGGAAAGACTCAATCCATTGTAGTGTATGTCCTCTGACTCCGTAGTATCCTAGTTTGTATAGTAATCTACGATGGGGTACTTTGTCAAAGGCTTTGGCAAAGTCCAACAGGATTACATCTACCTGGTCTCTTCCTGACCGAAGATGACTTGCTATGCCTTGGGCGGTCGTAACTAGCTGAGTAACACAGGACCTTCTTTTCCGAAAACCATGTTGCTTAACTGTCAAGATGTTGTTCTGGTCAAAATGCCTCATAACATTACTATGAACTATATGTTCAAGTACTTTGCAGGCCACTGAGGTTAAAGATACAGGTCTGTAATTGGATGGCTGTTGCTTTTGTCCTTTCTTAAAAAGTGGAACAATGAGGGCTTCTCTCCACTCTGATGGCACTTCTCCATTATCCAGGGAAAACTGATAGACTCTACTCAGTATCTGTGCTAGCTCTTCTGATGCGGCCCTAAGGATGAAAGTGGGTATACCATCAGGTCCTGGTGCCTTGTAGGGTTTTAAGTCCTTCAGTAATTTCTTCACACCGTTTGAGTTGATAGATATCTCATGCATTGAATTGAAGGGACTTGGACCTTTGTCAGGAATGTTGTCTGTGTCCTCTTGCGTGTAGACAGATTGGAACTGATCGTTCAGGATCTCAGCTTTGGCAGGGGTATTGCTCTGCAGGAAACCATCTTTATTTAACAGTGGTGCAACACCAGAAGCTTCTTGCCGTCTGCTCTTTATGTAGGAACAGAATCTTTTGGGCTTTCCCTTCAAATCAGCACTGACAACATCTTGCATGTATGATCTGTGGGCCTTTCTTGTAGATCTCTGTACCTCTGCCTGTAGTCTCTTGAAACGTTCCCAGTCTCTGGGCTGACCAGTCTGTTTGGCCTTACGATGAGCTCTTTGCTTCCTCCTCATCAATCTGCGTAAATTCGTGTTAACCCAGGGATGAGTGTGTCGGGTACTGGTAAGCTTTGTAGGGACATGTTTATCGATAGCTGAGGTAATAGTTGTCTTGACAGCTATCCACATGACTTCTATGTCATCAAATAGCGTGGAGAGGAATGATCTGCTTGCTTCTGCCACAGTAGATCTCAGGCCATCTAAGTCTGCTTTTTTCCATAAGAAGATCTTTCTTTGAGTCGGTCTCGCACGGTATGGCTGGTGTGACGTACCAAACAATACAATGTCGCGGTCGCATTGAAGTCCAATCGGTGGGAGTGGTTTGCATCTGGTTTTGAAACCTGGGTGACTTGTAAGGACTAAGTCCAAGGTGTTATCCTGCCTGGTGGGGAAATCTACCATCTGCTCTAAGCCTAGTTCTTGAGCTGTCTAGGAAGGTCTGACTTACCCTATATGGATATGACTTGTTGGTGACTGTGTTCTTGTTCCAGTCAATGTCTGGCAGATTAAAGTCTCCACCTATGATGAACACTGCGTTCTTGTATTTCTTTCTGAGGTATGTGAACTCTTCCTTCACCATGTTCAGGTATTCTTCACTAGTTTTATCCCGTGGTCGATAGAAGGAGCAAAGTAACATCTTCTTGGTCTTGCTGATGTTGACTACTCCTGCATCAGCTCCACCTCCTTACCCTTCTGTATGTTTGTCAGTTCAAGATCATTCTTCACTGCAATAAGTACACCTCCATGAGGATCATTAGGTCTGTCATGTCTATGTACAGTGTATCCCAATTGTGGGTTAAAGAAGTAAGTTGATGGGATGTCTCCGGAAAGCCAGGTTTCTGTCCCCAAGATGATATCTGGGTGTGTGGATTCCACAAGTACATCAATAATCTTGCCCTTCTTCCTCACACTTTGAAAATTAATCACAAGGATTCTCAATGACTTCTTATTATTAGCTTGTGTGGCTGAGGGTTTAGGCGAGGGTGTAGCTCCACAAGTAGACCACCATCCCTACCTAGGAGTTGAGCTTACATCAGATCTTACCTGGAAAACCCACATCAGCAACATAACGAGCAAGGCAAATAGAATACTCAACCTGCTTCGGCGACATCTGTATGGATGCAATCAAGAGGTAAAATCCAGAGCCTTCACATCGCTTGTCCGCCCTCACCTAGAGTACTCATCATCAGTCTGGGACCCCTATTTCAAACAAGATATCTCAGCAATTGAAAAAGTCCAGCGAAAAGGCGCCCGCTTCGTCACTGGCAACTATTCTCACAGAGATAGTGTTACCTCCATGTTAGACACTCTTCATTGGCCACCTCTACAAGACAGAAGGAAAGTCCGAAGATTAACACATCTCTACAAGGCAGTCAACAACCTTTCGCCCGTCGAAATTCCTGATTATGTAATACCTTCCTCTGGCCGCACAAGAAGACACGACCTCGCCTACGTTCAACTGAGAACCAATTATGAACACTACAGAAACAGCTTCCTACCCAAGACTACTAGGGAATGGAACGCGCTCCCCCCGGACCTTGTGCACGCCTTATCTGTAGACGACTTCCAGGCACGTCTACAGACCTACACAGCCTAGACAACACATCCTCATCATGTTTTTAACTGTAAATAAAGATGTTTTAACCATGTTGATGACGTCACTTGCCCGTGATGATTCGGCCCTGGGCAGTATCGAAGTAGAAGTAGAAGTAGAAGTAGAAGAGAACCAAACGAGTGCAGGCTTCTGTCGCTTATACTGGAGAAAAATGCATAGTCATCAGAGTCAGCACAAACATGCGTCTCAGGAGTGAACAATGACCAGGTGGGGTAATTGCGGCCTCAATTATGTTAGTTCTAGTAACATTCGCGTCTTGCAAGATTTACCTCCCTTGGAAATCATTGTCATTTAGGCGAATGTTTACACATATTGCGGAAGTGCGAATGCGGAAATTAAACTATTTTCGTATATTTTCTGTTCCAGCAAATGTTGAATCTATATTCGTAAGGTCTGATAATAGTTTACATCGTTTTTTCTGTTTCTTCAGAATGTAGCAATGTCTTTATACCCTTGTTTCAAGTAAAATTGTAAATTAGTTCGGTCCTTGTCATTAGACGCTTATGTAAATTAAATAGTAGGCCTAATGTTTAATAGAGCATATCAAATCGGTAGTTTATATTTAGCTTCAAACGTGTTTTAGGTAGATAATCTTTTTGTTATTTTTCTGTTGGCTTCCTGAATCACTCCTCTTAGTATATGTGTATAAAGATGCAAGTGCAGAGGATTTGATAGAAAAAGTTATTGATCTGATCAGGAGAGCTGCTACTTTAGATAGATCTATGATTTTTATAAAAAAATACTTGCAGATTGATTTTTTTTTATCATTTAGAAGCTTTAATTAATAACACTTATTTCAACTATACGGAGCTGTTACTATGACATAAAAACAGATACTTAAATTGCCTCTATTAGGGCACCGGGATAGCTCAGTCATTAGCATGGTTTTAGCTCTGACAAACTAGATACCTCTGATGGCAGGTTCAAATCCCACTAGCTAAAAGTATTGATTAATGAAGAAATGTCCAATTGTTCCAGCAGTGATGTGTATCACTTTCCAGATAAAGGTATTTCACTGCTGAACGCTGAAAATTCAATGTACTGCCTTTCCCCCACCATTAGACAGTCAGCATCTTAGAAGTAGAATTGCTTACGTCTATCTCCAGTAACTCTATCTTATTAGTACAAACCTATTGATGTGAGTGTCAGCAAGAGAGCTGCCAGTACACTTTTTCACATGATGTTGCTATGGAGATTCTAACCCACAACTTCCCACCTTAAAAGCAGAGCCTCTACCAACTGAACAATCTAGGTGGTTCTTCTTCACTAGATTATGGCTATAGGGTCCTAGGACAATACCTAGAGTAACTCACAATTCCTACTGGGTGGCAGCATCTGTGACATTGGTTGGTAACAGGTTCCATGCTCTGATGTCAGATGGATTGTGAAGATTATGTTGTTACTGACTGTTATATATGCTGTTTGTGTTACTGTGACAACTGTTTAACTCTTTGCCCCCTGGGAAATCTTTCATACTTTTTGCCTTCTGCTGATTTTTTTCAAAATAACTTTTTTTCTTCTAAAAATTCTTTCAGGAATACCATCTGAGTCTCAAACAGATTGGATCCAGATCAGACCTTACATTTTGTCAGGCCTGATCTGGGTCCAACTGTTTGCAAATGTTATCAGCAAATAACACTAGTAGGTAAAGAGTTTTATTAAAAGAGCCGTTGCTGTCCTCCGGTGAGCTTGTCATTGTGAATGATGTACGATTTCTCACCAAACCCAGCTGAATATCTTAGTGTGTTGTTAGCCTGTCAAGCAGCCTTCTCTCATTTAGTGACTTCCAGTCAAGATCAGAGACCATTTTTGAGAGGGTTTATTGGGGGAGGGGGGGGGGGGAGTTCGTTGTTCGTTGTTGTGTATATACAAATACATGTATAAAGATTGTTAAAATAGTACCAGGAGACTAGCTATAATTAGTAGAGTATAATACATTGAGTTTCCATGGTACAATGTATGAAAAATCTGTCAAAAAGGCTTGGCTGAATACACATAAATAATGAGTCTACCAGGACAAGTTATTTACACATATTCGGCCAAGCCGGAGTGACAGTTTTTTAAATCATGGAAACACAATTGAATTTTCTGTATATTATAATATCATAGGTTTAGATAAACAAAAATTTAAGTGTAAACTTGTAAATATTTTCTTACCCATCAGTTTTATCATATGTTTTGGGTGCTTAAAAGAGCCATCTCATGGAGACAGTTCTTTTGAGCACCCACAACAAATGTTTTGGATGAGAAATAAGAAAATTAATTTTTTGGTACACACTCTTATCTAAAGTCCTGATTATATACTTTTTTCTAGTGTTTCCAAGAAAAAAAGAGAAAGTAAAAGACAAAAACAGGCAACAAAGAAAAAAAAATACACAGACAGGAAATTATATCATCACTAGTGAAATATGCCATTGCTTATTGTGCTCAAGGTACTTGAGCTATTACAAAAAGTAGTTCCAGCAAAAATCTGATGTAAATGTGCTTAGTATACATGCAGTCAAAATGTTCTGAACAATAAGTTTGGTTATCAGATCTTCCATTCTCAAATTATTTTTGGATAGAAACAGTGAAGACCCACATCAGACTGCTCCTGAAGGAGCTGTCTGATCTTGGTCTGCAATGAATTTTTTCAGGTAATTACATATATTAATTGTCAGAGATTATGAAATTCATGAGGGCCCATAGCTGTCATTAGCATTATTTTAATGAAAAAATAATTGCTGAAAGTTGCCAACCTAGCAACCCTTATCTTTTATGTTTAGTTATGTAAGGGGAAACATGAAAAATTTCACCATTAAAGCACCAATCACAACTGATTCAGATGACAAATTTACGACAAAAAAAATTAAAAAAAATAACGTATGATATTTCATGAGAATCATCTGCCAGCAGATGATTCTCATGGAATATCATGCCGTATTTGTTATTTTTAAAAAGCAGCAAAATTTGAAATTGTTGTCTGCTGCAAATTATAGGTGGCACTTTTTGGGTTAAATGTCTGCCTAAACATTAACAATGTACACTTTCCGTGATATTTATGCCTTTTTATTGAAACAGTGATCAGTAACAGACTGAATGGTTACTAAGAGGCAGTATGGCACATGCAGCAGCACCACGATCAGAAAATATCTTGAAGCAGGGATATCTCAAGAAGAGCATTAACTCTCCAGATTTCTTGATCTCAGCTTCAAAGCAATTTGCTATCAACCTTAAACAGGTGAGCTATTGCATACAGTAAAACCTGTGATAAACAGCCACTCTCAAAAAGGAAAAAAATACTTTCAAGACTAAATATGGCTTGATGCAAGTCAAAAGTATTGCAGAATGCTCCAAGGGGAGCATTCTGCAATACTTTCGACCTTCATTAAGCTACCATTTGTCCTTAAGATATTTGTTTTGTCTATTTTTGAGTGGCCGTTTTACACAGGTTTTACTGTATTCACAAATCAATTAACTCACAAATTCATATAAAAATTGAAAATTACAGATCTATAGGAAAAAATGTGCTAGTTGGCTTGTGTTGTCATTTTCAAATGTGTGGCTCAAAAAACTTGACATGCACGTTTTGAACCCATTCTACACCCACTCACTTTTAATGCCAAGAAAAGATGGAAATATGGATTTTGAAGAAGAATTATTTGTGTTTAGATTAATTCCCTTTAAAGCTGCATACTCTGTAACTATGAACATTTTTCGAAAAAAAAATACTTTCTTTTTAAATCATTTGCAAAAGTAGAATAATGTTATGTTGTCACAATAAATTTAATTTCTACAGCTGAAAACTGCATGGAAAAGTGAATTATCTTATAAAAACAGGTGTATTTTCTCTTGTTTGTAATTATTTGCGTCCCTCCAATAATTCTAGACAGTTAATTTTTAACATAAATGCTGTTGTTTTGGCACTAATTATTTGTTAATTATTACGAAAAAGGTAAAATGTATACCTGAATTTTAGTATTTTTAATGTGTTCTTGAAAAATAGAAACATTATTTTTAAAATGAAAATATCAAAAGTTACAGATTATGCAGCTTTAAAATATTTATTATAATACAGTAAAACCTCAAAAATTCGAACTCCGATTTTTCGAAATACTCGCTAATTCGAAATAAATTTCGGACACAACGGATTCACGGAATAGGAACTTTTTGTGAACTACTTAAAAACAGTCTATAAAAAGGTATGTTTTGGGTGCGTAAAAGAAACGTCTCCCTGAGACTTTTCTTTTATGCACACAAAACATGAATTTGATAGGGAAAAAACTGATGATAATTATTTTTGTGGGGTTACATGTTTTCATGTCTACCTCCCTATATTTCGAAATTACAATACTTCAAAATTAAATCTCTAGTCCCTAGGACTTCGGTTTAACGAGATTCTACTGTAATATATTTTTCCCAAATTTTTCCAAACCCAATTTAATGACTAGAACACATTCGATGGCGCGCCATCACAAATCCCCACGCTCTCGAATAAATCTACGGTAAATGTTCTAAAATTACGAACACTAAAAAATAATTATTTTTTCCGTTGTTCATAATTTTAGAAATTACGTTTGTGAAAAAATGCTAGTGTTCGTAATTTTAGAATGTGGGCTTTATCATGAGCAAAAACGGTATATATGCATGTCAAAATGTGGTAGGAACGTGGTGAAAACACAGCCATATGATTCTGTGCCATCTCCTCTTTTTTTCTTTTCTTTAATCTTATTAAAACTGCCGCTAAATTCATGCGGAATGAGTCAGTAAAATGTCCAGGGCGTGCGGTATTCGCCAAGTCGAGAGCCAGGCACGTGCATATTATGTCACTCAATTTAGTTACAAGTCATAAAATTCCACTGATTTAAAATATTCGATAAGCCGGGTCTCCTATGTTCACTCGTCTCGGACTACCGATGAATCACTACACTATTTCGTTCTTCCAAGCTTTCGCTCGCTCTGCCGACTTCCAGCTAATATTGTACCTCGGACCCAGTAATTTTGGGTCCGAGATTGTACTCAAGAATTGATACCGCTAGACATATAGTACGATCAGATTTTTTTGCAAAGATCGACACAAAACTTTGAAATACGTAGACGAGTTTCCAGAGTAAAAAAAAAAAAAAAACTGACGAAATTCAAAAAGAACACACACATCTCTCCCTCTCTCTCTCTCTCTACTTGTCGATCCGTCGATGCAATGTTTACTTTGACATGCCTGCACCAGTCTCTCTCTCTCTCTATTTGCAAACACGGTTTGGATCCAGATCAGACCCAAAGGGTATTCAGGATAGAATGTTTCGTCAATTTAAAATGGTGTGCATGTGATAAAGTACACAAAGCGTTAATACTGTGGAATGTCCGACTTTGCCGTACAAAAGCTGATGCGCACGATATGTTTGGGTTTTGGGTCCTCATCGGAAGATTGGTTGACTGACCCAAACATTGTGTTTCGATATTCTAAGAAACCAAGCCAAAACAAAAGATTCGTGTGCAAACACCGTGCAGTCTCTCTCTCTCTCTCTCTCTCTCTCTCTCTCTACTTTTACGACCTGCTATCAAAGTTTGCAAACGAAGATCGTCCGACGTGCCTGATCAGGGACAAACAAGCATATCAAGAGTTATAATCTAGTCCGACTTTGCGTCCGATGATCACGGAACATTTCAGACAAGTAGCTTCTTTCAGATGCATGCCATGGGCGGATCCAGAGGGGTGACAGGGGGTCCGCCCCCTCCCCTGAAACATCACAGAAATATAGGGTTTCCTTGCAATATTGATCCGGATCCCCTAAAAATCAAAACGCTACCAAGCCAGCATTCAATGGTGGGCCATTGACACGCCAGCAAAACGCCATTTTAAAGGCGTTTCGCTGATGGGCTGATGGTGGTCCATTTTTAGTGGCATTTCGGTCCTCTCTCACTACCTCCTCTGACAAAATGTTCTGGATCCGCGCATGCATGCAGTGCGTGTGAACCGGCTTGATTGAAATTAAACTGTCGACGGACATAATTTCATGATATTTTAGTACTTACAACGTGCGACAAAGGCTCAGACGAGCCTGCGCAAGTCTGCATTCTCAAATCAAGCATTGATGGCTCTGGTATGTCAAGCATCACGCTTTTATGTTGAATGGATTAATTGTGTGTCTCACGACTCAAACCACAACTTGGAAAATGGCCCTTTTGTATATAAGTTTGTATAGCAAACTAACTTAGCAAATTTATTCAGTTGTTTAACGCTGTGGTTTGCACGGCTTTTTTTTTTTTTTTTTTTAAGTAGTAACATCTACTGTTACTTTCAAATGTTCAATTTTGACGACCAGGCAGCGTATGACCCAAGTCCTTCATGGTGAACATTAGCTTAGATGGGCGTTTTCTCGCGGTAAATGTAACTCCTAATCCTTGCCCGAGGCATGTCTGTTTAATGTCTGTGACCATGTTAATGACCATTGCTGAAGAATTCCGATGGATCGAATGCTACATATAGGTAAACATTTTAAAAAAATATTTGAGCCTGCACTGTTTTCCGTCGATAAATAACATACATTGACTTTTTTGTCACGTTCAAGGAGAAAAGTCCGTGCTTTTAATGCGCTCTTGCCTTTGATCTTATCTGAAAGCATGTATCGCACAATTAGCAGACAAAAAAGTATAGTCTTGCGCTCGGCATGCGAAAAAGAACGTCACATGCCAGATTACCCATTTAAGTAAAATGGAACCTTCCAAATGTCGCTGTACGGTATAAGTAAACCGAGCATAAACGGACATCGATTTTCCGCCGAAAATAACTTGTGTTCGTAATTTTAGAAAATCACTTTTCCAAAAAAGGCCAGTGTTCGATTTTTTAGGATGTTTTGAAAAATATTTTCGGCGATAATTTTAGGTGTTCGTAATTTTAGAGTGTTTGAAATTTTAGAACATTTACCGTAATGGTAATTGACCCTTTGACCCCATCCCAAGGTCACCAGTTTGATCGTAGGTTAAAATTTTTCAGTGTATCCTGGTCTACTGCTCATCCCCTTTAATTTGATATGCCACATGACAATGTTCAGAAAATTAAATTTTTGACCCCTCCCCAAGGCCCCAGGGGCTGGGGACCCAAAAATTTGTGCCTGTGCATGTGCAATTCATGTCAGTAACTAACACATCAAATCTGGTTGAATTTCGGAAAAAAAAATAATTTTTAGGTCCCCAAACCCCACGGTACCCCCAAGTCCCACCCCTGGGCATGACCCAGGCACCCCAATAAAAATCCTGTCTGATATGTTATATATATTTCATTTGTTAGAAGACACACAAAGTTTGGTTTAAAAATCTTTGAAATTGACTTTGTAACTCAGATTTAATGATATTTGACCTTTTGGCCCCTCCCCAGGGCCCCAGGGAGCGGGGAGCCAAAAAATGGTGCTGTTACATATGCCATTCATGTAAGTAATTCACACACCAAATCTGGTTGAATTTCGGGAAAAAAAAATTTTGACCCCGCAACCCCCAACGGTACCCCCAAGTCTGACCCCTGGGGAATGACCCAGACAGCCAAATCAAAATCCCGTCTGATATGTTTTATATCTTTCATTTGTGAGAAGACACACAAAGTTTGGTTTAAAAATCTTTGAAATTGACTTAGTAATTGAAATTTAATGATTTTTAATGATATTTGACCTTTTGGCCCCTCCCCAGGGGGCGGGGCCAAAAAAAAAAGTGCCGTTGCACGCCACATTCATGTGAGTAACTCACACACCAAATTTGGTTGGAATTCGTCCAATGGTTTAGGAGGAGATAGCGTGACTGACGGACGGACGGAGGCGATTGCAATATCCCCGACGCTTTTTTAAAAAAGCGTGGGGATAATGGTAACAAATGTCTATCTACATGTTAATATAAAAAGAAATGGAATTTGTATTTCCATTCATGCATATTGGGGTTAATTTTGCTAATATTGAGGTTTACGTCCCAGTCAACAGCTTTGGTCATGTTGAGACAGTAGTTCAGCTAGCCACACCTTTTCCTGGGCAAGCTTGACTAAGGGGCTTACCAGTACTTCATGCACAAACTTTCGCTTGAAACTGATAACAACCATTCTTAAATCAGCAGAAGGAGGGGAATGACCGTAGAAATTATTTTATGGTCAATCCTTATAAAAGAGTGAGGCAAGGCAGAGATCAAACTCGCGACCCCTGGATCTGCAGTGGGCCTCCCTATACCTGTATACACCATCTGCACTACAGGGCCAGCTCTTTATACATATTGAATATGAGGATTGCTAAGAAAGCCTTGAACATCTGCTAATAGTTAAGTTTTCATTGTCATGTTTGCTGAAGGTCTTTGCCAGGTGTTTGCTTTACCTTTTTACCTACTGGTGGTGTCTGCTGATAACCTTTGCAAACAGTTTGGACCCAGATCAGGTCCAACAAAATGTCTGTTCTTGATCCAAACTATTTGACTATTTAACACTGGTGGTATTCCTGAAATCAATTTTCATAGAAGTTGATTTTGCAAAAGAATTCAGCAGAGAACAAAAAAGCATGAAAAAATACCCAGTATGCAACTTTTAAAGTAAATGAAGACCTCTTCGCATTTCATGGGTATATGTTGGAAATGATGATGGCTACACAAATTAGATGTGTTCAAAATTCATAAGTCTGGCCTTAAGTTGAAAAAAATGAGTAACATGTTTCTTTTTTTTTCAGAAATTTGAACCAAGCAGATGGTATGTGTTTGGAACAAGGAATGGCCAGCCTTATCTTGAATATTTTGACAGAGAAGAGCGTGTGTTTACAGGACATCCTACTGACACGATTGACTTGTCGTCATTTCGTAATTTGTCCTACACAATGGGTCGAACCAATAACAAACATGCCTTCTGTATATTCTTAGGGAATAGAGTGGTAGAGTTAATGGCTCCTAACAGGTAAAACACTGATACATGTACATTGTTTACTTTGACTCTTTGCATGCTGGGTAATTATACCCGCTCTTTTGTTAGAAAAATAGGGTATATTGATTCTGTACCGAAGTCGGTCCGTCTGTCCGTCCGTTCATCTGTTCTTCAGTCTGTCACGTTTGTCGTAATTGTATCTTCTCCTAAACAGTCGGATATAACAACTTCAAACTTTGCAAGTGTATAGGTCACATGATGTAGAGGGTACTGGGCCATGTTTCAAGGTCAAGATCAAAGAATGTCTTTTATTGTAAAATTAAAGTAAATACATATCCTCCTAAACCGTTGGACATAGCAACCTCAAACTTTGCAGGTGCATAGATGACATGATGTAGAAGGTAATGGGTGATGTTTTGTGTGACCTTGACCTGAAAGTCAAGGTTAAAGGTCAAATAATGTTTTTTCTTGTAAACATATCTCCTAAACCGTTAGACATAGCAACTTCAAACTTTGCAGGTGCATAGCTCACATGATGTATAGGGTACTGGGCACCATTTCATATGACACAAGGTCAAAGGTCAAACAATGTATTTTCTTGTAAATGCATCTCCTCTTAAACTGTTAGACGTAACAACTTCAAACTTTGCAGGTGTATAGGTCATTTGAATTGATGTAGAGGATACTGGGCAAAAAGTTAAAAAAGCGGGTATTTGCGACACCATCGACTGCTGCTCTAGTTTTTCATGCTTTTTTGTCGTCTGCTGACTTTTTTCAAAAACTTTTTTTTTTCTAAAAATTATTTCAGGAATGCTATCAGAGTGTCAGATGGTTTGGATCCAGAGCAGAGCAAAATGTGGGTGGGTCCTATTCAGTGCTCAAGTTTAGCTAGTGGGGGACTTTGGTGAAATAGTCTCCCTATTTTCTGATTGAGGGTAGAAGTTTTAATGTATAGAACATACATTGTATGGGAGAATTTAAAATTTAGATCAAAATTTCTCCCAAGAGTGGTCAAACTTGTTCCAATTTTAGAACTGTGTATAACATGCTAAAAAATGGAAGTATGCAGGTAAATTTTATTTTGAAAGTATATTTAACTCTCTACATCATGTGACCTATGCACCAGCAAAGTTTGAAGTTGCTACATACAACTTTTAGGAGGTGATGCATTTACAAGAAAATACACTATTTGACCTTGAGGTGAAGGTCACAGAAAATGTTGCCCAGTACCCTCTACATATTGTGGCCCATGCACCTGCAAAATTTTAAGTTGCTCCATCCAATGGTTTAGTAGGAGATAAGCTGCATTTACAAGAAAATACATTAATATACCTTGACATCAAGGGCACATGAAATGTTGCTCAGTACCCTTTACATTATGTGACTTATGCACCTGCAAAGTTTGAAGTTGCTAAGTTTGATGGTTAAGGAGGAGATGCATTTACAAGAAAATACATTTTTTGACTTTGACATCACAGAAAATGTTGCTCATTACCCCCTATGTCAAGTGACCTGTGCAACTGCAAAGTTTGAAGTTGCAACATCCAATGGTTAAGGAGGAGATGCATTTATGTTTGACCCTTGACCTTGGGGTCAAGGTCACACAAAATGTTGCTCAGTATTACATCATGTGGCCTATGCATGCGCAAATTTTGAAGCTGGTTTGGTTTAGGAGATGCATTTACAAGAAAATACATTATTTGACCTTTGACCTTGAGGTCAAGGTAGGTCACATAATATGTTGCTGAGTATCCTCTACATCCTCATCGCCATGTGACCTATTCACCTGCAAAGTTTGAAGTTGCCTCATCGTACGGTTGAGGAGGAGATGCATTTACAAGAAGTGTGACGTACATCAGGCCTTCAGATAAGAGTGTGTATTGGAAATTTTTTTTCTTTATTTCTCATCCAAAACATATGTTGTAGGTACTCAAAAGGACCGTCTCAATGAGACGATTCTTCTGAGCACCAAAAACACATGTTAAAATTAATGGGTAAGATTATCATTAAAATTTTACGCAAATAAAATTTCCTTATCTGGATCTATGGTACGTATACACAGACAACATACCGACTTTGGTTCAAAATTAATGTATCCCCTTTTCTTAAGAAAAAAGCGGGTATAATAAAGTTAACTACACAATGTATGAAAGCAATTTATAAATTGCTTGTTTTATTTCAGTCATTTTATTTAAACAGGAGATCAGTAGACCCTGGGTTCCTTAAGGTGCATGTAATATAATGTAAAGCCTTGTAGATCCATCTCGTCTGGAACTATACTCTTTACGACAAACAATAGTTTTTACTTCCTTGTTTTGAGATTGATCAAGTACTTCAATCCTTGCCTAATATTTGTTATTTAAGTATTATACATTTGTATTTCCATAGGTCCAGATAAACAATTTGGGGGGGGGGGGTCGTAAAATTGTGAATATTTTCTTACTCATCAGTTTAAGCATATGTTTTGGGTGCTCAAAAGATTCCTCTTATTGAGACGGTTCTTTTGAGTACAGACAACATATGTTTTGGTTTAGAAATAAGAAAATTAATTTTTGATTACGCACTCACCCAAAACATATGTTGTGGGTACTCAAAAGAACCGTCTCAATGAGACGGTTCTTTTGAGCACCCAAAATATATGTTTAAGTTGATAGGTAAGAAAAAAATACAATTTTACGCTCTAAATCTTTGCTTAACTGGGCCTATGATTGTTATTGTGTACTAACCCTTTCACGCTAGTCATGACTTTGATATAATCTCTCATCTGCTTATGTTCCTAGGTAGCCTATACTGCAAACAACATGGACCCTGATCAGAGTGCTACCTTTTTAGTTTTTGCTTCCATGAAAAAATCTTGTCTGAAGTGCACTTGAATGTATGCAGCAGATGTAAAAAGCAGGTGACATTTTCAGGACAAAAAGTAATTGTGAGATAAGGGTTAACTGAAACAGGAGTTAAGCATTTTATTTCAGCTTGTCAAACTCTACTTTCCGGAACACTTAGAAAATATATAAATGTCATTCCTGTACTAGCCAAACATTGATCTAGGTGTTTGTTGTACACTGTACCATTTAAAATTTAAAAATGCTTGAATATAAAATTTCAAAGAGTATTTTTCACCCCTCATTCAAATTTCCACAAACTCTTATCTATGGCTCTGCCCCATTGTATAAAGAGGATCTTACATGAGTGCTCATGTTTTATTGTATTTATCAAACAAGTTGGGGAAAAGAGATAAAATGCGAGGCTTGCTGAGCTGTTTATCGCATTTTCACAACAATTTTAATAAATCCAATATTATAGGAGCACAAATGTTAGATTCTACTTATCACAGGACATTAAAATTACTTAAAAATTGCTTTTTTTTGGCGTGAAAATGGCAAGATTTTGCCTTCTTTAACACAACATTATAATGGACGTCAGTATACTACGTTACTAAATCTGTAGTTACTAGTGGTTTATCTGAATAGCTCTTTGAAACTGTCAGATATTATACGTGATCTCTCCTGTCAACAATCGTATTGTAACTAATTATCATTATACAAACTTATCATCATCATTCTTTTTATTTTATCTTACAAATTTTTACTTTTTCCATCCACATCATGTTTAGTTTAATACTGTCTGACGCTAATGACCCACAAGGGTTGATGCGTCGTTAAGCACCAAACAAACAAACAAAAAAAATAGTGGTTTATGGATTTTATTGCATAGCTTTACATCACTCCCAGACGCAACATTGTGTGAAGTACTTTTTTGAGACTTTTGTTTGAAAAAAATCATAAAAGAGTTAGTCATGTTTTTTGGCTCTATTTTGATAGCATTTGTTGTATCTTATTCAGGCCACAAATGTTGGACTGGTGCCGGTGTCTGGAAAGAAATCTAAGACAGCTTGGATTTAAGGTAAACTTATATAAGAAATTAATACAAAATTATAGGCCTAAGTAAACTGTGAAAGTTCAAAACAGAATGCTTCTTATTAATCCTAGCTTAGTACTGGTTCAACCCAGGAAGACCCATCCCTGCATAACTGAATGATTGTTGATGGGACGTAAGAATCTAATCAAACAAAACAAAAGAAGGCTTCTAAGGTAGTGGAACAGTTGGATCAGTGTCCAGGTACCCAGATAAGGGTGCGTAAAGGAAATTGTTTTTCTAATTTCTCAACCAAAACATATGTTGTGGGTACTCAAAAGAACCGTCTCAGTGAGACGGTTCTTTTGAGCACCCAAAACACATGTTTAAACTGATGGATAAGAAAATAGTCGCTATTTTACGCTGAAAATATTTGCTTAACTGGCCCTATGAGTGTATATATTGTTTGTCATTACATCAGGTTTTGCACACTCATCACTTCCATCAGGTTGCAGCGCATGCGTTTAAACGCTGGTTGCCATGCCATCACTAACTTCCTACTCACCTCATTAGGGAGTAAAAATGAATACAGTAAAACCTGTGTAAAACGGCCACTCTCAAAAAGACAACAAATTGGTTTTCAAGACCAATTATTGCTTAATGCAGGTCACATGAGTGAAAGTTTTCAGGATTAATCCTGAATTCAGGATTTTGAGGCTGACTTTCCCTCAAAATGCTGAATTTAGGAGATTATAATAGCTTCTTTGGTTAGTTTTCAGATTATTTAACCACAATTAATCATTTTAACTTGAAATTTTTGCAGGCATCCTGCAAGTTTGAAAATTTAGATTTCTAAAGTTCAGGATTTTGGAACTTTCACCCATGAGGTCAAAAGTATTGCAGAAGGCTCCCCTTGGAGCATTCTGCAATACTTTTGACCTTCATTAAGCTACCATTTGTCATTAAGCTCTTTAATTTGTCTGTTTTTGAGTTACCGCTTTACACAGGTTTTACTTCAAATTCAAGAAGTACATTTATTGTGAAAAGTAAAAGCATCAAAGCACATTTTGGGATAAGTGTTTTAAACAGAAATTACTTGACTTAAACATGCATCTGAGTTTTACAATTCTAAGTTAGCTTGACTCCAGTCCACTGTGTATGATCTTTATTGCTTTTAGAATCAAACCCAGAGAGAAGACCATCTCTACTCAGATTTTCCTGTGAAAGATTATAAGCCAACGAGGAGTGGATCTCTTGCTGATGACGAACCTCCAGTGATGCAGACAGGTGCTGCAGGATCTCAGGTTAGATTTGTTATATACATGCAGGCCTCCGGATAAAAATACTTAATTGAAAGTTATCTTACATATTCTCAACCAAAATATATGTTGTGGCTACTCAAAAGAACCGCCTCAATGAGACAGTTCTTAGAAGCCACAAAGCATATGTTTAAGCAGAATCATAAAAATGTTAAGCTCAAAAATTTTGCTTCATCTGGATCTTTGACATGAAGTTTCATCTGGGAGTGATATAACACCATTTATTTAAATTGATAATACAATAGTGTTTAACATAGTTTCTTATTACATGTGCATGTGTAATAATTTTATGTAATGAGGGTCATAACAATGTCACCTATATATGGCAAATCTTGACAGTTTCAAACTAAAAATTTGATTTTAAAGAAATTTTATGGTCACGAAAAATAGAATCTTAACATTTATACTTCTGTACCATTGATTTTAACTTTTTAGGGGTCACAGGTTAGCATTTTCAATTATGATGTATTTCCCTGAAGATTGTTTTAGGTTGACAAACAGTGTAGAACCTGATGAAATGCCACACAATGCGGCATTTTATCTGGGTCTTCACTGTTTGTCTAGGTACTCATTTAGGGGTTTCCAGTATACAAAGGGTTAAGTTATAACCGGATCTTGTCAAAATTGTCAAATGATTATGGTAGCTGAATATGGAATTTATAAAGAGCAAACAGTGGAGTCCTGATCAGATGGTACATTGTGGGCATCTCATCAGGGATTGAACTTTAAAGTTTTGAAAGTCCTGGCCCTGTGGTTATAAAGCTTTTCTCAAACTGAGTTGAGTATGGAATCTCAACTACTTATAAAGATTGAAATGGTGAAAAATAGACTTCTAGCTTTCAAACTCTCAGATGTTGTATTTATCATGCTTATAAATGTTAAAATGTCAACAATTGTTGGCATTTTAACATTTATGAGCATGACAAATTTTATGCTCAGTTGAGTTTAGCATGAAGAAAAAGCTTTTTAACCTTCTTGCTTTCAAACTCTCAGATGTTGTATGTATCATGCTTATAAATCTTAAAATGCCAACAATTGTTGGCATTTTAACATTTATGAGCATGATAAATTTCATGCTCAGTTGAGTTGAGCATGAAAAAGTTTTATAACCTCAGGCCTGTTTTGTTTGAGAAATGGCTTGTCTCTTTTTAGGTGGCCGAAAACCCTTATGAAGATGTGGTGAACGCCTTAACTTGTGCTAAAACAATAGATGATGACGAGGACATTCCTAGTGTTCCACCTCGACCCCCAAAAGCTCACCATAGCCAAGATGAGGAGGAGGTATTTGCTTCATTAGAATCAGTCACACGAACTTCCAACCCCAGTGATGGGGTTTATTATATGTTTGATTATTCAGATGACAGAAGAGTTATGGAGGCTTTTGTTAGTGCCTCTGAGTCTGATGTAGACAACTCAGACCTAGCAGATTATGATGATGTAAATGCTGTTTTGCCAGATAAAAGTGCTAATAAGAAATCACAGTGCCATTCTGATGAAGATGATAATGATGATGGCGAAAGGTGTTTAAGTTTACCCATAATGCCATGCTTGCCAGCTAAACCTCCAGAATCTGACACTTCAGAAGATTCAGACTTTGTGTCAACTTCATTCTGGTTAAGAAACAGAAAGGAAGGTCGTGATTTGATTTCATTTGATGATGATGATAAAAGTGGAACTGTCAAGTTGGCACAGAATCGAGATCTGCCCCCTGTTCCACTAAGATCAGATTTAACAACAGCACCACCTCTGCCAACAAAAACAGATTCTTCAAACCTGTTCAGATCAAGACAGTGTACATCTATGTATGTAAAGCCTAAAAGTACCACAACTAATAAAGTTCCTCCAGGTGTTTCAGTTAGTCCTAAAGCACTCAGAATCTCGAACGGCAGTAGAGTTAAACTCAATACTGATCCACCACCATTACCTAAAAGACCAGATGATGTGAGAAAAGAATTTGAGAAACAAAAACATGTCTTGGTACTGGATACTGAGGAAACACCTGAAAAAACAAAAGTAAGTTTAGGAAAACGTTTTGATTCAATACATGTTTGTTTGGATCCACTAGAGACTGCAGACATTGATGGTGATTATGAAAGCCTAAAAGTAACAAAACGTGAACCAAATAATAATATACATTTTGAAGAATCTAACGCAGTAGAAAATTCTATATATGGTGAGGTGTGGAGTTCAGGATCTACAGATAAGTCAAAGCTAAACAAACTATCATGTACACAGTGTAAAATGCCAGAAAATGGGCAGTCTAATGATCCGACCTCTGTTAAACTATCAAGTTCTTTACATCCTGGCAGGGAACCAGAAAGCTGTGAAGCTAACAGGAATAGTTCAGAAGGAGGTAGCAATTGTAGTTCATCAGATCATGAAAACTTCTACACTGACTTTCCAACATTGCCTATTAGTCAAAAATGTATGCCAAATGAATCTAACACAAAACTGAAAAAATCCGCTCAAAGTGCTATGCCTAAATGTGATACCTCTCCTGTTTTACCAAAGAGAAAAAATGTTCCATTGTCTAACTGTTCAACGGATCTTAAACAAGTGCACTCTCATGGCGACAGTAGTAATTCTTCCATGTTATCTCAAAGTGAACACAATTCAAAATTTGGTGCAGTCAGTGATCTTCCTGTAGCTCCTCCAAGAAGAAATAGAAAAACAGTTGCGGCTCATGGACCAGCATTGGAAAAGCAGATGAATGCAAGTAGGAAATTAGAAAACAAGTCGGGTTTACACTCGCCTCCGTTACCAAAGAAACCACATGGTATCTCACAAAGAAAGATGAGTGAAGATATGATTGATATACCATTGGCCTTACCACCTAGGAAGAGTATGATCAAGTCTCAATCTGTGGATGAAAGCAGCCCAAGAAATGTTGGTAAGTTCTCCAGGCTTCCTGGTAAAATTATTTTCATTATTCCTCAACCAAAACATATGTTGTGGATGCTCAAAAGAACCGTCTCAATGAGACGGTTCTTTTGAGCACCCAAAACACATGTTTAAACTGATGGGTAAGAAAATAATTGCAATTTTACACTCCACCTTTATGATTGATATACCATTGGCTATGCCACTCAGGAAGAGTATGATTAAGTCTCAGTCTGTGGATGAAAGTAGTCCAAGAAATGCTGGTAAGTCCTCCAGGCTTTCAATTGAAAATTATTTTCCTTATTCCTCAACCAAAACATATATTGTGGGTGCTCAAAAGAACTGTCTCAATGAGACGGTTCTTTTGAGCACCCAAAACACATGTTTAAACTGGTGGGTAAGAAAATAATTGCAATTTTACACTCCACCTTTATGATTGATATACCATTGGCTATGCCACTCAGGAAGAGTATGATTAAGTCTCAGTCTGTGGATGAAAGCAGTCCAAGAAATGTTGGTAAGTTCTCCAGGCTTCCAATTGAAAAGTGTTTTCCTTATTCCTCAACCAAAATATATGTTGTGGGTGTTCAAAAGAACCGTCTCAATGAGACGGTTCTTTTGAGCACCCAAAACACATGTTTAAACTGATGGGTTAGAAAATAATTGCAATTTTACACTCCACCTTTATGATTGATATACTATTGGCCTTGCCACCCAGGAAGAGTATGATTAAGTCTCAGTCTGTGGATGAAAGCAGTCCAAGAAATGTTGGTAAGGCTGTTCTCTGACTCAAGTCTCTAGATAAGGGTGGGGGAAAATGAGTATTTGAACCAGTACATAATGATGATATTGTTGTACCTAGTGCAAAATTAATGTGAACAACTAAGACTCAGATGTGCCTGAACATCTGCACAGTCTCGCCAGAGGCTTCCCCACTCGCATGTACAAAAAAAGGCACACATAAAGGCTCAAGTAAACATTTAAGCCTCTAGCCCTATTTTTATACCCCCGGTACGAAGTATATAGGGGGTATATAGTTTTTGCCTTTTCTGTAATTATGTTTGTTTGTTTGTTTGTCTGTTTGTTTGTTTGTCTGTAAACTTTTTTTTTCGTCAAAGATTTCTCAGCAACTACTTGGGTTAGGATTCTGAAATTTGGTACAAGGCTTGATAGTGATGAGTTGTATTGTGTAACAAAAGAACAGCCACATATTGCTTATCAGTCCCTTTATTTGTTCATTTTTCTTTCTCTCCAGTGGAAAAATTTTTCGTCAAAGATTTCTCAGCAACTACTTGGGTTAGGATTTTGCCTCTAGCCCTATTTTTATACCCCCGGTACGAAGTATATAGGGGGTATATAGTTTTTGCCTTTTCTGTAATTATGTTTGTTTGTCTGTTTGTTTGTTTGTCTGTAAACTTTTTTTTTCGTCAAAGATTTCTCAGCAACTACTTGGGTTAGGATTCTGAAATTTGGTACAAGGCTTGATAGTGATGAGTTGTATTGTGTAACAAAAGAACAGCCACATATTGCTTATCAGTCCCTTTATTTGTTCATTTTTCTTTCTCTCCAATGGAAAAATTTTTCGTCAAAGATTTCTCAGCAACTACTTAGGTTAGGATTCTGAAATTTGGTACAAAGCTTGATAGTGATGAGTTGTATTGTGTAACAAAAGAACAGCCACATATTGCTTATCAGTCCCTTTATTTATTTATTTTTCTTTCTCTCCAATGGAAATTTCTGTCACAGATTTCTCAGCTCCTATTGGAGCCATTGTTTTCAAATTTTGTGTACACCTTCAGGAAGGCAAAGTGTACTGTGTAAATGGAAATTAAGATGCTAATCCTCATTTTGCCTTCTTTTTTCAAATTTTCATTTTTTCCTTCTTTCTCTCTTATATAATACATATAGACATTTTTTCTGTCAAAGATTTCTCAGCAACTACTTAAGTTAGGATTCTGAAATTTGGTACAAAGCTTGATAGTGATTAATTGTATTGTGTAACAAAAGAACAGCCACATATTGCTTATCAGTCCCTTTGTTTATTCATTTTTCTTTCTCTCCAATGAAAATTTCTGTCGCAGATCTCTCGGCTCCTATTGGAGCCAGTGTTTTCAAATTTAGTGTACACCTTCAGGTAGGCTAAGTGTATTGTGTAAATGAAAATAAAGATGCTAAAGCTCATTTTGGCTTCTTTTTCAATTCTTCCTTCTGTCACTCCTATATAACACATATGGACGTTTTTGTCAGAGTTTTCTCAGCAACTACTTGATTTAGGATTATGAAATTATTTGTGTACTTTCAGGTAGGAGAAGTGTATTCTTTGACAATTTTGTCGTTTCTCTGAAAGTGTTACAACCTCTGATGGCTACCGCCGGGGGTATGTGAGCTTCGCTCACTTCTTGCTATATTTTGGCTATGCATACATATTTAAAGAATAACTAAGCATATCAATAAAGTACCAAGCCTTTGGTCAGCATCAGTTTGCTTTAGGGATTAAATCGTATCACAATAATTTATAGCTTTAGTGTGAGAATTTGAGGTCAGTTCCTCTGTCTTTTCAACTAAAATAAGTGTATTATGAGTAGCAGCAACTATTTAATAAACAAGAATCCTCACAAATTTCAACACGAAAACTGAGTTCTACCAACTTAAAATAAAACCGAACAATCGAATGGTGCCGACGCAAATGAGTCGTGAAATTTGTGGTACCCCCGCTACATTTGAGAAGTACACAACATATTTTGCACCTGGCTGTATTTTCTTCCATCTTGTTGTCCCCTGGCCTTTTTTATATTTTTAAAGTCCTAAATGCTGCCATATGGCAGCTTTTTCCTTTTGTGTTGTTAACAATGATAAATTCATCGGGGGCCGCCTTATTGTATTTTGTAACTAGGCGACCACTATAATTCATAAAAAATAAGTTTTCCCCGTAGATAACATTGTATTATTATTGAATTACTTATTTGGATTTAATCATGCTGTATTTTTTAGTATCCAAATAAATATTCAGACCAAAATATACGTTTTTGATCAAATGCATGCAACATTTCACATATAGCGATACGTATCTTGATGAAACCACACCATGATTAATCAGTATATCGATAATACTGTGCACCCCTAGTTTGTTTCCACAATAAGTTTATTAAGTGCCGGTTCAGATAAAATTCATGCAATTTCAAAATTTCTTTCCACATGGTGGTCAACAGAGTTTAGTAAAACTTACACAGTAGGTAGGTTAATGGACCTGCTATTCAGTCCTAATTTATTTTTTCTGAAATCATTTGCGTTACTTAGAAAATCGGGTCTATATTTTTTGACCATTATTTTGACATTTAGCTTGAAGTCTACGGGAAAATGATGGCGAAAATCAGCGACATTTTTCGTAACTTGTGTAGACGAGGACGGCAATGTAACATGCACGGACATGAAGCTGAATTATTAAACTACGTTGTCAAGAAATAAAATGCTTTGCAAAATGGGTATGTGTCCAATTATTTAGCGTTTTCTGACCCTGGGTATCGGGGTGATTTTGGTACACGGCTTCGCCGTTTCTTTACGTACACTGGATAGGAACCAGTCTGTTTTCACTGTAGCTATGAGAAACGTAATCACGTGATGTGTCATGTGGCACAAAACAACGGTGGCGAATTTCGCGGCTAACGGATTGTTGAATGTTGCTGTATTTTTCTAGCAGTTGCGGCATTTAATCCCAGTTTCCAAATGAAACAGAGCATTTAAGAGTCGGATAGCATGATTTGGACACAACAAGATATATGCATCGAATAGCGATTGCCAGTTCTGAGAGTAACATTTTGCCGAAGAGAGCGAAAAACAAGTTGAGCTTTTGAAAAGCTTTCAGCAAATATTGGCAGAAGAGAACGCTTTATACGAAAATACGGAAAGACAGTACATTGAGGCGATTGGCACAACCCAGCATCTAGTGCCTTTCACAGATATGCAACGACGGCAAAGGCATAGGTACGTAAGTAGACTGTTTGAGTTTGAAATAAAATGCTGTTTAGACTAAACTTTAGGAATATACCGGAGAGTTTTTACTATGAAGTTATACCGAAGAGCCCAATTACCAGAGTGATACTTCGGCCAAATGGCTGCTAACAACAATAGGAAAGCCTAAAATTTATTTTATAAACTCAGCTTTTAGAAGTCTTTATTCTGTTCATTATCAAGTTGATGCATTGATGGACAAAAACATGCCGTAAACCCCAATACTGTGGGGACACTATTTGGACAGCCAGCTGATAAAACAATGGTAGCACCCCCTAGTCTGTTATTACATTGCACTGCCATGTTTGCCTAGGTATATCAAACCCCCGACATTTCCCACACACAGGGACAATGGATAAGTTAAAAACACAGCACATTCATTTGCCTGGCTATCCCCCCCCCTCCCTGCTCAGCAGCTGGGGGCTATGTTTACAAATGACTGGTGCATAATATATTCATTCCAACATCCTTGAAAAAATAGAATGCTGATTAGTTTTTATGTCAACCTGGTGCTATACACAGTTGGATATATAATCACAGTATCTGTCATCTGCTCAATCAGGACGGGCCCTGGACGAAAATAAAAGGCAGTGAGTATCCGGCCGCCATTGGCCTGGTGCTGAAGCAAAGCAGGTATTATTATTTTTCTTAAATTTACAAACAAAATCTATCCATATAGCAGTGCAAGAAAGATTTCTTTAGGATAAGGGAAATCTATTCAAACTTGCCTGTTCTCTGTCTTACCCAACACTTTTACAGGCCCTCAAATAAAAAAAATCTGTAAATGCTCTGGCTAGGGGAACCTATGCCAAATCTTTTTCAAAAATCAAGAGACTGCCAACCCCTCCCCTGAAAGAAGTAGAGAGGGGATAAACTAAGGCCTTGTGGCACTTTTTTTTATATAATTCACTTGTCATCTATTTTCATCCAGGGCCAAAAAAATGGCACCCTTATCATAGACTGCTAATGGAGTAAACTGGTCAGGGTTTACAATGTTTGCAAACTCTAAACATTGGATGCTTGACAAATCACTAAAACATTTATTTTTTAAATGAAATATTGCTTAAGGAAAGGTAAATAACATACAAAACTGTAATGACCCATTTCTTTTTGGGGCAGTCTGATCTGGGTTGAAAATGTTTGCTTGTACTGGACTGTTTGCAAACAATAGATCAACCCTACAGGCTCAGTGCTGGTTAATGCTAAAGAACAGGGCTGGCACATTATTTTGTTACAGATATGCCTTAGCTATAAGCTCCATGATGCATTACCATCTTCAAGATCTTATTAAGTCTGAACATTTGCAAATAATTAACCTTTTTGCATATTTCACTATCAAAGAAATTTCTATATCACTTTGAAGTGGACAATCATAGATTGACACTTCTATTTCAAGGTATGATGCCTCATAATAGTCATATCCCTATGGATGAAATGAGACCTCCCATCCTGTTATATAGAAATTACATAATAACTTTTGTTTTATTTTGTCCACATTTTCATGCACATGTTTATTTTCATGCTCATTCTGTTTTTCAGCTTTGCAGAAACTGGTGGAATTTGGGATGGAGGTAATGTCCTGGACCTCCATTTGAGATCCAGTGCATTACATCTATCGTAATATCACACTTGTTCATGCATTCAACATTTATGCTGATACTCTTGCTTCAATTTTGGTATCCTGTTATCCATAAGTTACATAATGACGTCGAGTTTGCAACAGCTTTTCACAGGTTATAATGTCGCCAATTATATGACATTATCCAATCAGATGTAGCCTTTTATTTGCAGCCAATAGTGCATTTTATATTTTTTTCAAAATTTCTTTCTATCTTTTTTAGGTTTTATTAAGCATTGTCTTCATGCCTTGAACAATGGAATACTAATTGGATGGCGACAACGATATGCTGGTTAGAGAGTGGTTGACCATATATGTCACAAGTCATTGGCGCTCATATATCAAAAGTAAGTGTACATTGCATAAATAACTCTTTATCTGCTGGTTTTCTCTGCTGGAAACCTTTGCCAACAGTTTGGGCCATGATCAGGCCCAACAAAATATTGAGGCTCTCCCCCAGGGGGGGGGTCTGTGCTCCCTTCATCCCTGAAAATAATGCATTGATCTCCCCAAATCCCTGAAAATAATTTCCACTGCTCCCTAAAAGTATTTTCCTTTGCTCCCCAAATCCCTAAAAATAGTTCAGCTTCTCCACCAAATCCCCAAAAATATAAGCCAATTCTCCCTAAGATGTATTTTTCTTTCCGTAGGAATAAAATCACATACTTAAAAACTATGACACTATACAAAAGCGCATGAATTAATGATAACTTACGCTATACATGTAAAGACACAGGCTAAGCCCGGAATATATGACATATAATTATATCAATGAAATGCATGATTATATATATGGCTCAAAGTATGAAGCCATCCTTATAATGCTGTTGCTGTACCTGGATGGAGGAATGCACTCTAGATTTGATTTTTACAGCTCATTTGTATATATCTGATCAGCACCCTACAAAGTTTCTAATATTGATGAACTAATTATCGAAGAGAGGTTTACTTAGCAGGCGAATAGGTAGCCCTGTAACATTATGGATCGAGCCACACTCTTGCTAGGATGGCCTGGGGGCATGCTCCCCCCGGGAAAATTTTGACAAAAATGGTGCGATCTGGTGCAATCAGGGGTGTTCCAAAGCTCGTGATTACCAACCTAAAATTCCACAATATTAAGGATAATAAATCAACAACAATCAAATTTAATTGCCATATATTCCTCTCTTATATGAGCATATGTGCTTATCAGGTCGAATAACGTACCTTAAAAGTTCTTAAATTTTGAACATTTTTCTTTGCACAAAATGCTGATAACTCAGAACAGTAAATACTTAATACCATATTAATGTAGTATTGATTAATGCATTCTATCTTTGAAATAAAATCTTGTTTAAACTAAGAGATTTTCAACTTCCTTCATTTGCTGATACATGTAAAGACCCAGATTTGCCAGTGTGAAATATAAAGTACATACATATAATAAAAATTGAAACATCACCCTTGTCCGTTTGCCCCTTACATACCCTGGGTCTCATACGAATAATGTTTTTTTCACATACAATGGCCCCGGGCAGGGGTCATATGTCACATTGACACATAAATTTCCAGTTATTATCATTGTTGGAAAAAACAGAAACAAAGCCATTTTCATAGTTGACCTAAATCCAAGTAAAAAGTAAAGACCTCTATGAAATGCAAACAGTGAAGACCTTGATGAAATACCAATACAACACAGCATTTCATCAGGGTCTGCATTGTTGCAGAGACAAAAGCAGTCTTCAGAGAAATAACTAATTTTTTGGAAATCATAACTTGGACCCCTCAATTTATATAATGGGCCATTCTGACTTCATTATAAGTAAAAGTCTGAAAAAGTTCAGTAATTTTTTGCTTTCAGGATATTGCCTATATTTTCATACAATTTTACAAACTTTTATTGAATGGTTACCGTTTGGTTTATCATTGCAGGGAAAAAGATGAAGTATGCAGTCCATATAGTGTAGACTCAGTTTTCTTCAAATTACTCACCTTAGCCCCCATGATGCCAAAACGAGTTTTGGGTAAAGAAGATTTTTATTATTGGAGAGCCTATCTGAGACCTGCTGTTGATCAAGGAATCTTTAATAGGCTTAGGACAAGAACATGACAGCCATGTGCTACATGTAGTTTAGACAATTGTGTTCCATCTAAGTGATAAGAACAGTCCTATGTGAAACTATTTTTTGTGGGTACTCATTGGAAGCATCTCAATGAGACACTTCCAATGAGCACCAAGGTTTTTGTGGAATAATGAATCCCCCAGAATAAGATAGTGCATAGTTCAAAATTAATTTCCTTTTTTCTCAATTAAATCATTATTGTATGTGGATACTCAAAAGAACAGTCTTATTGAGACTTTTCAGAACCAAAAGCAAATGTTAAAACTGATGAGTAAGAAAATATTTACATTTTTACTCTGGAAATTTTGTTAACCTTGAATTAAGGCAAGAAAATATTTAACAGTTTTTAAGTGTAGACCAGATGATCGTTATAAGGAACCTGAATGAGGTTTAACTATTGTTACAAACATTTTTCTACTGAAATTGACACTGGATTTTAACCATAATGATGACAATCAGTGTTTTTGTTTTGTCAGTATTACATGCTCTTCCTGTTTATTGAATAACACATCATTGATGGATACTTCTTAATTCCAATCTTGAGTAGCAAATGGGGTCAAGTCTGACTGGACTAGGGACCAGACTTCATGTTGTATAAATCTGATTGTACATTTATCATGCACTGTTTGAATCAGAATGTTTTGGTACATGTGACCTTATTACACTTATTTTCTTAAGAAATGTCTGATCTACACTTATTTTCTTAAGAAATGTCTGATTGAATCAGACATTTTTTAAGAAATTAAGTGTTATAAGGTCACACATACCAAAAGCTGAAATCTTGAAGTTGGGTAGAAGATGAAGGGCAAATTGCAACATAAGTATGCTTATGGAAACTGTTTTAAACAGGTATTGTTTGTTTAGTTTATGTGTACGTGAAAGAACCGTCTCAATGGAACAGTTGCTTTGAGCACCTAAAACAAATGATAATAATAATATTCACAATTTTACTCACGAAAAGTTTGTTTTATCTTGACCTAGCTATGAAATATACAGGTAGCATGTTCAATAACTTGTAACAAAATTGCAAAACTTAGCTGACCATGAATTCTAACCTGCCTCAAAGTGTTTGATCTTATCCGAAAAAATAAGGGATTGATGAGTTTAGACCCAACTTGCTCAGATATACCATTGGGTAATTGGTAAGAACTGGCCCCGAGGTTATAAAACTTTTTTCATGCTCAACTCAGCTGAGCACAAAAATTTACCTACTCATAAAAGTTAAAATGCCAACCATTGTTGGTATTTTAACATTTATTAGCATGATAAATCTAACATTTGAGAGACTTAAAGCAAGAACAAATTTTATTTGTTGGTATTTAACAAGAGTTGTTTAACATGTATGATGCTTTGAACTAACTCTACCAGTTTACGAAAATTGCCAAATTGATCTCAAAATACCTAAAAAAGCAGAATTATCCTATATGTCTTCGCTAATGTAATACTTGTTGTCATGGCAACTCCACATATGATTTTGCATTTTTTTTTAAATTTTTAATCATGCAAAACAAGAGTCAAATTAAAAGTATGATGCTATGGACTAAATCTACCAGTTTACAAAAATTGTTAAAAATTGATTTTAAAAAAGCTAAAAAAGCGAAATTAGGCTATATGTCTTAAATAGTGTACTTTTTGTTGCCAGCAAGTCATGTGATTTTGCAAAGATTTTTATTTTTGGATTAGGTAAAACAAGAGTTACACTATAAGTATGATGCTATGAACCAACTGTAACTAGGTGCAAAAATTGCTAAAAATTGATCTCAATATTGCAAATTTAGCAAAAATTGGCTATATTTCTGTGATAGTGTGTTATTTGTTGCCATGGCAACTAGGCATATGATTTTGCAAAGTATTTTATTTTTGAATCATGCAGAACAAGAGTTAAACTATAAGTATGATGCCATTGACTAACAGTACCAGTTTACAAAAACTACTAAAAATTGATTTTAAAATAGATAAATTAGGCCATATGTCTTCGATAGTGTATTATTTGTTGCCATGGCAACTGGTCATGTGATTTTGCAAAGATTTTTATTTTTGAATCATGCAGAACAAGAGTTAAACTATAAGTATGATGCCATTGACTCACAGTACCAGTTTACAAAAATTGCTAAAAATTGATTTTAAAATAGCTAAAATAGCTAATTTAGGCCATATGTCTTCGATAGTGTATTATTTGTTGCCATGGCAACTGGTCATGTGATTTTGCAAAGATTTTTATTTTTGAATCAGGTAATACAAGAGTTGCACTGTAAGTATGATGCTATGAACTAACTGTAACAAGGTGCATAAATTGCTAAAAATTGATCTTAAAATTGCCAAATTAGCAAAATTTGGCTTAATTTCTTCGATAGTGTGTTATTTGTTGCCATGGCAACTAGGCATATGATTTTGCAAAGTGTTTTATTTTTAATCATGCAATACAAGAGTTAAACTATAAATATGATGTGATAAACTAACTGTACCAAGTTACAAACAATGCTAAAAATTGATCTCAAAATGGCTAAAATAGCAAAATTAGGCAAAATGTCGTTGGTAGTGTGATATTTGTTGCCATGGCAACTAGGCATATGATTTTGCAAAGCATTTTATTTTTGAATAACACCAAACAACAGTTGCTCTTTATGTAGAATGATAAGACATCTATATCAATCTACACAAGTTGCCAAAAATTGACCTCAAAAACCCTAAAAATGCCATTTTTGAATTTTGCTCTTCAGTGGTATACTCTTTGTTGCCATGGCAACAACATAAGCAATTAATTCAATTGATAGCTTGGCTTAAAATGTTAAAGTTGTGTCATATGTTTGTATTATATGTGTTTTTTTCTATATGCTGGAAGGCAGTTGTATGTAATAATTGACTGAAATAGGGCAATTTCAGTCGATGATTGTACCATTTTTGCTAAAATATTAATTTCCGTTGCCATGGTTACCAAAATGATAATAATAAAAAATAAAAATATTTTTTCTCGTTTTTACATCATAACCTATCTGTGGTATCAAAATCAACCAAATTGGTTGACCATCATGTGGAGTCACCTGCATGATTTTTATCTGAAACGGCACTTAAATTCAATAACACAATAGGACAAATTGAAGATTCTATTTTGCATAGTATACTTAACTATAATTATTACCTTTGAAGTTAAAAGATTGCGGGCAGAAAAGTGATATCTGAGGGTGAGCTATTATTTCCTTGTAAGTTTTCGACTTACATTCAAAGAATTTCTAAATTCTCTTATTTCTCAACAAAAGCATTAAGTTGTTACAGCTCCTTTGAGAAACCACAGCCTGAATAAGTTTTTTGCAAAACGATTTTACTTAATGTATGTGGTCGTGAGCTCGGGTTTAGGAACACATTTTTTGGGGCTTTGATTTTATTTTATTTTATTTTTTATTTTTTTGCAAAATAACTAATTTCTCCTTTGTCCATGCAAATATGTGTTGTTGGCAGTGGCGGATCCAGAGGAGGAAAAGCTATAAAATGCTTGGCAAACCTCGCATTTTATCTTCTTTTCCTCAGTTCATTGAATTTATTAAATTTTAATAAAATCAATAATGCAGGATCACTCATGTAAGATCCTCTATTTTTCATATCGACCAGTACACATTACAGATGCTTGTTCAAGGATACTGGTCAACTAAAATTTGAAAGGACCCATGCACAACTGGAAAAAGATATTTGGACAGTCAACTCTTTCATCTCTCAGATAAAGGCAGTGCTATCCCACGGGCTTCATAAAAATGTATAACATATATTATTCAGGTGTTAGACCAAGGTCTCATATATCTTCTCGTCAGAAGTCTGTACCTCATTCCGGGGCGGTAGCTGTGATGAACCTGAAGCAGAATCAGGTAGACATCCTGAGGTCTGAGATAGCAATGAATGGTGGAATGGTGCGAACAATTTCAACAGAACATTTTAAAAGTGGACTGGCCCTTGTAGAATGCTTTGAAAAAGTTTGGTAAGTTTGCCTTGCCATGCCAAATAAACTGAACCAGTACATGAGATTTTGGTACTCATTGCATGGTCAAGCAGTGATGGCTCAGATATGCAATCTAATCATCACTGTGGCTGCTCAAAGCATGGAAGTCTCAGATGGAAGTAGATGAAGGTGTGAGCCAAAAATTAGACTTCTAGCTTAGGTTTAGATAAACAAAAAATTTCACCATAAAATTGTATTTTCTTTTCCATAATTTTTAGTATATGTTTTGGATGCTCTAAAGGACCATCTTATTGATACAGTTCTTTTGAGTACCCACAACATATGTTTTGGTTGAGAAATAAGAAAAATATTTTTCTGTTACACACTCTTAACTAAAGTTCTGTTCTAGTCCCACTATATAGCTGCACAGTCTCTTTTAAGTCATAATTCATGATCAGTGGGCAACCCTCTACCAAGATTGTTCATAACTTCATATTTTTACATGTTTAAAAACATTACTGCCCTGGGTCTTAAACATATATAGAGAAAACTTTAAAAGTTTTGTCAAAAAGTACATGCCCAGTTTGATGATGACTCGGCATAAAATGATCATTTGGTGACCATCTACCAAGTTTGTTCAAGTTATGATGATCCATTGATAAATATGGCAGCCAGGGGCTTGGGTCAGTCTTCCTATACATATTTATATGCATAGCTTTCAAAGTCTTATTGTCAAATACTACTAAGTTATATTGTTTTAAACTGATCGGAAGATTCCATGGCTCAACTCTATATGCTCATCTCTCTTTATTCCTAGGATTGCTGGCTGGGACGTGAAGAAGTACCCTCGGTTGTATGACAAATTTCATATTGGAGACCAGGTGTTGTCAGTGAATGATGTAGAAGTTACTGATCTAAGTTTTACAAATAAAATTGTTGAACATATTAACCCTTTTCTCCATAGTCTATTTTAGATCATGACATCATTTTCTATTTTTAGACAGTATTGAAAAAAATCTAGAAAAATTTAAGTGAAGTTTTGAATACTTTTGAAAATATTATGGAAAATGAAGCATTTTCTCCTTGGAGAAAATGCTCCATTTTAAAATACACGATATTTCAAAGGCGTCAAAAGGTGTTATTATGGAGAAAAAGGTTAACGGTCATTTCTCTAATATTTATCCATAGGATTGCTGGCTGGGACGTAAAGAAATATCCTCGATTGTATGACAAATTTCATATTGGAGACCAGGTGTTGTCAGTGAACGATGTGGAAGTGACTGATCTCAGTTTTACACATAAGATTGTTAAACATATTAAAGCTGATCTGGTTGAAGTGACAATTAGGAGGTTGCCTAATGCTAGTGCCTTTGCTATTCAACGTAGTGTGGAGGGAGAAAATCTAGGAATCAAAAGAGAAGGGGGAACAGCCGAGGTATGTTATATGGGCCTCAACGCAACAAAACCGTTCTTCTGGGTTTCCAACAAAGCAGGACTCAAACCAGTCTCCTCGGCTACAGAGACTAGCTAGAAAATTGAAATTTTCACCAGCAAGTTCAGATATGATACTTTCCGAACAGCAAATAACAAAGGCGCTGACCAGGCTTCACATCCGCGCAGGCTGGTGTGCACCTTTGTTGTTCCCAAACCCCAGAAGACAGGTTTTCTCGCGTCCAGGCCCATATGATGAAGCAGATATTATTCAATACACTATTAGTCCTTTGTAGGCTGGAAACCCCTAAATGGGTACTTTTGCAAACAGTGAAGACCTAGATGAAATGCCACATTATGTGGCATTTCATCAGTGTCGGCACTGTTTGCTAAGACGAAATCAATCTTCAGATAAATACATTTGTACAATATTTTTTTGGAATTATAACCTGTGACCCCTCAATATGCACAATGGGCCATCCTTACTTTTAAATATGTAGCTTTATAGAAACTTTTTCGCTGCCTTAACTCACAGGTAAAAGCTCATTAATGAAATAGGGAGTATATATGGACTTTTAATAATTTCCTATCAAAACGTATGTTTTGGGCACATGAAAAACATGTCAGCGAAAAGTTTCTTTTAAGCAGCCAGAACACAGTATTGTCTTATATGCTTTTCCATACCCCTCATCATAGGAGCAGCTGTGATCTAGTGGATAAACCACAGGCAAACCAGGGGTTGGGTTTCGACACTCGGCTCCACCAGTCTGTCGGAAGAGACTTTAAGATGTGGCCTCCGTCTCCATAAGACCTTAGCTGTTGGTGGGATGTTCAGCACAAACACACACATATTTCTCATCACAACAGTGTTTAATGCTCTCCAATATAGTAGCATTCACAACTTAAAAGGAACTCAATGTGCACTTATTAGAGCATGTGTGCTTATTAGATTGAATACAGTAAGGGGATAACTATATTAAAAATTTTAACTTGGGGAGGTATATCTGACATACGGTTGCAAATTTAATTTTACAGGGACACACTAGCGGAGCCCTAAAACATGATTTCCGACCGTATATCAGACAATATACCTCTTCAAATGAACATTTAAATTATGGTCATCCCCATTCTAAATGCATTTCTGCAGTTTCCTCTCAAATTGAAGCGTTGCAAGCCTCATAAAGCCAAATATCATCAAATGAAATGTGATGTTACTAATCATGATGTTAAACTACTTCCGACAGTATATCGCAGGATGGTAATTTTACTGTCGCAAATTTTGGACATTCTCAAATCAGATGTTAGATTACAAAAGCAAGTGCATTAGAATATCTGATATGAGTTGTGGAAAATGTAGTGATGAAATGAGAAACTGTGTAAGTTGTCTCATCTGGGTTAACACTGTTTGCTCAGAAGTAACTGTAGACTCACATAGAATCATTATGGTTCATTCGGGCCTTTAGATAAGATTGCGTAATAAAAAAAAATATCAACCAAAACATATGTTGTGGTTACTCAAAAGAATTGTTTCAATGAGACGGTTCTTTTGAGCACCCAAATCAAATGTTTAAGCTGGATTTAAACTGATGCATTAGACAATACTCAAACTTTTTTGCTAATATTCACCTATGTCATTATTTCAGATTGTGTATACAATATCCCATGGTTTAGCATACATGGTTCATTCAGGCCTTTAGATAAGATTGCGTTTTAAAAACATTAATTTTCAAACATGTTGTGGTTACTCAAAAGAACTGTTTCAATGAGACGGTTCTTTTGAGCACCCAAATCAAATGTTTAAGCTGGATTTAAACTGATGCATTAGACAATACTCAAACTTTTTTGCTAATATTCACCTATGTCATTATTTCAGATTGTGTATACAAATTCCCATGGTTTAGCATACATGGTTCATTCAGGCCTTTAGATAAGATTGCGTTTTAAAAACAATAATTTTCAAACATGTTGTGGGTACTCAAAAGAAGTCTAATTGATACGGTTCTTTGGAGCACTCAAATCAAATGTTTAAACTGATGCGTTAGACAATATTCACAATTTTACACTTGAATGCTTTGCTTATCTTTACAGTATGTAATTATTTCAGATTGTTTATACATATCCCCATGGCTTGTCCTACATGGTCCATTCAGGCCTTTAGATAAGAGTGCATAACAAAAAATCTTTTCTTCTTTCTCAACCAAAACATATGTTGTGGGAACTCAAAAGAACCGTCTTATTGACGGTTCTTTTGAGTACCCAAAACAAATGTTTAAACTGATGCATTCAAATTTTTTGCTAATATTCACCTGTCATTATTTCAGATTGTGTATACAGATCCCCATGGCTTGGCCTACAGACAAGGACTCACCAACAAAGCACCAACTATGGATGGTTTGGGCACATGTAACTGGTACTTGACAGAAATCAACAACAGACCATTAAACTTGTTTTTCAAAGACAACGAGGTAGGTTCTATAAAACATTTGCCAAGTCTGGAGGAAGCTGTTTGAACAGAAAGTCGCTAGCGAGTATCAAATATCTCGTTTTTTTAATCCAACAAGACTTAGTGTTAATGCAATGAAAAACACATTTGTTATCATTATTCTTGCATAATTTTCCAACCAAAATAGCACTGAAAATGCAGCAGCCACATTAAACATTAAATTTTTCCTTTTCTTACACTAGATTTCTCTGAACACGTCTCTAAACACGTCAGCTGTAAACTTTCCTAAGTCATTACATCATCACAACGTTATTATAGCAAGGTGCAACATTTTGCAAACAAATGCATCAGCAAAATGATGAGTGGACAGCAATGCTTTCCATATAACATCATGCAATCATTGGAGGCCCATTTTAAGCATTAGCAGTTAGAGTCTATGTTCAAACAACATCTGAATCTCATGTTTTGAACATGAGAGCCATGACATGTGATTTCCAACAATGTGGTATTTTGACACTTAGACGAACCTCTGCAGCCTCCTTTTAGGCTTAGAAACTCCAAATGCTGTTTAGTCAGTAGCTTAACACTCAAAGAATATTCAAGGGACTAGCAGTGGCTCTGATCAGACTGCGCGTATGCACAGGCTGGTCTGAGACTTTGCTGGTCGCACATACCCCATTGTTGAAAATCTCATGTCACAGCTCAATTGTATTTCCACTTATTTGACAATGGCTTTAAACAGCAATGTGAGTAGGTATTTATGCAAGAATATTTAATCATTCATTCTTAATTTTTTTAATCTTTATTACAGATCCAACATCGACTTTTAGCTGTAGGTAGAGACATCTCAATCGTGGTACAGCCCAGTGACTTTATACTGGAACTTAAACGACAGCTGAAGAAGCTCAGGGGATACAAAGATTATCTTGTACAGTGACCGAGTGCATGCAACCTTAAAAATTATGGGCCTCATATTGTAAGAAAACCTGACCCCGAGGTTATAAACTTTTTTTCATTCTGAACTCAACTGAGCATGGAATGTCAACTGCTCATTAAACTAATATACCGACAAATGAAGAAGTTTCTTGCTTTAAGTCTCTCAGATGTTGTATTTATCATGCTAATAAATGTTAAAATGCCAACAATTGTTGGCATTTTAACATTTATGAGCAGGATAAAGTTCGTGCTCAGCTGAGTTGAGCATGGAAAAAAATTTATAACCTCAGGGCCTGTCTTCTGGTTTTCAGACAAGGTCATGCTCAAGCCAGCCTGCTCAGCTACAGAGACTAACTAGACTCTTGAAATTTTGTATGTGACAAATTTAGCTATTTTTCTTTCCAGAAAGGGAATAAAAAAGCACTGACCAGACTGCTCAGATGTGCAGACCAGACTTCACAGATGTGCAGTCTGGTCTTCACCTTTGTTGTTTGCATACAACAAATTCAGTTTATTTTGCAACGAGGCCCATATCACAGTCACCCAATGCATTCTTACATATAGTTTTATACCTATAAGTAAATGATCAAAATGCAAGATAAGGTGGAAGACCATTCATGCCAATATCTCAATATTGACACAATGGCTTGATATCAGCACTCTTACTCTGTTTAAAACTTTGATTATGAGCTGGTAACTCAAAAAAAATTAAGAGCTGGTAACTCAATTTTGGACTTTGTTTAAGAGCTGGTAACTCAATTTTGAACTTTGTTTAAGAGCTGGTAACTCAATTTTAGGGTCATTTATGACCCAAAAATTGAGTTACTAGCTGTTAAACAAGGTGTTAAATGATGTAAGTAAAATGTTTTATAACTATATAATAAAGTGGTTATCACACTCAATCTTAAGGTTATATATGAGCTGTTAACTCAATTTTAGGGTCATATATGACTCAAAAATTGATTTACCAGCTCTTAAGGTTTTAAACATGATAAGTAAAATGTTCTATAGCTATATAATAAAGGGGTTATCACACTGGTATTGGTGAATATCCCAACTAGGGACAAAGTTCACTGATATCAGTGTAACAGCCCTATAATATTTCATTGTGCTGGTTTACGCTTACAGTATTTTAACTTACATGCACATATGCTGAGAATTTACACCAGGCCTCCAGTTAAGCATGCATAACTAAAAATTTATTTTCTTATTTATCAACCAAAACATATGTTGTTGGTACACAAAAGAACTGTCTCAATGAGACGGTTCTTTTGTGCACCTAAAACAAGTTAAGATTTATAGATAAGAAAGTATTTACATTTTTACGCTCAAAATGTTTGTTTATCCATACATTTGCTTACATTGTATTAGCTTATCATTTCCCATCAATTAAAGGGTGTAATTTAGGGGATAACTGTATTCGAAATTTTTATTTGTAGAGGTATATCGTCGGATATACAGTTGGAAATTTAGTTTTAAGGTGACGCGCGAGCGGAGCTATAAAACTTGATTTCTGACCTTATATCCGACAATATATATCCCCAAATGAAAATTTTGAATATGGTTATCCCCATTCTAATGCATTTCTGTAGTTTCGTCACAAATTGAAGCTTTACAAGCTGCATAAAGCCGCACGTCATCCAATGATATGTGACGTAATTAATGACGTCAAACTAATTCTGACAGTATATCACAGGATATACTGTCGCAAGTTTTTGAGGCTATCCAATCAGATGTTGCGTTACAAAATCAAGTGCATTAGAATTTATTATTAATACATTATTGTGTGAATGGAAAAAGTATGGATGGTGATCTCAAAAGAGGGTTTAAGATTTTTAAAAATTAAAGCGCACAGGGCACTTAAGAGGTCAGATACAGTAAATAATATTAAGCTCAAAAGGGGGGTGGGGGCTCTATGAAAGGTTCTGAACATGGGAAGTCCAGAAACCTTCATTGTGTCTAGAGCTATGAAGGTAATTATTGCTATTAGTGCTTTGAATGTCTCAACTACTGTAAATTCGGAAGTTTGTGAGAATGAAACCCTTGAGAAATGGCGAAATCACTCTGTCGTTTACTGATAAAGGTAAAACATGCCCTAGTCACAATTTTATAGCATCGCAAATATATCTTTTAACGCTATTAGTAAATAAAATTCTTGCTAAAATTTCCGTATTTACAGTATCATATATAATATATGCCTTGTACCCAGGGTTTCCAAGTTCCATTCCCGGCCCCTACAGTCTGTTAGATTAGACTCTAACCCTCTGTCTCCATATGAACTTAGCTGTTGGTGGGACATTAAATACAAACACTCACTTACTATCACATACATGTATATGACTGCACAAAATAAGATGTTATGGTAGCTTGTGTTATATTGTTACATTCCTGTGTATGACACACACCAGTTTTAGATTGTCATCATTTGCACTGTGATATACAGTAAAACATGTCTTAAGCGGCCACTCAAAAAGAAGACCAAAAATGGTTTTCAAGACCGATTATCGTTAAATGCAGGTCAAAAGTATTGCAGAATGCTCCAAGGGGAGGATTTTGCAATACATTTGACCTGCATTAAGCTACCATTTGTCATTAAGATCTTCATTTTGTCTGTTTTTGAGTGGCAGCTTAATACAGGTTTTACTGTAGCTTGTTACTTGTTAGAAAGTGCCTTATATTAGAGAACTGTATGACAGTATCCCATTAGCTATTCACTGTTTAAATGATAATTTCCATTGAGGTTCTACAACTTTTTACTTTCGTCAACATGACGCAACCCTTTCATTCATTAATATTTATGCTAAGCTCTACCTACTATGAATATTATACATGTATAAATAAACTTTCACACTTGTACATAGATCAAAGAAATTACTTGTCAGGTCCACTAGTGTAGGAACATATTTTATCATAACCGAGTAGACCCTGATCAGGCAGCTGCCTGATCTGGGTCTGCTCAGTTTGCAAAAGTGTTAAAAGGCGTCTCTAAGAGGTAAAGGGTTAAAGACCCGACACCCTTTAATGGTTACTTTGGCAAACAGTGAAGACCCAGATGAAATGCCACATAATGCAACATTTTTTCAGGGACTGCACCAGGGGTCGCTAGTTTGATCCCCCCGGTTCCATACTTTCGTGGAGATTGATCATGAAATAATTTCTACGGTCATTCTCCTCTCTTCCGCTGAATGAAGCATTCAAGAAGGGTTGTTTTCAGTTACAACAAAAGTATGTGCAAGAAGTACTGGTTAACTGCTTATTCAAGCTTGCCCAGAAAAAGTGTGGTTAGGTGAACTGACCATCCCGCCATGACCATGGCTGTTGACTTGGGACGTAAAGCAACAAAACAAACAAACAAACAAATCAGGGTCTGCACTGTTTACTAAAACAAAATCAATCTTCAGAGAAAGAAATACAATATTTTTTGAAATCATAACCTGTGACCCCTCAATATATGCAATGGACCATCCTGCCTCTATTGTATGTACATGTAGCTTTATGGAAAATTCCATTGGTCCAAAATGGGTTAAACTCTCCCATGTAAAGTCTGATTGCAACTCTCCCATGTAAAGTCTGATTGCAACTCTCCCATGTAAAGTCTGATTGCAACTCTCCCATGTAAAGTCTGATTGCAACTCTCCCATGTAAAGTCTGATTGCAACTCTCCCATATAAAGTCTGATTGAAAACTGCTGATTCATCAAAAATATATAGCTTGAATGTAAAGAGCCTGAACTTAGGCCAAATAAAAAAAAACAAAAAAACATGTGTGTTTCGGGTAACAGGTCTGAAAATTTTTGGTAGGGTAGACACACATATTTTTTTCAATTATTTTTTTGTTCTGGAAAAAAATATATTTTATGCATTTTGAAAGGCATTTTGCCTTTCAAAATGCATAAAATAATATTTTTTTCCAGAAAACCTGAATAAAATTCTAGGTTTACCATTAGATTTAGGTAGGATTGGGTATCCCTAAACACAGGTATTTTTTTATTTAACCTTATAGATAGTCATTCTCTGGTGAGATACCCAGGGTCTTAGGGCCCTCTTGTTATATTTTGAGATCATTACTCTCTGCAAATATAAAGTTGCCATAGATAAAGGTGCTAAACTACAAATTCATATGATCTACAGTCAAGCAGGGCTTGATAGAAATATTTACACAATAGTTATTGAGTTTTTGCAAGATTATAGTGCTTAGCTTAACTCTTTGCCTCTTGGGAAATTTTTCATGCTTTTTTGTTGTCTGCTGATTTCATCTGAGTGTCAAACAGATTGGATCCAGATCAGGCCCGACATTTTGTCGGGCCTGATCTGGGTCCAAACTGTTTGCATAGGTTATCAGCAGACGACACTCAGTAGACAAAGAGTTAATAGTATGAGTGAGATTTGGAAAGTCATGCAATTTGCATGAGAATAGGCTTAGAGCAGAGATTTTATTAAATAGCACATGCTTGTTAAGCTGAATCTGTGTAAGTTAACCTAATCCATAACATGGATGTGAAAAAAATGGATCTACATGTATAAATACAACGAGTTTGATTCAAGGTTTTTCACTTTAAACCATATTTTTGTTAAAATTGATATGGTTGTCAAAGAGCAAAGGGCATATATCAAAATGCATACTTTATTATGGGTTACATCAGTGGATATTAAAGCCTTGTAGGATAAGGTATACCTCTACAATATTAACCTGATCCTGACCTTTATGCATGAATAAATTATTACAGTTATAACACTGAATATATATCTTTTTGTGATGGATCGTGTGCAATCGGTCTGTTCCGAGCAATTACGGAAATAAACGTCTTGGTGCAATTGCTATAATATCCGTTGATAATTTCAAAAAGTTGTACTTTTCACTTTAGTTGTGTGGTTAGTCCACATAACTCTAAATACGTAAATTATGGGTTCGAATCCTGCCTGACCCCACTTTTATTTTTTTTTTTAAATTTCGTTTTTACTTTGTTAAAGAAATGCACTTAAACACAAGACTTTGTAAGATCACACTTTCTTTGAAAATGTAATGAATTAGAACTTCTTGATTCTGGGAGTTAGAGTTCAGTTTGCGAATACGCTTTAAAAACAAACAAACACCCCTGCTCTTGGCTCCAAAGCAAAATAAATCAGTAATAGCTTGTCCGAACCTTTCTATAAAGAGCATCAAGGAGGTCCATATATGAGCAACAACATGAGATTTCCAACAATGTGGTATGTGCGATATGCAAAGGCTCAGACCAGCCTGCGCATACACACACTATGATCAGAGCCTTTGCTAATCGCTTGAACATTCGATGCCTGGTTAGCTACTGATGAATAGCATTTAGAGTTTCTATTATTAAAATGGGGCTCCACAGACTCACCTGTGTCTTTTAATGTCAAAATGCCACACAGTTGGAAATCTCATGTCGCAAACTGAAGAGGTGACATGCAAGAGTTAAATTTACAGTGTTACGGATCCGACTTGAGAATGTTGTTGTCACCAAACAGATCAAATTGAATAAAATGGATAAACGATATTGCAAAAAGGAGGAAAAAAATAATGAAAAAAAATAGTTACAATGATAATTTTCACGTATGGGACTCGAACTTACAACGCAGTGCTTAAAAATATAAATGTGATAAATTCACGTGTTCTATCCGCTGAGCCACTCAGGTATCCGATGGGGTAACTGAACATTATAGGAGTATATACATTTACTGTGGTGTAAAGTATCACATGCATTTCCGTATTAGAACATACGATGGACGCTGAAGATATATTTTGATGCTCAACCGGCTGTGAAATTATGTTAATGATAAAGGCTAGGATCAGGTTAATATTTTCAAGGTATATATGGAAACCAAACTGTGTCATATTCTACAGTTACAAGTTAGGCATGGAAGAGAATCACTTGAAGAAATGGAACCAGGCCATAAACAGCCTGTATATCCTAGTTTTTGAAGCACACTTTGTACACATTCTTTCACTGAGATGATTATTTAAACCCATATAAGCTTAGTGTCCTCTTTGTGAGACTTAGGCAAACAGTGCAGACCCAGATCAGAAGCCACAAAATTCGGCATCTGATTAGGGTCTCCACTGTTTGTTCACAGAATGTTCTATTAGATTGAAAATAACACCCAACACCCCTAAAATTGGAAATGGGCTTGTCCTGTTGATAAGGATAGGAAAGTTCATTTGGCTTAAATTGGTTAAGCACCTAAAATATATGCTTTGATGGGAAATTATTGAATTTCATAAATATGCTATATTCTTTGGATCCAATGTATCTCAAATTTAATTTAAACTAGAAATGTGTCCATGGGACACGGATGCCCCCGCTATTGCCAAATTCGCATAAATAGGGCATTGCCATTAACAAAGGGCCATAACTCTGATAATAATCAGTGGATTTTATCCGTAATCGAACTTGACCTGTATTTTATGATTATTAATCTGTGTATGAAATATGAATCCAATACACCAATGTATTCAAATCGCCCGAAAACCATTTTTCATACGGAGATCAAGGGCCATAACTCTGATAATAATTGGTGGATTTTATCCGTAATCAAACATGACCTGTATTTTATGATTATATACCTGTGTATGAAATATGAATCCAATTCACCAATGTATTCAAAAGATATCGCCCGGAAACCATTTTCCGTACCGAGATCAAGGGCCATAACTCTGATAATAATCGGTGGATTTTAGCCGTAATCGAACTTGACCTGTATTTTATTATTAAATACCTGTGTATGAAATATGAATCCAATACACCAATGTATTCAAAAAATATCGCCTGGAAACCATTTTTCATTCGGAGATCAAGGGTCATAACTCTGATAATAATCGGTGGATTTTAGCCATAATCAAACTTGACCTGTATTTTATGATTATATACCTGTGTATGAAATATGAATCCAATACGCCAATGTCTTCAAAAGATAATGCCCGGAAACCATTTTTCGTACGTACGGGACGTACGTATGTACGTACGTATGTACATACGTACGGACAAGGGTGATGCTATATGCCCCCCCCCCCCCATTATAAATGGCGGGGCATAATTAGCGGGTAAATTAGAACTATCAGAGTTTACTTATTATAGAGTTTTAACTGTTATATACTGTATATAACATTATATCAGTATTTTAAAAATATGATTATTGCTCAAGTGTAAATTGCTTATAAACAGTAATCAACCATATTTGAACTAATAAACACACATGCTCTTAAAAGCGCACACTGATATATGGGCCAGCAAGCAAGATTTGGTACTTATCGTATCGGCGAGCAGAGAAGGTTCAGACAAGCCTGCCCAAACTTGCCAGAGCCTTGTCTTCTTGTATACACAAAGTATGAATGTAGAGGAAGGTTCAGACCATACGCCTCACGCCCTCATGTGCATTTAAAGGAGTCTTTTGCGCATATGCGATACGGATCAGAATCTTCTGACTGGCCCTTATGGGTTGTTTGCACTGTATGGACTAATGATTGGAATCATTCCATTGGCGCAATTACAATATTTATCACGCTTAGGGATGTCTGTTACAACGAAAGGTGGTTCTGGACGACAGTGCGTTACAGGTACCGGACGAAATCTTTCTAATTATAGGTTTGTGTTATTGAATGTGTATCGTTTTTTGGGAGACTTATGACATAATAAACCACAAGAATCTTATTTTGTCTTTGAATATTTGTCCACGACACTTATCTAAACTTAATCAATCCTGTAAAGCATAGCTACTGTATCCAGTTAACGCGTATATGATACATTATTATTCTTGAAACTGTATTTTACTACTACATATGTCCTCATATCCTTATTTAGTACTTTCACTTTCGTTTTCTTTGAACATTTTATGACTTGATGTGATTAGATATTGCATTTTCCTTCACATAGACCAAAAAATAATTTTCTTATAAATCTGCTTACTTTAAACGAACGCGTTTTTAAAACCAAAATGAATGTACTGCAGTCATTTTTCCATGTTACAGATGTGTAACGACTGCAAATATTTTGTTACAGGTTATTGTCGACAGCGTAGCAGGTGGAGACGACAGTGATGGATTTATTAAATATATCTTACACCCAAGAATCTTCTGTTTGAACGAGGGTGAAATGCCATTTACCCTGTATGTGAATACGAATATGGTTGATACTAGTATTATATACTGTTATTTCGAGCCCCGCACGACTTGACATCGTGGCCTTGTGCTTAGCGTGTCAGACTTTGGAACCAGAGGACCAGGGTCGATTCCAGGATGGGCACTTATAACAATTTTTTTCTTTTTCTTTCTTCCTCTTGTAATGCAAAATTACTTCATACAAGAAATATAGAATCATATAAATAACAAAAAATACAGTCCTTAACGTTTTATATAATTGAAATTCTTCGAAATGTGTGGGGGTAGGGATAATTTTGGCCCTCCTTAAAGATAATTAGCCTGGTGACCCCCATTTTTTTCTAAAATGTCAACTCTGGATGGGGGGGTGGGGGTCTGGTATTCACTATTCATTAAATATTTAGCCCATTATTCATCTCATTAAAAGTTTGGGTTATTCATTAAAATAAGACCAATTGTTCATTTAAACTAAGAAAGGTGGCAAAGAAATATGATTATTCGCTATTCTCTATTTTTTTCTTCAATTCATTAAAAGATAGGATTATTCATTAATTTTTAGGCCCTCATTATTCACTATTCATTAATTTTTGGCTCATTATCCACTATTCATTATAAAAAGAGCCATTATTCACTAATCATTGTACCCATCCAGACCCTCGTATATTGACATGGCTTGGGAAAACAAATACATTTTCACATTTTCTAGAAAGCTTGAGGTCATGAGCCAAAATTAAAATAAAGAAGCTGGATGGAGATTACATTTTTTTAGCTTAATATTAAGGACTAGGATTTTTTCAGAAAATTTGCAAAATGATGAAAACTTCCCTGTGAGATTATGAAAAATTGAGTGTGGTGACATATCCTTTTTATTTCATAAATTGACAGTCCATATATAAAACAAACTGTATGCAAACAATTAAAAAGATTTTAATGTGGGAATTATTACCTGCAATGGCCCTTAATAAGCTCCAGGTCCAACAAAGTGCAAGTCACATATCACACATGGTCTAATAAAATAACGTTTTAAGCTCACCAAAGCGGAAGGCTCTGAGGTGAGCGAATAGTATACAAATGACTCCAGCCTCCATCCGTCTGTCTGTTTTACAACATTTTCAAACATCCCCTTTGAAACCACAATGTCAATCGAACTTCATATGGAGACTCCTTAGGATGGAGGGACAAATTAATTCAAAAGATCTTAAAATGCATTTAAGCCCCCACCCCGTTGCTTGCGGTGATTCTCTTATTGTTGATCATGCACGAATCCAGGAATTTTCGTCAGGGGTGGGGGGGGGGGGGGTCCAGGTCAGTCTGACAAAAAAGCTCTGACAAGGTTTTTTTTTTTTTTTTTTTTTTTTTTTTTTTTTTTTTTAAGTCCTCAGCTTATTTTACTGAAGTCAAATGGTTAATTTCGAAGAAAACTATCATTTTTCAAGGTTCCAGAGGGGGTCCAACATTTTCTAGGGGGGGGGGGGGTCCAACTTTTTCCAGGGGGGGGGGGTCCAATTGCTTATTCCCTATAGTAACCCATATAACTTGTGATTTTCCAGGGGGGTCCAAACCCCCTGTCCCCCTCCTCTGGATCCGCACTTGTTGATCTATTGTTTAATGTACTTCTCGTTATGGGGGTTCTGTGTTTGTCTTTGTTTTGGCATGCATTACTTTGCGCCCTTCCTAGTTTTGCAATCATCTTGAAGAGGAAGAGAGAACTGGTAGCTTTGCTTATATTGTCTTACGGATATCTTGTTTCTGTAAATGTTCAGTAGCTCTTTCTCATAATGTAGTGGGTTGGTCTGGAGTTTTTGGTCGCAGTATTTCCTGTTCATACTCACTAACTTCTTGGTCTTGTGACCACGATGCCGCCATGCTCAAATAAGGTAAAAACCCTTTTAAATATTCTCTGGAACCAGAAGATTAAAATGCCACCAAGCCCATATATGGTATTAACCTTTAAATTTTTCTGATTACCTGGGGCTTGGTATGCACATTCGATGGGAGGTCGCACAATGCTGAACTACTTCTTCATGCATTAATTAGGCTTCAGAGCAGTATTTACATCTACTCAAGTGTTCATGAAAGAAAGAAAAATGTCGTCTCACATCTGTCACAGAAAAACTGACGTCGTCCATTGCCTGTTACACAGTCGTCTCTAACCAGTAACATTAGAAAAATGAAATTTTGAGTTTTTTCAGTTTTCTTTTTAGAAAGACATGTTTAAATTGACTGAAAAATTATGTGAGATCTATTGTCTGACCATTTATGCTTATTTCATGATGGGAACGCAAGTCATTAATCACAAATTACATATTTCTGAAGTTTCTTTTCCAGACCAGAGTTTTACAATTTAACTACAAATATCTATGGTGTTTGTACTTCTAATGTCGAACTTACAAACACTTATATGACAGAAAGTATTTAAAATAGCCAAACACACTATATTAACATTTTCTGCGGCGTCTGTGTGTGTTGCCCCTTTCCACTGTCGTCCGAAACCCTAAATCTGTCATCCAAAACCCGTTACCTGTCGTCCAGCACAGGTAAGCAGTCGTCATGGGCCCGTACCGAATTGTCGTCCAGAACCACCTTGCGTTGTAACTGACATCCCTAAGCGTGTTTATTATTTTGGATTCATTTTGTTGATGAAAATCAGACTGGGTCCTGATCAGCCATCTTTTGAAGCCAGCTAATCTCAGTCCACACTATTCAAAAGAGGGTATAGAATTTTGAAAAAGTTTTGAGCATGGTGTGCTTATTAGCTCAATAATTGTAATATCTTTTTAGTTTTGCTTACAATTTTACCAACCCCAATTTGGCCAAATTATATTTTTTCATTCAAATACATTATCATGTTGGAGTTATTTAACCATTAACTCTTTGACCCCTGGGAAATTTTTCATGCTTTTATTTCACCTGCTGACAAATCAACTTTTTCAAAAAAAAATTTCAGGAATACCATCAGAGTGTCAAAAAGATCGGATCCACATCAGGCCCCACATTTTGTTTGGCCTGATCTGGGTCCAATATGTTTGCAAAGGTTATCAGCAGACGACACTAGTAGGTAATGAGCTAAAATGCTTGCAAAATACATCTGAAAATGTTGTCTGCTAATTATTTGCCAACATAATTGACTATTAAAATTATAGATGCAAACAGTGTGGACCCAGATTAGACTGCTTTGTTAGGTGTACATATTAGCTCAAATATGATGATATCTATTTAGTTTTGCTTACAATTTTACCAACCCCAATTTTACCAAATATATATTTCCATTCTAAATGTATTATCATGTTAGAATCGTTTAACTGTTAAAACGCCTGGAAAAATGCATCTGAAAATGATGTCTGCTTAATTCATCTGCTGCATATATTTGCTAATATTATTATGCTTACATTATTGACTAATGTAAGTATAGAGGAAAAACAGTGTGAACCCAGATTAGACTGCTCCCACAGGTGCAGTCTGATCTGGATCTAGACTGTATATCAAAGAGGCTTATCAAACATTTCAACAGACGACAAAGCAGACAACTTTTGTTGTGAGCCGCTTTAAGGGTCATTATAAAGGAATGCTGATGTCCAATTAAATTAAGTAAAGTAAGTAAGTAAAGACTTTATTTTATGAGGGTGACTCACTTGGTATAACCAATCTTCCCTGAGTCCCTGAGGCCCCCTTAGCACAAGCATAACATACGTGAAATAACAAACATGACAATAAATTATTTACAAATACAAGTGAATATGAGTGGAAAGAAAGTGATGCAAAATGAAAAAAAATTGGGGGGGGGGGGGGGGAATCAACCGTTAATAATGTATAAATTTTGGCTCTGTAAACCATCGAAACTGATTCGGGGGTGGGGGAAAGTGAATACAAATATAAAAACTAAAGGTCTTTCATCCATGTTATACATTTTTTAACGAAATCACCAATCGTATTGGCATTTCTTATTTCAACTGGAATGCTATTCCAAATTAAAGTACCTGAATAAGTTAAGCTGTTTTTAAACATGTTTGATTTAGGTTTTGGTGTTTTAAAATTTTTGTTTGAATCTGAACGCAAAGTCATTGTATCTTCACTATTACACCCTTTAATTTGGAACATTTCCGTGATGTAAATTGGTGAAATGCCTTGAGTTACCTTAAACATTACCTTAGCTTTTTTGACGAAAACTAATTCTTCAAATGACAACATATTTAATTGTCTTCGAGCATCTTCCAATGATATATAATCTGCACCAAGTATTAATTTACAGGCTCTTCTCTGTAACTTTTCAATTTTATGTAGATTAGAATTTAATGAATTCCCCCAAATTACACAACAATATTCAAAGTGAGGCTTAATATAAGCATTGTAAAATAACACTCTGTATTGTAAAGAAAGGTATGGTTTTATCTGAAACAAAAGCCAAAGGTATGACGATATCTTTTTTGAAACGTGATGAAAATTGCAGCTAGGTGTAGATGGACGTTCGGAAACCTGAAACACTTTATCATTCAGTTTAAGAATTAGCTGACAACAAGTTTAAACATGTTTAAAAGATCAAATTTGCTGTTACACAGAAGGAAATGTACAAAATATGAAACCTGTGCAAATTTGCACAGGTTTCATATTATGTACTTTTCACACGGTAGGTAAAATGAAATTTGTTACTATTTGTTACTTTGGATATGGCAAGACAGGCTAAAGGAACCAGCAGGAGTTAACCCATATAAGCCTAGCGTTCTTTTTGTGGGACATAGGCAAACAGTGCAAACCCAGATCAGATGCCACAGAATGCAGCGTCTGATCAGGGTCTCCACTGTTTGCTTACAGAATGTTCTATCAAAATTTGAATAAAAATGAAAGCTACCACCCAATAACCCTTAAATCGGGAAATGACTGGTCCAATTGATAACAATGGGAAATTCCATTTGGCTTAAATGGGTTAAGCTGCATGTAGATTTTTGACACTATAATGAATTGTTCCCAGTTAGCAACGGAGAATTCACTTAAGAAGCTTCAGTGAGCAATGAATTATTTCAGTGGTATAAGCAAAAGTGGCATCAGACAACCTGTTGCAGGTGACAAAATTTTGCAACAGGCTTTTCCTGGTTTATGGTTAACTGAAAAAATCTTCTGAATTGAATGGCAGCTAACAAAGACTTTTATTAGTTCATTACAGTTGAAAACAAGTGCTTGAACTTTAAGTATTTACCATATGGGTCAGTACACAGGATTCGGGACTAGTTATGACACTAGGGAGCAGCAAAGGCTAAGGTGAGTTTGCGCATATGCACAGACTTCCAGAACCTCCACATCTCACAAACATAAAATATGAATGTAGATGAAGGCTCAGGATAAAATTTAGACCTTAAGCCCTGCTGTATACACCAACATGGGCATTTATTAGACACATTTGTGATAAGTACCAAATTCTTGTATGCTGGCCCATATATACAGTTAAGGCCTCTAACATTGCGCACTTAAGCATTGTAACCTTCGTTGGATATAATAAGAAAGAAACAAACTTGAAAATTGTTCACAGCTAAATAAAGTAATCATTATACTTTATTTACACAAAGTTCAGATTGAAAAATATATTCTTGGTCTCTAGCAACTTTGATTTGAAGTGCACAACCCCCCTTTTTTAGGATAACAAAAAGAGTCCCCTAACATTGCGCACTTTCTGCCAACATTTCAATAACTTCTCTTTACAAAATATACCAGGGAAAGTAACTCAAGGTTGTTCTCAACAATATGCTTCATCAATAACTTGATTCAAAGTAAATAATTTGTAGCCTGGGCTATTTGAAAATATGGTCAGAAAGTTTTTAACAACATTTTCCAAAATTTGCCAAAAATCCACTCCTGCTCAGCAGTGAAAGCATAAATTGATTTTTTTTTTGCTTTTCTTCTCTTTCCAAGAGCAACCCAATATAAAATAACAAACAAGATTTGATGTGATTAAATGTGGCATAGTCACTTGGACTAGTGCTCAATGTTAGGGGCCGCACAAAGTTAGGGGACGTCACTGTACATGTAGTTAAAGGTAAGATGACAGAAAGATGTTTGCTTTCTTCTTGTCTACTAGATTTATATGAACAGAGTATTTACTGTGATTAATCGGATAAATAGGGTATGCTGTATGGGTACTGACCATTTTAAAATCATGCTAAATTTGTAACACAAGATATTCTAAATATGGAATTTAGCAGTAAAGTAAAGGGACTTGAAAATTACAACAAAAAATTCTGAATAACAACATTTAGCTCCAATACAAGAGGTGTTTCATGTTTATTTGAACAAATTTGATAATGCCGTTACTCATTAATTTCTCGTTATATTGGGTATTCTAACACACCTCGCCTTTAGAGCCAACAGTAACAAACTGTGATATATCGGACAATAATTCACAGCTAAAGTGTGTGATAGCTGACGTCACTGGAAAATGATGTCAGTCATGACGTTAGACGGTGTAATGTCGTTTTAACTTGAAAGACGTTACAATTACATGTAAACGTATACGACGTAGTCTAAGTATTGGCGGGAGTTCTTCAGTGCAATGGCGGAAAGTTGAAAGAAGCTGAAGACTTCGAATGTGTTTTCGTCGTTTATTGTGTGTTAGAATCGAAATAGATCTGCTCCAGTGCGTGAATTGTTCAGTAATAATTCATTGCTGGAGCTGATCTATTTCCATGGGTTAGTCTGATCTCCAGGAATACACTTTATGCAGTCATCAAGAAAATTGTTCTTAATTTTTATTTTCTGGTTTGAAACAGTCTCTGAAGATGAGTAGTCAAATTTTAAGCGTTTAAAAATGCTGTCTAAAACGAAATATACTAAATTCATGAACAATTTCTCTAAACAATATGAAGTTTTTCTCTTGGAACCTTTTATGTATTGTACATAGATAATTAAAGTATGTTCTGTTAGAAAATAAAGCATTCCAGTTGGATATTTACTTTTTGGAAGCGACTTGAACATCATATTTTAGGGTTTACAGTTTCCATAGCAACATTAAATTGTATTCAAAATACTCAAATGCAATATCTGAGTGATCAGTTTTATCGGCAATAGATACTTAAAATATCTAAGAAATTGAGTCGGCTGTGCAATTGAGAATTTGTTTTTCAAATTTCTTCCAAGACACATTTTATACATGAGATACCCATTTGGGCACTTGTATGGAAGAACTTATTAAGCCCAGTTTCCAAGCAAAAACAGGCACACATAGGCTGTTTCTAATTTTAATAGTAGACTGAGTGTTCTTCTATACTTTAAAGAAAATTTCACACTTTAATACGTATTTTCTTAGAAGATACACCCGTTTTAGCTCTTTAAATCAGTTAAAAGGGGGTGGGGATGTATTTAGGGCCACCGTGTTATTGCTCTGCTTTAAATTGCCATCTTGTCTTTTTGGCAATACCAGGGACACGTTTGTTATTCATGAAAAAGCAATATTTGTTTGTTTTATTTATATAAAACCGCAAAAAGTGAAATTCAAATTTGTTCAAAAAAAACATGAAACACGTCTGGTATTGAATGGCAGTAACAAAATGGACTTAGTCCAAACATGCCATTCCTGAAGCTAACCAGCTCAATTACAGAGCCTAGAATGTTGAAATTTTATATGAAGCATGCTAAGGTATCATACTTTAATGGGAGCGAATAACAAAGCTGCTGATCAGTCTGTGCTGATGGGCAGGCTGGTCTGCACCTTTGTTGTTTGCATGAAGCAAAGTCAGATTTTCGCTTGATGGATTTAAATGTATTTTTTAATGGTTTCATTTTTTTTAGCTTTGAGAAGCTGTGCATTGCACAGGTTTAGTGCATGAAATGAGAAGCTGTGCATTGCACAGGTTTAGTGCATGAAATGATAAGCTGTGCATTGCACAGGTTTAGTGCATAAAATGCACTAAGCCTGTGCAATGCGCAGCTTCTCAAAGCTAAAAAAGTGAAAATTAATTTATAGGTACTTTGTAATGAAATAACCTCTGTACCATCAATTGCAATGTCAATGCATATAGAACAACAATATAAAAAATTTAGTTGCAAGCACACCTGTAAAACTTAGTCAAAGTCAGTTGCAGGCAAGCCGTCAATGACTTTGAGTAGGAGGTCATGGGCTAGAATGTTTTTCTCTTGATTGCCATGCCAGTTACCTTGAGGACAAGGTTATGGGCTAAGAAAAATTTTCTCTTGCTGGGGCCCAATTAAATGTTAATGTTAAGAGGCAAAATGTGATTCAGGCGAGCTATGCTGTCTTGTGACAGCTCTTATTATTGTTATTTATCTGTTTGTAAATAAATTTCGAGTGATAATATATATTATTATGCATGATATGGGCCATGTCCGCGAGAAAACCTGACTTTGTTGCATGTGAACAACGCAGAAACAGACCAGTCTGCTCATCAGCTCAGTTTGATCAGCACCGTTGTTATTTGCTTATTGGAATGTATAATATATAAACTTGCTTCATGCAAAATTTCAATATTCTACCGGTCTTTAGTTAAGAGTGAGTACCAGAAAAATAATTTTCTTATTTCTCAACCGAAACATATGTTGTGGGTACTCAAAAGAATCGTATGCTAAAAATCATAGGTAAGAAAATATTTACAATTTTACACTGAAAAATTTTGTTTATCTAAACCTATGTTCTAGGAAGTCTCTGTAGCTCAGCAGGTTGGTTTTAGTCTTACACAGGTGGAAACCCCAACGACAGGTTTTCTCGCGACGAGGCCCATATCATAATATATATAAATGGCAGAGCACTTAAAGTATATAATCCTATGCCCCACACTTTTACCTAATACGGACAGGTGCAGGATAATGGCAGGCTACAGCCAGAACTCCTTCTTCGAAGCCTTATTGAGGGCATAAAACTAGGCATTTTGTACGCACTCTATATCCCAAAGGCAGGGGGCCGCACTACGCCGACATTATAACTGAAATAAGAAGATAAGAAGTAAATAATCTGTGATTTTAGGGACAGTATTCATGGAGCAAAGAGTTCTAGTTCTAGTTAATAGACTGGCCTTATCAAATCAGCAAATTTGTGTAAAAATCTTAACCCTTGTCCTGCTGAACCCATATTTATCCTTTTTTCAAAACACTGTAGATCCCGATCAGCTGGCTTTTGATGAAGCTATCTGATTAGGATCCACACTATTTTCCACTCTGAACGAAAATGCATGCTTACAACTAGAATATTGCAAAAACTTGAAAAGATCTTAAAAAATGTCATATATATATATATATAATGTCTTATGAACCAATTGCCAAAATTCAAATAAGTTTCACTCAAATGTTTCCCATGGTACCTCCTCAAAGAGCAGGACTTGGGTGAACCATCCAAGGCTTCAATACCCTCTTGTCTTTGGAGCCATGACATGACAAATCCAACAAAATGAGTGTGGGCAAAGCAAAGACTCAGATCAGACTGTGCATGTGCCCAGGCTGATCTGAGTCTTTGCTGTGCGCTCAATTGGTATCTAAGGACCCTAGCTTTCTTCATGCAGAAAGCGACGACTCTGATCAGACTGAGTTGATGCCTAAGCTGATCCAGGGTTCGCACAGGCTTGAGAAGTGCTTAAATATACAGGACTGTCTTGAAAGTCCTTGAAAATTAAATTTGCCTTGAAAAGTACTTGATAAGCACTCAAAAGCCTTGAAAAGTCCTTGAATCTTACCATTTACAGGAGGATTCAATTGTGTCTTTGGAGACCTAAATCAGTATAAATTGTAGTGTCTTTAAAGGCACCCCAATTTTATGCTAATTATCTTAAACTAATAATCTTTAGTAATGGACTCTAGCATTTCAGAAGTAGAATTTTAACGTGTAAATCAGTATTTTTCTTCAGTTTTTAGTCCTTGAAAACAGTAGGAGAGTCCTTAAAAGTCATTGAATTTTACACAATCTTGCCTGTATGAACCTTGTGATCTGAGTCTTCTTGTGACACACACACACACACTGTGTTGATTATTCTCATGTCATGGTTAATTTGTCTTAATACATGTATGTGCGAAGGCCCTTAGTTAAGAGGGCATGCCAAACATAATTTTCTTATTCCTCAACCAAAACATATGTTGTGGGTGCTCAAAAGAACCGTCTCAATGAGACGGTTCTTTTGAGCACCCAAAACATATGTTTAAACTGATGGGTAAGAAAATATTTACAATTTTACCCTCGAAGATTTTTATTATCTAAACCTATGGTGACACCAATAACACATGCTTAGCTGTGATCTAGAATTGTGACATTTGCTAGTTATAATTATTTGGGCCTCGTCTCGAGAAAATCTGTCTGCTGGGTTTGTGGCCAGTTGAGACCCAAGCTAGGTTGCTCAGCTACAGATACTACATTAAAGCCTGTGTAAAACAGCCACTCAAAAATAGACAAAACAAAGATCTTTATGGCAAATGGTAGTTTAATGAAGGTCAAAAGTATTGCAGAATGCTCTGCAATACTTTTGACTGACATTAAGCAATAATTGGTCTTGAAAATCATTTTTTGGTCTTTTTGAGAGTGGTTGTTTTACACAGGTTTTACAGTAGCTAGAATATTGGAATTTTTGTGTGTAGCTTGCTGAGGTATCATTCCTTCCAAGGAGCAAACAACGAATGCGCTGATCAGACTGCATGTGTGCACAGGCTGGCTGGTCTGTGCCTTAATTATTAGCATGCAACAAAGTCACATTTTCTCACGACGATGCCAATTTGTGCTTTGCTAATTCATGTTACTTGTCTGCTGGCAGACAATTCGCATGAAGTAGCAAGCCTTGTTTGCTTCTAAAATATACTTATTTAAAACTGCAGCCTGTTGCAAATTAACAGTAAATGTTCTTAAATTTTGAACACTTTTCTTTTTGTGTTCACAAATAAATGTTGGTTTTCAGGTCTGGATGGAATTCACAAAATGCTTGTTAGAATAGCAAACAGGGAAGACCCTGATCAGACTGCTTCCTTCTTTAGATGCAGTCTGAGCTGGGTCTGCACTGTTTGTCTAGGCCTTTTGGTCAGTAGCTGGTGTTCAAAAATTTTGAACATTTACTGTATTGAGTTTTAGAATGCTCTTTAGAGTTATGTGTCTCATTAATTTTGCTTGATAAATTATAGCATTGAAGAAATTCTATTAAATTATAATAACCAGACAAATCATTGTTGTTGGGTTGTTGTTTTGGAGCACCTTTAGAATCTGTCCACCAGCAAGCCAATACTTTCAGTGGCTAGAATGAACATAGTTATGTTATAGTTGCTACCAAACATAACCCTAACCATCATAATGATAATGTAGGTTCAAAGTAAGAAAGATGGCAAAGATCAGGAATCGATACAATCAAGCACCACACCTGACCCAGGATACCAATGGGAAAGTGACAACTTCACAATTAGACTTCACAAACAAGAGCCAAGAGGTCAGCTCTTACCCAGCTGGTGACCATAAGGCATCAATAAACAGACATACACAAAAGCATAACAAAAACAAGACAGAAATAACATAAATGATCCACAAAAGAAGCACCGCCTTGGAACCATCAGTAAAAATATTTTACTGAAGGGCTTAAACTTGTATCATGGAGTGCCAACCTCACCCTTAGTTCAGATGTGGATCAAGACACATAGATGTTTGGTTTGCATGAAAGACCCCTAACTTATCAATGCATCATCTCCTAGAACAAATATATCAAGATATAAAAAGGAGATAAAGCAAAGATAAAGACTCAGCAACATCATTTAAAATCCCCTATTGACTTTTCGCTTACTGTAAATGCGGCAACTTTAATATTCATATCTGGGTGTGATTCGGCTATTTCATCTGCTAAGGAAGGGAAATCAGGTTTTATTAATAATTTGGTAAAGAGTTAATAAGCTTTTTGAGCCGCGCAAACGTGCGTGCATTTCATGAAAATCCTAACCGTATACACACTGAATTCACATTTCTTAACCCTTTAAGCGCATAATCACAAAATGTATGTTTTTGTCGTCCACTAAACTATTTGAAGCCTCATAGATAAATAGTGTGGACCCAGATCAAACTGCTCCTATAGGAGCAGTCTGATCTGGGTCCATAATGTTTGCCTCCCTGCTTATGTTAAATGAACATTTTCAGATGCAGTTATTTTGCTGGCGTTTTAAGGACTAAATAATGACTGAGATGGTGGCACAAGATGATACAGTTACTTTTGAATAAAACCAAGCCTCCTTTTCAGCTGTTACCTATGCCTAAGGTTGACTAGTCGTAATTACGCATTCATGAGGCACCGCCTTTACAGTAAGCGAAAAGTCAAGTAATACCACTTTATTTAATCCAATTAACTTGCATGATTCCAGTCATTATTATGTACATTTGTATTTATAAGCAGATTAGAAAACAGTGAAGATCCTGATCAGATAGCCTCTCTGGATTACCACTGACTCACCGTTTTCATAAAAGGTTCCATATTCGACCCATTAAGTGTTGTTCGCATAACTTTTTTTCAAAACTCTGTATGTTCTTTGAAAAAACTGCAGATCCAGGATACGCAGTGGACCTTGCTCTCTTACACAATGCTTTGCTAACGTCTTTCCCTCATAGACATTGAAACAAGCGTTGAAATTGAAAGCGCTGGACATGTGAGCCTAAGTTGACCCATGTAAATTACTAAATTAATCTAATTTATTTATTGGAAATCAGAAATTCACATGTTGTAAACAGCCCATAAAGTAGTCAGATTGTGCTTATAGGAGGACTCAGTGTACTATACGGTAGATTGTAAAATTTCAGTGTTAGTTACTGTAAATTAGGAAATTTTCGCGAGGGCATTATTTTCGGGAAACTTCGCATATGCGAAGTTTCACATAAATAAAATCCTCCAGAAATGGGGAAATCACTCTGTCGTTTACTGGTGAAAGTAAATCATGCCCTAGTCGCAATATTTTAATGTCGCAGATATGTAATTTGCCGCTATTCGCGAAAATAAAATTCTCACGAAAATTCCCGGATGTACAGTAACACCAAAGGAGATGGCAGGTGAGCTCCTAACCATTTTGGTGTAAACTTACACCAACTTTCCTACTAAAATATCTTGAGACCAACATATCTCCAGTAGTAAATGCTAAAACATTTCTACCTGCTATTATTGTAGTTAATTTCCAGATCAATAAAACAGAACACAGCTTTTATAGCAGTTGAATGGTTACACCAAAATTATTGGCAGTTTAGCTGCCACCAAATTTGGTGTAAAATTGCAGTATATCTGGCCCAGAGTTATATAACTTTTATCATGCTCAGCTGAGCTTGAAGTTTCAACTGCTCAGTTGAGCATGAAAACTAAAAGTGCTGAAAAACAAAGACTTATTTCTTTCAACCTCTCAGATGTTGTATTTATATCATGCTCAGTTGAGTTGATATTGAAAACTCGGTTTCTTGAAGCCAAACAAATAATAATCTAATGAATATCTCCCATATACCCTTTGTAATGTATCTTTTGGTACACCTTTTAGGTATTGTTTTAAAACATCCCCACTCTTCTTCTGTGTGTATCCAGTCTGGTTTCTTGTTAGAAATATAATCTCTTTTTCTGCACCAACACTTCTTAAGATCTTTTTCATATCTTTCTCAAAACTGTCTAACGAACCAATAAAATCATACTCGACAGCACATGGTAGACACCTACTGTTGAATGAGACCACATGCTTGTTTGAATTTTTGTCTGGTCGACCCAATACAAAATTAAGAAATTCATTGAACGATTTTGGAGTATGATTCTTGAAATAGCCACGAGGTAGGTGTTTTCTGTAAGCTGATAGAAGTCTCTCCAGTGGATCTCTGACAAACATGAATTTTGTATACTGTTTAATTTTATTTGACTTTAGTTCGTTTACACCTTTAAATGCTTTAATCTTTACTTTTTTTCTTGCAGCTCCATTGCTAGGATGACTTGTGTCCCGATCAGTGGACAGGTGATCAAGTGTGTACAATATTCTGCCTGTATTGGTGGACGCAACTTTAGGAAGATCACAAGCTAATAACTTGAACTCTACTGACATTAGCATTTTGACTCCATGCTTTGGGATAAACTCCAATGCCACTGATGCATTTTTCTGTAGACGCCTGCATGCTTGTGCAACATACTCTTTCAGGTTCCGTTCCCTTCTAGAATGCTTGAACTGCAAACAAATAATATTGTATTTATATAACAATCGCATGCATGCAATTCAACAAAATGTAGCCAACTTTGGAGGTGAATTAAACTCTTCCATATTGTTTTAGAGATATGCTTATATATGGGTGGGGTATCTGTTTTCATATTTTATCTCGACCTAGCCTGACATATAAAAACTTATTTGAAGCCCAATGAGAGGATCCTAGAATATGCACTAGCATATGACCTTTTCCTCGGTAACACATGTTTCAAGAAACGTGACAGTCACCTCATCACAAACATGTCCGGTAATACAGCAACCCAGATAGACTTTGACAGATAGACAGTTATTTCGAAAGAGCCTGCGCAAACTTGTTATGGATGTGAAGGTGATTCCTGGAGAGGGGGTGGCTCTGCAGCATCAGCTCCTTGTGTGCGACATGATGATTGATATGCCGCCCCAAATCAAGCGCAAATTCACCCCACGTCCAAAAGTGTGGAAGCTCAGAGATCCTCAAACATGTAGCCGATTCCAGGAAGTCTTCAAGGCACATGTGCCTGCTGTAGAAACTGAAGCAGCCACTACTATATATACCGAGGAAATCTGGGCGAAACTCAAGACAGGTTTACTTAAGACAACAGAGGAGGTGTGTGGCACAACAAAGCCACACCGATGGCGACGTGAAACTTGGTGGTGGAATGAGGAAGTGGATGATGCCATCACAGCCAAGCGCTAAGCTTTCAAAGCATGGAAGGCTGGCAAATGTACATGAGCATCATATAACACTGCCAAGAGCATCTCCAGACGTGTGGGGTACCATGCACGCCACGAAGCAGACAAGGTGGTCTATGATGGCATTGACCACAAGTCGTCTGATATCTTCCGCCTCGCCAACCAGATGAGGAAAGAGAATGTTGATGTTGTAGGCGACAAGCCAGTGAACAATGATGCTGGGGGAAATGTCAATGTGCGAGGAGGCAAAGCAGAATGCGTGGACTGAACATTACGAAAGGCTTCTCAACGTTGAATTTGACTGGGACCCTGATCACCTGTCCAACGAACCGCCGTTAGAAGGCCCGCCTATCCCAATCACTATTGACATGGTGAAGAAGGTCATCTCAAAGATGAAGTCGGGCAAAGCTGTAGGTCCTTCAGGCATAGTGGTGGCGATGATCAAGGCAGCAGGTGATACAGGTGCCACCATGATCCGCGATCTTGCTACTGCGATTATCCGTGGGCAAGGTCCCAACTGACTGGGAGCAAAGTTTCATTGTCTGCCTTTACAAGGGCAAGGGTGATGCTTTGGACAGAGGCAACCATCGAGGCCTCAAGCTGACTGAGCAGGCCATGAAGATCCTAGAGAGGATTGTCGATGGTCTCATAAGACAGATGGTGTCTATTAACGCCTCCCAGTTTGGCTTTGTCCCAGGAAGAGGCACTACAGATGCAATCTTTGTGGTCCGACAGCTGCAGGAGAAATACCTAGCAGTGAACAAGAGGCTTTATATGGCCTTCGTGGACCTAGAGAAAGCATTTGACCATGTCCCTCGGAAGGTTATCTGGTGGGCCCTGAGAAAGCTATGTGTTGAAGAGTGGATTTTTCGGTTAGTCAAGGGAATGTACGCTAATGCGCGAAGCCGGGTCCGTGTTGGCAAGGGTTTCAGCAAAGAGTTTGAGGTGACGGTCGGAGTCCATTAGGGATCCGTTCTCAGTCCCTTGCTCTTCATCATTGTGCTGGAGGCCTTGTCACGTGAGTTTTGGGGCTGGCGTCCCCTGGGAGGACCTATATGCAGATGATCTTGTCATCATTGCTGACTCCCTAGATGAATGTGTCAGGAGGCTCTTGATATGGAATGAAGCCATGGAGAAGAAGGGGCTGAGGGTAAATGCAGGAAAGACAAAGGTCATGATCTGTGGTACAGGCCTGGACCTCTTGCAGAGTTCAGGCGAATACCCATGCACTGTCTGTCGTACAGGAGTAGGCAACAACAACATCTATTGCAATGGCTGCAAACTATGGGTGCATATGAAATGCAGTGGCCTACGACGACTGACACCAAATCCTGATTAGAGGTGTGCACGGTGCATGGGAAATGTCCGCCCTATTGACGGCAGGCCACAGAATGAAGTCCAGGTCGGACCTGATAAGCTGGAGGTGGTAGCTTCCTTCTGCTACCTGGGAGACATGCTTTCTGCTGGTGAGGCTGTGAAATAACGGTCACTACACGTGTGAAAACAGCCTGGAAGAAGTTCAGGGAGCTACTACAAGTTCTCACATCCCGCCACCTCTCTTACACGACACGTGGCCTTGTATACAGCTCTTGCGTGCGGAGCGCCATGCTCCATGCCAGTGAAACTTGGCCACTGACCAAGACGAACCTGCAGCATTTGCAGGGCAATGATAAGGCCATGATCAGACAGATCTGCAGTATCAAGCCAGAGGATGTGGCCACGGTAAGGTCAAGCGAATTACTGGCAAAGCTTCAGCTTGAGGACCTAGACCTCATTTTGAGAGAGAGACGGCTTCGCTGGTTTGGACATGTGGAGCGTTCGAGTGGTGCAATCAGAACAGCATGTGATATACAGATTGATGGCAGGCGGGGGGCAGGGAGGCCCAAACTAACATGGAAGAAACTGACGGAGAGAGACTGCCGTGAGTGGAAGCTCACGACAGTTGACCCTCAAGAAAGGAGCACCTGGAGATCAGGTGTGAGATATGCTGTGCGTGCAGCTAACCAGTTACCTGGAAAGGGGCCCACTGATGTGGATGATGCCCCTGCACATGACGTTAATCAAATATCCAATTATAATTATAAATGACCATATGTTATAAGTGTTCATCTGTTTAGAAAAAGTTATCAAAATTCCAGTTAGTTTCTAATTTATAGAGTATGGACGAACAACACACCAAAACTTTTCAGGTTGTGCGATTTGAGAACTTGAACCACTCCTTCAGGTTGTGCAATTCGAGAACTTAACCCTTGATTTATCTGATATAACAACGTGACCCAGTTTCTAAATTTTAGTCAGTATGATAGCAGGATCCCATTGAACATCATGGTTTCACACGATGCATTTTAAACAGTGTGGATCCTGATCAGAATCTCAGGATATTCACAGTTTTCTAAAATATAAAGATCAGTCATCAATAAAAAAGATATAACAATATTATAGTAACTGTTCCGTGCTCCGATTTTGAGTAGAGGTTTGTGTTTTGTCTTGTTTTTGTGAAATACAATAAAACCTGTCTAAAACGGCTAAAAATTGGATTGGTTCTCAAGACCAGTTATCAAGTGGAGCATTCTGTAATACTTTCTACCTTCATTAAGCTACAGTTTGTGATAAAGATCTTACTGTTACTGTAGTTCCTTATGTTCTTTCTACATGGTTGGAAGTTTTCAGGTTTAATCCTGGATCCAGGATTTTGAGGCTGACTTTCATCAGCCTCAAAATGCTGATTTAGGGAGATTATAATAGCTTCTTTGATTAGTTTTCAGATTACCAATTTAAACTTGAAATTATTTGTTTTTGTAGGCATCCTGAAAGTTTTAAAATTTGAATTTCTGAGGTTCAGGATTTTAGAAATTTTGAACTTTCACCCATGTTTGTAGAGTTGCAAGCAACTCACTGAGTATGAGAGAGCAGGCTACAAGGTTATAAAACTTTTTCCATGCTCAACTCAGCTGAGCATAAAAATTTTCCTACTCCAGGCTTTCAAGTGGGCCCTACTTTTCCTATTTTTCCCTACTTTTTTGACCTGCTCCTACTTTTCCCTACTTTTTCATGAAAATGCCCTACTATCCCTACTTTTTCACTCTAAAATGTCATTTAGGCGTAAAATCCAAAAAAAAATTCCTCGCCAGTCGCTTCCGCTCGCTCGGATTTTATAAATTAACTTCCATGTTCAATCAGAGAGCGTGCTGTTTAACACCTCAAATTTTCATGTTTAACCTAAAAGTCTCTCTGTTTGGCTAGTACTATTGTCACAGCCTCACAGGTATTATCCTGCTCATTTAATCTTGAATTACTTATTTCAAACAGCTCGTTGTAATGAATTTTATATTTGGAAAAGCCCTGCTATCCCTACTTTTTACAGTGATAATCCCTACTTTTTCACTACTTTTTCCAAAATTTTATCCCTACTTTTTCCCTGCTTTTCTGTTGATGGGCACTTGAAAGCCTGCTACTCATAAATGTTAAAATGCCAAAAATTGTTGCCATTTTAACATTTATAGGCATGATAAATATATCTGATAGACTTGAAGCAACAAACTTCTTTATTTGTCGGTATTTTAGTTTTATAAGCAGTTGAAATTTCGTGCTCAGTTGAGTTGAGCATGAAAAAAGTTTTATAACCTTGGGACCTGGCTGCTTTACTATAGTTGTATCCTTCCTTTTGTGTGTGTTTTGCTGTGTTTTTATATCACTTCCTCGCGGTGCCATGGGCCGGTCTGTGCTCGGACCCAGTCCGAGGTCTGTGCCATGTGCATGACTGTGGCTTTTTCTGGTCACTCTTGCTTGCCACTAATACACCAGGGTGCCTTCATGTGCTTTGTCTTGTTCTTCTATCAATAATTCCAGCCAATTAGGCTCACTCCCACAAGCCACAAGGCTGGGGGATAGTATGCTACCCGGCCTGCCAAAAAGACACCCGAGATTATTGTACGGTAAAAAGAAAACTCCCAAAAACCAGTGGGGTTTAATGTGAGATTCAGAACCGCACACTGGACACGAATATGTCGCGCCATTGCAACCGTCGGAGTCTGTATAATAAATGTGGAAAGAAGCCGGAATGCCCGGAGAAAAGAACCACAGCAGCTTGCCCGAAACAGACATACCACATACCATAGGTCTGCTGGATGGGCATCGATGCAAGAAGACCTGCCTTCGGGGTTTGCGGCCAGGAAAGGTTCAAACCAGTCTGCTCAGCTACAGAGACAAGAAACTAAGCTTGAAGCAAATAAAGATGCAATACTTTCAAATAAACGAATAACAAGGGTGCTGAACAGACAGCGCTGGTGCGCAGACTTGTCTGTGGCTTTGTTGTTCGCATGCACCGAAGTCAGATTTTTTCGCAAAGAGGCCCAAATAGTATTTATCGTGTCTATCATGATTCTTAATATAAATAGACAATGCAAAATGAATGATGCTCAAAATAATGACAGGCGCTTTGACTTAATGTCTTCGAAACAAACCTGAAAAACTCGAACGTTGTTCTGTTCTGTTCTCTCACCCTTGAGTACGTACGAACCCCATATAATCAGCAAACCTGAAGCAGATAAAGGTAGTGCGCGGATTCAGAAAGTATTTTAGTTATCAACGTTCATTACAATATTCCATAAGGATTTTCACGACATGTTAAATACCCACTATACAAATAAAAATGGGTCGCCATCAACCCTCTAGCGAAACTGTGCCATTTTGCGGGGAAGATTGGCCTAGCCAACCGAGCTACCCTCGATAAAAAAGAAATTACTGACTGACTGACTGACTGACTGACTGACCTACCTACCTACCTACCTACCTACCTACCTACCTACCTACCTACCTACCTACCTACTTACATACTTACATACTTACTTACTTACTTACTTACTTACATACTTACTTTCTTACTTACTTACTTACTTACTTACTTACTTACTTACTTACTTACTTACTTACTTACTTACTTACTTACTTACTTACTTACTTACTTACTTACTTACTTACTTACTTACTTACTTACTTACTTACTTACTTACTTACTTACAGCCATTATCTATCCACTCCATTTAAGTCCCAATATATAATTGATTAAGAACTATGACAAATATTTCTCGTTTGACCACCACGTAAGTATACGTTTTCTGTTCAGTCAATCCACTGTAATAGATTTTTCCAAAGTATCCAACTAATAGTTATACCATGGGTTGTCCGCCTGTACGTGGAGATAATCCACGACGAGCTTTAGCAACCTCTTGTAGGCATATTTGAATTTCTAAAGTTCAGAATTTTCAAAATTTTGAACTTTCACGCACGTGTATATTGGCAAGCATATCAGGTTCTGATACTTACCACATATTCTCAAAAGCTTCTTTTAAACGTCCATGTTGGCGTATCTTGAGGGACTAGAGGTCTAATTTTTGGTCTGAGCCTTTCGTCTTTTTCCTTTTTTTTGAGTATGCGAGAAGCGAGGGGCTCTGGCGAGACTGCGCGTATGCGTAGGCTCGTCTGAGCCTCCGCTGATCATCGACGACGCGTTTAAAGTTTCAAAATCTCGTGGGCTGGTCCATATTTAGATTCAGGTTGTTCTTTCTAACCGCAAGTATTCTAATCCAATATTCAAGAAAGGGGAAAGCATGAACTTACCTAGAAATACAAATACAGACAGAGCGATATATCCTCCTTTAGTATATTTTGTAGTTGGTAACATTCTACAGTCTAAAACATGTCATATCACTCTTTGTCAAATGTAAGAATGGGCACATGGGACAGTTTATGAGACGTTGGTACTTACCGCATAAGTGAGCCACCAAGGCTCAGACCAGCCTGCGCATCCGCAGAGTAAACCAGAACCTTTTAGCGCTCGCCTACACATTGGAGGGGGGGGGGTCATTTGTGTACCCAAAACACATGTTTAATTTTGATAATGAGTAAGAAAAAACTATCATGGTTACAATTTTATGCTCACTGAAAAGTTTCCTTATCTGGACCTATGTATAACTTAGCTACTATATCAATATGGGGTTCGACGCAAGAAAATCTGTTTTCGGGGTTTGCGAATAACAAAGGCGCAGACCAGAATGCGCAGTCTGATCAGCGCCTTTTGTTTTCGCTTGTAGAAAAGTATAATTACCCAAATTTGCATTACGCAAAATTTCAATATTCTAGCTAGTCTAGGTAGATAAGCAGACTGGTTTAAGTCTTACTTGGTCAGAGACCCCGAAGACAGGTCTTCTCGCGTACAGGCCCATTTAGTATTCTACCCTCTTCATGCTCAAAGAATATTGATATAAATAGGCCAGCCCGTGGCAAAATAGCACTTATTGTCTTAGCATTAAGATTCCTTTAATCCTTAACCCCATTAAGAAGCTTTTTAACAGAGCAGACCCAGGTCAGGCAGCTCTTGAGCTGCCTGATCAGGGTCTACTCTGTTGCTTATCGTTCCGTATTTTGTGTATGCGATCAGTGAGGGCTCTGGCGAGACTGCGTAAGTGTACAGGATCGTCTGATCTTTCGCGTCTCGCCTACTGTGATAATCACCAAAAAAGGAATTTGCTACATAATATCTTGGATAAACAGTAATCTATATGCCCCGTGTGTGCATAAGGGATAAACACTTATTTCAAACAGAGCTATTATTTCCATATTACAATTCCGGGCCCCCAGGGGTTTTGTGGATCTCGGGAGAATGGCTATTTCTTTTCAGGGAGCTCGGGAGCACTGGTTATTATCTTAGGGGATCTGGAGAGCAAGCTCATAGTTTTGGGGATTTAGGGAGCCCTGCCAAAGAGTAAAATATAAATTAAAAAATCTCACGCTATTAAAGGAAAAGCCTCCATTTTGTTTGATTTTTTAAAAAAAATATTTGGCTTCTGGGGGCTGTCCCCCAGACCCCCCCCCCCCCACCCCTGCACATCTCGATTGATTGAAGAGAAAAAATGGCGAATGATATTTGTTTTGGGTGATTAATAATCCTTAATGTCCTTGATTTTAGGTAGATAATAGCCAACTTTGGAACGATCAAAAGGCACCAGATCGCACCATTTTATCAAATTTTCCCCGGAGAGCATGCCCCCAGATCCCCTAGCACAAGTGTCTGTCTGCATGCTACCAGGGTTACCTACGGGCTTTCTTAAGTTAAATGGTCACTCTTTATTAAAACTGTGAAGAATGCTGATCAGTTATATACTTACTTGATGAAACTGAAGTTAAAGATGCGTATAGGAGCAATGCCAATTGTGAAAAGACTTTTTATGGTTACAAAAAATAAATGCTTTCACTTTGTTTAAATAAAATTATAGTTTAAGTTGTTGGGAAAAAAAACCAAGCCCCTCCCCGCTACTAGAAAAACAAATGGTCTGTCCCTAAATTAAAAAAAAAACTAGAATGCGCGTCGATGAGGAGCCATCGCAAATCCCCACGCTAAAGAGTTTGACCCCAGCATCCCCAAATCCCACCCCTGGGGCATGACCCCAGCAACAGAATAGAAATTATGTTCAATTTGTTTTCTATCTTTTATTTGTGAGAACACACAAAGTTTGGTATAAAAATCTTTGAAATTGACATGGTAACCGAAATTTAATGATATTTGACCTTTTTATCTCACCACAAGGTCACCAGTTTACGGCAGCACTGAGGGGACATGTGAAAAAAAATATTTATCTCGTTCCCACGACATAATTATCTCGTGCCCACGACATAAGATCTCGTGCCCACGACATAAGATCTCGTGCCCACGACATAAGATCTCGTTCCCACGACATAATTAACTCGTTCCCACGACATAATATCTCGTTCCCATGACATAATTATCTCGTTCCCACGACATAACATCTCGTTCCCACGACATAATCAGCCAATCAGGTAAGCTTATACTTTTAATGGCTTTATGATGGACGCCATGCATTCCGAGACTTTGGCTTATTGGATAACTAAATACATAATAAAGGACTATGTTACAGAGATTATACAGTATGTATTGAAACACGAACATTCGATTTGTTTAAGATTAAGACATCTTCAACTTAAAAGAAGAAACTATCACTGTGTACACGCTGCTGTTAATTTCATACAATGGCAGCTTTCTGGATCAGGACAACTTAATGGCATCGCATGATTTGGTAACGTTGTAATGAATATATGGAATCAACATCAAAATGAAAGATGCTAGCTTGGTACTTCACTATTTGGATCCAGCCAGGGAAGTTTCGAGATTTGTGAGGCAAATGAGAAGATGTGTTCACCATGCATGCAGACCAAAGTTCATAATGGCATAAAGACGGTTTGTGTATCAATGGATGCATATGTGGAATTTCTCGCAAAATTATATGGTTAAATGTTTATCAGGCCAACAATGACCCCAAAAAATCATTGGTGGCTACTTTTTAGAAGATGTTATAGCTAATGGTGGGTGCCTTCTAACAATAAGGACAGACTACGGAACAGAAAACGGAAATGAACGTTTGAAGGCAGTGCTTCTTTTTTGTATCTTTGTCTTACAAGTGTTTGTTATGCTTTCGTGCACGTCTGTTTATTGATGCCTTGTGGTCATCTGTTGGGAAAGGGCTGACCTCTTGGCTCTCGTTTGTGATGTCTAATAGTGAGTTTGTTACTTTCCCATTGATATCCTGGGTCAGGTGTAGTACTTGATTGTATCGATTCTTGATCTTTTTCCTCTTCCTTACTTTATGTACATGTAGCAGCATTTCAAACATTTCTAAGGCGCATCGATCCTGATGATGACAGGCCATACATATACGGTATAAGTACAAGTAAGCTAATACTGAGAGCTGGTGGGGATATTTACGAAAGGAACACATGCAATTTTGGACTGAATTGTTTAAGCACCTACTGTACTAGACATCTGGAGTTTTGGACAGAAATCTTGTATTGTTCTGTTTCATTTAATTAATTTTGGTAAGGTTTAGAAATCACATAAATATAGAGTTTATTTACTGTTTATGATGACTGCCAAATATATTTCCTCAAGTGCGGTGAAAAACCAATATTATCATGAGTGCGAAGCACGAGTGTATCTGCTGATATTTTCACCGCACGTTTGGTATTTATCGAAAAAAAATCTCTTAACTTTATACATTTTATACTCAGGAGAATTAAAGAAAGCAAACTTAACTTTCTGGTGGTTTCTTGTCCGATTTGGTAGTTTCAAATAACATTGGGTTTTCTCCATAGTTTACACCTAGAAAATGGCTTAGAAGAACATTTTAACGAATGAAACTAAAGACGTCAGCCTTTTAGGAAAGCCTTTCAAGTGCGCAGGCCTAAGGATTTACGTAATGTGCAAACTAACGATAGCCCAGCCAAAAGGTGGCACCATTTGCTTTGAAATTGACGTCATAACGCCGTTAGTGTTATGTCTGAAAAATATTTTTTCATCAAGAACCGTTTTGAAAAAGTTCCAGTCCAAGAATTATTTAAAAAAATTGTTTGGCTACAGTGAAAAGATATGCAGATGATAATTTTTTGTTTACAATTTTAAAGCTTAAACTATATTTTGCGCTTATGACGTCACACATTATCATACATGATGTCATATTTATGATGACGTTTCATAATGTGTCTGTCTTCCAAAAGTGAAACCATAGGAGTTAGAGTCTCTAAAGATCCATCACAGACTGCACATCCATGTGTTGCAGCCACCTGTGAAGTTTTATGACGTAGATCCAAACGGTAAACTTGAGACCAAGACAGATGTTTCAAAAAACTTAGGCACCTTTCTTGTTAGAGAAACCTTGTCTTTATATGGCGCACATGCCTATGAAGTTGCATGCTATAATTACAAATGGTACTTGAGATATGATTCGGAAAAGGCTAACAGACATAGGGAGATGAACCCCTGATATGAAAGACCTATGGTGACTTCATACTTCACACTTTGAAACAAAATCTTAATTTAATTAATGGATGTCAACGGAAAGTGACAATTCACAGTTCATACTCCATGGTTCATACTTAACGCTTCTCACTTCATAGTGTACCCTTCAAACATTACTCTTCAGACGTCATACTTCTCACTTTATAGTTCAGACATCATACTTCACACTTCATAGTTCATACTTCATAGTTCAGGCTCCACACTTCACGCTTCACACCTCACAGTCTCCAATCTTTAAACACGTGACTGTGACGTATAACTGATTAACTTGCTGAATGTTTTTGCTATGGTGCGTTTGATAAAGTGTGAAGTATGAAGTCTGACATGTGAAGTTGGAACTATGAAGTGTGAAGTTTGAAGTAAGAAGTGTGAACAGTGAAGTATAAACTATAAAGTATGAACTGTGAACTTTGAAATGTCACTTTCTCTTGTCTTCCATACATTAAATAACGTTTAGTAAACTATGAAGTGTGAAGTATGAGTGCTCGTATGAACTGATACTTTTTGAAATGAAGTGTCACACACACACACACACACACACACACACACACACACACACACACACACACACGCGAACGTTTTAGAAAACTATGAAATGATAAGTATCACGTCTGAACTGTCAAGTATGAACTCATCACTGGTATTTCGCAGTTTTCATATTAAATGCTTCAATTGATTCCATTTTTTATTTCAGTCAGTACCATGTGTGCACCCAACGCAATGTACACTGTACCAAGTCTATGGAACAGTGAAGATCACCAGTTTGTCAAGCTTCATCAGATGACATACAATTGTGTGCAGAAGAAGCAGAATTCCGCCCTATCATTCCATATGACGAAAATATCTACTCTGCATGCATATCCATCATAAAAGATAAAAAATGGAAGCCAGCATCTGATGCCCAAGAAGCAACAGATTTTATCAGCTTAAACAATTAAGGAAACACATTAGGATTTCAACTGCATAAATATAAAAAGACAAAACTTCCAGCGAAACGGGTATTGGTCAGCTATTTTTCAACATTGAATTTTATTTGAAAAACATCAAATATTTGAAGAGAATAGTGGCCTGTGGTTTGAGTCTTTTTGGGTGTTTTCCCAACGTTTACTGAAAATGATAGGTTTGTCTACATATGATTTCTCTACTCTCTATACTACATTGCCTCATAATCTAATAAAAGAATAACTAACAGAATTAATTGAACAAACATTTAACAGAGAGGGCTCACTTTATTTAGCTTGTAATGATAAAAATGCCTTTTTTACTTCTGAACAACCTAAACGATAATAATTGTGGTCATGTCAGAAAATGTGTGATGCGCTCCATTATCTTTTGGACAATATATTTATAAGATTTGGCTCAAAATTATATAGACAAATTGTCGGTATTCCAATGGGTACTAATTGTGCTCCTCTTGTTGCAGATTTGTTTTTGTTTTGTTATGAGAGAGACTTTATGTTGTCTCTGTCAGACAATAATCAATCTGATGTTATTGAAGCTTTTAACTCTACCTCCAGATATTTAGATGACTTACTTAATATTGATAATCCTTATTTTGAACAAATGGTAGGTCAGATATATCCCACTGAACTTCAGTTAAATAAGGCGAATTCTTCTGATACTGAAGCTCCGTTTTTGGACTTGAACTTGTCAATAACAAATGGCATAGTTTCTTCTAAAATTTATGATAAACGGGATGATTTTAATTTTGAAATAGTAAATTTCCCATTTCTTGATGGAGATGTTCCTCGCTCTCCTTCCCATGGTGTATATATTTCTCAGCTTATTCGTTTTGCTAGAGTATGTTCTAATGTTGATGACTTCAACAACAGAAACTTATTTTTAACTGCTAAATTATTAAAACAAGGTTATAGATATCATTAAATTCGAAAAGCATTTTCTAAATTCTACCACAGACACTCAGAGTTAATTGTTAAATACAACATTGGGTTAAAACTCTACTGCAACAAGGCATATCAGAGCCTATATTTTATGGTGATTTAGTCTATAAATTCAAACGAATTGTTGGAAAACCTAATTTTAGTGATCAATTCAAAAAGATAGTTAAACGTTATATAAGGGTTGGATATAACTTGGATATCATGCGACAATCTACATGCCTAGTTTTAAACCCAATCACGGTTTATAGCTATGGTTTCCTCTTTAATTGCACGACGGTGGGTCAGGCCTCAGACTCTATGACGGCTCTGACGTAAAGCTCTAATCGGTGGGTTGGTGCCTGATGCTTATCTGTAGCTGGACCCACCATGGCTCAACTTGAGGTTTTCTTTAGCTCTGACTATCTGTGAGTCATGAGCCATTTTCTTTGTTTCATCATGGTGTAGTAATTTGATTAGAGTGTTTTTCCATGATGATACATTGCATTAGTTAGATGGCCTCCATGCGAGCTTAACATTTCTTGTACTTCAACAACAGCAGAATCTAGGGCAAAGATTTGGTACCAGTAAAATGCATTTAAGCCCCCCGGTGGCTTAGGCTGCTGTCCGTTCTAAGGCGGTGGTTCTGTTGTTGTTGACTTTTTGTTTATTGTTACTCCCATTGTGGGAGTCTGTAATTGTTCTATGTTTTGTTGTACGTTACTTTATGTCCATTCTAGTATTGCAATCATCTTGTAGGGGAAGAGAGAGCTGATTGCTTTGCTTAATTTGTCTTCCTGGTGTCTCGTGATGGTTGAGCGTCTCTTCCTTGCGGTGCCATGGGGTTGTCTGCAGTTTGTGATTGTGGTATTTCCTGATCATACTCATTTACTATTTTTAAAACCAAATCACGAACGTTAAGAATGATGACAGAAAGACTTGGCTGTTTGCTACTTATATTAAGTAAAAGGACTTACTTTGGAGGTCGATTAATCATATTAAATGTTCAGACCACTATGACGAATGTTAAAAGATGGTCATGCTTAATATACGGTTGTTATTTTTTTCAATACATTCTAAAAATGAAGCATGTATACAAGCTAAAGGAAACAACATTCTATGATATACAGTAGAAAGACCGACCTCTTGTGACTGGGGCTTGGGCGTATGGACGGTAGCACTGATATAAGTGACAATTATCTATTGATGAGATGGTAAGGGCCTGATACTTTGGCTGTTGTCATGCTCACCGGGGTTTACTTCTTGGATTTCTTTTGTTCTGGTTTTCAGTTTTATTTACTGTCGAGTCCTTATCTTCGCTTTATCTCCTTTTATCTTGATTTATATGTTCTTGGAGATGATGCAATGATAAGTTATGGATCTTTCATGCAAACCAGACATCTATGTGTCTTGATCCACATCTGAACTAAGGGTGAGGTTGGCACGCCGTGAAACCGGTTTAAGCTTTCTTGTAAAATATATTTACTGACCTTTTCTTGATGGTGCTTCATTTGTGGATCGTTTATGTTATTTTTGTCTTATTTTTGTTATGCTTTCGTGCGCATCTGTTTATTGATGTCTTGTGGCCACCTGATGGGAAAGGGCTGACCTCTTGGCTCTCGTTTGTGATGTCTAATTGTGAAGTTGTCACTTTCCCATTGGTATCCTGGGTCAGGTGTGGTACTTGATTGTAACGATTCCTGATCTTTGCCTCTTTCTTACTCGGGGTAGTAGTACAGATCTCCAGTGACAGGTACTGGAACTCAGGATAGTAGAAATGATCTCTAGTATAAAAAAAACATGTACTAGGATTCATAGCACTTGACCGACCTCTTGTGGCAAGTACTGGAACTCAGCTTAATGGTAATTTCATCTACTTGCAGATACTACGACTTATAGTAGTAGTACTGACATATTGTGACAGTAACCGTAATTCAGTGTATAAGTACTGGCCTAAAGTGACATGAACTGGGACTCTTGGTAGCAGTACTGACATCTAGTGACATTTACTGAACTCAAGGCAGTATAACTTACCTCTAGTGACAGGGACTGGGGGACTCAGTATAATAGTATTTACATCTTATAACAGTTACTGTGACTCAAGAAAAAGTGACAATTAATGACAGGTACTAGGATTCAGGGTATTATACTAACATCCAGTGTCAGGTTTTGGGACTCTAGTACTGACTTCTAGTTTGAAGTATTGGAAATCAGCGTAGTACTTGTAGTTTCAACCTCTATTGACAGGTACTTTGATTCAGGGTAGCAGTACAGGCCTCTAGTGACAGTTACAGAACTCTGAGAAGTAGATCTGAGCCTAAGACAGGCATTGCTACTAGAGTTATTAGCACTGTCATCTTGTGACAAGTTATGGTACACTGGGTAGTTTACTTACCTCTATTGGCAGTTACATATACCAGAACTCTGGGAGGAAGTTTTGAACTCTGGGGATAGATACTGGTACTCAGTTTGTTAGTACTGACCAATTGTGATAGGTACTGGGATTCAGGGTAGTGAATTGACATCTAGTGACAGTTACTGGAACTCTGGACCGCGATATTGACCGCTAGTTACTGGTATAGGTACGCAGGCTACAAGTACTGGCCACATGTGACATGTACTGATATCAAGGATAGATTAATGCCATCTAGTGACGTGTACTGAGACTCAGCGTAATGTACATTAAATATCTTGATTTTTTGCACTCTAAAAGTATTGTCACTCACTAGGGGCTATGACAGGCAGATCAAAGGCAAATTTTAATGAGGTGATTATGAAATGAGATCCCATGAAGGGTTTATGTTCTTTGCGTCTTCCTCACAGTGCCATGGGTTGGTCTGTAGTGTGTGATTGTGGTATTTCCTGATCTAGTGACAGGTACAGAGATTCAGGGCAGTGTATTTACATCCAGTGACAGGTACTGCGACTCAGACGCTAATGGTTGCTACTGGGAGTCTGGACAGTAGTACTGACCACTTGTGACAGGTACTAGTGCTCTAAAAAGTGTTCTGACATTTAGTGACAGGCACTGAGTTACGGGATTGTGTACTGACAACTAAGTACTGGAGCTCTAGACAGTAGTTGTGACCTCTAATGGTAACCAGGGTATTAGTACTGGCCAGTACAGTGTCTCAGGGTAGTGTACTGACATTTAGTGACAGGTACTGGGACTTATAGTAGTAGTATGAACCACCTAGTGACAACGAAAGGAACTCTGGGCAGTAGTACTGACCGCTGGTGTCATGTGCTGGTACTCAGAATGAGTGCTGACCTTGACTAGCTTCTAGTCTGATTAATAATAGTTTGATTTTTTCTGTTAAGTTAGAAACTGTTTGGCCCTTTTTGATAGCGTGTCTACGTTTTACACACCTTGGCTTAAATTTATGTTAAAATTGAGACAACAGAGTAGACTTGACACAGGTTGTACGTCACAGATTTTATAAATTTCCCCTTTTGGTAGATATTTTCATTTTAACGCCTAGAGGCTAGGCTAGTGTTGACCACTTGTGACAGGTACTGAGCCTGGTGGAGAGTACTGATATCTAGTGAAATGTACTGGAAATATAGTGCCCTCAGGTGAAAGGTACTTTGACTCAGATGACAGTAATTGGAACTCTGGGCAAATGTATGTACCGCTTATGACAGGAACTGGTACTCCAGTCATTAATTTTCTGCTGTAGTGACAATAACTAGAATTCTATGCTGACATCTGGTCACAAACACCAGATCTCATACTGTTAGTACTGACCTTGGTCTGTAGTATGTGATTGTGGCATTTCCTGGTCAAACTCACTTACTTTTTGAGACGACGCATCGATCGCTAATGACAGATACTGGTACTCAGGATGTTAATATTCGCCACTTGCGACAGGTACTGAGATTCAGCTGTGATGACATCTAGTAACAGATACTGAGGCTCTGAGTAGATGTTTAGTGACAACTACAGTGTATTGTAACTCATTATGATATAAGTTCTATCCTCTTGTGACATGAACTGTGACTCAGGATAGAATACTGACCTCTTATGAAAGACACTTGCACTACTAGATTTGTACCCACAATTCCAGTACCTGCCACCAGAGGTCACTCTACTACTCAGAGCCCCAGTAATTGCCACCTGTGGGCAGTTCTATAACAGGTCCCCGTAACTACCACCAGAGGTCGTTAGTACTGACCAGTGCCCCAGTCTTTGTCTTTATCATGAAAATAAAAATAGAAATAAGAGTTTCAAGCGGTATTGCACGACCCGTGGGTCTGCACTTTAATCACTATGTGAGTCTGTCTTTCCCTCCATCCGACCAACATTATCTAACCACTGGCATGTGTAACAGCCATTTTTGATTGACGAGGTTTGCTGAGCATCATATCGGCAGGTTGTGGTCAGTTAGTGAAAGTGCTCATAATTCCTACACTGCATGGTATATTTGAATACTTATACATTTTTTGAAATTGGCAGGAAAAAATGACAAAGAAAAGAAAATATATAAAGAAAAAATATTAGTCATGCCAGGATTTGAACCACTGAGCACCAGGCTGTTGGATTACAAGAAAGCCTCCTAGACCAGTCGGCCACCACCTATGATATACACCTTAGAGCAATTTACCTATATACCCTTTACCTGTACTCGTCAGATTAAAATTGCACGACCCTTAAGTCTGCAATATGTTGCATGAACCTTGGTTAGCTCGTCAGATTAAAATGGCATGACCCTTGGGTCTGCACTATATTGCACGACCCTTGGGTCTGCGCTATAATCACTATGTGAGTCTTACATGACCCTTGGTCTGCACTTTAATCTTGCATGAGCCTTATGATATACACCTTAGAGCTATTTACCTATATACCCTTTACCTGTACTCGTGATATTAAAATTGCACGACCATTGGTTTGCTTATCAGATTAAAATTGCAGTGAAAGTCTAATTTAACTGTAAAATAGTGCAATTTCAGATATAAACCAGTAAACTATGACTATAAGCATATATACTTGTTTGCAGGCTTTAAATATTAATGAAAGAGAAGTTATTGCTTCTCTTATTGCGTGTTCTAAAGATGAAGGAACTAGTTGTGAGCACAAATAGCAAGAGCATTTGACACCATGGAATAGAATGGCACTAAAATGTTGTTCTTTTTCCATAGCATGAATTTAATATAAATAATTTGTATTGTTTTCTGCCAATTTCAACATATTTGCAATAAAGCATATATATACATGTTAAATGACTACTTGGAAGAAAACAAAAATTATCTTTATTGTAAAAAATCATTCCAGATAAGGGCTTGTTTAGAATGACATACTATGCCTCTTGTCGATAAATGGTCAGTATAATTGATAAGACTTTAAACACTGTGCTCGTTTGGATGCAAAATCACTTAGTAAGTTAGGTTTTCTGTCAATTTAAACAAAATAATTGTATTACTTTGAAATAATAATTTTAAAAAATCACCCTTAACAACAATAGTATTCATAAGTAAGCTGCATGACATTCTTTGGTGACATCAATTTATGAGGGTCTGGATGGGGCCAAATGATTAGTGATTAATGGCCCTTTTTATAACGAATAGTGAATAATGAGCCAAAAAATAATGAATAGTGAATAATGAGGGCCTAAAAATTAATGAATAATCCAATTTTTAATGAATTGAAGACAAAACTAATGAATAGTGAATAATCAGATTTCTTTGCCACCTTTCATACTTTTAAGGAATAATTGGTCTTATTTTACTGAATAACCTAAAATTTTAATGAGATGAATAATTGGCTAAATTTTTAATGAATAGTGAATACCAGATCCCCCATCCAGACCCTCATTTATGCATTTGTAAAATTACAATAGAAACTGACAGCTGTAGAATTTACTTCCTAAAACAAGTCATAATCACTCATAAAGACAGGAACAGTTAATATATTGGCATAACCGTCGAATTTATCAACTGAGTTTGGATGATGAAATTTAAGCCTTGGACTTTGGTCAAATCCAAGAGAGGGTATGATATCTAATTCTTTCATAAATCCTAATGAAGTCTGCAATCCGTTTGGTTCATCTGAAAGAAGAAATAAAGGCAATGAGCAATTTTTGATTAGATTTAAATAGGGAAAATTGATATACGAGGGATGTTCCGAAAGTTATGATCCTGGCGTAATATCTCTGTAACCAGCAATGCAACATGGCTAAAAATTGTACCAAATAATAATATACTCTTTGTCTATCACTGCTTTGACAAGTATTATATAACTTTAAGGAACGACCGAAAATCTATCCCGAAACAGTCATACCCTCAATGCACTGACCTATCAAGCAGACTGTGCATATTAGAGACCTCATAATTCAGACAATAGCAGTCTCAGCAATTCGTTTTCATGGCTGCTCAGTATTCATTCATAAGCCAACATGTCCTGTACATATGGCGTACTTTCTATATGATCTGGGTTTCCTAGGTCCTTTAATGTATGGCTATGCAACTATCAGCTATAATCAAATTTTGACCACTTGAAGATTTGACCGGCCCAAACTGCCATAACAACAGCTGTATTAAAGGTTAAAAAAAATGAGTCAAACTCAGATGAACTGACTTTTGTCTGAACCAATTATGAAAATTTAGAAAATGCAAACAAGATCACAAATTAGGTCAATATTCAGAGGTACAAAAATTTGCATGTGTATATCTAAAGTAAATCCCAGTCAATTGTCCAAATGTGCACTACATCGTAAAATGATGCAATATGGGATTTAATTGAGCACAAATCATCCATCAGAAACCAATAACAATTTTAAAAATTCTTATTTAAAATCAATCATTTTTGGGGAAAAAAATGAAACTTTTTACAATAAGATCTTTTGTAATCAAAATATTATTGGTCTTAAATATTTTGCCAATATAAGGTTCAGCAAGTTTTAGCCCAATTTGATAGACAAAAATATAATATCCTCAGAAATAAAAATTCTACAATGTATTAAAAATGACCTGGTTTTCAAATTCAATGACGTCATAAGAATTGCGCATTGTGCTATAAATATTGATTTGACACGACCTGTCGCCTTTACAACATTTGAATTGATATTATAAGTAACAAAAAGTAAAATTACAATGCAGGTTTATTTTGTGGTTTTAAAGATGCCAGGCTTGAAATAATCAGATTCAAATATTATTATAATTCTATAACATGAAAACGAGTGGGTGATATATAATATGCTGTAACTATAAGACGAAACAGTACAGCGAGAAAATATTAGCATCATTATAAAGGTAAAAGACGGTTCTTTTGAATGTTGCATAGTATGCCTCTAAAACTGTCTCTGGACAAAGCCTCAAGGTAAAGATCAGAACATTTGGAAAGTCCCTAGTAAAATATAGTGTCATAAATACTCGTATTGGGTTCTGGCAGATAGCAGTAATCAATTAAAACTGGTGCAAGGGGACTTAAATTGAGAGTTGACGCAGTATCTACTAATTATCACAAACAGATAATATGAAAACGAGTCTGTCATGTGCAAAGAGCTACGTACATTAAGGGGCTATTTTAGCCCCCCTATGAGGCTAAAAAATAAAGCAAAGATAAGGACTCAACCAAGGACTTCGCCAATTTCTTCCCATTAGCCCAAGTGTAAAAGTCTGGTACAGATTCGACTTTTACCGTTACTATGGTAAAAAGAGGGCCCATGAGCCCAATATCGCTCACCTGAATCCTTGTCAGGAGAAGATGATGTTTACCACAAAATATAAATCCCAATCTCCAACACTTAAGTCCATCTTGGATATCAATCAGATCATAACCAAATTTATCAAGTTCAATCAATTTATACTTATCTGCACAGTTTTAATGTCTGGCATTTTACCCAACCCAAAAGGCCAGGGATGTGCATAATGTCAAACATTTTAATGCCATAATGTGATGTGCACCATAACTTCCCCAGAAAAACATGTTTTTTTTTACAATTTATCCCCATACAGGAGCCAAAGGTGTGTAAAAGGGCAGAACATTTGCATGCCTGGTGTCATATGCTTCATTGTAATTGATTTGATTATGCAACATGGCTACTTTCAGAAAAGAAAACAAATCAGCCTTTTGAGTGTAAGTGTAAAAGTAAAACATTTGCTAATATGTTATTGTAAGCTGCTTTAATTTGATATGCAACATGACCATATTCTGAAAAAAACTAATTTTATTTTTATATGGGGGGGGGGGTTGGCCCCAGGGGCAGAATTTGCAAAAAATATATTTTTTTTATCTGGAGCTTTGGCGGCCCTTTTGTTCAGCGGAGTGGAACCATTTGTGCAATTTTGGTAAAGGGCATTATGAAGAACAATTCTGTGAAATTATTTTGAATTAAGACCAGTGGTTCAAGAAAAAATGTCATTAAAAGATATTATTTATCTAGAGCTCTGGCAGGCCCTTTGTTTGGTGGAGCAGAACCATTTGTGCAATTTTGGTAGAAGGCATCATGAGAAACAATCTTGTGAATTATTTTGAATTTGGACCAGTGGTTCAGGAGGAGATGTCGTTTAAAGGTATTTCTTATTTGGAGCGCTGACGGCCCTTTTGTTCAGCCAAGTAGAATTATTTGCGCAATTTTTGTAGAGGGTATTATGTGGAACAATTCTGTGAAATTATTTTGAATTTGGACCGGTGCTTCAGTAAGATGTCATTTAAAGCTATTTCTTATCTGGCGCTCTAGCGGCCCATTTTAAAGCGAAGAGGAACCATTTGTGCAATTTTAGAAGAGGGTAACATTGAAGAGGAACTATTCTGTGAAATTATTTTGAATTTGGACCAGTGGTTCAGGAGATGTCATTTTAAAGATTTCTTATCTTGAGCTCTGGCGGCCCTTATGTTCGTTGGAGCGGAACTATTTATTCAATTTTGGTAGAGGGCATTATGGGAAACCTTCATGTGAAGTTATTTTAAATTTGGACTAGTGGTTCAGGAAGAGATGTTGTTTGAAGAAAAAGATTACCGACGAATGGACGCACGACGTGCCAAGACTGATCACAATAGCTCACCTTGAGCCTTCGGCTCAGGTGAGCTAACAACAATGGCCACCAAAATAGGCTAAAAATAGGAAAGTGACCATTTTGAGCAAATTGAGACATTTGACAGAGAAATCAACATAGAGCACTGACTAGCAAATACCAAAAAGATTTTCAAACTGATGCTGAGTATTATCATGAAACACAAGATATTAAAAGTAAGTAATGGTGCAAAGATCAGGAATCGATACAATCAAGTACCACACCTGACCCAGGATACCAATGGGAAAGTGACAAACTCACAGAAGACACCACAAACGAGAGCCAAGAGGTCAGCCCTTTCCCAGCAGGTGACCACAAAGCACATATAAACAGACGCGTACAAAACATAGCAAACACAAGACAGAACAAAAACATAAAAGATCCACAAAAGAAGTACCGCCTTGGAACGGTCAATAAAATATTTTACTGGAGGGCTTAAACCGGTTTAACGGCGCCAACCTCACCCTTAATTCAGATGTGGATCAAGACACATAGATATTTGGTTTGCATGAAAGACCCCTAACTTATCAATGCATCATCTCCTAAAACATATAAATCAAGATATAACAAGGAGATAAAGCAAGGATAAGGACTCAACAGTAAATTAAACTGAATACTGGAGCAAAAGAAATCCAACAGGTAAACCCCGGTGGGCCCGACAAACAGCCAAAGCATCAGGCCCCTACCATCTCATCAATAGATAAGTCTTTAAGTCGGAACCATCATAGAGTCTGAAGTCCGACCCACCGGCGTGCAATTAAAGAGGAAAGCAAAGTTGCCAACCGTGATTGGGTTGACTACCAAGCATGCAGTCTGTTGCAATACATTAATGTTATAGCCAATCTTTTTATAATGGGAAATTATTTTAATGAACTGCGCTGAAGTTTGTTTTTGGTATACATCTGCTGATTTCCAATTCTTTAAACAAGCTTTAAATTTGAGCCCAAATGGCAATTTCTCTATTTTAAGCCTATTTCGTCAGCCATTTTTGTTACCATAGCAACGGTAATAGTTAAATAAATGCCAGAATTTTACACTTAGGTTATTTGGCTATTGTCAGGCCCACCAGGGTTTACCCGTTGGATTTCTTTTGCTCTGGTATACAGTTTTATTTACTGTTGAGTCCTTATCTTTGCTTTATCTCCTTTTTATATCTTGATTTATATGTTCTAGGAAATGATGCACCAATAAGTTATGGGTCTTTCATGCAAACCAAACATCTTTGTGTCTTGATCCACATCTGAACTTAGGGTGAGGTTGGCACGCCGTGAAACAGGTTTAAGCCCTCCAGTAAAATATTTTTACTGACCATTCCCAAGCAATGCTTCTTTTGTGGATTATTTATGTTATTTCTGTCTTGTTTTTGTTATGCTTTCCTGTACGTCTGTTTATTGATGCCTTGTGGTCACCTGCTGGGAAAGGGCTGACCTCTTGGCTCTCGTTTGTGATGTCTAAATATGAAGTTGTATCTTTTCCATTGGTATCCTGGGTTAGGTGTGGAGCTTGATTGTATCGAATCCTGATCTTTGCCCTCCTTCTTACTTTTATTCCTCTAATAAACCACTCAGAAGAAATTGGTGAAAAGCGACTTTCTTTTTATTTTGCTCCAGAGGGGGCCAAATTAGCCCCTTAATGCATGTTGCTCTTTTGTAGGTTCTCTCTATTTCTAAAGTGTCCATTTTTTCTAGATTATTCGTTGTGCCATTTCGCGTTGGTAGAATTTAACTTCTTATAATAAAGACATTTTTTCATATTATAGAATAGAAAAAGTAGGCCTATGTTTACTTTAATATTTTACAGATACACGCCTACTTTTCTAAAAAAAAAAAAGTTTGTGACTAGTTCCTGTTATTGAGGCTTATTCCAGCTTGGCGATGTAATATCAATTAATAAGACATCCACGAAACCTGACCATGGAAACTTTGCATATTGTGTTGCCTAGTATGAGTTGAAATAACTCATGACACTATTTAATTTCAAGCGCTATCTTGTTTTTCTTAAACTTTGGAAATGTTATCAGGTTATTATGTCTTGCATTGCTTTGATATCTGTAATTATACATGTATTAGGTTAGCGGGTTAATAAGTTATTAAAAGCTTATACTGACGTCTTTTCGCCTAGCGTTATTTTCTCAAGTTTTGTTAAGCGTTATTTCATTTTTTGCAGGTGTTGTTTTGTCTTTTCAATTTGCGTCTTTTCACTTGGTGTCTTATCGTTTATCGCCTGGCATTATTTGGTATCTATACATATACTGTAAAATAAGTGTAATAACCATTGTTTGTGTTTGTGACCTTTCAATAGATTCAAAAACTATATCCTGTGCTATTGGTTTGATCCTGATAATGACTCCAACAATAATGGGTAAAATATTTACCATTTATCACTGGAGAAATGTTGATTTCAAGTTGTTTAGTAAATGTAAGTTATACCAAAAGGGATTGCAGCGTAGCTGTCATAACTCACACATATCGTGCACAGTGTAAGTTTAGAGAACACAAAATAAAGAGAACTACAACATTTGGGTCAATTTGGAGGGAGTGGGGGGGGGGGGGGGGGGCACCCGTCATTTTTCTCAATATAACTACAAATGTTTGGAGAACATAAACTAAAAAGAACCTACAACAGTTGGGTCCTGAGGCGTCATCGTAAATATCAAAAGATAAATAATAATTAAAAAACATTGAGAGGATAACTGTATTCAAAATTTGGGGAAGTATATCGTTAGAAGGAAAATTTAGTTTTTCGGTGACGTGTTTGTGTAGCCAAAAACGTGACCTCTGAACGCATATCCGACGATATAACTCCTCAAATGATAATTTTGAGTATGGTTATCCCATTCTAATGCACAAGTAAAATTTTCCTACATAAAGACAGTGAAAATGTACATGTAGTATGTTGCGCCTACAGCCTGTAGCTGCCAGCTGCATAAAACCACTTGCAAGCTGCATAAAACCACTTGTCAGGCATTGAAACGAGACGTTGCGTAATGCCGTCGCAGGATATACTGTCGCAATAAGTAAATGAGTATGATCAGGAAATAGCACAATCACTCACTGCATACCAACCCACGGCATCAGGAAGAAGAGCCACAGAATACCAACAGTCACAAGACATCAGGAAGACAATTAAAGTAAAGCAATCAGCTTTCTCTTCCTCAAGATGATTGCAAACTAGAAATGACACTTAAGTAATGCATAACACAACAACGACCAATCACAGAGCCCCCACAATCCAATGGAAGGAACATTAAACAATGAATCCTGTACGTTAATAAATCCCTTCTCAAAGACAGAATAGTAAATAAAGTTGTAAACAAAAAGGTTGTAAGCAAGTTAAGAGTTGATACTGTCCTCCTCCATGTTAAAAAGATTCAGAATGTGGCCAGCATTTCGCCCAAAAATTGCGTTTTTATTTTCTTCAATAGAAATACAACGTTCAAAATTGCATAATCTTTGGTATCCGTTATGTATGTCGCTTTATATTTCTATACCAAAGCACAGTGGAAGCCCAGATGCACTTTAATAGTTTCAAAAATAAGGAAACACAACATGTTGAAACATAATGTTATCAATGTGATGATAGCTCTACTTTGCTGTTTCACTCTTGGGAATAGTACAAAATCTTTTTAAGTTTGCACGGATTTCAAATTTTGTACAAATGTGAAATCTGTGCAATTTTTTAACAGATTTTTTTTTTAAAAAAAAATCATTTGAGTGTACACTGACCGATCTCATTACATGTATTGGGTGTCCCAAAACACATGAAACGTTTTGAGAAAGTATTATAACATTTGACTCCACAAAGATAAGTTGCTTATTGATTAACATACTATACATAGAAATTATTTAATTTCATATTCCGACTTGATTTCATTTCATGACAATGCAAAGTTGAGCTTTTAAAAAATGGGTTCTAATTTTCTGATTTACACAGTTTTTACTTCTTTGCTAGCTTTTTAACACTATATATCTATTAATTCTTGTTGCAGCATTGTATTGATATTCATTTCTTGATGCTTGCTCTTGTAATTGTATATTATGTCTACACTTTTTTTGTCATAGCTTTTGTCTTCCTGATTGTTCCTCAAGTTTTAATATCAAGACTCAAATTATATAACCACCTTGTTCAGAATGAGTATTTTAAAAGACTGTTTCCATGGTAACCAACACGCTGTAATTTTGATGTCATGTAAAAATACTGAAGAGACTTCTCTTACATATGGCCAAATTCATTTAGATTATACAGTTGCTTTAACTAAATGCATTGGCAATATCATAAGATGTGCACTTTATTGTTACCCCACCCACTTTTCTCTATACAGGTCACTGATACCTGGTGTTTAATTTGAACTTTCATAACTAGATCTGTAACTATGACCATTTTTCGAAAAAAAAATATTTTCTTTTTAAATCATTTGTAAAAATAGAATTAAGTTATCTTTTCACAATAAATATGTGCAGTACAGCTGAAAGCTGCATGGAACAGTGAACTATCTAATAAAAACAGGTGCTTTTTCTCTTGTTAGAAATTATTTACGTCCCTCCAATAATTCTAGACAGTTGATTTTTAACATAAATGCTGTTGTTTTGATAGATATAATTTGTAAAAAAAAATATGAAAATGGTAAAATGTTTACCTGAATTTGATTATTTTTACTGCATTCTTGAAAAATAGATACTTTATTTCCAAAATTAGAATATCAAAAGTTACAGACTATGCAGCTTTAAGTGTGCATGTAATAAAAGAAAACCAATCGATTTGTTGTTATGACACTATTGTATTGTTTTATGCCTTAACATAAAAACTAGGGGTTATGCCGTGAAACGGGTTTAAGCCCTCCAGTGAATATTTCACTGACCATTCCAAGGCGATGTTTCTTTTGTGGATCGTTTTTGTTAGTTATGCTTCATGTTTGTGTGTGTTGGGCTGTTGAGTCTGTTCCATGTAGCCTTGTGGTCACCTGCTGGTAAAAAGGCTGACCTCTTCGCTGTCGCGTGTGTTGTGTTTGTCACTTTCCCAAATGTGTCCTCGTCCACATCAGAATTAAGGGTGAGATTGGCGCCGTGAAACTGGTTTAAGCCCCCCAGTAAATTATTTTATTGACCGTTCAAAGGCGGTACTTCTTTTGTGGATCTTTTATGTTTTTCGCTGTCTTGTGTTTGTTATGCCTTTGTGCGCGTCTGTTTATTTGTGCCTTGTGGTCACCTGCTGGGAAAGGGATGGCCTCTTGGCTCTCGTTTGTGGTGTATAATTGTGAGTTTGTCACTTTCCCATTGGTATCCTGGGTCAGGTGTGGTACTTGATTGTATCGATTCCTGATCTTTGCACCCTTACTTACTTTAATTACTTAATAATTTCATTACAAGTAACGCATTTTGCCTTAAATATCACGTTTATGCCTATTTCAGTTCAAAAAATTATTTTAATTGAATACCAAGGCGGTAATCCTTTTGTGGATCTTTTATGTTTTTGTTCTGCCTTGTGTTTGCTATGTCTTTGTGCGCGTCTGTTTATATGTGCTTTGTGGTCACCTGCTGGGAAAGGGCTGACCTCTTGGCTCTCGTTTGTGGTGTCTACTGTGAGTTTGTCACTTTCCCATTAGTATCCTGGGTCAGGTGTGGTACTTGATTGTATCGATTCCTGATCTTTGCACCCTTACTTACTTTATATGGTGACATCATATTTGACGTTGCCAGAAACATACTGTTTACAGAGGATAATGCTACCAATGCTTTGAAATAAATTTTGGACATATATTCTTTAATATTTAGGATATTTAGGTATGCCAAGCTTAAATGTTGGACTTTTATTTAAGTTTAGAAACGTTTCATACCTTTTGGGACACCCTGTATATAACCATAATTTAAAACCAATTGTTTCAAAAAATACTAGACAACAAAAATGGCACATGCACTCCAATAGTTGCACGGCTTGCTAAAATCTGCAATTTTGACAGAACATTCTTTAAATTTTGCTTGTACAAGTATATGATGCTGTACATGACAGAACGAATACAATGAAATATGCGCCCAGCGAACAGAACAACTTTGCATGAGCCCAGATAAATCTGAGTGTACACTGAACGGGTACAGGTAGTTGCAATTGTAGGGCATTAGTGTTTTCCATGCACTCAGAAAAAGTATTCGCTGGTTGGACAGGTCATTTTTTTTTGGTTTGGGCATGCACTGTCTTTTCCAGAAGGCAATGTGCACGGTCTAGTTTTAACCCCATTTCCCAGAATTAACGTGTCGTCTGTTTTCTCATATGCTGATGTGCTTTAGTTGCATTTATTGCAAAAATATGGACCCATATCAGACTGCTCCTAAGGTTCATGGTGTTCATATTGTTTTGCTTCCATGTTTAAAGTGGTTTTAGAGTCGTTTAAATATACGCAGCAGAAAAAATAAGCAGACAACACTTTCGGGTGAAATCAGAAAGAGAAATCGATTGAATAGATCAACTAGAAGATGGATCAGTTTGATGGGACCAAAATTGACATCGAGTTGCGTTACCCTTTTAAATTCAGCCCTCGTGTTCACAATATGGATCGTTTGATCCAGCATATGTTAGAACAGTTCTTAAATAAATCAACAGCTTGTTTAACATGGCAAAACGTAGTTACCGTTTATATATCTAGCATTGTTATCTAACACATTGTAGGTCTAACAAAAATGGCGTCAGTAATGGCTCATTTTCATTGGACAAAGATGTCGTGGGAACGAGATAATTATGTCGTGGGAACGAGATATTATGTCGTGGGAACGAGATATTATGTCGTGGGAACGAGATAATCATGTCGTGGGCACGAGATCTTATGTCGTGGGAACGAGATCTTATGTCGTGGGAACGAGATAATTATGTTGTGGGAACGAGATCTTATGTCGTGGGAACGAGATAAATATTTTTTTTCACATGTCCCCTCAGTGCTGCCGTACCAGTTTGACCCTAGGACGAAAATTTTACTTGCATTCAGTTCTGCTCTTCATCCCCGTTGATTTGATATGCCACATGACCATGTTTGGAAAAAAAATGCTGACTCCCTGGGCACCCCAGAGCCCCAAAGTCACACCCCTGGGGCATGACCCAAGTGACAGAATGAAACTCCGACTGATATGTTTTGTATCTTTCATTTGTGAGAACACACACAAAGTTTGGCATAAAAATCTTTGAAATTGACTTTGTAATTGAAATTAAATGATATTTGACCTATTGACTCCTTACCAGGGCCCCTGGGGGAGGGACCAAAAAAATTGCCGTTGCACGCCCCATTCATGTGAGTAACTCACACACCAAATTTGGTTGAATTTAGGAGGATATAGCATAACGGACGAACGGACGGGCGGACGGACAGACGGATGGGGACGATAACAATATCCCCTTCGCTCTTTTAAAAAAGCGCGGGGATAATAACATCTAGAGAGCATTCCTCCATACCTACTCTACCAGGTACAGCAATAGCATTTTGAGGATAGCCTCATACTTGTGCCTATCATTAAACTAATTGTATGTCATATATTCTATGGCTAAGCACTGTCTTTGCATGTATGACGCAGCATATTAAGTGAACTTTATATCATGTGCTTGTGTATAGCATCATAGTTTTTAAGTCCTACGGAGAGAAAAAAAAACATTTTGGTGAGAATTGGCTTACATTTTTGGGGATTTGGAGAGAAGCTAAATTAATTTTAGGGATTTGTGGAGCAAGACAAAATACTTACAGGGAGCTGAGGTATTATTTTTCAGGGATTTGAGGAGATCAATGCATTATTATAAGGGAGCAAGGGAGCACAGACCTTCCCTGGGGGCCTCAATTTCTTTTAACAAATACCCGGATTGACATTGGTAGACACACCGGATAGGCGGCAATCGAAAACGCTCCTAACAATTGATGAACCTTGTCAAAAATCGCTAGAAACATTGTTTTCTATAGCCATTTTTCGTCAGTCGGGCGACAAAATGGCAAGTGGTAATTCTGTAACTTACTATTTCGGATCAACGTTCGTCGATAGTATTCACGTTTTCGATTGCCGTCAATTCGGTGTGGTAAGGAGCATTGCGTCTCGTCTATCCCACATACTACAGGCATTCGTTTTAATATATTAGTCTCACTGGAGCTTTTGAGTCGTCGATGGTATAAGAAGAAATTGCCATGCAAATTGAGACAACCGGACTGTCCAGCGGATACCTACATGCATTTCAGGGTCGTTTTGGGAAGCACGTCTTCATATGAATGAGCTGCCCACTAAGGAAATAATAATAATAATTTATGCCTTATTTGGAACATCATCAGAAATTTTGGCACGTCCAGCATAAGCGGCGAGCAGCGGTGGCTCAGAAAAGATCTGTGAACTCACAGCTTTCGAAGCACGTGTTCTGTTACCTCTCAAAGGCCAAATGTAATCTGTATCTTAATCACTTAATTGCATGACGGTGGATTAGGCCTCGGGTTTAATGACGACTTTGACCAAACACTTTCATCGGTGGATTGGTGCCTGATGATGACCTTGTCCTTTGACACAGAATAGAAACACTTTCCTGTCATCTACACACCGTGTGGCTCAGGCAAACATTGTATCAAATATGAATGGTCCTCCGTCAAAAATGTAAGAGGTCCGTCTTGACCTTTTACCCAAGGTCAAATTTGCAATCCGAAACATTTTTCATCTACAAACCATAGGAAATAACTAACTACAAATATGAACAGCTTCGGTAAAAAAACTGAAAAAGAGTTTATGGACCGTAAAGTATATTTGACCGTGACCTTCGACTCGAAAGTTATAGCCTATTGGTCATCTGAAATCTTCTTTGTAATTTACCATTGTGCGAATTATCTCGGACCCAGCCTGATCAGCAAATGAGAAGGAATTTTGCATTCCTAACCGTAGGATCATGTCAAACAGAAATGCTCATGTCTTGATAGGAGGGGACTTTATCTGTGGCGATATAGAGTGGAGCACTATGCAAGTACCCCACGGGGTACAAATTTAAAATGGCAGACTCAACAGCAACTTTTGGATATCATAGGTGAGCACTGCCTAACACAAGTAGTAAATATCCCCACGCGGCTCGATAAAACCCTGGACCTTCTTTTCACAAATGATCCATCCCCTGTAAATAGAGTCAAGGGGATGCCCCCGATCGGCAAAGCGGATCATGACCTCGTCTACATTGAGTATGATATAAAAGCTAAAAGGATAAAACAGGCATCATGCAAAATCTATCTTTGTAATCGAGCAGATATGTCTGGTCTACGCGACCACATGTCCCATTTTAAGGAGTCCTACCTTTCTGAAGACCACAGTCACATGTCAGTAAATGAAATGTGGGTCAAGTTCAAAACAGGCTTTTTAGAGGCTGTAGAGAGGTTTATTCCATCAAAAATGACCAAAACAAAGTACAGTCTGCCATGGAACGATGCCACGATCAAACGGCTTATGAAAAGACGCCAGAAACTCTAAGATGCCTATTGGAATCGAGACACGTTTCTAATATTTTCACGTTTGAGAACGACCCCTCAGATCCCGATTCAAATTAAAGTGGAAAAATTAAGAAGTTTTGGTCATTTGTCAAATCATTAAAGAAAGACGCGTTTGGGATCACATCACTCAGGGAAAATGGAATTCTAAAAACAGACACTAAAGAAAAAGCCGATATCTGCAACCGGCCTTCACACGTGAGACAGATTCTGACCCGCCTTCAAAAGGGGCAAGTCTACTCCTCCATGGGGGAAATAACAGTTGACCCGAAAGGGGTCGCTAAACTGTTGAATGGACTCAATGTGCATTAAGCGCCTGGCCCAGATGGACTCAATGCCAGAGTGCTCAAAGAGTGTAGTACACAGATTTCACCTATCCTAGCACTTATCTATAATGAATCTTTAGCTCAGGGCAATGTTCCAGATGATTGGCGACACGCAAATGTATCCCCGGTCTTTAAAAAAGGAGAAAAATACGATGCTGCGAACTACAGACCGGTGTCGCTAACCTGCATCTGTTGCAAAACCCTAGAGCATATATTGGTGAGCAACATCAACAAGCACTTAGCCTTAGATAGCATACTTGCTGACTGTCAGCATGGGTTCCGAAGTCGGATGTCTTGTGAAACCCAGTTGGTTCAGATTGTGCACGATATCATCAGCAACCTGGATGATGCGATGAATCGGGGACACAAGCAGACAGATTTGATCATCATGGATTTCGCAAAGGCCTTCGACAAGGTCCCACACAGGAGGCTATTACACAAACTCGATTACTATGGGATACGAGGGTCCACCCACAAGTGGATCAGCTCATGGCTCTCTGGGCGCAGTCAACAAGTAGTTTTAGACGGTCAAGCCTCAGATCCAGTCCCTGTTTTATCCGGTGTACCCCAGGGGTCAGTCTTAGGACCGATCCTTCTTCTAATTTTCATTAATGATTTACCGGATAATATCAAGTCTTCGGTTCGCCTTTTCGTGGACGATTGTGTCCTGTATAGGAACATTCATTCATTGCAAGACTGTCTCATTTTGCAGGAAGATCTTGACAGCCTTTGGCTCTGGGAGGCCGATTGGCAAATGAATTTCAATGTTGCCAAATGTCACTCTTTGAGAGTGACTCGGCATTACTCACACAAACAAATCATTCATGACTACACTCTGCATCAGCAGACTTTGGAAAACGTTCAGTCCGCGAAATATCTTGGTATAACAATCACAGAGAACTTTGATTGGGGTCAACATATCTCTGATATCTCGTCTAAAGCAACTAGGACTTTAGGTTTCCCTCGAAGGAACTTGGCTTTCGCACCTAGGAGTACTAAAGAGGTTGCATACAAAACTTTGGTACGCCCTAAATTGGAGTATGCAGCCCCCATTTGGAGCCCTTATTGTAAAACTCAGATTCAACAAGTGGAGAAGGCTCAGAGGACGGCAGCCCGCTGGACCTGCAGGAGGTGGCGCAACACTAGTAGTGTTGCAGAAATACTCGATGAGCTGCAATGGCCAGCTCTGGAGGCCCGGAGGGATCAGTCCTCTCTGCTTTTCTTCCACAAGATTCATTGTGGGACTATGTCTTTTGATAAAGACAAGTACTTGACCCCGTCTCAGAGTACAAGATCTACCAGGTCATCACACAACTCACAGTATTGCAGGCCCCAGACTTATAGTGATGCCATGAAGTATTCTTTTTTTCCCAAGGACTATTCCTCATTGGAATAGTCTGGCTCCATCTGTGGTCGCAGCTGAGACCACAGAGGAGTTCAGGGCACTCATTTTGATGACTCAGCCAGAAGCTTTTTTTTCTCAAAAATCATAAACACTCACCTCAGAAAATGATCATATATGATCGCCTGAGTATAAGAAGATAGATAGATAGTAAAATAGATCTTAAGCATATTTGACCTTGACCTCTGGCTTCAAGGTCATATAGATGATCTGAAACCCTTTTTTGTCATCTGCACACAATAGGCAATTACTGTAGCCTGAGGCTACCAAATAGGTTTATCTACCTATGTTTACCTATGTAGAATCTCTACAGCATCTGCCAAAACACGGGAGGATTAGCGTCATGCAAAACCGACTCAGACAGACAGATGGACAAAAAACGCGGATGAACAGACAGAAGGGGTCGACTGCAATATATCAGACTAAATCTATATCAGAAAAAAAGCATACATAATTTACCAAGATGTCGCAAAATGGCACACATAAAATTAAAAAAAAAAAACACAAGCAATTTCGTGCTGTTCGGTAAACGTCAGCCCCCAGCCAGCACATGCATATTGTATAAACCCTTCAATGGTATATTTTTGTAATTCAATAAAATGACATTCATGTAATGTTAAACATCGGAGTAAAACGAACTCGATTTATGTTAAGCTTTTTTTCTGTCGGTGATTCGTCTCGTTCGCCAAAACGACGGTTGTGTCAACAGAAGCTGTTGACACAACCGTCGTTTTGGCGAACGAGATATATCAGTTGAAAATGAAAGTAGAAAACTTTTTTGTACTATTTTGAGGTTTCGTTTAATTAAAAGTATACACCGTCAGACCTGGTCAAGTAGATGTATCAACATTATATCCTAAGTTCTTAATCTAACATCTCACTTGTGGAGTTAAGCCGTGAAAGTAAAATGAAATGTGAGCGTGATAAATCGTCAATGTCATATATTTTCGCGACAATTCCACTTGCAGTCTCCGGCCTGTACGGGTACGGGGTGCTCGGCACGGTTATTACGCGCCGGTTCATGAAATCAGAAAAATGGAAACAAATGACATCAGACTTTTACTTAAGAGATGACTGGTTAAAAACTAGAGCCACAAGTGTAAGCTTTTAAAAAAAACTTTGACCATAGTTCGATCCCTGCTCGCGGCAAGGGAAACTTCGGTGTCCGAACACGCTTTCTCTAGTGTCATTTGCAGGTATGACACTAGATAAGTGCATAATAGGTAAAGGTGTGAAAATTTATTTAGCAAATCAAATGACGGGCTATAAATATGACAATTTGATTGGTTATCTGGCGATGTTATCTGTATGAGACCTACATGTAGACAGAATGACACTGTGCAAGTTAATCATCATATAGTCCAGTTAGAACTTTAAGATGTTTACTTATCAGAACCTATGTTATACAGATAAACACAAAAACATAATTTAGTACCTAATCTGAACAAGTACATCAATAAAGAAATTTTCAAAGTTGTACATGCTTATATTTGCATATAACGAAAGTGATTCATGCCATAAGTCCCATAATTAGTTTGCTTGTAGCACTTCTGTCTGTCTGTGTGTGTGTGTGTGTGTCTCTCTCTCTCTCTCCTCTCTCTCCTCTCTCTCTCTCTCTCTCTCTCTCCTATACAACATTTATCTTGGTTTGTTAAGCTATTATTTCATTACCTGTAGATTAACGGAAGTGAAAATACTTGCACTTTTATTGCAGGAGATGATTACAGCAGACTAGATAAGCAGCGTATTTGCGTAAAAACACAATTAAAATCATCAAAAATGCAATTAAAATTAAATGTGTGTGTACCGAAAAGCAATTCCGTTGAACGTTATGCAATTAAATGCGATGTCATTGTGTACCATTTGGTCCATTTTGATTCCATTTGGATAAAAAACAAATGCCAGTCCGGTATTGATTTTTTTTTACTAGCGAGTGCACAGTATAAATCCAATTTTATGAATAAAATATCGGCGTCCAGTCAAGTATTTTAGCGGATAATGAAACTTTGCAAAGTAGCTGCAAGTGATGTCAACAAATGGACAATATTTGCTTCAGGTACAATAAAAATCTGCTAGTTTGATACTCTAGAAAGGCAGACGATGAGAGTAAATATGCAGGCACACTCGCCATGGTTCAATAAGAAAACATGTGTAATCACTGTCAAATAAGTTGCATAAACAAATATAAAAAATACGCAATTGTTTTTGCAAGTACGCAATTGAGGATAGCCAGGTTGCGTAAATACCCAATTGACCCAAAAGCTTATCTAGGGCACTGTGATTAGCATAAGCATTAATGCTTCTTTTCAAATCCTGTTAATCTTTCCTCTGTATATCATGCTATTGCAATCTGTCTTTTAACTGGATTGACGTTAATAAAATATTGTTTACACCAAACACAATTTTTGAGCATAAAAATATCAAATGTTTCCTTATTTATCAGTTAACTTTTGATTTGGGTACTCAAAAGAGCCGTCTCATCGGGACAGTCCATTAAGTACCCACAACATATGCTTTGATTAAAAAATAAAGTTTGATTGCACACTCTAATATAGAGGCATTTCATGTAATTCAATAGTTGTGGATGTATTTTTCAGTGACTTGAACAAGGATGTCCAAATTCACATGGGTGCCAGCAGTTTTTAGAAGACTTTTTCAATGACTTGAGCCAAGATGTCCAAGCTTACATGGGCTCCAGCTGCTTTTAGAAGACTCAATGGTGTTTTCTGTGTGTATAAACCAGTCGGTCTGCCTTGCTTTATGGTTAGAGATCTGATAAATTCTTATCTTGTTAGAGGTGGGTGTTCCCTTTTCATAAGAAACTCATGTAACAAGTGGGCACTGAGGCAGGCCTTTAGATAAGAGTGTGTAATTAAAAAAAAAAGTTAAATTTCTCAACGGAAATATTCGTTATATGACGGCCAGCAAAGTCCTTCTCTCATTGGCTGAAACTGCCAGCAACAGCTTTGTACACAAAGGGGACAAAAATTCCACTCATCCGCTAATAATTACAAGTGAAATCTAGAAAGGACAAGTAATTCTTCCCAAAGCACTCGTCCTGTAGGACGAGTGCTTTGGAAAAAATAACTCGAGGAAGTCATATTACATATAACTCCTTATGTTCTTTATTGCATACACTTTTAAAGGACAAGTGCATGTGTTTGCTGGACAAATGAAAATTGTAAGTCACTCCGTGACTTGTCCTGCAGGACAAGTGCAATATTTAAATATTTTTGTCCCGTGAAGCTCATGCTTGAACATGCTTATCTCATTGGTATGTGAAAAATTTGATGTCAGGAATCCCAAAACTATTTTTAGCTGTCAGGCAGCTTTGCCAAAAGTCATGTCAACCTGCCCACAGCTAATTTTAATTTAAACTTTTCGTACTTGCTAGATTTAACTCTCTGGTATGTGAAAAATTTGATGTCAGGAATCCCAAAACTATTTTTAGCTGTCAGGCAGCCTTGCCAAAAGTCATGTCAACCTGCCCACAGCTAATTTTAATTTAAACTTTTCGTACTTGCTAAATTTAACTCTCTGGTATGTGAAAAATTTGATGTCAGGATCCCAAAACTATTTTTAGCTGTCAGGCAGCCTTGACAAAAGTCATGTCTACCTGATCACATCAAATTTTAGTTATAAAAACAGCCTAAAATTCATATGGCAAAACAATTGATGGATTCATTTGAGCTTAACACCAGGATTTGTCTACATGAGAAGTCCTTATATTAATCTCAAAAGAATGCATCAATTGTAAAATGCCATTTGTTCTGGCCATACGTTGTACATTAGCTTATGCTTGATCGTGCTCTCTGGTAGAAATCTTATGTCTGAAATCCCAAAACTATTTGAGCCAAGGCATGAGATTTCCAACAATGTGGTATGTGCCACCAGCAAAGGCTCAGACCAGCGTGTGCATACGCACAGTCTGATCAGAGTCTTTGCAAGTCACTTGAATATTCTATGACTGTTAAGCTACTGACCGAACATCATATGCAGTTTCTAAGCTTTAAAGGACCTTGCACAGGCTGGTCTGAGTCTACACTTGTCAAAATGCCACATTGTTGGAAATCACATGTCACGGCTCATTTTTAGCTGTCAGGCAACCATGACAAAAGTCACAGTTACCTGTCCAAAGCTACTTTTAGTTCTAAAGAAAAAAAAACAGCCTAAAAAGTCATATAACAAAATAATTGATGCATTCTTATTCAGTTAACATCACGCTTTGTCAACCCACTGAAGTAATGTCCACCTCCAGCTTTGCCTTGGCTGACATCACTTTCTCAATTTAACATATCCTGATGTTAATCTCACTAGAATACATCAATTGTATATTTAAGAAATGATTTCGATTTTTGGAATGTTCATGGAATCATGAATACTTCGGGTCTCTTGCAAAGTAAGTGAAGCCTGAAGGGCTTCAAGTTAACTTTGCAAGAGACCCAAAGTATTCATGATTCCATGAACATTCCAAAAATTGAATTTATTGCTTATATTTACATTTTATTATAACTCTAAAATAAAGAAATTGTTTATAATTTAGGAAACAAAACAGGTTTGTATTTAATATGTAATTGTATTAACGGTTTTGTTGGAGTGTAAAACGGAAAAGCGAAACAACCAGTGTGAACACGGACAGCCAATGGAGCAAACAAGAAGCTTATTTTGCACGTGCGCTGTCAATCACAACACCAGTGTCACAATTGGGGAATGAATTCGATTGTCTAAGTGTATTGCACTGGCAAGTGAGCTTGGCAGCTGTCAATCAAATTTTATGTCTGTCATGCGGCTATGAATGGTTGCAAAAATCTAAAGTTTCATTTAAGGTTTGCTTTGAAAATGTAAATATTGTTATATGAGTGCCAGCAAAGTCCTCCTTTCATTGGCTGAATCTGCATGCAATCGACAAAAGCTTATGCTTGATCATGCTGGATAAATTTAGCTGTCTGGTATGTGGAATCTTATGTCAGGAATCCTTAAACTATTTTAGCTGTCAGGCAGCCTTGACAATAGTCCTGTCTACCTGATCACATCTAATTTGAGTTTGGAAAAAAAACAGCCTAAAATGTCATATAGCAAAACAATTGATGTATTCTTTTGAGCTGAACATCAGGATTTGTCAACCTGAGAAGCCCTGATATTAACCTCAAATGAATGCATCAATTGTTGTATAATTTCACATCTCAGCATACATGTATTCAGGAATTGAATGATAAAAAATGCAGAATTGAAAGGTGGGCAAAAAAATAATCCATCATTTGTGTCTGTGTGTGGGGGTGGGGGGGGAGGGGGTAGAAAAATCTGTCCATCAGAACCACAATATACAATTGATGCATTCTTTTGAGGCTAGCATCAGGATTTGTCAACCCGAGAACAGTGATGTTCACCGAGGCGAATCCGAGGTGAACATCACTTTTGAGGGTTGACTAATCCTGATGTTAACCGAAAAAGAATGCACCAATTGTTTTGTTATATGACACTGTCTCTCTTTTCCTAGTTTTATTTAAAGTGTTTTCATATTTATAAATTTACTCAAGTCAGATGTTCCTTGTGCACTTTCACCAGGAAGATTATTTCAACAATCTACTTCCCAAATTTCTGCAACTCTTATGAGATAAGCAAAATAATTGCATTTTTAACCCATATATGCCTTGCCTCCTTTATGTGGGACTAAGGCAAATAGTGCAGACCCAGATCAGACGCCAGAGAATGCGGCGTCTGATCAGGGTCTCCAATGTTTGCTTGCATAATTTTCTATTAAAACTTGAATAAAAATGAAAAATACCACCTATCATCCCTTAAAACAGAAATGGACTGTTCCAATTGATAACGGTGGGAAATTCAATTCGGCATAAATGGGTTAAATGCTGTTCCTATAAAATGAACAAACATTTTACCTGTGAAATATACATAAGAAACCAGTCAGTGTTTCAATGTCTATTTTTAGCTCTCTGTCGGCTCTGACAAAGGCTAGATTTAGTTCAATCTATTTTTAGCTCTCTGTCAAGACTGACAACACTTGTTAACCTGTCTTTAGCTCATCACTGTTTGACATCATGATCTGTTACAACCAGTGCAAGCTAGTTTCAGCCAATCAGAGGAGGTCTCTTATAGGAGTCATATAACAATCATTTTTATCACCACCGGGCAAGTTTCATGATACAAAACTTTGATGGATTTCACAGGTTTAGATCAACAAAAATTATCAGTGTAAAAATGTAAATATTTTCTTACCAGTCAATTTTAACATATGTTTTGGGTGCTTAAAAGAACCGTCTCATTGAGACGGTTCTTTTGAGTACCCACAACATATATTTTGGTTGAGAAATAAGAAAAATAAATTTTCCTTACACACTCTTAACTAAAGTCCTGGATTTTATCTACCGGTATCAATCCCTCACACTTATGACAGATTCTAATAAAGTTTTTAAGGATTTTACTTTTTTTAGGGAAAACATTTGCCTAATAGTGGAATGATTATGGCATTATGGCATTTGTTTTATAGATCTGAACGCACTGCCTTGCTATGAGTATGAGCGTCAACTTCAAGAAGAACAGGGGACATTATTCAATACCAGCCAGCCTGTTCCCACAAATGTTCCTGAGAACTTAAAAGATCTGTCTGACCATAGATTAGGTAGGTATGCTAGAATTAACTATAGCATAATTTTTATTTAAAATTCCTTTAACGCTTTGCATGCTGGGTAATTTCATAGGGGCCCGGCGTGTTTTTTGGTTGATTTGGGACACATATCGGTTGAAAAAAAAGTATATATTAGGTAAAAAATATTTTTTACCTAATATATACTTTTTTTCGACTGATATGTGTCCCAAATCAACCAAAAAAACGTGCCGGGCTCCTATGGGTAATTTATTCAGGCTTTTGTTGTCGCCTGTGACGTTTTACAGTAAAGCAGTTTTGCATCCAGATCAGGTTTCAACAGCTCATAAAACTAAAATACCGACAAATGAAGAAGTTTCTTGCTGACGTTGTATTTATCATGCTAATATTATGTTAAAATGCCAACTATTGTTGGCATTTTAACATTTATGAGCAGGATATATTTTCGTACTCAGCTGAGTTGAACCTCAGGGGCCTGGTTCTACCTGCTCTTGTTTTATTCAGCTTCAAGGGGCTGCAGCGAGTGCAGTGGCTCAGTGGTAGAATGCTTGACCCGAGACTGAGGGGCTGCTGGTTTGAGCCCCACTGGTGTCACTGAGTTGTGTCCTTGAGCTAGACACATTAATCCTAAGCTTAGTACTGGTTCAACCCAGGAAGACCTGTCCCTACATAACTGAAAGATTGTTGATGAGACGTAAAAAATTAAACCAAACAAATAAACAAATCAAGGGGCTGCTCTAAACTCTTATTTTACAGCCTTACAAAAGTTTTGCTATATCTTGCTGAGATGGTTATTGTAACGCTTATCCTGACAATATTTTTTTCTCCTGAAAATGTTGTCTGCTTTTTGCGTCTGCTGCATATATTCAAGTGCACTTCAGACTAGATTTTCCCATGGAAGTAAACACTAAGAGCCCTGATCAGACTGCTCCTATGGGAGCAGTCTGATCTGGGTCCATATTGTCTGCAACATGCGCTACCTAAGAACATAAGCAGAAGAGAGAGAGAGCAGATGACAAAAATTGTGACTGATCGAAAAGGGTTAAGGACCTACAAGTTATGTTTTAATAGAAAATTAGGAAAACAATTCAGAAAAATGCCCTATAAACTGAATCCAATGTATCCAAAATATAATTTGGGCCTCAAAGAGAGAAACCCATAATCTGGGTATACGACCAGGTATGAATCACTGCAGTCTGCTCAGCTACAAAGACTAGCTAGAATAATGGAACTTTTGTGTGTAGCAAGTTTAGATATTATACACTGAAAAAAATTTCTAATTGGTCACTTTGTAAACTCATTTTTTGCCTAAACATGTGCAGTTTAATGGGCAAAAGTTAAGCTGTGTTTTGGAAAATTTGTCTTTCAATCCACATTTTTTTGGTTAAAAATGCAAAAATCTGATTTTTTCTAAAAAAAAAAATGGTTTTGAGTGAAGTTTTTTTTTTCAAATTTAAGTGCAGATGGTAATAAGTTGGTCTAGTGTAAAAATGTAAGGTGGCCAATTAGAAATATTGTTAAGTGTATATTCCAGAGATAAGAGTGGACTGAAGGCTCTGATCAGACTGCGCAGGCTGGTCTGCACCTTTGATATTCACATGCAACAAAATCCGGTTTTCTTGCAACAATGCCCATTTGACTTAATCAGGTACTTCAAACTATCAGATTTTGAGTTGTTGAGGTTTTACTGACATAATAAACCCTGATCAGGATGCTTTTTCCAGCAGCAGTCTGATCTGGTTTTCACTGTTTGCTTTGGTTTGAACTTAAATAATAAATGGAAACTCTAGATGTTCTAAAATTTGGAACTCTAGATGGCTGACTAAAGGGCCGTGACAAACAGTGCAGACCCAGATCAGACTGCTGGGGTCTTCCCTATTTGTTATTCTGACAAGTTTTGTGATTTCCAGTGCTGATGTAACCAACATTTTATTTGAGAACAGACAGCAAAAAGTGTTTGAAATATTTGAACATTTACTGTTCATACTACATGTATTTACAGTAAAACCTGTGTAAACCAGCCACTCAAAAATAGACAAAACAAAGGTCTTAATGACAAATGGTAGCTTAATGAAGGTCGAAAGTATTGCAGAATGCTCCCTTTGGAGCATTCTGCAATACTTTTGACCTGCATTAAGAGATAATCGGTATTGAAAACCAATTTGTGGTCTTTTTTAGAGTGGCCGTTTTACACAGGTTTTACTGTATTTATTTTTCACCAGTTCTAGGTGAGAGATATATACCAAGTGACATCAAGCTCAAGTTTCTTCATGGTTTGGATAAGCACAGCTCAGGAGTTTTAGGTAACACATGTATTCTTTGACTTTTCCCTTACTGTAAAGGCGGCACCTCATGAATGCGTAATTAGGACTGGTCAACCTTAGACATAGGTAAAAGCTGAAAAAGAGGCGTAATTTTATTTAAAAGTAACTGTATCATCTTGCACCATTATCTCAGTATAGACCCAAAACACATTATTTAGTCCTTAAAACGCTAGCAAAATAACTTGATCTAAAAATGTCTATTTAACATAAGCATAGAGGCAAACATTGTGGACTCAGACCAGACTGCTCCTACAGGAGCTTCAAATATTTTAGTGAACGGCAAAACATACATTTTGTGATTATGCGCTTTAAGGGTTAATAAATATGAGTTCAGAGTGGTTATATGTTAGGATTTTCATGAAATGCACGCACGTTTGCGGCTCAAAAAGCTTATGAACTCTTTACCAAATTATGAATAAAACCCGATTTCCCTTCCTTAGCAGATGAAATAGCCGAACCACCCCCAGATATGAATATTAAAGTTGCCGCCTTTACAGTAAGCAAAAAGTCTATTAATAACACATGCAAATTAACATAGATTCAGGATGAGTAAGATTTTTTTAGCATACGAGGGGCATTTGGAAAGTTCTTAGCATGGTCTTTTATCTCAGTAAACAATTTACGAACCCTATCATGTTTGGTATCATTTTAATGAGCTATCTATCCTCTATGTTATGGCACAAATTGCATGAGGATATTATAACGCAGACACGAAAAACATTATTGTGAATACATGTACTGTTTGTATACTGGAAAACGTAAAAATTCAGTGGAAAATATAACATTTGCCTATTGAAAAGTGTGCAGAACATTAACAATAGTTCATGAAATTAGATAATATTTTACCATTTGGTAGGCCACAATCTGGTACAGTTATTATACAATTGATGACCGAGTTGGATGTTTCTAATAACTAAATACCGGAACAGCAATACCAAAACCGTCTAGAAAGCAAAGCAATGGGCTAATTTTTTTCGCCTAAAATGGCATGTCACAATGCACACATTTTGAAAATATATAACCGACAGTAGTTTAGAAATGCCATGCGTTGGTGTTTTTGTCAAGCACACTTTATGCTCTTTGTATTGAAACCAAAATAATTTTTGTAAACCATTCCCTTGGGGCAGAATAAGTTTAACAATGAGTTGACGTTCTGGTTCATTTCAATTGAAAACAGTGGCAAACAAAAAAGTAAAAATACATTGAGAGTAGAAATCAATCAATTTTGTGATGGTTAGTGCGAAACCATGAGAAGTTCTTATACCATTGACAAAATGTGAGGGGTTAAGTTACCCCACCCACTTCTTGAAAAGTAGGGGTAGTGTTATAAGGAATAATTTTCTTGAATACAGAACTAAACAAACCACACTTTTTGCGCGACAAAATGATTTTTATGCATTGTTTGCTACAAATAAACCAAAACATATACTTAATAGGCATTTTTCGTGGTCTTGTAGTGTCATAATTTATAGTAAAAGTATAAAGAAAAATCGAAAAAAGTACCATTTCTCTATTAGTCAACATTTTCCGAATGTAAAGGTGTAAGTCCTGCAATCAGTGATCGTATAATATATATTACAAAAAATTAAGTTGGCACTAAATCGTTAATTTGTCAAACCATAATCTAAAATAAGGTCCCAAATTTTCCTTCGTTTTTTAGCTCACCTGAGCCGAAGGCTCATTGGTGAGCTAATAGTATACCAGTGACTCCGGCGTCCGTCGTCCGTCAACATTTTCAAACATCTTGTCCTCTGAAACTACTGGGCCAATTGAACTCATATTTCATATGGAGGCTCCTTAGGATGGGGGAACGAAAGTTTGTTCAAATGGTCTTGGTCACATGACCAAGATGGCCGCCACGCCCATATATGGTAAAAACCCTTAAAAAATCTTCTTCTCCAGAACCAGGAGGCCGATGACCTTGGTACTTGGTATGTAGCTTTGGGGTTGTGGGGCATACCAAGTTTGTTCAAATGATGATCCTAGGTTGACCTTGACCTACTTAATGTCAAGGTCAAATTTGCTTCCTAATGCATTTAAATGGGAAAATTTCTGATAAGTTGAATTTTTTGAAAACTGTGGAAGCTTTAGTCATTATTCTGACTTGATATGTTTAACCTAATGAGACAATGGCTATAAATAAGTTCAAAAGGTCAAGGTTGACCTTTGACCTTTCAGCTCAGGTGGCTCATATTGGAGTCCCATCAATGTATTAAAACATAGTTTTCTCACAAACCATTGGCCATATTGAACTCAAATTTCATGTGAAGACTCCTTATGATAAGTTAGCCTAAATGAATGCAAAATATTTTGGTCACATGACCAAGATGGCCGCCACGCCCATATATGGTAAAAACCATTTAAAAATCTTCCTCTCCAGAACCAGGAGGCCGATTACCTTGGGACTTGTTATGTAGCATTGGGGATGTGGGTCCTACCAAGTTTCTTCAAATGATGAACCTAAGTTGACCTTGACCTACTTAACGTCAAGGTCAAATTTGCTTCTAATGCATTTAAATGGGATTTTTTTTTTTTAATTTCATTTTTTGAAAACTGTTGAGGCCAAAGTCATTATTCTCACTTGATATGTTAAACCAAATGAGACAATGGCTATAAATAAGTTTCAAAGGTCAAGGTTGATCTTTAACTTTTCAGCCAAGGTCGCTTATATTGGAGTCCCATCAACACATCAATTCATAGTTTCCTCAGAAACCACTTGGCCATTTGAACTCAAATTTCATATGAAGACTCCTTTTGATAGTTTAGCCAAAATTTATACCAATTGTACTGGTCACATGACCAAGATGGCCACCACGCCCATATATGGTAAAAACCCTTTAAATTTCTTCTTCTCTGGAACCAAAAGGCCAACGGCCTTGGGACTTGGTATGTAGCATAGGGGATGTGGGCCCTACCAGATTTGCACAAATGATTAATCTAGGTTGACCTTGACCTACTTTATGGCAAGGTCCAATTTGATTCCTAATGCATTTATATTGGAAAAATCTTATATTAAGTACCAAGTGTCAAGCTGACCTGTTATCCAAGGTCACTCATTTGGACTGCCACACACCTATCTAAGCAACTGTTTCTCAGAAATCACTGGCCTGTTTGATGGATTATCCATTAGATTGTTTAAGTCACTTGACCAAAATGTCTGCAACCCCCATATATGGTAAAACAAAATTTGTTCCATTATAAGCTGTAGTTGACCTTGACCGCTGGTCACCTATTTTAACATGATAAAGGAGATCAGGTGAGCGCCTCAGGACCGTCAGGTACTCTAGTTTACATATATTTTGCTAAAAATTACTGCCAGTGTATAAATGCTACTCATTTTGAGCATGCGCTGCATGTGCACACCGAGTCCTTTTTCTACAAAAAATAAACCATCAAGATCCGTTGGATTTTATTTTCCAAAAATGTATTATTTTATAGCATTTTATCAACGCATTATGGAGTTACTTGCCATGCTAAGAACTTTTCAAATGCCCCTCGTACAATTATAATTATTTTCTAACCCACTAGTTAAAACACATGTTTTGGTAGCTCAAAAGAACTGTCTCACTGAGACTGTTCTTTTGACTACCAACAACATATGTTTTGCTTGAGAAATAGAAAAATAATTTTTATATACAAGTATATTGCAGAAAATTGTACTTGTCCCAAAGAACAGATAATGCACAAAGAATCTTTTATAATCTCTATTTAACCGTTTGTATCCTGGGAACCCTCAACGGGTACTTTGACAAACAGTGAAGACCCAGATGAAATGAGTGCCGTAAAAACAATCCTCAGGGACAGATATACATCATAATTGGGAAATGCTGACCTGTGACCCCTTAATATACATAAAAGAAAGTTCCATCCTTATCCCTGTTATCTGTATGGAAAAATCCATCAGAATACAAAGGGTTAAAAGAGTATTAAACCAGATATACATACTCTATTGAAAACAGATTATACTCAGTAGGAATTAGTTTATATGAACCAGAGTAGTGCAGAGTCAGACCTTGAAATATCTGAAACTAGGCACTTGCCCTATATTACAGAAATTAATAGCATATATGGAAAAAATGTTAATTTACATAGAAAATCATCAAAATTTTTACTTGCCCTGCATCCTGAGGCACTTGTTAATATGAGTGGATGTTATCATTTTTTAGCTCTATAGTGCTAGAGTGCTCAATTCAAGACCGAGAAGTCATTGGTTCAAACCTCACCAGAAACACTGAGTTGTGTCAGGGCTCAAAAATTCCATTCAGCTGCTTGTATTTATGTATTGGCATAGCCAGAATGCCGAAAAAGTTACGCACTTCAAAGGGACTACTGTATCAACCAATGATTCTCTACAATTACATTCCTTTTCAAAATGGGATCGTCTCTTAAAGGCAAGAATTTGCAACCAGAGGGAGCGAATTCTTTCCTTTAAGAGCAGTACCTTGAGGTATGGAAAACACTTTTACCACATTAGGTGAGCTCCCTTGAGCCTTACTATTTTTATTATGCATGTGCGTATACTGCGTAATGGGCGCTATGCCAATGTTTATGTGTGCCTCAAAGTGCAGGGCAAGTGAAAATTTTGATTTTTTTCAATGCAAACTTTAACATTTCCACTAATATTTTTTGTGTAGCAGGGCAAGCAACTTTAGATTTAAATTAGATATTGCAAAGTCTGTGTGTCCTTCAGCAAAGCACTTTACTCTCACTTAGTACGCACTTGTAAAATGCAGGAAATGTCTTTGCATGACTAAAAATTGTTGACTGGGGCATAAGGCATTTAACTCAAGCAAGCAAAAGTTTATACAGTAAAACCTCATTATATCCCCACCATCGGGAAAAGGGAATTTGGCGGTATAACGAGTTTGGTGATAGATCGAGGTCTGGATTTCTGCCAGTTACATGTCGACATAGTAAGGTGCGCATGCGATATTGGTAAGAAAAAGAACGGTATCTACATTATCCTTACGGGTAATTCTGTAGTAAGTGGATACTGCTACACCAGCGGATGTTACCAGTAACTTTTTGCAAATTGTTCATTGAATATAATTCTCGCTAGACCTGGCAAACCTAGATCTCTCGCATTTCGGGCTTTAAATTTTGGGTAGCTAGCGAAATAGTCCATTCAATTCTCGTGCTCCTGTAGTGACAGAATTTATAGTTTACAGGTTAATGTGTGCTAGAGTGCTACCTATTTGCGACAATGCATTGAATAGAAGAATAATTAAAACTTAGACATTTTTACACAACAAACACCTAAACAAACTGATAGGAAATAAATTTTATTTTTCAGACCAGACAAATGTAAACACATCTCACCTTTACTTACCTCGGTTAAAACTCTTCAATTCATTGATGTGCATTGTTCACTGCAATTATCTGCACCACTGCGGTGTCGTTGATTTCTCGCATGATTAGTCCATGACACCTTTGATCAGCTAATTGATACCGACACAGGGTCACGAATTTATGCATAGATAAGCATGTTTGTTTTTTTTAAATGAATGGCAGATGGCGTTAAGTGAGTTTGGATCTTTAACGAGGGAATTTTATATTGCGGATATCGGGACATGGGAAAATTATGGCGGTAAGCAAGTTTGACGGTTTATAGGGGGGGGATATAACGAGGTTTTACTGTATTTATTTTCATCTCTGCTTTTTCAGTTATGAATGTAGGTAAACATGATGATGACTTTCACATGGTAGCACTTGCAAAGTATCTTCGGGTAAGTACATATATTAAGACATGGAACTCTCTGTCTTTTATTTATATCACCCAGTTCATGATTATTTGGTACTAATCACAAAATGGATCAACTGACGTGTAGATGAGCCTGAGTATATTTTCAGTCTAACCAGAGCCTTTGTTGCTCCCACGAGCCAAGTTATAGATGAGATTTTGACCCAAAACTAGACATCTAATCTCACTAGAAAGCTGAGCATGCATGTTTTAAACCTTTACTACACACAGGTGCCTTTGGTCGCCTTTGAAATGTTTGTTTGATTGTTTGATTTGATTCTTTACTTCCCATCAACAATCTTTCAGTTAAACAGGGATGGGTCTTCCTGGGTTGAACCAGTACTAAGCTAGGA